>OV656809.1:12411405-14822810 GCA_927399485.1 Calamotropha paludella
CTATGAATTTGGCTATCTCTACTCCTACTCCGCCAAGCGTAGATATTATAGCATAACTACACCATTTCGTAGGAGGCCTCTTTCCAGCATTGGAAGTTCGTCGTCTGAGCTGATAATGATGATGGTTTTTTTAGGATAGCTACGGCAACGTTGAAGATTGTAAATTCTCTCCACTCTTTATTAGATAGGTACTTAATCTATTCACTGGATACACTTTGAAATGTCGAGTTTGATATTTGAGACACTCTGATGATTGCAATTTTCTCTTAGACAGTAAGGAAACTTTTTCATTCCTTCTTACCGTGCTGGTTTTGTATTATTAACACTTCTAGCTGTACGACTCTGAAATTAAGTACCACCCCATATTAAACAACCTCCCATCAACGATCCAACAGATTAGAATAGCACCAAGCTTATATATTTAAGGAAACTAATAATAATGGGAGTAATCATCATCCATCCTATAAGATAAATTATTATAATAGAAAAATACTAGAAAAAATCGACTCGGGTCACAAGTGAATTCTCAGGCGGGTCCCGAGTCGATTTTTTCTAGTATTTTTCTATTATAATAATTTATCTTATAAGATCGCATTGAAAATGCATAAATTATAAAATCATCCATCCTGTGAAGATCACAAAGAGGGCAGCGGCGTTTTTCGAATTATGACACTTTAATTACGTATTTTATAAAATAACTAATAAGGTATAAAATGTAACAATGATAATAAAATCTCAAAATTGATTTAAAAAACTACGTGATTACATAAAAAAAACTTGGCCGATTGTAGTAACATGTTAACAATTTTATTAACAACTAGCTGACCCGACCATGCGTCGCTGCGGCTCAGTTATTACAATTTTAACGAAACAAAATATTTTGGTTATGAATTAAAATAAAACCTATTTTATGTCCTAAGTTGGGAAAAATACAGTAAAATTAAAAAAAAAATCATCAAATTGGTCTAGTAGTTTCGGAATATAGATGCGTCGTGGATCCGATAAAGTGAATTTACTCAAAGTGTAAGAAATAAATGACTTGATAAATGTTTGCTAGCGTTTTGTTATACTCTAAAATCGCTGTGTTGTGTAGTTTAATGTCAGTTAATGTGTGTGTTATATGACGGATAACAAAAGATACCTATGAATCAATTCAAACTATCAATCAAAAGTATGATTAAGCACTGGAAATCAATTTCTAAATGAAGTCGATGAGAAACAACCGTCAGCAATAGCCCGCTCTCGCGTTCTTAGCACGCACGATAGGCAGCCTATGTGATATTGATTCGTTGGTGGGAGAAGTGATGGGAAGCGCCTGACGTGACGGCATGCGCGTGAGCTGCGCGCGGGACTGGACAGTACTTGGACATTGCAACATTACTTTATTTTTCTAAAATAAAAGAATTTTTCTATAATAAAAGCAGCCCAAGTGACTCCTTTTTACATCAGCTACCTGTCAATAAAAGTCCCGTCAAAATAGGTCCAGCCATTTCAGAGATTAGTCGCAACAAACAGACAGACATACAAAATTTGTAAAAAATGTTATTTTAGTGTATGTACCGTATATATATTCTTATGCATGTAGTAAAAAACGGTTACTTCAATATTACAAATAGACACACAATTTTACTTAAATGTATAGATAAGGCTCCTAAAGGAAAGACTGCCAATTGAAACAAGACCATAAAAATAAATGCATAATGGTTACTAGTAAATACAATACAACACCTACCTCAATATATAAATAAATGCATTAAGATAAAGGAAACACGGATAACCTATAAATGAATACTAATTAAAACCATATAATAAATTAGTATGAAATGAAGGGAAATCAGTACAAGTTAATGTAATCATTACGGATCGGTACTTATCCGTAAATATTACATTAACTTGTCCGTTTGAATTTCATATATACGTCAATTGTGACCTATTAATACCATTTTTGCAGTTGAAATTACCATTTAAAAAAACCGATTATTACTCAATTCACTCAAGTTTTAACTAGTTTAGTAGTGGTAATAGACTGACAGCACCAATAATGGACATTGAACCAGTCATGGACATCCTTTTCTGTTAGCTAAAATATTAAGGAACTATCATTTCATTTTTTGACGTGCTTATACCCTTGAGCTGTCATAGTGACCACGTTGCATGAATCAGCCCTTTTGTTTTAAAATGGTCGCCAGGTGAAATGAAGCTGTCCGGTGTATTACTATAAAATCCAATTTAATTGCGTAAATCGTAAAGGTAAGTAGATATTTTTGCATTTTGTTTTCTTGGTATTGTGATATAATGAAATGTGTAATTATTTTATCGAAATACAATAGAATGAAAAGGGATTGAGCTAATTCTAATATGTCAAGGCTGGGTCGTCCTTTTTTTGGTCCTTGTTCATGAGTGGTTTTGATATCTCATGAAATCTTTTAATGGATATGTGTCGAAAGTTATCGTTTTTATGTTTTTCATTTTATTAATTTTAAGTATTTCTTTTGTGGTTCTCAATAAATGTATGGTTATGTTTTTGCAACTGCTATTTATTTTCCAATAATGGACAACGTGTCCATGACTGGACTTTTGAAGGTGTCCATAATGGGTGTTCTTTCTTTCGTCCTAAATGGCATCAAAGAAAAATTATACACTGAAATAAATGGGGAGAGCATTGGCTGCAGTTCAAAAAATTGTGATGCATGTTTACGTTGTCCACCAATGGATATCCATTAAAGGTGCTTACATGTCCATGAATGATGGTCCATTGTTGCATTTCTGATGTTCATTATTGCTGTTTTGGTAGTCTGGAAAAAAATTTTTTTACTATGTACATAGAGTTGTTAGATGTTTTAGCTATATATAAAAGTTGCTTGTATTTTTCACTGTCGCTTTTGTTAAATAATCTTGCATCCGTGAAACCCCAAGAGAAAATAATAGATGCAATATTAAAATACGTTGACAATAGCCCTACTATCTTAATGTACGTGACGCGTTGGAGCGTGACACGCGTGATTGAGCCTCGTCCGTATGTAAACAGAACACTCAGGTGTAACATGATAGATAGCACTTGCCTGAAATTTACATTTAAGCACAGCTTTTATATTAAAGCAAAAAGTTTGTGACTTAAAACGTAAATCTTTACAAGCCAAAATTTTATATAACAGCTTCGACCTAAGCGTACCAAGTTCGTTCCTCGCTGATGTACTACGGACCTGGACACACTCAACAAAAGCATTTAGTTCACCATGAGGGGTTAACGGGAATATCAATAATGTGTTCAACATTATTTTTTATCTTATATAATATTATTTTTTGTAATAAAAACCGTAGCGGTCTTGCCGACTGCAGTTGTAGTCACCACTTTCGTGTTAAAATTTATCGGTAGAAAATATTGTGCAAAGTAGGTAGTGTATATATATACACTTAATAAAAGCACACAATTTGTCCGAAAAAAATAAAGCAAACAATTTACAAGCAAGACTACTGTGTTTCAGCAATTTGTCATGATTTTTTTTCGCAATATTAGCCGACGTCGATACCGAAATTATTAAGCAGTCATTCCGTATTTCCTGAAAAGCTTAATGACCTTAGCACGTTTGGCTTATTGCTGATGATCCCGGTTGCATCTGCGGTCGTTTGATACCCATAATCCGCACTGGACTCGATCGATATATAATGACTAGCAAAGAGGGCGTTTAAAGGCTGATGATGGTAATAACATATCTCATTTTTTATTCCCGGATACCAACAGTAGATAATTATAGAAAGTAGTATATTTTTCTCTCTTATTTATTTTACAGTCACTTCAAAACTAGCAAGCGAGTGAAAGCTGTTTATTAAATCACTTATCAGTTTATTTTTTATATTTCAATACTTTCTTTGTTTTAACTAATTTCAGTCTCGTTACCATAATATGAAGGTAATGTGATTACTCTAGAACAGGAATGTAGTTTAACTTCATCTCGAGCATCCGCTTAACATCCGGTTTTGCGGACATAAGCGAAACACGAGCAGTTTATTCAAATCGAATTGCCGTTATTAACTAAAGTTGAACATTTAACAATGCAAGTTTACTAGGCAACATTTGCTGCATTTGTTCTTATCTTGCATATTAAAAAAATGAGTAGTTGGTATTGGCATCCATTTGTCAGAGATCAAGGTCAAGGAATCAATTGAAAATCAACGTCAGGCTCGTTATTTCGCAAATATACTTTAGTATACATCACATCAAGCTACACATTTTACAATTGAAATGATCTCACAACTTAGGCCCAAATATCAATATATATTCAACTTTCTAGGTACTAAATTTTGTCTAAAATTTGTCTAGGTCTTAAATCTGTGCTGCGCGTGAACAAATTAATAATTTCAAAATACTCATTTTACAGAGGAATAAATATCTCAACTTTCAATTTATTAACTCAAAGCATTGTTAAGAGAATTTTTCACGCTCATATAGGGTTAGGAAAACGGAGGAATAATTTAATAAAGTGGGTAAAACTATTCAAAATATTTGATTTTCATAATTAAGTCTACGTTTTTGAATATAAATAATAATAATAACATTTATTTATTTATAATGCCTTCATACATACTATTAATATTTCCATTGATACGTATATACGTGCCCAATGCATTTATATTTATTTTTATGCATTATAATTACGAAGTTAAACTTTTGGGTTAAAATTTGACTCATGTTTATAAATAAAGACGGTAATATATATAATATGTGACTAAACTATTTTTGCCTCGTATTATTCCCTAAAAGATCAACTCAATAGAAGTCGGGCTCTGCGTCATTCATCATTGATCATTCTCTGGGTCTTCAGCTGACATTTATGCGACATGTCATGCAAAGTCACGTACGCCATCATTGCAGACACTCGTTCAATAATAGAAATTTGTCATAAAGGTAACATGATTGGATTTGATTTATTCTATGATCAATAATAGCCGAATGTGACAACTTGTGTGTGATATTTACATTTTTATCAACCCAAAATTGTAACGAAAAAGCTTTCGAACTCATTTCGAATTCAAATTGTCGAAGAAATTACATAATTTTCTAAACCTAAAAAAACTTATCCATTTTTATATAAGAGCTCAAAAGAGCGCAATTTAGTTAATTTTATAAGCTATCGTGTTTATCTTGTGGCCTTCCACTACTATTTTTATTGTTTGTCACGGATGAACCGTGAGGTCCGTCAAAAGAAGTATCAGGGTCAATGCTATCAAAAATGCTTGTGTGAAAGCCCTTATTGGAGTCGTAGTTTCTTCGCAGTACAAGCTGCTTCAGTGGTGCGGCTGTGCTGGCTGCTTTCTGTTGGATATAGAGGTCTAAGGACCTTACATTTAAAATGGCATCCAGTGCCACTGTGAACCTCTACTCCATGCAAACTTTGATGGCTATGGATACCTGTCTTTGTTGTTACTTTAATTTGTTTCTTACTGTATTTTGTCTAGCCTTTGACCAACACACGATTGCCGCATAGCTGATCTGGAGGTTTAACCCTCAGTTTTTCCTCTAAATTACCAAACAATGACTTTAGCTATGGTCACAGTTTCCGGGTCAGGTCCCCAGTTCAGATTGGCAGGTATTCAAATAATTCAGAAATTCTCTATTTAACAAAAACTTTTTTGTTTGTAAATATGACGAGTTCGGTCTTCTTAGGTTCCTGAGTCTGTGTTTCGTGACAAATGCAATTTAGGGGTCTTCAAGTCACGAGTGAATAGGTATCTTCTAGGCAAGCACGTCACATCCTAGATCGCATCGACGCTTACCATCAGGCGAGATAGTGGTCAAGCGCATGCCTATTTCCTATAAAAAAGGTTCACTTTTTGGTCATATTCCTTACATCATTCTACCACTACCTTTCTTATCTTTGAAGTATTGTCGCCTACTCAACCTAGTTTTGTCGAAAGTGCCTTCTACGTATCAGTTACAGTCCTGGACAGGGAGACATCGAAGGTTGGCTTTGAATAACCCACGGAAAAACAAAGTATTTTCAAGCGACTTAAAAATCCTAGAACTGTACCTCTATATCGGAGATACTCAATTTAAATATTTAGGCTGCACCGTCACCGACAACAAGATTTCTAGTACCAGAGTACTAGAAATCTACATCCACGTTCAGAATGCTCAAGGTTCTCAGCAGGAACACCATGATCCGAATTTATAAGACAGTCATAAGGCCCATTCTCATGTACGTATGTGAGACTTGGCCAATTACATTCAAAGAGGAAAACAAGCTTTAGGTGGCTGAAAGGAAGATTCTCCGAAACATGTTTAGTCTAAGGCAGAGGGTAAATGAAACCTGGTGGTCTCTAAAAACGTCAAGATCGAGGAACTTTTTTGCGATTGCGATTTCAATATCATAGGAGAGACTAAAGTCCCGAGAATTGACTGATTTGGCCATTTAGAAATAGATGAAGATCGTAGCTTCAAAAAAGATAACATGCGTAGACTACTAGGCCAAAGACGCTTAGGCCGTCCCCAATATCGATGGTGTGATGTAGTAAGAGTGAATGTTCGCGAGCTTCAAGCTAGCAACTGGCGAGAAACCGCGCAAGATAGGCACAAGTGACGTCAGAAGCCAAGCCATACTCTGGGTCGCTAAACCAGTGTAGTAAGTAAATATGTATTAAACCACAGCTCTTGTATATGGGTATCGATAATAATATAAAATCATTGTCATTTACTACCATCTATCTTCCAATTGGGCCATTGAAGTGCGATTGCCTTAATCTTGGATATTCATGGTTCCATAGGGAGGATAACAGCAATCCAACATCAATGTCTTGACCAATATTGATTTCGTTTCCCTTTGATCCATTCCATTCCATTCTCTTTGAATTTTTTTATTTGGACGTCAAAGTTTGTATTAAATATAGTGCGTGTTAACGCTCTTAACTAAGTTAAGAGTGTTAAGTAGTTAAATATTCAATTAAGCATAATGTATGTCAATATTCTTGCTATGTATTTATAAAAAAAAAAGTTTGACGTTAGCAATTTTTGTTTTATTAATAAGATATTATTTTTTTTTATATCGCGGCAGGGTTACGCTTATATTACGTTGTGGTAATTCAGTGAGCGCCAATCTTCTAAATCGATACGATTAGGCCGGTTATTGACATCATTAACTGAAGAATGTTATAAGATTACCAGAACTGTATTAGCTTAATAATCTCATTTTGAGCAGTTTTCCCTAAAATATAGTCCATGTACTATGTCAAAATTAGCTGTTCTGCAATTTTGTGAAAATAATAGTATTAGATTGTGCATTTTACGACTGTATGTTTTATTATTATGACTGTAAGTATTAAATAAACTTTATTATTGTGATTTGTATAATCGAAATTCTGCTCTTAAGAAGCCATTGGCATCTAAGAATAAGTGGTGCGATTGCAATTTCTTCACGTTTAAAGAAACATTCTTTCTAAAATCCTCTAGTATTTCTCCAAAGTCATCTTCTTGGGATTTTTATATACAAACAGCAAGGCGCTTCATCTATCTATCTAGTTCTTCAACTGACAAGTAAGTAGAGCGTGTTTTTATAGCAAGGTCCTCCTGCAATTGACTACCACTCGGATCAACTTCTGTAGTGAAGAGTATTTAGTCCAAAATGGTTCGACACTATTTTACAAGTCAAAGTGTATGTAGCTCGGACGAAGCTACCAATAATAATAATAACAACAGTCGTTTCTCGTAAGAGGAATTAATTTTTCAATCACAACCAGACACATTCCTTACTGTAATGGTTATATATGATACAGGACAATTTCCATTGAAACACAAAAAAAAAGCTTCAGATCCAAAAGCATGAGATTAAAAAGAGTAACAGATAAGAAAAAGTACGCAAATAAAACTATCTCCTTTGAAAAAGGTATTACAGTGTCAAAGGTCCCTAAAGATGGTTTTCCTTTAGATAAACCGAGTGTTTATAAAATCGACTGTAGTAATGATCGTTCGTATATTTGCCAAATAAACCAAACATGCATGTGTTCTATTATGCATTTTTAGTACAATAATTTGATTTGCCTTTTTGTCTTTAGGTTGTATTTTCTGTATAATGCACTTCAAAGATAGCGGTGGCGAGTCTCCCTTAAAGCAAAGATATTTTGATAATATAATAATAATAATTACTTGTCGCTCAGTTCGGATTTTTTTAGAAATTGATTAAAATCCGTCCAATCAACTGTAATACTGTTCAATACTGAGAATAATAATAGACATTACTTGGTTTAGACCATGACTATCAATGCCAGCATTAAATGCCGAGTAAAAAGCCATAATAATAGCAATAATATTTCTTAGATTCACACAATTAGCTTAGCCCAAAGTAAGCACTTTAAGGCTTGTGTTATGTAAACTAAGGTAACGGATAGACGCACATATATGATACATAGATATGTAATATTTATATATATATCACACAAACGTCTGCCCCTTCCGGGATTCGTACCCAAGACCGTCGGTGCAATAGACAGGATCGCTACCGACGCACAAAACAGACGCTGGTAAGTAGGAAGTTAAAGTTAGGTAGAGATTCTGTCAGCTGACCATATATACCTGAAATTCTAGATAAACTTCGGAATGCTAAATACCTCTTTGGTTCGTAAAATTAACGACTCATCTTTTCGTCCTCTTATTAGTATTCATTGTATGTTTGATCTTTACTAAGGCAAGTAATTTTTGCTCATGAAAATAGCTATATAAGCTAATAAAACATTTTACTTATTTGGCGGTATAAAATCAACCATAATTAAATGTGTTATTGCAATATTAGTTTAACTTTCACAAAAACTCGTATAGCCCATACGGGATAAACATTGTAATTGGAAATATTTAAGCGCGCATGGTGCGGAAGTTACCGGCGGAACGAGCAGTGTGTAAACAAACTAGTTTTGCCAAAAAATTTTTTTTAACTTGGTTATTTTGTTTTTGTTAACTTTTAGCCTAGGGCAACCGATATTGAATAACTGTTCGATAGCCATGCGAACCCTTGCACAAGCGAAAGAGTAACTGTAAAAAGATATATGTTATATTGTAATTTTTTGTCAGTATTTTTCATCTATTATATTCTAATGGACAGCCTGGAGTCGCCTAAACATATGTTGTATTTGACATCGTACATATACATATTTTCATTTTTATCGCACAAGGGCTATCCCTTGCAAAGAATAACTTGCCTTGAAAGCCTATAACATATTTGTAAACACTTCCCCATGAGATTTTTAGGTTTTGTTATCCTTATCTTTGTTCTATGCTATCTCTAGAAAATCTGGATACTACCATCCTAAGTAAGGTCATTCACCTACCTACCAACGTACCAACCTAACTCAATGCCGCTGTATGTCAACTAAACCATTGATCTCATTATGATAGGTACCCAATATTATAAAGCGACACAGGCATTTACTTCCTTTTTTTGTTTTTTGTTTAGATGTAAATGACTTTTATATATGTCCTGTATCAAATTGTTAACAGTCAATGATTTCAATCAATCGATTCTTGTGTCACTGTCAGTCGACTTAAAAAAATACCTACAATATTAAAAAAAACAATGGTTACTTCTTTGTTGTATCAAACACTATTTCAGTTTCATGAAATAATTTAGTTTTTTTACACAGTATTTAATTTTGGTACCGAAATATTGAAACTAGCGTTTTAAAGAATATTGTATTTACATCAACCGTCAGGGATCGCAAAATATTTGAATAGATCCACGTAGGTATTTTACCAGCAATCAAAACGATAATTTAATTTGGCAGTCGTGCATTCGTAAATTAACGTAGCGTATATTTTAGCTGTCTGATACTGTGTTGATGTATACCATTGGGTAGTATAATTTATATTGCTACGAGTATCGGGTAGTTAAATAAAATAATTAATTTATGGCGATATTTAATTACTAATATAAGTTACACATAGTGTAAAACCTTCTGAACAAAGTCCCAAAACAAGTCCACTAACCAATTGTCCAATAAATTGGCCAAAATTGTCAGATATAAACCCTTAAATACCGTCGCAGAATATTTCTGTCGCATGCGTAAACTACGTTCACAATAATCTAGTAACTCACTGAGGTGCAATTCGCTCCGAAGATTGCATCCAAGTCGCATCGATTGCTCCCAAAATCATATTACCCTTTACACGGCCGCGCTCTGATGTAAATATGCGTGGATGCAATCACAAACGTTCCAGAATCATCGCATCAAGTCTACTCTCTAACCATTTTTGCGCACCGTCTCGTTCACTTGCGACACCGCGCACGCTCACTATCTCTTTCGTCTACTTTATACCTACTTTTATTACACTAACTTTTTATAGCTACGCAGTTCGTATCCGTTCAGTTACGTGGCTCCTTTTTCGTAAGTAAGTAACAAATGATTGTCACAGCCTTCCGTCTTAACACTACATAGTACTAAGACATGCTCGTTAATTCGTTATTAGCACTGTTAATTCCATTAAATCGGGCCGATCGATTGACATTCACGAACTTAGGAGTGTTTCTGGAGCCTTTTTGTATGCAATATGTGACGTTCTTATTTGCCTGAAGCTTAGGTGACTTTCCTCTACGTCTCATGGTATTATGCAACAACACTAGTGACCTGTATATTCCCTATTTCTGATGCTATAGAACCATTTGGGGACAATTTTTAAAATACACTGCTGTTAAAAGGTTTTTCTCTACTCTTTATATGCGGTTCATTCACAGCAGCAAAGCTAGGTAGTACATTCTCCACATCATTTTTTACATCCTCTCGGCAGTGTACTCAACAAAATATTTCACTTGCTTTAAGGAGAATCTTTCTCATGCCAAAGTGAACACCCGATGGACTGACGATTTAACCGACGATTTTCGATCTTGAATTAACTGCAAGTGTATTTTCTCACCTTCCATTTTCCATTTCCAACAAAGTACTTCATTAAAAATCGTCAAACTATCACAGTGGACCAAATAGTACTTCGTTGTGATACCAGTTGCTCCAACGCCACTCCACTTCGGTTTCTAGCGACCAGCCATTATCCATTCTATAAAGGGCTCTACATCCCCATCTTGCTGAGTTTTAACCACTTATGCGCTACACTATTTCAGGCTCATCTTGTCAGTTTTCAAAATTCGGACATGTACTACTTACTTATCTTGCCTAGTGCAGTTAATTTTTTTTTCAGTGTTGACCCCCTAGTCATTGCATCTGCATTTGAAATCTCCGCATTGAAATTATGCTTCTGTAGTCGTTTGTGTACCTGCTGTTGGGCAAGCACATCTGCTATTAATTTAGATGCACTACGCTACGACACAGTAGTATTACCTAAATCTGTCTTCGGACAACAAAATTTAAAATAATCCCTCCCAGCGCAATGGTAGTACACAGAGCCAAGTCGATGTCTGCCTTGACTCACTATTCCCTGCCGTCCTTGGGCAACAGCCACCGCTGCCACTTTTATTTATTTATTTATTTATTCATTTGGGATAATAAACAGCATTCACAATAAATTAAAATCATAATTATTACAAAAAAAATTAAGGTAATAGTGAAGCCCACAACATTATCCACAGGTTAATTTGTGCGACTCTTTAACCTAAACCTTTCCTTGCACTAAAAAAATCCAAAAAATCCAAAAAAATAAATTAAATTAAACATAAATTAATAATTATAATTAATTTGGTAGTGCAGCTAAAACTTCCAAAATATTTTCTGAATTTGTACTCCGAATCTGCGAATATGTCGAGATTTGCGAAAACTTTGTTGTGGGTGTCAGTGAGCCGATGAAGAGGTGCGCGCGCACCGGCGTGCGTACGGCACCGCGGCAAGTAGAACAGCCGAGGCACGCGCACCTCCCTTCTATATACACTGCGTGGGACTACGTAACTAAGATCGTTGCACAAATCAATACAGTCGAATTTATTATTACATTTTTTGTACAGTGTCATAGCACTCAGGAGAATGCGCCTTTTTTCCAAGCTAAGCAAATTATATTCCTCCAGCTGTCAAACATACGACTGATGAGTACCTCGGTATCTGAAGTTGACATATCGTAAGAATTTACGCTGAACATGTTCCAATGCCTCTATGTATCTTTGAAAAATGGGGTTCCAAATCTGCACGGCGTATTCCAATTGGGATCTGATAAGCGATTTATAAAGAAAAATAAGAGTTGCAGGGCGCCTAAAATCAATCGAAGATCTCATAACGAAGCCATACAGTCTGAGGGATTTATCTCTAATAGCATTGATGTGAAGATCTAGATGTAATTTAGTGTCCAATATAACTCCTAAGTCACGAACTGATTGAACCGACGTTAGATTTACTCCCATCAAGCGGTAACTACTATCAATTATTTTCCTGTTTTTTGTGAACGTTAATGCGACGCATTTAGAAAGATTCAGTTGTAATTTATTATTGATACAGTAGTTTGAGAGTCTGTTTAAGTCACACTGTAATAAGTCAACATCAGCTTGGCTTCTACAAGTTCTAAAAATTTTTAAATCATCAGCATACATAAGAAAATTCGAGTTCATAAAACAAGATTTGATGTCGTTTATGAATATATTAAATAATAAAGGCCCCAATATTGATCCCTGTGGAACACCAGAGGATATGTTAACCAAGTCAGATTTGTACCCATTGATAACGACCGTCTGAGATCTATTACTGACATAGGATAAAAACCATCTTAGCAAATTACCCCGTATTCCATTGAAAGCAATCTTTTGTAACAGTAGCTCGTGGTCTACTTTGTCGAAACACTTCTGAAAGTCAGTGTAAACAGAATCTGTTTGTAAACGGCGGTCCATGTTTTTAAATAAAAAATTAGTAAATGTCATAAGGTTAGTGGTAGTGGACCTACGCTTAACGAAGCCGTGTTGCTCAGGTATAATTATATTGTGTAGTAAAGGATAGATAATATTATGTACTAATCGCTCAAAAAGCTTCGACAAAACAGACAGTAAGATATAAAATACGTATGTAAAAAACAACTACGCCTCCGAGCCCTCAGATGGGATGGAAAGCTCGGAGGCGTAGTTGTTTTTTACATACGTATTTTATATCTTATAGAAATATTGCATTGTGAATGCAAAAATTAAATTAAAAACAAAACAGACAGTATCGATATAGGTCTGTAATTTTCGACGTTATGCTTATCACCATTTTTAAAGACAGGCGTAATATGAGCATGTTTCCATACGGCTGGAAAGACCCCTTTACTTAGACATTTATTGTATAAAATGTGCAGAGGCTTACATATAGTCAGGGCCGTTGATTTTAAGAAAATCACTGGTAAACCATCAGGCCCAGGTCTCTTTGACACATCTAGATTTTTCAATTCTTTTATTATTGAGTCTATGTCTATTTCAATATCCGAGATCAATACAGAATTATCTTCGA
Organism: Calamotropha paludella; assembly: GCA_927399485.1. Lineage (NCBI taxonomy): Eukaryota > Metazoa > Arthropoda > Insecta > Lepidoptera > Crambidae > Calamotropha > Calamotropha paludella. The sequence goes on from OV656809.1 coordinate 12,424,795, forward strand.
ATGGGTGTGATGGTTGCCAGTTATCAGAATTAAGAGTAGAAGGCTCATATACCGAATAGAAGAATGTAGAAAACAAGTTACTTATTCTGTTAGGGTCATTAGAATCAGTATTTTTATAGTACATTGTAGCTGGTAAGACAGATGTGCTTTTGCGTTTAGATATAAATGTCCAAAAATGTTTAACGTTAATAGGTATGCTATCCTCAACTAATTTCATATAATTAAAATAACACTTAACACATTCAGCTTTAAACCTTTTGCGGTAATTAGAAAATAGTTCATATGATGAATAATCATTGTATAATTTCCACTTAATCCATGCCCTTTCTTTATTTTTAAATATACGTATGAGACCTTTTGAAAACCAGCACGGGTAAAGATCAGACTTATTACGTGCAGTCGGTACATAAGTTTTTATGATATCATATACAATATCGTAGAACCTATGCACCGCTTCATGCGGTTCTAAGTCACTCAAGGTATCGGCCCAATTAATTTTGTCTAATTCACTGTTAATTATGTCGTAATTAGCGGCGTCGAACTTAAATTTAGTAAGCGGGCGGTGTCTCATGGGAGTGAAATTCAAACTTAATTTAATAGTGGATGTGAAAGGAGGATGGTGCAAGTCCGGTGGCAGTAGCGCTTCACAAGGCTGAATATTACATTCTTGATTAGATATAAACAAATCAAGAATACGATTATTCTTATTTTTTATAAAGTTGAATTGCAAAGAGTTTGTTAGTGCCAAGAAATCTAATACATGTGTACACGAGCCATCCGCACATACACCCATCAAACCACAGTCATGAATTTTTATATATTTTATGCATTTTCAATGCGTTCTTATAAGATAAATTATTATAATAGAAAAATACTAGAAAAATCGACTCGGGTCACAAGTGAATCTCAGGCGGGAATCGAACCCGCAACCTTTGGAAATCCGGTCCAATGCTCTCCCAATTGAGCTACCGAGCCTTGCGAACACTCGTCGAAATTTTCTAGTACATTCCTGATTTTACGCTGTAGGCCAGCGTTGTTTCATCAATGAGAGGAAACATCCTCTCGTATTCGAAAGAAACATTTTTACAAATTTTTGGCAATCGATTAAGATGAAACAGCCATGTTAGATTTATAATTTTTATATATTTTATGCATTTTCAATGCGTTCTTATAAGATAAATTATTATAATAGAAAAATACTAGAAAAAATCGACTCGGGTCACAAGTGAATCTCAGGCGGGAATCGAACCCGCAACCTTTGGAAATCCGGTCCAATGCTCTCCCAATTGAGCTACCGAGCCTTGCGAACACTCGTCGAAATTTTCTAGTACATTCCTGATTTTACGCTGTAGGCCAGCGTTGTTTCATCAATGAGAGGAAACATCCTCTCGTATTCGAAAGAAACATTTTTACAAATTTTTGGCAATCGATTAAGATGAAACAGCCATTTTAGATTTATAATTTTTATATTTTTTATGCATTTTCAATGCGTTCTTATAAGATAAATTATTATAATAGAAAAATACTAGAAAAAATCGACTCGGGTCACAAGTGAATCTCAGGCGGGAATCGAACCCGCAACCTTTGGAAATCCGGTCCAATGCTCTCCCAATTGAGCTACCGAGCCTTGCGAACACTCGTCGAAATTTTCTAGTACATTCCTGATTTTACGCTGTAGGCCAGCGTTGTTTCATCAATGAGAGGAAACATCCTCTCGTATTCGAAAGAAACATTTTTACAAATTTTTGGCAATCGATTAAGATGAAACAGCCATGTTAGATTTATAATTTTTATATATTTTATGCATTTTCAATGCGTTCTTATAATATAAATTATTATAATAGAAAAATACTAGAAAAAATCGACTCGGGTCACAAGTGAATCTCAGGCGGGAATCGAACCCGCAACCTTTGGAAATCCGGTCCAATGCTCTCCCAATTGAGCTACCGAGCCTTGCGAACACTCGTCGAAATTTTCTAGTACATTCCTGATTTTACGCTGTAGGCCAGCGTTGTTTCATCAATGAGAGGAAACATCCTCTCGTATTCGAAAGAAACATTTTTACAAATTTTTGGCAATCGATTAAGATGAAACAGCCATTTTATATTTATAATTTTTATATATTTTATGCATTTTCAATGCGATCTTATAAGATAAATTATTATAATATAAAAATACTAGAAAAAATCGACTCGGGTCACAAGTGAATCTCAGGCGGGAATCGAACCCGCAACCTTTGGAAATCCGGTCCAATGCTCTCCCAATTGAGCTACCGAGCCTTGCGAACACTCGTCGAAATTTTCTAGTACATTCCAGATTTTACGCTGTAGGCCAGCGTTGTTTCATCAATGAGAGGAAACATCCTCTCGTATTCGAAAGAAACATTTTTACAAATTTTTGGCAATCGATTAAGATGAAACAGCCATGTTAGATTTATAATTTTTATATATTTTATGCATTTTCAATGCGATCTTATAAGATAAATTATTATAATAGAAAAATACTAGAAAAAATCGACTCGGGTCACAAGTGAATCTCAGGCGGGAATCGAACCCGCAACCTTTGGAAATCCGGTCCAATGCTCTCCCAATTGAGCTACCGAGCCTTGCGAACACTCGTCGAAATTTTCTAGTACATTCCTGATTTTACGCTGTAGGCCAGCGTTGTTTCATCAATGAGAGGAAACATCCTCTCGTATTCGAAAGAAACATTTTTACAAATTTTTGGCAATCGATTAAGATGAAACAGCCATGTTAGATTTATAATTTTTATATATTTTATGCATTTTCAATGCGTTCTTATAAGATAAATTATTATAATAGAAAAATACTAGAAAAAATCGACTCGGGTCACAAGTGAATCTCAGGCGGGAATCGAACCCGCAACCTTTGGAAATCCGGTCCAATGCTCTCCCAATTGAAAGCGTAAAATCAGGAATGTACTAGAAAATTTCGACGAGTGTTCGCAAGGCTCGGTAGCTCAATTGGGAGAGCATTGGACCGGATTTCCAAAGGTTGCGGGTTCGATTCCCGCCTGAGATTCACTTGTGACCCGAGTCGATTTTTTCTAGTATTTTTCTATTATAATAATTTATCTTATAAGAACGCATTGAAAATGCATAAAATATATAAAAATTATAAATCTAACATGGCTGTTTCATCTTAATCGATTGCCAAAAAAATTTGTAAAAATGTTTCTTTCGAATACGAGAGGATGTTTCCTCTCATTGATGAAACAACGCTGGCCTACAGCGTAAAATCAGGAATGTACTAGAAAATTTCGACGAGTGTTCGCAAGGCTCGGTAGCTCAATTGGGAGAGCATTGGACCGGATTTCCAAAGGTTGCGGGTTCGATTCCCGCCTGAGATTCACTTGTGACCCGAGTCGATTTTTTCTAGTATTTTTCTATTATAATAATTTATCTTATAAGAACGCATTGAAAATGCATAAAATATATAAAAAATTATAAATCTAACATGGCTGTTTCATCTTAATCGATTGCCAAAAATTTGTAAAAATGTTTCTTTCGAATACGAGAGGATGTTTCCTCTCATTGATGAAACAACGCTGGCCTACAGCGTAAAATCAGGAATGTACTAGAAAATTTCGACGAGTGTTCGCAAGGCTCGGTAGCTCAATTGGGAGAGCATTGGACCGGATTTCCAAAGGTTGCGGGTTCGATTCCCGCCTGAGATTCACTTGTGACCCGAGTCGATTTTTTCTAGTATTTTTCTATTATAATAATTTATCTCACAGTCATGAATATCACTATTTACCCAGTCTATATACGGTAAATTTTAGTCTCCTGTAATATAAAAAAATTCGACATTACTTCGCGTAATCAGCTCGCTCAATGTGTTAAAATGTATTGTGTAAATATCCACAGGAGTATCAGACGGGATATAAGCAGCGCTAATTATGTGTTGTTTGTTGTTTCGGGTAGCCGGTAACGCGACAATAACATGTTCGATATGCAGTAGCGCGTGAGCGGTCGTTGGGTGCGAACACGTCATTAGCTTATCAGCTGTGCTCGCGTCTATATTACAATCGTTTTCGAACTACCGTCGTTATGGACGAAGATAACTTTACGGACAGGAGTGATAAAAGTGATACGGAGATTTTAAGGGAATGTGAACTCGAATTAAATAAGATCAATGAGAGGAGAATCAGTCAGATTTCGGAATTAGAGAAAGAATGTATGGATTTGTCGACTCAAAACTCCGATTTTAGGCCAGAAAAAAGGAAAGAACGTGAAGATGATTCAAATAGTGGTGAAGGATTTGTGGAAGTCAGAAGAAAAGGAAGCAAACGTCTTCTAAGAAGTGAGTCTATTAACCAAAAAAAGGCTGAGGAATGCGTGCCTGGCTCTGATGACATACCTAAATATGAGATATGTGTAACATCTACAAAAGAATTACCAAAACAAATGTCTTTGGCAAGACTTTTAAGGAGTGAAAATATTTGTAACATAAAAAAAATTAAATATAAATCTCCTTTCAAGGTCCTAATTTGCTTTAGTAGCCACGATGATGCTATAAAATTAGTCGACGATGAAAAATTAAAAAAAATGGATTTTAATTGTCGCTTGACTTTAGAAACTACTGCGACATATGGATTAATAAGGGGTGTTGACTTAGAATTTACTGAAGAAGATATTCTCAACATTTTAAAATGCGATGTAAAGATTTTAGCTGTAAAAAGGCTAAAACGTTTGGACTTTAACGGCAAATGGGTTGAAAGTGAAAGTGTAAGGATATGTTTTGAGGGAAAAATGCTGCCTAGTTTTGTATATGCATACGAGTGTAAATTCACAGTACAAAATTACACCTTTCCTGTAACACAATGTTCAGGATGCTGGAAGTTTGGCCACATGATGAGAGTTTGCCCCACAAAAAAAATATTATGTCCCAAATGTGGAAGTAGTGAACACACTAATTGTGAACTAAAAACATTCAGATGTCTCAACTGTAAAGGACTTCATTTTGTGTTAGACCGATCTTGCCCAATGTACCGCAAAGAGAAAGAAGTACGTGATATTATGAGTAAAGAGAATATTCCCTACAAAGCTGCACTTCAGTTGATGTTGGACGAAAATCAGAAGAGAGTACTGGCCTTGAATACTGAACCCCAACCAAGGAAAATGGAAGCGCAAGCACAAGTGAATAATTTTACCAGCCGGCCAACTTATAGTCAGATTGTTGCATGTGCTGAGATACAGAGGGAAGCCACTCCAGTACAAAACCCCGAAGCTACTACGGTTCCAACAGGAACAGGAAAGAAAGGAAAACAGAAGAGATCTAAGAAAACGCATAATTCTAAAATCGACTGGGCGGAAGAAAAGAACATGGACAGTGAAGAAACAGAAGAAGAACCAATAAGTTTACCTGACTTTGATGAAGGAACAGCACGAAGATTTGAGCTGAAGAAGATATTGTCAAAAGTGTATTCTATTTGGTGTTCCAAAAAGACTTTGGAGGAAAAAATAAGTGCTGTGTTTGTGGCTATATTGGAAGAAATTAAAGTGGTTGTGAGCAAGTTTATATCAGGTCGAAAAGTTTTTGAGACACTTATGAACGTGTTTTATATTAATGATGAATAATACGAACATCAATGATATCTGCATCAATATTCTGCAATGGAATGCTCAAAGTTTGAAACCAAAGTTATTAAGCTTCGGAGAGCTTCTGATAAAAGAAAAAATTCATGTGGCTGTATTGAGTGAGACGTGGTTGAACTCCTATGATAGGGTAAGTGTGCGGGATTATAATTTGTATAGAAAAGACAGATATGATTCGTATGGTGGTATAGCAATAATTGTGCATAAATCCATCCGAAGTGAATTAAGGGCGGTAAAATCACGTCAGTCGGGTATAGAAGTAATGCATGTGGTGTTACATAATTGCCATTACATACAAAACATTGTGTCAATATACTGTCCATCCTCAGTTAGAACACAATTATCGGACTGGGACGAATTATTTGCATTATTCCCAAATAAAACAGTAATAGGGGGGGATTTTAACGGTCATCATGCTAACTGGTCAACTAGGACAGACACCAGAGGAGGTCAGCTCTCTGATTCATCTTTGGAAAATGGCTATATTTATCTAAATGATAGAACACCTACTAGGATTAAATTAGTTAATGGAGTGCTGCAAAAGTCAGCGCCAGATATCTCATTTGTCTCAAATGACATAGCTATTAATTTTGACTGGCAGGTTATGAACGAGAATTTGGGTAGTGACCACTGCATTATTAAATTAAATACATGTATCCCAAGGAGTAATAATAATTTACTAAAACGAAATTTTAAGAAAATTAACTGGACATTATTCAATGATATCTTATCAAGTTCATTTAGTAAACAAAAAATAGCTAAATTTGACCAGGCTGATGAGTCATACATTCAAGAAATGTATGATTATTTATTGTCCCAACTAAGAGTTGCTGGCGATGCTAGTATCCCTTTGATAAAGATATGTACCGATCCAGAATCTAAATTTAAACCGCGGCGTTACTGGAACCAGTCTCTTTCGTTAGCAGTAGCTCAAAGAAGATTAGCTCTTAGTTCATTTCGGCGCAACCCGATACCCGATAACTTGACGAACCTTGAGTTAAAAACTAAAGAAGCTTATAGACAGATCAGGCAAGCCAAATCATCTAATTGGCACAATTTCTGTGACACACTTGATGAAAACACCACATCATATGAAATGTGGCGGAGTATGCGCTGGATGAAAGGCATCAATAGACAGAGACATTTTGTTCCGTTTGATAAACAGGAAAAATTACTGTCCTCCCTTACTCCAGATTCGGCAACAAATAAACCTCCAAACTTCATATCAAAGAATAATCTGTTGGAAGCAAATTTTACTATTGAGGAGCTTGAAAACTGTTTAAAAAGGAAAGACACTGCACCAGGGGATGACGAAGTTACGTACAGCATGGTTTACAATCTTCCGGAAGACGCAAAACGCTTTTTATTAAAGGTTTTCAACCTAATTTTTCGTTATGGCAAAGTACCTGAACAGTGGCGCTCAGTTTTGATACTACCTATACCGAAAGCGTCTGATTACAGCTCAACAGACCCTAAACTTAGGCCCATAGCTTTAATTTCATGTATTTGCAAGGTGTTTCATCATATGATGCTTAAACGGTTAGAATGGTACGTGGAAAAGAATAGGATATTCTCTCCTTACACAGTTGGCTTTAGGAAGTCACAGTCATGTATGGACTGTCTGACTCGTTTGGTGACATACATACAAATAGGTTTTACGCAAAACATGTCAACGCTGGCTTGTTTTCTAGATATCGAAAATGCCTATAACAATGTATCTGTTGAAGGTGTTTTAACTATTTTGGATGAATTAAAGGTTGGTAGTAAATATTGTAAATATCTATGGTCGTTCCTTAGTGAAAGATATTTAAGAGTAAAGTCGGAGGGCGGAGAAAATATTGTCATGCGACGAACTGACAGAGGACTAGCACAAGGAGATCCAATCTCACCGTTTCTTTTCAATATAGCCACATTCAAAATCTGTCGAAATTTGGTACACAATGTTTGTATAGCTCAATATGCCGATGATTTTGTCATCTATGTTAAGGATAAAAACATCGAAGTAAGTGTTTCGTACATTCAGACTGCGTTAAATGATATTGTACACGCATTAGATAAATTGGGTTTACAGATATCCAGTAATAAATCTAGTCTATGTCTATTTAGCAGAGGAAAAAAAACCTTTATGCCTAGTGTAAGTCTCGGTGGAGCTCAGTTGAATTTATCACATTGTGTGAAGTATTTAGGTATATGGTTGGACAGAAATCTCTTGTGGTCCAAACATATTAATGAAATAACGCAAAACTGTACCAAATTTCTGAATCTTCTCAAAGTATTGGCTGGATCATCTTGGGGTGTACATCCGACACATATTCGTCGGCTATATATATCATTAATACGTAGTAGGATGGACTACGGTTCTTGCTTATTTGATGGTAGCGCTAAATGTCATCTGTCAAAACTTGATAAAGTACAAAATCAGGCATTGCGGATTATTGGTGGATTTATCAGAAGCTCTCCAATCCACGTAATGGAAACCGAGTTATGTATACCTCCATTGTTTATACGGAGACTTTATTTGGCGTATAAATATATGGTAAAAGCGCTCTCGTGGACACATAATACTACAGTTCTATTAATACGGGAGCTTAGTACGTTATGCCTAACTAGGTATTGGCTGAAAAAAAAGAAACCTCTATTAGTTGACGTGCATAATAAAACAAAGGAGATTGAGATCTACTCTTCCCCGATTGCAGATATGTTCACAGCCAATACATGGTTTTCCCGATTAGACATTAAAAATATAGCGATAAGTGAATTAAACTGCCTCAGAAAACCCAAACACTGTTACACAAGTAATGAACTGTATTGTTACGTGATTGAGGAACTCCATACAAAGTATCAAAACTGGCATATGATCTTTACAGACGGATCAAAGAGTGACGATAAACAAGGGGTAGCCTTTTTTGATCCAGTTTTAAAAGAACAGGGTAGTTTTAAAGTTAAAAATACCGTATGTATTATGACGCTTGAGCTCATGGCAATTTCTAAAGCACTGACATATGCCGAAAGGTATAATTGGGACAAAATTGTCATCTGTTCAGACAGTAAAAGTGCGATACAGCACTTGGCTCGATGCGCCTCTGGGCACAGAGGTGTACCGACAGCCTTTAGTGTACTCGGACAGATAATACGACTGTTGTCGCGAAACAGGAAAGTGGTTTTGCAATGGGTTCCAGCGCACATTGGTTTAAGGGGTAACGAGGAGGCTGACAAATTGGCAAATGCTTCTTGCTTCAATGGCATAGAGTGCGATATCAGACCGTGCACCTCCGAAGTATTTTCTATGTGTAAAGCTTCATGCCAGAAAGACTGGAAGGTATACTTTGACGAACGATCTAAAACAAAAGGCATCTGGTACAAAACGATACAAAGTGAGCCTCCTCGAATACCGTGGTTTGTAAATAGTAGTTTAAGTAGGCAACAAATTAAGCTTATATTAAGAGTTAGGTCCGGTCATGTTCCATCAAGGAAGTTTGCATACATGATGAAAAAAATAAATTCACCTAATTGTGAAAGATGTGGAAAAATTGAGGATGTGCATCATCTTTTGATGGAATGTGAGCGGAACCAAGCTCAAAGAAAACTATTTAAAAGTACATTTAGAATTAATAGGATGGATGTGGGGATTGTTCAGAGTATTCTGAGTAACCCCCAATCTGCGGCAGCACTAGGTTTATGTAATTTATTGGTAGATTTATAAGATATGCAATAATTTAATTATAGTTCGATGGAGCTGGCATGTCAGAGACAAAAGCTCCTAAATAAATAAAGAGCGAAAAAAAAAAAAAAATGTTCGATATGAGTGGGAGTGGCATTCGGGACCTGTAAGCAAACCGGTCGTAGTTCGCGACGCACCGCAATCAAAACGCCACCTCCTTCTCGTTTATTAGTTAGTAAACGGTCACGATCGCATCTAAACACTATATATCTGTCGTCAATAAACTCAGTGTCCGAAATAAGTGGAGTGAGCCAGGTTTCCGTAAGGATAACTACGTCGTATGACAATGACAAAATATTCATGTATGTCAGTTGTAATTTAGTGCGCAATCCTCTGCAATTTTGGTAATAAACAGTTACGCCAGTCATGTTGGAACAAAGATGTGATAAATGGTAACTCGTGCTGTTAAAGAAAGACTAGTATGTGATTTATACTTTATGGGAATGTTATGCACAAGACAATAACACATGACCACTGGAGAAATGTAATCGCTGTTATACGTATATAGATATTTGTTTATTTTTATTCGTGATATTTCTGATTTAAATATGTAATAAATTATATTTTAAAATAATATTCGTTTCATTATTAAGTATACCCACTGACAAAATATGTTTACAAATAACTGGTCGCTAGTGAAAGGTTTATTTAAAGTATGAATTATCTTATATTTTACCACAGATGTTAGTACAATGATTGATATTGCCCACTCATAAAGTAATTGATGCATAAATAGTTTATTGATTAAATGGTTAACAACTATGTAAATTAATTGACATTTAAAACAAATGCAATACTTAAACAAAGCAGTATGGCTTTCAAACAATGTAACTATCCTATAAAACAATGGTCTCCACCATAATAAGTTAAAGGACGAGTCACCCACATAAATATAAATTAAATGAAATCTTGTGAACCCAACAACATAAGAAACCATTTTACTGTATATAATAGTATAATACATACACTGTACAGTAGATAAATGTATTAAACGTATTAATTTTAGATACAAAGATATAATATTAGGCAGCGGTTGTTTTATTTTGTACAATATTGCTTGATTTTGGTCCACAGAATTTTGACAAGTCATTTTCATTTTTGATTGCAAAGATTGGCGATGTATCTGACATTCGTGCCAGCACTGTAGCATTTTTGACCCATACATTCTTACAGCCGTGTTTTTTTTGCTGCTTCACGGCACTTTAAGCACACTACGTCGTTGTGCCCTGTTCGTGTTGCCTGCCACTCTCTGAAAACCTTATGTGGCCTCGTGCCACCACTGATATAACAAAAAGGGCCAAGACAAGGTTTGTCTTGACTATTTCCCGAACGCAGAATGACCTTAGATCTATTCGTACTGTTTCTAATTGGTCTGTACCACTGCCTCCTTGATGGTCTTGTGGTGTCCCAGGCTAACTGGTGTCTTAACCTCAAATTCTTTGATGCCAATAACAAACGCTTGTACAATAAAAGATTCGATCATTGACGGCATAGATTTAAAAGCCTTGCCAACCAGCTTTGTAATTTCAAAATTTATTACTGTCAGATCCAGAGACATAAAACTTCATAAATTTGAAGCTATGCCTGTAAGGTATTTCGAGACTATATTTATCGTAATACTAGGTGTCTAAGGGAAATTTTTGGTTAATTTACCTATTTCTATCTTTTGTACAATACATTGGGTATTAACGTTACAGATTATATAAAAATGATAATTATAAATTTTATTAATGGAATTATGAAAAAAGAAATATTAAAAATAGGATAAAACCCTTCAGTCTGAAACCTATAAACTTAGCTAACTTCTCATAAGGCACTTGAACTTGTTTTCATAATATCACAATTATAATATTTAATCTTTGGAAAATTCAGACTCTTTGGGCCATTAATAACAAATACATTTGACTTGTAACTAAAAAATATTATCTTAACATTAGTGAGACCTTTTAGGAACTTCAATTATATTTAACTAAAATTAGTTATACTATTCATAAAATGCTTTGTAACAATTACGAGTCGAAGTTAGTAGCAAGAGGGTTTCTCTGTTGTCTTTTGTGTTAATTTAAAATAAACAAATAATACAATATAATTATTTGGAACAATTACAAAGTCTGACTCCACATGCCAGTTTTCTGACAAAATAAAATGATAGAAAAGAAGCTATTTGTCTTTCAAAATAATAAGAATGATAATAATAGGGGTTAAAGTATGAAATTGCCGTTTTATTGCAATAGGTTCTTTGAATTGACATAGAATCTTCATGGTTTGAGGTTTTCGAATGAAACTTTTTTTAAATGGTTTCTATGATGTTCTTTTTTTAAAAAATGTAAAACATTTGAATATCGACTTTCAATTGTTTTTGTTATTCAATTTAGACAAGAAAGATGGATACTGCGAAAATTCGAGTTATTTTTGAATACGAGTTCCGACGCGGAACTAACGCGGCAGAAACAGCCCGCAATATCAATGCTGCGTTTGGAGAGGGGTCTACTAATGAACGCACCGTGCGATTTTGGTTTAAACGCTTTCGTGATGGAAATTTCGACTTAAAGAACGAGCCACGAGGAAGACCGCCCACACAGGTAAATAACGATGAATTAAGAGAGATAGTGGAAGCCGATCCTAGTCAAAGTACCCAGGAATTAGCGGCATGGTTTAACGTTACCTTACCCACAATATTGACTCACTTGCGTCAAATCAATAAAATAAAAAAATACGAAAAATGGGTGCCTCATGATTTGACTGATCTGCAGAAAGAAACGCGTGTTGAAACTTGTGTTGCCTTGTTGAACCGGTACAGAAATGAAGGAATATTGGATCGAATTGTAACATGTGATGAAAAGTGGATTCTTTATGATAACCGGAAAAGAAAAATGCAATGGCTGACCCCAGGTCAAATGCCACAACAGTGTCCTAAAGCAAAACTTACCAATAAAAAGGTAATGGTAACTGTTTGGTGGTCTCAGCATGGTGTTATTCACTATAGTTTTCTCCGATCTGGTCAAGCAATAACGGCAGATGTCTATTGTGCCGAACTCCGAACCATGTTGACAAAACTAGCAGTAAAACAGCCCCGACTCATGAATCGATCTTCACCATTATTGCTCCACGACAACGCGAGACCTCACACAGCACGAGAAACCATTTTGACCCTTCAGGAACTGCAGTTAGAAACCATTCGTCATCCTCCGTATTCACCAGACCTTGCTCCAACGGACTACCATTTTTTTCGTGATTTGGACAATTATCTACGTGACAAGAAGTTTTCTTCCCAGGAGGCAGTACAAAATGCTTTCACACAGTTTGTGCAGTCTAGATCGTCGGAATTCTATCGCAAAGGCATTAATGACCTTCCCATTAGATGGCAGCAATGTATAGATAATAATGGCAACTATTTTGATTAAATAAATTTGTTAAAAATTTAAAAAATAAACAATATAGATTTTCAGTACAAATCGGCAATTTCATACTTTAACCCCTAATATATACCTTTTGACAGCCACAAATAAATAAAATAGCATTGATTACGCAAAATAAAAAAATCACAACAGTATAATTTCATTCACAACATACAATATCATGGTAAATGGTAGCCAAAAGGCTATAATAACAATAATTTGAAAAATATTGACTCCATTTAATTTTTTAAAATCCTATTTAAGATACCAAATTTAATAAATATACTTAAATAATATGGCTACAAACAAATTAAAAATAATCCTAAGTAATGCTTTGTGTGTAGATATGTAATAATCAGACAATCACATTTAGATTTTTTATTATTATTTTCGTATAATAATTATCCGGGTAAATTAGGATCGAATGTTAATAATTATCATATTTTTATATTAATTAGAAAACATTGTGTAAGTTTGAATGGATTTTGTTTTTAAATTATTATTTCAATTGTAGTGATATACAAAATTGAGTCTCTTACAGCCGTTTTTGTTAACAGAGAAGACCAAAGTTTTGGAAAAACATTTCACGGTCGTACAGGTCGCGGCACGAAACTCTAGCGCTGGCCGTTATTGCGCAGAAGTAAAAAATAAGAAGTCTTGAGGGATACAGGGGTGAAGGGCGGGCGTGCGTTACGCCGATTGGCTCTACAGTCGTACTCCGTCCCCCGTTCTGATACGACGCCACGCGCACTTCCAGTGTACATCACGTTTTAAATTGTTTTGTTGTCATTGTTAATCTTTGTTGTTTTTTTTTTGATTCAGTTTGTTTTGTTGATTTATTTGTTGTGTTTATTAGTCAATTTACTGTTTTATTGAGTTTGAACAGTTTAAAAAAAACGAAAATGCCCAGAAGACAGACACGAAAATTGGTGTATGGCGTGCATAGTCTTTAAAAGGGAATCTAATGACTTCATTTAGCACATTAACTGTCTGATTTTATGTTTTTATATTTATATTGCATACCAACCTACCCATTGTCGAGAAAATAAATAAATTTTGATTAAATAAATAAAACTGGACCAATATTTATTAAAGTAATATTTACGTGCATGACAGTACAGTACCCAAATAGTAATAGTATAGTGGGTAGGCCGCCATTGTGCCGTGTAAACATTGACTTCGTATTTAGTTTGGTTTTTTAATAGTTTTTCCGTCGTAAAAGTGATAAAAAAGATGTTCTTGTGAACAACAAAGTGACAACCCGCTAGTGTAATTAAAGGCTTTGAAAAGATACAGAAACCTAGTGAGAATTTAATAAAAGTCTACGTACATAGAAAACACCTTATATTAATAGAAAAACACCTTAAAACAACAGTTACGGCAATAATGGCAAATTACTATGGAAATCGAAGCTGTTAACGTCGAAACTGTGAGTACAAAATAATTAGAAAAGATTACAAGTTAATAATATAACCAGAAAATAAATTTGAATTAGTCATTTTATCGATATTGATCGGAAGCGAGTGCCATCTACCGTTGTAACAACGTAACATCATAGCTCAATAAGCAAAGGAGCTGAGTCGTTGCGTTCGCAGCAGTATCATAAGTCGATAGATGGCGCGCACCTGAACAAATGAGATTATTTATTTTATATGAAGAAGACAAAAAGGGTTGTTTTATTTTATCTTATTTTGTTTTATTTAAAGAACTAATTTTAAAAGTTTGAACTGGTAGTTATCGAGAAACACAGATTTATCTTCGAATCAAGTTTAAATATAACATAGAAATAATAAAAGAACTTAAAAAGAAAGGAATAATGCAAAAAATACATAATTACATAAAAAGTTTATAAAAATCCTTAAAAAAGAAAATGGCAACTAGATGTGCCGGGTGTTTAAAAACACCGCCTAAAAGAGAATTTCTTACCTGTGTCTTGTGTAAAGCTAATTATGATCTGGATTGTGCAAATGTTTCAACTGCAAGATTCTATAATACTCAGACGTCCGAGCACAAAAAGCGCTGGACTTGCCAATCATGTATATGTAAATTACCTAAAACTGGAAATACTAATACACCAATACGCGCAGCGGATCGTCTGTTAGACTGCCCACAGAAAAATGATAGCCAAAATATTACCTTAAGAAGGAAAAAACCGCCATCAAAAACATCTCAGTATTTAAATAATGAAGAGTCCTTGTGTTCCACAGATGAAAGTATATTAGGCGATACATTGTGCGAAACCGAACCACAAATAATAAATCCTAACACAGAAATAACATTGCAAAATTTAAGCCTTTTGATAACACAACATTTACAAGAAAATAATAAAGCAATTATTTCACAACTAAAAGAAACAATCCAAGACGAAATAAATAAAGCAATCAAACAACTAAAACAAGATTTTGATCAAGAAAGCGAAACTCTACGAAACCTAAATAATCAAAGAAAATCAGAAATACAAAGATTAGAGACCGATTTACAGATACTTAAAAAAGAAAATGAAAGAATCATACACGAAATAAAACAACTAAAACAAACCCTTCCTAATGAGTTGATAAAAAATTCGGAGGATACAAGTAGAAAAATTGTCATATATGGCATAGAAGAGCTATACAATGAGTCAGACTATTCATTACACAATAGAATAATTGAGATTGTTCGGGAATACCTTAACATAGATCTATTAGGATATATCGAAGAAACCCAAAGAATCGGAAAGTACTATAAGAAGAGCAGACCATTAGTTGTGTTGTTGGCAAATAATCAACGAAAATACAAATAAAATGAAAAATTCCAGAAAATGTAATATACAGTTAAAAGTAGGCAGTGAAATAATAACTAATCCTGTAAAAGTCTGCGATGCTTTCAATGATTATTTTGCATCAATAGGTAAAGTGGATTTAAACGAAAAATGTAAACAGGATACCCTTATAACAAACTCCAACATAAATACTATGTACCTTAGTCCCGTAGACCCCAAAGAAATAATAAAATATATAAAAAATTTAAAGAATAAAAATAGTTTTGGCATCGACGAGCTACCATCATCCCTTATAAAAAAGTGTGCTGATGAATTGTCCTTTCCGCTTACATTCCTGATAAACAAGTCCTTTGATGAGGGAAAGTTCCCAGACATGCTAAAAAATACAGTTATAAAACCCATATTTAAAAAAAAAGACAAACAGATTCTAGACAACTACAGACCCATTGCACTTTTATGTACCTTTTCAAAAATCTTCGAGAAAGCAATGACTGAACGTATTTATATGTTTTGCGAAAAGTATGGTATTTTCGATGAAGGGCAGAATGGTTTTAGAAAAAATCGTTCTACGACATTGGCTGTTTATAAATTTATGCAAGAAGTGTATAACTTAATGAATGAAAAAAAATATGCCGTTGGAATCTTATTAGATATGTCAAAAGCATATGATAGAGTAAGGCATGATATCCTATTAAGTAAATTATACAGTATAGGGATACGCGGTCAAAGCCACAAATGGATTGCCTCATATTTACAAAACCGAGAACAAATAGCAGAGATTGAATATTATAATGAAAAAACGTCCCAAATCGTAAACATAAGGTCACATAGAAAAATCATAAACGCTTCCATCCCCCAAGGAAGTGTGATTGGCTGTCTATTGTTTTTAGTTTACATTAACGAACTGCCTAGAGTAATAAATGAGCACTGTGTCCTTTTTGCTGACGATGTTTCCGTGCTAACCTCGTGCCAAAATAATAGTGATATAAAAGAAAAACTAAAATTAATTCTGGAACAAATTACAACTTGGCTAAACAACCACAATTTAAAAATAAACATTTCTAAAACAAAACTATTAGCTTTCCATCCTTATCAAAAAGAGCCTTTAAATATTAATTTTAAGTATTGCAATATTCTTTTGGAACCAGTAAATGAATGTTCGTTGCTGGGACTAATCATAGACTCACACATTACATGGAAGCCTCACATAAATAGCCTTAGTATGAAGTTATCTCGATTCTCATATGGCCTCCGCGAAATAAAGAAATGTAGTGACGAGAAAACTGCCCTAGCTACTTACTACGCATATGCACATGCATGGCTAAACTACGGAATAATTTTATGGGGCAATAGCACAGACGCACAGAGTCTATTTATTCAACAAAAGAAACTCTTGCGAATCATAGCAAACGTTCCCCAAACCGAAACCTGCAAGCCCATTTTTCAATATAAAAAAATCTTAACCATCCCATGTATGTATATATTTGAAATATGTAAATTTGTTAAAAAATATCCGGAATATTATACAAATAGACGAGACCTACCATCAAGATATACCTTACGCCAAAAAACAGGGAACAGACTAATGCTACCAAATTCCAAATTAAAACTGCATACAAATAGCCCCTCAGTAATGGGTGTTAAAATATTTAATAAATTGCCAACGGGGTTAAAAAATATAAATAATGAAATAGAATTTAATAAAAAACTAAAAGATTTACTTATATCCCAAAGTTATTATACATTACAGGAATATTTAGATGACAAGATATAAAACAATAATATAAATATAATAGTATATGTGACGCATGTGTATATGTATGTGTGTACATGTGTATGTATGTGTATGTGTATATGTGTGTGTGTATGTATGAATATATAATATAATAAATGTAAAATAAGATTTTAATTTTATAGATGAAATTGAACAATTGATGTTTTTGGATCTAAATAACGTTAATGATTTTAAAAAAAGAAATTAAGACCATTTGTTTATTTTTAATAAGCGACCTCCTCTCTCCTAATTTGCTGTGCCCTACAGGGTCCATAATGTACTTACATAAATTACTGTATAAGAACCATAAAAACTAACATTGTGGAAATGCAATAAAATATTGAGTATTGAGTATTGAATAGCAGCTTACCTCCACATTTTGTTCATCGCTAGACTTACTATTTGAAATTACATTAAAATAAGGTAATTAACATTATTTTGCTATTATTAATTAAGTACCTAATTAAACTACAAATATGTATTGCGTGCGCGTCAGAAGCCATGCGCAGCTATCCCCTCCCCGTTTCGTTCAGCGCTAGAGTTACGAGCCGCGATCTATATGATACAAAAGACCTTGCTTTAAGTGCATTTAAATTCTTTTCGTATTCATGTTTATCATCACTGCTACTTCAATATAAACAAACAACAGAATTTTAAATTTAAAAGCGCAGGTGGGCCTTCGTCAGAATTCATCGTGGGCACGTGGGCAAGTAATAGAAACAATTATTCTCTTCGGTTACGTCTTTTTAATCAGCTTCACAATTCAAACTATTTCAGGGTACAACCACTTTTAAATAAAACCGTTACACTTTTTCCAAAAGATTATAATTTACGCTAAATAATGTCACAGATAATCACACGGTAATTGCAGGCTTTACAATCAACACGAACTAAGTAAGAATCTACAGGGATTACTACGATAAATAGCGATTCGTCGCAGACGTGGTGCGCTGGCCGCGGTTCGTATCAAAGTGAAGTTTTAAGATGGCCGCCCCGCTACCATCGACACGACGCTCCGCTAGAGTGACATTGACAGCTCACGTCACTCTTGACACTGACATTTCTGTAAGGCGCCGTCACGGCCGGACTGACATACGACCGTCCTCGGGCGTCTACAGGTCTCTGGAATCATAGGGAAATCGATCACTAACCCATCCGCTCGTCCATCCTATAAAACGTTGTCGTCGTCAATATCACTAATACAGAAACTTCAAAATCTAGGAATCTTAAAGCAAATGATCTGGACTGGACGAGTGTGTCCCTTCAACCAACCCATCTTGGGTCTGACCCGGACGACACTGTCCTAACGACCAGTCACTTCTAGGTAACCAACTCAAGGAAACCATAGCTCACATTTTCTCAACACTGGCAATGACTTGGACCGGACGAGAGCATCCATTCAACCAATCCACCAAAGAATGGCCCGGACGACTCTGTCCTTCCGACCAGTCAACCACACATTCCATCTGGACCAAGCTAGTGCATCCCTTCAACCAACCTTTTCAGGTGTGGCCCGGACGACACTACTTGACCAGGCTCGACTAAATGAAACCATCTGGACGACATCACCTTTCCGAACTTTCAGTAAAGTGTATATCATACAGGATCGACTGATATAATAAACAATGACGTAGTAACGCACCTGTGCCGACGGTCTCGATTGACTATTGTCTATTTAATTTTGTTCATCCCATGTCTCCGGATCTGAGTGTACACTAAGAGTGTCTGAACCAGCTGTGATTGTATTAGAATCAGCGGATATTGTATCCGAGCACACGGTCAAGGTGTCATAATCATGAGAAATTGATATGTCAGTCGGGTCAGGTACATTTACTACATCATCAGGCGCCGTCTCGGCCTCCTCATAATTCAAAAGATTGCTCGTAATTTCTAACAACCCATCATGTCCCTGAGGTACTGAACGTAAATTCTCGTGCGCGTACTTATATACTCGGTGAGAACCACTCAAACTCTGTAATTCGTACCTATCGTTATCTAATACCGCAGTTATAACGTATGGACCCCTAAACTTCCTATCTAATTTAGTTTGGTTTCGTTCACTATTTTTTAGAAACACAAAATCACCACTTGAAAACCTTTTTATGGAAGCACGACCTTGATTAAAACGACTAACTTCAGATTTTGCAGCCTTTTCAATATTATCCGACGCATGTTGCCGTATAGTATCGAGATCTAAACGTTCCTGCTGACCGTGAACTTCCGAGTTTAATCTAGACATACCTAACGACTGAGCGCGAATCCCTAACATAAGTTCTGTAGGTGAGTATTTAGTTACGGTAGATTTAGTACTGTTTAGTGCGAGTTGGATATTTCCTAGTTCGTCGCGCCATGTTTTATTAGGATCGTTTTCCACGATAGTTAACAGACATTTAAGAGTACGCATAACCCTCTCAACCTGCCCGTTTGCTCTACTAGAACCTGTTGCAATGAAATGAAGTTCAATCTTATGCTCGGCGCAGAAGTTCTTAAAATCAGAGCTCATATAGCAGCGACCTTGATCAGCGATTATTCGCTTAGGTGCTCCGAAAAGACAGACTGCTTTATGAAGGGCGTGTATAGCACTTTTGGCGTCGAGAGCAGAAGTATGTTCTAATAGTACATATTTAGTGAAACCGTCAATAATTACCGAACAGTATTCCTTTCGGTCACTCTTACCGCTAAGCTTCCCCGTAAAGTCAATGTGAATTGTATGCCACGGCACGGATGTTTTAGGAATCGGGTGAAGTTGAACGGGCTGAGCTCCTGATGGACCTTTTGACGCTTTGCAAATAATACACGAGTCGATGAATTTACGCACGCATTTAGACATGTTTGGAAACCAATATTGTTCATAGAGTTTGTCTAAAGTTTTGTCTTTGCCTAAATGTTGGATTTCGTTATGGATATGATTAATTAATGTCCAAATTAAAGACCGCGGGACCACTGGTAACCAAGAAACCGCTTTATTTCGAGATATTTTTCTGTAAAGAATACCTTCCCTCACATCATATGTCTGAGCTACTGAATCGGGAAACCCATGGTCATTATGTTTCGCAATAAGGCCTTGTATCTCACTATCGCGTTTTTGTTCGACAGAGAGCCAGTCTTGGTGAAGGTCAACATACTGGACTGTTTTTGTCTGTGAGTTCGCGGAAGATGTACTTGCAACGTCAGTAGTATTAGGCAGAGGATTTCGCGAAAAATAGTCGGCGTGTTCCATACCCCTCCCTTCGCGATATACGATATCAAAATCGTACGCCTGCAAGATAGCCCACCACCTATGCACGCGAGGCGTTAGATCCTTTTTTGACTTGGAAGCTTTAAGTGAATTGCAGTCTGTAAATACTACAAAATGCCTACCATAGAGATAATGTCGAAAGTGCTCAACCGCGCGTACAACTGCTAGGGTCTCTAACTCGTAAGAGTGATACCGTGACTCCACATCTGATGTACGTCGGCTGTAATACTCCACTACATGAGGCAGGTTATTTTTCTTTTGAATGAGGATCGCACCGTAACCTTCAGAACTCGCGTCACTATGTAATTCTACTGGTAGCTCCGGATCAAAAATGGTCAGTACCGGTTTAGATGTTAGGACGGATATTATAGCGTTACGTATTTGTTCGTGTTTTTGGGTCCACACGATTGGACCTTTTAGTTTCGTTAAGGGGTACAACGGTCCCACAATTCGAGTAAAATCAGGAATAAATTTACGAAAATAGGAAGCGAGGCCTAGGAACTGCCGTACTTGAGTAGCCGTTTTTGGTTGAGGGGAATCCGACAACGCCTGAATTTTCCTAATATTCGGCCTTATTTCACCAGATTGTAGTGAATATCCCAAGTTGTCAATTTTCTGCTTCAAAAATTTACACTTCTGGAGATTTAATGTGAACCCGGCTTCGGTTAACGCGCCTAAAACCCGATCTAACCGTTCTAACCCTTCGGTTACCTCGGATGAGTAACATAATACATCATCCATATAGATAAGTGGTTTATTCTTAAGGCGACTCAGGGCCCGAGTGATGCACCTCTGATAAACAGATGGAGCATTTCGCAAACCAAAAGGCATCGCAAGGTACTCATATTGGCCTTCCGGTGTTACGAACGCTGTTTTTTCCACTGAATCAGGGTGCATCAATATCCCATGGAACCCTGACGCCATATCTAGTAAGGAGAATAAATTAGCCCCGGCAAGTTGATCTATTTGTTCCTCAATACGCGGCAAAGGGTAGTGTTCCGGTTGAGTATTTGAGTTCAACTCACGGTAGTCGACGCACATGCGATACGAATTATCCTTTTTTTCTACTAATAATATCGGACTAGCAAAAGGGGAAGAGCTTTCTCGAATTACTCCAGCATCGAGCAATTGTTGAATCTTTTCTCTGACTATCAGTTTTTCAGCTGGCGCTAATCTGTACGGACACCTTTGTACGATTTTAATTGGGTCTATCAAATTAATTTCGCATTCTCCCGTTGTGACTCGTCGAGAGGGAATACCATCAGTGAAGTAATCACAATATTTATTCAAAAGTGCCACGAGTGACTTCTTATCCTTACCCTGTAAATCCGTGTCTATTTTGGTTAAATCTAACTTATTTGACTTAAGGTCGCAATAATGACTTCGTTCTTTAGAAAAGAAAACAAGATTATCATTATCAATTTTAACACACAATCCTTGTTCGAAAATATCTCTCCCTATTATAATAGGATCAGTAATATGACTATCTGGGACTATGTGAAAAAGCAGACTAACTGTAAGTTCATCGATCGTAACATCGCTTTGAATCTGGGTGGTACATTGTAAGTCGTTACCGCCTATGCCGCTAAGATAAACGAGACTTTTACGCACAGTACCCCCGAGCTTTACACAGTAACTTTCTTTTAAAAGAGAACAAGAGGAACCACTATCAAATAAAAAAGAGACGGTCTCACCGGATGATGTCCTCAGTGTACCTCGGGAATGGCGGTGCTCGCACTGGTGGACTTCCTTGACCGCGATCCCACTGTTCTTCCTATCTGGACAGGCGGTTGCCACGTGTCCAGGCTGTCCACACGCGAAGCAGATCACAGCCTGCCTCTTCTCTGCAGGGCGCGAAGACTCTTGAGTTTTAGTTTCGGCATCATTGCGTCTCTTCCGGCATTCAGCTATACGGTGTCCAGTCAGTCCACAGTAGTGACATTTCCCAAGGAACTTTTCAGCCAGACGAGTTCTCTTGGCTTCAGGTTCTTGGGCATCTGCATCCAAACGTCGTTTCAGTGATATTCCACCAAGGATTCTAAATAATTGCGAACGACTCGTGACCGTCTGTGCGTTTAATTCACGACGTATCACGTTGTCTCTCTGGCACAGCACCGATATTACAAATCCAGTAATCACTTCTTCACACATCGTCGACTTAGGTATCCTTTCGATAATATTCCACAAACGTAGAGCAGATTCAGATGCAGTCTCTTTGGCATTTATTTGGAATCGTAGAATATCATCAAAGTGGTCTTGTATCAGCCTAGGTTTCGAAAATCTTGCTATTAAAATCTCCTTGACGCCATCCCAAGTGATTTCATCCAAATTTAGCTTGGTAATGCACGCTGCCGCACGACCTTTTAGTGCGCCAGTTAACGCTACGAGTAAGTCAACTCCTTCTAGGCGTTTATTTTTAACGATCACTTCCGTCACTTTGCACCAATCATCGATGTCGGACTCTGAATCGTCTGGATCAAATTTCAATAGTGGTGAACGATTTGTACTCACTATTGGCGCTTGTTGAGCAGCTAAAACTCGAGTAAGCAATGTTTCCATGCTACTCAAGAGTTTTTCGGCGTATGTTATGTCCGGTGGCCTTTCTTCATTACTGCGTTCGTTATATCCCACTTCTGATAAAAGCGCAGGTGGGCCTTCGTCAGAATTCATCGTGGGCACGTGGGCAAGTAATAGAAACAATTATTCTCTTCGGTTACGTCTTTTTAATCAGCTTCACAATTCAAACTATTTCAGGGTACAACCACTTTTAAATAAAACCGTTACACTTTTTCCAAAAGATTATAATTTACGCGAAATAATGTCACAGATAATCACACGGTAATTGCAGGCTTTACAATCAACACGAACTAAGTAAGAATCTACAGGGATTACTACGATAAATAGCGATTCGTCGCAGACGTGGTGCGCTGGCCGCGGTTCGTATCAAAGTGAAGTTTTAAGATGGCCGCCCCGCTACCATCGACACGACGCTCCGCTAGAGTGACATTGACAGCTCACGTCACTCTTGACACTGACATTTCTGTGAGGCGCCGTCAAATTATTTCAATTGATTATAATAATAGAAATTAACAATAAAATCATTTATTTTTTATGTCCACAGTCTTAAGCAAATATTAATAATTACAAGAATTTGAAACAAACTAATAATTGTAAAAAAGAGATACTTGAATCTGTCTGGAGCCTTAATAGGATTCCATTATTCCTTCTGGAGTATTTTATATGATATATCGACCAAAAGGCCATTGTTAGTTAACAATATATAAAATGTTTCTGCTCTACTTTAATTTTATTTTAGCAACTAAAGTTTTTCAATATTCATGTAACTTATAAAACTGAATATTCGTAAAATTTAATATAATGTGAATATTGTAAAATGTAAATGAATTTGCTTGAAGTTTATAATAAATAATACACTATTAACATAGACGTTACGCGCATAATACAGTATTAACATTTGTTTTAAACTAAAGCCGATATAGTGGATGCAAGCAAAACTTCTGATCATAAATCAGTAGTAACCTATAGTCCGTTTTATTTAGCATTAGAAAGAACAAAATTTGGGTACTTTATTGTACACATATAATGTAACAAGCAAAACGTAACATCGTGAAAAGTTTACACTAAAAAGTACCTTAAGAAGCAGAAGTTACAAACTTGTGGAACGAAACGTTGGTCAGTTCGACACGACAAAATTAAAAAGTACTAGCTGATGTTGTAATACGTACCATATTAGGTGATTTTTTAAATAGTCGCTTAACATGGCCGCCATTTGCAACAATAGCGGCAAATGTCAACGTCTGCATTTATCTGTTTTGACTATTTTCTTTGGTTTATTGTTAAGTTTCTATTGTTTTTGTTGAAGTTTTTTGTTAAAAGTTTTTGTTGTTATTTGTTATTTAATCTGTTCAACGATGGACGAGCCTAAAGCCGGTCAAAGTGGACTCCAGCACAAGGTTAGCCACCACTGCTTCTTTGTTTACATAATTTCTAATGCTAAAAAAAATGGACTATAGTTCCTTTCCATTCCATTCATGGGTCACATTTGTCCGCATAATCTTGAGTGAGATGTATGATACTATAGGAAACGATAGGTAGATAGAAAATTTTAAATGACACTAAATAAGTTGTTTTAATTAAATTTGTAATGTGCACGGAAGTGTAAAGAACTAAAAGTGACAATTTTTAACATATTAACTAACTAATATATAATAATGAATGCGAAAAATAAAATATAATATTTTGTGAAATATTTTTTTTTATTTTCTTTATTGAATAGTCGTTCACGCATTCTTGGCTTTGGCGAGATGCACAATTTATTTACAGTTTAGTTTAGCAATGCTGACCAAGAAAAAATACAACAGTAAAGAACAATGCCGATTTGTGACCGGAAATCACCAAGAATGAAATTATTACTAATTCAATTTAAAAATAAAAATACAATTTTTAACGTATACAACTTATCAAAAAGCAGATTACGAATCTAAAAACCAATAAAAAGTTCTGTGTTTACTAAGCACTTCCCTGTGATATTGCTTTACTGCGCCATGGCTTTGGATATCAGCATTTTGGCCGTCCTTTATTTTTGATAAATATATTTACATACCTAAATAAACGTTAAAATAAATATATGTGAAATATATGCATATATTAATAGCCTAAATATGTTACTTTTCCTTTTATAAGGAAATAATATATTATCATTTCACCGTTTGAGACCAAAAGCGCTATGAGCCAAACGACATTATTTATTAAAAAAAAAGTGACGTATGGTATGGTTAGCGTCATTGAAAGTGTTTTATACACACAGATTTTTTTTATTTATTCAATGAATCGACAAACTATTTCTATTATTTACAACTAAATAGCTTTCTAATTTTATTTCGTTTAGGAAGCAATGCGCTAAGGAAGCAACCAGCAAGTTATATAATTAAAAATTAAACGCCCAACTGAAATGCAATATAAAATTTTTCAAACAATTATATTGTAAAATACAATTTTAAACAACCAAAAATGTTTAGTGGACTACTTCATCCAACAATATAGCTTTGGCTTCACAGCTAGTTTCACTTAACTAAATCACTACCAAAAAAGTACATAATTTGTCTTTTTTGTGAGAGTTGTATCATAGAAAAGATAGAAAAGACAAGGTTTCATACACTATACGATTCGTTAACAGAACTTTATTCAGAAATCTAAACACAGAAAATGATCTATTTAGATCTTACACTTCCGCGCACTTTACACATTTAAATAAAACACTTATTTACGGATTTTTTACGTACATCAGGATTAAATATAAAATAAAATATGCGCAACAAATCCCTAAAAAAGTGTTTTATTTAAAACAGAAAATGATCCCCAATATTAAAACAGCCGCTGAAGAAGGGGTCAAGACTTGGGCTGAATAGTTTTATAAGGTATTATACGTTTTATATCGAGTTGAGGTAAGATCTTTTTCAAAATAAACAAATCCACGAGTAGATCTGACCGTATTTATGGAAATTAAGGTTTTGGAAGGATGAAGCGTCGACTGATTTGAAGGAATACATTTCATTTTGAAATGTAACCGCTCGTATATGTTTTATAAAAACTTTATTTTATTAAACAAATAAAGTGTATATTTTAAAGAATTTATTGTTTTGAAATTAACTTACTTGATAAAGCTAAAATCTGTACTTAAGAATATTTGAATATGATTTATCCAATGACCGTTTATTTTTTCTAACTCTACATTCTCCAACTTCAAAGATTGATTTAGCACACCCAGACATTAAACTGCAAACAAATTTCCGTTCCCTAGTCTAAATTAATTATAACCATAAGCTATTTAGGCAGTAAAATATAAATCACGTGTATGAATAATTCACTGATAAAATAGTTCATGTTTTAAAATTTCATTGTTCCTAGAAAATATTAAACAAAGCATACGCGCGCTATAAAACCTTGTTCGTAAGTCGAGGAAATTTCAGAGTGCACAAAACAAGCTCGTAACGTTGCATAATATGGCGCGTGTTCAGCCAAAGTATTCGTTATGGTATTTGCTACACCTAGCCAACAGGGGCATATGTTTTCCAATATGACGCCAAACGTCAGGTGTTCATCTCGTGACCTAAATGTGGAAATTCTATTTAAAAGATGCATGCGTTAGGTTTCAATTGGGATTGTTAAAACTCCGTTATTTGCGTCGTTCTGGACTTAGGGACGGACGAGCCCTCCCTCTCGGAGAGAGCGTTACTAACAGCAGAGAGTACTTGAGACTCTGCCGACCAGATCCGAGCGGCGATATTCGCAGGCTAGGGTTTGATCTCGCTGCATCCCTTTTGCTCGCGGCGTGGCGGGCGCTAGGCGGGCGGGAGGCACCGACCGACGCCGGCATCACTCACATCGTTTCGGTCTCCTGGAACGTGTGCCCGAACCTCTCCTCTCCGCGAAGTACGACTCCGAACCCTTCCGGTATCAACTCGAGCGTGCCGCGTTTGACGTTTTCCATCAAAACATAGACCTTTATTCGTGTTATACCCTTTTCGTTCAGCTGCTCTTTGATGTAAGCGGACTTTATTCTTGGAATCGTCAGTTATTTTGGACTTTTAAATTTTCCTTTCGTGTCGTAAGTAGATTTTGACTATTCACGTGGACAACCCACCTTTGGAACTTTGAAGGTCGACGTCGTAGAAGACTTTTCGGATTAAAGATAAAAGTGTATAGTGGCGAAAAGCTGTCGTCTGTACTTCGTCTGGTGCTGATTTTATCATTGATCAACGAGGTAAGATTGAAGTTGAATATTTGACGCGCACACTGTTGCTCTAACTGCCGCCCATAGCTGTATGACTGCCTTATTTGTTTGCTACCTATGAAACTTTTTTAAGCTTTACAATATGATTACAAACAAAATAAAAATAATAAACATAATAGTGATAAAAAAGGATAATTTTAATTTCAATTTTAATTCAGATTATAACATTTACAAAATAATATGATTGGTTATTTATCTGTTTACATGTTAGTTGGCTAATTAGTATTTACATTAATAGCAGTGTTTCTTTAGGACTGTAACTCATTCAGATTTTCTAGATTACTTATTATTATTTTTGTAGGTTATTTGTAATAAACTAGAATTATATTGCGTTTAGTACTTTTCGTAGATTAATTAACTTTTCAATATTTATATACAAATTTAACATCTTGCATTCATTTTGCTTGCTATAGTCAAAATCGTAATTCGTATGAATAAAAAATATAACTATCAGTGACAAGTCACATGTTTTTAGATTCCCGACTTGTCCTAGCTTGAAAGCTGCTAATCTCCATTTTTCATTGGACGCCCAGACTTACAAATAGGCACCACCGTTATATGGTTGATATACCAAGGAGACGCACTAAGTGTTTTGGTTCCAGTTTCGTAATCTGTACCGCTAAGGAGTGGACTCTTTGCCTGAGTCTATGTTTCCTGATAAATGCAATTTAGGGGTCTTCAAGTCACGAATGAATAGGTCTTCTTCTAAGCAGGTGCGTCACATCCTAGATCATATCGTCGCTTAGAATCAGGCGAGACAGGTTATTAGACAGGACATTATGGTTACCTTCGTTTATAACACAGCCCAGTAATTTTTCGACAACTTTTATTAATGTGACGAAGAATGTTACGATGTTCTAGCTAATTTTTTGTTGTCAGACGACTAAAGCACTTTATGCACTATCGGAGTCAGCTTTCTCAAACGTAAATTTTACCCGGCAATATTGAAAATCAAGACAACAAATAAAGTTACATGAAATGCTTTATTTTTCCTTCAAACTAGATGTGATTATCTTGAACCTCTACAACAGTAACGCCGATAAAATTTTACTTAAGGTTTATACAAAAAAATACTAAACCTAACTTTTTATAGTTTGGTGGCTTGTCCACAAAATGTGTGTTATTATAGCTCTTAAATACATCAGTAGCTTATGTGAAATTAAAT
Source organism: Calamotropha paludella (assembly GCA_927399485.1). Taxonomy (NCBI): domain Eukaryota; kingdom Metazoa; phylum Arthropoda; class Insecta; order Lepidoptera; family Crambidae; genus Calamotropha; species Calamotropha paludella. The sequence continues at coordinate 12,453,283 of OV656809.1, forward strand.
ATTATATTCGTAAACTGTATCTATTTAACTTCTCGATAATAGTTTTTCTTTTGTAGTTAGCGCCACAAGTAATAGGCCACAAGTAGGGAATAGGTCTGTGTCGTGCAAAATAGAAAATTTATAAACAAAATATAACGCAATCATGTGTCGTAAATAATGATCCCACAAAGTCAACAAATATATTATTTGCACTCTTTAGTTGGCTGCTCGACGTTAAATAACAAACATGTATGTCAGCCTGTCGCGTTATTCTGAAAAAAATATAACTATGCATATGTCTGGTACTTTGACAAAAAAATATAATTTAACATATTTGCCTTCACGCCATAAATAAATTAATTTAAAATAAATAAAAAAAATTACTTATTTTTTAAGTTTAAGTATTTAATTTTTTTTTAATGTTACCCTTAGAGATTCATTTTTATTCTATTATTTTATCTCGTTTCTAATTTATCTCGTATCTACATTTGTTATACTAATTATACTACTAATAAAAACTCTTTGAAAAAACATTTTGTAGCAAATTATTTTTAATAGAACAGTTTTAACTTCCAATACAAAAAAGCATATTACCTTTGAATCGTGAAAGTCAGCAGTTTGAAGATCATCAGCCCCTAATAGTTGATGTCGGAATATGAGCCACTTCTACAAGTCGAGTCCATCTGCAGGATACTCAAGTCTCGATAACTAAGTAATAGATTGATTTTGATTTTGTTGGGGATAAGAAGTTTTAAGGAAAACGGTCAAAATATAAAACATTCCATTCAATGGAATTAAAAATTAAAAAAAACCGCTCACTCCTCCTACTGTAATACCCTCTAAAAATTAAATTTAATATGTACCTTGACCTTCAAGTTTAATATAAGTAACGGTAATTAGTTTAATATAAGTATCAGTATATAGTTAAACCAAAGTGTCGTCTTGTACATTCATATCATTTCTTACTTTTTAGAATGTCTTTTGACGATAAATATTTTTTTAGTATAATGAAGTATAGTTAAGATATTTCTTCAATCATAGGATTGAAATGTGGTTAAACATAATTTAAAAGTTTGATTACAGTGTTAAATAAAAACCTTATTAAAATAATGAAATAAAAGCACACGATTGGACGTTTTGGATAAGTTTCTTAATTTTGGGTGACCAAAAGTGGATTTCTCCATTGGAAAAGTTAGTGGCATGTGTATGGACAGCGGCAATGGTGAAACGCGGCTTAGCATATATGGTAAAATTAGAAAGGTGTCTTTTTATGACTTTACACCGTTGTTATCATCTCCAATAGACTGCTGATCAATCTACGTAGACCTGCTACGTAGATTTAATAAAATAAAAGAGACAAAAAAGCTTAAATCTTTTGAATCATGTAATAAGGTCAATCGCCTTAATATATTTAACCATATAACGCTTCAGTAGATCAAAATTGAAATCTATCAACCACCTATTTGCAGCTATTAACTATATAATATAATCTAAAAAATTTTAAAACGTTCTTTTCTCTCCATCTTTTGTTTACCGCCTTTAAAATGACAGGTACCATTTTCTTCATACAGTCCATTAGCAATTATAATATATTCAAAGACTTTGATAATAGCAACTTGGTATAAAAGAAAACGATAATCACTTTTATACACAATATGATAAACAATTATACAGAGGTTTCATTTATTTCAAGATATATTTCTATATTATATTATATATTATATTATATTTCTATTTCTATATTTCAAGGTATAGAAATGTTCACATTAACGTATTGGTTCTGTGTATTTCTTGAGTTAAACTCTTGTCAACTTTAAAAATCTACGCTATCATATCGGTTTTAAAATCGAAATATAATATAAGAAATTTTAAATTACTATTTATTGTAGTATTTTTGTATGTATTTTTTTAACTGATATGAAATAAATTTTGAAATCTTATTTCATAATACAGATAAATGAAGAAACAATGGGACACAAAAACTCATAACTTTTGTACAGTCATCAAAGTATAAAATATAATATAAAGTCATACGAACCGTATGTAACAATTCAAATTAAAACATAACATAAACATCTTTAATGTGTCACTGCTGTATTCGAACTTGGTTATGCCTGAAAAATATCTAATACTTGTTTGCTCCCGGCTAAATGAACTGATACACCTAAATGATATATTTTCCTGTAGCTCTCCAAAATTTCCCTATTCTGTTTTATTTTTACAGTGACCGACAGGCGAATGGCTCTTACTTAAATAACGTGCAGCATTTTTGTATAAAATGACACACTAAGCGACAGCAAAATTTTAAAAAGAAATAACTTACTTGAAGAAGTATACAAAATTTAAAAGTTATTCTCGATAAAATACATCAGGAGGATTCGCCTGTTACTTTCCTGATGGCTTAAATTATATACACTTGGGACGTAAAAATGGAAAAATACGCTACTGTTGGGATTATGAAACCAACAAGAGTAAGTCTAGTGTCGTAGCGAATCATTCACATTTTATTTCCTATTACGCAGGTAGTTGTTCATGTTTGTTATGAAAAAAATGTTGTATATGTTAAATAAAATACGATTTCTTTTAATTTAATAGGCGCCTTCATGAAAAGTATGTTACAAATAACGGATTATATGTCTTACACAGACTTATGATTATCTATTTATACTCGTTATAATCGAAATAATCTCTGACTGGAATATATCGGGATTCTCTACTTGGATGTCTATAATATATTTCTGTAAAAACAAATAGAAATTTTTAGACAACAACAAATTAAGTGGCTGAAGAATTTCGTTATGGAATTCAGAAACAACGGTGATACCACAACATCCAGACTTGAATCAATATAGAAATGTGTTTTTTGAATTAACCCGGCCGGTAATAAAACCATGCAAGCTACTTGACCACGAAGGTCATCATACATATTATTATACACATCAAACAAATTCTTATTTCTTATATTAATATTATTTTTAATTGGCGATCTAATATATCGAATCAAAAACTCACTCCTGGTAATGGGTTCTACACAATCTATTACCGTGGAAGAAAAATTACAAGATCATGACATAGGTTTTCCTCTGGAATGGCCGAATATGGAGAACGTAGATGTTTTGGTAGCTTTTTTGTGAAATAACTTCTTATTGAATTTTACGGTCCATAAAATGATAACACCATATAAACCCTATCGAAATAAAATATTTTCGTGTAGGTGAAATAGGAATGTTGAATTGAAAAATGAAAAAAATAACAAGATTTTTTTTTAAGAAACTTGTCCCTGTAAAGCTTATTATTTCTTACATTATAAATCCCTGTTAATTACAGAGCTTATGAAACTGACATTAAGACAAAATACCCTTTTTGATTGTATATCAGAATCTTATAATATTTTGAGTGTTTTTATGAAAATTAATATGAAACATACCTTTAAGCAGATTTTGACGAACTCTCATTTCGTATCTTAATGAGACATTTCTTACGGTATAATTATGTACAAGTCAAGGATACATATATTGCCATCTCTCTTATTATATTAAAATACTGAACTTGAGCTCGTAGCTTTATTTGAGTCCCTACCTCCCAATTTATACATAAAATATGATATAAGTGTAATACAGCTACACAGCTAATGGAATGGGGACTGTTTTTCACTTCACTCCCTGCTGAGTAATAAGCAACCCAACTTATTTCATATATGTAGTCACTCGACCAACGTGTATTAACCCTTTTGTATTCGGGCAGCTTTTCCTTTGGTCAATGTATCTTTTAATAGCAATATATTAATATGATTGTAGAAGAGATCCAAGGATTCAAGAAGGAATTAATTGGTTGGTTTTAACTTGTTAGTATTTTATGACGCAATGTTTGTATTATTATTTTATAACCTAATAATGAGCAATCAATAAATATATATTTACTGTTAATTTATATTTTGTTACTTAAGCGTTTTACTGTTAAATTTTAATATTTTAAGCTTCTTATAGTAAAAATTACTTCACAAGTTTCCTTTTTATATTCTACTAATTATCTAAGCCAATTTTTTATTTATGTAAACTTTGAAGTTACATAAAAACGGGATCCAGAATAATCCACATAATTTCGTTACTTGTTTGTTCAACAAATCAATTGTTTCCCGAGATTGTTTTACCTAAAAAAAAATATTTAGATCCAGTAGATCGGTGTTTAAATAACATAAGTAATAAAAAATGGTTCTCAAGGCTATCATGTACAATAGATTGCATATTAAGTTATAAACTTTGTTAACTGGAATTACCTTCTGCAATCATAACATATATAATTTAGTTTCTAAAGTGTACAGCTTGAGATGGTTTGGTTAATAGTGTATGGTCAAATGAAAAATAAATTCTATATTTTTTAGTATAAAAAATTTGTGATCGACTGTAAAATGAAATTAAGTTTCATTTTCCTTTCACTGTAATTGTAGTAGCTACTAAATAGTGCCTTTTGTTTTTACGATACGCCATAATGTACCATCTATCAGTACAGATATCGTGCCGGTAAGTTGCTATATCTTGGGTTCCGATATTGGGTTCGGATCCTGGTAATGGTATACGATGTTTAAAAAACTTGTTGATGTATTCTGTATGTTATTTTGTGGAAGTAAATTATTAGTTGTCCATTGTTAAAAATGTTTCATAATATATGTTACATTTTTGTGCCCAACGGGTAGAGTATAAAGTCATATTATACACATTTACACTACAGTCACATTTTAAGGCAAAGGTACACACATTTTGTAGCACTCATTAAGCTACTACTGTACTACTACTACACATCTGTAACCTATCAGCACATCAGTATAGCTTTAAGACATTTAGCATACACGTAGCCTGTAACAAAAAGAAGAATAAACGTTAAAACTTTATCTTTTATCCTGATCTTTTAGGCAGTTACCAAGGGACACCTAAACGACAAATAATGCATGCTAAAGTTTGCAGATGAGTTTACATTCTGTTGTGTTGGCATACACATAGGTATAACGCTAATTATTTTGTAAAAGTAAGTTTGTTATGTATGTTTGTAAATTACTGAATTAGGTTACTTAAAATGACACACTAAATTTGATATGGAAGCTAGAGAAAAGTTAAAGAAAAGTTTTTGTTGTTGCAATAAATTAATAAGCTAGTACAAAGACCAAATATTGGTTCTAATTTGAAGCGTACAGCTGTCAGAAGAATAAAAGTAGCCAATGGAAAACCGACGTCATGTCTAGTCCACAACATGCCGAATTTGCTACCTTTTTGGCGGAAGATATGGAAATAAACGGTGTTGGCGCCTTTTTATAAATATTACTTGTGATTTCGGTTTCTTGTCTTTGTCAATATAATTATGTATTTTCCTTCTTTCTTTAATGAGATGAAATAAAAAAAAACTCTTAAAGTAAAACAAAAGCAACTACTTATTCCTTCTATCTTGTAGACTTGACTTCTGTTGTATACCTACATATATAATACAACCTCGAACTTGTAATGTCACGGATCAAGTAACGGGTATCGCCAGTGCTCGGTGAAACTCCGCACTGTGGAACGAAAGCCACACCGGACTGGCGTGGCGCCTAGATTAGTTTTTACTATGTGTCGTTGTACCGTTACTAAGTACAGACAACACGTGAGTGACAGTAATATCTTTATATAGGCGTAACCTACAAAACAGTACTTAAGTATTTGTAAAATTCTGCTTTATAGTCCTTTTAAAACTATGCCATGATAATTATAAATATCCAATTCCAGATTATTTTATACAAATCGTTCATAACGTGACTTGTGAAGTCGCACAAAACGTTAACGTACAAACATATTCGATGTAAAGGTATTTGAATTGATGATTATATAGTTTAGCGTTTTTAAAGTAACATAAATTAATTACAATAATTTAATTGTTTGGAAAGATTTACTTGCATTGTGCAAACTAGTTATTCAAATAATAGATGTTTAGCAAAATAAACACGTAAATAAATACAAAATAAATATAACACATACCTTTTTTATAAATATAAAAAAACCATATTGTATAACCATATTTCCCATAATATGATCAAGATCACTGTGGTAGATTTAGAAAATTCAAAAACTAAATGTCCAGCATAAACTTTTGACAAGTGAGGTGACACGATTTATATTAAATTTTAAATCTATTGTATAAGACCTAAATCCCTTCACGCTTGCTGTCGGTACATAACTGTAAGAGTAACAAGGATGTTATGGTGTCAACAACCCGAGATGCCTTGCGTCTTCCCGGACAGGTAGCTGGGACTCGCAGCCATAATCTTTACAAGAGCCTATTTGTTAGCTTACGCGATATTATGTCGAATAAACAGCTTACAACGCGCGTCTTGGCCTGATGCATAATTTATATCGGCCCAGCTTTATACTTTGTTAAACCGATCATAACTATGACTTTAGCGGAACACGCGAAGTTTTAGATAAGACATACAGTTCAGATCAAATTTATTCCATTTAGTTGCATATGTATGTACTGCATTAGTTATGACTTGAAGGTAGAAAATATGACTTAATTCTTTGCATAGTGGAGAATAAATTCGCCATAAGCAAGAAACCGACGGTCTTTTAAGTGTAGAAAAGCAGACAAACAAAATAACAGCCGTAACAATCTTTTCTTAAAGTCGTTCAGGGCCCTTTTTATTTTTGAAAAAGGTATGTGATAGGTGCAAGTGTTTTCATCTGTTGCTACGACATATTTCACTATAAAACTAACTTAAAGCAAATACCCTCCATTAAAAACCTAATACTTAAATATCCTATTGCTAATATGAACATACTGCAAAATCATATTTTCCAAAATATTTGAAACTCAAAATTACTGATTTTTCATATAACTGATTTGCAAAATGTATTTCAATATGTCACTATCGTGTTCAAAGATTAGTATTCATATGGTAAAACACATGTGATTAAATTTTAATTGGACACATAGATATAACGTATCTTCGGTGGAATAAGGCTGCTTTGGTCGAAAGTTTTTAAGTGTTAGGTTTACATATGAAATTGGCGTTTTGTCGAACTGGCCACTTTGATCTGAAATATCTCCTCTTTCGTTAAGCATTCCAAATTCACATTTATAAATCCATTTAGCTGTATATTTGAGTTTAATTGACTCGGCTCACAAGTGAATTCTCAGGCGGGAATCGAATCCGCAACCTTTGGAAGTCCCGTCCAATGCTCTCCCAATTGAGCTACCGAGCCGAGCACCTGTCTAAATTTACTAGTGGCTTTCCAGTTTTACTCTGCTGGCCAGCGTTGTCTCATCAATGAGAGGAACATGTATAAAAATTTAAAATTAACTGGCTGTTTCATCTTAATCGATTGTCCAAACATTTGTAAAAATGTTTCTTTCGAATACGAGAGGATGTTCCTCTTTATAAAGATCGAAATATAAAAATCGACTTCATATTCCTCCCATACCAAATGCCAATTTCATATGTGAGGACCTAATATAACAAACCGCTTTAAACAGCGCTTTCCTCTACCCCTGTAAAATATGTATATTTAGAAGAAAATATCGATATCTGAGCAAAAGTATATATTATGCAAATTAAATACTCTTAAAATATCTCTCTCCTCAAAGTACATATGTGCATATTCTTTTCTTCAAAACTTCTCCTCCTCATTTAACACGGAAGTGTAAGAACTAAATATAACACTTGAATATTAATGGTTGATACGCAGATGAAATTATTGTCACTATTACATATTCTCTTTATGATTTGCTCTATCATCGTTTTCTTTGTGCGTTCTTATGTTCAAATGGAAACGGAGGAAAAAAGTGCTTTGGTAATATAAAATTACAAACAAAAAATGGGAACAAATACAACTTCGGGAACAACTTTAAGTAAATACGTTCAATATGGAGATTAAATTGAATTAATAAAAATACATTATTTAAAGGAAATTTAATAATAGACCTGCAGCCTGTACCATAACCAAAATAAGCGTCATCTTTTACTGTGACAAGAGAAAAAAGGAAGGAAAACGATTGGATGACAAATGAAAATGACAAAAATGTGGGTCAAATTCCCTTTCTAAGATTTAATTTCACAGTCAAATAGTAGCATATGTATCTGTGCAACTGTATTCCAACAGTCATTTTTATTATCATTTATTACGATTTTTAAGGCCAACATCAGGCCTTTTGGGAACATGTTATTTTGAAATTTGTACATAATGGCAATAGGATCTTTTTGATCTAAATTCCTATAAACTCGCGCAACTAAACACGCGGCAAAGGAGAAGTTCCGAATTTATACGTGACTGTATTTGTTAGTAGAATTGCTAAAATACACGGGATCAGTAGCGACAAATACATTTTTTTATTATAAAACAATCTTATTATTCTGCAGTTATTGTCTCTTACCATATGTTACAGTATGTTAATCTAGCCTTATGAAAATTTCTTAATTGGGTGTCCATTGTCCTTAAACATCGTTCTCGTTGTTATACAAAGTTTAAGATCAGAATGTGAGTGAATAAAAACTCTAACTAATTTAAAACTTTAAAAGAAATTAATGTTATTTTTTTCAAGATTACTAGATTTTTAAGTCTCGGATTAAAAAAAACATTTGTCCTATTATTACCGCAAAAAACACAAAAAAATACCACCCAGTTAGTAAAAATCATTACATTTAGGTTTGGTAAATACAGAAAAAGCTCTTTATTTAGTACCTTAAATATGAATAAAATAATTATTTTTGTCAGCAATAGTTATTGACATATTTTGCAGAGTTAGGTCGTCAGAATTAAGCCATATATTATTCTCGTTTGATCAAGCGTCCACCTTTTCTTGTGCAATATGGTATTTAAACCTAATATATAATAGTGTCATTATTCTCTTTTATGGAAAATTCTACTCAAATAACTTTTGATTTCCTAGTGATTAGTATAAGGCATTTCACAGATCTTAGTTTACTTATATTTATTTATTTGTTATATACACTAGTTATATACCTCATGTACTAGTTTTTATTATAATCTTATGTTGAATTAATTGCTTTATAAAAAAAAAGTAAAGCCATGTTTACTAATTTGACAGTCAGCTTATTGCATACAAAATCCATATGAATTTTCAGTTTGAGTGAAGCGCATATATTAATCAGCGTAGAGAAACCGTCTATCCGGTCCCGGGCACAATTAATCATTCATTAACATTATCTATTCTAAAACCACCACTCACACGATTCATCAGGCATATTATTTTTTGTGATTGTTTTAAATGTCATTATTGCATTTAACAATACAAATACGTATAATTACGACGAAATGAGCATTGATGGCATTGTGATAGTGAAGAGATCACACAAGTGAATGGCATCTTCTTATTGAACAACTCTGTAGCCTTACCCTTAATTAATTACCAAAGGGTAAACAGGTGATTTAGTATCAGTTGAACTTTGAATACTTGTGATTTCAATATGATGTATAGCCAGGCCAAGTTTCGTTTCACTATAGATTATTTCAATTAAATTCTTCCATGAAGTTAACACATGCAACTGATCTGAAATATCGAAGCCTCTTCAATTGACCATAATCATAGTCGCTTTCGCTCTGACTCTGATTTGCCATCATACCGACCATTGGATGCGTCACTAAGTAGATAAGTCTAGCCTGCTATTAGTATCGGCTGCTAGTCGTTCTCGGCACGTAATGCTGTGCCCTTTTTTAACATGAGGGCAAAATACGGTTATTAACCCGCGGCGGCAATGGCAGCTCCGCCGGCGAGTCCAGGCCTCCCCGATGGCGCAACAGGAGTCGTCACTATGTGACGAGTCGAGACGATATACCTACTAAAACCCCACGTGTGCCCTGACTGTCCTTCGGCCTTGTGAGTCCCTTTTTAGGAATCACCACTCTGACGTAGTGCTGTGCCCTAGCAGTAGACACTTTATCAGGTTTTAAAGCTGATGCTGATAGTGTAGATATGATCTAAAGCGATGACTTGTCTTAATAAAATCCGAATGCAATTATCTGTACCCTGGCACAATACAATGAAAGAGTAATACTATTACAAATAGCCCTCCAGTTATAAAATAGAACCAGTTTCTCCTTTAATATTAAGAGAATTAATGAAAGCTTTCCTTTTTAATCTGCAGAATTCGAATTTATATAACACTCAAATAAAATCTGTTAAACCGAAAGCTGTTCAAGTTCAAATTAGGGCGCTAAAGTCAAAATAATAAGGCAGATTATTAAATTCAGTCAGTATAAGCGTAGAATATTTTAAAAGGCAAAATTATAGCACCGAAACTCTCATCGATAAAAAACGCGATTGAAAATAACCATGTTTCCACATGGAAAAGGCGAATATTGCATTTTCGTTCGGATGACGTGTCAACTGCATTTTAAATAACTTAGCCGAATCGAGAGTCGATATTGATTTGAGGTATTTATGGTACTTATGAAATGTGAAATGTGGAGGCTGTCTATGAAGTCGGCTGTTTAGAAACACTACCAAGTTATACAAGAAATATTCATATGATATAAATTACAAACTCACTGCCTAATTTGAAATAGACATATCAAATTAGTTAAGAGAAATAGTATTATAGGATAGGAAAGAATTTCCAGCACATTTAATTTAACTAACATGACAGAGCAGTTCTCTACGGTACGGTACGGTACACAAACAGAGCACCGATGATGGTCTACGAGTTTGACTTACACATAAAACATTACACAATTGTGAAGCCCGAAGACGCGCGCTAAAAGTAATATTAACTTTCGCTGTTGTGTTTTGTCGTCGTTATTAATTATTGATTTCTACATCAAGGACTATTTTTTATGTATCATATTTTGGGACCAAACATAACATAACCAGGCATAAAAATAGCTTTCAAAACAGCCGAAAAATAAATAATTTCAAAACAGATGCAGTAAAATATTCGCCGGCAAGACTCACGTTTTCTGCGGCGAGATATTTTCGCCAGTTGTCAATCTGTTACGCGTGACTGGGCCCTCCTTCGTGCGAGCCCGAGTTTTCGCATCACTGCCGTAGCTCGATCGAATTTGTCCCAAAACGGAAGAGATAACATCCCAAACGCTGAGTCCTCGGAAGATGTTATCATTTAAAAATGGAAATATTTTGTTGAGATCCTATTGTTGGCTGCTCGTTTACTATTGATTTGATCGTTTGTAATCTGTTTGGTTATTATATGTTTGGTTTACTGGTCTACTGGTGGTAATAAGTAGCTTATTAAAAAGCAATATATGTATGATCATATATTGCTTTTTAATAACTTAGCTACTTATTTTAAAGTACACAAATATTTGGTAGACATAAGACACGTGTCAGACACGCATTCATAAAAAAAGATATGCCACTTATTTCCCAAAATCAGGAGAGACGCAAAATTAAGCGAGCGCACTTCCAATCGAACTACTGAGACCTAATTAATGATAATTTTCCGGTCCGATATGTTCCTTCTTTTCCGATTTCCTACTTGCCTCCTTAGTTAATTTCGTATTATATCCCAATAAAATGACTCTGTTATATATATAAAAAACATTGTTTTTATAAATTCTAAAAAGAAATAAAAAGCTATACTATTAATAATGGGCGATGTGGGAATTTAATAAATAGCAAATATCGAATATCAACATTGTTATCTCTGGACAACACAGAGAGTCATCGCATTGCAGTTGTAATCGCTTGGGAGTTTTTATTACCATCCAACAAATTACGCTTTTAGAGAGAGATCATGACTCTCACAATAAATGCTTTAATGGACAACCCCGATTTCTCCAGCTCGATATTTCGATTTTACCACACAAACCGTGTATCCTTTTAGGATGATTATAGTTTTCAACCAATAAAATACTTTACTTGATTGGTATGCTATCATAACAGTTAATCGAAAATCTTTATATATGCGAATATATTTTGTTCCCAAAATATTTGAAGCTGTTTTTTGAATCACTTACTACAGTACACATTAAACAGAATTAGAATGCACTTTAAGCCGATTTAAAAAGAAGGTAGGTTTAGCCTCAAATTGTGCTTATTTTTGACAAAAATATTCCTTATAATGTAGGTACATAAAAAAAACTTAATATGTTGAACGATTCACCCGTGATCATTACATTTAACCAAATATAACATTAATAACATTTATCTGATTAATTTCATATAGCTGACGGCATGTAGTTATAATAACACTTCAATATAATGAAGACGGAGTGGATTTGTCGATAATGAAGGAGATAGTAGACAGAACTCTAAAAAGTCTTATTTCCTGTATTAGTCCCATTTAATTATTTTTATGTAAACTAGAGACAATCGGATTACTAGAGAGCAAATAAACAAATGACACTGGATGTCGACAACGGCGTCCACACATCGCTACAAGTCCACGATATTATCGATCCGTCAAAGATATTATCGCCCAGTGCCAGTAGAGTCGCTGACTGTCGTCAGCAGTGGTCTTAGATAGCCATCTTTTGTGTTAGTGTCTGACAAAAAGTCTAGACAATGAGATAAATTTTGTTTTGGCTTATTATCATTCTGAGACTCTTAAATTAATTACTAATTTTGAAGAAGATTGTTTAATTTATTTAGTCGCCTATGAAGGTAAATGCAAAATTCGCTCTGAGTATAAAATATAACCGAAACTTTGTCTTATTTTTTTTTTCAATGTTGTTTCATTTTTAGAATAATTTTACTACTGCTATGATTAAATACATCCTTTTTTTATTAAAGAAATCAAAATATCCTAAGTTAGTTCATCAGTCAGTTTTTTCAATAATTACGTGTAGTTTCGTTTACTAATTGAAAGTGACTGAAAAATGTGAATTGTTTGGTGCAGTGGCACCAGTCGGCGTCGTCGACACCACGCCATCATGCTACGTTATCGCTTGAGTGTCGCCCAATGATAATTAGGGAAAACAAAAACATGTAATTATTTTGATAATCAATCAAGTCAAAAAATACTCTTCACTTAAACTTATGCAAATACTCAGCCGTTTTTAAGGTAAGACAATTAAATATTTATGTACCATATAAGTACATATGTCTATTCGTTACCCTAGTATCCATAATCAAGCCTTGGAGTGCTTACTTTGGGCTACTCTAATTGGTGTGAATGTATGAGATATTATTACTACTAGCTATTGCCCACGACTTCGTTCGCGTGAAAATTTAGATGTGTGCCTTTATGAAAAAATTGGCCACCCGATCTTACGGCAATCGTTCATTGCATCAGTATAATCTACCTATATTTTGACGTGATTTAGTTTAAAACGTGGTAATAATGTACTTTTGGTCATATTGGCATCCGGACATAAATTTATTTTTCCAAACAATTGTTTGCTGCTTATTCTTTTAATTTACAGCTGCCTGTCTATTAACCTCAGGATGATAATGGCCATATTTTTCAGTAGCTGCCCGATTCACCTCGAGATGGTTATGGGCATATTTTAAACAGCTGCCCTTCGGGATAATTTTGGGAATATTTTTTAGAATGAATATTAATATGCACAGCAATAAATAATCTGAGAAAGAAAACGTCAAATAAGCAGCGTAAAGTGCAGAAAAAACGTTCATTCGATACGTGCGACAACGACGACTGCCTTGAGATGACTGCCCGTTTAGGTAGCCAGCCATATCTAATGAGGAGCCATCTCGCGCTGCATCTTCGAAACAAATTATGGTTTCATCGTTTTCGTTTGTTAATCTGAAACGTCACTCAATACTTTCATTGCAGTGCTATTCAAAAAGAGAGCATTTGTGGCTACAAGATAATAAAGGTTTAAATGGGGGTTTTCGAAAATTCAATCTACAGTTTTACAGAAAACCGTGATGAATGTAGAATAAAAATAATTCGTATGAAAATTTTTAACAAATAATCCGACTGCAATACTGATCTTTGTACCCCTTTCTAGAACAGGCGTGAAGTGATGTTATGTTGTTGCGTAAACAATGCATATTTATGCGATAGCAGCAATCGCGGTTGATTTGCTATTATTTTTTGAAAAGTTCCGTTGTCTGTCTCCGAAACTTATCGTAAGATCTAAATGAAATTTAAATGGAACTGTTTCGAAATAGGGGGCTATTTCGAAACAGTTCCATTTAAATTTCATTAGGGAGCGGACGGAGCTATGCCAGAAAAACCATGAAAAATAAACATCCAAGTTGATAACCTCATTCTTTTTGACGTCGGTTAATAATTAACTACATTTTAATTTCATCATCAGTATTTTCTAATAATTTGGAAACTCTAATATTAAAACTATAAAAGTTTCATACAAACTTTGCCACCCTGTTTTACCCCTTTAGGAGATTGAATTTCGCAAAATCTCCATATGAGACTCCTAGCAACTCCTAGCAGTTTAGTTAGTAAATATAGATTAATCCTAATTATATTATGACAATACTTTGTGTGTGTGTTTGTTACCATATTTCCTATTGTAAGCGAATGTTATATTTATTAATAATAAAAAAATATATTGCAAATTAAAATATTTGAGTCGGGTCAGCTAGTTAATTATAATTTCAGCTTTAAGTGATTAGTTTGCTTCAAAACAGTATTGGCATTCATCTGTTTAATATCTGTGTTAAACTAGAAATACATTTATAAATTAGAGAACATTGTTTCTGCTCAGCTATTTAACATTTGATATTAAAGTTTTATACAGTTTCATCGCATAAAAGTATTAATTTATATGACATGTATTAGTCACAAACATAGATAAACCGTAGTTACTGAACCAAAGTTTACTATTTTCTACTACTGAACTCAGGGAAAATGGTAAACTAAACTTTGGCAAACAATATTATGAAACATATAATATTGTAACTCTGCGGGTATTGTGTGTCAAGAGACTGTTTAATAGTATTCCCTTGTTAAGTTATCGGCACTCTTCTGGTTCGAACTGCTTTTTTATTTTGCCTTTCGTGTTGTTTGTGAACGAACTAGAGTATGAACGAATGTGCGATTGCTTACATTGGGACGCAGATCCGCGTCGCACACTGACGCACGTTTGAATAAAATTGTAATTCATACAATCATCACTGAAAGTTTAACCACTTTATCTTTTTTTATTGCGTTATCAATAGTCCGTAACTAAATTTTATTTTTGGTAATTAATTTAAATTAAAATTCCAAAATAAAGTTAAAATATAAGTAAACATTAATGTTTGCGTATTTTTATATATGATTGAAGTAACTTTGTTATGTCAACAAGTGCAACCTAGTAATTTAATAAAATGAGCAATAGTTTCTAATAGTATAAGCTTTATCTTAAACCTACGTAACTAATTCTTAATGATATCGTCTGAAAAATATTTTTTACCCTATATAAGAAAATGCTATCGTTTTGACTTTTTAATGTATGCTAGTATAAAACCGGGCTATCCAGTTGCGTTGACTAAAGCGAAGGGTCCCAACCACTTCGTGTATACATGAGTCCTTTTTATAGGTCATCAACCTGAAAGGATGCCTAGATCCATAGAGTGTACTGGAAATGAAACTAGGTGAGCGTAGGAATGCTAAAACTACATAATTGGTTATTTAAAAACTGGATTTGAATAGTGTTTTTTGTTTTATATCCTAAAATATGAAAAATCTTTTTATTAATAAACTGAAAAACCTTGAACGTAGAAAAAATGTAGCCGATGAAAAAACGGACGGGACGACGGAACAAGGCAAATTTTACTGCACACTCTCTGAAATGTATACTACAAAAACTATTAGTTTTTTATCAAATACATTTCAGAGTGCGTAGCTGTTCCAGCCACCAGTATATGGTTAATATACCAAAGGGTCGCACTAAGTGTATTGGTTTAATTTTTGTGATCCATACCTCTAAAGAACAGAGCCTCCTCCTTGCCTAAGTCTATGTTTTCTGATACATACAATTAAGGGGTCTTCAAGTCACGAGTGAATAGGTGTCTTCTAAGCAAGCGTGTCACATCCTAGATCGCCATCAGTCAGTTGAGATATCGGTCCAGCGCTTAACTATTTGCAATAAAAAATAAAATTAAGTCTGTCGTTATGTCTAACTACACATTATGTCATATTTCATGTATATATTGAGCCCATAGCAGTTAGACCTAAAGTGCCTATGCGAAAGAATAGGACTTTTAATTTTTATATATGGAACTAATCCTTAACGAGGCATGAGTTGATCGAAGCTAGCTAATACTAAAATCATAGGTGGATTTGATAACCACAACAATCAGATTAACATCTTAGCTCTTTGTTGATATGTAAACTATAAAAATATAAAACCCGACAGTGGTAAAATAATGTTTATAACAGCTCCAGCAATTGCTAATTCCGCAACTAGAATGCGTCATAGGAAATGACACAGTGCAATAGAAAGCTACCTAGCTATCCCACACCCTGTCGTCTGGTCCGGTTTATACTTGTCTATAAGAAAGTGCATCGACTCAGTGTCATAAACAACGGCTTGAATTACTTCTTCAGATACAGATATTTATAGTCTAGAAAAAATACAAGTCATAGGAAACGCCATGTTTTTATTCCACTCATAGTTTTATTAAATTATATCCCTTTAAAGTTACGGTTAGCCATTAAAGAAGAAGACAATTACTTTAGTTAGCTGCCGCAATAGTTAATCTATACTAATATTATAAAGAAGTAAAGTTTGTGTGTTTGTATATTTGTTAAATTGTAAGGGGTAATCTCGGGATCTACTGAACCGATTTTAAAAATTCTTTCACCAATAGGAAGGCATATTATTGCTGAGTGTCATAGGCTATATTGAATGCTAGAAAAATTAAAAGAATTTTGTCCACCCGTGCGAAGCCGGGACGGGCCGCTAGTGTAATATAGAACAGTTGTCAGCACTCCAAACTATATGTTTTAACATTTGTCCGCATTTTATACTACTGTTATACATGTAATTTTATTTTTAGACTGTTATAGCTTTAGTCGCTATTGCCCGTACAAATGTAGGTTTTTTTTCTGACGGTAACCGTACCTTTTACTAACCCTCTATATACCAACCTTCCTACTGCTACTTTGATATGAAAACTTCTCCGGCTTCGGTTGCAAAGCAAAAGTAACTCGTTCCTTTGAAAATAAATATTTGTCAACTAATATAAGTTATTTAATTTATTATAACTAAGCAGAGAACAATACGATAGATTACGGAAAAAAAATCTTATGCTCAACACACATTACATTTTGTTTGTAGATATCGCAGTCAGGAAAGGTATTTGGTGCTCTCAGTAGCAAAAAATATTATCGATATAAAATTGTGATATTTGAGTGAAATTATCATACTGCCTATAAATATTTTAAAGTTTTTGAGTGATGGGTATTTATTTAAGAATAAAACATTCTCTTTAATTTACTTTTAAGGAGCTTATTATTTATTGGGTGAAATAAGACAAAAAAAAAAGATTTTTGAACTCCCGTTAGGGTCAAATATAGAATCTGCTACAAAATTTGGGACCAGTCTTAAAATTTATATTTTTTATGCAACTGACATAATTGAGATGTATTGTAATGGTAGGTATAGACACTAAAGACATAACATTTTCTTATTACATTTTATATAACATTGAAACTAATATAATCTTCAAACTAAAATCACATTCATGTTATTTGTCTGATCCATAGTTTTTTTTTTCTGTATGATTTGACAGTTGTAAGATAGTTATTATAATTATAATAACGATAGGTACTTAGCATCTAATTTAACGGTTATAAATTATCTGAGCGAGAATGTTTGTGGTTTCCAACTAGAGGTGAAAACTTCGGAATCTTTCCGTAACTTGAATATTTCAGGAATACTTCCGGAAGTTTTCCTCATAACTTCTAAAATTACCAGCAACTTTGGAAGTTATTACTATTAATAAGTTACTATTTACTGTTACTGCGTGCACGCAACTATCATAAAATCGGTTAGACAAGCGCGATGTGGGTGCAGGCCGGGAGGTAGCGCCGGCGGCGTCAATCCGTCAAACAAAAGCCGCTTCACCGTACTGACTGTACAGCGAATTTACTTATCTTCAAATAAATCGTCGTGTTTTGCAAGTGCCTACCTATCCATACTAATGTTATAAATGTAAAAGTGTGTATGTTTGTTTGTCCGTCTTTCTCGACAAAACGGAGCGACGAAATCACGTGATTAAATTTTATGTGGAAGTTGTTGGAGGGATGGAGAGTGATGATAGGCAACTTTTTTAAGGCGAGCAAAGCAAAAAAATCTGATAAATGGCTCAAACTTGCAATAGCTTCAAAAATATATTTTGTGAAGATCATTTTGATGTAAGCATTTCACACAACAAGTTATGTAACATAATTTAGAGTAAAACTTATAATTTTTCCAGTATCCCCATATATTAAATACATATTAACTTGTATTTATGTCCAAGAAAGTCATAACATTACAAAACTCAGATGAACAAAAGTAACTGTTTAACGCTAAAAAAATGTCAAGCTTAACAGCGTCAATTTAAGGCAAATTATCATTGATTGCTGTGTTGAATCCTGATTCAAAGATGAATTTTTCAAGCTTTAACAAAGAAGAACTGTATCAACTTAATATTTTCTGCTACAAACGAAGATTTTATCAACAACTTGTCGTATTGTATGAAAACTTCAATGATAGGAATATAATTTTGCACAGCGTGATGTGACACTTTCTGAATGGAGTTTACTTGTCCATGACAAAATATCTAATTTTCAGTTTTAATTTTAATGATAAAGGACAATGCCCATCGTAGTATGGACTTTGGTATCGCTTTGAATAATTTTGTGCCATGATGATTTTTACTATATTTTTAAGGTTGCTAAGTGTGGATTAAATTATTAAAAACAGTTTTTCCGTAGTTCGACGGATAAAATGAAAAAAAAAAATATAACAAAACTCATCAAATTAACACTTTTCCCAGTCTTCATTTGTGTTTTTATTTACATTTGAAGTTTAACAGCAGGAAAAAACTGGGAAACTAATTAATTTTATAGGAATAAGAATTAAACGACCATTACATTTTCTGATAAAATGTCAACAACAATTGTTTTTAATCGTCAAACCAAAAATAGACAAATTCCATATAAAAAAAAAATAATAACTTTAAAGGAGTTTTGTTGCTCCGTAACATCCTCCCAAGCTTATGAAAACAATAAAAACAAGCTCGTAGGCTTAATAATTACATACATAATAACAGAAGCTTATGAGATAACATAGACAAAACAAAACGCGTACCTAATACAGTAAAAACCTATTCGGTCTTTCCTCCCACTTCTACTTACATATATCGGATGACAAGTTTCACTAGATTTGTCAACTGTTGGGGCCCTAGAGAGGAGAGAAGGTTAAGTAAATGGCAGGGTTTTGCTTTGTACCTCCAACTTGTAGAAATACAGTATTAAGTTACATTCTCCTTGAAGTTTAAACAGGCGTCAGCTTCATTCTCTGCTTTGCTCTTTTCCTCTACCGGATCACGTATTCCCAAAGTCTCCAAGCTCCAGTAACCTGACAAATATTTGTCACAAGTACACAATAATATCGATACGAGATTATTATTGGTATGAGAATTTACCTGTTTGCCTTGCAGCGTCCATCCGAGTTTGGTTTTTATAGCCGTCAGACTGTCTTC
Source organism: Calamotropha paludella (assembly GCA_927399485.1). Lineage (NCBI taxonomy): Eukaryota > Metazoa > Arthropoda > Insecta > Lepidoptera > Crambidae > Calamotropha > Calamotropha paludella. The sequence goes on from OV656809.1 coordinate 12,472,864, forward strand.
CAAATGAACGACTGAACCTGTTATAAACAAACCAAGTACATCTGCCCCAATTAACAACCCAATATCTTTAGAACTGTGACCCATATCTGTCAATGTTATATCATATTTGCCTAACAAATTGACAATTTGAATATTGTCACTACAAACCTTAGGTACATTGCTACAAATATTATTTTTACATATGGCTGACAAATTACAACTAAAAAACTTATCTAGTGATCTAACAGTAAAATTATATACACAATATTCTTCAGACTTTGTTTCAACTCCGCCAAACAAAAAGTGAGCAAGTTGCTCTTTTCCTGAAACTGGAACATTTAATTTCTCTATAACATCTTTCTTTACATAGGTGCGCTGGGAACCCGAGTCAAACAAAGCACGAACCAACGTCTTCTTGCCTTCGTGCTCCACTTCCACAATGACTGTTTGTAATAAAGTTTGACCAGTAATATTCGTGGTAGAAAGTGAAGTCGATGCCTTTGGTTTCTCTTTTGTATCGATGTTACTCTCTATTTCTTTCTGGTCAGGACATAGAGCAGTCGAATGACGCTTTTGGCAAATCAGGCATTTTACAGCGGCTTTGCAAAATTTAGGATGATGTCCTTTCCTAAGACAGATCGCGCAAGCTTTCTTATCTTTAAGGTGTTGCCTTCGTTGCTCTACTATCAGTTTATTTAGCTTGTAGCACTCGATACTCGCATGTGAGTTCTTTTCACACCATATGCATGTGTTATTTTTGATAGTTGTTGAACAAGCATTCGGCAGTAGCCGGTCTGTTCTCATGATGCTGATCATTCCCGTTGAACGCCTTCTTGGTGATTGCGATTCTTTGCTCTGACTCTACTTCTTTTCTGATAAATTCAAGTAGGTTGGCCAATTCTTCGCCCACGTCCTTAGTGAATGGTTTGTTTCTGTCCCAGCATCTCAGTATTTCACTGGGGAGAGCGGACTCTACCATCGGTAATAGGAATGCTGCATATTTCTCTTTTGTAACATTAAGTGTTTCTAGAGCGCGCAAATGCGCGTTAAGCTGGTCGTTCAGTTGCGTCAATGTACCTTTTTTATCAGCCAGCACAAGCGCAAGAATTTCTCGTATATATATCTGTACTAACAAATCATCGCGAGCGTATCTTGATTTTAATTGATTTATACAATCGACATATGCAGAGGGTGGAAAACTTTCTACTAGTTTCATAACGTCAGTTTCCCCCTTTATAGTTTGTTTAAGGTACTGATATTTATCTACAGGATCGATGTTTGGGTCGTCGTTTATTTTTGAAAATTGACCCCAGAATGGAAGCCAGTTTTTTATCTCCCCATCGAAGGTCGGTAGTTGCAATTTCGGCAACTTAATATTTTTGAGTATACATTTGGACTCTGACACACATGACATGCATGCATTAGATGACGTGAATTCTTTGTATTTAACATCCATCCTCATCATACGCGTCTTATATTCCATCTCTCCCAAAATTTCTTTTTCAAGTTCGTCTTCATCGACATTCATCACAAGTAATTCCTTGATAATATTGTCAAGACGGAGTAGGTAGTCGTACTCATCTCTAAGTTTTTCGTACATAAATCTGATCTCTACCTCTGGTTGATCTTGGTCTATCGCGGCATCTATTTCATTGAAATATTTAGTGAAAATTCGCCTTACCACGGATCTCTCTTTTTTCCTATTCTCAAGATTCTCCATTTTCGCTGTCACGGTCGCCACAATTTAACAGCAGGAAAAAACTGGGAAACTAATTAATTTTATAGGAATAAGAATTAAACGACCATTACATTTTCTGATAAAATGTCAACAACAATTGTTTTTAATCGTCAAACCAAAAATAGACAAATTCCATATAAAAAAAAAATAAATAACTTTAAAGGAGTTTTGTTGCTCCGTAACAGAAGTTTTATCTATCAACACAATGGTTGGATGCGAGCTGGGTGCGAGTCTTTCAATGCTTTAGTTCGAATAATACTAATTTAGATATAATATTTCAGACTATTAAGGTTTTCATCACAACACTCAATTGACTATACCAATTTGAGAGTTCATCCTACCCGATTGTCCCATTGTTGCCAGTCTTCTAAATTATTAACAATTATGTATCGATTATGATTGCCAAATGCAAGTTTATATGAATAACTTAAATATCTGTGCGTTCATATTATGTTTTATTAAATATATTCGTTTTCAGAGCATTAAAATAGCAGATATACCGACTAAATTCTTTATAAGACTCCTAATTCACTAGCATATATCTATGATCATAGAAGAATCACATTGCACGTATATCGAATAAAATCTGTCGTCATACTGTTGGATGAATCTGTGATCTCTAGACGGCAATGCAGCACTCATAGACATGCTTTACGTGCTGTTATGCGTGTGTTAGATTTATTAACTATAAAGTATGATAATTAAGTATTTTACACATGTTTTCTTGTTTACCTTAAAGAAAAGCATCTTTTGCTTGATAGTTTGAGTGATTTTCTTGTATGTAAATTACAAATTGTTTTCAATAGGAATCATATAATTTACCAAAGATATTGTTAAATAGAGACAAATGAATGACGTCAGAGAATATCGTCCGATGTGACGTCACTTGTTTGTCACCGCCTATAAAAGACTGTGCTCCGGTCGTACTCGGCCACTTGCTTCGCAGCAGCCGCACCGCACGGACCTAAGCTAAGTATACAATTATTTGGTACATGTATGTACCGCTTGTGTGTTGGTATATAGGTACAATATGTTCTTATTATCGAACCCAGAATTAAATTAATAAATTATATACCTTGCTTTGTTACTTGATATTTAAAAATGTTTTAATAAGGTTATTTTGGATAGCTCCACACTATTTTACTAAATGTTTAAGTAAATGAAGTTATTGTGGGTAGTTTTATGTTCAACTAAATTATGTTGATAAATGTTATAATAAATGTTATTCCATGACATTCTTCTTATATGCTAATAATCATTCTATGATTATTTGTTTAAAAGAGATTAAAAACACTTTTAGTATTCGGCCTATTCTTCTTTTTCTTTTCTTTTTCTCAATTTTTTTAACTTAATCTCACATCAGAAGTGGGATTCGAACCCGTTTTAAGCAACACTAACTTGATTATCTTTACAGATGGATGCCGCTGTGTTTGAGGCTTTGTTAAAAGCTATTCGTGATGCAGTGGCTGGTAATCACCATGAAGATGACGTTGGATTGTCACCGTTTGATCCAGAAAATAATGACAACGGCGCAGAAAGTTGGTGCAAGCACATCGACTCCGTAGCCAAGGATCGTGGTTGGAGCAGCATCACAACCGTTGGTAAAGCAGGTTGGCCGAACGGTTTGTGGAAAGTGCAACAATCAATATACACTATTGTGCAAAAGTCAACAGGGTTTTCACTAACTAGGTTATTATTGGTTGTAATGGAAATATAACTCAAGTACAGGTTCGGCTTGTTAAAATACAGGATAATGATTCTGTTCAGCATCATTAGCCGTGTTAGATTATTTAAATAAAAAACATAATACACTAACTACAGTATAATATAATTCATTTGATACTTTTAAGGGGATTTCAGTTGATTTTATTGAAACTGTTCTCAATGCTTATTCATAATAAAAATTATCACTGTAAAAGGATAATAAAAAATTGAATAATTTGGATATATATATATAAATTTAATGTAGAAGAAGACCTAATTTACGTATACCTCTGAATATATGCTAATTCAACATGAAGAATAGACATTGTTTGAAAGAAATGATTCTTATGGTCATTTGTTTGGTTTGCTATTATGAAAAAAAAACTGCTGGTCGGTCACTGCCCTGATACCTTTCTGAAATTCACTCGCAGCAGGTGATAGGACTGGTATGACAAGGCCAGAAGACCAATAGCAATCAAACAAATGTGTAGGATAAACTGCTGGTCGGTCACTGCCCTGATACCTTTCTGAAATTTACTCGCAGCAGGTGATAGGACTGGTATGACAAGGCCAGAGACCAATGGCAGTCAAACAAATGCCTATGATGAACAAATGAAATGAAGAGACTAAATTATATAAAAAATAATCGTGTTCCTAACCAGTAAAGTATATAGTAAATTGGGTACTTCGAGAGCGAAATACTGGTCAGTCTGGCCGTGTTAGAAATGAACATAACTTCATAGATGAAATGCTTCTATAGAAAATAAACTTGTAAATAGTGATAATGAAAATGAACTTGTAAAAAGTGATAATGAAAATGAACTTGTAAAAAGTGATAATGAAAATGAACTTGTAAATAGTGATAATGAAAATGAACTTATAAGTAATGATAATGAAAATGAACTTGTAATTGGTGATAATAAAAATGATTAATTGAGTAATTGGTGAAACAGAGTCGTATCATAAAAACAATGATTAAGAATGAATTAATCAGTTGCTGGGTACCGCTATGCTTGGTGTCAGTTTGGTCTTCACTAACCAGCAAGTGATGGAACTGTACATGTCTAGGCATAGAGGTTTATAAAATAAAGCCGCTGGACGACCGTTTGCTTGGTACTAATCTATCCCAACGGCAGCGGGTGGACGGGATTAGTATGTCTAGGTAAACGGGATAACAAATAAAGCCGCTGGACGACCGTTTGCTTGGTACTAATCTATCCCACCGGCAGCGGGTGGACGGGATTAGTATGTCTAGGTAAACGGGATAACAAATAAAGCCGCTGGACGACCGTTTGCTTGGTACTAATCTATCCCACCGGCAGCGGGTGGACGGGATTAGTATGTCTAGGTAAACGGGATGACAAATAAAGCCGCTGGACGACCGTTTGCTTGGTACTAATCTATCCCACCGGCAGCGGGTGGACGGGATTAGTATGTCTAGGTAAACGGGATCCCTTCCGCTGGGCGCTCTATTGCTTGATGTAAACCTAACTCATAAGCAGCGGATGAGGGGTTTACATGGCTAGGCAATAGAGAGGGGAAATTATTATTGATTAAATGAGTTTGATACAAGTGAAAAGACGATTAGTTCTCATTATGTGATATGACTGTGGTTCAGATAGTTACAGCAATTACAATTAAACAAACGTATGTACTTCGAGAGCGAAGTACTAGTCAGTATGGCCGTGTTAGATTTATTAACTATAAAGTATGATAATTAAGTATTTTACACATGTTTTCTTGTTTACCTTAAAGAAAAGCATCTTTTGCTTGATAGTTTGAGTGATTTTCTTGTATGTAAATTACAAATTGTTTTCAATAGGAATCATATAATTTACCAAAGATATTGTTAAATAGAGACAAATGAATGACGTCAGAGAATATCGTCCGATGTGACGTCACTTGTTTGTCACCGCCTATAAAAGACTGTGCTCCGGTCGTACTCGGCCACTTGCTTCGCAGCAGCCGCACCGCACGGACCTAAGCTAAGTATACAATTATTTGGTACATGTATGTACCGCTTGTGTGTTGGTATATAGGTACAATATGTTCTTATTATCGAACCCAGAATTAAATTAATAAATTATATACCTTGCTTTGTTACTTGATATTTAAAAATGTTTTAATAAGGTTATTTTGGATAGCTCCACACTATTTTACTAAATGTTTAAGTAAATGAAGTTATTGTGGGTAGTTTTATGTTCAACTAAATTATGTTGATAAATGTTATAATAAATGTTATTCCATGACATTCTTCTTATATGCTAATAATCATTCTATGATTATTTGTTTAAAAGAGATTAAAAACACTTTTTAGTATTCGGCCTATTCTTCTTTTTCTTTTCTTTTTCTCAATTTTTTTAACTTAATCTCACACGTGCAAGATCGTTTATTTTATTGATAGATACGAATGACATGCATACAATATGCTGGCAATGGATTGACGGATGCCTTTATTTTTCAACATGCTAGCTATAAATGACGTGTATGCATGCGTATGTATGTATTGTCTACACATGTCATGCACGTTGAGGTACTGCATGTCAGCGGCATCACCGTTTAGGGCTGTACTATGATTGATAGACATCAATCATAGTATTCCTTAACTTCGAGTTACTTCGAATCCAGACGGACTCGGAGGGCCTAATATGGGCTATAAAATACATTGTCTACTTGTTTGTTAATGTGATATATTCTATAACAAAGCATATATTCCACAATAAAGCATATTAAATTGTATAAGTCACTGTCGGTGGTTTAATTAATTTAATTTTAAGGGTTCACAATACAAAAACTGTATGAAAAGTTAAAAGCACGACGCAACAAGATTATTGGACAAAAGAGCGCCGTTAAAACCATAGAAAGATGAAATCGTCTTCTAGTAACAAATTAGTTTCACATCATGTCTTATGCTTAATTACTTTATATGCTAGAATGCGAACTGCCAATTCGATATTTTAATGAAATAAATAGCGTATCGATTGTATTATATTTGGCAAATCGATACGGATGAAAAGAAAATGGCAATACCAAGGAGACAAGTGCCAATAGAAATACTCTGTAATATGGAAGTGAATTCATTGCTAATTATTATGTGGATTATTGTCCGTCGATGTTATGACAATAGTAGTTTATGATACTGTTGCATAATAAGGGTTCTTATAACATGAGTGTGTTTTAAAAAAACGAGCCGTAGGCGAGTTTTTTTATTGTATCACACGAGTGTTATAAGACCAAGTTATGTACAGTGTCATACACTACTTTATCTACTCTCATACTATATTACGTAAAACAATGTTGCAAACAAAACCAAACTTTGTTTAAATATTGAAAAGATTTTTTTAATGTCAAATGTTGGCGCCAAGGTGCAAACATCGATTGTGAATGCGTGTTGCGTCGTCGCGGACTCGTTCATTGAAACCTTTTTAAAGTAGAGGTTCAACCTCCTTGGTCCAGCTGGAGGTTGTATAGGTGTATCGTTATGATTAAAAAGTTATATTATGATACAGGTGTCCATACAAGACCTGTATCGTAATGAAACTTTTTTTTTATTATTTTTGGCCTGTACGTAATGTTTGTCATAAGCATTTTGTTTTCAGTTTAAACCCTTATTATGCAACAGTATCATAAACTACTATTACAGCATTTCGTGAAAAATAAAAACTTAGTTTTTGACATAAATTTGATTTAAGTACAACGACGATCAAAGACGATATCACGAATGGGCATTGTCCTTTGTTTTTTTTTTTGTTGTCTCCATATCATAATTAATCATTATGAGCCCCTAAACATTTGTATCAGTGGATAATAGGCTTCCACTTAGAATAGTGGAACCAAGTCTATACTCTATTTTAAGAATGCTTCATAAATCAAATGGTCTAAACAACTTTTATTTGGGCTTTTATCTATCTTGCTTTGTCTCATACGGAAATATATGTAGGTGTATTTTTAAATATCAGTCACCAATGGATTTGTATGTTCCGCGCAATCAATATTAAATCCCTAGTTTCGCGAATACGAGCCACGTTGTCTTGGTGATGTGACGTCACATAATGGAGCACCGTGTGTAACTAAATCATTCCTACAAGCGCAACTTTAAACACAAATTGGACCCTGCTGTCATTTAATGTTTATTCATCAGAACATACTTATGCAGCGCAGTAAAAAGTATATTGATATCGGACCTCTAGAATTATAATGCCATAACTACAAACACCATACATTTAAGAAAAATGCACATGAAAGTTTTTCTTGTGTTCCTCACATATGCATTATACGAACTCAAAAAGTGTAACGATAAACGGACCCCATTACGCATATGCACACGCCTTAATTCTATATGGCATGGTTTTGTGGGGGAATAGCGTTGACATTCTAAAACTATTTAAGCTTCAGAAGCGGTGTCTAAGAATTATTGAACTGATAACTTCTTATGGGAGGGTAAACCGCTTCGTTACGTAACGCGTTACCGCGCCAGTCTGTCTGGCTTCCCTGTCTCTCACGCATACGGCAGCGGTAGGCAGGCTCCTCCTCTATCACTCTAGCCGGCAGCGCTAGCCTTATTTCGGACAGATGGTTTCCCCTCTCTCTACTCAGTTTTAGTGTTTAATAAATAACCTTTCCTTACATTATCACATTAATATATTTAAAATTTAAGTAGTAACCTAAGCTTTTCTCAAGTTAAACAGTTTCAATATTAAATAGTTCAATTCAGATTAGTTTAAGTTATTACTTTTGTCGTGCGCCCCGAGACGCACACGCTTTTTTTTACATAGACGGAAGAACGAGTTACCTGCCAATATTTATTAGTGAAGAAATTCTAACCTTTTTTACTAAAGATAAGTATCTTCGTGAAGAAACATTGCTATCTTTTCCCCAACAAGAACGTCTCAAAAGTTAAGGTCGCATAAAAGATACATACAGGTCCCTATGCAATAGTTGTAATAATGTATAATAAAATAGCCGAAATAAAAAAAAAACACAATGTTTTCATTAATTGCAAGAGTCTTGATCATAATTTCTTTATTTGTCTATATTTTGGTTTGTTCAAACTTATCCTTATTTAAAATTTAATTTTTTTCTATGCACTCAAGCTCAAAGCTCGAATTGAAATATTATTTAATTATAATTTAATATTACTTGAATTTTTTTTTGATGTTGGTTATTCATATTTTAGTTGCTCCTATTTTTATTAAATTTATTATAATGTTGCGATACCCTAACGAGGTTCATATTCGGTTCTGTTATTTTTGTAATTCCATCTTTGTATACCACAAGAGTACAATAAAAACTTTTGAATTTGAATTTTCTGTTATTTGTTTTAGTTACAGGACAACTACACAAAGATCATTTTTCCCTTGAAATAAAAAAAAAACACAAGAGACTCGTTGTTGTTTCCGTGAGTTTGTTACTTTTTAAAGCATTTCAGCATTGGTTAAGTCACTTTTGGTTACCTATCCGATGACCGACCGAAAAGTTACTTAACAATAAAAGGGACGAATGAGCTAACCGCTACGCAAAAGTAAAATTACGAAACTTTAAAAAAAGTATGTCTACGCATTAAATATAAAAAACAAGAACTTGTAGTTCGAAGTTATAGATTTCAGAAAACAGAACGATTTAGATAGATTATTATATTGATTTTGATAACGTATGATTAGGTACTTGAAGGACAAAAATGCAGGGAATTTTATTATTTTAGTATCAATTCTTTGTCTTTTATTATCACAGCATTATATAAAAATCAGTTCATGCCTTTGTTCCTCAATAATATTTTATTTACATCTGAGTTGCATAAATAAGTTTGACTAACTAGAACTATGTTATAAATAATTCAGAAAGACACAAAACGTTTCTTACGGAGTTTCTTGCGACTATTCGATGCTAGGTATTCCTTCTCAGAATTTCTAAAGCTGTTGCGCAGCTGCTTACTTTCAATATGTACTTTGAACTTATTTGAATAAAAATCATATCTCATGTGGGAATTTTTTTTATACAATATATTTTATAATAATGTTACACCATAAAAATCCTCTACTTTATGTTTCTTTCTATGTTATGAATTAATAATCTCTGTGGTATTGTTATTGAACTTAATAACATTTGTATCATATCGTTATAAGAATGTTATATATATATATATATATATATATATATATATATGTATGTATATATATATATATCGATTGAAGCTAACTGCTTTCATCATCATCTCAGCGGAAAACGTCCTCTGCTGTAGAAGAGCCTTCCCCAAAAATAGGGGAATTTTTCCATAATTTTCATGCTTGGCAGGCGGATTGGAGTACATGTTATATTTAATGTCATATAATAAGCAATTGTAATAATTGAAATAATCATTCCTATCTAATAGTTGGATACTTAAGGATACGGCAGATCATACGGTGTGATGCAGTATTATCTTATTACGCAAGTCGTAATTATTTGTCTGCACTTTTTTGTGAATGCATATGATCGCTAAAATTGGAACTCAACGGTAAGATTGATTTTAGTTTGGGTAACATTGGATCGGAGGTGGGGGCAGATGCTTCACATCTGTACCCAATAAGTAATTGTAGTGTAGGCTAAACTTTTATTGATTTTATGCAAGAACATAATTTAAAACAGTATAATTCGTATATCAATAAAACTGACAGAAGACTTGGTCTTATCCTATCCGATTCTGCAGAACTTAGGGTATCGTAGAGTCCAAATCTTATGTGTTACATCGAGATCCATCACCCTTAATTGGATATAATAGCACAAGCTTATAAATTAAAGCCATTACCTGCAGCAAGGGAAAGGTATTATTACTATAAAGCCGATTATATTAAAATTATTAACGATCTCGATACAATATCGTGACAAGAGCTGCTAATGGCATGTAATAACGTTAACACTATGGTGTCTCTTTTCTTTGAGATATTGCAAGGAGTTATAGATAAACATGTACCCAAACATTAACCAAAGCTAAAAGGTATCCATATTGGTTCACTAAATCTTTAATATTTAAATTAAAAGAAAAATAAATATAGAATAAGAATTGTGGTAGAAACTGTGGTATTTTTTACACAGTCCCCTTGACTAGATAATTTTTAAATACTACTTAGTGAAACCGTAAAATAAATTAAGGAATATTATTGTGAATATATTGCGGCACTTGAATCGAATATGGCAAAAAATCCCATAGGTTTTTGGACACACTTAAAGAATATCAGACAGCAGTCGGATGGTGCTGGATGACCAGGTAGCTGCCGATAGGGTTGATGTGTGTAATTTATTTGCTAAGCATTTTACTTCAGTCAACAATGATGTCTGTGATGGTTCCTTGGTTGACAGTGTACATGAGGAGTCGTTTGGAAGGTCTCTCTGTTTCCTAAATTTTTCTAGATTAGAGATATTAAAAGTATTATAAAAATGATATTCACAAAAGCATCACAAAAAAGGAGGTTGAAGATAATATTCAAAGTTATCGGTCGGTGTCAATCTTATCAGTGCTATCGAAGGTCTTTGAGAGATTGTTGTATGCTATTCTATTAAATGTACGCCAGGTTTTCACTCACTCTCAGCATGGGTTCATACGTTTTCGTTCGACAGTGAAAAATGTATCTTAACTGGTTCTGTGGTTTCTGGTACTCAGGTAGACATGATATACAGAGACTTTACAAAGGCCTTCGACATGGTTAAATCATGGTGCTGGTACGGAAACTGTCTTCCTCCTATGTTTTGGTTAACTTTCTATCTTGAATCACGACAAACATATGTAGTGGTCAAGGAATATGCTTCTGATATATACTTCACGAAATCTGGTGTTCCACAAGGGTCCATATCGGGTCCTTTTTTATTTCACCTATATGTTAACTATATGTCATGTATGTCACCTATATGTTGTTAACTTACCCAAATACTTGGTAAATTCCAAATGCTTTATTTTTGCTGATGACTTTTGTAAAAAGTGTAAGTTTGTAAAAAAAAACATAGTTTGGAAGACGTACTTTACAGGAAGATATAAACAGGCTGTCCGAATGGTGCTTACAAAATTGTTTACACAGAAAAATAATTTCAAATAATATTCACCAAAAACCGTAATCTAGGCCAATCTAAATAAAGCATTGATGGAGCTGTAGTTCAACTTAAGTCACTCCGTGATTTAGGAGTTACAATTGATTCGCAGCTTCGTTTGGACCAGCACATTGATTGATGATTAGGCACATGAAAAGTTTTTAAAAATTTTGCAAGAAAATATTGTTATTTGTTACCCTGGTCTGAAGTAAGTAAGAATATTGTTGTGTAGTTTGGAATCCGTATTATCAGATCTATAAAGATCGAATAGAGAGTGTTTAAAGGCGTTTCACATTGTCACACTCACGGTATACCTAATTATTATCAAAGAAATACTGATAGACTCAGGACTTTTAATTTGGTGTCATTGACTGACAGACGCAAGAAGCACGACATGTTATTTCTATACAATCTACTATTTACCCCAGTAAACTACGTAATACTCCAGGTTCGATAAAACGAGTAAGATTTAAGGTTCCTTCACGTTTGCCTCGCCAGCACCCCTACTTATTCACAAAACCTATATTACTTACTTTGGACACCACTCCCTATTGGCAAGGCTAAGTAGATTGTATGGGGAATTTGTCAATACAGATGCAGCAATAGACTTGTTTCATAACAGCTCACCAGTTTTCAAAAGCGAAATTCTTGATTATTTTAAAACAACATAAAATTAAGTTAAGTTAACAACACTGACGGTTACCTAAATATTGATGGCGCATGCTGTAGCTATATTTAAGTAGAGTTGCATGCACCTAATTATATTAATTATTTTTGTTAAGCATAAGAACATGTTATCTCTGTTGATGGTACATTAAAATAAAATAAATAAGTTTATTCAGCTAGATTTTTTCTTTTAATATAATAAAACATATCTGCACATAAATCCGTATCGCGCTTTTGTTAATATTTGAAGTTATTTCAAACATTCATAAAAACTGATTGATTACTACACCGTTTTCTATATAGTAATATCAGAGATGTGTGAGTAATCGTATTTAAATTCGCATCTGCTACTTTGGTGTAATCGATCCTCAATGTTATATATATTTATATATATAATTCTTCTGGGAGTGTGTATGTCACTGAACTCCTCCTAAACGGCTGGACCGATTTGAATGATTTTTTTTGTGTGTGTTCAAGGGGATCTGAGAATGGTTTAGATTCACAAATCAGTCCGGCAGATGGCACTGCAGTCGGTACAGCAACGCGTGGCCGGGACAGCTAGTATATATATATGTTTGCAAATAGAGTAATTGTTGTTTGACGGCTTATATACACTCGAGAGCAATGAATCCGGGTCACTTAAAGAATCCTAAAAATCTCGGAAACTAAAAATGATAGGTTAATGCAATAAATTGTATTTAATAGACAATGTAATACTCCTTAAATGAAGGTATTAAAACTTCTTAGTTATTGTAAAGTTATATCATAAAAAAATCAAATTTGAAAAAGGGCCACTTTCGAAGATGGAACTACGAAATGACAGCATTTGATTTTGCTTTTGTTTGTAATCTGTCATTTATGTGGGTACATAAAACATGCTGATAGTGCTCTATATTCATTATTCAAGCTGAAATTATGTCGCTTACGCCTGAAGAATGCACCAGAATACTTACAATGCTGGAAACCGGCCGGAGTCAGCGCGATACAGCCAGGACTGTCGGTGTGTCGCTGTCAACAGTCTAAAGAGTTCTCCGACGTTACGAAGAAACTGGTTCTAACCTACGCAGACCAGGAACGGGCAGAACCAGGTGTACCACAGCACGAGAAGACCGATACTTGGTGAACACCATGCTTCGAAATCGCTTTCTCACAGGAACTGAACTCACCAATCAGTTTCGACGCCTCGGAGGAAGTAACCCAAGTGCATGGACAGTAAGACGTCGGCTTGCTGAATCTAACTTAAAACCCCTTAGACCTGCAAACGGCCCTAAACTGGAGCGTGGGCATCGTATTTCAAGACTAAGATATGCCCAGAGCCATGTAAATTGCGGTATTGAAGATTGGTCAAAAGTTATGTTCTCCGACGAATCAAAATTTATGCTCTACAAGCACGATGGAAGACACAGAGTGTATCGAAGACCAGGGGAAAGATTCAAGCAAGCATGCATCGAAGAAAAAGTAGCCTGCGGTGGTGGGTCTGTACTTGTGTGGGCCAGAATTTCTTCTGAAAATCGCACAGAGCTGGTGATCATAGAAAACGGCTCTTTAACTAGCGTAAGATATGTGGAAGAAATCCTCAATGATCACGTTGGTCCATTTATGTTCAATTTAGGTGAGGATGCTATATTTATGCATGACAATGCCCGACCTCATACAGGTAGGATTGTGAATGACTACCTTCAAGAGATGAACATTACTCGCAGCCCGGATATCAACCCGATCGAGCATGCTTGGGACGAGCTAGGCAGATGCGTAAAACAACGAAACCCTCCCCCAATCACGCTTCGTGAGCTCAAAATTGCTCTCACAGAGGAATGGGAGAATATTCCCCAAAATCGTATAAGGAACTTGGTGTACAGCATGCCAAACCGCGTAAACGCAGTAATGGAAGCATGAGGAGGCAATACGAAGTATTAAAATTCAAGAAAATCGTAATAAAGTTCAAACATTTCATGTTTCCTATTTTTGTTTTAAGGAGAGATCAGCAGTTTTTTTCTTTATGTAATTTTGTGTTAATAAAATGTATGGTGACTCATATTTTTTTTACTTTCATTTAAGGAGTATATTGTCTATTAAATACAATTTATTGCATTAACCTATCATTTTTAGTTTCCGAGATTTTTAACATTCTTTAAGTGACCCGGATTCATTGCTCTCGAGTTTTTTGTTGTTTTTAACTTTCAAACTCTTGTTGTCTGTAAAAGAGATATTATTAAAAAAAACTTAGGGTTATGTATGATCATCAGCATAGTAATGTATACATTTCTCCATACTTTTTGCAGTTTAAAGAACTACTCTTACGACATAGGTATATCTTTATACCTACTCGGATTACCTACGTGTACATAATGTACTGAATTCTAATGTTAATTTTTGATAGGTGCTTAGGTCCATTATTAATTTTATTTATTAAGTATGCTATTAGTTACTCAAAAGGGGGTGTCGCTGTGTTATGGACACGGCCGTTTGTTGTACGTGAATACGTCTCGTAACGGGTAATATTTACTAAATAAAATATTATTATTTATGTATGTCATAATCATAAGAAGTCCTCCTGCTTGACTCGATCATATGGTGTTTTATTGGTATCGTTCGATTGCTGTTGAGATGCCCTTTCCAATCGTATACGATCTCTGTATTTCGATTTGGCTTTTCGACGCGTATAGGCCGATATTATACATATATATATATATATTTATTTTAACACCTTATTATATACACAGTCACAATTTTATACTAATGTTGTATATAATCGGTGGATTTTGACGAGAGCTGGCGATTGGAACATGAATGAACGTCGTAGCGTCACCGAGTCAATAGTAATAAATGGAAATCTCGATACGCAGCAAAATGGCCTTCAAAATGGCGGGGCCCCCCTCCGCCGCGCGCGATTTGTTACAGTCTTTACTCGGCGTAATAAATTTTTTGATTCTTTTGCTATCCAGTGGTGTAATTGAAATTTGGATGGGGATGATAGATATGTAGCTACAACACTAAACTGTTTCCCCCGATTTTGTTATTATTCGTTTTTTTTTTAATTGCGTCCCTATGGCAGCCATAATAAAGACGTCAAAAAATATTTTAATACATATTAAGATGTCAATATTATTAAAATAACTAGTTTTATGGTGTGATGTGGTCAATTACTACTTTTATCGTAGACTAGCCAAACCCGGCAGAAGTTTTTCGGTCTATTTTTGTGTAATAACGCAGTTTATAGCGTGTACTCAAAAGCAGTTCCCATGGCTATAAATTGAACAATATTGGTTAAACTTCGTGTTCTTAAACGCCATCTGGTGGCGAGAAGCAACCAAAGTCATTGCTTAAAAAAGCACATTTTTATAAAACCTCATGACATCGTTAATTTTTTATAACCCCTTTCCATATCTCTCTTCATTCCCTATTAACGTTAGAAGTACAATGTCTCTAAATCTTATTTTAGCGAGCATTTGCACCCTTTTATAAACACATTCGCCAAATTTAAATTTTCTGGATTCAACGGTTTAAACTGTGCTAAATCTAATTAAATCGATCGACAAGCTATGTGTTTGAACCGCCGATTAATCAACTTTAATACATTATTAATTCTATATCTTAAATTAGCTTTTTTTTGTTAATAAGTAATTTCCACAAAATCAACACACACAATGTTCATTTTTAATTTTTTTTTAGTAAACTGACTTAATAAAAATAGGAGCGATACAGCTCTTTGTATTGACTTAGGGTTATGCACTGGGGAACTGCAACGGCTACACAGACCCCTAAAATGGCTTATTGGATCATCTATGTTTAGTAAATTATGTTCAGATTTGTAGCTTTTTTGCAGAGGAGGAGTAGAATTATCCTGTTGGTATCATACAGGAAAAATCTTATAGGATTCCGAGAATACGAAAGAAATGATTCCGAAATTGGTGTTAATAAAAACTGACTTTGAGTGATATAATTTTTTTGTTCGGCATACTTTTAATTGATACTGATTTTCTTATTCATGTATTGTTATGCTTCATTTTATAATAATGTTTCGTATTTTATTTTATTCTATTTATATAAGCTGCTGTATCATCTATCTAAATAGGTAGGTAGGAATATTTTGTCAACGCGTGATCTTGTATGGCCGTGGTTGAAATTCCGCGTTTTTGCTCTAGGGCGAATACTCGCTGAGCTGCGACCAGTTTGTTATCCTACAACACAAATTCATAACATGACTACACATTGTGATGTGTAGTCATATTTGTAGTTATATAGTATAGTTGTATAGTGTCGATGTGTGTATCGGCACACTTGTTTAAATTGAGTTATTATTACAAACCGAGTCGTGATATGAAGGGATGTTCAATTCGGGAAAAAATATATGTTTCGTAGTTGAAGCGTAATCTCACATTATCTGTTCAAAAGAACATAATGTACTTTCAATAAATTAAACATAATATAAAAACTTTGTAAATAAGTTACTAAGGACACGGAAGAAATCACAAACAGGGTGCTAATAGATAATACGAGTATAAGGTAATCGATCGATTTTTGAAACTTCAGCCATGAAAATTTTAATCTACTGAAAAATCAAGGCAGACTACATCATTTCAGTTTGATGTGGAGTAAATTATTTACTTTGTGTGAGGGACACATTAATCAATATAGGATGATTAATGGGAGCCAGCACGATTGCGATCGTTTGATGGATTAGCTGCCCATATGGTCGTGAATAATTTGCTAAGTGCTGCCACCTGTGACTTATTTGTTACGTCGATAGGAAGTTTATTTGTTTCCCTTAAGCTAGTAGTTAAAGATTTATGAAGTCTATCATTAAATGTGAGTACATTAAATTGACACATATTTTCAATTTATCCTACAATGTGAGATATAGATGAAATTAAGAAGTTTGGCAGAGGCTGTGTTTTATGTTTTATTTCATTTTTATTACCTCTTCATCACTCAGAATCCAAGTTTAGTAACAAAAACGCTTGGACCGAAACCAGGCTGAAGTTACAACGCGGGATCTTGGAGTAACGGCACTATAGAAAAATGCAACCCTCGAGGTCGTTGAAATATTTGATACTCTGATTCTGATTAGTTACACCCTGTATCAACATATCGCACATACGGTGCTATAACGTCACTTATACAAATGGTGTAATATTTCAGGGGGAGCATTTAAAAATTGAACATCCTTACAACATATAGTTTTTCTTTGCTAAACAAATAAAATAATTAAGCTACAACTTTGAACTTCATTTTAGAGTAAAAGCAAGCAAAGTAAAGAGGTAGAGTAGAGGCAGGAGTATTATCTCATACTCAGTTCAGTTTTGTCTAAAATTATATAAGTGACGTTATAGCACCATGTGTGCGATATTTATAATATTTTAACATTGAAAAAGGATTAAAAAATACTTTTACAATATGTTATATCAATTCACATTTTTTTATTTACCTACTAGTTCACTAGTGCATACTCGAATTATGCAAATTCGTATACACACTTTGTAACATATAGCGCAAAGTTTAGCTAAATAGATTCAACTCTTTTGTTGCGTTAAACAAAGGAGTAATACAAGATATTGTATTATATTATTCCTTTAAAGGATTGCTTCAGAAATAGGTTAACAAGGGGAGAGTTAGACCTTTTTATCTTGTCCAGTATTGGGTTGTTGCTTTCAGTATTTGGGGTGGAGATTGGCGGCGCCTAAATCCTTACAAATCCGTCTAGGGGGGCTTTCCATTCTTGCAAAAAATACAATCGTATCAAAATATCTGAAAAAAGAAAATTATATTATCCCTGTACGCGATAATATCTTACTTTTTTATTTCCCCAACTAAGGCTGAATACGGAACCTCCACATTTTTTGTGAGTAAATTGCAATCCATTTTTATCATTTATTAAAATTTTAATGCAAATAAGGGATGAAATCTTTCAGTAACTGTATTTATGATGCTAAAAATATATTAAAGCAAATAGCATATTATAATGAAGGCTTCTCAGCTGTTTTTTTCTGTTTGACTTAGACTTAAGTAAGTCGAACTTATCTCCAGTTATTTCTGCTTGAGAATAAGTTGGTCAACTTCTCATGATCGTCAATTTGTGAAAAAGATATACCTACTTACTCGTAATATACTATACTACAATTGCGACTATTAAGTATATATTGCAAGACCCGTCATCATATATTATGTCAACAAAAAAAATTATTACCTCGGGCTCCTTCATGCTTTTGAAGCTAAGATAAGCTGTTGCTCCCAACTGTATTTTCAGTCGGGCCTCTCGTAGCGGTTTGGTCGATTTCCCTTCTATGTTTTCATCCACAGAGTCTGTGTCAGCCGTTGTTGATGATAAAATATATTTTAAAAGGAATACGAAATCGTATTTTCAAACATACCTCTTTTTCATTTTAAACGTGGTTAACTGAAGGTTTATTCGATTCTCAACGATTGGGAAACAATGCACCAAAATGACGAGGAATTCCACTTAGATAGTGTATTATGATAGGTTGTCATATCATATCAATATTCATAGTAACTCGATCGAACGGACAAGCTCGATTACATTCTGAAGTTACGACCTCCCATCGGTCATCTTGAAACATTGACTTAGATGGTACTCGCTGATGATCGGGACAGTTCGGTTGCGGTCGGGTCAGTTTCAGATGTACAAGTACATAATTTTACAATATATCTCAACTCAATACTAAAAGAATATATTATTACAAATGACTATTCGACTAATGAAATCTTTATTTCTCAAGAAATGATTACTACATAAAATTCAATTTATCTCAGGTAATATGCAGGACTCGAATCTACTATCTGAGTGAACACACCTCCAATTGAGTTACCGAAACCTTGAAAAACTCGTAAAATTTTTACATGTAACAGTTCTGTGATAATTATATTATTTGTTATTCAAGGATGTTTCTGGATGTTCAAGTCCAGCCTGACACCTTAGATGTTATTTTTTTTCTCGTAATAATATCTTTAGATAAAAAAAAAATTGCTAAAATGCTTAGTTTTTACACAATAGAAAGCGTCTCGTTCAGTCAATTAATAGTGATTATTTTTTTTTATTTCGGTCCTAAATGTGTTTATAAAAATAAACTGTAAAAATTTAATATAATTCATTTTTCGTATTTCCGAATCTGAATGACTTATACAATATAAAGGCAAAGTACGGTGGTGTTTATTTGGAGCACTAACAAAATAATTAAACTCTAAATGTCGACTCAACTAGTAGAATTAATTTGGATATTGCACCAGGCAGCGCCTTGAAAGACACCATTTCAAACCTGTTAACCAAAATCCATTACACCGTATGGTTCCCGGAAAGAAATTGCTTCTTAATGATTAGGCCGCTGATAGTTAATTATTTATTTGTGTTTTTGTTTTACTGTGCTAAACACAAAGTAACAAAGTATACATTCATCCAATCTTTCAAACTGACACCCAGCTGCTGTTCGAATAATAAAGAAATTCAAAGGCACTATATAAAAGTGAGCCATTTTCCTACTTCTCTATACACTTTACTGTAACACTAACAACAATACATATTGACATCCATCTCTTGTCAGACCACATCGGAAAACAATACAATGCACTCGCGACTCGTAGTATGGATGGAGAGCATAAAATTCCTATCGACTTTATGACGTTGCAACAATGTAATCGATATCACGTATTGATGCCATTTCTGTTTGCAATGTTGTTAATGTATATCTATCTGCTTATTTTAGCTCGCGGCTATTTTAATGCAGGCAACCCTTTTATTCTGTATCCATATTATTTCTGAATAATACCTTTCAAACTCTAATTCACTCTCGTAGAGTTATATTTATTTATCATATCGTCGTAATAATTACATATTTACCAAAACTAAGTCAGTCTTCGTAATCAACATCTCAGGGAACCTTAATAACAGCACTCATACCCTTTTGGGTATGAGTGCTGTGGGTTTTTTTTCTTTTTTTTCATCATTTCGACAAAAAGAATTAATTTTTTGAAAATTCTGAAAATGGTAAATACCACTTGCAATATTCAAATCAAAATACCTATCATTTGTTAATTCTGTTTTAACATTGAATACCCTATACATAACATAAACATTGAATACCCAAATTACTTTCTACTTTCAGTTTCTAAGACCAAAAGTATGGGCTGGCTAAACAAGGTGTAAAAAACCCTTGACGAAGGAATAATTTGATTTTATGATTTATATATAATTTTCTCTCTCATAATATGATTTTATAATCTAACGTTATCAATCTGGGAGTCACCTTTTAAAGTGAGCTGGATTTTTCTTATCTTCGGGGACGTCAACAAGTCGTTCGTACTAGAAACTCTTTGTCTGACTGGTGTGACTTGGAATCGGGTGTTTTCGAAGGCGATTTTTTCATAATTGTATGTAGCTGTTATTTCCTATTTTGCCACACAAATGCTTCAACTCTAACGTCATCTTTTTCCAACTTTCAGTTCACTATAAGAAAGTTCCTTTTGTACTCGCTTTTTGTGTGCAATAAAGTTTAAATAAAGAAATCATCATTTAAGTACCAGTAGTAACGCGTATTTACGCACACTACACCTGCAACCAAATGACAGTAATAAAAATTGTGAATGGACAACGTCTTTTGTTTTTATTTAAAAGAAAAAAATGGGTACGCAATGTAATGCACATAGAGACATACTATGGATGCATCGAGATAGAGAGCCTACGATTTTTTTATTAATTGGAAAGCTCAGTACTATCATTTTATTCACGATTTCATGGATAAAAACTAGATTCTTATACAAAATCTTCGTAATAACGGTTTGAGCCTATCAACATATAAATGTGCACTAAATATGATATCATATTTCTAAAATTGTTTGAATAAAACGAATAAGTACAAAAAAGCGCTTTATTTACTAATATTTACTTGACATAAAATTATTGCACATATCTAAGTTCAATGCTTAGATTTTACGCACTTAAACTATAATTTAATTACCCCACTTACTGAATATATGGCTACAACATTATAGTGAAAGGCATACCAACGAAATTAGAACTTTTTAAGTTAAGACATTCTACATAAATATTTTTCAAACTTACTTGGTAAAGCGTAGCGCCAAAGGGTTAAGTTGAACGTTATGAGCATCATAGAAAGTCGAAGTAACTTTCAGTTCATATAAATTTTTAATGTTAGTTTTTCAAAGAACAAACCCTTTTAATACGTTCTTACAATGGTCTTCTTATAATAGATCTTTTTCTTTATTTTATAGAAACTGAATTAGAATTGGTTTTTGTATGAAAATTTTTAAGAATTTGTTGACTTGAGCATAAAAGTCTTTGCAACACACTAGACACGCTAACTATTTGGTAAAAGAAAACATATTCAGTGCAGTAACGAGTTGGCTTTGACGGTCGTTCCCAGTGTTTGTTGTCTTTGTCGACCCTCTGCACGACTCGTTCATGGGTACCAATTATTTTTCTGAAGTAGACGGTCTAGTTCACCGTCTAATGTATAGAAC
Organism: Calamotropha paludella; assembly: GCA_927399485.1. NCBI lineage: Eukaryota > Metazoa > Arthropoda > Insecta > Lepidoptera > Crambidae > Calamotropha > Calamotropha paludella. The sequence goes on from OV656809.1 coordinate 12,494,501, forward strand.
AATTTCCTTTAAGATTTTGTACAATGGTAAGAGTAAGGTAATTTTTTTTATTGCGTCATATCTATCGCTAATATACGTGGATACTCAATGAAAATTCTGGGTATTCACAATATAATATATACTTATAAAGGTTTTTATTGTTTAATAAAAAAAACATGTTATCTCTAATCACATTGTCAGATTACCTTTTTAGTGTTTGGGACACCTGTATGTTTTTATTTATATGTCGACTTTTTTAAAGTCATATATTGACTTTCTTATTTTCAACACACTTTTAAACAACTTTTCCAATTCATGGCATTGAGGCGCATTTAGATTATTAGAAATCATTTTTTGGAATTATCATCAATGAATTTATAATAATTTTTCAATAAATAATTATAATAATGTTTAAAATTTTAAAAAATTTTTTTTCAATCCTCCCCTCCCTTCGCATTCTTGGGTTTTCCATCACTATGACAGAAATAACCACAAAAGTTAAGAGAACAAAATTTATCTGTAAATTATTTATCCTAAAGTTTAACATTGTACATTCCATTGCCTTTGTGGTCAAAGGGCTAGTACCCTGGATTAAAGTGTCGCAATCTGATCCGGGCTTCATCAATATTTTTAAAAATGAAGTTTTGTATGACAATGGTTCTAGATTACATGTTTAGCTTGAGTTCAGAGCAATTTTAATACCTTATTCTTGATATTGTAAAGAATAGACAACATGATTTTGTTTTGGTTAACCGGGTAAAGTGACTATTTATTATTTATTGTAACTACCCAAATCACCAACATGACAAAATTAAATCAGCAATGCTCAAAAACAGTTATTATTACCTTTTATAATACCACAAAACATCTTGGGGTTTTCCAACTTTTCGGCCCTTTCAAAATGGCATATCACATTCACGAATGCCTAACGCGCAATTCTACAGGATTACGGTGCCGAGTTTATGTAATTGTTATTGGGTGGCTAGGTGCTAACAAGGGGTTTGTCCACTGTAATTGTGCATATGCGGCTAAAGGCCGACCGCCTGTTTAATTCTGCAAATGTTATTACTAGACTGGGAGTGCGTGGAGCCGCGGTGACTACAAACACGCACAAAGGTGGTTAATTAAGCAACTGGCTATATCCGTTTGCTATACCAATCGATTTTGATGAATTTAATTGATAGTCTTTTGATACCTATCACATGTAATTATTTGTGTGTGAGAAAAAAGCCAATTGCAAATGCTCTTGTTTAATTTTTGATTTAAATTTCAATTTACATAATACATGGCCCGATAAAAAAAAAACCTGTAAAAATAAAATCAACAAGTGTCCTCTTTGCACCATACCTTACAAGCGTAAAAAGTGTAAGATCAAAGTATTTTCGATATTATTTAATGGGTTATAAAGTTATTAGAAATAACAATTCCTTTTTTTATAAAGTGTGTAACGTACATACGTTTGCGGGCTAGTTGTTTCAGAGATATAAGATATGTTGTGAAGACGATTGTGTGAACTGTTGGAGCCATAAGTTCAACTCCGAGAGAAAAGTGGAAATGTACAAAACATGGAAGTAAATTTCAATGAGACGACTTTTGAGGATTCATTAAACTAGGAAACTGCTACGCGATGTAAGGAGGGGTCGTGGAATTGTTACTGAAACTATAATGAACTACTTGGTTTCCGAATATTACAGTATGTTCTAATAAAAAAAGCTGTTGGTAATTTATTTTAAAACATTGTAGTTTACAATTTTTCCATTAACGTTCACGGTCTATGTAAGAAAATTTTACTGTAACTTAATTTACCTAAATCTACACTAATATTATAAAAAGGAAAGTCTTGTATGTTTGCAATGAATAAACCGCTAGTGTACACTAGCAGTGTTTACACTATATTACTATGAAATTGGTTGATAATAATTAAAACTGATAAATTAATTGAAAATGCCAAATTTCATGTCTTGGGAACACATTTGTAAGGGTTTTGTGCCCAATCTTTCAGAAGCTATTTGTTTTCGGGAGGCCCATTGCCACCTACAGCACATGCTAGCAACTTCTTATTTGTAATTTTAGCAATCTTTTAGTCGAAAATAAACAATGTTTTAAGATATTTTTTATTTTCCTTCCATAAAACTCATCTTTTATTATTTTTCACCGTACAGTGAAACAAAAAGCTTCGCTGTACAATAAATATAATAAGTAACATTAGTGACCTAGTTACTATAATACAAAAAGTGCCTACTTCTGCATCTTGACTTATAGGTAATCTGAGATAAAAGGCGGCCACGTGATGTTTGTATTGTATCCAAGAAATGCTATAGATATTGAGCGTTATAACTATATAAAATTGTTATTGAAAATTTGGTAAGCAACTAATTTACATTACATACCGTCTCGTCCTTAATATATCGAATGTTATGGTAAGGTGAACATCGAGTTTGATTTACAAAGTCCCACCTACCTCTTTACATAATGTATCCAAATATTATATGAAAGTTATTTTTCTTTATGACAACATAACTTTTAAAGTAACCAGGGATGATCACTTATGACATTTCAAATAAAATCTATCGGTGCCAGAGGTGATCGTGCTGTTTGCCTCGTAGATGAAAAGTTTGATACCACTTATTTCAAGAGAATATGGAGTAAATATTATTTTTTATCAATTTCCATATAAAGATTAAAATTTAGACCACAGCGAACCACTGTGTGCCATTCAAAACATCATATATAATATTATAATGATATGATAGAGTTGACGGTCCATTGTGACTGCATTTTCCATCCATTACTAATTCATTGGATTGCGGCGCCGCGTCCAGGATATTTAAAGTGAATGCTATAGAGTAACATTTAGCCAGGTTAGTTCAATTGGATTAGTACTTCGAACTAAGTTCGACAAAGGTGCTTGAGTCAACCATTAACCACTGCGAGCAAAGTTGCCAATACTATCAAACTTAATAAGTTTCGTCAGTCGTTCCATAAAACAGTCATGTTTTAAAGTTTTCCAAAGTATTCGATTTCTTTGCAACTTGTGATTAGTTTTGACGCCAATTCACTTAGATTTTCCGCTGTTGTTTGTTTGTTCTCGAAGTTAGTTATGTAATGCAGTAGCGTATTGGTTCTTAAATTTTTATCCATATTCATATTTAAAGGTTACATATCAAAACTTTTGATGTATTAAAACTGATTAACAGACCAGATAAATTTAAATAATCTGAAAATAAACTCAGATGCTTTTTATAAGGATCTCGATGAGTACAATAGCTAGCGCGTTCGTCCTTTGATAATAATGAATTAATATAGATAATAAAGAGAGACACATATACACACATATCTATTTGATTATCTCTATGTTAGTACACGCTTATCTTAATAAGACACAAGTTATTAATTATTAAAGAGCAGTTATACAGACAGATACAATTTCTGTCATATAAAATGTTGCTTTAGTTACCGTACAACTATTTATAAGCGTTTATGACAGTGACTAATTTGCTCTTAGTATATTTGGCGCGAACTAAATCGGTGATGTCTCATATTTGTAGAGCTCGGATCATCTTCTTGAAGTGTGATTGAACTTAAATTTAGAAGTATCTGCTATTTAAAGTTAGGTAGGTATTTTGCTATCCAATACACATAAAATGTTAACTATCCTTTATGTGATATTAGCTAACCTGGCCACGCGTTGCTGTAGCTCAGTTATTATAATTTGTATTTTTTATTATAAATTAATATGGCACCTATCCTATGTCTTAAGTTGGAACAAATCCAGCAAAATAAAAAAAAAAATCATCAAATCAGTTGAGTACTTTCGGAGTACATCGCGGTCAGACACTGTAATAGGAAATTTTTATATATAGAGATAATAACGTGACTATGAGCAGGGGGTACTGTATTATATATTTTCTAATCTTGTTATAGCAGCAATGTCTGCATTATTTAATATTGAACGATATGTATTCCTGCAAAAGAATATGTACTACGTCTATGTTACGAACATGAAATTTAAATAAATATTAAGTTAGCTCTTTGTCTTTCTTTATTATATTCAATAGAAAAATATTACTTTCCCTCCTTTACTCTCATCTTTTATTACTCTGTTTTCAAGGAATAAAAAATATTTTTTCATTTGATATTTAATAGCTAATATCGATACTAACACAATTATTACGACGCTGAAAGAAAATTAACGTTAAGTCTTTAACTTTGAAAAATGATTTGATAACAACACTGACAATTTAAAATTGAATAAAACGTTATGTCGCGTCTTTGTTTTTCCTTTATTTGTTTTTTTCCGTACTGTAGCATTGTGTAAACCCATGGGCATATTTGTTACTACGTAACTTAACTGAAGGCTGTTAAGTTATACATACAGCGATAACATTGAGAGTTTATTGAGTTTCGTGAGAAAGGTTTTCAAGCAATGCGAGGGAGATGGTGAGGTTGTGTTCTTACAAAACGCATACATTGAAGCAAAGATTTCGCTTGCTTTTATAAATAGAGTTTACTCATTTTCCAAATCAATGTGCATCTAAACACCATCTAATAAATGTAAAAAACAAAATCTTTGAATAAATATTCGTCAATATTCACCATACCTATTTCTAGACCTATCTCAAATTAAAAAATGTTTTGGTTCTTTTAAATTTTTGCTTTGCATTACAATATTTAATGAAACTAAATAAGATTTTTTGATATAACAAAACGTACAAATGGTACAGAGTAATGTATAATATTTTAGAGTATTTTACCACCGTAAGATCCCGGTCTATCGAATGCAGCTTTAGTAGTTGGTACTTAAGACTGACAAATCGCTCTATTACCAAAAGAGTCAAAGAAAAAATCGCAGCCATAAAATAACCGGCAAAGTAATAATTCAACTATAGCAGAACATTTACTTGAGAAATTCATGAATCTCAGAATTACATCATACCATACACAAGGGCTCGCCCATAGAACTGCTTTTCTTTACAAATGTTGCTTAAAGCGATTGAAGTCAAAGAATATCCGAACACTTGTAATGGAAAAGATAATTTTAAAATACTTTTAGTATATACTCATGGGATCCAGTAACTGCGAAAACAGTTAATGTTGTTTTAGTCGGATTTAAATATTTTTAAAGTTATTATTATGTTAAAAATATTTTTTAACACAACTTTATTCAATAGTTATTTTCATAATTACAAATCAGGAAGCCTATATGAGTCCGTAGGGTAAGTAAACATACAGATTGTAACTACTTACTTATTTACTGAGACCTGCGCACATAAGAGAAGTGGAACGAAAAAGGGCCTTTCACATTCATTTTTTAACAAAAAGGGGCTTCGTATACTGACTGAGGATTATGAGCGGACAACCCTGCGATGACAAGTGTGCTGGTAAATATTTTATTACCGAGATTGACATTGTTTTTTTTATTGTTAGCGGCCGTAGAAATTGAAGGTTTGCGATTTATATATACGATTTAATTTAGAAGTATCACTTCCAGTGAAAGCAATACGTAATAATAATAATTACAAATTAGTATTACCAGAAGACCGGTAAGTAGACTTTCGGATAAGAAATATTATTATAATAATAATATTACAGAGAAAAATGGATAAAAAAGAAATAGGTAAACTATAAATCCAAGTGTCCAATCCAACTATAAAAACTTGAAGTGTCCCATTAAACTATAAGATCTTGAAAGTCTATCTTAACTTAAGGGTGTCGATAACAGATTATGCAAGCCTCAATATTTATGATTTCATCAAAATTTCTTCAAGTTTTTATTCTTCTGATGATTTTCATATGAGTGCGAGTATTGTTGTTTAATGTTCACTGCAAAGCCAATAATAGCACGTTGTTCTGTAGTGCTGTTTCAGAAAAATAAAGTTGACAACACGTCAACTTAACACTAACAACCGAATTTTATCAATTTAAAATAAATTAAAATTGAATTTAGATCGAAGGATTTTTTTTTTTGCTTTCTTGCACATAAAACTGCTAATTGCGGACTTAATGCTATTAGACTTTTTCCACCAGTCATCTGACAAGCTGAGTATAGAAATAGTAAAAGTCAATAATGATTTTCAATAAATCGTCCCCTTACAGCCAAAACCAATTATCGAACATATTTTGAAAAAGTACTGTTTATAGCAATCGGTACCTAGTTTTAAGTAACGACTACTGATAAACCTCATTTACTGATAGATCGCATACTAAAGAAGATATAGAATTAGAAAACCTATTGAAGTAAAACGTTTTGAAATGTTCTACTCATAAAAACGTTTAACGTATTAAAATTTTACTTTTTCAAGTAAAACCACGTGTACTTTTATAATTTATTTTTGCTGTTAACACTTCCTTACATGTAGTTGATTTCTATATACTCAATATTTTAGACAATTTGGTAAACGTATTGAGTGAAAGTTTGATATAGTACTTTAATTTTTATTACTAGGTTATATCAATGATAATTTTTTAACTAAACTGAAATTGAAACTGGATTAAAAGCGGTTATACGTACTTAATGTTATTTACAGTATAATTTCGCTAAAACTCATTTAATAATAATCTTGTTGATCAGCGTGCCAATAGCTTGTAATGTTTCTCAGGTTAAAGTTGCTATCCGCCCTTAGTTTCTCTCATCTGTTGACTGCGCTTACTAATGTCACGTGACATATTATTAAGTCGGTTTGCATTTTCGTGAAATACAAGTATTTTAAAAATTGCTGAGAAAATACCTATAGTAAAAGTGTTTTTAATTGTTTAATTAAATGTTGTTTGAATAAAATAATCTCCCAGAAAGATTCTATATTTTCGCAACCAGAAGCTATAGGTTTGGTCTGAATCTCGTCAAGTAGCGGAATTTGTGAGGCTTGTTGTAATTGAATCGGAAAATTTTAATTGGAAGATTGGTAAATATTGAAGCTATAGTCACGTGGGCGCCTGCATTTAAAATAAATTCATTATTTTTTAAATAAAAGAGATTACTGATAAACTAGCTAACTGTGCCCCATTGCCAACATTTCTTGAATTTAATCGGTCCATATAATTATGAACCGTTATTGAAGATATAATCATAATATAAGTTTCGAAATTTACAGTACCTAGAAACTACATATCGGGTTTGTTTCGTGTCAGTAATCCTAACAATTTTTTTTCGATATATTTGGGATAGGTGGAGACAAATTAGCCTGGTGCCTAGCCCAACCTAAATATCAAATAATAGTCATTACATGGGCACAGCAACCCACTGTCCTACGGCTTACCATACAATATATTTACGACTTCTTGTAGTATATTTTACGAATTTTATGCCTACTTTGAATATTTGCTCTCAAAAGAATACCATTCGTGGCCGAAGCAAAACCTTCCAGTAAGTGAATCTCTACTCACTTAAATTGTATAGGAACCATCACATGCTTGTTTAAACTGGTATGAACCACATGGTATTCATATTAAATCACTGTGTTCTAATTGTGAAGAGAACATATTGTTGATGCTTACATTTATATTTATAAGTTGTATGCGCCTTCTGTTTTTATTTTTCGTTATTACATAATCTACTTTACTATACTGCTGTTTTCATCCGTTCTTTTGATTTATTATTTCAAGGATTTGACCTGGATCCTCTTTATCACTATAATTTTCTGGTGAAACCTTTGTTTTCACCAGAAGCTATGTGTCGTGACATGGCTCGCATAACCACAGAGTACAGTACAGTGACATCGAGAGTGAATTTTTAACAATCGATAAAAAATCAATTACAATCTATTGTGTTATAAATAATGTGTTTGTGCGAATTCATAGTTGTTAGTTTGTTTTTAGTTTCACATACAACAAACATATGAAATAATAACAATGATTTGGAGATTTCGCTAGAACTATTTTAATAAAAATTACTTTTCCATTAATTTAATCAGATGTAATTTTACAACTATACAATGGCAACACTATAACTGAAATAGATAACAGTGACAGGAAGTAGGTATATTTTTTTCCGTACTTGTTTTATGATAAAGGAAATGTAAGGTTACTAAAATTCGTCTAAAAATAAATTTAATTTAATAAAATATTTTTGCTGAGCATCCAAGCCAGTTTTGGACAATTTCCTTTTTAATACCAAACCTTTAAATTGCTTCACTGTAAAAGTTTAGCTAAAAGGTCGCCAAGCCTTGGGGGTAGATTCGAAGTTTTTAATGCCAGCATATGTATGTTAAAAAAATCTCTTTCCATGTCCCGAGGAATCATTTTTCTATCGCTTGTTGTTTTAGAAAAGCTCTAGCAAAAACATCGATCTTAAATATTTTTCGCGGATTTCGCTCATATCTTAAAAAACGTTTTATGGGTTAGCGACTTTTTCGCCAACAGACAGCAGAGTTTTTTAAATTAACTTTTCCTTGAATAATTCTATACTAAAATAACTAACAGGACTAAAAATTTCCTCAAAATATGTATTTATTGTTTTATAAGATTAATTGCGTTATTTATAAGTTTATATCACTCACGAAAGATAATACGTATCACACTTGACTTTTTGGTAAAATACAAGTTTGAGAATCATACACCCTGATAATACAATTATTGTGGCATTCATTAAAACAAAAGTAATTATGATGTTATTTGTTCTGGAGTTATTATGATATTTTCCCTAGCTCACCAGTCCGCGTCGTAACAAATTACTCTAACAAGCTACAATACCTAATCTAAGTCTTTAATGACGTCATTATTGACAAAGTCATTTGTGACGTTAATAGCTATCCTTTCTCGAGGGATACGGATTTTCACGAGACATCCTTCTTAATCACTGCTTAAAGGTTATAAGACGAGGATTGGTAAATAAACCTGGTTATTTCTTTTGTCTTTGTTTGACACTATGTGTGAATTAGTTTTTTTTATTTTATACTTACTTGTATCGACTTTTAAGTGGTAAAGCGTAATATTTGATATAGTTTGCTGCTAAAAACAGAACCAGAATGTTACTGTGATTTATTTCATTGAAATAATATGATTTTAGGTATTCAATGATGTTAAATGTTGTTCTGTGATATTTGGATGACCTACTTATACCTGCTTAATATGTAATGAGCGATAATTATATTTGCGACATCTAACACGACTAGCTTTTGTACTTTGGGTATAGTTGTTGACTTGTGGTTTTGCGGTCAACACCGCAGTCTATTGGTTGCAACATGACGCCTAGTTACTTTGTAGGATAGATTAATGTTAATGTAATACAATATTGATATAGTATTCTAAATATATTATTATACGTGGAGACAATTGAAGTATCTGGATTCTTATAAATAACAGTGTCATACTTGTGATATATTTATTTTCTAATTATATGTCCTCACAACTTATTTTTTTTGCATTTGTATCTTCAATTATTTGAAGCAATAGTCACCCCACCGCCTAGGCTACTAAGTTGTAAACCTCTGAATTTATATGTTATTCTAGAAATTAAAATAAGGATTGTACGGCTGTTGCGTTACCAGTTTTACAGTTTCAGTCAGCTTTTGTCATTCAACTAAGCATTCACAACTTTAGTGGAATATGAATACGGGTGTTCGTGTTAATGGACAATATTGTCCTTTGCTGCGAGCGCGACATTTTTCTAACAGTCTGGGCAAGCATGTCTGACATACTTATCTGCAATCACTTTATTTTGGTTTTTACATAAAACAAGTGTAATATTTTAGATAGTCAAAAGAAAAGCAACCATTTTTTATTAATGCTTTTCTACATACTTTCGCCAAATCTTTAGAAGGAAAATCAATACTGCCAATTGGCTATTCTTTCCGGTTAGTGAATACCTACATAATATTATATACAGCTTACAACTCTATCCAATTTTTGCGATAGCATTTAGCAGGTACTCGTTGACTACAGTTAATTGGATGACTACGTCCATTGGATCTTGTTTTCAAACATATATATATATACACACACACGTAATCTTTGTATGTACATATATGTATATAGGAAGCATTAAATTTTCGTAGTACTACTACATATCCCGTTGTGTGGAAAAAAGACTACACTAACCCAAAATATTTCAGGCCAATAAGTTGAAAGTTTAACGTCCTTTCTGTTAAAAACACCAGAAAGGTTATGCGATCGGCTTCTACAGAAAGGTTATGCGATCGGCTTCTACAGAAAGGTTATGCGATCGGCTTCTACATGATGAATGCGATAAAAGACATCCCATTGCACTGATACCAACATGCTTACAGTGCAGGGAGATCTACTGAATCTGCTCTTCATAAACTAGTTAGTAAGATTGAAGAAGTTCTTCATAACAAGCTTACCTGCATCGGCACCTTTATTGATATAATAGCAGTTTAGAGCGAAAAATTAATCGAATAGAAGTTCAACTCAGAACTTATTTTACAATAACTTGTCTTTTATCAAAATTTTACACTCACTGGATTTAAACAGATTTATTTTGAAATTTTGTTAACAGGTAAGTGCTCTGATTGCTAAGCTACCGCAACGCTGGCAGACGAGTTGAAATTTACAAACTTATTTGGCTTCTATTATGAGTTAGTAGCGTTCCACGAATGTTGAACGTTAAGTACCTTAAACATCGAGAGTAATCTTTTTTTGTATTTACAATACCATATTTATATAAGATATAAAATCGATAGCTCAGTGGTCAGAGCACTAGCCTAGATAGCGAAAGGTCGTGGGTTCGAATTCCACCTGAGGCCTCGGAGGCGTGGTTGTTTTTTACAGGCGTATTTGATATCTTATAGAAATATGGCATTATGAATATGCAAATCGAATTTTAATATTTGTAAAATTATTACTCTTGATGTTCAATTTAGTTAACGTTCAGCATTGGTGGAGCGATACTTTGTAAATTTCAACCCGTCTGCCAGCGTCTCGGTAGCTCAGCGGTCAGAGCACTCATCTGTCAACAAAATTTCAAATTAAATTTGTTTAAATTCGGAACGTATAAAATTTTGATGAAAGACAAATTCTTGTAAAATGAGTTCTGGTAGTTGAACTTTTATTTGATTCATGTTTCGCTCTAAACTGCTATTCAAATGTTTTAAAATTAAAAGTTTCAATAAATATTTGATTGCTTAATCTTGTTGAATAGCAACAATTTAATTAATAAACTTTATTCATTTACTTTCGTGCAAAGATTTAGACTTATGACATTTTCCGAAGTCCTGGTGTGACTCCCGGTCAAATCAATCCAGTAAACGACCTTTTGTTTATTATGAATACAAGATTTTATACTACTTTTTAAACCTATATATAATAACTTTTATCTACTCTCACATCGTAAAATTTAAAATATAAAACTCAAAACGAGTTTATATTGACGAACTTTAAAAATAGTATATCGTAATGAAATTAAAAAAATATATTATAACACTATTTCTCTAACAAAATAATGTTACAATGATTTTTTTTTCATTACAATACAATACTGCGCCAATTCGTATAGCACTATTTCATTTTTTATCTGTGGCTGCGCGCGCTTTGGCGCATGCGCGGTGATACCGGGAATTTTGGCGCCATAATACGTTTCCTTGCAATTCGTTGTTGTGTTTCGCTGGATAATTATTATTGTTTATTAAAATGTCTGATAGTGAAAGTGAAGAAAATTTAACGCCGCCCGACATTTTAGAGACTGCGGCAGCAGTCAGTCTTAATCTACTACCAGTAAAGTCAAGAAAATTATACGATAAATGTTTTCAAGACTTTTTTGGGGAAAATGAATAAAAATGCTACTTCGTTCTCAGAAAATGTTCTATGGCATATTTTCAAGAATTTTCGGAAAATTTTAAATGTTCTACGCTGTGGTCTAATTATTCAATGCTAAAGAGTACTTTAATTGCAATATACAAAATGTTAACACTTACAATGACCAATATATAAATTGTATCAATCTCTATCTTTTTTTTGATATATTCAATGTATGAGATTAGATAAAGTAGTGTATGAAACTGCACATAACTAGGTATTACACACTTGTGTGATGCTTTTAAAAAACTCGCTTTGCTCGTTTTTTAAACTCACACTCCTGTATAATACCCCTCATTATGCACAATTTTCATAAACTACTATTAAATCTGACAAATTCGTTTCAAAAAGTCGAATGAACACTACATCAAGCTTTCCGCCGCTTCCCGTCATGTGTCGTCGCTAAAAGTAGTCAATGGGGATAAATACATATAACATGCAAAATTCATTGCTATAGAGAACGAGTTACAAACGGTCTTACTACAGGTCCACAAGGCGCAACTTCTCGATGTGTTAAGTATCTTATACAAATTGTCCCGATAAATAGGGTCAAGTGGAAGTCCCGAGCAGTACTAAGGCTACCCGAAACACCCCGTGGACGTTTCGCGATTTTTCTTAGCTTTCAAGTTACTGTTATTATCTTTGACAAATCAATTTACAAGGACTCATTTATCACAGCGACATTAATTATTCTGATGAGTACTTGTTTTTTTTAATAAGGTAATTAACATATCTTATATGAAAAAAAAACACAACTGTGGTTCAGGACAGATTAAAGGCGCACGTGGCGTTCGCTTAAATACAAAGTGACCGTATCTTATAGCCATTTTATATACCATGCTTGCCAAATACTAAGAATTATGTTTAACAAAACAACAGGATATGTAGTAATAAATCTATTTAAATTCAGTGCGTGTAAACTTTTGATGAAAGACAAGTTATTGTAACATAAATTCTGAGTTGAACTTCTATTCGATTCAATTTTCGCTCTAAACTGCTATTATATCAATAAAGGTGCCGATGCAGGTAAGCTTGTTGTGAAGAACTTCTTCAATCTTACTAACTAGTTGATGAAGAGCAGATATAGTAGATTTCCCTGCACTGTAAGCATGTTGGTAGCTGTGCAATGGGATGACTTTTAACGCCCCTTTATGTTTATGCCGATCGCATAACCTTTCTAGTATTTTTAACAGAAAGGACGTTAAATTTATTGGCCTGAAATATTTTGGGTTTTTGTAATCTGTTTTCCCTGGTTTTGAGAAAAAAAACTACATTTACCTCCCCCAAGCGTGCAGTGTGTGCCAACCAGGCTCGTAGTCTGTGCCGCTTCTGCCGCTTTAAAAGAAGAGAAAGTGTTAAAGACACTGCTGACCTTTTCTGCTGTTATCACCTGGTCGGCTAGGTCCCAGCTGTCTTCTGTGGGAGTGCCTGGTTCATCAGTTACCTGTTGCGTCGATAGTAAATCTGGAAAGTGGGTTTGTAGAAGTACGACATTATCTCTTCCTGACTTTTCGTCATGGTGCTATCATCTTTCCACAGATAACTTGATGTCCCTGGACCCTGTTTAGCCAAAACTTTTCTTACCCGATTTGCCTGTTTGGTGGAATTAATGTCCTCAGTTAAGTTCCTTCAAAGTGCGCTTTTCCAGTATCAAGTTCGTTTTTTGTACTTAGCTTTAGTTGCCTTGTAACTGTCCCAGTCATTATCTTCACAAGTGTTCATTGCTCTGTTGAACCTTTTCCTCACTTAGGCTCTCAACCTCTTCAGCTCGTGACCCCACCAGTGGTGTTTCCCCGAACTACTCGAGTTAAGAAGCTTTAGAGGACAGGCCTGTTCGAAGCACTCTAACATGGTAGCTGTAAGGTTTTTTACCTGTTGCTAGAGCTTTCATGAGAGATAGAGAACAGCTCTATGTTCATTTCTGCGCATAAGCTAACTAAGAAGATAAGCTCCTCTGAAAGTGCGCGGCTGTCCTCATGCATGTAAGCCGATACTATTACCAAATCTTGCTTGTGATTATCTTGCTTTAGTGTCAGCCTTGTAGCACAAATATGTCTGGAACAGAAGTTTGTTAGTGACTGTGTTTCTATGTCTTTTGTCGTGTAAACACAGGATCAACAGAGACGCCTAAGCATAAGACTGCACAGGACAGCCCCGCTATGCCAGCCCCCGCACATGATGGCGAGGGACTCAAGCAGGTGGACGCTACCGCAGTTCTGTCCTTAGGCGTTGAGGACTCTGTTGAGGCTATTTCAGTTGCAGCTGGTGTTGCAACCGTTGGTTTTGCGGCCGTGTCGGTGGCAGTGGAGTCGCCGGGTTGAGACTGCGGTGTGTCAATAAATTGACCCTTTGCATTCCTAAAATTCAGGTACACCGGCCCAGTAAGAAAACTGAGTCGGCCCCTTGGCTAGGATCGCAGGGACACTATTCTCTAGTACAGGCATAACTACAAATAGAGAATTGATGCTCTCCTGCAACTGAACTCCGTTCAGAAGTCACCGTTCTGGTCTGAGTTCTAGATTAGCGAACTGTAGGCATTTACCAATTAGGGCCTGGTTGCGTTTCCATAGTTACAGAAGAACGAAACCACATCGGAACCTCCTCCGCGCACACGATTATGAGGTGTCCCACGTCCAATATGTGGAGCTGCCTCGCCCATCGCTTACTCGAAAGTTGCGCTATTGGCGCCTGTAAGTAACAAATATCCGTCGACATAGGTTGGCTTACCGCAAAAGGCGATGGTTGGTCCTGTGTGGCTGGATGTTGTCGCCGACGCCGTCACTGACTACAGCCTGCATTAGGGTCTGATCCAGCTCGGTCTCAACCTGCTCCGCCGTCGCCCTTGAGATAAACCCATTGTTCTACGTCACAGCAAATCGGACGTCTGCTATCCTGGCCATAGTTACTGTGTAAGGCCTGGTGCGGGTACGATCAGACAACTTCATTTTCTGCTTTTCGGACTCACCTCGAGGAGACATAGATTCGTCAAGTCGGGCCCTTTTATCGTTGTACTTCGCCTATCTTTAGGCATCCGCGCCTTCGAAATTTGGCCACCCCTGCCTGCGAATCACCTGGCTGAATCACCTAGTTTTGGACGTTTTGGGTTTTCCCCTACTTACGCCTTTCGCCCTCCTGGTGTTCCCGGCTCTGCCCGGTAGTCATCTGGGGTGGTTTGGATGATTGCAGATCGCCCCGTTTTGTACCCTTCGTCGCCCTCGGCGGTCCCAAAGCTTTGCTATTGCTCGTCCTGGTAGTCACCTGAAGCGGCTTGGGTGCTAGTGAGGTTTCTTCGGTCACAACTTTCACCACCCCGTGGGTCCGAAGCGTCGCAGGACAGGTCGATATGCTAGCGGAAACCGCAACCTCCCGAGATGCTTTCTGGCATTGCTTTTTCCGCTGCAGCCTCGCCTTATTCTTGGCCTGACGCCTGGACACCTGCTGGCCGTACTGAGTGGAAGCTTCGCATTGGAGGAGTTTGCCAGTTGTCCAATTTGTCCAGTTGTGGTCGATGGCAGTGTAGGGGTCCTCAATAGGAGGTGTAAGAGTAATTGCAGGGGGTGCTATAGCTTGCTCCTATTGTGTGCCCTCTGGTTTCCCTTCGGGTATGGTGTGCTTGAGTGGGGATTTTGATTTCTTGAACATCTCGCTGTGTGTGAGATGATAGTGTTGAATGTATTCGTATCCATGTTCGTGCTGTATAGAGTTTCATCCGATTGGCTTCCCACCCTCCTTGAACCCCGCACATCTGGGAGTGCCCTATCAAAAAGGTGCACCAGGAATACCAGCCGGATATAGGTGTGGAAAATTGGTGTTAAGACGCAACATCAGAGGCTTGAAAATAGATGGCTGGGTTGCTGGTTCGTGCTTCCCAGTGGTTCAACCTATATTTATCTCTTCAGCATGGCCTTAGACCAACCAACGTGGACAGCCACATTGGGCCCCACCACTTCTGGCTGCGTCCCTCTAACGGGACGCATGACCCCCTAGCGCTACCCAGAGAGGTCACCGTTTCGGTTAAAATCCATACCAAAGAGGGCGTGTTGTGTTGCAGAAGTACTACCATCGACCCCGTTTCACTCAAACCACTAGAATTCCTTTATCCCCCCTTACTGCGCTCAACTACAGAAAAGAGAAGAAAAGGGAAGGAGAAGGATGTTAATGGAGAGATAAGAAACTGCGTCCATCTGTTTCAGAGGGAGCCAGACCAATAACAGGCAGCAACCATGAGAAAGATAAGACAGACTTTACTTAAGGATCTATAAGAATTGCGCTCTCCCTCAACGTCCTAGCGCTATTATACAACTTAATATTTTCCCCGCCTAATCATACTGTCATAATGCTTGTCATAATTATGCTAATCGATCTAAATCTGATATATGAATGTGAATATAAGCTTTTATTTATCGTGATGTGATTTTGTAAAGTGGGAAAACTTAGTTTCGATAAGTTAGTCAAATTGAGGAAACTGGACAGAATCGTCAATATTTTTTTGGGACTGATTGGTAATTTCACAGATCTCTTCTAGACAAGCTATCGGTTAGTAAATTCAGTGGCCACAACAGCACTTTTGCTTGCAAACGGTATATTTTTTTATTTTCTTAGTAAGGAATTTTTCCTTTTCAAATCAACGCTCACTCGAAAACAATCAGTTTGATGAAAATATTGCATTCCTTATAACTTCAATTGAACAAATAATCCACCTAGCGGTAGTTTGTGGACGAAAGAAGTTAGTCTCCCTAAAGAAAATATTGCTGTCCTGGACATTGTTCTATTATTGACTAAAGATGATATTTTTATTTAATAACTTTTCCATAATTTCATGCTGACTGTATGGTCAAGATTATGCTGGCAATAAACATAATAATGTCCCACCGTATTCCTTTTTAAGGTTATAGTTGTTTTTCCCCGACGAGCAGGCTAAGTGCAATTTATATTAATGCCATCATATTTTCGTGTTCGTTACCCGCATTTTCATATTAACCATGGACCGGGCTTCTATGATAATGTGAGGGTCCAACCTTCGTCATTTGTTTGCAAGCTGATTAAATTTACACGGCTAACTCGGTTTACATGCGAATTAATTCTTTAATAGCTTTTATACGCTAGAAGATTTTTTGTATTTAGTATACCGTATATTGTCTTTTGAAATAAAATATGTTCAATTAAAATTGTGATCAATATCACCAGTTATGATCTTTGTGAAAGGGATTTTCATATATAAGATTGTGAGAGTATAATAAAGGTTATTAAAATAAAATAGAATTTAAATAAAGACTATATATGGCACTAGTTGAGACCTAGACAAGAAATCAACTTAGACAAAAGATAAAAAGAATAAAATAGATAGATTTGTTTAGCTTATACATTAAAATTTAACACACAATTCCGAATCATTTTAAATTAAAATAATGCATATAAGGTTTTACCCCGGTCAAATTAGTTGAAAAAATATATAGGTTTGCAAAAAATTGCATTAAGCTGAAAAATGGTAGTGATGTTATCAGAATCATAATCTTTATTTGTGAAATGTAGGTTAGTATTACATAGATAGTATTTGACAATGTTATTAGTACAGTTGTATTTCTACCTTAGTATACCTTAACAAACAGAAAATAAAATACACGGAACAATAAGAGCGTAGAACTATCTTGGCTTCCTCCAATATTAGCTTTTGCTTATTAATACTGATATCGAGTGTATTACCAAGTCCAGGTATGACTAGGCAATCAACTAGACCCAGAAGACTGGGGTTGAAAATTCATTGATAATATTTTGGAGCCAATCAAACCTTTACTTTTACTTGCACCGTAAAATACTCATTAACACCATTTTTAGCATTTACAAAAAGGTTGAAGTATAAAATGTGGCTGTTAAAAGTCGGGTTATTTTGTTCACCAACATGAACGAATTATCAAAAGCCAGTTATACTTTAATGCTGAATTAAATACAACGAATGAAGATATCTATTCGGATATAACTTCGGCATTATCAGAACAACTTTCAAATTAACTGCAAGAAGAAGAAGAAGAAAAAGAACAGAAAAAAAAGAAAAAACATGACTATTGACGTAGAATTATTAGGTGACTATAAGACAGACTAATACTTTTTCAAAAAAAGAGCAAAGAGTTCCTCTATTTACGGTGTCTATTATAGGTACGGATTACAAAATTGGAACCAAAATGCTTAGTGCGACTCTTTTGTATATCAACCATATAATGGTGGCACCTATTTGTAACTCTGGTTGTCCGATGAAAAAATGGGGACGGCGAAACAAGGTTGTGCGATTCTGCTGCGACACTCCCCGAAATATATCCTATAAAAAATGGATAGGCTTGCTACCTTCCGTCTATGTTCAAGGGTTTTCAGATTATAATTAAAAAGACGATGAGAGAAAAGAGATGAGTTTTTTGGGCCTCCTCTCAATATACTCAAGCGTCTGGAATTGGTATTGGGCGGAACAGTCCCAAGTATGAGAATACTACTCTATAAAGGATCTAACTTGTGCATGATAAAGATTGAATAACTATTCCGGTGTGTCACCTTCTCACCTTTGCCAGAATATCTAGCTTTTTTTGAAGATAATTAGCCTTTGTCTTGATGAAAAAGCCAAAATGAAATGCCGAGATGCTCATGATGGTCTGCGATTGGCACGTATTCGTGCCAACTGTTGTGTGGCTGGCTCAATACTTGGGCCCCAACTATCTGCGGTCGGCCATCCGAAGAACTGTGCCTAGGATCCCACTGCTCTCCGAATTTGGATATCCGATGCATTGCCCTTACGCTTTTAAAAAAATCAGCCGTTGCACCCAGCACAACTGTTCTGATTCATCCTCCAATGTGACTTAAGCCCTGGACTACGATCATAGGTGGCGTGGATATGTGTGCGTAATAATGCAAAATTGCGCTCTTTTAGAAATAGTGATACTTAGGGACAAAGTATAAGGACAATTTTTGTAGCCAATTGCACGATCTGTTATTTCGATCTGACCTTCTTTAACGTTAAAACTTGCCGTTTCACATTAAAGTGCAAAAAATAATTTCGACCTTTGACCTTGAATAACTTTTCGTATCCGTTGAGACTATTGACATTTCATTTGTAATGATGCTCCTAACATCAATCTCCACCAATTTTTAATTTTATGCAAATTTTTGTTATTTTAAATCTTAACATTGACCGGACTATTCTAATATAGTTAAAGTCTTCATTGTCCGAAAACCATCTAACTATTGAACTATTCAATTATTAAATGGTTTCTTTGATTATGTGGGCTTATTGAGTTTGATTTACCAATTGTAAATGCAACCTGTGGCAGAGATAATTAATAAAACAGTTGATTGCTTCGCGTATTGCTTTATTCCGGATTCTGTTTTTATTCCTCGCATTAAACTTTCATTTTTACATCTACGAAATCCCTCTTCATATTCCATTATCCCGCTAATTTGAAATAACACAAATGTAAATGGAATTTTGTCGGTATTTCGTTATACTGACAGCATGTCAAAAACAAATTAAGCTAAGTTACAGTATACTGTTCTAATTTCAAATGGCTTTGCAAAACCCCATTTACTCTTTATGTACCTTATTTGCATTTTTTGGATACAAAAATTTATTTACAAAATTTAAAAAATTTCCTTACGGAGCGAATCTTTGTTGCACTGTAGTAAGTTTGCTTTCATTGTAAAATTCCTTTAGTATTTGTAATTCTAGCTAGGACTTCATCTAGGGAGCCAAATATATTAAACAATTTCACAATATTTAAATTATTTCCCGAGAACTACCCTCATTTTAGTAAAAAATAAAGTAATGACATTTAATGTTATTATTTTAAATAACGAAAAATATCTATGAATTCGATGGAGGACATTTATTAGATTTTTATGTATATATTAGCTGTCTACACCATGGGATCAAATATCAAGAAATCTCCTTTAAAGTGAATCTAACCTTTGAAGAGGCTCTATAAGAGCAGTTTTCGCAATGTTAGTTTATGAATCTTTGGTACTATAATTTGACCATGACAAAAGGATCTGAGGGGAACGCTTTTTCTGGAAAATGAAAATGAGCTCTACCTAAACTTACTTAAGACAAATGCCATATTAGTACACATATTAATTAGTAAAATTACAATACGTCAGTCTTTCACAAAATGTTAAATTTTCAGTGTTGATATTTAACTCCATGTATTGGACTTAGAGGACTAGAACTGTATCATGAGTATTTTCAAGGCTGTCCAGTTTAATACTTTATTTTATTAGGTTATTTATACAAATAAAAACGGTAGTGATACAATAAGTGTTATTTGTTGAAGCGCCACCTTACATTTTTTAAATTATTAATTTCTACGGAGCAATCAACTTTCACAGAAGATATTCATAGACTTTATTGAAAAGCGAAGAAAGCTTTTCAAAAGGCACGCGGCATACGCCTGAATACGCTGACTTACAAATACCTATAGTTAATAGAATAGGCCCCGCGTAGGCATTTCTTGAATGCCTCTCAAATACCAAAGATATTGTGTTTATTGTATACAGCAATCCATTTAAGGTGATATTTGTTTTTTGTTATTTTGTAATAGCAGTTAATATCTTTTTCGACTGAAGTTGTTATTTGGTGATGAAATGTACATAATTTAGTTATGATCGAACGTAGTGGATACGAATTGTGCTCTCGAAAAAAATTGGGAGGATCCCTTTGATATAACAAGGATATTTTTCCAATCTCATAATACTCGGATTCAATATAACTTGATCTCGCAACGTCTGAATAATTAATATTAGTTAGTTCGCATTATTTTGTGATAAAGTTTATTATCGTAGATTTTCTTTTATTGCATACTCAAAACTCTGAAATTTATTTATTTTGTGGCTACTAACAAATGATAGTACTCAAGCAATTTACTTTCATTTGAAAATGTTCACACGTCTTCATTATTATAGATTTCCACGTGCTGTACAATTATTTTTAGGCAATAACCTTCACTTTTACGATTTATAGCCACATTACCTAACTAATAGGAAATTTCCTATTATTCCAAAGTGGAAAAATGGTCTACTTCAAACAAGCGAGTTCCTAGTTGCACGAGATTTTTGTATACTTAGAATTTAGTTACTCGAAGCCTGCTTAATTTTTAATAAAATATCACTGAGGAAGCTGCAAATATTTTGTAAGTTATTCGAAATATTTCTTTTGTACGCTGCAAACTCTAGTCACTAGGAAGGCAGTCTCCAGACATTTAGTGAGAAGACATTTTACGGCGTAAACAATAATTGATTGATTTTTACTAGTTTTTAGCAGTTTTCGATTCTGTAAGAATATATATTCTTTATTAAGATGAACATAAGTATCATTGGAGGTCGAGAATATTTCTACAAAATCTTGATAGGCTCAGGTTGTCAGGCGTCAGGTAAATTAATATTACACCTTGTTGCTATAATATACCTTATTGTTTCAGTCGAAATTTGCCAACGCTCGGAATTTTCGTTATAATCTAGTATCATTTTTACCATTAACGGAGTGTTATGTTTTCAGGCTTCATGTTCTTAACAGATCTGGATGAATGGGATGGAATGGATAATGTGTGCAAACGGTCACTTATTTACACATTGACTAAACAGATAAATAAAATTGGTGTTGTCGTCGGAGGATTACAATGAATCTGTTTAGCGAATAATTAAGCGTTGCTTAGCTCTTTAAATACAAAATAAATAATGAAACTTGTTATTTAACATTTTGTATTTTGGGAAAGCGATCCTTTTTTGTTAGATTGTCATGTAATGTATAACGAGGCATATCTTCTGAGACAGCTTATGCAGAAAAAATGAGAATACGCACATAGTCGGTTACAGTCGGAGCAGTCAGAATTTCCAGTCATAATTAAGGTGCAAATATTACTCTTTTAAAGTAAGTATTTTTTGTGATTTAGCAGGAAAACTCTGTCTAATACTGGCACATGCTTAAAGACAATCCAATGAGGTTAGGATTTTGGACTATTGTAAAAATTTAAAAGCTCATAAATTTGGAACCAAATTTGTTTCGTGAACGTTTCAGAAATTCCTTTAATAATAAAGTTTGTCTGGAAATTAATGCTTCGGCTTTTAGTATAAAATCAATTGAGAAAGCAAGCTTAAATGACTTTTAATACAATCGTCATTATTTAAACGTGTTGTAGTAGCTTTGCATTCGGAATGGCAACGGCGCCGGCGCGCTTAGCCATAATTTTCATTTCATGGCGGGAAAAGTTTTAGGCTTGAAACTTTGAAAGCAGGAAGCTGAGAGATTGAAAATTACGGCTCCTATAACGTTATTATATGTCTTTAAAACAAATCTGGGAGACTTATTTTTTATCAAATCTTGTTTGGAGTTCACATTATAGCCGGTACAACTTTAAACGATCTAATTTGAGTGAAATGAAATTCATTAAGTTAATACAGCATAAGGATGGTACGCTTCAGGCTGACACGTTGTTAAGATGATACGTGCCATAACATCCGGTAATTTACAACCAAAATACTACGTACTGCCGCTGCGTGAAAACAAATTGTAGTAATAATAGTTTCAATATATTAGGTCTACTGTTAAGGGGGAAAAACTGAAAATGAGTGCCTTAAATGTATTTTGTAGCTTTTTATTTTCAATCAACTTGTAATTTGTATTGTTTATACTTTTTCCAATGTAGAATGATACTTTTGACAGTTGACACCTATATAGAGGGTATAAAGTTGCTATTGCAATGTCAAGCCAAACATAAGGAAACAAACGCAATCTTAGTACGTAGCAATAAGGAAGTGACACCTGTAAAAAGTATCATCCTACATTGGACAAAGTATAATCGGTTGAAATTGGCATTATCATTAATTTCAGTATTAATCTCCTAATATCTAATGTAATTAATAAAAAAAATCAACGTGTCCTACTGGTATAAGATGCGAACGACTGTTTTTCTAAAGCTGAGTACCAACGCTTTCTCTTCATTTTTTATGTCTTTTAATTGTAACAGCATTGTATGTAACATTTTTGAGGTATTAAAAGCGTAGGTAGATAAATACCTTTTTATCCCGACGTTTCAGCCAGATTACGCCGGCTAGATAGAATAAATATATTTTTGAAAAAACACATTTTATAAGACTTTTTTAGTAGAACTTGAGAGTGACCATTGTAGTTTTTATTGCACTTAACCATTTCACAAAACAAATTCCCAAGCAAAATCAATCATGTGCACGTTGATGGCGTTCATTAGCATTAGCTACATATCAAAAATACGTCAAAAATATGTTGACATTAGTCAACGTATTTTTTTCTTTAAATAAATACATATTAGACAACTTCACATACAATGTTCTGCAGCTTGTCTGAAAAAAGTTTATTCTTAACCGTAGCCACAAAATTTAAAGTTGAGAAATGACCTGTGAATGTATTCCGTAGAAGTTTGTTCGATTCATTAAAATCAAGAACATATCGATGAAGTTTTCTCAGCCTCACTCAAACATAAATTATAAACACGATTAAAGGCGTAACTTAAGCTTTGCACAAAAAACGATTGTTATAATTATTTGTCCATTTTTAATTAGTCAATTAGTATGTGAAATACCATTTTCGTGGTATGTTTAAAAGCTCCTCGTCCATTATTGCGCAAAAGAACATTATCCGCGCATTTTGGCCGTCTCACGTACCCAATGGTCATTAGTAGACTCTGCGAGTATTAAGGGCATTTTTATTTCCCGCTACTATTATTATAGGGGTGTATTTTCTTAGACTTAGACTTAATTTAGATGTTAATTATCTTATACAACATTCATAGATTGGACTATGTATTATTACTGTCACCTATACGTCAAACTATCCATTTTAGCCATTTTTCAAATCATTTCATGTATTTGCAAATATTAAAAATTATTGTTGAAACTACTTATTTCGTATTTCACCAAAAGTAGATACTACAGGCATTAAGTTAAGTAGATAGTTGGACAGTTAAATACAAAATACAATAAAGTCGCTAGATATCACGTTATCTAGTTAAACATTTGGTATTAAAAAAAATCTCTAATACTATGATACGCCTTTTTCAATAATATTTCTTTTAATTTATCATTTAGTCGTCGTTTCACCTCTCGAAAGGAAACCAAACACTTCTAGAATGACTTCGTTGTCGATAAATATGTATATTTTTTTGTGATAAAAAATTGAGGATGTAAAATAATGCAATAAAAATACTGTTATTTAAAGTTAAGATAAGGTAGTGAATAAATGTTCTCAATTCATTAATTGGAAGTCAACAACTATGTCATGGCTTTGTACCATGTACTAAAAAGAAGCCGAAAGAAACTCGGCAAAGGCTGTTTTTTATTTCTCTAATATGTGTTACAAATTTTTTAAAGAATTGTCTAGCGCTCCTAAAGATACCTCAGAAAAAATACTTTACTAAATTTTAATTTTAATTTTTGTCTTTCAATTAATCTATATACTGAGTTCATAAGTATATTTTAACAACTTTTAAAACTACTCAAAATGTTTAGTTATAGGGATGTAAAATTTGTTTTATAGCTCAACCTTATCTTAAAAAAACAATACCAAGAATGAGCCTTTCTTGTAATCTGAATATTGGAATAGTAAGTTCTATTTTCTTTCTAGTCACACTACATTACACTTGCAGCTGACACCCACATCACATATTACATAGTATAGTATAGTATTCTAGTAACTGAAGGAAATCAGTTTTGCTGTCATTATTTTTTTCTTAACGTTATACTCGTCGAAACTAAGTTTTTTGACAACGTATAAAGATTTTAATCTAGAACCTAACGTGATATCCAAAAGTTTTATGTAAACTCCCAATTTCAGCGCCTTATTCTACTGCCGTTCATTTTTATTTGCATATTGTTTTAAACAGGGTAGAGAAAATTTTACACATTTAGTTTTATCAGAGTAAAGTTTTGAAACCAGTATACCAGTGCACTACTTTTCACATCGAGCATCGGTTACATCGTTAAAGCAGATATCGCCTCCATCAGGTTCAAATTCTCCCTGCAAACAATATGTCTCTCACACGTTCTTTTTAAAATAAGGGAAGTCATTAATGTATATGAAAGAATAATTTACCCAATATTTACTCCTGGTTACGCCCATAATTGTAAGTACTTCAAAGGACAGAACCGTCTTCCTTGTGCTTTCTTACTATGTATGATACCAAAGTCATAAATATCTTTGAGTGATTAAATTTGAAGGCAACTTGAATATACCTTTTTTGCAGTTGCTCTCCAGAAATAAATAAATCTAAAGACGTTAGTTGACGTACAAACAGCAACAACCTTAACTGCCCCTGTCACGTGACTACCAACTTTTTGAAAGAAAGTGAGAATAGATGTATGACGTCTTCATAAATGTCATTTTTATTGTAGATGTGTGTGTAACGTTACAAAGTTTTGAAATGAACCATAATAACTGAAACTAATACTTTCTTCTAAGACCCTAATGAGTTTCGCATCAAAAAGGTGGGATTGTTCCAATTCAATAATAAGAGTAATGTCAGAACAATCATTGTCAATTTTTTCCGGTCGCTAGATATCAATGCAGACAGTGCGGCGTAGGCTAAATGAAGGTGGCCCACACCATCACATACGAGGACTGCACTAAAAGTATCGGAAATGGAATCTTTGCACTGTTCCTGTCGTATTAAAATCTTTTTAATTGAAAACTCCTTGGTTTCAAAAATCAAATACCATTTATTTATTTTAAAAAAAGATTCTCGGTCTTGTCAAACTTAGTCGTTGAGAAAATGGAATTGACTCGAGAAAAATCAAGAGCGATGATTTATTATGACTTTCGACGTGGTTTAACACAAAAACAGTATGTTGATCGGATGCTTTCTGCATTTGGTGATGAAGCCCCATCCAAAACCACAATTTATCGCTGGTTTGCTGAATTTTAACGTGGACGTGTCAAGCTCAGTGATGTTCCCCGTCAAGGTCGTCCAAAAACTGCAGTCACCCAAAAAAACCTTGATGCTGTGCGTAAGCTGATTGAGGAAGATCGACATGTGACATACCGCGAAATTCAGGCAACTTTAGACATTGGCATGAGTCAAATACAAATAATCTTGCATGAACAATTAGGTGTAAAAAAGTTGTTTTCCCGATGGATACCGCATTCGCTCTGTGAAGAGCAAAAAGCGGCTCGCGTTACTTGGTGCGTCAGAACACTCGAAAGATTCCACGAAGGATCCTCAAATGCTGTATACAACATCGTATCAGGTGACGAATCCTGGATATACGCGTACGAACCCGAAACAAGAAACCAGTCACGAGTTTAGGTGTTCGAAAATGAGTTAAAGCCAACAAAAATTGTTCGTTCACGGAGTGTTCCAAAAAATGGTGATCACGTTTGTCTCCAAAACCGGCCATGTTGTGACTATTCCTGTTGAGGGACAAAGAACGGTTACTGCAGAATGGTATGCTAGCATTTGTTTGCCACAGGTCTTTTCTGAACTCCGTAAAGAGAACTGCAACCGCCGCATCATCTTCCATCACGACAATGCGAGTTCTCACACCGCGCACAGAACAAAAGAGTTTTTGGAGCAAGAAAACATAGAATTATTAGACCATCTGCCGTACAGCCCCGACCTAAGCCCTAATGATTACTATACTTACCCTAAAATAAACAATAAATTGCGTGGTCAGAGATTTTCATCATCTGAAGAAGCTGTGGACGCCTACAAAACGGCCATTTTGGAGACCCCAACTTCCGAATGGAATGGTTGCTTCAATGATTGGTTCCATCGTATGGAAAAATGTGTCAAATTTCGCGGAGAATACTTCGAAAAGCAATCAATACATTTTTAAATAGTAAAGTTGTGTCACTTCCTTGATTCCCAAAATTTTCAGTGCCGCCGTCGTACCAGCCCGAAAATTGTCACTTACACAACATCAGTTTTTTATTACTGTTGGTCCCAGTTATCTTCGTATGACAGCGATTTTTAAAAGGCAGAAGGCACAAACTGTTGGTTCTTCATAACAATGTTTGAACATTGTTATGAAGTGGTAATAATATATTTTTACTGAAAAGAGCATTGGTTTTTAAAATTACCAGGACTACGATATTATCCGTCCAATCAAAATTATAATATTGAAGACAAAAGGCGATTCTATCTTCTTTGTGCTTTTGTGTAAGTAAGGTTTTTAAAGTTTATAATTATATATTGCTACAAAAAAAGTGTTCGTTTTTTATTTTACTTTAAGTCAGACTGGCGAACAAATTATTTACGCGCTTTGCGCTCTAACATTATAGCAAAAGAATAGGTATATTTAATATAATATTATTTCATATTGCACTACAAAAATTGCAATGTTTACTTTCTTCACTTTTGTTAACCTGAAATTTAAAAGCAAGACACATTTGAACCTTAAAACCATTCTAATCTTTGCATTTCGAACAACGAGGTTTTTGAACAGAAAAAGACACGCTGTCACAGATATAAAATTCGAGTAGAATTTAATAGATTACTGCATGTCTGAAAAATTATTACTTCATATTTTAAATAACAGAAATGATAAAGTTTTGGGAACGGAGGAAACCATATGCGTGGTGGAATAAGAGCTAAGGACAAACTACATGAGGTCGAGTTTGGCAATGATCCTACTAACATAATCAGAAAAGATTTTGAGTTAGAATCCCGGTAAGGACAAATGTTTGTGTAATAAAAAAATCACAATAATTATGCGCTTTTTTGATTTGTTTATTTGTTAAGTTAGTATATGTTTAATTTGAGTAATATTTATTTATTTATTTATTAGTTAGTTCAACCAAACTTACAACTACCATTACAGTTATTCACCAATGCGATAGTGTAGTCAAGGAGTACAAGTACATCAATGTAGTTTGTAACTACACACAAATAGTGAAATCCTTGTAAATTCACTCAGAGAACTAGTAAATAGGTCTACTTCCTCAGAAATTGTGTTGAGGATCGCTATTGCGCGCGTGAGAGGTGCCTCCTTCAGTAAGTTGGTGCGCGCGCGCGGGCCTGCCAGCAGCGGCGGCCGCCTTCGGCGCTCCACATACTTATTTGGCGCATTGAAGCTAATATGCTTCAGTAAAACCGAATTAAATAGTTTCTCCCTTTATAATTTAAAAATGTACAACACCAATGCTACATTTCTTCTAACTTCAAGTTTATTATAGCCAACCATTCCTAAAACGAATAAAGTAGGATACATGAGTGGGTAGAATGGATACACCCCGTACTTTTTTAAATATATAAACCTAATAAACTTGTTTTGTATCTTCTCTAACATGAGAATATATTTTGTTACATAATATAATGTTAATAATAAATTTTTATAATGCAAGAGTAAGAAATCTTTATTATTATTTGCTTGCTGCATCTATACCTTTCTAAGTCTATGGATGCAGGATAAGTAAAATTAATTTTTATCATTATTTCATTCAAAAGCATGCGACGTTGCCGTTGCTCTTTGTTTTGGAAGAGCGGCAACAACTGAAAGCACGTCATCAGGCATGTCAAGACTCTGCGTCCAACAGTGACAGTTCTCTGGCGCCAAGAGACACACACCACACACACAAAGATATTATGTCATTAAAACTTTAGTTTTTGTTATGAAGTTGTCATGAGAAAAATAATTTTATCTCTTTCTACCTTTCTGTCTGTTGGGTCTTGAAGGGGCAGTTAAGATTGTTGCTGTTTGTACATAAACATCATACTAATTAGTAATATAATAGATCTGATTCATCTTACCCGCTATATTCGTTTTACCCTTTCTTCCATTACACAAATCTATTTGTTCATTTTAAAGATTTATTTAGAATGCTAATCCCATAACGTAAAAGCTATTGTTTTTAAGTTTGCCTCATTGTTAATTTGTGCAAAAATAAATTTAAGGGTTTTAATAAAAACACACCCATATCGTCGTCAGTCAAGTCTCATTCCTCGTCATATACGTCGAGTATAATTACTTGTGTGTACTCCAACCGTGTCTCTATGCACGCTGATGATGATTGATGCTGATGATATTGTAATCTATATAAACGTGTCTTATATATCTGGACGAATTTGAATGGAAAGCAACCTGTTTGGGAATATAAAAAGAAGGAAATAAAATAACTTAAATACTGTATTCAGCATCATGTATTTTTAATTTCCTTCTTTTTATTATTTGCTGAAATTGTAACAATATTTTTTTACATTTTAAGTGTAACACATAAATAATACGAAATATGATTGAGTGATATTTGTATAGGTTATTCAACAATAATGTAGTTTAATGTTAACTGTGGCCAGATTGTATTTTATGTACGTTTGAAATACTCAGACGGCTTACATAAATCTGACATCGAATATTAAATTAGACGTTAGATGTCACAGAGTATGAAACTATACCGGCTCTAGGAGTTTGATTAGGTTATTGAATGAGTGTGCTATGAACGGACGTTACAAAGATTCAGAGTTTATGAGCTCTCTAGATGTGATCTATAACTTTAAACCAATAAACTGTTTATTTAACTGGCTACCTCTTTTTTGTGAATTAACGAGCTTTTCCATTATTTTAACCTGCTATAAAAGAAATAAAAAGTTAAGTTGTACCCCAAAAACAGATTAATAAGAGTGTTCAAATCAAAGATGCCGATTTATGTAAGGGTTATTCTTAAAAGTAATCACGTAAAGTAAGGATTTGATTTTTGCAGAGTTATCACCCAGATTTAGCCTGGGGCCAATAATTTTATGTCGGTTCCGACTGCATCTGTATTCGTCCGCACTCACCAATTTGTTTCGGGCTCGCATAGAGAGTTACGCCACAAACTCCCCCAGTATTTTCATAAATAGAAAGCGCGTAGATGATGATAACAATGATATCAATTTGAAAACATATCTATGTCAATAAATAATATAAAACGTACGTAAACCTAACGTAAACTAAAGCGTTCGTGGTAAGTCTTAATATTACTTATTTTTCATGAATAGGTTAAGACAACGCAATATAATTATATTACTTGACGTAAAGACAAATTGCATCTGTTGACATCTAGAAAGTACCATTAAGCCTGTTCCAGGTTAATTGATGTCGGTGTACTCGACTAAATAATCCGTTTAGAAGTCAGTTTGGTGTATAGAGCATGACCGTTTTCAGTGTACATTCCCATTTTCTGGTAATCTCTTGCATCCTACATGATTATTTACAAATAGTATTTTTTGCACTTTGTCATCATCACCATATTAATATCCCAAACATACAACATCTTGAAGACTGGGCCTGAACACCTGAAGACCGTGGTAGGTTAAGCCATAACGGGTCACCACGTCTTAATTGTGGATTGTTGAATTTTAACGACTGTAAACGCAGACTATTTAAAATACCTTCCAAAATCATATGAATCTCCATATGATACATTTTTGGTCATCATTTGATAATCGGACCTTACGTTCATAGCCTCCAGAATCTTAGGTAGAACACACTAACCTCTAACATCGAATGCCTCTTATATCTGTTCATATAATCTTAAAGATTAAATCTTTATATATTTATTTAAGAAACCAACAGCGTCACAAATATTAAATTACATATTACAAGTTATTATATTGTAAGATGAATTCTATTATAGATCAAACCTAACCTAACCTAACCTAACACTAAGCAAAATATTTGATTGTAATAATAATATACTTCATACAAACACATTTCCTTTTACGATAACTAATTGGATAAGCATAGCTAACTATAACTATATATTTATACACATATGCATATACATTCATACAGACACACGTACACTTTTCTCAGTCAGGAAAAGTTGGCTAACTTTGTTCAGATTATAGGCATTTTTCTTATTTCCAGTATTTTAATCGGAATATCGTGCAAAACTCTAGCTGTAGAATTCTAGCTGTTAATTTCTGAAAATTACAGAAATCAATGTGGATTTATGCATGGTATATTGTGGGCAAAGTTGTGCCTATTTAATTGTAGATTTCTATACCAGTTACTTCCTCCGCATCGAGCAAAAAATATAAAATTCACTAGGTAAGATTTTTATGAATACAGAATCAATAGTTCAAACACAGACTTTTTCAAAGTGAATTGAGGTCAGAAAGCGTTTGTCTGAAACGGGCAGTTAATTTATTTTTCGATTTACGCACACGAGTTTTTAATTTTCTCATTACTTAATGAAAGACCCCTCTTTTGAGAGTACTTAATCGAATTTGTACCTCGCTAATTCGCGAAGATGTAAATTAGGGCCCACATTTATGTTTTGACGTTGGCAGACATTTCTAGCTTCATATGGTTTTATATTTAAGTTTTATGTATACCGCGTGCCATCTTTATTCACCAAACCGCAGATTTTGTATAGATAGTTTATATAAGTTGATTCTGTAATTGTTTAGGACAATCTAACATTAGTCATAACCACATACAGTAATTTTACAGAGACGTAATAATTAGTAGCATTTCGCCCAAGTTGTACGTTAAATAAAATAATTGCAGTAGGTATAGTAAAGTAATAATTTAGATAGTTAATAACTAGTTTTACCAAAATTTTATTCTTGTTGTATAATGTTCTTTTCTAATCTGACTATATCTATTAAGTAAATAGTAAAATTTAAATTTTTGAACATGTCTGTATTTTAATTCATGTTTCGGGCGAAATTGCAAAAAGGGTCGCCATAGAAAAGTTTAAAAAATACCTATAATTTCATTGAGTATAAGAAGAATCTAAATCATTGAACAAACTAAATAAAAACTTTCTCGAAACTATTTAGTCAACTAACAATGGAGTGCATCGAAGTTGATTTCATGTCTCGCATACCCTGTATCATCAAAGGATATACTGATAGCCATCAATAATATATGACCTGCCACGCATGTCAGCCGTGACATGCACTGTTTTAGGAACATGTGAGTATGCATAAATGTTGTATACGTACTGGTACCAGTGTACCTAGTTATAATATTCTAAGTATAGGCAAGTCAACGCCATGAAAGCCTATAGTTAATTATTTTTGGTTGTTATTTATATTTTTAAACGATGGATTCGGTTTTATACCAGTTTCTAATAGTTTATTTTAAAGTAATGATAAATTACCTTTCTTACTATTGCTTTGTTAAAAATGTCTTACAGATTCTTACAAATCATAATATTTATTTTAAAACTAAACTTTTGTTGTTCTGTCAACACATATTTTGTACATTGATATTACAGGGCATTATGTAATAATTAATATTCTAGCAATGTTAGAATATTAATTAAGTTCAAACATGTAAAAGTTTCATTATTATTAAAATAGTCTGACTTTCATACGAATAAATATTGAAGCAGTGGTTAGGACCCGTATGGTGAAACCATAGAAAGCAAAAAAAGTTCGTCTCTCCTTGCTTAAGATCACAACAGAGATTATGTTTCCTTATGCAGATTATAAATTAGTAAAAGATTAATACTTATTAAAAATGAGACCGACTGAACACTGCATCTAAAAAGCAAGTTTATTTGGGTCTTTGTTTGCGAGCAATTCCCGTCTAGACACCGGCTCTCAACAAACACCAAACATATCGCGCTGTGATTCTTCGATTTCGAAAATCACAATTCTAAATAAGGAGGGCCGTAGACTATTATTTAGTCTGAACGTGAATAAGACCAGTGGTCCTGATGGCATATTAGCAAGAGTACTGAGGTATTACGCGCCTAAGTTGTTTCTTATGCTAACACGCTTGTAACGTCCAACTGGGGATCTTCTAGTTTATGTGACGCACTGCTGGGGCAAGGCACTCGAGATGTATCGCGAAGCACTTGCCTTATCGCTTGACATCTCGAAGGCTTTTGACAGAGTCTGGCACGCTAGTCTGCTGCGCAAGCTTCCTGCGCATGGTATCCTCGCTGACATTTGTAGTTACATAGCTAATTTCCTGACTGAACGGCCCATCAGAGTAGTAATCGATGGCTGCTCCTCTGACTTATTGGCTATCGATGGCGGAGTTCCTCAGGGGTCTGTTCTCTCTGCGACGCTTTTCCTGCTGCATATCAACGACCTGTTGATACCGAGAATCATTGGGTATGAAGACGACAGTACTGTCGTAGAGAGATACCAGTCTAACGTTAAGTCTAACGTAAAAGCCAGCAGTGACGACGTGATGTTGATGAGAGAGGCAACGGTTGAGCCAACGAACCAGAGCTTAAGCTACGTTTCCCAGTAGGGTGACAGTAATCTCGTTCATTTCAACGCCTCCAAAACGCAAGCGTGTCTTTTCACGGCAAAAAGAGTTCCTTCAACCTGACTCCAACTTTCCGGGGTACATCTGTACCTGTTACCGGCAGCCTCGAGCTTCTTCCTCGGCATGGAGTAGTCTTCAGACTTCAACTTCAGCAACACCATCGAGGCCTAGTCCAAGGCTTAAATTGCAGCTAATATACTGGGCTTCCTAAATGAGGTCAAGCGATATATCACGCCGGGACAGTGTTTAACTATCTATAAAGCTCAAGTCTGATCTTGCTTTGAATATTGCAGCCACCTCTGGGACGGCTCAGCAGAAAACCAACTTGCTGCACTGGACAGGATTAAGCACAGAGCTGAGAGGCTCATTAGCGACAGTAAATTGGTGAAGGGCTAGCTTCACACTTTAGCTCACCGCCGCAAAATTGCCTGTCTGTCGGTCTTCTACATAATGTACTTTAGAGAGTGTGCTTAAGAGCTGCATGTGCTCATACCTCCCTCTCCATTTTTCCATCGGACATCGAGACGCACTTTGGCCTACCACATTTTTTTTGGTTGCTATTCCTATCCATCGCACCAAGCGCTTGTCACCGTCTTTCATAATGCGCACTGAAAAGGAGTAGAACTCCCTCCCTGCATCTCTTTATCCGAGTACTTAAAACCCGTCCGTATTCAAACTCAGGGTGAATAGGCACCTGGGTTGGCTCGTTCCATAGTGGATTTTGTTGTGGCCCCGTGGTTTGATTGTGATAAAGACTGAACCCATTCAAAGTAAATGAAAAAAAACAGTTTTAAATACATATCTTGGAATTCACTTAAAACGTGAAAAAATAGGTAACATTCATGTTTAAATTTTTGACAACATTTATACAGTGAAATAAATATAATAAGTTTGAAACTGCTCTAAACATCAAAATCTCCAGTGATACGCAGTTCTCAAAGGTGCAAAAGACTGCATTGTCAGAATGCATTGTCAGAATGCATCCACTAGTTTCCTATTCATATTTGATCGGATTTACCGCCTATACTGCCACTCCACAAATTCACACTAAGGTGCTTCATGACTTGAAAAATTCTATTTTATACAGCACTATTCATGTTGATCTAGGTATTTAATATTATAAAACTGACTCTTTGCGGCTTTTACTGAGAATCGATAAACTAAATGCCACTCTTAGCACAGCGTTTAAGTTAATGATAAGAATAAACTATCCAATTATTTAGCAAATAATACGGTTATAGTGATTTCTTCTACAAAATCAGAAACATAGCACGAAATCAGTCGTATGTAGCGTTTCGTTAAAAATGATCCAAGTTATGCAAAAAAATAAAAGTTCTCAACCGACAAAATGTGCTTTTGATAGTTTTAAGTTGAATCAAAAATATTGATGTTTTTCATAAGGATGATTGTAAATTTTACTTATGTCTACTTCTATATATTACTGTAGATTTACTCTAAAACAAGATTAAATTAAGAAATGCAGATAATATACTTGAAATAAAGTTAATCAACTTTGCTGGACGACGACCAGTGCTGTAAGCCTAAGGAAAATGGCGGATTTTACCATAATGAAAAACAAGAATAATATTGAAACACCAAAAATAATTTAAAAATTCAATAATGACAAACCTGAAAGATAATATGATTTAAGCAAACCTACCAACTAATTTTGTGTAATCGATAAAAATCTGTACACTGTATAAATTATTTCAAAAAACTTGTGCGTTACTTAAAATAGAAGCAAGTTTATTTACTGTTCCAATTTTAAAAGCTTAGCCTGCTTCAATTAAGCAAGGCATTCAAACATTTTCCTAGTTGTCGCTGTATGAATAATAAATGTCAATTTTATCATGTTCCATCAAAAACTCATCAAGATTGTATTAAAATCGTGTTCAACTAGCCACCTGCCCGAGTTTCTTTCGCCAATTTTTCGCGGAAGGGCCTCCCAATTTCCGAACTGGTAGTAGACTCAGTAGTATACAATGTAATCGTAGTGAGAATTTAATAACTAAATAAAATGTAAAAAAAAATTAAGCAATTTGATTTATATAAAATAATTTTAATAATTAGGAACGTGTGAAGTGTGTGAATGAATTGTCAAGGTAGTAGAAAATACATGACAACCATCATCTTAGTCATCCTGTGATCACGGCTCCTGTAAAGGATTAGAAACGTCAGGATTAAATATAAAATAAAAAATGCGCAAAAATCCGTAAAAAAGTGTTTTATTCTAATGTGTAATGTGCGCGAAAGTATAAGAACTTAATATGTTAACCGATACAATATTATAAATCCTTACACACATAATTGGAAACGTTTACACGCTGTAAGCTACCGTTAGTTCTAAACAGAAGCGGTTAATTTTACCAACATCTGCTTTTCCCTTTACAATGTCAATATAAGCTTTTTTATTACACGACGGATCGCTAAGTTGGACATATTTACAGGTATACTTATAAATGGACAACATCATATACAACTTCAAAGGTAATCCCGGGATGAGAAGTAGAAGCACGTGCGTTAGAAAAAACGTAACAACGTTTGATGAACGATATTGACCGGATTGGACCCTCAAAGATTTTTACTTATTCCTCTGGTATTATTTAATACTTACCAAAAGTTTCAAAAACCCGGGTATTGTCGATATTTAAACGTTCACACCAATTAGCCTTACCCAAATTAAGCACTGTAAATAGTAAGTAAATAATTCCTAAAAGCTTTCCGCGCATTTATTATTATTAATATTCAGTATACATTATTGAAATACTACTTGATTTAATTACATCATGAAATTTTGACATTCCCTATTATTGTTTGCCTTTAGAAAATAATAGAACAAAACCAAATTTAATTAAAATAAGAAAAGACTTTCGATTAATCTCACAAATCAAAGTATGTCAGCATTTATAATTATGTTCCTGAATTCGCGAGGCGTAATATTTAAACCTCAAAATTGTTGAAGATATTGTTTGTTTGCCTCGAGAAACGTATGATGAGGAAAAATGGTTACTTTTGTGAACAAACTGCGATGAGAACAGGTAATGAATATGCTGAGCAAAGCCGTCCTTATTAGCTATTCTGACGGTGTTTGCTTTAAAATCATTTACAAAAGTCTTGATGGATGTTGGTCCAGTTTATTGCAAAACAACATGGTAAAATAATTAAACATTAAACTTGATTAAAATACTTCCTCCATATATTGAAATCATTGGTAATTTGACCTTTTATCCATTCAACCTTTGATCCTACTATTTCATGTCATCAAAAGGGCGAAAAAAACGCTACTATTGCCGTATACGGCAAGACTTAGAGTGCTTTTCTTGAGATTAAAAAAAAACGATTGACGATTGCCGGTTCATCAATTCAAAACAAATACGTCAGCGAAAGTAAAGAAGCAAAGGAATAAATACACATATATGATATAAATTAATGACTAAGTAAGGAACGTCTATAACTCTCGTTTAAGATAATTAATTAAATACAATTTTTCGTCAATCATCTGAAAATTTATTTATGGGTAATTCTATTTCTAATTCGGTGTTTCTTTTAGTTGTAGTCTGAAATAAAATGTGCACTTTGTAGAATTTTTAATAAAAGTTGATTCAGCTTTTGAGCGCCAACCGACTGTGAATTGCTATTAATACGATAGTTTGTTTTTGGCAGCTTTATATTCTTTAAGCTTCGGTTCGTTATGTTATTTTGTTCGCTTTGAATGAAAATTTGGCTAGTGTCTTATTTATTGATTTCATCATTAAAATATGTACCAAAACAAATAAAACAATATATTGGATATCTTCTATCCACTAGGTCCACTTTTTAGTTTAGTCTACCCTCAACGTCTAATTCCTGGACAAAAAAACCAATAAAAAGTGAAAAAACTAACTAAATATTTGTTCAGTTCAATTTATGAATAATAAATCGTCGATGGTAATAAGGCGCCCGGTGTGAAAAAAACTTAGTGATCGAATGACAGCGTTGTTTTTTGTGCGCAACCTATTGTGCGCAACTTTCACTTTTTTTTTATTATTTTATTTTGCTCATAGATTTTATACTTACGACTGTGCGTTTTACGAAAGTGGACTAAATATCGAGTCGCAGTCGTGTTGTGCTTCCGGTAATTATAAGGTGTCCTTAGTATTTTGAGAACAATGGTGTCTGTTATGTTGATTTTGTTACACCATATGACTGGATATGTCCGGCAGAGTAGAATAGCACCCCTTCACTCTTAAGGGTGTCTTAAAAGGTAACTTATGATACTGTAGGTAACCACCATACACTTCCCGTACATCACAAAATATGTAGCAGCGTTTTCAGGAATATATCTTTTATTGCGATCTACAATCCACCTGAAAACTGTCCAAGAATCTCCATCAAGAATTTCCATGAAACAATGGACGTCTTTTGTCAGCGACGATGATGATAACGGTAAGTTAAAAATCATGAAATAAAGCAATTATTGATTAATATATCAGAAAAAAATAAGATTTATTTAATTATGTGAAAACGTTAAATATAGGAGCCTTTCTGTTTTATATAAATGAATTCTATCTTGTTCTATCACTTTCGCCAATTCAGGAAATTTCGCCGCTCTTCCGGTACATATATATCAGTGTTTTTTTATTTATACTAACTAACACATTATTGAAGTCTCCATTTAAGAGTCAGGAACACTTATGTTCAGTTAGTTCCAATATGGCGGAATCGTGTAAAATCCTGTTGAAGATGTTATACAAATTGACATATGGATGACGTAGTTTTTGAAAATACAGATAGCCATCTGGAAAAATATCAGATGCTGCACCTGAATACGAAATTAAAAATTAACAGATTGTGGGTATATAAAATTTGCGACTATACAGCACATGTGGCTGGTAAAAATAGCTGTAGGTATTCCAATTTTGCGATTTCTTTTGATTTAAATCTTAAAATCATTAAGACAAACATATACATACTATTTATTACCTAAGGGTATGTAATCATTACGTTTTCCTATTAGCTACAAGAAATTTATTTCATTCAATAAAATCAGATTTTTTTTATAATTATTTATTTATAGTCCTCTGAACTGTAAATATTTGATTACAAATCCCAATAACAATAAATACGCCAATAGGTATACTAAGATAATAGATATTTTTATTAAGGTTAAATTAACAAAAAAAAACATCTCCTAATTATAACATTAATCAACAATTAATCAACTTATTATGATAAACAGAGCTGCTGTACTAAAGAATAGAATGTTAGTATTTCAGATTTTTTCTACTTAAGTAGCGATGTTGAATTACATAAACGAAAAGATATGACTATATAGCACGGAACAATTTTCATAATAAAGATCCAAATAAAAAAATCCGCAAGGAAAAGTTATTGTTCTCCGAAGTACGGAATTAATTCGAATTAATCAACATTCAAACAAGGATTATTGTTCGAGTGCCGCGTGAATAGAATTCCCTAAAAATGAAACTCGAACACAATTTGATTTTTATTGAGTTAAGGAACTTGTTAAATGTCATTGTGTCGAATTTTAAAAAAGACTTATTAATTAATTGCCTTGTAGGCATACATTGGACTTGTCACTTTATCAAAATATTAGAATGGCGTTTGTTTAATCGTTCAGCCGTACAACAAAAGATGTAAATTACAAGTTTAACTCAAAAAGACAATTTAGGAAACAGTTACAATAATGCTTTATTATGTTTAAAGACAAGTCACTGTTTTAAAAAGTCTTCCCTAACTCATTCATTACAGTTAAATTATTTGCTTTTTCTACCGGTATAAATATTTATATCATAATAAAAATTACGCTTAGTCTAATTAAAGACTTAAACATAAAAAATACTTGCAAAATTTTCCATACTAGAAGGAGACAGTATCAAAAATTAACTTAAGTTAAAATGTTAATGCCGTTTAATCTTATCTTAATATATATAAATTACGTGTCACGTTGTTTGTCCGCGATGGACTTCTAAACTACTTAACCGATTTTCATCAAACTTCGTAACTATCTGTTATTTGATCTAACTTAAAAGATAGGATAGGTTTTATTTCAATTTATAACACAGCAACGCGTGGTTGGGTCAGCAGTATAATATAAAGTGACATTTACTCAAAAATAAAACAAAATAGATGTACCTTGCCAGTGGTATCTTTATATCTTTATATCTCAAGGTTCAAAAGAAAAGAATACTAGCAGTAAAGGAGTTTATGTGTGAACTATATGTGCCCATGTGCTCATAAAAACGGAGGGTAATGTATACACAAGGCCTAGTATACGACATCTTATGCAAATTGCATGATAACGCCCCTTTAGGGTCAATAAACTGTTACCTACTCAGCTTTACGACATGATAAGTATATTGCTGTCTTGTGCCTTTGTCCGTCTCAAGACCATTAGTTTTTTTGGTCACGTCGCCGTGTCGCATTTGACTTACTTTACGTTCGTTTTTGTTTCAGATTGGATTCAACTGTCTTGTTAAAGGTAAGAACATGTCATTATTTCAGCTTCCATACCATTTTCTTGACTACAAATGATTTTCACTTATATATCATTTAATGGAACATTTGAATTAAATAGTTATTGAAAAAAAATATTTTTAAGTATCCGTGCAAGTAAAAAGAGAAACTTTATGATTATATTAATTTTTTTACATGTTTGGTGTTGATGTCTGCTCCATACAAGATTATAAACCATTCTTGTAATCATCATCATAATTTTGGAAGCACCGTCCAAATTTATGTATTATATTCTTCGAAGAAAATAATGAAACAAGATTTTTTCTTTTAATATCATCCACTACTAAAATATATGTTAAGGTTATACAAAGTTATCCAAAGAAAACTACGGTTGTTGTCACAATCACGTTACGCACGGTGTTGTAGCAGGTGATTACACGACCTAAATAATATACCTAATTATTCTGCCATAACCTAATACCACTCATATACCGCTAAACCTGAAACAGGAGAAAAAAAATAACAAGAGTAAAAAGCTATTATTTTTTTTCTATTTTACACGATAGAATAAAGAAATGTATAATACATAGACTTTTGTAATTTTGTGAAAAAAATTTACATCTTAGCCACCCTGGATACACTTACTTATACTCCAACCCAATAATTAGTTGGAAACAATTACTTTACAACAAAGTGTAGGCGATTTCTCTCTTAAAAATCTTGCATGTTTACGAAAATTTTCTTTAATTTTATTACTTTTCTTTTTTTCTCTTCGTCACTTCGTTTAATGCATGAATTATCTTGTAATTACCATAGATTAATGGAAACTTAAAATAGAACAAGATGATAGATTATATATTTATGAAAAATACTGACTAGTGTTCTATTTAAACATGTTTGTGTCTATCTTGTGTGCCGTGCATTTCAATCTCTTTTATTGGGCATAGATAAATTGAGAACCACCATTGTATCGTCATTATCGTACAACTATTATATTGTCGTACTGATTTCCGATAATACTCCTATTGAATATGATATAGAAAGGGCTTGTAAAGGCTCTGTTATTAAGCGTGTATACGATAGCAATATACTTAGGGATATAGACGGAAGTCACAATTAAATTGTGGTTTTGATATGCCATTTAATTATTAATACAGTGTTCGAAATTTGTCAACCTGAATAAAAGGTTTATAAGCATTTAAATAAGAAACTTGACGGCGCAGTGGTTAGTTAGCGCAACAATTATGACGGATTTTCATTGATATGGCAAACGTTAGCTCATGAAGTCCAGAGAGGCAGTGAACTGAACTAAAATAAACCCTATTCTATGTTATTGAAAATCTTTACACCACACGACCCTATTAACAGCTATAAGTTGCCGTCACTCCATTGTATCTGTATACCATTTTTAAACCCTATTAAAATTTCATCCTAAATAGCGTTGTAAGTTACTAGTCACACTGACATGATTTGTTATAGTTTAATATAATCAAAATCAAAAAATTACACAATAATTCTAACTTATTTTTGTCTATCTTGAAGAACAATCCTTAATATTGACAGTTGCGACATTACTAGGATGATTTTAAAAGTTCAGTGAATTTTTGTAGTCGACCCGAATTCGTAGCAACATTCTCTATTGCGTGGAAAGGCGACTTAACTCAAATTAAAACACTCAAGTGAAAACTTAAACTCACATTAACTGATTCAATAGAACAATAAAGAAGAAAAAAAAAATGTGTTCTAGAGGTTAACAACTGGTACCGACTTCTTCTCAGTAAAAGCTTGTTTATTTATAAATACTTATGCTGAATAAGGTTTTTTTAGTTTGAAACATGAATCTGCTAACCCATTTAACAAGTCAGAATTCAGGTTGAATTAAAAATAAGGAAAATTGAATTCATGGGTTTTAAATTAAGGTTCCTTTTAGCCGTTAATTAAGTAATAAGCGGGCTTGTCAACCCTCGTGTGAATGGCTCTGTGTAGTGGTCGCTTGTCCAACAACGCGATGGGTCGTGAGTGGCCATTGTCCGCTAATATCATCACTGTACGACGTATTTCAGCATTCAATATTTTTGACCGAGTTCGCGTTATTACAACTGGAGTTGTTTTTATCGAAATACTCTTCAGTATTTCTTTATTTTTCTATTTGGAATGGGTTCGCTCTTGATCCCAATTAAGCCCGGGGGCAATGACAGAATCCACGATGGAACGAGCTAACTCAGAAAGTGCCTATTCCCCTGGCTTTTGGAAATACAGACGTAGCGAGGGAGTTCCACTCCTTTGCAGTGCGCATTATAAAATAAGTTGAAAAGCGCTTGGTGCAACAGGAAGGACTAGCAACCAAGAAAGGGTGGTAGCCCGCAGTGCGTCTGGATGTCCGATGGAAGAAAGGTGGTCGCGGTATGAGCATATGCAGCTCCTGAGCACACTTTCCAAAATACAATCTGTAGAAGACCGATAGACAGGCAACTTTGCGGCGGTGAGCTAAGATGTGAAACTAAATTAAAAAGAAAATCCTATCTTCACTTAATTTAAAATCGAGACTCATCTGTGTTATGATGACTGTATCATTGTTTTTATTTTAATATTTACCTTTATTCGCAACTTTTCCATAAAAAGGTCATATACGAAAGTGTTAAGTTGAAAGTAGATATTGAAATATTTGCCGTAAACATCTCTAATTAAATTTTCAAATTATTCATCGCAGGTAATTTTTCGTTATTTGAGACCCAAGTTTAAGGACGTCAGACCATCCAATATTGCGAGTTACGCTCTACTGAACTCTTTTAATTAAGGAAGGGTACGCGTCGATATCGGCGACGTGCAAGCACCCCATCAATTTCTACTCGACTTCTGATTGTTTGGACCAGTCAGTTAAAAGGTTTGTAGGTAAGCACGCTTAGAAGAAGAATTATTCTGTGAGTGCCGAGTCGTATGTAAGAGGCGTCGCCATAAATACAATATAACTACATCATCAGGCCGAGTGAGTAAAGTACAGTAATCACAAAAGTGCTTGAGAAACTGTAAATATTGGATTATATCTGTCCCGAATTATTAACAGTTAATAATAATATATAGTCGTAATTCTGGTAAAATAACGGATATTAATGCAAATATTAAAAGTATGGACAATGAAATATGCAAAACATTTTTTATCTCTAATTAATAATTATTATATTTAAAACTAATGTAAAAATACAATAAAGGTTATATACGATACTATATCGATCGAATTCTTTTTAGTTTTGCTCACATACACATAGGGAAGTTGTAAACTTGTTGTTACAAACTTTTTTTTTTACCTACGCACATAGAAAATAATATACCTACAATTAAAAATAAAATTATTATTAATTGTTCTTGCTTCAGTCATAAACCTTTTAAAAGAGAGACATTAACCATTCCTATAGAAGTAAACTTGCTAGGAAACCTACAAATTCCCACTCCAGAGACGTGAAGCTTGGAGTGTGAAAAAGTAAGCTTAAGTCTCAGATTATAAAACAAAAGGCAGATAGACCGCACGGAACAATAATGTGAAGCCACGCTTGTAGACATGTGTGCGTGACAGCACTATAGAAACACGTAGCCTCGGTGTGCGTTACGGATGCCAGGATAATAACAAAATTACTTAGTTACAGTTACAGAGTTGGTTTTGATTTTTTTTTAACTAACCGACGACCGTTTTCGGTGAAGTAAACATTTTCTTCTTTGAAATGCGTTGAACAGACAACACAAAATTTTGATGGTAGCCAACCGGTATGGGTATGAATAGAAATATTTTGTGGATTTATAGCAGCCATTAGTAAAGTCGTGATGAGTCTTTATTGTTTTTGGCTATATATATATATATATATATATATATTTACTTTATGTTGACGAATCGACGGATGTACATATCTAATTATTATAAGAGACAAAACATTCAGTAGTTTTAGTAATGAAGTCACATAGAAACGGACACACATACATACAAACACACCAACCAACAAGCGAGACAAACAAAACACTATTATCGAAATAAATATTTGTATAAATCGATAATCCTGTTTCCAATACATATTTCCCAACTTAAGGGCAAATGTTTAAAAATAAACTAGCAACGCCGGCAGATTTTTGTTAAGGTTTTGTGTTCCAAGAGTTCACTAAAAATAATCACGTAAAATAATATCTAAATAGACAAATAAATCAATATTTACATATGAAAAGATACTCCATCTTCTTTCTTTTGTTTTTGGGATCAATTTTTGCAATGTTTGAAAACACAAGACGGCCTTATTCTCAAAAATATGAATATTATCTGTGACGTACTAACGATGCGACGCTTCGTGACGTACTGACTCGAGATTGTATTCGCTTTTGAATTTGTATTTGCTTTGTTGGCTTCACTTTCGGTGTTCCGCACGGTCTATCTGCCTTTTGTTTTATAATCTGAGGCTTAAGTCAAAACGCAAATAAAAAAAGAGAAAGAGAATCTCACTGATAATATAACATGTATTTTATTTATTTCGTTAAACGGAGATAAAAATAAATAAACATGAAAAATAGCCTCTTCTTAAGAAACGTGTTGACAATTTTTAACTATTTGATTTAGTACTGGCAAAAAGTAAACTGATTAGCGAACAGAAAACCAAACGCAGCGTAATGTTATCAGGGCGATTTATCGTATTAACTTCTTCATATAACATCGTTAATTACACTACTTTATAAAAAAAAAGTTTTTTTTTAACCCAAAGATCATATTGGATCTACCCACACCCTTACTACAAAAATATATGTCTCGTATTTTTATTACGTCAAGTTTATGACATACCCACATTCACCTAAGTAAGCCATCTTGTTAGCTGTGTCTGAGTTTATAGTTTGTTTTTATTGCGATTAAATATTATTTAAATATTTTCATTCCTTTTAAAATGTCATCAAGGCAGTGTAAATGAAACCCAAATATCTTTTGCTGTTTGTGGTCAAAAAAGAAGAGACCAATCACTGAGGCCGTAAAACGAGCCTATTTCCATTACTTTCAAATCTTGGTAAGAAACCATGATAAAAATGGGTTCCTGGTGTAGTGTGCGAAAATTGCAGAAGTATATTATTGAACTGGGCTGCAGGAAAAAGAAAATATTTACTATTCGGCATCCC
This sequence comes from Calamotropha paludella, assembly GCA_927399485.1. Classification (NCBI taxonomy): domain Eukaryota; kingdom Metazoa; phylum Arthropoda; class Insecta; order Lepidoptera; family Crambidae; genus Calamotropha; species Calamotropha paludella. Next base: position 12,539,033 of record OV656809.1, read on the forward strand.
AATGATATGGAGAGAACCAACAAATCATGATATTGCATCAGTCACAAAACCAGTGCTACATTCTGAAAGAGTTCCTCATCTATCATTGCCCAGCAGTTCCAGTTAGGAAAATTAACCACAACTCATGGAGTTGGAAGTAGATGAGGCGATTTCTAGCCAGGACATTGATTTCGAAGTTATTTCTGGGTTAGAATCAAATTGTGAACCACATTTAATATCACAGGGTGAATGAAACGACCTGGTAAGATACTTACAGCTTTCAAAAATCAAATCTGAATTGCTTGCGTCACGACTTTGATGGCTTCTAATACCACAGTGACTATTTACCGCAGTAGGAGTAATCAATTCACAATGTATTTTGCATCAAAGGAGGGGTATAAATATTGTGAAGATATTCGTGGACTTTTTGCTTCAATGAACCAACAGTCATACAACCCTGAAGAATGGCGTTTATTTATTGATTCTTCAAAAGTAAGTTTGAAAACAGTATTGCTTAATATTGGCAACCAAAAACCCATCTATTACCATAGGGCATACGGTCATATCAGTTGATGACAACATTAATAAAGCTTATAAAATATGAAGAACACAATTGTAAAGTATGTGGAGATCTCAAAGTTGTGAGGCTACTTCTTGGTTTGCAAGATAGTTATACCAAGTATTGCTGCTTTTTATGCTTAGTGGACAGTAGAACTAAGTAAGATCACTTCATTAAAAAAGATTGGCCTATACCTAATGAATATACCTACACCTAACAAAATGAATGTTTAAAAACAATCCTCTGATTGATCCAAAAACGTGATTTTACCGCTGCTTCACATCAAACTGGTATTAATAAAAAATATTGTCAAAGCATTTAACAAAAATAGGCAAGCTTTTAAGTATTTAAAAACCATTTTTCCTATTTTGTCTGATGCAAAACTCAAAGAAGGAATCTTTGTGGGGCCCCAAATAAGAAAGATATTAAAGGATGAAAATTTTGATGGTAACTTATCCAGCGTCGAAAAAGTTACTTGTTGAATATTTAAATTCAATTTTTATTTAATTAAGAAACAATGTCTCATTATAGTTAGTAACAAATGAACTCAAAGCTTTGTTAGTATATAATATTTTTATTATTATTATCAAATTATTAATTAAATACAAAATTACCGAAGTGAAAAAAAATCTAATTATTAAATCAATTGTATCCAAATAAAATTAATAAAATTGCAATACAATTCATTGCTGCATTAGGCTTCCATCCAGTTTCAATATAAATAAAAAATAATCACAGCAGCTCAAGGGGTTGGTGGCTAGATGAAAACATGCAAGTGAACCCAGTGACGCAAGAAAGGAGAGTCCCAGTAGATGGCGACTGTGCTCAGAATGGGGTTGCGCGAGGAACGCAGACGCGCCAGTGTTGAGGCGCAGAGACTCCGCGAACATTGCGGACGCACTGTAGTGTCTCGGCCTTCACAACAGTATTCTGAGCGCATCGTTATATTGGACACGAAGCGCGCTGTATGTCTTCCGCGTAAAGTTGACCCACAGACTGCACGTGTAAAAGGACTGACAGTACGCTTTAAAAGCGTCACCTTAACTTGATGTGTACATTGGGCAAATCTACGAGCCAACGTATTACATCTAACAACCAGCGAGCTTCGTTCCCCCATTATGTTCATGTCATCTTTGAGGTCCTCGGTGACCCAATGACCCAGATATTTAAATGCTGTAACCTGTTTTAGAAGAATTTCGTGTAGTGTCACCAATGGTATAATGTAATAATATTTGGTACCAGCTTTAAATATCGTCATTCCACTTTTCTTTGCATTGTATCTGAGCCCGTGAGCCTGCGCAAACCCCTCGCAGATAGACAAAAGATGCCGCAATCGATGGGCAGAGCAACACCATATCGTCCACGTAACTTATGTTGTTTATACACATTCCGTCTATATGACTGCCGACTTTTGTGTTACTCAGCTTAACAAATAGATGGTTGATGTAGAGGTTGAATAACCTTGGGGACGTTATCCCGCCTTGTCTCATACCACACACCAGCCTATATTCATCCGAGAGCGATCCAGCCCATCTCACGTGACTGATCTGAAGAACATACCAAAACTTAAAGATATTTATAACTTCGCTAGACACCCGCGACTCGGCCAACTTCCTCCAATAAACGCTGTATGATATTAAGTCAAATGCCTTAGACAGGTCCAGGAAACATGCATAGACAGGCGTTTTTCTATCTGTATAGTATGGAACAGTATGCTTGACCGACAGGAATGCAGTTTCTGTAAATAAATTGGGTTGAAAGCCTATTTGTGTATTATGTATGCTTAGATATTGACTGAGCTGTTGGTCAAGCAAACTATCTAGCACCATAGCTATAATGGTAGTCATTGATATGGGTCTATAGTTGTTAGAATCTGCGCTGTCTTCTGTCCTGTCCTTGACTAAACCCAAATAACTTTTGCTGTAACGTAACGATAATTTTCATCATGTCACGAGGAAGGTAGGAATGCCCTATACATAAGTTAAACACCATGGTAAGCTCTCTCGGAAGATGGACACCCGCATGCTGTAGTTGCTCAATACTGAGCCCATCGTATCCTGGAGATTTACCACGAACCAAATCTCTAATAGTAAATTTCTCGTCCCTAACAGAAAAACTCTCCAGGAGTTGTAATAATTTCGCCGAAGGGAGACTACGCGAAAATGGTTATTGAATAAATTGGCAATGTCACATAGGTGACGCTTATCAGAGACACTCGTAAGAAGCCTAGGCCGTGGATTCATTTTATTTATAACATTTCAAATTGAAAGACTTGCTATATTGTTCATTTTGATTTGTTCCTAATTTTTTTGGACCATTTTAATTTAGATTTAAATATCTTTCGAATCAAACATATTATTATAATAAATACCCGATTTGGGTTGTCCATCCAGTAACCAAATTTGATAATCAAGTCGAGCCTTGACATGGGCATCTCTGACATGCTGGTTCCAACCAGCCACAAAGCAGAAGTGAAAAATTTCTTGGGAAACAATAAATCTGAGAATTATGCAGAAATCGTTTCCAATTTGTTGAAAAATTACGAAGGAATGGGAGTGAACATGTCGTTAAAAATTATTTTTTTACATTCTCTACTGGATCTTTTTCCTGAGAACCTGGTAAGCGTGGATTGTGATGAGCATGGCAAACGTTTTCACTGGGATTTGAAGGTTTTTGAGTAAAGATACCAAGGATTTTGGAATTACTGCGGATGTTAGCGGATTACTGCTGGTATAATAGGGAAAACTGATACTAATCAGAAGAAAAGAAGGAATAACATGACCCATTTTTGATTTGTTTTTGGAACAAATGTATACAATTGATAAAAAGTAAATATAATAAATATCCAACTTCAGTTGGAAGTCGGTTTATATCTCTACCGATACATATCAGCTTCATCTCAGGGTAAAAAAAACTTGTAATGTAGTTTTATCTTGAATAATAGATTAGCAAAAAAAAACAAAAGTGACTATAGAGTTTTTGTGACTCAAGAATCGTAAGAAAGCTATTACTGCTCAGCTCACCTAAGCAGCTTGAGGCGTCCAGCTGAGTGAGCAATCGATATGTAAGCCGAGATTATTGACGTCAAAGCGATGGTAAAGTTTTCGTACGAAATGGGTTGATGACAAATTTTGTCAATCTTAGCAATTTGTTTAGTGCTCCATACAACGCCAACGATATTAAGACCGTTTTTACGTATAAAAAACATTTGGATGATCAACAATGGTGTAAATAATTTAGCAAAAGCAACCTTTTAAGTGATTAGCATGTCGTAGTACATTATGGCCCGACCGAATTAGGTTGCAATGCACGCTAGTAATCATCGTCTGTAATGCCAACCACTACCACAAACTAATCCTTTTAGTACGACCTGTCCGATGTTTGCTTGCGATTTCTAAACCTATAGACACGATCCTAAAATGTAAAAACATAGCTTATGCACCACAAGAGGAGGACTTAACTACACATATTAATACGAATCTTGTGGTGTTGATATCAACAACGTTTAACAAAAACTTTGTTTATGAATTCTAATAATTCTAAAGGAATAATATAAAAAATATTTGATAAATATTTATAAGGATTCAGACTATTTACATCTGATCATCATGAATAATTACCTCACCCGAAAGACATCTAATGATGGACTCAGGCCTCTCTCAAAAAATTATGGCAGTGAAAGACCAAAATTTGGAAAACACTGCTGCTTGGTCTAGCCCAGTGTCACTTATCGCCCTTCACGAAATCCTAAGACTCTATTCTACTCTAATGGACACAAGTGTAATGAACGATAATAGTGTTCATCTATTAACCCTTTTATCCAGCTAATCCAAGAATAACAGCGTCGACTTTTATAACAAACTGCGTTGGTTTTCATTTTCATTTTATCAAACGAATATTATGATAAACTTAAATAAATTAAACCCTATTGTTACAACTACGTTTTTAAACAAGTTTATTTTTTGTCAGTTCAGCGCCTTGCTATTGAAATCTATAAGGTGTAACGTTTAACTTAACACTTATGTCGTATTACTAAATTTAAAAATTACGTAACTAGCATATCCAAACAGGATTCGATAAATGATTTTGAGTTAACTGGGTTAAATTTGAAGTCATCAAAATTTGAATCTTTATCTTTGAGGTTTGATGACTTGCAGAATGAGATTGATATTATAGTTCCTGAAAACATTGATTATGAAATTGAGGAACGCGAAACCATTGAACGGGAAATTATAAAAAACATTGCAGTAGCTAAAAAAATACTTGAGTCGTTTGCTACCAAACATGATTTATAAAGACATAATTATTTGCATAATACTTCATGATGCATTGATCAATGAAAAGAAATGAACATAAAATTACCCTAAATTCAAATATCGAAGTTCGACTTATGTTCGCTCATACTTTCGCTGTTTGGAGTTAAAGGATACTTTCACGTGTTTAATTCACGATAATGAGTGCATCACTCCAATAAATAAGTTTCATTATCTTTTATCTTATCTGAATGAAGATGCGGGTCGCGTACTTTCACATCTCGAAGTGTCCAGTGCCAATAGAGGCATGGAGTTTATTTTATAACCGTTTTAACAATAAGAGAACACTAATTAATTACTATTTAAATTAACTATTAATTTTCATCCGAATAAACGCGAGTCCTTAGGATATTTAATCGATCACGTCATTAAGAATTTGCGTGCATTAGCAAGTTCGGGTCAACCGACTGATAGGTGGAATGTCCTAGTAATATACATGTTGTCATCTAAGTTAGACAGTGTGACTTTAACAAAATGAGAGGAACATCGCAAAACATTTGATGGTGATGTTGCTACTTTAGATCAATTTATAAATTTTTGAGTGAATGTGCGGAGATGCTTGAATCGCCTAGTTTGAATAAGAATAACATATCTAAACCATACAAACGAGTTTTAAACATAATAATAATCAAAAGTCTAGGCAAAGTACAAGTACTAAATCATTTATTTCTTTCAGCTATAACAAATGAAGTAAATCTTTTAATTTAACTTGTATAGTTTATAACGAAGCTCATAGAATTTATAATTGTCTTTTAAACTTTTAAATCCAAGGGGATTGACCGAAGGCTTAAGGTTGTTCAAAAGTATAAGTTGTGTTTGAATTGTTTACGGCAGGATCATATTCCTAACGATTGCCGATTAGGACCTCGTCTTGAGTGCAAATGTAAGCATAACAATTTTCTCCACGGCTCAGCATCAGCTAGACTTCATACTGCCATAGATAAACAAAATCAGGACGATTCGATTGTTAATTATTCGAAACAGTTTACTAATCAAATAGTACTATTATCCACAGCCGCTTTCGAAGCGTCGAATCCATTTAAACGGAAAAAGATAAAGTTCGCGCCCTTTTGGACTGTTGAAGTCAATCTTCATTCATCATTGAGTTCCTAAAGACCAGATTATCACTTAAATCAAACCCTATCAATGCAACAAGAGTCGTTGCTATAGGCAATGTATTTTCAAATCAAGCGGTTAAATGTTGTAATAGGCAAAAAAAAGGAATAAACAGTAATTACCATACATCAGTTAACTGTTTAGTTTTAAAAGAATTCACCGGGCACTAGATGAAGGTACCAATTGATGTAAAAACATTAAATCTTCCTAAATATATACTAGCTAGCCGACCCTAGGTTCTATGAGCCCACTCCGATTGATATCCTTATTGGTCCGATCTAGTTTGGGACATATAAGGTAAGGAACAGCGTTGCTTAGGAAATAAAAATAATCCAAAGTTAAGAAGTCCCCACTTAGGCTGGATCATAGGCGGTCCTATTAATTTTGTTAATGGTCAAAAAACTATACATAGCATTCCCGCAACTATAACTAATGTACAACATGAAAATATATAAAACATGCTAACAAAATTTTGAGGCTTAGAAAAAAATCCCAATAAACCAATTTTAAATCAAAATGATCAATATTGCAAAAATCAATTAATCGCAAGTACTACCCGAGACGAATCAGATAGATTTTGTGTACGGTTGCCTTTAAAAGACGATAGCAATTGTCTTGGTGATACTTGTAATAAAGCTAAAAAACATTTTATTAATTAAGAAAAACGATTTTAAAGTAATTCATTATTAACGTAAGAAAATTCCAACCAAAACACTATTTATCTGGGTCATCTCCGACGCCGACGCCTAAAACAAGAAACCGAAGCCACTAAGCTCCGAGTTGTAGTTGACGGCTCGGCCCTCAACGTATTAAGAGTAGGTCCTAATATAAAAAAAAAACTATATTACTTTATGGCACGACAGTAGTCACAGCCGATGGAAATGTTTAGATTTAATACTTTCTAACAAGTTTATTTTTTTTCAGTTCTGCGCATTGCTATTGTAATGTATCAGGTGTAAAGTTTAACCTTAACATTTATGTCGCGTCACCTTCACTTGCCTGTCAACGTTCTTACTGTAACGATCATCGATTAAAACAAAATTTGATAAAAAATTTACGGGCTTTTAATCTGCACCATTTATGTTCCAAATCACTTGTAGGGTTTTGTTTTTTTGGGTTTATTATATTCCATAGGGCTTACTATGGAATATTATAAACCCAACAAAATGCGCACCAATAATGAATTATGAAACCATGATTGATAATGGTAAAAATCACAAATAAACGAAGATGAATATTTATAAGCCAGCTAAGAGTACTTACACGATCCCCCCAATAACCAACAAGTACCCTTTTATTCTTATAAACCGTCAGAAATGCTGATCTTAAGTTTTTATCCACAGAAAATAATTTTTGAAGGGCCCTTATCAAGATCTTAATATTACATTGATAATCTATTATATTATATTAGCTGACCCGGCCACGCGTTGCTGTGTTATAAAGTAAAAATAAAAACTATCTAATGTCCTAATTTCGAAAAAAATCCAGCAAAATAAAAAATTGCTTGAGTAGTTTCGGAGTTCATCGCGGTCAAGCACTGTGACAGGAAAAAAAACTCTATCGTCTCAATCACCATTATTTATATTTTATTTTGTTATTATAACAAAACAATTCAATATTAATTTAATAAAGCTGCTATCAAAACAACGCATACCTACAATATACTGTTTCTGGATGAATCATGAAAAATATTAATGACCAACATATATTCTATGAAAATAGAAAAAGGAGGGACTAAAGTGAAAAATGGTATCCGCTAAATTTCATCTATTACCTACACTTGTATATTCTGTTGTTTCCTAAAAGCTTTTAACTTTTTCCGCAACTCGATTGTAACAGTTTTACTCTGATATGTTTTTTATTATAAAAATCCCTTTTTACGTTTGATTTTATGTAAAATTCAAGTCTTATTTCAACTTTCTTGATTTTAAGCATTAATAAAATAAATAATAATTTTACTTCAATTTAAAAAACGAAACTAATCTGTTTATAGTCAGATATATATAATTTATCAAAAAGAGGAAGCAATAGGTATAGTTCCCGGCATATAAGTTGAACCTAGTTTTGAAATCACGTGACATGCGCAGTAGTGAATAATGTACCTAAACTTGTTACTGTGCCTGTCACGTGATTTCAAAACCAGGTTCAACTTAAATGCCGGGGACTATAGCTTATTTGTACACGTTACGTATTAATACGTAACGCGTTACACTAAATAGCCACAACTGTTTGAAAGGTTAATTTTGCAGATTTTGAGAAATTAAATACGGAAAATTTTAAGAAAAATACAAAAGATCCTATTTTTGCTTTATGTTTATAAAAATAGAACCGTTTAATAACAAAGACAAAAAATATTAATTACCCATTTTGCTTCGTAATACTTTTAAAATAATTTTATTTTTTGGTTTTTATTTACACATTTAAGTTACATTATCCCAATAGCACATATAGTCTTTGGATAATTATAAAAAAAATACACCGAATTCGTATCACTTGTAGAAATGTGTAGAAAATAGCCATCCTCCTGCTAAGGTGGCGTTATAATAAAATCGAGGAAATGCAGATCATCATAACTCAAAAAACTTGAGAACAATTTCTTAAATAGGAAAAAGAAGGAGGTTGTTAAGCTAATATTTTGAGCTGTTTTATTTATCTAACTATTGCTTTCCATGTTTAACCTGAGTACGCTGGTCCTTATTCTACTTAATATTATAAATACCAAATTTAATTAGCTACACTACAATGCTCACAAAATAACAACCACTATTGTTTTAAAAATTCAAAACATGTTTCTTAACTGGCGCAGAATACTGATATTCGTGTGGCTGGTCACGTCTGGCCTAACACACCCCGAGCAAAGGTTAGGAGACCCTTGGCTCGCCGCCACTAAATTGTCTGCAAACCATACCTCCTCATATTATGCATATGGATTGCCTCCTGATTGAGATTACTATGTAACCCGACCCTGATTGATACTGAAATAAGGTACCTGCGATACCTATTAGGATAAAATAAATACGGAAATATATATACTGACTAGTTGAAAATAGTGTAATATTTTGTATATCAATAATATTGAAAGATGTGAACCAAAATATAATTTCTACCATCTTGATACTAAAGGAGATTTCGCTCCGCCAACTACGAGTAATTTGGTGATATATTAAAATTCGAACTTAAATTTCAGTTTAAATATACTTGTTTTGAAAACATATAATTATCAGATAATCATGTAATACTTAACCGTATACTTCACAAACCGAAAAAAAAACATTGACAAAATAAAATAGACTTTAATTAACTGAATGGTTTGCAATAGCGTGAAGGAAAACAGCTACAATGTCTTTCATCTCTAAAGTAATGAAACTTCAATAAAGTTGTTTAACAAAAGAACAGTCTTATACGTATCACAGATATAAAATCGCAATACAACCTTTTAAAACAAGATGTACAGTCAAACTAACGATAAATCGAGAGAAAAGTGAACCAAATCACATTGCCATATTTACTTAATTCATATTCATAAGAAGTTTGTTCCATCAAGAGACAGTGGTCAATTCGTCAAGTCCATACCGATTTCGTTAATATCCAAGAGTAGGGTACAGTACCTCTACAGGGTCCCGTCAGTTTTGACGTAGATTAATGGTCCCTAGTTATAATGTTAGAGGCACGTAACAATTTACGATTCAAACACCCTTTACAAGTTCAGTAATGGCGTAGCAAACTCGTATGTCATATCCAACAAACATATAATACAAAGTTGTGAAATGAAACGTCAGTCGACTGCCTATTTAGAGGATTAGGGATTGTTTCTTGTGTATTTTGTTTCTAACAAGTTGATGAATAAACTTTAAGTTTACATGCTTCTCCGAGTATGTTTCAAATGATAACATGTAGGTTTTGATATTAAGTTCTATATTTATAACACCTTCTCATCTGTTTGTCGTGTGGTTGTCAGCAGTGTTGGATAAGCCAGATTTATATAAAAAACTGACCCCACAGCATTAATGGAGAATAACAAAGACTGCAAACATAACAAAGCTGTAAACATTACTCGTACTACATGTAACATAGATCAATTTAGTTAGTTGAAAAGATCCTTGTCCTATCCTTATAATAGGGGTTAAAGTATGAAATTGCCGTTTTATTGCAATAGGTTCTTTGAATTGACATAGAATCTTCATGGTTTGAGGTTTTCGAATGAAACTTTTTTTAAATGGTTTCTATGATGTTCTTTTTTTAAAAAATGTAAAACATTTGAATATCGACTTTCAATTGTTTTTGTTATTCAATTTAGACAAGAAAGATGGATACTGCGAAAATTCGAGTTATTTTTGAATACGAGTTCCGACGCGGAACTAACGCGGCAGAAACAGCCCGCAATATCAATGCTGCGTTTGGAGAGGGGTCTACTAATGAACGCACCGTGCGATTTTGGTTTAAACGCTTTCGTGATGGAAATTTCGACTTAAAGAACGAGCCACGAGGAAGACCGCCCACACAGGTAAATAACGATGAATTAAGAGAGATAGTGGAAGCCGATCCTAGTCAAAGTACCCAGGAATTAGCGGCATGGTTTAACGTTACCTTACCCACAATATTGACTCACTTGCGTCAAATCAATAAAATAAAAAAATACGAAAAATGGGTGCCTCATGATTTGACTGATCTGCAGAAAGAAACGCGTGTTGAAACTTGTGTTGCCTTGTTGAACCGGTACAGAAATGAAGGAATATTGGATCGAATTGTAACATGTGATGAAAAGTGGATTCTTTATGATAACCGGAAAAGAAAAATGCAATGGCTGACCCCAGGTCAAATGCCACAACAGTGTCCTAAAGCAAAACTTACCAATAAAAAGGTAATGGTAACTGTTTGGTGGTCTCAGCATGGTGTTATTCACTATAGTTTTCTCCGATCTGGTCAAGCAATAACGGCAGATGTCTATTGTGCCGAACTCCGAACCATGTTGACAAAACTAGCAGTAAAACAGCCCCGACTCATGAATCGATCTTCACCATTATTGCTCCACGACAACGCGAGACCTCACACAGCACGAGAAACCATTTTGACCCTTCAGGAACTGCAGTTAGAAACCATTCGTCATCCTCCGTATTCACCAGACCTTGCTCCAACGGACTACCATTTTTTTCGTGATTTGGACAATTATCTACGTGACAAGAAGTTTTCTTCCCAGGAGGCAGTACAAAATGCTTTCACACAGTTTGTGCAGTCTAGATCGTCGGAATTCTATCGCAAAGGCATTAATGACCTTCCCATTAGATGGCAGCAATGTATAGATAATAATGGCAACTATTTTGATTAAATAAATTTGTTAAAAATTTAAAAAATAAACAATATAGATTTTCAGTACAAATCGGCAATTTCATACTTTAACCCCTAATATTAATTTTCATAATAAGACCCCTCTTGAGGAAGCGCTACTAATATCTTCGAGCATTGTGTTCAGGTCTTCCATTGGCCAAAGCGAATGTGTGTAAGCTATTCAACATTAACATTGATGCCATATCCTTTTTTAATCTAGAAGCCTTAAATATCGTCCAACCCAGCGGTAAACAGTTTTAGACAGATACAGTCTCGCTGTTTTATACCTCGCTCGCATATTAGCTATTACTACAATTTGATTGGGACTTGAAGCCTGCATATGTACTGTGATTGGGGCTAGTCGTGTTTAGTTGTTAATAAGAATATTTTTAATTACGAAATTACCTATTAGGACAAGAGATCAGGCACGGAATACAATTATGCTTAAAATAATTATGATCACATAAATGCTACATTGATAAACAGTGAAATAAATATCCATATTTTTATTTCACTGTAATCATTTTTACCGTGGTCGGCAATAGAAATAGAAAAACTGTACTAGGAACAAACCTTTACCCATTGGTCGGAATTTAGATCTAAGATTTAAAGATTTTAAGAGACCTAATTTAGATCTAGGTTTAAGTCAGCTAAAACTAACAGTAATAGAAGTTTTTAAGTTAAATAATATAAATAACTCAGGTGATTCGTAATTCACCAAAAGCATTTCGTTTCAATGAATATACGCAAAACGTAAAAAAAAATATTTTGATAATATATTATTTTATATACATTAGCTGACCCAGCGACGCATTGTTGTGTTATAAATTAAAATGAAATTTTTAATTTAGATAAAACCTTTTAATTTAGATAAAAAAACAGATAGTTACGTAGTTTGATCAAAATCGGTTCGTGTTCGAATCAAAGTAGTTTCAGAGTTTATCCCGAACATACATTGTGACACGAGATTGTTATATATACTCAAGCTCATTGACAGATCATTTATTGATTAAATTTATGTACTAGGTCTGCAATGCATGCTGCTGTTTGCAAATACTGAGCGAAGCACTACCTTACTTTCGTTTGTGAGTTTTGGCTCCAAATTTCATCAATGATGATCAGCTTTTGAATTATTCTTTCGGTGAATATTCCTCCATGGTATATCCGATTTCAAAACTTATTTTGCACATTAGTCACGACCACGATGTGAGTTTTGGCGCCAAATTTCATCAATGTAGTTTGAACGGTTTGGCTGTGATCAGCTTTTGAATTTTTCTTTCTGTGATTATTCCTCCATGGTAAAATCTTTATTTTTTTTACATAGCCTATGTAGGTTATAATCATGTATGTTCATGACAAAATTCGTTCGAATCGGTTGAACCGTTAAGTAGCAGGAGCGACACAGGCGAAATATGTGAGTTGCCTAAAAGAGACCTTCGCTCAATAACAAAATCTTTACATGGTGAGAAGCCCCCCTTTTCCAAAAGTTTTTCCGGCCTAGCTCAGACTAAGTTGGGGTTTGGGTAACTAAAAGGGCGCCATTGGTGGTCGACCACCAAGCGGATACGAAGTTATTCCGAGGAAACTAGGACTCATCGTAGAGGGGAACCGTTTGCCAAGAATCTGGACTTACTACAGACGGCACCACCGGGTCAAGGGAGCATTAATGGCCCCAGCGATAAACCTCCTGTAGCGTGCACAACGCATTACCACACACAGAATAAGTGATCGGAGTCTTTCAGGTGAATTGGCCCGCCAAATAAACCACATTGTAAACGACAATTCTAAGAGCATTGTGAAAACCATACCAGTCGGAGGACAAAATCTCCGCTTAATCAAAGGTTATTCTGAAAATTGACAAACCATTGGTACACTAATTGCCAATGCGACCTAAAACAATACCTATACACTAAGAATCACTCACCAATAAACGGATGAAAATACATATATTTATTACATGGCAAGATCGCCTCCGCCGCCTACACCGGCTCCCGATTAGTGTCAAAGTGACATCACAGATTGCAGAGGCTCACAGACGAAATAGACGGCGCTTTGTAGCCGACCACAAACAATTTACGGCAGGGGTACGACTACCGAAATTTCTACATAACAATATAAATGTTAATTAGAAAACCAAATGAAAAAAATATATGCCTTATATTTCATTTTTAATTATTTATGATAATTAGCCTAGCCCAAATTAAGCATTTTAGGGATATCAACGCAATGATTAGACATGCACAAAAATATATGATACATAAATAATTATTATTCATAGAACTAATATTAATATCCATGATTCAGGAGCAGTTATTCATATTGATCGTGCAAACATCCGCTGTTTTTGCGTACTTTTAAGTTTCAAAAAATAACTGTTGCTTTTTAACAAATGAGCTTACAAAGAAAATTTAAAACGATGACGACGACGGTGAGAAGATTTATGAATATGAAAACAAAATATAACCAGTAGAACATATTGGTGTTGTTATTTTTAGTGATGGTCGACTCGAGTAAAAAACTCGTGTTAACTCGAGTTGGGCTTAACTCGAATCAACTCGAGTTGAATTCTATCTGACTCGAGTTTGAAAACCGAATGAAACCGACATGGAGTGCAGTTTGCCGATCATTTGACACTACATTCATTCATTACAAACAAGTGTCATATTTATGTAGATTTGAGGTTAACCTTAAAGTGCCGGTTATTGTTGTAGTTTTTCGTGTTTTAAATTCTGTTTTTGAAAAATGCCGGGTCCTAAAAGGCAATATTTGGTTTGGGATGTATTTAAATCGCCAGTGAGTGGACGTGTTACGAATAATCAGTGTTCAGATTCTTTCAAGCTAAAAATACATAAATAAATGATCCGATTTCAAAAAATAATTTCCTTTTTTAGAGTTATACTAATTAAAGTATATAACTCTTTCAATACATTATAAACAAGTAGGTAATATAAAAAATGAAAAAATTTAATCAGACAAAAATATAATTTGTCTGTTCTAGTTTCTTTTTTACTATTAATGCGAAGGTGAGGGAATAAATTGGTAAAAATTAAAAAAAAAACATTAACTCTTCCATCTAGTTAACTCGAGTTCAACCCGAGTTACGTGAATTTTAACTCGGGCTAAATCGAGTTTTGTTTTTTCCGAGTTGGCACATCACTAGTTATTTTACATCGCACTAGGTATTCATTGTAGGTAAACTACATACATGTTGTTTTATGTTTGTATATCAACAAAGATTCCAATTACCTTTCTACAAAATGGATCATTTGAACTTAACTAAATTACTGGGCACTGTAGCACACTCGATCCCCTTTCAAAATAGGCGTCAGTGACATGTTCAATTTGCCGTGATTGACTTGACGGCGACTCTCAACACTCGCTACTTGCTGATTGAAATCCCAATTTTACCGATAAATTCAATTTAGCACTTGATCGGATACGATGACTAAAAATGGGAGATATATTAGATTACTACAATATATTCCTGACGGTGTAGGTAAAGAAATCACTGACATCTTCATAGTTTTTGCAAATACAAGCGAATATTAATTCTAGAAATAGTTATAAATAAAAGCGGTCAAAATTCAACCGTAATTCGTTTAATATTTATTTTGCGAAAGAATCTATAATCCAGGCTACAAATTTAAAAAAAAAACCTTTTTATAGCCTTCATTCGTAACTCCGTCGGAAATTTTAGCTCCTGACAGGGTTGCCACATGCCGGATACTTTTTTTTGGAATCAAGGTTGTATTTTTCTTTTCTTTATCTTCTATTTTCATTACATAATGTCGTCTTAGTATTAATCTCATAAAATCCATAATTTACATGTTAATACAAACACTTGAGTGATAATTTTAGGAGTTTTGGAAATATCACCATTAATCGACTACTAGCGATCGCACAATGCCCTACATATTGCAGTGGTAATCTATTGGGATAACAATTAATAAATACACATATCGGTTATTACAACCGCTAGAAACGTTTAGTGATGAGCATTGAACACGTATACGAGATGAGAATTAAATGATCTTTCCAACAAATAGATATTAATTTATATAGCTCTTGTGTATGGTACAAAACGGAAAATAATATGAATTAATCAAGCATATATGACAATCGTTTCGATATTTTGAAGTCCTTACTATTTGTTTTTAGGCAGAGTTATTCTGAAAAATCTTTCCTACCGACGGTCTTGAAATCGATGCCGTTATGATTACGAGCATTTGTACCTATGTCGTAGGTATTTATATATATATATATATATATATATATATATATATATACCTCTGGGCTGGGCTAATTGGTGTGAATGTTAGAAATATTATTATTAAATATTATATTATTTTTAATTAAAAGTTATTTAATACGTAAAATCATGATCATATTTTTTTATTTGCAAGATCATAGGCTGTATATGAAGAGGTTGTATGTTATACATGGTTAAGTACAAATGTTCGCCTTATACATAAACAATCCAAACAGAGCTGACGCAAATGAATTTATCATTCAGATATTATAATTTATAAAAAGCCAGGAGGTTTCTCGCGCAGCTTCAAATCCTTACAAAGAATAGAAAACACTTATCAATGAGAAATCTATGCTGTTCTAATTTTAAGAGATTAAATGGCATCTGTCTGAAACCTTAAACTCTTTTATTATATACTAGCTTTCAACCGCGGCTTCGCCTGCTATTTTTTTTTTCAATAAAAGTATCCTATGTTACTTCTTGTACCTCCAAGAATAAATGTACGAAGTTTCATAATGATCGGTTTAGTACTTTTTGCGTGAAAGCATAACAAACATTACAATACATTCACATTTATAATATTAGTAGGATATAAAATATTTTTCTCTATGCATAGAGCATATGCATTTATGTTTTTTTATTTAGTAAGGTCTCTTTGTGTGTGTTTGCTATTTCCACCTGCCTTTTTTAATATATGTGGGTGCTTTTTCACAAAATTCCAACTTCCAGAATATTTATTAATGCTATAGCTAAAACAGATACTAATATCTGCAGTTTTGTAAAAAGTGGCTACAGAATTGCATTTAGTCAACCCTACAAATATGGACACCATTTTTTGTGCCAGAAAAGGGTTATTAGCAAGAGTTGAGTTTTCCCACAGCAAGACTATATATCGGAAAATGAGGCCTTCATAGCCATGGTAAGCAGTAATGACTGCGTTTTCGCTGTCTATGCTACTTAATTTTTAGAGCATAAACTAATTTATTTATTTATTAACAATACATGTTCTGTTAACATGTGATTTCCAATTTTAGAGATTTTGTCAAACCTTTAAATATGGATATTTTTTTCACAATGTTCTGTCCATTGTTGGAATATCAATAATTTTATCAATAGTATTTTAGTTAGAAAATTGTATGTATAGTTAGTTTTTCTGAATTAACCTATAGTGAAGTGATTCTGTTACTTAATGCTGAGTTAATTTAAGTTTCACAGTCTTCCTGTTTCGTATCGTCAGTAAATAATATACAATTTCAAGTAATTTATAAAAAGAAGAAAAAGTAATATTAATGCCCATGTTATTCCTAGAAAACATTTATCTGCACGGCATAAGGACGTTTTCTCTATTAATGCTGATACTTCTACACATAGGGTACGTCCGTAAATATAGCTTTTCAACTATTCCGGCACTTCGGGGTTAAGTGCTGAAATAGTTTTGAAAAGCTTATCTTTTTTATTTGTATCTTTTCCCGTTTCTTTTTTCATTTGTCTATCTGTATTTCACAATTAAGCACATCGAAAGTTTTGCTAATGTCTAGAAAGAGAACGGTGACACGTTTTTTTACCAACTAGTTCTGTTTAGCGCTTAGTTAAAGGTTGCAAGAGTTGTTGATTTCTTCCCCTGGAATTTGCCTTGTTCCTAAGATTTATTAAAAAATAAGTTTAAACACATACAATTAGACTGAGGATCATAAATGTCATCATAGTTCTTGAAAACCTACAGAAATATCAAATGTCATAAGAATAACAGTCTATATAACCCACCAAGCGAAGAAACAAATTCTAAAATTAAGAATTTCGATTTAATTCACTCTTTTGCGCATAATGACTATGGACATTTTAATAAAAAAATAACATTTGTATACAAAGTGAGCTGATAATCGACACCGTTGAATATTTCAAACAACGGGACGTGACAAAAATAAATATAGAGTGTCGGTTGTTCCATGGATCCAGCCCTTATTGCTTGCACTCTCGCCCGCCTAAGTTTGCTCTGCCGCCGGCGACGCTAAACAATGTTAATGGTTTTCATAACAGCAATTTATTTTGATACAAACTCAAATCATTTTTTTAAATATTTAATCTTCAGGAATTTAAATTGACACAATGTTTGACATTCGATAGCGACACTTAACAATTGAACAGTTACGTGATAGATAGTTTAAATAAATATAAAATAAAGTAGGTATATAAATATTTCCTATATTCACACTAATTAACCTAGCCCAAAGTTAACACTTTAAGGCTTGTGTTATGGATACTAGGGTAACGGATAGACATACATATATCATACATAAATAAGAACTATAAATACTACGTAATAGAAATACCTAAATGAAATAATGTTAGAAAACAATTTATCAAATCAAAAATGATGTTTATTTTTATTACATTTTAAATTAATGTCATTAGCAAAAGTTATTGCATTTACTTATCCCTTTTTTAAACAAAACTTATTAATTACTAAAACCATTTACTTGATGTCTAAATGAGCGAGTTATATTAATGATTAAACGTTGCTTGCGAATAAATTCATACTTTTCGTCATAACGTTCCCATTTGCCGGCATATTAATAACGGTTGTCGTTTGCTTACCCAATAAAACGGGACATCCGTCTGCCAAGGTATTTCAACCACGTGGATAGTTTTCCAGGTAGAGTTTATCCCTTTCCCCCCCGAAAGCTTTTTGATTAAGAGTGAAAGAGCAGGCATAATTTCCAGCGGCATGAATCAATAAACCTGGTTCACTCACACGGCAGCAACTGTGACGTCACACAGCGGCAGACGATATTTTGACGGGAGACTGAATGTTTAGGAGTAATGGCGGGCGGATGTAAGCAACTAAATAAATTGTAGTGAGTATTGTTTGTCGGGTCGACTAGTTTGGTTTGTGGCGTGAACTGTGGGTAAACTTATCCCAATTTAGTTGGAGTTTGAACAAAAGATATGATTTATATAAATAAATAATTATTTCCATAACATTATTAGTACAATTGAAGCTTGATGGCGCAGTGGTTAACACGTTCGCTTTCATTTGCGGAGGTAAAGCAACATTTACAATAGCCGGTCATCAGATTTGTGACCAAAATTTTACTATCTTGTGATCCTTATGGATCGAATGAAACGTTAAGCCGCTGGTCCCGAATGCATCTGCAGTCGTCAGTGCCTTCTAAACCGCACTAGGCTGGCATGATAGGTTTTGTTTCATTCTCCCTAATCCTGTATTTATCATATTATCTTAGTATTGGTATTGAGCGCGTTTTAATACTTCATGTTTTATAAAAATCAAGTGCCACGCGGCCCTGTATAAACATAATTTATTTTTTAAAAATGTCGTTATAATAAAAATCTAGTAGTTAAATGTAAAAAATTACATGTTTTAAGAAAAACATAATTGGTATATAGTAATAATAATAATAATATTTCTTACGTTCACACCAATTAGCCTAGTCCAAAGTAAGCAGTGTAAGGCTTGTGTTATGGATACTAGGGTAACGGATAGACATACATATATGATACATAGATATTTAATATATATAGAAATATATATAAATACCCATGACTCGGGTAGAAATGCTAGTATTCATCACACAAACATCTGCCCCTTCCGGGATTAGAACCCAGGGCCGTTGGAGCGAAAGGCAGGATCGCTACCACCAAACGGTATTTTAAGATAAAAGTTTTAGATAAACGTTTCTTTAGAATAATTTTAAGTACGAGTATATAATAAGATTATCTTGCATTACCCTTAAAGGGTTCAATAAAAAGTGTAAAGCTATATGAATAAAAGGTGATAAGCAAAAACAGTTGTCTGTATTATTTGTAAACACAATAAACATGTTCATAAGAGACAAACTTAATGATTATAGTAGTTACACATATTAAGTCAATATAGCACACATAGCGCTGATTAAAATTTGAGTTACACTTAAATGTCTAAAACAAAATCAAAACAGGAATGGAAGAGTAATTGCACCTATATTTTCTCAGTGAAGCCGAGCATGCCGCGGGCGCTACGAGTCCACTTTAGAATTTTTAATCCCTCTAATCTTTGAAACTACCTTTATTGTCAGTGTAGAATTTGCACTTAAATATTTTATGATTTTTGACTGTTGACATGTTTACAATAACTTGGTAAGTTTTTTAACATATGTTCACATATTTTCATGATTATGTTTAAAATAACTAGTACATAATTAGTACAAGAACAATTTCAAATGATTTGCTTAGAACACTTTAAATTAATATTAACGTAATAAATATTATAGAATATTTAGACAATTTATTAAATGCTTACAAAACAATGAAAACATAAATATGATAAATTGACTAGACACTGTAGGAAAATTTAACACCGTTATAATATAGACATTTTCATTATAATTAACACGCCAGGCCGTCATTATGAACACAATAGCTTGTACCCGTAGTAGCAATGTTCTCGTTAAGACTCCACGATGCCCCAAAGCGACAAAGCAATCACGATGCCAAAGTAAATACTCTAAACGAGTAATTAGTTTGTTCTACCGTTTGAGGGTAAGCTATCTTACACCCTTGTGTCACTACACCCTCTTTTACTAAATATATTGAATCCTTTTGTAACCCAAAAATATTTGTGGATCGACCCGACTGCTAGACATTACGTGCTTACTTAAAACTTAATACTATTACTTGATCATTATTAGTCCATTTCAGTTTTAGGTTTATTCACAAACATTTTTTTATTTTTTATGAAATACATATTAATATTCTGCATTTAGCGTTATTTACCGAATGATCATATCGGTTTATATCATTCAATTACAAATGTATCTTGAACACAGATATTCAGTTTAATAATTTTAATTTTGGCTTGGTAAAATTAAATACAGGAGCCTTTGTTAAATCATTTTGTATGTTACATTTTCAATTAAAAACTACATAATACTAGACAACACAATAATCTCTTTCATGGAGAAACGTCCCAGTCAAACCATTATTAACTAAATGATAAAAGTAACTAAATATTAAACAAATTTATTAATTTATATGAAATTTTGGTGAGCGATTTTTATCATCTTCATTATGAATGTTAATCATAAAAGTTTGTTGCTTAATCATTTATTTTTACAGTTTAATGAATGAGCATTGTTCATAATATTTCACTTTATTCACAGGTAGTTGATTGTCAGTTGAGTTGTCAGGTTTAAACCTAACCTCGCCAACATTCTACGGAAATTGTCACACTCGTAAACATTTTAACTTACGAGATCAATGGGAATTAACATTTCCGTATTAAGGTGCTCGTAATAAAAACTATATTTAAGTTAAGTTATTAGAATAGTTCTTTTTTATATTTTCATTCCTTTATGTTTTAAAGCAAACCACAAGCCCAAAAAGCAAACTACTCATTATAGCACATGAGAGAAATAGCTAATTAGCACATGTAATATGCTAAGTTTGGTTTCGGAAAAGAGGATATTACAATTTTTCCTTTCTTCCCAATCATTATAAAGACAACTTTTCCTCTTTTCTTAGAAATACGTAGTACCTTTAACTATATAACAAAAAGTTCGCTGACGAAATATGTTACATTGAAGAAATAAATTGTTTCGTGGTATCAATCAATTTTATGTTTATAAAAGGTAAAAAATGTTATGTTTCCACGCGCAAGATAGGCCTAAGTTTTAATAATAGGGCCATTGAGTGGCATCAAAAGAATAAAAGAAGAATCTAATTTGTAATCTGTATTCTAAAGCTTGAGTTGTATTTAAGCTCTATAGAGTTTAAGACATCAGATACTGTCATATCAAAACTGAAAGATAATGACCTGTCGCAAACACAAGCTCTCCAGAACTCTAGATCTCGACTTTTATTCAAAATTTGTAACAAATTACCCATGCTCAGTGTTGGCTTAATTTTGCAAATTCCTCATTCTCGTAAGTTCTCAAGAGCATTAAATTTTAACGAAATTGCTTTCAAACTTTTCCTCTCTCGATAAGCTCCAAACAGAATTTCACTTCAGGTACATATCTATTACATAGTTGTTCTATTGTATATTAATTAACCTGGTTACCATGAATAAATTCAACTAGCAGAAGTTAACTTTTAAAAAAATGATAATCTTCATTCATCAACTCTTATTTCACTTGAAGTATATACATATGTGAAATTAAAGAATATTAAAAACATTTTTGCAACTTGACCTAAGTCGCGTTATACTGACACCAGTATTTGTACCTTGTAAAAGCTGACCTCATCGAATCCCATATTAAACGTAAATTATGACTGTGAGAAACATGCTCGATTATTAGTCGGGTTCATAAAAAAAGCTATTTTTTTTGTGGCCTCGGGTATCTGTATAGTTGAAATAACATCGTCAAATAATGTATTTTCTGTAAAAGTGTTAACTCTGAAATCGGAGCAATGTAACAAATGTTTTTATTTCCTCAAATAATATATACTGCTACCGAGTTAGTGGATATTTTTGCTTACGAACACACACAAACTAATGTTTTTGTATAAAAATAACACAATCAAATTTTAATATACAATTTCCACATTAAAATACAATTATTTATTAAAAAAAAAACATCGGTTGTGCAGTAAACGGCATTTCTGTATTCATTGATTCACAATACGGCTTTAACTTCCAAACGTTGAAATTGTGTTTACTTTTTTTGAACCGCCTACCGCAGCTTATATTCATTCGTCGACCACTTTATCCGGGTGTCAGAATTCAAAATGAGGTGGTACTGTAAACGGACCATTACAAACGTAGGTATATTTGCAGCCGTCGAGCGGTACGGATATAGAGCTAGCCGGAGTCGCCTTAATAATTCAACAGTGCAATGCTTTTACAAAACCTGTCGACGTCAATCTTAATTTGGTTGTACCGATCGAGACGCTTTTGAAAATTGTCACTAGACAAACGTAATGGAACTCTCCTGTACTAGATGTACCTAACGGACCAGTTCACATTTCAGGCTATGTTTAGATTAGCTTAAAAGTCATCGATTGTTTTATATCACAGCGCCGCCGACTTTAGTTATTGTTAGAGCTTAAATTGGGTCACAAGTCAGGCAATATGGCGCACAGTTAGCAAAGGTCTAATTTTGTATCCGTTCCATTACTACTATATCATGACTATTGTATATTAATGATACTGAATTGTGAATGACATCACTATCACAGGTTAGATCGTTCAGCACCTCATTCGGAAAGTAAAAAAAGAATTACTCTCTCTGTTTGTGTTTTTCGTTTTGGTAAAACTAAAACAGAATGAAAAACATAAGAATTTATTCATTTGAGAATATTTTTCTTATGAACATGAAGTAAGTAATAAAGTGAAAAGTAAATTAGCACTATGCTACGGGGCTTGAAAGCACACGGCACATTTGACTCACTAATATTTGAGTTACTTTGGAGCTCTTTATAAATGCTTGTTAAATATTGTAAAAATATTTATTTTAAATAATTCTTATTAAGCATATTGAATGACAGTTCGGTCGTTTCTTTTATTTCACTATTTGTAGGTTTTAACCTCAAGCAAATAACTAACATTTACTGTTAAAGTAATCCTCATACATCATTAGTTATTGTCTCTGCTGCTTTTATCAGTCTCTCAATCTGTCTCTTAACGCTAATCTCCGAAACTACTGCATGGATTTTTAATCCATTTTCACCATCATATTTATTGATACTACAATTTCAAAAATACGTTTGCCTTTACACTTAATCGATTTATTACAATAATGTGTTGTGGTTTTTATAGTTTATAAACTTTGGTTATGTTAATACACTGATCAGCCTATATAAAGTTATAAGTTATAAAATTAATAGTTTCAGGTTTCAGAGATGATTTTGATTCAGGTGATTTTGAAAGGGTAACAGAGTTTGATTGGAAAACGAATAAGTATCTTCGAAGCGATTGGAGTGATAGACGAATTGTCTAAATACATGTCAGTATAAAACCCTCATTACATGTGTCCAACTTGTCCTGTTTTTATTTCTCGAAAAGATCCAATAATATGCCAACTTACATTCACTATTGAAGTTCCGATGAAACACCTGTGACTGAGACATTGCTTTAACTTAAAGTCAAATTTACACCTGCGTTGCATTTGTGTTCATTTAAATTTTCCTTCACAAGTCTTGCTGCCAGACCAGAAAGTTTTGGTTTCTTTGACTTTAGCTCATTTCCCTATTTATTAATTTATGAAACTCCAATTTGAATACTCGAACTTCTATTAACAGCCTCGTTTAATTATTTCTAATCTATACATATAAATAAAATTGGAGTGTCTGTTTGTAATATTGACATTACCGTTTTTTACTACATGCATATGAATATATATACGGTATATACACCAAAATAACATTTTTTACAATTTTTGTCTGTCTGTCTGTCTGTCTGTTTGTTCCAGCTAATCTCTGAAATGGCTGGACACATTTCGATGAGACCTTTTTTGGCAGGTAGCTGATGTAATAAGGAGTAACTTAGGCTACTTTTGTTTTAGAAAAATAATGTTGCAATATTCCACGCGGACGAAGTCGCGGGCGGCCGTTAGTCAGAAATATAAGTTGAATTATGTGAAATGGAAATTGACATTAATGATAGACATGTTTTTCGTACATTTTTATTATGTATTAATGGGTTCGATTCCCGAAAGGGGCAGATGTTTGTATAATGAAAATGAGCATTTGTACCTGAGTCATGGGTGTTTGTATATATTTCTATGAATATTACTTATTTATGTATGATATATGTATGTCTATCTGTTACACTAGTATCCATAATACAAGCCTTACAGTGCTTACTTTGGGCTAGGTTAATTGGTGTGAATGTAGGAAATATTTATTTATTTTATGTATTGAAATACCTGCAATAAGAGAAATATTTTAATCGACATTATTTTATTTTACAGCAGTATTTTATATAATTTTTATTTTATAAACTATACTTTGTTAA
This sequence comes from Calamotropha paludella, assembly GCA_927399485.1. Lineage (NCBI taxonomy): Eukaryota > Metazoa > Arthropoda > Insecta > Lepidoptera > Crambidae > Calamotropha > Calamotropha paludella. The sequence continues at coordinate 12,563,524 of OV656809.1, forward strand.
GTACATTTATATATTGTTGTTAAAAAGTAATGAAAACGTCTATAAAGATTCCATTGGCAAGAACTTTGAAGGGGCAGCACTCATCACAAATATAGCATACATCGAAACTAGTAAACTTACAGTGATACATTTAGGAGTTTCTCTCTCTGGGATCGACGAACGCCAACAGGCATACAAAAGTTAGGGCACATTGCTTTGGGCATTCTGTAATATTACAAGATTATACTACAAGAATTCCATTACTTGTGTACTTGTTTCTTTACCTTTTATTTATTTAATTATCTCATATCTGTGACAGCTTACTTGGCCCTGTCAGAATAACAGAGGTTATGGCGTTCCTGTGAATGACAAAAATACATGCTGATTATATTATGACTATTATGTTATATATGTTTAATACAAAAAAATTGTAAATGGTAATTATTATAAGTACTCTTTGAGAATATTAGAACGTATTTACTTTCTGTGTTCCATTTCTTCTTTCAAATCAAGTGCCTTAGTTAGTTTTTTGGAGTCAAAGCAATATAATATAATAAGTCCTAAAATTGATGCTGGAAAGCGTTAATTAATATTGCTTTGTTTCGTTTCGATACCGTATTTAATTTCAAACGTAGCTTAAACAATTTAAATGCGGATGAGAGAACGGGTGCTAGAATATAAACAATAACTTTGTTGGAAAGGATAATCAAAGGGGGATCCCTTAGACACTTGCATGGCAAGGAAACTCTAATTAATTGAAATGTTTACCGTCCACAATATTCCCGAAGTAGGCAACTGATGATATATATGATATGATGATAATATTACATTTAGATAAATTTCTTAATAGCCATAAGTTACTGGTTTGGGCAAAATACGTATTGTATGAAAAGAAATAGAATGCACTTTAATTTTTCTGACATTTGATATTTCTCAAGGTTCCCATATTAACACACAGGCGAAATTATCTGTCTTTCTTGTCTCTTTTAATTATATTTACATTATTTAAAAATCTCTAGTTATTTGTTTTACTTGCTTGGAACAATTTATAAAAGAATTGCTATTCTGAATTCGACGGCCCAAACGAACAAAGCAGTAATGTTAGAAGTAGTACTAAGTAAGAGAACAAAAAAGCTACAATATGTCTGTCATGTCTATAATATTAAGTCAATATTTATGTTTTGCTTGATCGATAGGAAAAAGAATCAGTATTTTATGTGTATACAGAAAAAATTGTAACAATACCTTACTTTAAAGAAAATTATTAAAAACTCCTTTATTTTCATATTCGTCAAACATTCTACTAAAGTTTTATTTTATAATTTTGTACGATTTTTTTCGGATACATTTATCCACAATTTATTTTGCGAAAAACTTTTACCATCTGTTTATCGACATTTTATAGTGATTTGATGTTAATGTATTCAAATATTACGTCTTTTTCGACAATAGCTTTAAGATGTTAGTAATTGCAACCAGATATTATATCTTTTTTCCCTTCAAACATCATACGATTTATAGAGTCATAAGAAAGTGTTTAACTGTGATTAAAACAAGGCGAAAAACAACAAAAGGCACAAATGAGTATTAGAAACTTGATTTCATTATTCAACTATAAAATAACAACATCATTTCACAAGTCCTAAGCAAAAATTAAAAATATATTCATGAAAAATAACATTTAAATTAAACTTATTCAAAATTCAATTAAAAAATAACAACGTGTCTGAAACAAACATTAAACAATTTAAAATTATTTTGAAATAGCTTATTGAGTTTAGTTCACGTGAGTTATTTGCAATGACTCTCATTGCCCTGTTTCATACTGGTCCAGATTATTTGATGTAGATGATATGTCTCTATTGGGCTGATTATAAGGTTCTTCCAGCTTCCTGTATATCCCCTGGTATTGAACCGAAATTGCCTGCGAGTAACATAGACTGATTAAGTAGTGGTTTAAATGCTAATACGTCCAGGAATCAGTGCTGTATATGCTGGTTGCTGACAATAGCAATCATTTCGAATGTTTTATTAATTCTACGTCGAGAAACTGAACGATTGGTGGAAAACATTCAGACTATAGGTAGCTGTAATAAAGTTAAACTGGATCAGCAGTATCAACTTTTATTTCCCTTACTTTGGATCAAATATTTATTCACTATTGTCATCCTGCAAATAAATTCTTTAATTACTGGACAAAACATTTTTGAAATTATAAAAATATGATTGCTACATCTCTTTCAATTCAAATTTCTGCTTAATATCTTTTGCATTACTAGCGGCCCATTCCGGCTTCGCACGGGTGGACAAAATTCTTTATTTTTTTTCTATTATTAAATATTTTTCTTATAGCGCCATCTAGCGTCCAGTAGACGAACTACTTGCGGTTAACGCGTTGCTATGGTAACGTTATTGATACAATGGAAAAAGAGCAGGAAAAAAAGCGAACAGACAAACACACAAACAACTGATCTTAGATTATAGATTTATAATGCAACATATTTGTTGAGGGATGGCAATAGTTTGCCTTTTTTGCTCTCTCATACAAGAGTGCATCATATCTCGTTCAGATTGACTTTGGGCTTTAACAAAAAATTATCTATAGAAAACATTTTACTTGCAAACTGAAATAGGTCAAAAACTGTATATTTTCTGTTCTGCACAGAACAGCAGTCAGAAAAGATGGGGACAGCTTTTATTTCAGTATCTAGCTCCTCCCTTCTTCTAAATATATTACGAAAGAAAATTGGCAATATTATTAGCCCTTCTCTTGGCAAGCTGATGATTCCAAATAAAACAATATCTTTGTTATATAAGTAACTGATTAATTATAAAATGAATATAGGGATATTTTCTTTTTTAATTCAAGCAACTTTTGTTGAGTAATGTATAAAAGAGGCTCCGTAATAAGAAAGAAATTAAACAAATTCTCGGTTTGCCTCGTTTGCAAAAATAATTGGTAATTGTAAAAATTAAAAATATACGTCTAATTACTTTTATTCATAATGTAACTCGTCAGAACAAATTACTGTGCATTTTTAAATTATAATACAATCTAATTGAGAACTTTCTCCTTTTTTGAAGTTGGACGCTGTAATATGTTTTACGTATATAAAATTATAAAGTAGGTAATTATAATAAAAAAGCAAGAAAGTTACATAACACAGAAAGAAACTAAAAATTTTAGCTGAAAAAGGTGTAACAGATTTCAACAACGTTATTCTACTAGTATGATCTAAGAAAATTACATCTCGTAATAACACCTTTAGATAGCGTTTCTGCATTAAAATTAAAAGTCATGTTAAAATCTTTCGGGCTTTATTCGTTTGAACCGTCAAATTGATTACTGATTTCATATTTTTTTTACAAAATATAATTTTTGCAATAACTATTTTGGAAACAACGTCATAGTATCGCTACCAGCAGTATTACTGAGTTTTATACCTAATTATACATTTTAACAATTTTCTTGCTCTCTCAAACAAATATTCCTTGATCGGTAGAAAATTTAATCAGAAAATGAAAGTTTTACGGATTTACAGTCGGAACAAGTGAGCAGATGCAAACTAATTAGTTCGAAAGGAACTATGGTAAGAGATTAAAGATAATCGAAGTTCTTTCAAATGTGTAATATGTATAAGAACTAAATAATCAAATAAATTATTATAATAGAAAAATACTAGAAAAAATCGACTCGGGTCACAAGTAAATTCTCAGGCGGGAAACGAACCCGCAACCTTTGGAAATCCGGTCCAATGCTCTCCCAATTGAGCTACCGAGCCTTGTGAACACTCATCCAAATTTTCTAGTACCTTTCTTATTTTACGCTGTAGGCCAGCGTTGTTTCATCAATGAGAGGAACATCCTCTCGTATTCGAAAGAAACATTTTTAATTTATTATAATAATTTATCTTATAAGATCGCATTGAAAATGCATAAAAAATATATAAAACTAAATAATCAAAGTTTTAATTTGTTCACCCAGCAAAGTACGTGATCAATTTTGATAGAGAAAAAACGTTCATTCGCTACGACACACTTTTACATACATATAACATTACATTAAATTAAAGACTGGAAGAACAGAGACAAGCATAATGAGAAAAGAGATAGTAAGAAAGAGAAATGTATCAAGGCGCGTCGGTAATTTAAAACACCGATTTTCAGCCGTCACCCAAAACTAACACACGGGTACTACTAACTGCATTATGTGTGAAAAAAATACATTATGTGTAAATAAGAAAATAAAAGATTTTTGATCACCAACCATAAAATAAATCAACATTAATAATAATATTGAAGATAAAATTGATAACTGAGATAAAAAAGGAATCACTAATAATATTGAATATATATTAATGATAGAAAGAAATATAGTGAAATAAAAAAAAACATATCTTTGCTTGGAAATATTCAGAAGTAATCTAAGCTCGTAACGCACCTCTCATTATCATATATACCTACTAGTCACTGCAGAATTAAAAATATAAATATATACTTCCTTCAGACTTGATATTTTTATCAACATTGATCCGTATGTTGTTTTATATGTATAGTTTTGTTTTCCATAATATTCCTTGCAATAATTTCATGACCCCTTATAATTCTCCATCTTACCTAATATTCGTATTCACTGTTCTCGTTTATACTAAGTACGCATGATATAATATTTATTAGCAATAAGTCTCATATGCCACAATATATAAACTTATGATTATAAGTATATAAATATCATATACTATACTTGACTATATACATATATATACTTGACATAATGACACATATCATATGACGTATCCCTACTAATATTATAAACGTGAATGTAAGTTTGTTTGTTATGCTTTCACGCAAAAACTACTAAACCGATCATCATGAAACTTCGTACATATATTCTTGGAAGTATTAGAAGTAACATAGGATAATATTTGTTGAAAAAAAATTGTAGGCGAAGCCGCGGGTAAAAGCCAGTTTTTCCAAAAACGTTACATAAGTCCTGAATCTTTGAAACAATTAAGAGCTTTTTACACGGCTATTTATAATCAGCTCTTATTTGTTAAAAAATAAAAACAATAATAATATACAGTTAAAGGGTATTTAAGACCAAATAAATATTTTTAACTTTTACATATTTTTTATGCATTTTTTTGATGCTATCTTATAAGATAAATTATTTCAATAGAAAAATACTAGAAACAAGTTGAATGCTTGTGAATTCACTTGTGAGCCGAGTCGATTTTTTCTAGTATTTTTCTATTGAAATAAAATAAATAGTATTTAATTGGTCCTCCGTTAAAATAAGATCTCCAAAGACTTACTTGAAACGTAACTTGATAATTTATTTTTTTCAAGTAATTGATCTTGGGATACTAATAAGATAGGCATAATTTGTTTTTTTTATTAATATTGAGTAGAATAAAATTATTATATTGTGTTTTTTTCGTCTACTAAAATATGTAATTGAATTTATAGGCGACAGTAAACATGTCAAAGAGGAAAAGTAAAGATGTATCAATTGAAATGATAAAATCAAATAAAGAATCCATTTTCATATTAAACCTTCATTGCAAGAGAATTGGTTCGACATTAAAAATGAATTTTATTATTTCTTTTTATTATGCGGTAATCACTTCATAATACTGATGGAATAGGGTGTCTCCTCTACTTAACATCATCCGAAACATTCGAGCGAATCTGAGTTATATTTTATACTTGAAGGGGCTTTTCCTTCCTGTACGTGTCGGTTTTTCGTAAATAAGAGCCATTATCCCTTGACGTTTGCCTTAACACCTAAGGTTTAATGTAGTACCGTGCCGACCCTTGCTCTAACGCCATTAATAATCTGATTGCGCAATCTAGATTTTACCGCGCAAATTAAAAATCAATACCAACTTAAAACGTTCATCAAATAGTCTATGAGTTAAAAATATTAATGTTATAACCAGTTTGTCTGAGATAAATAAAATAACTTTATAATTTTCACAAGTTTGAATTTTAAATGATTAGTAAATTAAACACGAAATTAAATGTTAATAACTATCTGTTTTATTTTGTGGAAAATTACCATTGCATATTACCGACATAGTTGCGGTTTTAAAAAAGTCTTATTCTTTTAAAAGATTTGCCTATCTAAGAAAACTTATATTTCCCTAACAGTATTTACAAAGCATAAAAAAATTAAGTTGTAAAGATCTTTTACGGCTTTAGTTACCTTCAGGGACTACACAGAAACAGGGCTTTGAAAATTAATTATTACAGAAAATGATTAGTTAAAATTATATTAACTTGTAACCAAAAAATTACTTAATGATATGGAGTGATCTAATTCGTTTCGTAAATTAAATTTGTAAGTTCGTTTCATCGAAATTTAGAACGTCAAAAAGCTTTCAATGTACGATATACGGCTCAGGCCTAAAATATATCTACGATTTAAATAAAGGAAGACCACTTTATTATTGATATTTTCTATGATATTATCCCTCTCAATAAACTGATTGGTTCATTTGTAGGGCAGATGTTTTATTCATATCGAATAAGATATATTTGTTATAATAAATTCTGGACAACTTACGCCAATAATTGTGTTTCAGTCAAATAAAGGATTATTCAGGTAGATACTTTATAAGTCTGGTACAGAAATGTACTAATAAGATAGGCATAACTAAGACTTTCATTTCATGACAGTTACAAAAAATACTGAATATTAATAGATTACTCTATATTATTCTTTAAAAGACAATGCTATTTTACTCTAAAATTTATACTAACATTCTATAATACATGAGGGACAAGGCTATGACTATGTGGTTTGATATTTTTACTCATGTTAATCAATATCTGGTAGATATAGTATGACAGGATCAACATTATGTTATAGATAGTATGAAAGATAAAAACCTTAAGGAATCAAACACCCTACGAAAATTGATTTTGGAAATGCAATTTGAAGGGATAGGGTAACACGATATTTTATTCAATTATATTATGCTTACGTATCTTTCGGAAAAATCAATCGCCAAGAGGAGTATTTTGACACTTAAAAAGAGAAATCATGAGATGTCATGAAGCAAAATATTCCTTCTGCACTCATGTTGTGAATTGGGAGTGTAACGGGGATACCTCAACATTATATTAACTAATTAATCATGTTAAACAATTCTATAAAGACTATTGTGCATTTTCACTGACACTAGCAATTACTACTTCTTTTTAACATGAATATTGGGTCAATTGGGTCAAATGTGTCGGCTAGTGTGTGTGTGTGTGTGTGTGTGTGTGTGTGTGTATGTGTAACACAGAAGCGGAACCCGCACAATAAAGTTTACATTTGTATTTTAAAATCACAACAACACAAAATTTCTATTTTTTCAAGCAGCATCTAATGTCTCATTGATTGTATTTAAGCACCCATAAGATTCTATTTAATTCTTTCCAACGAAGTCGCGACACGGCAATCGGTAGTAAATAAGAAAAAGTCCACAAAGGCATTTCAAACTTCATAAAATGGAGGAAAATAATTTTATCTTCCGGTAGCCCTTCGACACAGAGCAACGAAGATCAAAAGACCACTTCACTGGATTTCTTTAACATTTTTGAATGGCGGAATTCATTCCCCGTTTTATTCTTTAAACGTCCGAAACAGACGTTTTGGAACATTATATAATAATATTTGGAATTGTATTTCATTAAAATATGAACAAATTTTTATTTTACTAACCAAGGATATTTCATTCTATTGATAACGTAAGCTTTTGTGAAGTGGAAAAATATTTTGTTTGTGTCACTCAAACGACGTTGCTTCTGAAAATATTTCTTTTAAGTTTACAAATAATTACATTATTTAAAGTTAGTTAGTTTTTTAGTATTTTAGGAGACTAAATTATTCTTTCCTTTCGGTTCTAATGTCATTTTTACCTACTTCTTTTCCTCAGCTTTTTTTTCTTTACGTAGTCGCAATATTTAGTTCTAAGGCGTACATATTAAAACTATTTCTCTACATCAGTTCATGCCTTTGAATAAATAATCAATTTCATGTTACATGTTTAGGTTATGTCAACTGCTTAAAAATATATACTTATTAATTATAAATAGGACAACTTACAAAACATACACAAAGGAGAGAACGATATAGTTCCTGATTATGCGACTCTAGCTATAGTGCTGTTTCTATAACAACTTGCCATGGCATGCAAAACTGGTTACAACGTATATGCAAACAACGTTAATGATACATTTTTAGCAAGTAGGTACATAGTTTTTTTATGCCGGAGTCGCAATGTATCGGCGGAAGGTACTTTTTATTTAGTTAGATGGTGAAATTGAACAAAAATTATAATTCAAAACAATTATACATTATAAATAAGAGCAAAGTTTAGATAACATTATGCTATAACAATAATAATGGGTATATAGGTAGTAATAAAGGTTATTTAACCTTTATATGGAAGTATTATTATGTAAATATTATAAAGTGATATATTTTTTGTTAAAGCATTTGTAGATAAAATTATTCTGTATTTCCGAGTAATTATAAGCTCGTTTTTAAAGCCAGGGTGGTGAATAAGCACCTTCTGGGTTAGCTCGTATATCGTGGATCCTGTCTTGGCCCCCGGGCTTGATCGAAGATTATAAAAAAAGATAATAATTGGATTAAGTAACTATTACATCACTATTTAATTTACACCCGCCACCGATACCGCAGCGGACTGGTCACTGTCCACTCGATAAGGAGATGGTGAATTTTAATATTCGACTCGTTAACAGCTAAGCAACTCACTATATGCGTGCGTTTAATGCTTCGAAAATGACGACAAAACTCTCATTGATTTAATACACGCATTCCTCTCGCATTTGCGGTTAGAGGTCCAGGCAACCAGCCCGCCTACAAAATTTTGTGGACCCGTTTTCTCGTGTTTTAGTCATTTGTCGTAAGTCGTCTGCGCGTAACGTAGCTGCGCTTAGAAGTCGATTTCTTATGTCAAAAGAGTAGTTTTACTTAGCCGCGGATTTTTGTCTACAAAGTCTTACATAGCAATAGCGTTTTGTCGGCATTTTAAACGACATTTTCGACATATTTCTCGTCCATGCGTACGTATACGTAGAGAAGGAGACGACAAGTGGTTTGTGTGATATTTCGATTGAAGCGATGGTGGTGTTTCTGTAAATAATAGTGCAGTATAAATATACTGCAATTATGTACTCAAAGTATATTAAGGTCGAACGACACGTAAATATATGTTTTATACTTATATTTATATTTTTAATACTTATATAAATATATTTGTATGAGTATATTTCTATATCAATAAATATATTTCTATAACTATAGGTCTAGTTGTATGTTTAGGTATTGGAATACTTATAGGTATATTTACAAATCTTAGTGGTTTAATATACTTAATGCGCTGGCTAAATGTACTCAGCTATTTTTTTAACTTTTATCTTACAAAATCGGTCCTATTCCCGATTGTCCTTTTACGATATATTGGAACAAATATTTAATTTGCACCTGTTTATTTAGAATCCTAAAACAGATGTAATAAAATATATTTACTGTGACATTCGTTATTCGTTTTTATCCGTTTGGTTTCATCACATTTCCAAAAAGGAAATAAAAGGGTGAAACACACAACACTTATAAAATAAACGACAATGGTGTGGCAATGTTAGATAATAAAGTAGTTTATAATAATATATCAAAAGGCAAAAATTGTTTTTCTACATGTTTGAAATAACGAGACTTATGACGCTATCGACAAACTTCTCTTTAATCGTGCGCGAGTAGCACATGTTAGGCCGGTATGTAAGTCGTCAGTCAACGTCAAAATTGTTGTTCAACGTCAAAACTTCCGAACAGTAAATAAAAGGGTAAAACACACAACATTAATTGAATGGACTTTACCGATGTGGCCATGTTAGATAGTAAAGTAGATTACAATCATATATCAAGAGGCAACATTCGTTCGTCTACATGTTAAGGACAACGAGATATATGTCGATATCGACAAACTTCTCTTCAATCGTGCGCGAGATAGCTCAAGTAGCGCATGCTAGGCAGGCAGGAGACCGTATCCATGACCGGGCAAATCGCTCGCTTGCAAAGTTTCACAAGTAACATAAAACAGCTGAAAGTCGACAATAAGCACGACATCGCTTTTTGTAGACTTTCAGTTGTTTCATTTTGTCACTCTTATAACATTTCTTTGGTTGAACTCCATGGATATTACCAATTATGATGATTAATAGACACTCTGTACCCGAAAACACTACTGTAAATAAAACACTAGTCTGTACACTAAATTCAGTGAATAAGAACCAGACTTAAAACTATGTACATCAGATTATATAACCCGCTACTCTTCATTCATTTGAGTTTAGACAACTAGTAGTCTCATTAAGTTACGCAGAAAGTGAGAAATATGCAAACTTGTGTTAAATTTTATATTCTGTTAAGTTTTTTTGAACTCGATTTAAAGGAATTGTGTAAAGGATAACTTGTTTTTTTAGATTACAAGCGTCTTTTGTCCATTTGTTGTCTATCAATTAAGCATTATTATTATATTATTAATTTAAAACTGTTATATAAATTATTAAAATGTTATAAAGAAGTGTGTGTTTAATGGATTTCAATATAATCATAATAGGTGCATACCTATGGATGTATGGATATCTTTATATATATAATTCTTCTGTGAGTGTGTATGTCACTGAACTCCTCCTAAACGGCTGGACCGATTTGAATGATTTTTTTTGTGTGTGTTCAAGGGGATCTGAGAATGGTTTAGATTCACAAATCAGCCCGGCAGATGGCGCTGCAGACGGTATCTAGGTTATTTATCTATACTGCAAAAATAACAGGCAGGACAACGTCTGTCGGGTCCACTAGTTTTCTATATATTTTATTGTTCAACATTTAATAATTTTGTTACTAAGAATATTAATGTAATAAATAAAAAATAATGTAATATTATTAATATTTTGTAACTAAATTGTGTGTTTTAGAGTTTTCATTCAAGACATATATAGCGAGAGGGAATTAAGGTAAACTGCGTTTTTAATAAAGTTACAATGAATTAAACCATCATACCGCAAAACGAGAAGGAACCACACACACATACACAACCTACATACTTACATTCTCATGCATATGGAAACACACTTTAATGAGCATTCAATGTTTTAATTTTATATTGGTAAGTTTAATTGTTGTTACGTTATTGTAAAATATATATACAATAACGATATTGGAAAAGCGAACTTTCCTGGTTCAAGGTTTATAAGTTTAAAAGGAGTCTACTGCCACTTGCTAACAGTAACATGAAACTTTTAATCGAAATAAATTTGTTCTTATTCTTAAAAACAAGTAATTAATCAAAATTCTTTAGTAACTGAATTTAAGTGGTAGAGATATGGTCTGAGTTTCAAATTAATTAAACAAACTTAGGTACGGTTTTTTTCTATAATCAATCACCAATCTAATCTCACATCCAAGAAATAGTAATGATTCTCTTGATGAACTGTGACTTCACGTCTCAGGGCCTTGTTCAAAGAGAAATTCAAGATGTAGGTGCAATTTGCTTTTAGACGTGTTCTAGTAAACGCATTACCACGCTGATGGAGCAATCAACCAGACACTCTCACTTTAATGAGTAATATTAAAAATCGATGTGAGCTCTTGGCTTAAGTGTGCATATAAATTAGTTACAAAATTGCTATATCAATATTCATGTCTTGCTCACTTAGCTTTATATACAAATAACGCTCATGCTATAGAAGGAAACAAGATCTTACCATCGGAAAATCAATTATCAAATTATGAAAAGCTAGAAAATATAAATAAGTGACTAAGCGACCAAAAAAGTAATTCTATAAATCTGTATGCTTATACAGCGGATATTCGCTGAAGATGTCTTAAATCATCCCCAAGGTCGTTTTATAACTCAGTAGTGAAAATTTTGAGCTGAAAAATTATTCTGTTCACACCATAAGAGTCAATAATCTTTGTATACCCTTTTGCATCCGACCATTATTTATGAATAGCAATTGCTCTAAAAATCTCCAATTATATTAATGTCAATTATTACAGTTTTTAATTTGGTTCTATTTTACAAGATATGCTGTTATAAAATAAATATACGTCATTGTTGTGTTTGTTATCGCAAACTTATCAGTTGATGTGATATTAGATGTCATATAATTAACCCCCACTACTCAGGTATAGAAAACGTATATAGTCATAATCCTTAACAAAACAATTTCAAATTTCAAGTTTAATTATGACCTATAAACTTTTGTATAAGGGTATTTTGTATAAAATTTGTTATGTAAAGGCAAAATGTGTATATTTATATATTGCCTGTTTTAACATATTACTCAGTTCTGTATATTCTGTTTCAGGTATTTGTCTAACTAAACTTTAATATAACCCAATTATTAATCCTCTTCTATATTGAACAAGGATTGGACTTTAAGCTCTAAGTACTATTAGCGAAATGACCAGAGCTTTTAATACTGAAAAGTGTATAAAATTGATAAATAAATATTTGAACGACCATGATTTTAAAAGCTATCAAACTCGTAACCGCAATATTAGAGAGATCATTAGGAATCTTTAGATTTCTTTTCTCTTAAGTATGCACATATGTATTGCACAAATGAGTAAAAAACTTACAACAAAATAACTTCTACTGAAATAATTCTGTTGCGTATTTTTTATTTTTAGGAAAAACTACTTTTATCTGGTATATTTAGGTATTCATTTGGCTTTTCTAAAACAAATGACGATATGTAATAAAATACAGTAGATATATAATTAATAGTACACAAAAAAAGAAACAAGAATGTGTGATATAATAGCAAAAAGCAATATCTCCCAAACAATCTATATTACTTCATATCGGTATACTTTGGTATGTTACTCGTATGTATGAAAACATCATATAAGCTTACAGTTTCGTTGAAACGTTGCTACTAATTCATTGCTTTGATATTCATAAACGGAATTAAATATAATAGCTAGAGATTTCAGTGTTTAACTTCATACCAATAATTAATTAAATATTAACAAAACACTTATTTACGGATTTTGCGCATATTTATTTTTTTTTAATCCTGACGTTTCGACTCCTTTACCGTGATAGATACAGAAGCCGTGATAACAAAATGACACGGCTCCTATAAAGGAGTCGAAAAACATTGGTGAAAAGACATAACTATTCCAGCACCTTTTCGAAGCGGCAGTGAATACTTTAATTATAAAAGTTCTTTAGTATTGTGCTTCTAGCATTAGTAGACTCAAATTATAATATTATGTATGTTACCCCAGGAAGCCAAGGTGGAATTTCAGACGGAGGTGTTTATAAACATTCTGAATCGTAGCTAAAGCTAGAAAATAATCAACTTAATGTACCAGCCCCAGAAATTTTAAATATACCCTAAATAACTAAGATACCATACGTAATATTAAGAGATTAAGTTTTTGCGTTAAGTACAAACCTGATGACACATTTTGCAGGATTTTATCCTAAAGGGTCAAAAGAAATGATTTTTAACTATAAGTTATCAAGGGCACGTCGAGTAGTAGAAAATGCTTTTGGAATTTTGTCTGCAAAATTAAGAATACTGATAAACACAATGATTTTAAACCCAAAATCAGTCAAATTTTATCTTGATGAGGGCAAGAAAGACGGTTTTTTTTGAAATGGTAGAGTAATATTTATAAAATTCTCCAAGTTAATAGACATAAATTGGTTTCTATTTATTTTTTAATTCATAATCTCTTTATTCTTTACTAACCATAATTTTAAAATTTTGTGAAAAACCTAGATATTGGTTACCTTGTTAGATAATACGATTTTATTGTTATATTTACTTAGTAGATACTTGCCATCATTATTAGGATTATTATTTGTACATTCAGAGGAACCTCTCATTAGTCTTAATGATGAAGCATGTTAACACAAAAAATTGTTTTGTTCTGTTCGCTCGCTCGCTGTTGGTCTCTTTAATGAATAAATTTATGTCAATTTCAATAACTTAAAAATTTAATGGGATTATGAAATTTCAATAATTAATTACTATTAATGAACAGTTGTAAGAGGCCACAACTGCAGATAAAACGTAGTGAATATATTATTTTCACCCTCAAAGTCAGCAGGTAAGTTGGACTGTGACAGTCGCCCGGCCTCATCACGAAATTATTCGGTGGAGTGGCGCCCCTGGCTGGAAGTCTCGGTGCTCTCAGCTTTCACCTACATCCAGCGCAGACACTTGACGCGCGTCAAAAGTCCGCCTCGACTTTGTCATTCTGCACGGTTATTTTACCATGAGTGTATTTTTAGAAAATAAACCCTTGTGTTATATTACAATTTTTATGCATCCGTCTCATTTAATTAAATCACCGCCGCTTAGTGCAACGGTACCGACCCTACCTTCGACGCTAAAGGTCTCGGGTTGGAATCACAAGAGGGGTATATGTTTCTGTGGTGAACATAAGCATTTGTTCCCGAGTCATAATCGATTTTATACTTATGTATTCTATACAGCTTCATTAAGGACTAAATGATTGTTATGAGTTGTCCGGAATTCATTTCTTTATTATTATTATATTAATTCAATTGCATTGGTCACCATTTTAAGACGTAACAATTCGTGAAAAGTCGTAAAGTATGAGCATTCGCGTATTTTGACACATATTTTGCTCTTTCAATTTAATAATTTTCATTTAAAATTCCTCTTGGGAGAGTCCACCGTCCGGAAAATAAACAACATGGGAAATGAATAACGAAAATTCATCAACAAAATAATTATTTATTCAAGGAACAATTCAACACATTGTCATTATAGCAAAGGTTTCAATGACTTTTGATATTACGTTTTATTTTGGATCAGAATTTTATTATTCATAAACTTTTATTATTCAGAATTCTAATCAATTGCGGCAGTCTTTGTTCAAGAATAAAGTAGATTTCATTTAGTTAAATTTTATTGGTCTGATATAAATAAATGGAGAATAATGGAATTTGGTATAAACAAAATCTTACGGTACAGATTAAAAAATAAACAGAATGTATTTATCTCACAATTAAGATAAGTTTTGCTTGTATATACAAACAACACTGTGAAACATTTTTTCAAGTGTTTTGATAGTTTATGCACTTGAGAAATATCAATTGTATATTCACGTTTTCAGGTCTGATTGTAAGAAATACTTACAACATTTTATAGGGAATTACAAGAGCTACCAGAGGCCCTACCATCACGTCTTATAGCGATTCAAGTTTAGCTGTTAAAAAGAGACGCCACTATAGACCGCGTATAGCGATGTCTCACTTTGACAATCGAACTTGAATCGCGCTAAAAGATGATGGTAGGCACGCTGGTATGTTTTAAGTTAGTGCGGAACAGTCGGGTAACGGGTCAATATCGGATTTATTATATATGTAAGTTATGTAAATTATTGAGTTTATAGGTCAGAGGAGCTTAATTAAAAATGCGGAATTGTGGTAGAAATATAAATATGAATTATATTCTTTTGATAATTGTTTTCACTAGAGAGCTATACGACCGACTCCTAGCACAGCAGAATATAAAGAGAGAGAAATGAAAGTGATTTGAATGGAACGTGTGAATGATCGAATGAGTGAGGATTAAAAGAGCGGCAATTGAATGAAAAAAATTACTTCAGCATTTACAAGTCATATTCATTTCCTTTAATGCAATTTCAATTCAAATAATTAATTTAATAAGATTAATTTTTGCTTATTACATTTAATGTAAAATTCAACATAAATGACTGTAAATATTTACGGTCTTTAATTGACAGAATAATTTATTTATTGAAATTATTAACTTTCACTTTTGGAAATATTCTTATTTTCGACATTGCATTTCATTAAGTTGAGAATAAAATTATACTATTTAGGAATATTATGTTATCTCTGTACAAAAAGCTTAAACATCCTTAAAGGATTAAACATGAATACATTGATGCATTAAATTCCTGCCTATATAATTAGCCGTCAACAAACATTAATTCTCTAAGGTGAGTGGGTTAGCAACACCAGCCCACCGACCTACCGTCGGCCCTTTTAATCCCTTCGTTGAAAATTCTAACATTGTCTTACATTAATTTCACAAGCCGATGGCTTATTGTATTATTTAATTCTGAAAATAGGTTTACAACTCTGATCAAGTAATCGTAGGAGACGACCATAAATTATTAAAGAGTTTTGTAAGAAATATATTGTAAAAATATTGGAATATACAAATCTGAAATACCATGTTATCTTTCTATTTGTTACTCACCGAATTTTAAAGGGGTAGGAAAAACCAAACTTGTTGTTGTCTGCTTACCATTAAAAAGTTATACATTTTATTTTTAATTTTGGGCACCGTATTTATCAAAAATTTGATCTGTATAAAAATAATATGTTTAAAATTAATTATCATTACATTATTTAATTAAATATATTTATATGCCTTAAAATTTTAGTTTAGTGTATATTTATATTTCATCGTATTGTGTCTCAGTCAAATTTTCATTTGCAAGTATGCCACGATTTCTCAGTAAATAATGCTTAAGGCGATGACTCCGCAATTTGTGCCGATCTGTATTCTATGAAGTTATAATAAACAAATATTAGGTCAATGTAACTGAAACCAAAAATAATCATAGAGTCAAGCAAGTGATATGTTTAAATTGTTTTCTCACATTCTACAACAATAACAAAGTACGATGTAATGTGAGTATTACAACCACATTTGTCACTGGAACACCAATTTTAGACTCTATAACTTAAGCAGGAGCTTCTAGTGAGTTAGCAAAAAAAGTTTGTGGGGGCGGGCGGATAACGACCGTACGACAACACGCCGGCGTCACAAGCGGAAGCGTATTGTTCCCGTGGCGAAGCGCGGGGTACAGCGCGGCCTTAGAGTCCTACCTCACCGAGACGCCATGGCGACGTCCTCTATCGCGTTGGCGACGTAGCTAATAAAATATACACGAGTAAGCTGCGTCTCACTCACTCAGTGTCCAATTGGCCGCCAAGACGGATGCACGCGTGTGTTGTAGAAAAGAATGATATTCTACATAAGCTCAATGATTCATCTAAAGATGATATTGACACACGCACATAGTCAAAAACTTAGGAGAATATTTTCTTAAATTTCCATATGGTTTGGAAAAAACACAATTTCGGCTTCGATTTGATATAAAGGATGGACCCATAATTCTTAAGGTTTCTTTTTTTCCTTTATGCGACGCACATAATAAATAAGTTCGATCTCTTCTATGCACGTAGCATCCTTATTGATGAACAAAACGAACTGAGTGACAGACACAGACGGTAGTCACTGCACGGGCTACTCCATTTAGCAACCGATGGTAGCCAGACGTAACTATTCCTAAGTAGCCGGCGACACCGCTATGGCGTCTAGGTGGGGTAGAGCCCTAACTCTTACTTATCTCACTTTTGTAACCAGCCAAAATACCACCAACACTGAATTACCGTTGTTTGTAGCTGCTTAGGTGATAAAGACCTTAATATTGATTTGCATTTAAAACATATTTTTACATAGTAAAAGGAGTTAACAGTATAACAAATAGGATTTGTAAATATAATGCATTTTCAAATACTATATTTTTGTTGTTTTCATAATAAAATTGTTACATCTTAAACGAAAAGCTTTATTAAAATATGTGTTTTTAACTCAGCAAGCATCCAGTTTCATACCAATTCGTGGGTCAGGATTGCGGCCATAAATGTTAAAATAAAATACTTACTTATCATTAAAGGTATTCATTATTTTGCTTTAATGATATGTACGCATGTGCGCGATTATAAAATAATATCAAATGTTTACTTACTTTTATAAATCATATCAGCATTTGGAACAGGGCACTTTGCTACCTTCAAAGTTTATCAAAAATTGAAAATACGAAAGTTCTCTCATAAAATGACACATGACCTTAATCCGTCTACTTTTTGGCAACATATTTCGATCTTTCATTCTCCCGTAAATATTTTATTATATTTTAGTTCCCTATTTACAGATGAGGCGGGTATGGCGTTACGAGTAAGCAGATTGGGATGAGATGCGTATTTTCTTTGCAACTTATCCCTAAAAAGCAAACTTGCATCTCTTCAAGCGACCCTTCGTGCACCGCTGATGCGATTGCGAACGTAATTCGGCAGGGAATGGAGTATTTTATTTCATTCACCGACATCCGGCTCGATTACAAGTCCCGACCTTGGTATAATGCGGTGTTCATGCTGACACCCGAAAACAGTCTGCTTATCAAGCCTGGGTGCAAATTCGCGATCACAGTGTTCGTGCACGGAGAATCCGAGCGAAGAAGAGGACCTATAATTTAGCCGCCAAGTCATGCAAAAGGGTCGCGAGCTCACATCACTTTCGACCACATCAGCCGATTAGCGACGAAACTGTCTTCCTATCTGAATGGAAGTAAAAAGTCTGGTCCCTCTCGAAGTAAGTCGAAACGAATTTCTGCCGTCCTATGCTACCACCTTTGCTGCAATCTGACGGATAACTAGCTTATTCTGCATCTGAGAAAACAAGTTTATTTGCCTCTCTGTTTGCGAGCAATTTCCGTCTAGACACCAGCTCTCAACAACCACCAAACATACCTCGCTGTGATTTTTCGATGTCGGAGATCACAATTCACAATAAGCAGGTCCGTAGAGTCTTACTCAGTCTGGACGTGAATAAGGCCAGTGGTCCTGATGGCATACCAGCAAGAGTACTGAGGTACTGTGCGCCTGAGTTGTCTCCTGTCCTCCTAACACGATTGTATCGCCTCTATCTCAAGACAAAAACCATCCCAAAATCCAGGAAGCTTGCCAATGTGCAACCAATACCCAAAAAGGGTAGTCATGCCGACCCATGCAATTACCGACCGATCGCCAACACTTCCATACTCTGTAAGGTTATGGACAGAATGCTGAACAGAAAGTTGCTCTCATAACTGGAAGACAATAATCTCCTCAGTTATCGTCAATATGGCTTTGGCCGAGAACTTTCAACTAGGGATCTTCTAGTTTATGTGACGCATTGCTGGGGTGAGGCCTTCGAGATGCATGGCAAAGCACTTGCCGTGTCACTTGATATCTCGAAAGCTTTTGACAGGGTCTGGCACGCAAGCCTGCTGCGCAAGCTTCCTGCTTATGGTATCCCCGCTGAATTTTGTAGTGGGATAGCCGATTTCCTGACTGAAGTATCGATCAGATTAGTTGCCGCTGGCTGCTCCTTTGACTCAGTGGCTATCGATGCCGGAGTTCTTTCTGCGAAGCTTTTCCTGCTGCACAGAAATGACCTATTAATACCAGGAATCGTTGGGTATGCTGCATACCCATACCATACCCGTCTGCAGCAGACGGGTATGGTATCTCTCTACGACAGTACTGTCGTAGAGAGATACCTGTCTAGCGCAAAAGCCAGCGGTGACGCCGTGATGTTGTTGAGAGGGGCCATGGTTGAGCGAACGAATCAGAGGTTAAGCTACATTTCCCAGTGGGGTGACAGTAACCTCGTTAATTTCAATGCCTCCAAGCGTGTCTTTTCACAGCAGAAAGGCATTCCTTCCAACTCACTCCTACTTTCCGAGTTATGTACAAATTACAAATTTGCAAATCCGTCTATACATGACGAAGATATGCCCGAACATACATTTTAAAAATAAACATCCTATTTGATAAGGATTCCTTTTTTAAGTCGATTAATAATTAACTAGATTCTAATTTCATTAAAAAATAAGTATTTTCTATTACTTTCGAAAGTATATTGTACTATTAAAACTATAGAAGTTTCATATAAACTTTGCCACCCCGTTTGACTACTTTAGGAAAGGAACCGCAAAATCCAGTCTTAGTGAGAATATAAGTCCTAAAAGGAACTCCCATGCAAAATATCAAACTCCCAGCACTTGTAGTTTCTAAGATTTCGTGATGAGTAAGTGACCCTTCGCTATAATTAGTATTATATCGCTTCGATATAATAGTTATATAATACATTATTATACTATTTTTAAAGAAAGCCGTGCTGTGCCCGGTAGCGTAGAATAACACCAACCCTTCACACGTGTGAGTATCGTAAAAATGATACTGGAGTTAATCGCTTTACACTTCCCGTAAACCACAAAATGTGCAGCAGCCTTTTAAAATTCATGGTATTTTACTATGACCCCTTACCCGCCTGCCGAGTGTTTTATAGCCAAAGTGACTAATGCCTTAACATGCCGATACCAATCCAGTGACCGGAGTTTACAAAAAATCCTTGCTAGTGAAAGATACGCATAAAAATATTTAATATACTCTCGATCGTGTCTAGAATTCTGTTATCAAACTCTTTAATCATCTCGAGGGGTCCTCATGCTAAAAAGGCTTATTTATATTATTTTCCTTATAAAGAAGTCCCAATTTTAAAAGAACCCCCCTATATTAATCATCTTACTTTATGATTTTACTACACTATGCTCAAGGAAAATACAGTTTCTTTTATAGAACTTAAGTGATTCAGTATTGTAAGATGGCAGATCATATTGTATTCATGTATCTTTTGTACGTCTTCCTAATAACGATCTTATTTGTTACAGACCTCGTCGACGGAATTTGTAAGTACTGCGCATGGTGAGCCACATTATTTACTTGCTGGTCTTCTATCTTAGTAAAAAAAAAAAGTTATAATGACACACGTTACATAACCTAATTGAATGTAATAACTGACTTTCAAAATCCATCAGTCATAAAAAGGATTTAAGTGTCAGAAATATATAATATATATGTGTGTGTGTTGTAATTGTAATTCAATATAATAATACATTATTAGCTTTTAATTTCACTCAAGGTTACCTTGAAGAAATTGCTTTTTAGCAAGAAGGCTGTCTGCTTGTATATTTTTTGTTGTATTTATCTTTTTCGATATCCTGTTCCAATATATGTATATCCTGTGTGCAATATAGCACATTATTGATTATAATTATCTCCACCGCTGGAACAGAAGGGGATGAAAATGCTGTAAAGATGATAAAATTATACAATTTAATATAATATACACAATAGTAATATAGGTACATACTGAACTCTAATGAACTGATATTTATTTTTGATGACCGTTTGGTGCAACGGTAGCGATCCTGCCTTTCGCACCGACGGTCCTGGGTTCGAATCCCGGTAGGGGCAGATGTTTTTATGATGAATACGAGCATTTGTACCTGAGTCATGGGTGTTTACATATATTTCTATGAATATTACATATCTATGTATCATATGTATGTCTATCCGTTACCCTAGTATCCATAACACAAGCCTTATAGTGCTTACTTTGGGCTAGGCTAATTGGTGTTAATGTAGAAAATATTTTATTTATTTATTTATTGTTTTAAGTGGATAATACTATTAACATTACGTCTGTCTGTTGTACCAATTCGTGTTTTTGGTGAACAAAGATTTTGAAGAGAA
Organism: Calamotropha paludella; assembly: GCA_927399485.1. NCBI lineage: Eukaryota > Metazoa > Arthropoda > Insecta > Lepidoptera > Crambidae > Calamotropha > Calamotropha paludella. The sequence continues at coordinate 12,584,976 of OV656809.1, forward strand.
TGATATTAAGACTTTTGGAAATATTTTTTGTACCGAAAAGGCACTGAACTTAACTACACTTCAGTCAGTATTCTGTGAACTATGATGATTAATTTATAAGAAAATATATGTCAAATTCTCGCATCTATAATGGTCCTCACTGGCAATGAGTATCAAAATTAAACGTGTTCATACCGTCCGAGCTTAATCGACCGACAGGTGTGCTCCGGCGGCCCTCGTTGCATCCAATATATCGCCCTTATTCTGAACTGGTGACGTCAGCACCACCGATAATAGTCACTAGTATTAATACACTAGATACTCGCTAACATTTTGGTGCAATCACAATTAAAATTGTTGCAACATCACTTTGCTAAATAGGTATATTGAGGTCAGTGAATACAAAATTTCTAATGTAAGATTATTATTAGAATATAATGAGACTTAGCCACACTCTAATAGTGTTTATTAGGACGTAGTATATCTTAAATTTAAATTCAGTACGCTTTCATTGTCTACACTCGCGAGCAAAAATACTTGAGTACTAAATAAATAGTTAATAATAATTAAAATGGCACCATTTTAAAGGTTTAACTGTTAACTTTAGATTGACACCGATTTCATTAAAATCACGCCGGTATTTAAGAAGCTATCCCGAATTACGTGAAGAAGTAAGGAATAGGACATGTTTCATTTGTTTAAGCCGTGAGTTGCAGCGTACTGACACCCTATAAAAGCAGATGTTATCGGATTTTGTTTATCAGTCTCTTAAGGAAACAACTGCTTTATTCATATTTTTCCCATATTTCCTTGTTTTCCTAACTCCTTCACTTAATCCGGGATAGCTTCATAAAGACTGGTGTGATTCAAATGAATTTGGTATCAATTTAGAGTAAACCGTTTAACTTTAAAAATGGTACATATTTATTTTTCGTGACTAATTTGGTACTCCAGATTAATAATTTCCAAGTAAGTGATTCCATATTTTTGCTCACGAGTGTCGATTGGCAATATCGTACTCTTGAAACAATACCTCATTTAGAACATAATCTGGCTATTAGTATATCTAATGCTGTGGCAAACGTTTCCTGTTGGTGAAAATTTAGTAATGAAACAGAATAAAAAGGCAATAAATCACTTAATAGCCATAGTCCGTTCATAGCTGAATAGAAAACCTTATTTACCCACAAATTTTTATTCTGTCTTTCTCCCGCTACCAGCTTCATCTTATGGTCATCAGGCTAACGGGTCACACGGCGTCCCAAATTATACTTGCCCAAACGAGGTCTCCCACTCTAGGACTCGTCAGCTCTGGAGCTCTACGTTCTACGGCAGTTGTCGGTTCTATGCCAGACGTTACTATTTCAGCGGATTAATTCTTATTTCGTACTTCATTTTTTAAACTCCATAAGTCATAATTGTTGGGACGCACTGATTGAAGACCTTAGTTTTCAGGTATTGTGGCAGGGATGACGTAAAGTTGTGACAAAGATTTCCGAATGCCGATTAATTCAATCCTCCTAACTGCTCCTTCCTTTAAGTAGTTTGTAGGAAGTCAGAGTATTACAGTAGTCCAGGGTAAACATACTCCCGAACAACTTCGGTGACGGAATTTCCGACAAACAGGGGCTCTCGCATGACATGTGCGTTGAAAATGACTTTCATTTTATCCAAATTAATTTACAACCCTAAATCGCGAGCAGCATTATTAATGCTGTTCAGTATTCTGACAAATGCTGCAACGATCTTGCCATAATCATTGGATTATTATCCTCGTCTTCATCAGCGTCGAAGCGGCAACATACAGATATTTCAACACCTCGATATAACGCTTATCAACCTGGCCTTGTTGGATTCCAGATTTCTGGTTGTAAGTGTTCAGGTTTTAATTCACAAATGCACAAAAAAATATAAAAGTCAGACACAGGGATTGATTATACTCTTCCGGCTTCTGTATAATTTGCCGCACTTACGAAACCCGGCTTGTTGTGATGGTTAGAATTAGTCAAATCTTTGGGTATACGTGGCTTAAGAGCTAAAACGGACAGTCACTACGATTTTGCTACACGCGCCTTTAACTGCTTTGTTTTGAAGGACTGCATAAAACAACTTTTAGAGTTTTAGAATATTTTGGAGCTCATAATCCAAAATAAAAGTAATAGATAGTCAAATATAGATAAAAACACAACGATATCGAAAATATCCGCTGTTTACCCGCTGCAATGTTCACCGCTCCTTTCGCAGTAGCATGAATAAGTGAGCTTTACATTTCCTCGCCCTACTACTATCTTGATGTAGTATTATCAACCTGACTACAAATTCACACGTCGGAATTTGAACATTTTAACCGGTGACGTCACAGAGTTGACGCGCCTCATTCCCGACTTCCCGGCTTGTCAGACACAAAATGGAGCGGAGGCAAAACCTTTTGTACTTGTAGGCTTTGTGTGTAAAGTAAGCTTCCTACCGACGCATCTGTACGATGATGAAACTTGCCAGACACCGCTTTCAAGCTCGCTTTATGCCTCAAATTAAAACTTTACAGCAGGAAATTAAACGTCGGAAAAATGTCGTGTGTAAACACTCAACGTGTATTGTTTTGATTGCAGCACATTCGATTTGCCTGTCACCGTAACTTCTGTGGAGTTATCTCGATTTTCCAACGTTGTATTTTTGAACCTATCGGTAAACCCACAAGCTATCGGTAAGTACTTAATTTCCTGTAGCATATTTTCTTTGATACGAATTACTGAAAAAAACAATATATGAAGCTTTAAATGATAATATTTATTGATTAACCTCCACTTGGTATAACGGTTGCAATCCTGCCTTCTGCACCAATTCACACCAGGCTCTGATAGGGGTATATGTTTGTGTTATGAGGCAAGCATTGTTCACGAGTCATGATCGTCTAAAATGCTTAATTATGTATTCTGAACGTAATTTTGTACCCATAGTACAAGCTGTGCTTAATGAGAGACTAAATAGTTGTAGTGAATTTTCAGAAATTTATTTCTTTATTCACATAAAAAAAATATTTTGTGCAAATACTGATTTTTGTAGCGTCAAGAGAATTTTAGAGACAGTAACGAAACATGTTTTTCTCCGAATACCTATTTCTTTATTTTGTATAAAACCAGCTCAATTGTTATGTATGAATGTATTAAATCTCGTATCTAACATTATGGAATATAATTTACCCAAATCGTAAAGCAAGCTAGGTATATGTAGGAAGTACGCAATTCTGTCTGTAACCAGCCTTTTTGCTTAGCTAAAGCGATGTATTGTGCTTAAACAAATTGAATCCTTTCTCATGTGAACAGTAGCTATATTCAAACTGGTGTATTATTCGCAGTGGTAAATGTATCTTTGTCAAGTTATTCCTACCTTCCTTTACAAAACAAATTCCAGCTGTCAAAATATTCACGGTGTGTTCACTGGAATCACAAAGCGAGACGCTTATAGCGGACGGCCTTAACAAATTGTGACGTCAAGTCAGTGTTCGTATATTATATTATGTGGTTACTCGTCTACTATCACTCTTAATTGCATCGTTAATACTTTACTTTGAGAAAATTTAGGTTTCCTTTAAGTATGCTTACTAATATCATTACGTTGTATGACGTATTATTTATTACACAACAAATATTTAAAAAGAAATGAAATGTTACTTATGTGTTAACTGATTTTTTTTTCAATTATCTTCTTTTTCAGTGGGATTTTGGTTGTTATCAAATATTTTAGTTTTCTAACTCTTAAGTTTTTCTTGAATATATTATTACAATAGGTCATTACGAATGTCATTAAAATATCTAAGTTGTATAGATATTTGTAATCAGCTTTTAAAACCCTAAATTTCAATACCCCTCTCAATTGTTGTAATTGTGTGCATAGAGCCTAAAATTGTCTACAACGATTTTTGACGTATGGGCTCTAAAAACAGTTATAAAGATAACTAATGATAGCTTATTTATTGATATGTGTTAGGCCATTTGGATGATACTACGTAACAAAGAATATTGCAAAGATTATATACATTTAGCTATAGTGAAAAACAGTATTATTCTTGCAGTCGTATAAAAATCTAAGAGTTTATCAAATAATAAAATAATCCAACAAATCAACGCAAAAGCCAGACAATATAACAGCCAGTGTCAGCGTAAATTACTATTAATAGCGCATCGTGAAAGAGCGCTGATTGGTGCTCGGTGGCGCTAACAATCACAAGGAGTAGGTACTGAACATTAACAAACAAATCAAGTCTGATAAATAGTCACACAATAAGTAAAACCAATATATGTGTACGTAACATAACTTCTAACAATTTTGAATCCATTACTTTATACATATTCCCGGAAAAATATGCTACACATCCAATTTTGGTTTTTTCCTAAGTTCACTTTTAGTGAGACCCTCTCAAACACAATCCCTTAAGAATAAAAGTATAATCGGTAAAAAACTTATTTTATTTATTGATTGAAATATTACAGATATCAGAGCATCCCATTTACTTCTTCTTTCTTTTCTATCTTTATTAAATAATTCTATCTGATTGTTTATACTTTCATGACTTTGACATGATGGTTGTACATATTAAGTATCATTGTGTAATCAAATAAACTTGATCACCTACCAGATTTTCCAAAAGCGTTTGCCTCCATCATGATTCAGCTTTTATTAACTAATACAGACAATACAGAAAATGACAAAGATAGAGAAAAGTTTGCAAAGCTTGTATTTAATTGCAGGATCCTAAAACTTTCCTCATTAGGATTGTTTGACCCTCTCTGGCAAGCAACGAAATGCAAATTTATTTTCTCGCGTTGTTATCTTTAGGTTAACTTAAACGTGAATCTTTCGAACTTTTTTTTACCTTTTCATTTCAAACGTCGATCGACATGATAACTCTAAACGATACTTTAAGCAAAAGATTAGACCTTTTTCCCCCCGGTTATTGAATAATGAACATTTTTGCCACATTTCAAGGTTTATTTTTTTCGGTTTATATTATAAACAAAAAGACATAAGAAGACAAATCAACAATTTAAAGTAAATTATCCCGTAAAAACTAACAAAAAGAGCTTCTTAAAATATGCGAAGCCAAACCTTACAAGACTTAAAATTTTCATTTACCTTAAAATTAAATTATAATGTGATAAAGCAACTTTAAAAATAAAAAAAAGGTATTTTATGTTTTATATACCAACAATAAGTCTCAACATTAAAAACATTTTAAAATTAAACTTGATTTTTCAATTGACTTTAAACTTAGAAAATGTTACCTCATTATGATACCTCATTCAATACCATTTCGTACTATGTAATTAAATGTGAGCTTAATTTCAAATTATATAAAATTTCCAATCAAATTGATCCTATTCTTTAATAAAACACAAAGACCGACGCTTTCGTATTGTACAACGCCGTATTCTCTATTCCGGCATCATTTTTCTCAACAGAAGATTAAACTTATTTTTTTCTCAGTCAACGAATCGTGTTACTGACAAATTTTCCCTCACGTAAGGCGAACCATGTAACTTGAGTTTTGTTCCTTCGTTTATTTATAACAGTGCAGCTCATTTCCTCGTGACATATGAACGTCTTTTGATATAATGGGTCATTGAGATATGACACCTTATAATACAGGTGATACATTTTTAGGTTCAGTAAACTTTTATATTACTGTTCTATATTTGGTTTCACCTTTGAATGTGTAAAATTGTACATGTATTGTGAGTGACTTATTGAATTTCGAAATTCGTACTGTTTGAAATATTACCCTTGATGATTTCTGTAGCGGTTGCTTCGACGCGATGTAATAGCGAGTCAGAGATGTTTGCTAAATTGTTGCTAAATAGGTAGGATCACTACCGCTTGCCAAACCGGTCGTCAAGGTATCAAACATTCACACCAAATAGCCCCGTACAAAGTGAGCATTAAAAAGCTCGCGTGGTAGTACATAGAAGACATAAATAAATTTAATATTTTTAGAATATACTAGCTGACCCGATAACGTGTTGCTATGGAAATGTTAAAAGAACGGGAAAAATAGCGGACAGACAAACACAAAAAACAACAAAAATGTGTTCTTAGATTATAGATTGAAACTGTTTGCCTTTTAGCGTAGGGTCACCAAATTTAAATTGCTTGGAGGGAATGCTTATTGGTAAATTTAAAGGCGTGAATTAGGGCACAAATTGTCATTGATTGCAATGGAGTCAATCACGACCAAGGTGTTTTGAGACGAGAACCGCATGTGGGCTATATTGTAAAAAATACTATACAGGAACGTTTAATTTCTAGTAACACCCATTCGTGGCATCGGAATCCCTAAAAAGGCTAGAGGCTTTAAGGAAATCATTTTATAACAAATCAAATTATAACATGTTAATATCTATCTATTCGCAATGTCAAAAAAGACAGTCTTTTGCCAAATTTATATAAAAGTATATAAATAGTACGTATAAAAAAACTTTTGTTTGTCTGTCTGTTTGATTTTTATATGTCTGTTTCTTTCAACTAATCTACGAAACAGCAATGAAAGTCCTGTTAAAATCTCTCATTTTGACAGGAAATTCCTGTCTATTGCAAGGAGTAACTAAGCTATAACAATAAGCAAAATAAGCGTTCCAAAAGACACCCGTCACACCTAGTTGTCGTCACAAATACGTAGGCAACCCCAACCTACCTAGCATATAACCTTTCAAGATATCAAACGCCGAAATATGATCGTTATAACCAAAGAAAGGAAATATTTCTTCAATATCAGGCTTCTTTTGTTTTCATTTTGTAAATTACTCGAGATTTCTATACAGATAAAAGTTACGCTGCCAAAATACCTATATCATAAAGGTACAAATTCGTCCATCAATTCGTTGACTTATATTTTTTTAAATATATCTTCAAATTTGCAGTTGCAATTTGCAACAGTTGTAGACCAAATTTTAAGATGTTGTGATGGTAAAAAATAAACGGGCACCCCATAGTGTCGGAAACGGTAACTTTATTTTATTATTTTCCTAACCCATACTCTAAGCATACACCGCCGTTAACTACTAACACTAATCTTAATTATTTAAGTACAAATTAAGTTATATTGATTTCTCACAGTAGTGGGCTATTTTCGCTTACTGAGTAGATTTGTGACAAAGGCACTAAATGTAAAATAATTACTTTATCACTGATCTATCATCCAAAAAGGCATTTGAATTTAAGAACAAAACATAATTTTAAAAAGTATGTCTGTCAGCTCCGACGCACGACTGGAGTTTACTTTTTTTATTCCTTTATTCTATTCATATTTTTTTATACTGTTTTTATATAAAAATCTATTCATAAGGAGTAGACCCCTAAAATTTATAATCTTTTTTCCATTAAAAAAAGATAATTTTTTTTGTAGCTACGATAATGTATAACGCAATGTTGAGAAAGTTTTATAAAAGCGATCGTTTGAAAAAGAAGATCCGAAGAAATAGTTTTGTGGACGAAAGAATCAGCTGTAATGGTGTTAGACCGAACTTAAGTGATTTGTCGTGTAGTGGCCAACTGGTCTTAATATGGCGTTCTTACAGACTGATACTTAGATGACTTTAGAACTCGGTTAAGTGACAGTTTTCCGACTGCACCGCATTTACTGTACAAACACATTTTCTTTTATATAAGTCTACGCCTATTTCTACAAAACTTTTAATGCGAATAAAGTCATAAGTCTCGATGGTTTGATACTTCAAGAAACATGCTTTTAATATAAGACAATTGCCTAAGTAAATAATATTTGTACCATAGGCCAAAGCTATCAAACCATCGAGACATGTGCCTTCATTCACATAAGGCCTCTAGCACACGGCGTATTTTAAACGAGCAGACGACGCGCAGATGACGGGCGTATACGCTCTTCAAGTGAGATTCGAACACAACCTTGTAACTTAAGTTCAGGGAGTGAGCATGAACCACGAGTCTACTGCGCGTATACGCGCAGATACAGCGATACAGAAACGCTGTAGCCGCTCGTACATTCCGCGTTTTATTATTGCGGCGCGGGCGGTCAAGTGGCGTGAGTGCTCGCCCCTCCTCCGCCACTTTGTATGCGCTTCAAATGAGTATCGAACGCGTTTCACACGCGCGTTTGTATCGCGTTTTAAGAGCGTTTGAATAATACAAACGCAAATCGGGGCATCTACGGCGCAGAAAACGCGCGTTTCTGAAACGCGTCGTCTGCGCGTTCAAAATAAGCCGTGTGCTAGGGCTCTAAAAGTTATTTGGAAAGATTTTATGAACTTAAAATCTATCTAATTGAGACCTATGAATTAGTTACATAAAAGCTAGTTTAAGCTACCCATTGTGAACATGTATAGGTTTAATTTCGTTTGTCTATGGGGTTAAATACACCAACTATTTGCCAGTGTTACAGAGGCCCAACGGTTGAGAACAAAGAAAACGGATAATTAAAGTCAAGCTACGAGAAAAGAGATTTTTAATGAACCCAACGTTTGCTACGTAATAAGACTTTATTATAACCTTAAAATCCATGATTAAAATAGAGGAGGGTGATAAAAGTATAGCTAAACGAGAAATAATATACTTGAAGTTATAATAATGCTACACATTTTCTTATTGTATTTAAACTCTTCGCGGGTATTTATGTATTGTCATTTAACCCCTTGGTAAATCTCGAAATCATATCACTGAAGGTAATTCGATTTGAGGAACTAACAGAATTTTTGAGTTGAGAGCACGATCGCATCTCAAAGGCGGATGTTCCGCATATAAATTGACAAATTTGCCTCAATTTACACCTTTGTGTGGCGCAGGCGACTCAGACCCGGAGTTTGTAATTTATAATCGGTTTAGTTTACACACGCGGATGCTCCCCATAAATAGTACATTTAGCCGAGGTATTGAGCACCAAAATTTAAGTTTCACCAATGATTCAATTAAGAAGTCGGTGATAGCAGTATTATGAACTAAATTGCATGACACTGCTTAGTTTAAGGGTTTCATAACATAACTTTTATAATATTAATATTATATACATAGTTATTGTTATAGTTAGTGCAATAAAACTCTTATTTCACTTTTAGTTATTTCAGTAGTATTCCTCTCAACTCGAACCTAGAGAAAGCTCAGTCACTTTCTTTCAATATTTAATAATAATAAAAACTTGTCCCTTTTTCTTTCTCACTTCTTACACTATCCAATGCACGATTTTTATTTTATGTCTAAATACTCATGTTTTAGTTGAGTATTACAGTAGATGTTATCAGTAGTAGTTACCTACAACATGAAGAGATAGCACTGGCTACAATGGCTCTACTAAGGTCTTAGTAGCTCAATTGGAAGAGAACTTGCCGGAATAACAAGAGGCTATGGATTATGGGTAGAACTGTGGGTTCGGTTCTAACTGATGCACTTGCAAATTTAATTTTTCTCTCGTAATATTTCTTCTGATATAAAATTACGTAGTTAAATGCTGGAATAAAAAAGATTCATAACAAAATATTTATTTCTCTCATCCATGAGTGTGCCCAGTTATTAGCCCAAGGAGAGGCATTCAATCAAGAGTGGGATTTCGGACCGGATTTCGGGCTGCCTGCGGGAGGCTCCAGGTAGGCTTCAGACTGCCACAACGGACCCACGGAAACCTGGTGAAATGAAGGATACAACCCAGCGGTTCTAGTTTTTCAGTATACATTTGCCTAAGCTCGGTGCTATTACAGGGGGATTCCTAAATATTTATAAAGGATGTCCTCTGAGTTTCAAAAAGTGTGGTGGCCATTCGTACCCGGATAATGTTGTTACCGTGACTCTTACTTAATTTTTATTGGCTATCATTGCCGGCGTCCCTCAGGGTTCCGTACTCTCACAACACTTTTTCTGCTTCATATTAATGACCTAATTATACCCTGTATTTTGGGGTACGCAGATGACAAAATGGTTGTAGAGAGCTATGTGCCTGATGAACGAGTCAGTGTTGAACAGATCTAGCGTCATAGGGAAGCATCTGCATGCTTATGCATCTCATCTGCATGAACCTATCTCTGCAGGCAGTTTGCGAATGGCCAATCTAGCAAGGTTCAATCCAACAACCCAGGCGTATATTTTCTCCGCTAAAAGGAGTCCTTTCGACTTGACTGCCACTTTCCGAAGTGTATCAGTGCCGATTACAGACCATCTCGAGCTTCTCGGCATGTCATTACTCTCAATTTTGGCTCTTTCGTTGAGAGTAAGGCTCAATTAGATTTTAAAAAAATTGGCATTTTGGTGAAGGTGAGAAGGTAGTTCACGCCGGAACAGTACCTTAATCCTTACCAAGCGCAAGTTCGATCGTGTATGGAGTACTGTTCTTATCCTTGGGACGGTCTAGCCCAATACCAACTTCAGATGCTTGAGTGAATTGAGAGGAAGGCCAAAATACTCATAGGTAATGACTATCTTCTTGATAATAAGCTAAAAAGTCTTGAACATAGACGGAAGGTTGATAGCTTTTCCGTTTTTATTGATATATTTCCCCATTTTTTCATCGGGATACCAGACTTACAAATAGACGCCACCGGCATACCAAAGAGGCGCACTAACCGATTTGTTCCAATTTAGTAATCGGTACCTCTAAAGAGTGGAACTCTGCCTGAGTCTGTGTTTCCTGGTAAATACAATTTAGGGGTTTCAAGTCACGAATGAAAAGGGATCTTTTAGGCAGGTGCGTCACATCCCAGATTGCATCGTCACTTACCATCAGGCGAGACAGCGCTTACCTATTCACGATTTAAAAAAGGGAGAGGATGAAAAGTCACAAATGTATGTACCTACTTATACATACCACGCCATAAATTTACTTATTCGATGAATTACAATGTGGTATAAGCTTATTTGATCCTGGCGCGACCCTGAGGTTATAACTCTTACTATTTTGAAGATCAGAAAACATTAAAATGCCAGCTTTCTCCATGGTCACATGTTTACGCCCTGTTTCTCACGTATCTGAACTAATGATTTTTCCAAAGCCTTTTTTATCTGCTTTTCAAATAAACTAAGAATCGAGGGAAAAAATCCAAACTTGTGAAGGTTACCCGGTAATCTTACAATACAAAATAAGAGGTTTATACAGCTAGATAAGGAGCGAAGGGCGAGGCTTGTGTCCTTATTATGTTTTCGCACGAGCTGATACTTGAACACGTCTTCCTGTCATAGGGATCCTTTATTTCACAATTCCTTTAAATTTATTAGAGTACCTGGTCCTTATGTTCATTGTTGCCAGACTTTGGCCACAGAGGCTGTTATCATCATATTGTACATAGAAAAGATAATATGTCTAACAAGTTTTTTTACTTTTATCGGCTAATAATAGTAAGTCCAGTACAACTATGTACGGGAGTTATTGCAGGTATTAGGTATATAGTCATTAGTAAGGCGCTGATTTGGTTGGTTGATCGCAACATCGTCCTTCTTCATAGTCCAGTAACTTTGTCTTTGCCCTGACTAACAGATATTCTATGGATTAATTTTCTCTCAAGGAGATAAGGAATAAAACTCCATCGAATAATAGTCTAATTTAAGATTTGGCGTTGAAAATCACTGTTCCATATTATTGGTCACTGATTGATTAATCATTTAAGGATTTGAAATGTTGGTCGGAAAATTAGAAATTAAATTACAGCATAAAATGCCCACACGAATAAATTTAATTTTTTCATGTATTCTATTTTCAACGTATACTAATTTTATTAAATTAGATAACTCTTTAGTTACTTAAGTAAAATTATGCCGTGATTCCAATTAATGTTTCGGGATATTGAGATGCTTAATTGTTACATTAGTTTTAAAAGGTTGTATATGACGAAGAAGGTACCACAAGGTGATTTTTAAAAGGCGTAGCGTCAGTAACGCTGCTTGTTTTTGTCATTATTGTCCTGATGACTCATAATAAATTAGAACTACAGTAGATTTTTTATCACTTTATTTTTCAATCGGACAGAGTAACAGTATGTTTTTATTAGGGCCCTACTCTTTAACGGCCCGAGCAAGAAGACCTGAGAGTAAGAAGACAGCGTCAGTCTGTATAGCAAAATCAATTGTACGTAATCAATTGCGCAACTTTACCTTAAATGATCATTTGACTTACTTTTTGTTAGAAATCGACTAACAATTAATTTCCTAATTATTTTTTATTAAATTATTGAAAACAATTATTTGAATAAAACAGTTCTTTTTATGGATTTTGCGCATAATTCATTTTATATTTAATCCTGACGTTTCGACTCCTTTACAGGAGCCGTGATCACAGGATGACTAAGATAATGGTTGTCATATATTTTCTACTACCTACTATATAGTTACTTCTATTTTACATGTCTTGCTTCTATTTCAGTCTATATTAGCCTTGCGCCGATATATAATATATTTCCAACTCTTTAAAGAAACAAACCAATTTCATTTAAAAAATATAATAACTAACTACAGTGAAGATTGTTAAGTTCTTAGTCAGTTTTCCATTGTTGATTTTGTAAATAGTTCATTAGAATCTTAAAACCGCAAGCTTGCTCTGTAAGCAATGATTGATCGCGCGATGTGCGATTGGACCAGTAATATTATTTAAATCAATAAAATAATCAACGGAAATCAATTATGGCACAAAAAGAGCTAAGCGCTTCTTATTTAACAGACTGATTACAACAAAAACATTAATTAAAAATCTGTTTTTAGAATCATTCGATATTTCGATTAACCGATAGAGATTTCAATTTCCTTTAGTCACGCGCGTGGATATCGGATCTCGTGGTTAGCTCAGTGGGTAATGAGGGAGCGGATGGCAATTTCACTAGATGGAGTTTTGGTTACAGCCCTGTTTTAAACCGATGTGCTTTTGAAGGGTCTCCCTTACACATAGACGGGAGACGGAGACTAGTAGGGACGAAGTGCATTTAAAACTTATGTTTTATGTAACCTCTTTTTTGTTTTTTTTAAGTTTATGTAATATTATTATGATATTTATACTATTATTATAATATTGCTATATACTATTATTATCACCACTTCTATTATAAACTTTGTCTTGTCGAGGTATTTGGAAATATTGTCAAAATTATTTTAGGATTTTTTTTGTAAAAGTATTGAAGAGCATCAGTTCTTCCCAGTGCTAGAGCACTTTCTTTCTCTATGGATAAAAACCGATAGTGATCGTCGGCTGTTGTAAATTGGTAAATGCCAACGATTGCAAATACACACGGCACCAGTGACTTTACGTGCACAGCGGAACTCAAGATAAGATATTCATGGTCACCGATCTGATCAAGGGAGAGTCGTAATCCCAGGCCGAATGCACTCACCACTGTAACATCGAGCTCTTGTTAAATATTTATACTAATTTTATATTTGTATTGGATCTTGTACGGATATTATGTACTTATACATTTTGCAGAAGCTAATTTTTCTATGTATATGTTACCGGCCAAACCCGATTTCAGGACAAACTAGTTTTGCCTAGGCAGAACTAGTTCTTCCTATACGCGATAGGATTAACTAGTACAGCCTAGTCCAAACTAATTTGTCCTAAGCGCGATAGGATAAACCAGTTTAGCCTAGGTCAAACTAGTTGATCCTGATATAAATACGCACACATTTCAGAGCCTTGGTTTACATCTGCTACCTCTAAAAATTGGTTTAGACTAGGCTATACTAGTTTATCCTAGAATATGCGTATTTATATGAGGAAAAACTAGTTTGGCCTAAGCTAAACTGGTTTATCCTATCGGGCTTAGGATAAATTAGTTTGGACTAGGCTATACTAGGTAATCCTATCGCGTATAGGAAGAACTAGTTTAGCCTAGGCAAAACTAGTTTGTCCTGAAATCGGGTTTGGCCGGTAACATATACATCATTGGTAATATAATAGTGTCTTCTATTACGGTATTATGAAGATTTAAATTACCCACACAAACCCTTTACACTTAGGCTGTAATAAAGATAATGATACTCGGGGTAAACATCATGCACTTCCCGTGGACCATAAAATTGGCAACAGCTTTTTGCAATTATTGTCTTTTGCTGCTATGTCCAAACCGGCTACCAAGCATCCACGCTTAACTCGGTTCAGGCTTGAGATTATGGCAGTATCCTCCTATTTTCTGGAGAGGCTTCCGTCGAAAGGTGAACGTTTTTTTCGACTTCTTTGGCTGTCTCACGGTACTTTGATACTGTTAGGAATACAATGACAAGCAAGTAATAAAACTAGTTTATTCCATCTGCAGAGTTCGACAACAGTTCATTTGATATATAGTAATAAAAACGCATTCACTTACTCTATATGACCCACATAAACTGGCTTACAAGCGACGAAAACACAATGTTTGTTCGTCTGGTTCCTTTACCACTCGTCTCGCGCGCTGGTGTTTTTGCAAACTTGGTGGTCACGTTTACAACAAACTAAACAAAACCCTAAATATATACCCTAAATCCCGAATCGAATGTAAAACTTTCATTACTAACTGGCTCCTTGAACAAAACTATGAAAATATGGAAAATGTAATAACCACAAGTAAGACTCCAACTTGATCCAGACACGTACACGCACTCGCACTCACATACACACACACACACAAACACTCTCTCACACACACAACGTACATGACGTACACAACGTACACACACAACACACATATTCACAAACACGACCCAAACTTACAAAGACAAAATACAAACTTACACAGACACAATACATACATACTCGTACACACATAAAATGACCGTAGTTATTTTTAAATTCTAAAAATTGTCTTCTCTTCTGTGTAGTTATCAGTTTATGATAACACACGTGATTTTCTTTTCTTTTAATAATATTGTAAATAACATACGCTAGTCCACTCCACTAGAGGTGGTTGAAAGCCTGGTGATCTGTAATACAGGTTTTGTATGAAACCTAGTATACCTATAGACACCAGCCCTCACAAAAGTTTAACGTGAACCATAGCTATTACAGTTTTTAAGTATAATTAAAGCTACCTTTGTGGAGAAATTTAACTTTTTTATTATTATTATTTATGTTAAGGTTTTATTTAACACTAAAAATTCTGATACTCTTCTGCACTATAACTACATTGACTGACTTACTGATATTATTTGTTAAATGTAGTTACAGTTATTATTTTTAATATTATTAATATTTCGTTTAATTCTAATTTTGTGACAAATTCAAAATAAATAATTTTGAAAGTAGTGAAACTACTAGAACTTTTTTAAGCTGATTTGGCATTTCTGAACCTATGTTTGTAATGTATTATTGAAGAAGCAAATAAAATGTCAAACTTTCTAGCTGGAAATCAGTGCTATACCAAAAGCACTACATGAAAATGGTATCATAAATTATTTTATAAATAATGTAAACAAATAACATAATTTTGAATTTCAGATTAATAAATAAAAGCAAAAAAATACAAATCTAGTATATTCATTTAAAATCCAAACTTTATTAATTTATTATTATTGCTAAATTAACGTACCCACAGGCCGTATAATATATACTCTAAGAACAAATTTGTTGTTTGTGTGTTTGTCTGTCCGCTCTTTTTCCATTGTAACAATTAACGTTACCATAGCAACGCGTTACCATAGCAACGATTTACCGGGTCAGCTAGTCTATAATTTAAGAACACAATTTTGTTGTTTATGTGTTTGTCTGTCCGCTTTTATTCCTGCTCTTTTTCCATTGTATCAATTAACGTTACCATAGCAACGCGTTACTGGGTCTGCTAGTATTTATATAATTATTCTTATCCATTGATCATCTGACATTCTTATTATTAATTAACTTTTATTGCATACAAATATAAAGATATAAAGATGTGTGCCAACATTTGTACATTTTGTTAATTTATATACCTAGAGTATTACACGATATGAGAAATATTTATAGCTTCAAGCAGCCGTGCCTTAAATTTTGCCATACATTAAATGATGTTAATTGGAAACCAAAACTCGCTCTAATACTCGCTGATAGATAATGGAATTTTGGATTCATTTTAGTTCCAAACGTAATTTGAACGATGTATTAGAATAACGAAGCTTAAGCTTCATGATGATAATCGTGTACTCATTATTAAGCTATGCTGAACTGCCAGTATCAGTGGATAATTGCTTTTCAGTTTATAAACAATCATTAATTAAGCTCTCAGACGTAACACAGAGTGTTCATCTTAATAAGCCCTCAGAAAATATAAACTTCTTCCTCCTGTTATATAACGTGTGCTAACGTTAGACTAGTAATCTCAAAGACTACGGACTTTAGACCTTTATAAAATCTAAGTTTATTTTTGAGTCATAATTGGTGATTTAGACTTATACGAATATTGAAATAAGAAACACCTTTATTCATTAGGTGTATGTGCTCTAAAGGCTTTAACTTTATCAAATTACCTATTCAATTCAACCTTTTTAAGAAAATAGTCATAAAAATATTCAAGGTCTTGACAATTAGGCTTTTCAACATTTCACATCCTTAAAAGGCTATACCCGAAACCTATAAAGGACTTTGTAGTATTTTAGGCCTGTAAGTATATCAAAGCAAGGCTAGTTTTAGAGGGTTAGCAGCCTAAGGATTTTAAGATCACTATTTAAACTGAGGTAGATTGTGTCTTCTTTTTGAAAATAAAAGCATCAGTATCAGTTTAAAACAAGCTTTAGCTTTAGTCTACGTTTTAAGTTAACACTAAGTTTCATTTTTGAAGTGATATTCATATCATCATATCATCATCATCATATCAGCCGTACGACGCCCACTGCTGGACATAGGCCTCCCCCAAGGATCTCCACAACGATCGGTCCTGTGCTGCCCGCATCCAGCGTTTTCCCGCGACCTTAACCAGATCGTCGGTCGTCCCTGAGCGTCGTCCGGCACGCGGTCGCCATTCGAGAACCTTTCCGCCCCAACGGCCATCGGTTCTCCTTGCTATGTGTCCTGCCCATTGCCACTTCAGCTTCGCAATTCTTTGAGCTATGTCGGCGGTTTTTGTTCTCCTACGGATCTCCTCATTTCTGATTCGATCGCGTAGGGAAACACCAAGCATAGCTCTCTCCATTGCCCGCTGGGCGACCTTGAGCCTTCTTATAAGACCCATAGTGAACGACCACGTTTCACTGCCATAAGTCATCACTGGCAACACACACTGGTTAAAGACTTTCGTCTTAAGGCACTGAGGTATTTTGGACGCGAAAATGTATCGCAACTTCCCGAACGCTGCCCACCCGAGTTGGATTCGACGAGAGATCTCTTTCTCGAAGTTGGACTTACCTAACTGTATTGTATGTCCTAGGTAAACATAGTGGTCAACAACTTCGAGTGTAACGTGCCCAACATTTACTGGAGCGGGTGTAACATGGGCGTTGGACATAATTTTCGTCTTGTCCATGTTCATCTTAAGACCCACTCGTTGGGATGCGTTACTGAGATCTTCGAGCATGGTGCTCAGGTCATCCAAGGTCTCAGCCATTAGGACCACATCATCGGCAAACCGAAGATGCGTCAGGTACTCGCCGTTGATGTTGATGCCAAGTTCATTCCAGTCCAGAAGCTTAAAAATATCCTCCAACGCAGCAGTGAACAGTTTCGGAGAGATAACGTCTCCCTGTCTCACTCCTCGCTGTAGTTGGATAGGATTAGAGCTCTGGCTCTGTACTCGGACCGACATAGTGGCGTTTTGGTACAGGCACCTTAACACTTCGATATACCTGTAGTCCACTTGGCACCTCTGGAGAGACTGCAGCACCGCCCAAGTCTCGATCGAATCGAAAGCCTTCTCATAGTCCACAAACGCCAAGCAAAGTGGCCGATTATACTCTTCGGTCTTCTGTATAACCTGCCGCAGCGTATGAATGTGGTCTATGGTGCTAAAGCCTTTTCGGAAACCGGCTTCGGGAGGTTGGAAGTCGTCAAACCTGCGAGCAAGACGATTCGTGATGACCCTCGAAAACAGTTTGTAGACATGGCTCAGAAGCGAGATGGGTCTATAGTTCTTCAGTAGGGTTTTATCGCCCTTTTTGAAGAACAAAATCACCTCGCTTCTGCTCCATGCCTTCGGCGTTTTGCCCTGGACGATGACAGAATTGAAGAGCTTCTGGAGGACTTTAAGTACCGGCGTGCCGCCCGCTCTCAGAAGCTCTGTTGTAATTCCGTCATCTCCCGCCGCCTTTTTGTTCTTTAGCTGTTTGAGGGCCATTCTAATCTCGTACAGGCTGACGTCCGGGATATCTTCGGTATAGTGTCGGGTAAGCTTGGCTCTAGGATCTCGAGCTCTGCTTTGGCCTGGTGTGATACTGGAATACAGCTGCCTATAGAAACTCTCAATCTCTCTCAGGATTTCAGGAGTCGATGAAATGATACTGCCGTTCTCAGTTTTCAGCCTCGTCAGTTGACTTTGCCCAATAGATAGATCTCTAGCGAACACTTTGGAGCCTTTGTTCCGCTCTATGGCCTCTTTGATACGCTCGGTATTAAATTGGCGAAGGTCGCTCGTCAGCGACTTCGAGATCTGTCTATTAAGCTGTCTATAACGTAGGGCATCCGCTGAGTCTTACAGCCTCATTACATGTCTCTTATCCATGAGTTCGAGTGTATGTGCGGAGAGTTTCTTCAATTTGGGACGGTGGGTTTTGAAGTATTTTGACCCTACCGTACGGACAGCATCCACCACCAGGTCGTTCAGATCGTCCACAGCTATGCTGTTATCAAGGATATTCATAACTAATAATTAAATAAATACCAACACACGTATTCTAGAAAATCTTATTGTTTTTTACAGTAATACATATTACTTTAAAAAATAATCTTCTAAAAAAGATAAACATGGTATTCACTGGAAAGGTTTGTATATCGGATTTGATACTGGATGTCGTTTAATTAGGGAACCACTTACGTAGAGACTCAATATATGCTTGATTTCTGAATTTAACAATTAATAAATAATTACAGCTTCCTCAACAGATAAAAAATTATCGCAAAGAATGGGCATTTTACACAAAAGCTTTTTTCGATGCCAATCGATCCCGTTTCTTCTACTGGTGAAAAACTTCTATCGAACCAACTAATGTGAGAAGAGAATGTACTAAAAAAATCTAAAATAGCAATAAATCCCATACATTCTAAAAAGAGCTTAAAGTATAATGTAATACCATATCTTGCTGACTGTATTTTTTTTTAATCTAAATAGTTTGCTATCTCGTCCAAAAATATATTTTTATCTTGAATTGAATTTATACAATTGGTGTTTTAATTACCATTCCTCGTATTTGTTATATCGTTACTCGTTGACTTGCCCAAGATCAATGAAATAACATAAGTGGAATGTATATATTATAAACGAGATGAAAGTGTTTCGTACGACGAAAATTGTAATAACAGCATTTTCTTAGCATAGGGCAGTAGCACCATCTCTGACAACACCCAAGAGGTAGTGGAAGCCCACTAAAATATGCAAAAGGGATATTTTCCTTTTATACATTACTAGCTTTCCGCCCGCGGCTTCGCCCGCGTGTAATTCGGTTATATTGCGGTATAGAGGACAACTATAAGAAAT
Source organism: Calamotropha paludella (assembly GCA_927399485.1). Taxonomy (NCBI): domain Eukaryota; kingdom Metazoa; phylum Arthropoda; class Insecta; order Lepidoptera; family Crambidae; genus Calamotropha; species Calamotropha paludella. The sequence continues at coordinate 12,604,514 of OV656809.1, forward strand.
CATTTCCACGGAAACAAATAAATCATTCCCACGGAAAAATCTAAGAAGCGCGATGTAATGCTGGATACAATTAGTTGTTAAACCAAAACCGAATGGTACACTATATTATATTTTTTCCCTTATGGAGCAAAAACATGCAGATTTTGGGCACTGGAAACCCAGGAACACGCTACATAGAGCTGACCATGCGACAAACAATGTTTTTCCAAGTGTACTCCAGCAACCCTTAGAGTTTGGCCTTGTGCTTTATTAATGGTCATTGCAAATGAAACCCTTATAGGAAATTGTAGTCTTTTAAATTGAAATGGGAGGTCTGTTGGAATAATCGGAATCCGAGGAATGAGTCATTTAGTGAATCATTTAGCTTCAAAATTTACATGTTCATATTCGTTTGCAACATATAAGTAGATGTGAAAAAAACAGTTTAGACGATAAAACAATTGTACGGGAATTCCTCATTTTCGGGGATTTATTATCGTATCATTTAGCTTCTAAATTTACATGTTTATATTCGTTTGCCATATTTTACGTTGTTTTAAACGACACACTGCGCCATCTACAATCCATCCATCAAGCAAACAATATTTTTGTTTTTCCTCGGGAATATCATTTTTTTCTAGGATAAAAAGTACCCTATTATTTAATCCGGACTTTTATCTTTACGTCTGCAAAATTTCAAAGCAATCGGTTCAGTAGTTACGGCGTGAAAGCGGAACAAACAAACAAACAAACAAACTCACTTTCCGATTTATAATATTAGTAAGGATAGTAAGGATATTAGAAAAATATTTTCCTAAGAAAATGCTTACAATAAAACTGACGACAACTGTTTGAAACTGATTTTCTAAAAAAATAGGTCTTTAAATAACATTCACCTTTAAATTTGTTAAAATATTTGGCCCTCGTTAACCAAAAATATAATAATTCTATAGACAGAACAAGAGGTACCGCTAAGTAAGGAAAGATAATTTTCATATAAAAATATGCCTTATTAAAAATTACAAGTTTTTTGTTACAAATTTAATGTTTCATTTTCAGTAAAGTATACAATTTCCAAACAGAAACATCAATTTTTACCAATAGTTTCATTTATAAAATAAAAAATATGTCGAAACTTCCATAAAAAATCGACATTTATATGAGGTTTTATTGATATATTTTTACTATTGTACTATCTAGATCGATCTAGATTCGAAACTAACAGTAAGTTAAATTTTGGCTTCAGTTTTTAAAATAACTTTTAAGTAGATATTGAGTAATTATTACAGTAAGTACATAATGCTGTGCTTAATCAGCATCGATATTCCACTATTGACAATCAATTTTTTATTCGATATTGTATATTATACAGTTGAAACATATTCTATTTTGTTTCTTTAATAGAGCAACGTTGCGTTCAAAGTTTTTATTGATTTTCGTACTTCTCCACAAAAAAAGCAAAACCATTATCCAAATCATTAATTTATATATACATATTTTCATAGAATCTGTTATATTTTATTGTAAAAAAAAACAAGGTAGAGGTTGGGGATAAAATAAAACATTAAATTAAAGACTGTTGAGAAATACGAGTTTCCCTCTCATGTTTCCCTATAATTATCCTAAATAAGTTTGTATAAACTCATTCTCCGGGAAATTGCTCAGCTGCCATAAAAGCCAACCCATTAAATTAATACTAAAGTTGTCTGAAGAGACCTTCGAGATTTGACCAAACACATTAATGATTTATGTGTGGAGTTCATTAGCAAATCATAATAGTACTTTTGTAATAAATATGTAGAAGATATAGCATTAGCGTGGTTAAGAGATTAGTCAGTGAATTTAACAATTTTAATCTTTAATTATTCGTATATTTAATCGGTTTTTCACGTTATTCGTTTAACTTTAAATTAAACTTTTATGAGCTATAGAATTTTTAAAAACTCTTTGAACCACAGTGCTTTCCTGACTGATATAGTTATTCACCCACTAATTGTGGTTAAATTGTGTCTCGCTTACTTTACTTTCTAGGGAACGTGTGTTTCTTTACGCGAATTAAGAACCCTATTTCCTTCTCCATATCATCAAAATGGTTTTCGTTTGGAAACGTAAAACAGACAAAAAGATCCATATCCTTTCGCATTAAAATTATATTATCAATATGTCAAACAAAGTCTATACTTTGTGTTAAACACAGTTATGTCATGTGAAAATATGTAATGTATACTAATATGTACCTTTATAGTCTCCGATTTTCATTCATAACATTCGTTAAATTGTATATTTTATCATTCCATTTTGCATCATCATTTGTAAACGTATTAATCTCTGTAAATATATATATATATATATATACAATAATATTTTACTCAATTGCTGAAAAGATACACTAGATTTTCATATAGAGCTTCGCAACCACTCAAAACTTCTATACAGAATGCTACACACTTACCGGCATTGCTTGTTATTTTAACCTGTCTTTTTGTTTAATCTATTTCGTTATTATTTCTTCATTTTATTACTAAAAATGTATTTATTTAATTTATTGACATATAAGTTTTTCTCCGTTGCCATGGCTACCCATGACACGATCTTCCGTCTTTATATTTTGTCCCTTCACGACAAATATATTTACAGATAATATTCTCTTCACAATTTAATCAACAATATAAATTATGCCTAGATAAGTAAGGCCGCAATCAAAATCTGATTAAACGAGACGACTTGTATTAAATATGGTAAATATTTGGTAATTGACTCTACTTCAGAGCAGGAAATAATTATCTTTTTAACTATGTTAGCATGGTGTAATGATTACAAAAGTTATTTAAATTTATTACTTAATAAGTTTATTTATCTAGGCTGTATGAAGGTTGAGGTAATTTCAATTCAAGTGTTTTCATGTTTATAACAAAGGTAACTAAATAGTCATTGGCTTGGCATTAGCTTTTATTAAGATTTTGCTTTACTTCTCATAGTTCATTGATCATTTGATCAAAAATCAATAAGAAGATATTACTTGTATTCAGTATTATATTTATTTCAGTTATTTAATAACATTCTCGCACACTTATAATCCATACTAATATTATAAATGGGAAAGTGTGTCTGTCTGTTTGTCTTTCTTTCACGGCAAAACGGAAGGACGAATTGACGTGATTTTTTAAGTGGAGATAGTTGAAGAGATGAAGAGTAACATAGGCTACTTTTTGTCCCTTTCTAACCCCACACTTCCCAAAAATGGGGGGTGGAAGATTGTATGAAGCATTCCGCAATTTTCAAGGTGGAAAGCTAAAACTTGGTATGCTGACTATTTATGACTACCAAAAAAATCGCCCATCATTTTTTTTTTATCTGCACCCAACCCCTTAAAAGAGGGGGTGAAATTTTATATGAGACCTTTCGCAGTTTTCAAGGCAGGAAGCTAAAATCGGCACACAGACTCTTTGTTACTAACGAAAATACCTGCCATTTTTTAGAAATTCTCCCCCAGCCCCTAAAATAGGGGATGGAAATGTGTGTGAGACTCCGCAAAATTAGAACAGGTTCTTTAATACAAACGAATAATAAAATAATTTAATAAAAACGAATTAAATAAAACAATATTAAAAACATTAAATCTTACCATAAATCAATCAGCTTTTGAGAAAATAAACATTATAAACATAAATAAGTGTAACTCATGGATTCCGATAGAAGGCGCTGATATGTTTATTGTATATTATGTTCACGATAGGTTTAATTATTAAGTTAAAAAATTAATAACAGATGGCAGTGTTGAAATAAAATAAATAACGTGTAAAATTCTGTTCCGAGTTCTCTTCTGTGGTCAGGAAAGGGGTGTTCCCCTTTCCTGACCACTTTGTGCTAACCCGAATTTAACGCGAGCGAAGCCGCGGACAAAAGCTAGTCAAAAATATTTTAAAGAGTAAGTTGATTTCATTGGTCGAATTCATTAATATCTGCCATACACTTTTGACAGTTTTTTGACACTTTTGACGCACTTAATCTATTTATCTACATACTAGGACTTAATACCTTTCGGGATGCCTGTCGTGGGCTTAGCTGTGTACTACCTACCAAAGGTTTGCTTGATTAACAATATGTTATATTTTTTGGGCACTACTTGTCTACTAATATGATGTGAAGTTTAAAATGAGTATATTATTGTCATGACTGTTAGTGCCAAAAAAAAATAAAAAAAGTGCTTTGTAATACCTACAATCATCTGGATCGCCTGGAAACTGAAGCTGCCTATTTGCATGTTGAAAACGCGGTACGATTAAATATGATCAGATTAAATAAATTTCAACATTTAGTTGTCGCGAGACAGATTGGCGGGAGCAAACTGATTTACAGCGCACATTTAGCCTATATTAATTAAAAATCTCTACTTTTACGTAAAATTAACTGAAACCTATTGATTGATCACTAGAATCTTTTCATATTCCAATTATAATTTTGTATAATAATTAATATAAACAAACAAAATAAAAATATAGACAAAGCAAAAATTCTTTGTCTATATTTTTATTTGTTTGTTTATTGATTGTAGCGGTTAATATTTTTGTTTCATTATTCTTAATGATTAATTGAATATATTCACCTAGTATGGCCATAAGTTCTGTTACGAATGAAAATGCATTTTAATGAAGTAATGTAATATTACTAAAATTTATATGTACATACTTATTAAAGTCTCAGAAAAAAATTAAAATGGCTACCGTTGGCTTTTATAGAGGCCTTTAATCTGTCGGGTCACGAATCCATGGATTTAAGCACTTTATCCATGAGAAATTTCGCCACTGCTTGCCACAGAGATTTTTTAAGAGACTCGATGCCGCCGTGTGGTTTAGAACAGGCCATGTCCTCTAAAACTGGCCATAATTTTTAGTCTAAAGAGTTGAGATCTGGGCTATATGAAGAACAGTCTTTCACTCTTATAAAATCCAGTACGTTGGTTGCAAGCCAGGCTTGGGTAGTTCGTGTCTTGTGACCAGGTGCAGAATCCTGCTTCTTTTTCACAAAAAACAAATAGCTTTGGGACGCCTTGATTAAGACACGCCCCACCAAACCATTACTGACGCAGGATGATGACCACATTGTACCTTTCCGACCACTTGAGCAGCTTCTTTAGAACTGTGAGCGTTATCAAACTTTATAATTTTGCTTATTGTAGTGCTCTTTAATCGTGAAATGTTTTTCATCGGTAAAGAGGATATTTCTGTGCCTTTCATTTGCGTATCGTGACAGAAGGCATTTTGATCGATCTACTCTCTTTAATTGTAAAGATTTATACAGGGCATATCTTGTATATCGATGATAAGCACCGAACTTCAGGTCTTGTTTTATAATACGCGATAAGATTTTTTGCTTCCTGATGGGGTTTCGACAAATTCGGGCTTTAACAGCATTAACAGCCTTTGTAGTTCGAATAGCACGCAGCCGCCCCGATTTTTTATGGTCTTCAACAGAGGAAGTGTTGTTGTGTCTGTTGATAGTACGATATACGAACATACGTGTCCAAGCCTTTGAAGTGTCCTGAAAAATGTCCAACCGCTCCAAACCCACTTTGTGCAAGCCGATCAGTACAATCATATTTTCTTCAATACCCCATTCCATATTGTAATTTGATAATGAACCCGAAAAAAATGTGAAATGGCGCCAAATCGAAAGAAGTTTTTAAAATGATAAACGCGTTCCAAATTCAAAATAATTAAAAAGTTGAAAAAAGAAAAGGCCAGATAAATTATATAATCCTTCATTATGACAATACAGAAAGTTTAATCTCTCCATTAGAGTTGAGCCTCCATTTACAGTCAGCATAACTATACACCAAAAATATATTACATATTTACATAGAAATATATTAAACATTTTCTTTGTATTTAATTTACAATTATATTAAATTTAATTTATGGATTCATTTTCCGGTCAGAAGCTGCAAGTCATTGTTTTACTTCAAAGGAAAAGAACTCTAACCGTTTGCAATAGTCCCTAGCTGTGTCCATATAGTTTTGTTTGATTTACTTAATTCTTAAAAAAGAATTAATAAAATTATGAACATAATTCTGTGTATTGTAGTGATGTAAATAAACAATTATATCTTTCTATTTTCACTAACCTACATAATTTACACACTATTGGAATTCTAGAGATCCTATACTCAAAATGTACATACATTTAATTTAACTTGAATAAATAAATTTCGGATGTGATTACAAAAAACAATTATTTACAAATATTTGATAATTTCATAACAGAAAATAAGATTAAAGATAATGGTTCCAGTTTTATTCAGATAAAACGTGAAATATCCGGCAGTCCACATTATCCTATTATTAACATCTTCACTGAATGAGCCAATGGCTTGCAAAAACCGCCATTTTACCTGTTAGAACGGAAACTCATTATAGTCCAAACCGACCGAGAAATCTTATAATCTCTCTCCCTTGAAAATTGAAAATCTTGAATAATTGAATATTAAAATTTATGGATCTGGAATTAAAGCCAACGAAAATGCTCCACACCGACTTTAAAATTGTTAAGTAGAATTAAATATCTTTTAAAATACTGTTATAATTTTTGTTTTTAAACCACCTCAAACTACCACATTTAAAATACAACCAAAGTTTGAAAGTATTACTGGCAACTTAGCTTAAATTTGATTATCCACCTAAGCAAAAAATATGTATAAACAATGTGCCCTCCACCTTTTTTAAGTAATGTATTTCACAGTCTAAAAGCTGGACATGAACACACATTAGACCATATTACACAAAGTTATTGTTGAACTAAGGCATAACGCTCCACATAATTCCAGGTGGATAAACAAACAAGAGTTTTCCATTAAATAAAGTGGCCTGCGCCGCGTTTTTCCCTAAAATTGAATGTGAAATATATGAGCTTCTCATTGCGCTGTGGCTTGGACACTTTCCAGTGGGCAATTTCTATCTCAGATTACGTCTGTCTTGACTTACTGAAATTTATGACAGCGTTTTATTTTAACGTAATTCAGTCAGAAGTAAATTTTTTTGAGTTACCTACCCCGTAAATTGACTATCTAGTTTTCCTGCAGTAATTTATTTGAAGACAATTTTCGTTTGCCTAAATGTATTAAATTTTGTGAAGCTGTCTTCACTTCCTAAACAAGTAACCTTACATCTATTATTTTTTAGTATTATATCAATGCTGTAGTGGTGAGCGTGTCTGGTAGAAGAAGGCCTGTCAAAAGCATTGAATGATTGTACTGCAATCCTTCCAAAGTCCGCGCGGTAGGTAATGTCGATTCAATAAAATATACAGCCAATTTATAGTCGTGAAAGTGTAAAAATGAGAACATGACTAGGCTGATGGCAATGAGTAGATTTATGGAAATAAAACCGAATAAATCACTCTTTTTCTTACTACCGTCGGATTAATAACGTTAATAAAGTTGTAACTTCCTTTTTTATATAACGTAAAATGGCTTAAGAGTGTCATAAATAAAATAATTTGTAAAGTTTAATGAACGCGATCAGTAAAAATGTCGCATAAATCAGGCCGGCTCAAAGTTTGTTTGATACCTTTATCTCTGTTGTACTTCGATTATAAAAAAAAAGTTTAAAAGGAAAGATTTAAATGAGAAGTTTGCATTCTCATTTATGCGATGCACTTTGGGATCTGCTCGAAGGTGAAAAATAAAAACAGTCGACACTGGCTAATGTAAAAAGTTTCACCTAATTCTGATTACCTCCAAAACATCAAGTATTATGTTGTTCCAAACTTGACTTGAAAGTTTTCTACTTTTTTGTTATAATTTTATATTTCCTCATATACTGAGACGATTTTAAATTAAAATTAGTATTTTTATTTTACTATAGGAATTATTTAATTCTAGTAGCCAATATTGCCTATATATACATAAATACCTTGCCCATCCATAAGTTCTGATACAAATAAAAATGCATTTTTTTTTCAGTGAAGTAATGTAATATTACCATAACTTATATATACATATTTATTAAAGTCTCAGCAAAAACCGAAGAAAATATTCGGTTCAAAACGGCTACCTTTGGCTTTTATACAGGCCTTTAATCTGTCTGGCCACGAATCTATGGATACGTACTGTTTTCATGGAAAATTTCGCCACTGCTTGCTTGTTCTAGTGATTTTTTAAGAGACTCGATTTCGCCGTGTCATTTAGCGCAGGCCATGTCCTCTAGAACTGATCATAATTTGTAATCTAAAGGGTTGAGGTCTGGCTAGATGAGGGCCAGTCTTCAGTCTTCTTATAAAATCCAGTACGTTGGTTTCTGTACCGTTGGTACTGGTGGTTCGTTGGTTGGTTGGTTGGTTTTAAGCTAGACTTGGGTAGTTTGTGCCTTATGATTAAATGCAGAGTTCTGCTGGAAAGTCCACGGTATAATTTTAAAAAGTGTATTGCTGATAGGTGTCTCAACACTATCCACGACTGTCTCTTAATATAATTTGGCGGAAGTTTTCATTTCTTTATCACAAAATTGTAGCTTTGTGAAGACACGCCCCACCAAACCATATTGTAATTTGATAATAAACGTGAAAAAAATGTGAAATAATTAAAAAGTTAAAAAAAGAAATGGTTTTATGTAACAGTATTTATAGCCAGACTAGTTAGTTGTTTGCGATATATATCCTAAACAGTAAGAATATTTTTAATATAATAATTTAAAAATATTTATTTTCTATATAACGGCCTATTACTTGTGTATAGTAATTCTAAGTATAATTTAGATATAATTATTAATTCGGTAATTATTAATACGGTAATTCTGATACACGCAGTATGTGAAATAACAAAAATATAGACTCATGTAAGAAAATAACTGCGTCGATTTGTAGAAAATGAAAACATGCATGTCTTAACAGTTTTAAATAAAGCAATCACGCTGTATGACATATTTCCACCCCAGTGAATCAGGGTTTCCTCTTTGAATTCGTTTGACCGCTTTGCTGTTAGTCGGTTCAATTTCAAATTCCTTATTGGGTCGGTGAACCATGAACCTTCGTACGTTGAGTGAAACGTTAGTTCGAATTTTCATATATTAGGTTGGGGAATAAGTTCGTTCGGTTTTTTTCGAAGAGGATTATTTAAAGTATTTGTTTGTTGTTGAGCAAAGTGTTTGTATTCATTAGACAGTGCCTTTTCTGCTCTACAGAACTGTGTTATTTGTTTTTCGAATATTTTTAGTTTTTCCTATTTTCTGGGCTTCGAAATGGAATACCCAGGTGACAAAAATCAGCATTTTCGACATCTACGTTTCTTCGCTTTTCATCGGGGTCAAAAAGCAGCTGAAGCCGCTCGTGACATATGCAACGTGTATGGAGAAGGTGTCATAGGTGAGCGCGCAGCACAGAAATGATTTGCAAAGTTCAAAAATGGTGACTTTGATCTCGAAGACATGCCTCGCAGTGGACGACCTGCAGAATTCGATGTCTTCATCGCCTTGAGGTGCGATACACGGGGAAATGCTTGAACGGAACGCAACAGTCAACAAGGAGCTCTACGCCGTGTAAATGAGGCTATGCGACTGAAAAGACCTGACCGACAAGGCCAAGTCATCTTGCTCCACGACAACGCCAGACCCCATGTTGCACAAGTCGTCAAAACCGCACTCCAAGAACTCGAATGGGAGGTTCTTCAGCATCCACCGTACTTTCCGAACCTTGCGCCAACAGATTATCAGCTTTTCCATTCCTTGTCGAATCAAATGAGGGGTGTTATCTTCGACGGCGAAGAGGACCTCAAAAACTGGCTCATCAACTTCTTCGACACCAGACCGGACGATTTTTGGCGGAACGGCATCAACAAATTAGTCGAGAGGTGGGAGGAGGTTGTAAACAGTAACGGCGAATACATTATTGATCAATTTATTGTTATAATTATTGGTTTTTGTTGAAAGAAAGCACTTTGAAAAAACCGAACGAACTTATTCCCCAACCCAATAAATATAACATAGCGTTTGACCACAATTGGTAACATTGAGCGGTGCTTCGTATAGAAATTTCTTTTTTTTTTCTATAATAAAAAATGGCAGAACTAAAAAAACTATAATTTTCATAAGATTTATTACTTCCATTATATTTTATACAAATATTATTAACAATAGTTACGCTGGTTGCCGTTTTCCTTGTTTCGAATTTATTTAAACGAAATTGGTATACAAGACATTTTCTAAGTATTGTCTTTTGGAAGGTGGCCAAAAGTTCGCGACTCGGTAATATTTTTTAAATTCAATTTCAGTGAAGCCACAGTGCTCTATCCACGGCTTAATGTACACCTGGTGGATGTTTAATTGAGATACAACACGACTATTTACCTATTGCACTGGATTTTATTACATTACAAAACTAAGCTAAACATAAATAATGCTAAAGCCCTATTCGACCAACGTGTTTCACTTGAACAACAATACTGCAATAAATTGGTATTTAGTGTGTTTTACGATATGCTAATGCATAGAGAACGTCTCAAGGCCTGCTGAGTTCTTTGTTGCAAGAACTCCAAGTACTGATTTGCACTTATATATTAAAAATAGTTTAAGATTAACAATCATTGTCTACAGAGAAAACAATAACTGTTGTGAGTTGTACATAATCTTAATATATAAAAATCCAGTGTCACAATGTATGTTCCCAGTGAACTCTTTACCAACTCAACCGATATTGATGAAAGTTGGTATTTATGTATAATTTGGTCCAACTGAAGAGATAGGATAGTTTTCACTTCAATTTATAACACAGCAACACGTGGCTAGGTCAGCTAGTTTAGTAGTATTTTTGTTGTCTTTCCGTTGTTTACCTGTAACTGCGGGCGTACCTACGCGAAGTAAAATAAAGTATCTTGTGGGTTGAATTAGCTGTGTGAAAGGATGGTACGGTTTAAGAATGTGTGGGGTGATGAAATTCTCAACTATTTGCATAGACTCCTTAACGGCATGTGTTTATCTTCGTTTTCTACACACCGTTAGTAAGTTTTTATTTCAGGTTCCGACTTTGATCGAGATTCATTGAGACTACGCTAAATATTATTATTATTATATAGCAATCATCAAATTTCAGACTTTAGTTCTTATTACTCTTTATCCGCAATGGGCCATGTGTGGTGAGTTATTGCCTATTCCCGACGGTGTTTTTGTCTATAACGATCTAAACAATGGAACGTTAATAAGCTGACGATGATGAAAGGTTTAAATTGATAAATCCTATTACAATTTATATCCACATACGTAATCTGATTATTAAGGATCTAGGCAAAGTAACGAGGTCCCTGCCAATTTGCCAATTTATCCTTACACGATATTAAAATATATAAATTTAAGATTGTAGCTTGCAGAGTAGTTTATTTTTAAGCATCTCACCGCCGCAGCTCAGCCCGTAATTAACGTAGCTTTCAGCCCCGCGTACTCTAGTGGAATTGTTGTGGATGCCATGAAAAACTACCGCATTGTTTACAATAAAGAGTCTCACTTAGAGTGACGTCACTAGTGTCGCTTCACGATAATTGATCATAAGCCTTCTATATAAAAATAAAGCATGGCAGAGGTACAATCGTATTACTAATTCTATTTATAATTTACTATGATATGACTACTGTTTATACTACTATTATTATTTAAATTTTAATATTTTCTATGCTCATTAAAATTATTTTTTTATATATATAATGTTTTATAACTCAACCTACTTTAAAACGTACCTAGACTTGCTATCTTTTACTAGAAATAATTATCTAGCTATTACTGCATTTGAAAACATGATTTGTGCGTATATTCAATATATTTTAATATAATTGCACCACATAAGATTTAAAATATCTCTTATACTTTGTCCAATGTAGGATGATACTTTTGACAGGTGTCACTTTCTTATTGCTACGTACTAAGGTTGCGTTTGTTTCCTTATGTTTGGCTTGACATTGCAATAGCAACTTTATACCCTCTATATAGGTGTCAACTGTCAAAAGTATCATCCTACATTGGACAAAGTATAATAACATTTCCCGTTCTAAACATTACATAACCTACTCCTCTATATGTGTATTATGGAGTGCTGGTAGGTCTCGTATTAAGTAAGGCCATTATTAATTCTCCCGGGAGCCCAGGTATCGATTTCACAAAAGAGTGGTAAATATTGCTGTTTATAACATAAAAACCTTTCGGTTACAAATTTGATCCCTTCGTTATAATTAAATTCATGATGGTAAATTGAGAAATACCATGGTAGTACTGTCATAACATCTTAACTAATTTCATTAAATATAAGTAGAACTAATTAAAGGAAGAATGTATTCGATTAAATGTCATAAACTCGGGCCATTCTGAATACATTCTTTTAACGTAACAATTTTTTTTATGTAAAAAATTAAATAAGATATATTAATAAAATAATCAAATTTTAGATCAGGAACATATTCCACTGCCTCTAGTCACATCAAACGTCTCGACGCTTCTCTTAAATGCAACGATGCAACAAAGGTTTCGGTAAAAACAGAAGACAATTTTAAATATTGCTTTGCTCTTTACTTCTTAGCATGACGAACTTGGTAAAAGTGCAGACAAAGCATTTTAGGACGCTATTAGTTATTATAGTTAGAAGCAACAAACCTTCAGTGACTTTAGAAAAGCCACTTATTTTGCTAAATCGTAAGGTAGTAAGAAATATTATAATGTGTAACAGTAATAATATGTTATTATATCATAAATGTTAAAAGTTATAAGTTTGGGCATAAAATAAAAAGGATAATTATTAATAAAAATATTTTTAGTTCGGGTTAATTAAAATTTGAATGCCTTCTTTGCATTTTTTTATCAAAGGAATATTATATAACCTCTATTAAAAATCACATAATTCATTTCATTTATAGAACATGGGTAGCCATGGAGACTCATTATATGGCGCTGTTTAATTATGTTCAATTTCTAGAATGGCTAAGATTTTTTTGAAAGTTTACTTCAGTGCCATGATTTCAGCGCATTACATTTACAATTAAATATGAATTTTCTCACTAAGTTGTTATTTGAATAGTGATTACTAGAAACATGTTTTAATAAGGAATAAATTTGATTTGTTTAGTTATTTAGTTTGTTAATATTTGTTAATATTAGGTAATAGAAATAATGTTATAATTTTCGGACTTGACTTCAAAATATAAATTTCCAGATATTTCTTTGTAGATTGGTTAGGTATTTCGGGTTTTAATAAAAATTGCCCACGCTTATTTTTTATATAAAAATCAATTACTGTGCATTAGTTTCGCAAAAACTTGGAAAGTGTTCGATGGATTACGGCGAATCTTTGATGAGTTGTTTTAAGCAGGGCCAGAGAAGGTTTATGTATTACTGATCAAAAAGAACGTTACAAAGCACAGCGGATACAGCTAATTGAACATATAATTGTTGATAAATATTATTTTATTATGCTTGTCATTTATTAATATTGAACATAAATATTATTCTAGCTGATCAGAAATTGAGATTTCTTTTACTTGATTGAGTAAATTCTTTGCAAAGGAACATCATCGAAACTAAGATTCTTACTGAACATGGTTCCAAGATCCGCGACACTTTCCCATCCCATTTCAAACTCACATAATTTTCCGTAGCCGTAACCATCACAATCAAATGATTTCTCTTCTCTTGTAATTAAATTGGATAAGTAATTCACAATTAGCTGACTGAAATTTTTGATTTGTAAAATCATTCATTAAAGTAGACATCAGATAAAATCCATGATAAATATTTTTATAAATTCATTCAAAAATATTTCATGTTCTTGTTTTTTTAACAAAACCATAAATACATGTATCGAAATAAAGATGTTTCAAATGTGACCTTCGAATAGCAATTATTCTTGTGCAAAATTGAAAATAATATCGATAAAATAACTGAGCATTTTTATACTTTTTTATAGCAACATTTAATTAAATTGTTTAAATCACTATTATCGTACTTTTCAATACATTTTGGACGGTGAAAAAACTATGCAACAATAACACCTAATTTATTTAAATTATATCATCTGTATAATCTACTTTTATGACTTTCAAGAAACTGCTAGGAACTGCCACTGCCTACAGATACCTCGGCTGTAATGAAGAAATATGCCATTAATGATTTCGCGTTCTGTCGTTATGATTTATTAATATTCCAAAAAAAATTACACTGTTTTTCGCTTTACATTACGAGGATTTTCAATAAATATGATCTATCTTCTTCTTCGGCCTTTCGCCACCCAATGCTGAGTGTAGGCATCCTGCGTTGCCCGCCATTCTTCCCTGTTCTGGGCCTTCCTCTGCCAGAACTTTCGGGCAACTTTTACCAGTTCGTCGGTCCATCTCATGGGCTGTCTGCCCACACTCTATGATACATATTATCTATGATACATAGGGAAATTAATAAGACATTTTATCTATGTAATTGCTTTTCTCTAAGCAATTGAATGTTTTTGCAACTACTTCATGGTATTAATTAAACACGATGGTTTATTTATTATTTGTGAAGTAATTACAATATCAAAATATCCCTATTTCTTAATTTCACAACCATTTTAACATTATTTTTTTTACAAATCTACCTATTTTGGAGTACCATCCAGTTTTAGTGGATGTTAATACCGTTACTTTTAACAGTACAACAACAGCACAAAATTATATATTTTGTTATAATGTTTGGAATATCTTATAATTTTAATGCACTTTGTTTCTTATAGACCATATGGCGCTAGTTTCAGCTTAAGAAATACTTGGAAAAATTCAAGGATCTCTCAATTCCCGATAGCTTAGTTGGGCAGAGTACTCGCCATGATAGCGAGAGGACATCCCCGGTTCGAGTCCCGCCTGAGTACCTGAGACAAAAACAAACTAGCAGTTAAATAGTAATATAATCAAAAACAATATCTATTTTAGTCCAAATTTAAAGTTGTTTTTTTTAATTAAACTAAATAAATCGAGTAAGATTCAATATTTTTTGGAGATTAAATGGAGCATTATTATAAAAACTTTGCTAGTTACTTTACAATTTATACATTTTTTCATAAGCCTAGAAGTGGTATAAAACTTGTGGTAGTAGAAATTCAATTACTGGTCTTTTTCTAGCAACGATTGCACCTGCTTGATTAATTCCTTTTAGCACATAACGGCCGCTGTACCAAACCAAGCCAGGCGTATACCGGATTTCACTCACACATAACCAAGGCGTTAAAACTCCACCTAGCTCCACCACGTTGTCAATCTAAAAAAAAGTAAATTCACTCGTTAATAACTAAGTGAGACAAAACAAACAACATTGAGGGCATAAATTAAAAATATTATTTACCTATAGAAACTCTTGCATACTATCAATACCAAAAAACATATCTATTTAAAGACTTCGTTTAATAAAAACTGTTAATAAAATAAGTATAAGTTTTAATTTATGAAATGTATGTAACATAACAATGCCTTTTTATTAATTACCATTATTTTTTTATACTTAAAATTATTATGGAATAAATGTTCTTTGAATTATTATTATTGTATATTGTGTTTTTTCATAACATCTTTACGTTTGGCAACCTATTACCACTTCATAGTGTCTATTTTATACAATTCCGCACTTAATAAATGTGTACTGAATAAATAACCAAATTACTAAATAACTGATAGAATACAAATTATCATTTTAACTAATTAATGATAATTTAAACCATAGCTCGTCGCTTTAAAGGCATATTGAAGTGCTATCGACTTTATTTCTTACTTTGGAATGAAACACATTTAACCAGATAAGTAAAGTTTTATTACTTTTATAACTTTTCGCAATCTTGACGTTTAACTTCTTTTTAATAAGCCAAAAGACGGCTCCTTACCGATAAAACGAATGCTTTTTCAATTAATTCTAAGACGATACTTAGTGTTTTGCTAATATATATTTAATATTTTATACAAACTTTACATATAAATTACTTTCTTTGAACATTAAAAAAATTATATAATAAATATTTTCTTTTAACTAACTAATTATGGGTTCTAAATAGTGTACCGTTTACTTTTCATTGTAAATTCATTTTGTATTAATATAAAGCCTAAAGTTTGTTTCTCATTCATAACTTAAAGTTATTCGTGGTGTGTGGCACATGCGATAGTGCTTAATCAAAACTTCAATTAAATTTTCGTAATTCATTTCGTCGAGCCGCTCTCACCCGAGAGAACCCACAAATTAATACCTACGCGCCTGAATATGTTTTTAAATTCCACATTTACCACACGAGTTACATTAACGTGAAATAATTATAAATAAAAACCCATATTAGTATGATTTTTGTACATGTAACACTGTTAATGAAATATCTTACAATGAACACTGTGTTACTTGTAATAAATCATTATTATCATTGTCTTTTTCCCTAAAATGCTTTTTATCACAGTTCTCTTCCAGCTACTTACATCATCTGCGAGACTATGCTGCGTTACTAATGTCTCTATCCATTAAATTATTTTTGATATATTTTTGAATAGTCGAAATTACATTTTCTTACGTAGTGTTGTATTAATCCTCATCGTTCAGGAATCGCTTTTCCTTGGAGGTAAGATTGTCTCGTCACATTGAGGGGCTTCTCGTTTTGAATTGTACCAAACGAAATAAAATTTGTACGAAGTTTTGCTTAGTTCCAGACCATTGTTTATAAGTCCCGATAGTGAGTTGGATAGATAACATAACGAAGTAATAATTCATATATAAGCACATTAATAACCATGACCAGGAAACAGAGGAAAATTCATATCTAATAAACCTTATATATTGAAATTGTGCAGCATACAGAACTGGTATACGTACTGAAACTTTGGTAATAAAATCAGGACTACAATTCGGTTGGTAGAAATTCTAATTTCTAATTTTGAAATTGCAATATAGTCACATATAGGTAAATTTAATATTATTGTGTTTGCTTATACGTGATAAAAAAGGGTGGAAAATACAACTCTTAAGGGAACGAAATAGGGAATAAACTGTTGTATAAAAATTTGTAATTTCCAAAGTATGGGACATGAAATTCAAAATACATTCCCTTGGTAAAGATGAAATCTATATGGGCTTCAGCATTTTTCTAAATTTTACCTAATTATTTTTTTAAAGGGTTCACCCCTTTTAAGAATTAAAACCTTTAATGAAAATATCGCCATTTTTTAAGTAAGAAGGCTCTTTAAATAAAGTAAAATTCGTCGGTTCTGGAAATACAGATAATTTTTCTAAGTTATGAAAAAGGGGAAGAAATTCGTTTCAGTAAGTCCGTCAATTTTAAAATAAGAAGCATCAAAAGTTTTAAAAAAGGAAGCTACAAGGTGATTAGCATGCAATTAAGTATTCGTGCTTTTGATCGGCAATAAACGTACATTGATTTTATTATTTCTTGAAATACTACCCCTATGTAATTCAAATAAGAGAAGTGACTGTTTTCAGTGCGTTTATCATTTTTAATTCAAATCATTGAAACCTTATACATGGACTCTTTTTACGAAATAATTGGACACGTACTGCAGCATTTTAAAGGGTTGAAACAAAAAGGTTGGAAAGGAGGTTAAAGGTTTTTATGCAAAATTTACGTTTTTAGAGTAGGAAATATGAAATTCAATAGGAATTGGGATGATAAATTCTATTTTCACTACGCGACCGCTGCTGACCCTAACGTCTCGTTTACCTTAGAATGTTTCGTCTTGACACGCCGCCTAAAAATAGAAAAATTAAAAGTAATAATACTATATTTCGTTCTTCTGAACTCCACGCATAGACAATTACGGGCATAAGGTAGTCTATTAAAAAACAGAAGAGTGATAAATGACGATTAGCTCCTTGATTAGCTTATAAAATAAGTTCTTATCTTATTGACATAAAAAAACTGTTGAGAAAATCTTAAGAGAACTTTTCCTTGAAACTACAATCAAAACTATCCAAAGAAAATTAATGAAAGTTAAGGTCTTTGACTCGAGTGGTTGCAGTGACGATAAGTTAACGAGAAACGAAAATTGTATTATAGTAAAGTATTTATCTACTCTGATACTATAATACAAAGATTCTAAAAAGTAGATAAAAGTATTTATCTACTCTGATACTATAATACAAAGATTCTAAAACTGAAAACAAAATGCTTATGACAAACATTACGTACAGGCCAAAAATAATAAAAAAAAAAGTTTAATTACGATACAGGTCTTGTATGGACACCTGTATCATAATATAACTTTTTAATCATAACGATACACCTATACAACCTCCAGCTGGACCAAGGAGGTTGAACCTCTACTTTAAAAAGGTTTCAATGAACGAGTCCGCGACGACGCAACACGCATTCACAATCGATGTTTGCACCTTGGCGCCAACATTTGACATTTAAAAAATCTTTTCAATATTTAAACAAAGTTTGGTTTTGTTTGCAACATTGTTTTACGTAATATAGTATGAGAGTAGATAAAGTAGTGTATGACACTGTACATAACTTGGTCTTATAACACTCGTGTGATACTATAAAAAAACTCGCCTACGGCTCGTTTTTTTAAAACACACTCATGTTATAAGAACCCTTATTATGCAACAGTATCATAAACTACTATTAATTATTTGTAAAGCAATAGACCAGTGTGTATAATAAAAATATCTAGTGTTTTAATTATTTCAACAATTCTATTGATCTAAATCTAGTGATATTAATGCCAATTACAACCTGTAGATTTGCTATATTTTGAATCATAATAATTACAGTAGATAAGTTAGATTTTAATTGAAAAATATATACTACTAAAATAAAAAGACACTTCAAAGCACTGAAAATGCTAAAAATACAAAAGTCATATCTAAGTAAACTTGGAACTGCATTATAAGTTTAAAATTTTAATAAAACTATAAAATGTCGTCAAACATGGGCGAGTGGTTTGCATACCGGTTTTCATGGTTTACCACTCCAAGGTCCCTGCCGCTGGGGCAGTTAAAAAAAAAACGCTTTTTATATTAGCTTGGGTCTGGGTGTTGTGGGTCGTAGTTTGCGAATTCCATTACACAAGTGCTCCAGCTACTTAATTTAGATTCAGAATAATGTTTGTGGTGTTGTCTAATATTTGGTTATATTTATTTATAATTGATAATCTGTTGCTGTAACCGTTACGACCTGCAGTCCTTGTTTATACAGCAATGATCCTGGATTTGAATCCATTTGTTCCCATATCATGGTTGCAATATGCTTATTTATCCATTCTATCCGTTATTTAGTTTCCATTGTACACGCTCTACTTGTTATTAAACTTTCAAATTGAAAAATAATCTAGCGTACAATAAAGTGACAAAATATATGTACTATTTATGAAATAAATAGGCTCATCATGAACTATGCTATCAAAATTGTATTTAATTTTAATAGCATAGTAAAGTAAGATATTAAGCCAATAGATTCGATAACCTAATTTTCGTTTTCAAATATTTCAGATTAGTAGTACATGATCAATGTGTATGTTTGAAAACTAGTAACGATTTTCTGAATAATAACAATAAAACGATTATGTTACCACTTAAAAGAGCTAAGAAATATTTAATGTAGCTAACATACCTTTTTTCTACCCTTCATTCTCACGTTATCAATTATGCAATGGTTTAATCCACTGATTATTTCTTATGCAAACGTTACTAAAACAGCATACAATGTTTACATATTACAGACGACTAACTAAAATATACTAACAACATGAACATCAAAATATATCTTCATTAGTAGATTTTTAACATATTTAAGAAATCCCAACAATACGTGATTAAGAGTGCAATTATTATAACTCAAATAGAAATTGTATAATTACTTTAACATATTATACATATGGTGTGTCGCTATGACATTTCAAGCTTATTCTAAATAGAAATTTGGTTTAGTTTAATTTTTTGTTCTACTAGGTATTTTAGCATGTTTTAAGAAGCCTAGATTTCAAAGGATCCGTTGTTAGGCAACAATTCCGTCAAGCCTACCTTTTTACATATACCATTGTACATATAGATGTAAGCAATCACTAACCACTATCGAACACAGTTACATAACTTCTGATCTTCTGTAACATTAGATAAATGTATTTGACAACTCATCCGTCATGATTTCTTCTTTAATCTTAATTTAATTAAACTTTTAACATTTATGTTTTCAACAGTAACTCACGTTTCAGAGACTCAAATATCCTGTCAAAAAAAAAGAAACAAGGTAGGCATCTCGGCCGGAAGTGTAACGGAATAACAATTCACTGTGGGTACATCCCGGCCGGGGGCTTGTTGGAATGGTCGGCTTAGGGCCAGTCCCGATTTAAAACTTATAAAAGTTTCTACAAGTTTAGATAAAAAAATCCTTGTCATCTCAATCTGATAACAAAATAAAGCAGGTCATGAAACCACTCGTTTAACTGCATAACTGTATAAAAAGTTTAAAATCCCCAGGTTTTTTTCTTATTTATACAATTATGGTTACAAGGTAGCGAAAATTTTCAGAGCATTATTAAATGGCAATTCTTTGTTGATAAGAATATCATCTCCTTAGGGGGTTGAACCCCTCTCTGTAACAGTTTTAATACGTTTTCACATCCATTTTAATGTAAAATATTAATTGTTATGGATCTAGAAGACTAACAGACACGAAAAAGCACCCATTCCACTAACTGACAACCTATGTAATAATTAATACTTATTAAGTTTGGTATCAAAAATTATAGAATTTGTCACATAATTTCCAAAAATTTTAAAGCTTCCCACGAAATCCAGCCCTTTGATTTGCGACTTTTTTAAATTTAACAAAAAAGACGAATTAAAAAGTTTGAATTGTTGTTGTATTACTATTGCTGGTGCTCATTTTCGAGATGGAACACAATCATAAAAGAGCAAATCAAAGTAGTAGAACGGAACAGTACAGTAGCAATCACAACGAATAACGAGGGATAACTCACTGACCTATATAATCTTCTTAATTGTCATAAGAACTTTCATCACATTGACCTCTATTTACAATCCATTACAAAAATCCCCAATATTTCTTACTTACTTGCACACCTGGGAGGGTATTTAATTTTTCACGCAATAAAACCGGTTTAATTAAGTTGTCGCGCAAGCGTGAAATTCAAGACCAACATGTTGTAAAGTCATAGTTATAATATAAATCAAAAAGTATTTATCAGATAAATTATTATAATAGAAAAAAAAAAAGAAAAAAAAAGTATTTATCACCTTTAATAAAACTACAAAAACAGCATGTCGTAAAGCCATAGTTATGAATTCGTTTTAAAAAGTATTTATGACCTTTCATAAAACTATAAAAGACATCCTTGCTATTGTCTCCGGCAAATAAGTTGAACATGATTTTGAAATCACGTGACATGCGTAGTAGTGAATAATGTACCTAAACTTGCTACTGCGCATGTCACGTGATTTCAAAATCATGTTCAACTTATTTGCCGGAGACTATACGCCACCTGTATCAAGGATGTCTTTAAATTTGCGTAGTGTTAACTAATTTATTTATATATTTTTTTAATTAATGGTAACAAATAGTATTTTATAGTTTTATGTTATGTTCACTTTTAACGTGATAACGTCTTATAAATCGATGAGCGCCAGCCGTCCTTACTTCCGTCCTTGTCACGTTACTTCTGAGCCGAGCGTGTAAGCGAGAGCGCGGAACAAGCGATAGAGAGATAATTTAAGTAAAAAAATATTTGAATTAACGAGTGCAAATGAATGTTAATTTATCGAAAAAAATGTAAATTTTATTTATAATTTTTTTTATAATCAGGCGGGAAACGAACCCCGCCTGAGAATTCGTGACCCGAGTCGATTTTTTCTAGTATTTTTCTATTACAATAATGAAAATTTTAAATAATTCCTTCTTTATATTATACTAAATAATGATTATTTAGTGATCATAATTCAATTTAATTAAAAAAACCATGCAATTCATCATCAATGTTTTCATATGACATTATCACGTCAAATTATCGTCTGTAAACCGATTTTGCAGACAACATATTTTTTACATAAATATATGAAGTGAGCACATTTACTTTATAAAGTGCATTATTATTTACTTATAGTTTTGGCATACCAACTAATTCATCTGACCACCGCTGATGATAGGTAGCACTGGCAGGGTTGTCACGCAATGTAAGGCCTTATAAAAAGTCTCAATAACAGAATTGATGCGTTCTAAACGCATTTAATTACGATAAATTATTATAGACATCAAATCCTAATGGAGGTTAGCACAGTAAAAGCTAGTTGTCGTGGTAAATAAAGAAAACTTTATATTGTTGTAATTTTTTTACCATACCTTTCGTAAGTGATTTCTTTTAGAGTACTAAAGATAATATTTTTTATTAATTTTACATAGGCAATATTTATCTTTTGAATTTAAGGTTTTTTCTATGTCTGTAAATTTTCTTGACATTTATTTTATCTAGATGTACTTAAAAAAACAGCGACCATTCTTACACCACATCCTGTAAACATTGTTGATAAAAATAATCATGTAAACTGCTATTAAGTAACCGAACACACTATAAATAAAACAAAATTAAATAAAAATAATTTAATATAGGTGATTTAACCCATACACAAGCAAATTATTCAAAAATCATAATAAAAAATAACAATATTAAAATTAATATTAAATCAAATTCAAATTCAAAATTAGCAATTAAATTTACAAAATAATTTAATTTAATACAAGAAACAAATCAGATGTCACAATTAATATTATAAAATTAAAAGAAGTGATAAAATGTAATAATAAATAATGAAACTACTACTACTATAACTGATATATTAGTATTTGTGCGATTGAGAGGAGTAGTGAGGACGGAGGTCAGCTCTTAATACTCTGTTACTGAACGGTATTTCGGTCTCAATTAATTACTGATGCTCTAAGATGCTCTCTGTCTACAAAATGAACAATGTCAATCGTTATCTTGGTATGTGTTCACGAGCTTAGGAATAGGTTAAAATTGTATCTGAAGATTGAGTTGTGCTTAATGTTCTATTTATATAAATGATCCCGGCAAGAAAGTTTGATAATAATAACAAATGATGGGGGAAGCGGCATCGCCTCGCAACTCTCGCCATTTATCTAGAAGGTAACGACTGCACAGTAATAGACTAGTACAACTAATTTAGAAAAACGATTCGTGGCTCCTCAATTCCTTCCATTTTCATTTACTTTACTTCTAGATAATCAACGACTCAGTTTAATAAAAGGCTTCACATTTTACTTTCAGAGGACGAGTTGAAGTAACTCTTTTGTATTGCTTACACCTTTCGTTGATGTTTTAACAGTTCGTAATATTTACTATATTTTCGAGCAGAGCAACGTGATATTATGTTGATGTGGTAAACATTATATTTTAAATTTAATGATTATTGACTCTAGATATTATAATTTATAAAATAACTTATAACAACAATAGAAGATCGAACAAAATACAATGACATTAGAATGTTTTAAAATTTAATCCTTAGAGTCTCTTTTTTCGAAAGCTTTCGTGCAATAGTCGAAACCTATCACTTCTATTTTCTCCAGCATTATACAACCTATTATAACATTGACTATAATAACTTATGGTTTTCTCTCTTATTATGCTTTTCTCTTCTGAATTAATATTACATCACTGCCAAATTCCCGGTCCTTGTTTCTGGAGATGGACATGACACAGACTTAGGAAAACGTGACCGAGACTATTAAAAAAATGTTACCAACGGGATATATATTAATAGTTAATTCAAATATTTTGATGTATATTTTATATATTGTGTCTTATATATTACTTAATTTAAATACAATTATTATTTCTATAGGCACGGTTTCTATTCATTTCCTTTTAGATACAATTCAACGTCTTAGTGTGAACGTTAAACAAATAACACTCTTCCAAATCTACCTCACAGATCGCACGCAGTGGTTATTGGTTAATGAAGTCGTAAGCTAGGATTTATTTGTTAAGTACCGCATCTCACAAGGCAGGATATTGGGTGGGTACAACTCTATTTTTAGTTTATATATTTAAGCATCTCTTTTAATTCAAAATTGCAAAATTATCTCAAATACACAAAGGGTGTAGTGAAAGATTTAAACCAGCTTTCTAACCTTTCTGTTGGACATAGGTCTCCTCTTTAGGTGCCATAAGGTGCGGCTATTAGCAGTTTGTAACCATCGACTTCCCGCCACCTTCACTAGGTCGTCATTCCACCTGGTCGGGGATCTTTACGCTACGGCAATTTGAAGAAAAAGAGATCACTTCGCAGTCACACCTACATTTTAAGTATATTTTCACAAAGAGCTTTCGTTTACATTATTGTACTTATTTAATTGTTACATTACATTTTATTTAATTGTTTAATTCATAATAATAAATGATGGCACAACATTATATGTATACCTACTTAGGAAATAAAAATGTTGCCTAAAATTTGTTAATTACTTTATCTACAAGACTAAACATGGAAAATGGTTATTCATTAGCTGTCAACAACACCACTGAGCCGTTTAATATTTAATGATTAATTACCTTACTCGGAGCGCAACATTATTAGATTTAAGTGAGAAATCTTGGGCGAATTTATTGACTGGGCTGTACGGTCGAGAGTTTACTTAGGCTGCTCACTAGTGTTTGCAAACGGACAAACAGCCTGATTAACCACTTCGCCGTTGTGTTGCGAGTCACTGATTTGTACGTATCTTTGAATTGAGAATACCAATGCTCAAGCCACAGAGGATATTGACTACTGAATCAGAACAGTCACCAAACACAATATACTAACGGGACTGTTTCTTGCCAAACAATTGAATCTACTCAGGCATAATTCGAACTATCATTCAGCCGTAAAATATCTGATGGAAAGGCGGCCTCCGTGTTGAAGGGTGTAAGGGGAACAGGTTGTCTTAGAGCTTGAAATATTGTGCACGTTTTCCCCTTTCAAAGTAGATATCTTACCTTACTGCAAACAACTAACTGCTTAATACTGAAAGGTTTTTAAAAATTAAAGCTTCTCAATATAAAGCTGTCAGTTTTCAGCGATATGTTATAAAATCTAACAGGTTCCTTAAAACCTTCTTAAAGAGTCAACATAGATTTCCATTGAGAAAAGTTTAAGTAGATACGTGGCCGGTATACGCGCAATATCTATATGTTCTTAACTACTGAAAAAAAACCTTTAAAGGTATATACATTCCACTAATTGGTGGAACGAAATCGTGACACGACGGGGACAGCGGGGAAAAAACAAAAAGAACAAGAAGAAATATTTGTCGGGAAATGGGATAATTCTTGATCGTTAGTATCGGCCATAGTTTTTAACTATCAGGTGGGCGTACGTGAGGTAATGTTGGTTGAAATCACGAATTTCGACATGTTTGAATAAACTACTATTCTTGTCACAAATCGGTAAAACGGTAGTATAGGACGCAGTACAGTTTCTATTGAACGTCTGCTCACACCGCTGGTTAGGACAAAAGTGATATCAAAGCCACGCTGTTCCGCCACCGCTAGATGGCGCTTGCGTCCGGAGCAACTTCGGAAAGGTGATTAGTACGGAAAATAACCGTAATCATGACCAAGATGCGACACATTGACATTACATGAATTCCAATCTACATTGAATATTTAAATAAACAAAACAACAACACGAATCTTTGAATTTAATTAAGATTTGTTTGTTGCAGATTATCCAGAAGAAAATCATTTTGAGCCCGAGAGGTTAGTGCAGTTATTAATAAGTATATAACTTATAATTAAGTTTATAACACACACACACACACACACTTATTAATTTTTGTAACACTTATGTATGGGATATAACTTTGAATACCATTTTGCAAACCTTGAATATAATTTATAGGCTGTTAAAAAGTCCAGTTTTAACGAAATATAATACTCGACCAAAGAACAGTTGGCAAAAATTTACCGGTGTAATACAATATCTGAAAAAAAAACGAGCGAGCATTACAGTAGTCGCAAATGATGTGTTACATTTGATTAATGCAGAAGATTCCTAAAGATTAGAATGAATTTTTTCTTTTTTAAATCGTAAGATCATAAAAAAGATCAAATTTAATAAAATAATATTTTAAGCAGTGACAGAAATAAACCTGAAAATTTAAAAAAGCAAAATATTGAAATATTTCATTCGTAAGATCATAAAAAAGACTAATTTCCTAAAAGATTTTTTTAAGCACTGACAGATATTAACCTAATAATTTAAAAAAGCTAAATACTGAAATACTTTTTCAGTTTCAGTTTTCCAGTGATCTACACTTTATTGAGACTTATTAACAACAGTCAAGGTTTATTTATGTAGTTGAAGGATATAAATTGTTTTATATGACAGCAAACTTTATACAATGTATTTACACTTACAACACTGTAACTTAAGTACACAGATGATGGCTGATAGTACCGACCTCTCGGAAAATTGGTTGGTACTATCTGACGGTAAACTCTAAAACCCCTCGCTCATTCGTCAAATCGAATAGCGCGCGCTTTCGTGACTTCCTGTTACACACTTCCGTCCCATTTCACGAAATCACTCCCACAAATTGCAGGAAAGCGAGAGGAAAGATGTTACTCATCAAAAACTTTTATCTGGAATTTTAAAAATCGGCTCTTAGTAGCTAAAATATAAACAAATATATTTCGAATGCCTAGTTATTATAATTATTGTACCCATATTGAAACTTTTACCGTTTATTTATAGTGTTCGCCATAAAGTAAGGGTAATAAAAGTGACAAGGCAAGAGATGCAGCATTTCTTGTTACTATTTTAAAGGTATAATTACCCTGTATACTGCCTGCTTGCCTGTATAATGATATTTGAATTTTTTCTCTTTTTTTTTAATGTTGTATCTTCATTATCGTATCAGCCATGTCAACTGATGGGCCTAACCCTTTCCCAAAGATGTCCATAACGATCGGTCCTACGCTGTCCGCATCCAACGGTTTCCCGTGATATTGACCGGATCATCGGTTCACCTGGTGGATCGGTTCACCATCACCCAAGAAACGCCGTTCGGTTTACAATTACCATTCAAGAACCTTGACGCCTCAATTTCCATCGGATCTTCTCACTAACATTCCCGCTTATTTTCACTTCAACAGAGGAATTGCTTGAAGTACAATATCGATTACTTTAGTTATCTTGTGGATTTTCTCATTTCTTATCCTATTAAGCAGGGAACCATTGCTCTCTTTAATGCTCATTGGAACCTCAGGCCTACTTAGGAGACCCCTACCGCCCAATCGGAGGGTAGCGGAACTCCAGCGTTGGATGGACGAGTTGGAGCGGGTCGTTAGAAAAATGGCCCCCAGGCAGGTTATAGTGGCGAGGGACCTCAATATTTGAGGGGTCTCTCAAAACTGACCCAAAAGGGCAGGTTGTGGCAAACTGAGTGTCGGCGATGGGGCTAATCATTTTAAATCAAGGCACGGCCTTCACCTGTGTGAGGGACAGAGGGGGCTCCAGGGTGGATGGAACGCTTGCCACTTTTCTTTTTACAACTTTTTAATTATTTTGAATTTGGAACGCGTTTATTATTTTAAAAACTTCTACCGATTTTGCGCCATTTCACATATTATTTAGTGTACATTATCAAATTACAATATGGAATGGGGTGTTAAAGAAAATAGGATTGCAGTCATCGCCTTGCACAAAGTGGGTATGGAGCCGACGGTCATAGTCTAAACACTTCAAAAGCTTGGTATCAGCCGTATGTTATATGAAACAACAACATTTCCTCTGTCAAAGACCATAAAAGATCGGGGCGGCCGCGTGCTGTTAGAACTACGAACGCTGTTAATATTGTCAAAGACAGAATTCGTTGAAAAATCTTATCGCGAGAAATGAAGATTCCCGCTAGGAATCTGTCGCGTATTATTATAAAACAAGAGCTGTAGCTCGGTGCTTTTCGTAGATATACATGACATGGCCTTAATCAATCTTTACAATTAAAGAGAGTGGATCGATCAAAATGCCATCTGTCACGTTACGCAGGTGAAAGATAAAAAAAATTTCTAGATTGAAGAGCACTACAATAAGAAAAATGATAAAGTGTACGCTTACAGCTCTAAAGAAGCTGCTCAATTGATCGGAAAGGTATAAAGTGGTCATCTTCATACATCAGTGATGGTTTGGTGGGGCGTGTCTTATCAAGGCGTCACAAAGCTACATTTTTGTGAAAAAGGAGTGAAAACTTCAGCCAAAGTGTATCGAGAGACATTTTTGGATCTTGTTTTGAAATCTCTCAGCAATTCACTATTTAAAAATATTTTTAAGTATTGTGGACTATATAGCAGGACTCTGCACCTGGTCACAAGATACGAACTACCCAAGCCTGGCTTGAAACCAACGTTCCGGACTTTATGAGAGCTCATCGAAATACCTGCATTGGATTGGTAGGAAACCGACAAAGTGCGACGCTGTGGAAGCCACAACACACCCTCGAGGTGTGTCCTGTGTGGTCTCGGCAGTGCGGCACTCTGGTGGCATCGTAAGGAGAGTCGTCTGCGAGGACGTCATCTCGTAGAAGGAGGCCGCTGTAAGGAAGAAAGAGGACGACAAAGGAGACGGGGAGGAAAGACAGGGACGTAAGGGGCCACGTCCGATAGAGGAGATGCGCAAGCGTGCGTTTTCCGCAGCGAAAGAGGCTCGGTCAACCGGGCACGTATAAGGGGCCGCGATAGCCGAGCCGATCGCCGGGGTGGTCTGTGGCATTGTGTGAAAGCGAATCCCACACCGCTCCATAACGGAAGGATGCACAGGGGCTTTTATTGGGTATGCCTGTCAACATCACTGACGGTTAAGCCCCACATAACCCCGCTGTCTACCCAAAGACAAAATCTCCTGGATAAACAAAGGAGACACATACCTAGCGACCGCGTCTTTCTCATTTCACATCACTGGTAACATAGACCTGTAAAAATCTTTCATTTTGAAACAATTTTTTTATCTTCCCGAATACTGCCGATCCAAGCTGGATTCGGCGAGAGATCTTAGTCTCGAAGTTAGACTTACCAAATTGATTTAGCAAACTTATCACACTTCCAATTTAAAAAGTAAAAAATAAGAAACGTTTAAACAACAAATCAGAAAAAATAAGAAAGGTAACCACTTGTGTGAAATAATATCTAGAAATAAGTAATTTTATTATTTATATTCAGATTTTTTGTCCTGTCAAAAATTGCAACTTCAGGGTCAGCTAGTAATATAATATAATATTTCTTACATTTACACCAATTAGCCTGGCCCAAAGTAAGCACTGTAAGACTTGTGTTATAGATACTAGGGTAGCTGACAGATATACATAGATATGTAATATTTCCAGAAATATATATAAATACCCATGATGCAGGAACAAATACTCGTATTCATCACACAAACATTTGGTCTTTTCGGGATTCGAACCCAGGATCGGTGCTAAAATCAGGATCGCTACCGTTGCACCAAACGGAATAGCAGGGCTGTCTATGGGTAGGTAGTGTGGCACACGGCTAGCGTATGTTGTAATGTGCACCTTTTATCTATAGACTAAATGCTACTGTTACGCAGCAAGATGTCTCTAACGCATTGATTTTAAAATATATATATATAGTATTCAAAACGACAATATTACTAAATATCTTTTAGAAATCTTTTAACAGAATGATATTACACTGATTATCCCATCTGCAGTATTCGGTCAATAAATAGAACAGTTGTAGGAGTACACAGACAATGCATGCAGGCCCAAAGTTAAGGATAACCGAAATTATATTAGATATTTTTTCATTAACTAAGGAAAATATAAAAACAAAATAACAAAAAAAAATAAACTGAACACATTTAAACGTTAAACGCAATAATTATTCTAATAAATTAAGAACAATGACCTAACACAATAGTAGTTGATATAGAAAAGGGTAAAAGGTCATTTGCACATTCTTTGTATGCAGGAACTTCTGAAACTACTGACCCGATTCCAAATTCTTTCACGGATGGAAAGTTAAATAGTTTCCGAGTGGCATAAGGTTCTTTTGAGCCGTGAATTTTTGTTTTCTGTGGATATGTTATCTCTTAAATGCTCATTCTATCCTGTTTCATTCTTGCCAATGTTACAGGTACTATTTATTCCAAAGGATGATGCATGATTCGTGTCGAGTTACAATTACGAAAGCTACGGCTTCAATCTTAAAAACTTTCCCTACTGGATTATTACACTATTCCCGAGTAACATAAAATACTTTTACCTCAGGAAAAAGCAGGAAACCACACGTATGAAATTGAAAGGGGACTGAAAGCAAATTTTATATAAAATAAAGCTTTGAATTGAACTATTTTATTCAGTTATGAAATAGTTGCTAGGGCTGCAACTTCCAGGTGTAAACATTGCTTTTTTTCAGTATTTACATTTAACGTTAAAATATGCATATTCAAGTGATTAATGATAATATTTTTACTTTAAGATGATACATTTTAATATCTAACAACCAAATACATATTTCAAAAGCATAGCATTTTCAAGTTGTCACTTTCATCTTAAATCTTTCTTAAAGACGAGAACTGAAATGTCCATTATAACCGTTTGAGTATATTCGACTATTATGACTTATGCCTTATACTAGGATATAACCCAACTATATGCGTCATCATTAATATGATATACCATTATATCTTATAGGCCTCTTCTCTGGTTGCATCCTTACCCCATTTAAGGATCGGGTCATATCAAAGTGCGTGTGGGACTGGAGTGATTTTGCATTTAAGTTAAAATTAGATTAATAAATCTGTTCTAGTTCATGTATACTCATTCGGTCGTTATTTAGTCAAAATCAGTAAATAAACAACATAAAGTTGGAACCAAATCTTATTAAGTAAAATTTTAACGATTCAAAATTACTGTTACAACGCAACTGGGCCTTGGGACGGGGAAATATTTAAATCATAATAATAACAATAATAATATTTCTCAATCTCTCACACTAAGCCTAATCCAAGGTAAAAAAAGGCTCGTGTTATGGATACTAAGTAATTCCCCAACCGCTGTAGATTTACTACAGCAACCATAGGGTACCTGTAAAGTAGGACCTAAATCCCAAATTATGATACGGTGTGTTGTGTAGGAGAGAACTGCCCAGATAACCTGGTACAGCGTGCGTCCGCAGTGCTTCGTCGCACTTAGTGCTACGGATACTTTGTAGAGACGCTACAATAATGTGTACGTGATGTAAGGACGGACAAAAGCACGTAAATATAGTACAAAATGTTCATTATTCTCAATTAATATAAAACTCTATGTTTTTGCCTATTAAGTGACGTGCATTTACGTGCCTTTAAAGTATAGATCAAAGAAATTCAACAATTTTATATAAGTTGACATGCTGTAATAAAGGTACAATTTATAAATTATTATTAGTGATCGGACTAAACGACTAAAATCAGCTTAGCATCTAAAGAAAGGTTAAATTTAATACATTAACAGTAAAACCAACCTTTAGGGAATGTTAGCAACGCATTACTTAAGTGCATATAAAACCAGAAGTACTAAGTTTGCTATGGTGAAACTTACTACCGGAGGATGCACATGTTGGCACTAAAACTCACTTTGGCTCATTGTAACTTTGGTACTAAAACAACTTAAGTGAGACCACTGGGCAAACATTTATTAGTTCCCCTAATAATGTTTCAAATTAACATTGACTACACGCTGACTTACTTTGAGAGTTGTCCTAAGTTAATATTTGACTAGATAGTCATATGAACAGCATGTTTAATTCATTTGTATACCTAAAGTAAAATGAATAAAATGAAACTTAAATTGATAAAATATTGTGTAGCACTGAAGCTTCCGCTATCGCAGTGAGTTGATATGCTGTCAACTTTATGCTACGGTTAAAAGTGTCACATTACAAATTAAAATCTATACCATCTTTCGTATGTATCTATATCAAAATCAATTGAAAACTGTTGTCAGTAGTTCGTACAACAGAACAAAGAAAAATATCAAACTCGCTTTAAATTAAAGCCTACCTGCTACCTTATCATATTGAAATAGTATTTCAATCGCTCCCAATAGATGCCCTAACGGTTTTTTAATTCGGTTCGAATAAACGTCCATATCTTTTTTATCTATCAATATTATGTAATTTTTCATTTTCTCCAACCAAAATATTTTTTTCGTTTGTTTTCCGTAGAATGCCGTGACAGATTGGTAAACCGAAATGTTGTCTCCACAGAAAAAGGCCACTCTGTCACATATTTTTTTTAAAAACCAACATTAAAAAAGAATTAATATGCCGCAAAGGAAACTTTAGTTAGTCTTAATGATAACACAAATTCAATTTCTTTTAAATTCCACACAGAAACCACAATTATGGATAGTTCAAAAACCAAAAAAACAGAAAAAGTCGTTTCACTGTCGGTAAAAAAGAAGAACAACCCATAGAACTATTGATGGGAACTAGTGTTAACAAACAAAGACTTTTAAAATTGATTTATTTCAAAGATTTCTTTTCTAGAAAACATTCAACTCGACTCAGGTGTCAAGCGTGACTCGAACTCTCTCTCGTTATACTGGGAAGTGCTTTTCTAGTTAAGCTTCCCAGACCTTGGAAAACTCGTAGATTTTTTTAGGGTTTCTTATGCTGGACTCCAGCGCAATCTCTTCATGATATAGATACTACTACGTACATCATCAAATGTAAAATACTTAAATAAGTTTCAGTTAAAAGCAGAAGCAGCTATGTATTTTTTAATAGCTTTTCATTGTTAGGCACCACTAAAGATATTAAATATTTTTTTAAGTTATAAAAAATGCACTTAAATCCTTAAATAAACAAAATATGATAACAGATCTTTTCTCTATGTCCAAATTAAATAAATTGCGGTCCAAAATCGGACTCTGGACGTCCTGCTGTTTTACAAAAAAATTCTGCATGGTGCAAAACAATTTTTCTTTCATATTTTCCCTTATTATTTTTCTACGTCACGAATGCTAATTTATACAAATACAACAATCAAATAGTATTTTATTTTGTTTCCCTCTACTCCCCTCGAACTGATTTCGCAGTCAAACTACTACTGCACTTAAAATTTGTGAAAGAGAACATTGTTATCATTTTGTGAAAGAATTTTTACATGGTGTGTTTTAATTTATTTCTTTAGAAAAAATATGTAAGCCCAGCTGTTGTTGTTGATTAAAGGGAGCCAAAATATGTACAAATCTTTGTGAGTTCGCACAACAAACATGTTTGTTTTATTTTTTTATGTTAAGTTTATTTGGAGCATTTAATTAAATTAATAATAAACTGATAAAATTGTAAAAGTTTGACTGGTTGAGAATGGTACTACACTTGAATTCGCCGGCTGTACCCGTTGTAGATATAAAGATTCATAAAGATTTCTAAATAAATTAATTTTCTTTACTTAAAATATCAAAAGAATTTAATTTGAATTTAAACCTACAAGAATAAAATATTTTTTATATTTTAGAAAAAAAGTATGACTAGTTTTGTACCAAATTAAAAATGGTCCTATGCTTTTTTGTTTTAATATGTAAATTTCTCTACTCATGTTTAATACAAAATTATGTTTTTTCATTGCGGTGTAAAGTTTTCCAGACCGACAAAATAACCGCAAGCGGTTTAATTGGCGTAAAAATAACGATGTAATTTAAATGTGTGCATCAACAAATAATATATTTCTCGTTTACATTCTTACTTCGAACATTATTTGATATCATTGTATGTTAACTGTATGTAGGTACACTTATAAAGTTTGACGATCTCCTTGGTGTGTTCGCATACCGGTTTCATAGTAACTTCACACCGAAGTCCAGGGTTTAATCCCCGGCCGGGGACAAAAGCAATGCAGAAAATGATTTTTACTGTATTGGTTCGGAACTGTGTATCGTGGTACAATTGCTGTTTCTGAATTCCATAGCACAAATTCTTTAATATAATCAATACTTTACTTGGGTTGGGAACGATGAATGTGTTGTTCTCATTTTATTTTATCATCATCATCATCATATCAGCCGTACGACGCCCACTGCTGGACATAGGCCTCCCCCAAGGATCTCCACAACGATCGGTCCTGTGCTGCCCGCATCCAGCGTTTTCCCGCGACCTTAACCAGATATATTTTATTTTATAGTATGTAATATTTTTAACAATAATATATCTTGGAATATCTTAGCTTCAAGAATTATCATTGCATACATTAATAGTATCATGTGCTCTGTCAGATAAAATGGTCAACTATTTTATTGAAAGTACGGGACAGAAAGTACTTTTTTATTGTCATTCAAATGCGGAAATTACAATTGTATAAAAATCCATTATTGTACTACTTACGCTTACTTACGTAAAATTTAATAAAAACCAATTGCTGGCTTTTATTGTTTTTTTTTTCTAATACACTATAAAGTAACAAATAAAAGCCGCTGACCAAAAAATATTTAAATCGAAATTCAAAGAAATTATTATAGCCGCCTGATTTGGTTTCTCGATTCTATTCTCAATTTAAAAAAATGAGAGATCCTCGATAATCTGTTAGTAGAATTTTAATTTCATACCGTCTATGTAAATTACATACCTACTTAACTAAACATCCCAAATATCAAGAAGTAGTGATAGAGACGATTATATAATGACGCTCTCAAAACTCTACCTGCCGAAGTAATAATTGCAAACATATTTCATAAGATTACTAGAAAAAAATAAATACGAGTATGATCATGATATCATGCAATGTAAGAAAAACGAGCCCTTTGTTGTCTCGTCCCCTCTTCCCTCATGTTCCCTCGGTGTACAATGTTTTCGTTGAACGATACGGTAAAAAGGGACGTTAGGGTTTGAATTAAGAAAGTGTGTGCCAAAAGCAAATCTTCTATAGGAGTCAGTCACGTGTCAGATGATGTAAAGCAGGAGCGTGGGCAGAAGTAACAAACAGCAAATAAGAATAAATAATTACATCTTTGATTACAATACAACATAAAATTCATTCAATTCTGAAACGTAGCAATCTGTAGAACTATAACAATTAAAAAAGGAATATCAACATTTCAAGCATACGATATAAAATTTGCCCGACAGATTTGAGATATAATAAAAAATGTTTTTAGCCTATCATCATTTTTTATAATCAGTCACCTGTCGCAATTTGCAAACTTACCAGCATCACAGAAAGTTTGCTTATAATTACTTTAAATTTTAAAATATATGTGAATAAAGAAATTGGCCCTTCATTAGAAATAAGACAACTTGTAGCTGTAGTTGATATTTGTATTTTTCAATGGTGATTTGTAATAGTTCAAAAATAATGTCACAGGAATTACTTCCACCTCAGAAGATCGCAACGCAATCAAATAACTTATTTAAAGGTTGTTCTCGTCGCCATTAATTAATAAACACTATATAATTATTAAACACTGCGATAATCTTCATCGTTTTTGTTTTGCGAAGACGTCTGTGCGTGGACGTCAAGAATTCTAAGATAGTAGTAAAGTAAATTAGTATTGATTTTAATTTCATTAATAAAAAAAATGTTACAAACATCACCATTTAAAATTTACAAATGGTATTAATAAGTTATAACCAAAGTAACGTGAAACCGGGTTTATATTTTATTTACAATATCAATACCCGTCTCAAAGTTTAAGAGAAGGAAAAAATAAAAGTTTGGAGAACTTTTCTATCTCCGAAGTAGAAGAGAATGTTAAACAAATTACAATTTTCCCTTGATGCTCGATAAAGATGATTAACCCTCCAATAACGAGTCGGCCATCTTTGTTGTTTAAGCACAATGTTCCTCATCTTTGGAAGATTAAATTTCCATGAGCTACTTTAAAGAAGCCAAGATTTCATGCTTTTGATAATAATTAACCGTCTACTTTACTCAATCGAACGGGAAAATTACGTGTTAAAGCAAATATTATCTCGCATAAATATGTTTGCGACATTAAACGACGCACTTAACGAGAGAACTCCATGTGATCAAAGTCAATACGGTGAAAATACTTTCGCTGATTGCAATAGATTGGAGATGGTCTTTGCCGTGCGATGGCGGTGAAAACTCCGACCTGTACGAAATATTGTATTCTTTTTTAAGTATACTACCAGTATATGTATCGTAGTTTATTTTCGGTACAGTATTAGATAGTATTAGTTATAATATCAGTTTAAACCATTTCCCTATGGGGTTGGTAATAGTTCAGTTGCGCAGCTTAGGGCCTAAATACGTATTTTCTTTGCATCTTTTTCCTGGCGGGAAACTTGTTTCTCTTCGAGAGAGCGAGCTTCATGCACCGCTGATGCGATTACGGATGTACATAATTCGCCAGGGAATGGAGTAGTTTATTCTATTCTCTGATATCCCCATCGGTTACAATGCCCGACCTTGGTATAATGCTGACTATGCTTGTGCT
Organism: Calamotropha paludella; assembly: GCA_927399485.1. Taxonomy (NCBI): domain Eukaryota; kingdom Metazoa; phylum Arthropoda; class Insecta; order Lepidoptera; family Crambidae; genus Calamotropha; species Calamotropha paludella. Next base: position 12,640,943 of record OV656809.1, read on the forward strand.
GAGGCACGAAAACAGTCTGCTTACCAAGCTTGGGTACGAGTCACCATAAAGTCCGTGTAAGGAGAATCCGAGCGAAGAAAAGAAAAGAGCCGCCAAGTCATGCAAAAGGGTCTTGCGGAAGGTGAGATTCACCCACATCAGCCGAATAGGGACTATATTTTCATTCTACCTGAATGACCGTCATATGGTACCGCCTGGTATGCTGAAACCTCACGGGCCGCTGGCTCATTCTGCAGCTAAGAAAACAAGCTTGTTTGCAAGCAATTCTAGTCTAGACACCGGCTCTCAACAACCACTAAACAAATCTCGCTATGATTTTTCGATGTCGGAGATCATAATAAATTTACAATAAACAGGTTCGTAAAGTCCTACTTAGTCTGGACGTGAATAAAGTCAATGGTCCTGGTGGCATACTAGCAAGAGTATTGAGGCATTGTGCGCTTGAGTTGTCTCCCATGCTTGCACGCTTGTATCACCTCTTTCTCAATACAAAAACCGTACCAAAATGCTGAAAGGCTTGCCAAAGTGCAGCCAGTACCCAAAAAGTTAATTCGTGCCGACCGATTGCCAACACTTCCATACTCTGTTGCTCTGTAAGTTGCTCTCACACCTAGAAAACAATGTTCTCTTCAATGGACATAAATATGGTCAAGGACAAAAAACTTGAATCTTCTAGTTTATGTGACACACTGCTGGGGCGAGGCCTTCGAGATGCAAGGCGAAACACTTTCTTGTCACTTGACATCTGGAAGGCTTTTGAGGGGGTCTTGGTCACGTTAGTCTGCTGCGCAAGCTTCCTTCGTATGCTATCTTCGCTGACTTTTGTAGTTGGATAGCTGATTTCCTGTCTGAAAGGTCGATCAGAGTAGTCATTGATGCTTGCTCCTCTGACTCAGTGGGTATTGATGACGGAGTTTCTCAGGAGTCTGTTACCTATGCGCGTTTCGCCTGTTGCACACCAACAACCTATTAATACCAGTAACTGTTTGGTATGCATTACTGTTGAGGAGAGATACATTTCTAATGCAAAGGCCAGCGGTGAGAGATTTTGATGACAAAGGCCATGGTTAAGCGAACGAACCTGAGGTTAAGCCATGTTTCCCATTGGAGTAGTCAACGCCCCCAAAACTCATGCGTATCTGTACACATCAAAAAGGAGTCTCCTAAGCCTAACTCCTACTTTCTGGGGTGCATCTGTACCTGTTACCAATAACCCCGAGCTTCTTGGCATGGAGTCGACTTTAGACCTCAACTTCGGCACCACCATCGAGTCCAAGGCTCAAACTGAAGCCAAAAAGCTGGGTGTCCTAAATGAGGTCAAACTATATTTTTTAGGAAAATTATGTAAAACAAATTATCGCTTATAATAACCTTTTAACCAACTAACTATATACGCACCATCGTGTCGAATATAAAAAAAACATTGACACTATTGGTATAAAGAAAGTTATACCTGTAAACGTAACATTTTTAGAAATATAATTCTTATATACCACGTCCCTGTACCTCTTAAAAGGCACAAGTCCGCCTTCTTTATTAAAGTAGAAACAAGATATGTTACAATAACTAAAGGTGGTGTCCTCGTATATAGTAGTAGTGTTTTTTTTGTTTTATCAATATAATTATGCTAAAACCAATTACGTTGTAATAACACTGATTTTAATAATGGCAATGATTATCACATTTTTAAATCCAGTTTAAAAATTACGCTTTACAATTGGAGAAATCATCTTTGCATAGAACATGAAACCTTTGTGCTAAAGGTTCTATGAGCTGAGCTCATATACGTGGTAATATTAGCGGGAATATTTTATGTAACCATTGTTGAGAGAATTTTAGCGAGATTTCCCTTGCCGCTGCACGTTATAATCAGAACTCATTAATATAGGCATTTTTCTGATATGCCACGCGATAACTGGAATAATATTAACGTTTTCCTTGATATTGCGGTATAGTGTTAAATCTTAATAGAACCAATGTGATATATCAAATAACATTCCCTTTTGTTCTAGTTAGTAGTGTTTAGTAGTGCAGAAGGGAAAATATATACATAGCACCACCGATAGTGTGGTAAAAGATCTTTAAGGACATTAAAAGTTGATATCGACCATTTGTGTAAGAATCATTTAACAGTTATATATCGAGAAAAATAAGCCTACATATGTTATATATAGAATATACACGACCTTATTACAAAATCTATTTCAATATGTAGGGACTGCTCGGATGCCCGCTGGCTTCTGGCAGCCTTACGATCTATTTGTTGTCTATCACTTTCCCCAAGGTCAATTAGAAAACATTAAGGTACTTTTGAAGCGAAGCTTCTGACCGGATGTTTTTTCAACAGTATGGACTTGCAACGAATATTGGGTTACTATCCGGTATTCGGCCTATTCGGAAACTATTATTATATTCGATATTTAATACCGAATATGTACGTCTTATTAAGCCGAATATCAAATATTTTCTTTAATTTACTGTTTTCCAACACGCTTTATATTTAAGTTTACGCACGGCACTTTTCGCTTACATTATCTACGAAATATGTTCATATAGGCGATTTCTTTTTAGAGGCCAAAATCAAATAATTATTATTAAAGTACCTAGGGACGTAATTATTTTATTGGTTATTTTTTATATCTTACACAATTTCACTTACAAACAAATCAGAACGAAGAGAGCTCGATAAACTGTATTTAACGTATTTATTTACGATATGCACGATATAAACTTTTCAAAACATGCAGTGCATTAGCAATAGACCGCTCATAGCGGCTGGGGGTAGAAGAGTGGTGAGTACATTAGAACAAACGAGCGCGAAATAATCACGTCGATACAAGTTTCGGCGCTCCACTCCAGCCGAATACTTTTGCTTAATATTCGGGTATTCGGTTATTGAGCTCGCCGAATATTCAGTATTCGGCGTATGGCCGAATACACTATACGCTGCAAGCCTTAAAGTGTACCTTCTGAAATCTTTTGTTCTCCCTGTTTTTCGAATTCCATAATACACTTACGTCACGTCTGATTCTCGTAGCGGTCGTAGCAAAATAGTAGCGGCAGCAGAGACGACTCTCACACATTTTCGATATCCCCCTGTTCCTTTGCCTTGTAAACGATAATGTATAAAATGTGAAATAAGATTACAATTACAATCAAATAATCTTCATTAAGTGCAACATAAACGGATAGTTTCTTTTTCATGACATTGTGTTAAAAATTACATTACAGAACAATATACCTTTTAAATTCGATAGAATTTAAACTTATATAAGATGTATGTACGCCATAGTTCTAAAGACCTAATGCTTTAGGTTGTAATGTATTTACTTTCCAGCTTTTGAAAATGCGTATGAGAAAATGATTTTAAATACATATTTACTACTAAATTTGGAACACTTCAATTAGTTTGCAGGTCGTCTCTTTTCCTTTCCTCTTCTAGCATAACATATACTCCCACAAACGTAAAACATAATATTTAAAAAAATAGAGTTTTAAGTTTTACTACACAAAATTAATTGTCCCTTTTAGTTTAATATTAAGTTGACCTTGTTATTTTTATCCAAAATGTAGTATTGCCTCGAAATTATTAGTACTGGTAGATTTCGTTATTCATAGTACTGACAAGAATATTCGAATCTCTCTATACAACGTTAAAACACTCAGTAAGATGCGACCATTGACAAATGGATACGGAATAAATGATAACGCTTCACGTTTTCCATTAGACGTCAAAATATAACGTCTGCTAAAGACTACCTGCCTCCACAGAGTTACATGTGGACTACACATTTGTTAAAATATTTATAAGGACCCTTTTCACATGGTTTTTTATGCTCGTATAATGTGAAGAATTTACTGCCCTGATCCTATTATGTAATTGAATGTAGATAGGAAATCGATAGGACGCCAGCCATTTTTGTAGTCAGACATTTAAGCAAAGTATGTGACTAATGTGTTTTCTTGCGACAAAGATTAAACATATTAATAACACTTACGTTTTCAGATCAAATATCGTGGAGTTAATCGATTATGTTATTTATTTTTTTAAGAATAACATTTAAAGTACATTCATCATAAGATGGGGAAACTAGCTCATGTATAAACAATACAAACGTTGTTTCCCTCCATCACGTTCACGTCTATCAGGTTTTATGATCAAATTTTAGCACTTTCACTTTGAACATCGAGCATATTTTTTATTTGTGTATTGTTTTTCATTTTAATTATAAACTTAAATATTTGTAATATTTTATGAGTGGCAGAAAACTGTGTAAAACACTTAAATGAGCAATGTATCAATAAAAAGATAAAGATGCTTAAAATAAACGCATAATATTCTCGTGAAATCTCATCACACCTTACTAAACCAGTGCTTCTATAAAATTTCCTACAATTACTCGATGGATTTCGTAAAATCCTCGGGGAGTGTTTCTTTACTTTTATTTAATTTAGCGGAAAATCAAATCTTTCAATGAGATTATCCTGTCGTCCATGAAGTTCGAAACGGTTCGATAGATTCACGCCTCGCCGACACCCTGTTTTCAGTCATATTCCATTACATTAGGGGATACTGACGCCAAACAGTGTTGGTCAATTCGATATAAGCATTTATAAACAACTGAACTCTTAACTCACACTGCATGGATGTTCACCAAAATTATAATAAGTTATTCATTGACTTGACGCTTTCTTCAACTATCGATATAAACGTAATTTTTTTTATAATTTATTAAAGAATATCATAATATATTATTAGAGGACAATTTTTTTGCCCTTGCCGTATTTGTAATAAGCAATCACAATTTAGTTTCAATAATCATGAAAGTCAAAAGGTTTGACTAATGCAAACCAACACAAATAATAGACTTTTAACTGTATTTTTTGTTAACATAAGACAAGAAAAAATGCCTTCTCTAGCATGCGTAGGTATATATTTCCCTGTTTAGTTTATTTTTTGCATAACGCCAATTCTTGTTTAAAATAAGGGGAGCCTTAGTTGCTCTTTATAACATTAGCTGTCTGCTAGTGGAAGTCCTGTCAGACAAAGATATTTTTTTTGTGTAATAAATAAGTACCGTAAGTATATTTTTCACATATCTGCATTTAGTTAAAGCCATTATTTTGACATTACTAACGCAAACTTCAATTTTATTCACCTATTTGTATAGAAAATGCCTAAAATTTTAAAAAAGTTTTATTGATAAGGGATTATTTGTAAATAACCCTGTTACAAAATTTACTTTAATTTTTTTATTAATAATTGTAAAGACAGATATTGTTTATTGAAATATAAATGCACTCAGTTAGCCAAAGTGATATCCAAAAAACACATATGATATAATATACCCTTCCTTTTTGATGCGAAGGAATAAAATTAATATTTAAAACCATTTCATATAAATTTCCCTTTATGCCACATGGAGGCTTTATAATTATCATGCAAGATTAGGCAGCTACAAGCCATCGGTTGTGATGACAGCTTTTAACCAATGGTAACTTGTCAAAGTGCTACCACATTAAATTGCCACGAATGGTTTAACAGGCATATTAACTGTGTTTGACACATCATTAAGAATAAAAAAATAATGGTTACAGTGGCTGCATTAATGACCTTGTTTTTTGATTTTTTTTTTTGAAAAACGTAAATACCGGTCAATAAGTCCGTCTTGTCGACGAGAATGCAAATGTCCAACTTTTGAAGTAACTGTCGACCTTTTGCATTTTTGTGTTATACATTTTTCACAGTATCTATATGCACATACCTATAAATTTAAATTTTGAAGCTAGAAATAAAATGTACCTAATTTTTTTCCATTTCAAAACATTAGCATCTCTTCCAGCGTGGTCTACTTTCTAGTATGGAATTAGCAACTCTTTGTGGTAAACGTTGAAGTCCCCCAGTAAAATTAGCTCCACTGCTGGATATCGTTGAGTTGCCAAGTCTGCCGCCTCTGTGAGGCAATCTATGAATCTAGTTATATCCCGGTCACCGCTGCGCGATTGGTAGACACAGACATAGAACATCCTTTTTTACCCCTGTGCCCACCAGAAGCCAAATAATGGAAAACCCGGAGTTTTCAAAACATCGAAAACGCCTAAAATGTGCCATTTCGGACGAACACACAGACCCCTGCCTATATCTTGAACTCATGCTCAATAAGAGGGGTAACCAGGATAGTTGAGGTACGCCTAACCCGACGGGGTGCTGAGTCTCTATTAAGAAGAATAGGCTTCTTAGTTTCCAGGTATTGAAGAATCGGATCAAGATTTAAGTGCAGACCTCTGATGTTCGGTGCACTTATAAAGGGTGGAAATTCAGCCGTTGTTTAAAGTTCTTCTTGTGCTTTCTGGTCATTATGGTAGTCATGTATGGGGTAGAATTTTCAGTCGAGACGCTACTCAGCCTACTATTATAGGTCTCTTAGGCTAAGCTTACCAAAAAAGGGACCTCACGTGGAGACTACGGGGACGCCCGCACGAGCTGCTTGGCAACGGATTTCGGCAGGATAGTGGTCGCGAGCCAGGCGGCCCCTTGCGGACCTACCACCTCCTCTGGGATCATCAGTAGTCACCACGGGAAGAGTTGGTCCGTGATGCCGTTGCCCGGGGTGGACCGCTAGGAGGTAGATCCCAACCATTAGTAAAATAAAACTATTATAAACAATTATTAGATTGTGCCGTAATAAGTACATATTTATTGTAACCACTAGATTCCACTCGTTGTGTTTGCTTTGTCTCAGAAAGTTTTTTTTCGGCTTTGCCCTGGAAGTTTACAGGAGTTCTAGCCAATTTACACTGTTGAGCCACATCTCCCGCGTGGAGGCACTCCCAGCTTATGTTATTAATATGCAGGCGGATATTATTTTCATAAAGATAACAGCAAGGATCGGGACAGGACAAGGAAAATTTTATTTTATTTTATTTTATATACATAACTAAAGTTTTGAAAATGAAAAATGAAAATGAAAATAATGAAAATGAAAATGAAATTTTATTTCCTAAAAACAAAAACACGATCATAAAATCTAAAGCATTTGTCATAAAAATATTGTTATTTTTATCGCTATTATAAGATTTCCTTAACAGTAAGCCGTTTATATTGATAACAATTTAAGATTATCTACTTAGAATTCCATTTTTTAAAATTAAAGCACGAGTAGGTTACCTAAAAACTCAATAATTAGAACATTATTGCAATCGTTTAATGTTAAGGCAGCGTTCGTAGAAAAATGCTGCGCTCGATCATTTTGTTGTTGACTTTAGTTATTAAAAAGGCACCACCAAAAGCCGTTTTAATTTAACAGCATACTATATAGCCTCGTTAAAATCTACTCGAAATTTTGGTAAAAGAATCTCTGAAATATACAAATAAGTAAACAATAATAATAAATACATAAATACATCCAAACATAAAACTTACAAACACTACCTCTTTATAATATCATTAACGTAGATTTTATTCAATTCTATAGAAGTTGGAGGCACTAAGGCACTTCATGCATTCATGTATAAATGGTAGCGCTCACTACATCAAACATGTACCCTCTCATTATCGTCTCGCCACCAGCATCCAACTGTATTCTTTTGGCTCTCATATATATGTATATGCGCACACATATCAACTCCGTAATGTCACTTGAGACCTAAGTCTAAGTTTTCAAACTGCAGACACTATTATCGCGTCTGAAGTTTGTATGTATATTAACTAAAAAAAACATTAAAAACTTTAACTCAAACGCAATTGTAACGTTTATAGTTTCGAAAACTTAAACATTCAGCTCTGTGATCTCCTACTCGGATGTTGTTAAAAGTTATTGGTCTAGTGGTGAGACAATGCTACTAGTTAGCCGAGATAATGTTTAGTAAATTCCAAATTTGTTACAGTGGTCTTAGTCTACCAAAACGTTTCACAGTAGTGAAACATTACGTTAAATATTATTTATTATGGTTTGATTGGTAGTCGTAATTTTGGTTATGGTAGCAATGACTTATAAAATTAATTAATAGTTCAAGTTAACCATCAAAAAACCTACGTTGAAATTAGTAACTTGGTCTGCAATACATGCTGCTGTTTGCAAATACTGAGCGAAGCAATTAGATTTTTGAAGGGTGATTATTCCTCGATGGTATGTCCGATTTGAAAACCTTTTTTTGCACATTAGTCACGACCACGATGTAAGTTTTGGCGCCCAATTTCATCATTGTAGTCTCAGCGGTTTGGTTGTGATCAGCTTTTGAATTTTTCTTTCGGTGATTATTCCTCCATGGTATGTCCGGTTTCAAAACTTTTTTTGCACATTAGTCACGACCACGATGTAAGTTTTGGCGCCCAATTTCATAAATGTAGTCTCAGCGGTTTGGCTGTGATCAACTTTTGAATATTTCTTTCGGTGATTATTCCTCAATGGGACAGTCTTATTATTTTTTTTACATAGCCTATGTCTGTCAGGTTATAATCATGTATGTTTATGCCAGAATTCGTTCGAATCGGTTGAACCGTTAAGTAGCAGGAGGGAGACAAACGAAATTTGTGAGTTGTCTAAAAGAGAGCTTTGCTCAATTATCATAACATAGTAATTATATAAAACTAATTTTATAAATGCGAAAATGTGTCGGTCTATTTGTTATAACATGCACCTGATATTTTATGACCAGTGTTCCTTTTTATTCTGATAAAGCCCTGTCCCTGGCTTGAGGCGTCCTAACAGTCTTTTAAAACCAAATATACGGCTTCACATTGCTTTTATGAGACGACGGTTTACCCGTCCTTCTATTTCTACCTAAATATACTTTTGAAGTGAGAACTTCTTAAGCATCTTTGTGATTTGAAAGTCGATGAAACGAAAAAGCGACAGTAAAAAGAGACAGACACATAAATTCATAAGATTTAACGTAGGAGAAAATGATATAAGAGATGGAATATGTACGTGTGCTAATATGTGTTTGTGTGCGGAGTACAAAACTTGAAAAAAGGTATCACAACAACCGTGGTATTTTGTATACGTGTACGTATTATTTTTGAAGGTTCCACTTTTACCACGTGTGAATTACACACATGTTTTCGTTGTTTTTTATAATATTTTTCTTTTTAGAACTTTCATTACCAAATCTTCCCGCCAAATTAAGGCAAAATCTTTAGAGTTCCTGAGATTTTGTAATTAACGGCAGCATTTGTTGACCTCAAATTCCGCTACCCGCCAGTGTTTAAACGGATATCCAAAAACTATGGTTAATTAACATGACAAATTTTTAATCAGTATACATAGTTTTAAAGATTTCTGATTACTCAGTCACCCTACTTCACTCACGCGGATATCCATTTCCCTTGGAAACATCAGAAAATAATCATTTTATTTACGGAAAATTTTATATCTCCTAGTGAGCCTTTTGGTTTCATTCTGAGACATCTATGTGATTATTCAGTGAATGCGTTTGTTCATGTTTTTCCGCACGTCTGTTTGTTAGCAAATTTTAGAAAATCCTTACTTAACAAGATCTACGCGATGAAAATTTAAGTATGTCAGCCTTGCCATTCCTAGTATCAGTAACGCGGCTTTAACCGTCTGGTATTACGTGTCCCACAGGAATTTCGAATTTTCATTCCCCCTTTCCTATTTCCTACTTCTCGACATCTTCGAAGCTAAGAAGAAGAAACGAAGAATTTTAGATATTATACGGTAAAAACAGATACCTTTAATTTTAATTTTCAATAAAAAGACGACTAAAAAGTCAATGGCGGCCTTGGCGTAATTAATTGAAGTTTTCAGGACAAAATACCCCACTAATTAGCGGTATTTTAGCCGCCAGAGGCCTTACCACGTCCACTTACTGCGATTCAATTTAAGTTGTTAAAAAGAGACGAAACTATAGACCGCGTATATCGGTGTCTCACTTTGACAATCGAACTTGCATCGCGCTAAGGGATCATGGTAGACCCTCAGTTCATGTAGACAGACATATACCGACTTTTGGGATTTATTGTTTAGCCGCTACCTCCATATTTCAAAATATAGTAGTGCATGTTATATTATTTCATTCCTTTTATATATTTTTTTTATAAAAGGCTATTTGTAATGGGTGTTTTTTGTTTTTATAGCTTTATATTCTTCTAATTTACAGTGATGGAGATTTGTACACTTATTGAGGTAATTATGCATTATCTATACGCAGCTAAACTAAAAAGTTGGTGCAAGCAGTGCTAAATGAATGAATAATAACTAATTAATATGATTAATTATTTATTAAATATTCAAGTAAGTTTATTTTTACTTGTACAGGATATACATTATTATATCCTGTACAAGTATTATTCTAGAAGTAATAAATGTGTATCACTTAAATAAGGATACCATGGCAACATCAAATTGAATATTCAAATATATCAAATGAGATTTAGTGAACCATTGAAATGCTTTCGAATTTATTATTGAGTACACAATACAAAACGAGCACAAAATTAAATACACGAATCTACTCCACTAAAGACAGTATTAATATCCCCGTGCTATTCAAAATAGCTGTGTAACGGTACACGCCACACCATACAAAAACACGCGTACGAAACACTTCTTGGCCGTGTTTTACAATACACAATATTTCTCTTGCTATAGAAAAATGTTTTGGCTAAACAAAACATTTTGGAATGCGTGTGCGAGTATGTGCTAGCGTAATATGCCAGTTATAAAAGAAATTAAACAAATTCTTTCCTTCTATCCACACGGGGGATTTATCAACCCGCTTCGGAAAATAATATATTGTGTACCACACATATATGTAGAGCCACACCCCAATACCTCGATCTTTAGAGTAATATTTCCTTAAAACACGTGCAGGTGATATTCCTTTAAGAGTGGATCCACATCCCAAACTCGTCATCGAATTTTGAATTTAGGATTATTCAACGGATATACTGCCTAAAGACAGTATCCTGACGTTTATAAGGTACGACGGCCGCTTACCGTCAGGCGAAATAGATATACGAAGTTTTTACTTTTATTATATAAAAATATTATTCAGCCTTTGATAAGTTGACAAACATATTTAGCATTTACTGCAGCCAAAATGCGCCATTTATACTAGTGTAGGGACCGAACTGAAACACTTTTTCTTAAAAGTACCTCCATTAGTGTGTAATAATTCATTTTGCCTCTCATTTATTTCCAAGAGAAGTAACAATGTAGGTACTTAATTAATTACGGTCACGGTTCACGGTATTTGTTTTTGTTTTATAGGTATATTACACGATGACGTAGACTACATTCAGTTTTGTTGCATGATGATGCACGACTACACTTACTTTTGTTAAATAATCTTTATTTCGAAACATCCTAATAGTGCATAGTTCTGCTCTCTCTGCTAATTTAAACTTTAATAAATTGAATCTGCCAACCTGAATGAACCCCCACTGCAGCATCTAATAAACCTGTAGTATAATATCAGGAAAAAGACAGAATGCTTGAAAGTTTACTGCCCCCGTATTTTATTAGTATAGAGCAGTAAGTTATAAGTGGGTATTTCACAGTTTAAGCGAATACCGCCCCACTTCTCTGGGCGCTCGCTCCGCGGGTATATTTCATGCCTCTTATTCAATTTGTGAGCGAATCAGTTCCACCAACCCGATTATCTTTCACGTCCGGATTTATATGTTCATAAGAGAACTCTTTCGAGTTCTATACTTAATATTTCAACAAACAAGTAAGTATGCGAATTATGTCACACAGGAATTTCTTATGAATAATTTATTTCAGCGTTAACTGCAGCATTAAATTCCTCTTATTGGCTCATTGATGCAGTAGCGATGCTGTGAGAAAGCAACCAGTACCTCTCTGTAATGGGAAGGCACTTGGCACATGTTCAGAGCAGAGAGCAAGAGGCCACTCGGCTTCGTAAACATTTGCCCAATAATTGTGAGTCCTCAGTTACGCTGCCGGAATAAATACGTACGCCGTGTGGGGAAAGCTCGCTCATTCCCTTAATGCTAGGCAATTCTTTACTATCCATGTGTTAGTGAAGATTCGAAGATAAACACTTGGGGTATTTATTAACAAACGCTACGTACACTGTTGTTTTAAATATACTATCAACAATGCCAAGATAAAATATGCCTGTAAAAAATTACCACGCCTCCGAGCCCTCAGGTGGGATTCGAACCCACAACCTTTCGCTATCCGGGAGAGTGCTTTGACCGCTGAGCTACCGAGACGCTGGCAGACGCTTCGAATTGTACAAACGTATTTTCTACTATGAGCTAGTATCGTTCCACCAATGTTAAACGTTAACTACCTGCAACATCAAGAGTAATCAACTATGCTATCAACTTTTTTCTTTTGTATTACGGATTATACTCTATAACTATCGCACATGAGTAATTAAAATTTGATACTCATTTCTTTAGATAATTTAGTATATACTGCCATTGACAAAGACGATGTTTTGTACAACCAACACAAATTAAATTAGCAAGAACTGCAGTGTCATCATATTGATGATAAATTACCATCCTCTTATGTATGTATGTATTTCATTTTAATGAAGAAATAATTATTAATTATTGTATTTTATAATCATGGTTTTGATAAATATATAAATTTACGTATATTTTAAAGAACATTATGCATTTAAGTCTAACTCATTTCCCAAAAGTTGACTTGTATAATAATGCTCGTACCATTAAGTCCGCCTGTTGCACAAATTTGTATTTTTGGTCGATATACCTATATTAAATAAATTTTTGTCGCCCAGACTATCTGAGCAATGAATAATTCTCACATGCATTTCTTCTACCCAACCCTCAAACACTACATGCAGTTACAAATTTCAAAGCTGCAAGTTCGAATAATAAATAATTTGGAGAAATTCAAACATCTGCGCCCAAAGATCCATGAATTCACAGTGAATATTCGTCGTAACTTTTACATACTCAGTAAATTTTTCAGTCATAATTTAGTAGACATTTCGAAGTAAAGTTTTATATGATGAGACGTATTTATTGCTTACAGTTTGCACACAAATTATTATTTAGTTATTGGGTAGGTTTACAATTCATCTTAACACGTACTTATTATCTGAATACTGATTTTGATTTTCTATAGAACGCAGCATTATTTTTTGTCAATGGATTAAAAGCAGATCCTGTCTCTCATGACGACAGGTTCTCACCGACACATCAAGTAAAAGGGATTATATGTACGTGTACTCTCAGTAAAGATAACACACAAGTGTCACGTGTCTTCATGCAGCATACCTGAGATTATATACACCACAATTAAAAGTACTTTTATAAGCTTTTACGTGTATAAAGCTTATAACGTTGAATGTTTATTTCAACATGAAAAAAAATAAGATAAGATAAGCGTTTATTTCCAGGTATGATAGTAAATATAAGTGACAAACAATACAAATCCGGCATATTCTGCTTTTGTTCGACGTGGTAATCAATAGATTTTAAAAAAGCTAATAAAAAATAAGTTATCTAAACATTAGTTAATATCACTATCATATTTATATAATTGCATATTCATATATTAATTCCATAATGATTGCCTGCCAGTACAAAGACAATTTAATTAAACGCTAACAAATATATATTATAGTTTCTGTCCTAGGTATTCGTTAATTGGATTATAACATTTATCTAAAAGGATGTTAAACATTTTATACCTGAATTTGTTGGTAGACAAGTAGACAATTCCTTGATTTCAACTGGCAGTATATGATAGATCCTGATCGCGTTACAAAACGTACCATTTCCATATATTTTCAATTTCTGAGATGGGACCTGTAATTTATGCTTATGCTTAGTATTGGTTTTTTATATACCGTGCTATGAAAGGGAAAGAGATGTAAATTCTTCTTAACTAACCTGCATGTTTCAAGTATATAAAGGCAGGGCAGCGGTAGAATCCCAAGTTCCTTAAATAGTGGCTTGCAATGGTCAAGGTAGCTCCGCACATCTCTCAGACCCATTTATTTTGTGTTATAAATGCTCTGCGAACATCTACTGAGTTTCCCCAAATAATGAGACCAATACGCAAAACAGACATACATATCCATGATACATGGTTTCAAGGTTTGCAACTACTCTTAGACATCTAAATACAAACACGAACTTGTCCAGCTTAGCACAGGCTTTATTAATATGTTCTTTCCAGTTGAGGTTTTTGTCTATTGTAATCCCTAAGAAATTAGTAGACTTTTTGAAGCACTCGTAATTTTTAATAGTTTATGTTAAGAGTCTCTGTTGCATTGTGATTGGTATGAAAATAAACGATACTGCCTTTGTTTATGTTTACATGTAAGTGGTTGTCTCCTAACCACTCAAGCACTGTTTTTAATTCTTTATTGCATTCATCTTCTATTGTGTCTTTATTTTTAAATTTTATTATTAGTGTCGTATCATCAGCGAGCAAGATACAGTCATGGTTTTTTTCGTTTCTGGCAAGTCATTTATATAAAATAAAAAAGAGGTCCTCGTACACTCCCTTGTGGAACACCAGAGGCACACACATAACGTTTATATCCGATTGACTAAGAAATTAAACTAATTTAATCGTAAATAAGCAACATCATACTAGTATCTGTATGATGGCAATTGTTTTTAATGGCATTCTCTTGATATAATACTATCCCTTTCCTTGGAAAATCTTTTGTATTGAAATGATTCTGGGCTTAGTTAAGGAGCACTGCTAAGTTTGTTTGCTCCTTTTTGTTCCTTTTAGTCTGTTACTGTTTGTCTCAAACACTTTTTCTTTGGTGATAGGGTATCGTTTATTATTGATTATTACTCACTGGAGCTATAAACATACTGGAGTTTAATACTTTTAGAATTAAGACATAGGAAAGGGATTCCACTTCCCAGCTGTGTTAATTTTAAAATTGATAAGATGCGCTTCGTGAGCTCCCCACTCTAGAACTGGATAAGGATTAAAACCCATATTATAACTGGACGACCGGTAATAGCACGGGAAGGCGGAATGAGTCAATGCAGACAGACTGTTCTCTTTAGATGTGGGACATTTTGAATTTATGGTACGATAAATTCTATTCCAAGTTAATAACAAGAGAATTGACAGGCAGCACAATTATATAGTGAACATGTGTGAATATCTGGAGTACATCTTTTATCATTCTACCACCGAATGGACTACAACTGACTGGTGTTGCGCTGAACCACCACATAGGTGGTATACCTTACATGGTCGGACTTCTGCTTGATCAAGAGTCAGAAGCTGTTGCGTTTCAAGAAGTAAGTTGCAAATTTAGTGTACTTCCTTTTGTAA
This sequence comes from Calamotropha paludella, assembly GCA_927399485.1. Taxonomy (NCBI): domain Eukaryota; kingdom Metazoa; phylum Arthropoda; class Insecta; order Lepidoptera; family Crambidae; genus Calamotropha; species Calamotropha paludella. Next base: position 12,656,224 of record OV656809.1, read on the forward strand.
GGAGCTGCGTTTTGGCGCATCACATCGGCATCAGAAAAGCATTATTAATAATTGGATGACAAAAATAAAAGACTATAAGATGTGCTCCTGAAATTAAGCCATATAACACTTTCACTTCGCATCGTAGTGGGAAACTATATATTGTATCTTATGATGATTATAATTATATTTTACATTGTCGTCGAAGTAACATAAAATTCTAAATATAATTAACTAGTAATACGAGTATTTTGTGGTCACATTCATCAACTCAACGCATACCGTGAAGAAAATAAAGTGATGTGCTATGGACAATCGGAAATAAACAAACATAGCCCAAATTATGAACAGGACTAATGAGCCAAAGACAATAAGTAAAGCAATATACAATGTATCATGATATAATTTCTCAAAACTATTTTTTTTTATTTATGTATTATTATCAATAAAAAAATATATTTTACATAAATAACGTTATGCCTTTATGCCTAAAATGCCTTGAGTCTATTCAACTTTATTTCGTAACAGCGATTATTTTGTCATTTTATAATGAATAAGCATTTTCCTTGTTCTATATCGGGATATTACGTATTTTAATATTGGCCTGCTTTTGTAGTCTCTCCAGGTTTTCTATCTTTATTGCAAGGTCTGAATATAAACATGGTGAGTCTTTCTTTCAGCTTCCATTTTAATCAATTTATCATTTAAGTCTTCATACTGTGTAGACATAAAATTCATATAAATTATTATAATAAGGGAGAGCATTGGACCGGATTTCCAAAGGTTGCGGGTTCGATTCCCGCCTGAGATTCACTTGTGACCCGAGTCGATTTTTTCTAGTATTTTTCTATTATAATAATTTATCTGATAAGATCGCATTGAAAATGCATAAAATATATATAAAAAAATTATAAATAAAATTCATAGCCTTAATTATATCATTGTTTTGCTTTAACGGTATAAAATATCATTAACGGTTCCTTGTAGAGTAGTTTGCTGATTCCCAATAGCTGCCATTGTATTTTTAGGTTTAATTATAATAGCAGCCATTTCATCATCATGTTGTCATGCTTTCATGCTCGAGGTCTGATGGGCACGTTGGTGGAGTCCTCATTTTCCGTGCCAGTAACAGCTGCATTTTGATTAAGAGGCTTTTTAGAGGCATAATTTGAATTCAATATTAAAAGAAAAAGCTATATGCAAAAAAATCTAAACAGAATTATTATTAGGATAACTATCCTAATAACGTAACATAAAGAAATGTTTCGGAAATTCTTTAAAAGTGTTTTAAATTTTAATTGGTGGACGTGGTTGCACTTTTGGTCGTAGCCAAATGACCGAATTTGGTTATATATAAATTGGACTGGACAATTAAAATTAATTAATTATTAGATACATAAATAATAACCCAATAAGATACTAAGTATTATAAATAAAAACAAATCAAAATCTCACTTGCTTTTTAAGCTAAATCATCCTACTTCTCACGGAAAGCGTACCTATTGAATCAATATGCATTACAAAAAAGGGATTCGCAATTTTGATATTGTAGTGAAATTCGATATGTAAATATTAAATATTATAAAAATACAAACGTACGCACTTAGTTTTATTTATTGTGTTGTACCATTTTTGACTATAATTCTATGGTTTATTTTCTACCTTACATTCAGACATAAAATGTCTAAATTTGTATGCTGGACAATAAATACAAGGACAGTATTATTTGATATTATTCACGTTTACTAAGTCCATGTGCCCATTCTTCATGCCCATCTCACACTAACGGAAGCATCCGTTTCCCCTTGCCCAAACCATCATGTGACTAGCGACCGTAATACTCAAGTCTGTAATATAACAATATTTATCTGAACGCTGGCTGTCCTCTTTGCCTCGTGACAGTGACAAGTGCTTCCGTGAGTGTCGACCGTTATGCCTTACAATGACTACCGACATCTGTTCTGCCGACTATCGCATTACGCGCCTCTTTCTATACGATTTGTAAAGGTTTCCTTTCGGCCCAGTTACGATATTGTATCATGTTGACTATTACAATACCTTCTAGCTTCTGCTATTTAGGTGCGACAATGTCATTTCACACTATTATCGGTAAAGGAATAAATATATCAAACTACATTTACCTGTCATGTGTCGAGAGCACAAACGAGTGTACCTACATACGATCTTGGGGCGTTCGGTGACAAACGATTATAAAGGTGAAGTTAGCGGAATTACGATTCTATAATCGAATGTACGTTCGACACTTGACAGATTAACATTTATTTTAAATAGTACAACGACCATAATCATTAAGATTTGTTAATTGGCAACTTATGCCAGCTAGATATTTGGTTTTGGAAAGAGAATACAGAGAGACAAACTTTGCTCATTGCACGAAGCAAACAAGGCTATCATTATTTGTTAGCCTGGATGGAAACTACCGCACAATTTTAATTGAAAAAAAAAACAAAACGTGTAGAGCGCTTGGCCTGCCACTAAGAAGTTTATTTGACTCGGCTTCAGATTAAATAGGATTATTATTTGTTGAGAAATGAGGGAATAAGAATCACATTTTTTTATTACCTACACTTGTGTTCGGCAAAGTAGAATAGCACCAATCCTTCATACTCAAGGGTGTCGAGAAGGACGATTAATAATACTGGTAATCACTATAAACCTCCCGTTAACCACAAAATAGGCAGAAATGTTTTGCGAATTATGATATTTTACTGCGATCTCCAAATCGCCTGCCAGTGCGGAGATTATTTCAAGACTCTCCATTTTAATGTGAAAGACTTCAATTCAGCAATGGATTTGATTGTAGATACTAAAATTAGAGAGAAGATAAGATTTTGATAGCCAGATGGTGCCACTATAATGATCCTGCTTAAAAGTTGCGGGTACGAATCTTGGTATGGTATGTTTGCTGTGTGACTAACATAAATATTAGTTCCTAAGTCATCGCTTCTTGTATAGTTATATATGTACTGTATTCGTAATTCGGCATACATTTTATAAGCTAGGCTTTATTTGGAACCAAGTGATTGATGTGAGTTATCTGGATTTTCTTATTTATAAGCAGATCAATCATAATTTTTTTCTTTTTTAATTTCATATTTTATACATTTTTTTCAATCCAATTTTATGAGATAAATTATTATAATAGAAAAATACTAGTAAATATCGACTCAGCTCACAAATGAGTTCCCGCCAGAGAATTCATATGTGAGCCGAGTCTAATTTTTTTATAATAATTTATAGATCCATCTTAATATTTCGTACTTTCAAACTCGTAATTTATAAATAATATTTTGAACTGTAAACTTTACGTATATCTGCTCAGATTTCCTATTGAGGGTCATAAAATTATATGTCATAATATATCATAACATACTCGTTCTTTACTCTTCATTATAATAAATAGTCTTAATATTAATCATTATATAAATTGATTATCATTTAACATAATTTAAACTTATAAAATACACGTTCGCGGTTTAACAGTATACCAAGATGCACTCTAATTACTTTTTGGTTACTATTAATATTACTTTAAAAATTATGTCTACCAAGTTACGACAACGTCTATTGGGAATAAAAACTTTATGCGAATCAAAATGCCCTCCCTTTGCATTTGCTGATTCTACAAACATGTGACATCACTTTCATTACTTTCAGTGACTCTACTTTTTGTATAAAGATTATGAAATATTAAATTCGATCATAACCGAATATTATAATACTAGGATGTGTTTTCCCGTTCGCGGAAAAGGTAGGTACGTATTTACTGGAGCTGTCGCAGAATTAGATACTAATTGAGCAACTCATTATTATTAAGTATTAATACCGTGTTTTTTGGTTATTAGGTCATTAGTCATTGAGCTCTTGTCGACCAAACAAGTCAATCGAAAATACATTGTAAAATATGGTGAAAATCGAGTTCCACACTGTTATAAAGTTCCTTACCAAGCAAGGAGTTCAGGTCAGACCATACTGGAAGAGATGTCTTTTCTTTTTTACGGGGACTTTTGTCCACGTAAAACTATTACAAGTCAAACTACGAGTAGATAGGGGGGTCACTTTAAGACAACACAAGACTCTTTGCAGTGGTACAATAATAATAAGTGTTTTCAACTATAAATTTACGATCGATTATCAATTTCAATATATATAAATTTGTGAATATAACAATTTGATCTGTTGATAAAGTCAAGTTCATTGATAGCTTCTTTTAATCTCGAAGGGCTTATTTAACATTTGAGGGCTGGTTATTATGGTGAAGAGTTCCATGATACCTGGTGACAATGATGGTTGCTCAAATATGGATTAGATTGTTTGGCATGAAGGCTATGGCGTATCCCACTAAAGCAATGTCAGAAATCTGTCAAGTATCCATATCACAGACATACCCTTAGAGCGTTGTCTTTTAAGACAACAAGACTTTTAAGTTTTTCCACTATTCGTGGGAGCAACAGTGAAATCAAATAAGACTAAGTTGAAAGGCGAGAAACAGTAATACAAAAAAAACAAAAGCAAGAAAAAATTTGAGAACTTATGCTTCCGTAAGTAAGTATCAGTATCCTAGGTATAACAAAAAATTACACCTAATACTAAGTGATAGTTCTCGTAAAGTAATATAGTGGTTCTCGAAGAAGTTCATAAGCCTGAACTGCAATACATAAACTTGCGATTTAATTAGCAAAAATATAAACTTTTCCGTAGGGTACGAAAGCGTCCCTTGCTTGCTGATACTGATTATGGCCAAATTAGAAAATAAGATTCATTGAATTTGTAATACTTCTTGACGTTTCCAATCGGAAGAAGCCACTAATATAAAAAATGAAAGGATCTTCAATGAAAGGAAAGAATCACAAATTGCAAAAAATGTTTAGTGAACGTTCAATAAGCTTATTTAATAAATGGCTACTTCAACCATTATGTAATCCAAACTATTTTATAGTAAACTTGAGTTTAAGTTCCAATAACCACTTTGTTTTCTTCATCTACCCTATTTTAAAACTAACGTCAACGATGTGAACCTAACCGGCGAGCCAGTGAACTTACCTGTCGAACAAATGGCTGACTCTGTCAAACTACTGAAAATTAGTTTCGCTATTCGGGTGAAAACTTTAATTGGTTGCTCAAACCAATATGTAGCAGCTTCTGTTGGTCCAATCGAAAAGTCCGTAGGTGAGTTCGGCAAGAGCGAAATTGAATAACTTTTGTAATGAGACGATTCAATTTGACGAAACGTTAGTGACGAAGATTTGTTATTGAAGAAAATAAGGTTATATTACTACTGCTACTACTAACAATATGAAGTTACAGAAAGAAAAATATAAGGTACTAGCTGACCCAGCCACGCGTTGCTGTGTTATAAATTAAAATAAAACCTATCCTATCTTTTAAGTTAGATCAAATAACAGATAGTTACGAAGTTTGATCAAAATCGGTTAAGTAGTTTAGGAGTCCATCGCGGACAAACAACGTGACACGTAATTTATATATATTAAGATATAAGAAATAAAAAACAGGTCACATATTAAACGACACGTATTAAGCCGTGTTATTAGCCAGCATATCTACACCAACAGCACCAACCCTTCAAAATTAAGAATACCATGAAGGGCGACTAATGATCAAATAGAAGTAATCACTGAAAACTTCTAGGATCTAACATACTATCTTTGTGGACTAAGAGCACAAACGGAAAGCAACATTTTGTTTACTAGTTGCTGAATTCGTTTTATTAACGTGTGATTTTTTATTCAAACTTTTAATGTCTGATTACTATTCTGTAATTTTTTTAACTTCAGAAAAGTAACTTTTTACCATAAAATAATATAATTCTTTATGAAATTGCTTCTGAAATCCTAGATTCCCAATAACAATCGTATGTAACACTTGATTAGTTTCAAATCCATAGGAAATGAATGGCGTGGAAGCTATTGAAATTTTCACATACAGCTAAATATCAATTCAGTGTTAATCGATATTTGCCGTTATTAATAGTGTGGTGAGATTACTGTACTCGGAATTGTTCAAAGCTACATATTATGCCTTGAAAGCTTTATTTGAAAACGAGAAATTTTAATAAGTAAATGTAAATTATCAAGAACACACTAATACATATATTTGTAATTAAATTACCTAAGTAAACATAGAAACAAGACCTAATCCTCGATTCAAGAATTTTGATCGGACGGAAATTGCTGAGAACAAAAACAGAACTAAAGAGGTAAGTTTTAAGTAACTTTGTAAGTTTTACGAATTTTCCCTTAATCGACATACGAATTTCTCGTCATGCATTTAATTAGTTATTTATATCACTAACACAAAAGACAAGGCGGTGTCTTTACATGATTTGAATACAGTAAAAAAAACAGACGGCCACTAATTTATCGTTTCTTAGAAGTAGTTTGTTACTTACGTAACTATTTTGGAAAGCAAATATATATAATGGCACATTTCATTATATTACAAACTTGATTTAAAACTATGTTATAAACCAGTTAACAGCACAACATGTCCGTACTCTCAGTGGTGCTCTCTGTGAAATCTGCATCAATAGTTTTGGACATAGAAGCATTCGTCAATTAATCAGGAGCATTAATGTCACAGCGTAAAACAACATACCTAAATATGAAGAAAATATATAACTCAACTATATGTTATGTTGAAATGTGTAACTATGTATTATACTAATGGTAGCTCCGACAAAAAATATTATCAAGAAATATTGCTTAGTTATCTGAGGGATATACATGTGGACTAATAAAGGGTTTAGAAGAGCAAACAAGAACATTAACTTACTAATTATTTAGTGATGAGATGTATTTATTTATCCAACTATAAATTCTTTGGATTGACTTCACGCCTCGAGTTTTGACAAGTTACTTTAATATGATTTAACTTTTTCAATTCGTTATTCATCCACTGGTTGTTTTACAATTAAGACCATTGTGTAAGTGTAATTAGAAACAAAACAATCCTCAGTGGTTTTAAATGCAGCTAGAAACATTTTTAACACGCTTTTATTCATTACTTCACATGTATGTTTGTACGTTTATAAGTTTGTATGTTTGTAACGGAATCTTCTAACCCGATTATAACCCACTTCAAAACTTCAGAATAATTTGAAACTTTGCACACTCATCAGAGACCTCTAAAATATAGATAAAAAACCTTTAAGAAAATTTTGAAAAAAAATTCAAAATACAAAGACTTGAATAATTATAATGACATGAATTATAACGCTTCTATAGTAAGTCGAATTTAAAATATAAATTATAGCTTTTGTACAATGACATTAATTTTCTCGGTAATTACGTAATTGTTATATTGAAATTTAATTTTTAATTTTTAGTTCGTTTACCATAATAACATCTTTTGAGACTTTTTTAACTATAACTTATTGTTATTTAAATTTAATGTACAGTATGTACTAATTGAAAATTGGTTGTGTAAGAAGACCAGTGCATAACATAATTAAATATTAATAAAATAAATATTTCCTACATTCACATCAATTAACCTAGCCCAAAGTAAGCACTTTAAGGCTTGTGTTATGGATACTAGGGTAACGGATAGACATACACATATAATACACAAATATGTAATATTCATAGAAATACATACATACATCCATGACTCGGGTACAAATGCTCGTATTCATCATACAAACATCTGCCCCTTCCGGGATTTGAACCCAGGACCGTCGGTGCGAATGGCAGTATCGCTAACGTTGCACCAAACGGTCGTCAATAGAAAAGTGTATTAATGATCAAGTGCACGCATTCTGTAGAAAGCATGAAGTAATATCTAAAAACCAATTTTGGATACCAAACTAGCAAGAGGACTAACGAAGTCCAGACGAAGTAACCTCTTTTCAAGGAAAGTAAATATGCTTTCGATATTCATAATTTTTCACGAGCTTTTAATACATCATCTCGCAAAATATTAATTGTCAAGTTTGACCCACGACTTTTAAGATGGTGACAGTGAGAATAAAACGATAACCGAGGGTACAGCTCAAGGTTCACTACTTGGCCCTCTTCACTTTTTGCCTTACATGATTTACCTCGAAAACCTGGTCAGACAGACCGATAATAAACTTCAGATCGCCTACAGTTCGATCTTAATACGCCATCCAAGTGGTGTCACGATACAGGCCTGGTACAAAACTGAAATTCTACATGTCAAAGCACTATACTAAAACTACTCCCCATACAAATATATCACTATATATGAACACATTTGTCTGCATAAGACAAGTAACAACAACCAGTGTAATAATTGTCCTCATTTACAAAACGTTACAACTTAAATCTATGTCTTGCTATCTATAAAGCAAGTTGGGTTCGGGTGGCTATATAAAATTAAAACGATGCTGTATAATTAACTGGTTAAATCGTATCTTATTAAACCGTTATGGTCGCAGTTACAACACTTATATTAATAAAATATTTTAACTTCAGAAAAAACAATAGTTCTTAAGAACTATTGTATCAATGAAAGATTATAATTATGACGATGATGGTCTGTTCAAATATTGTAAAATGATTCCAACCCAAACTGTGGTCAAGTACTTACGCCCTAATTAAAGAACATTATTTTGATCCCATACACCATAGTGGTACATCCACTATCTACTTATCATACGATAAACTAAGCCAACACGAACAACAGCTTACCTGGTTCCTCGATTAATTAATGAACCACCTGCTGATTTGCGGTATGTTATCAATGCGTAATGTATCAAAATTAAATTAAAATGTCACAATTTAAAATACTGGATATTTATTAAAATTTTACTATCAAATTTTATAGAGTGTGGTTACATTATATTAGTGTTAAGTAGCATTTATAAAATGGATAAATTATTTTTCTTTTAATAATTGTACTGAAGGTATGTAGTAGGCGTAGTGATTTTTAATGTATTTCTTTGTACGTATGTTCTATAACACATAAATAAAAAAGTGTGTGCGTCAGCTCCACTCCCGACTGGAATTTAATCCATAAGAACGGTTTGTCTTTGAACAGGCACCGAAAATAATACAATGAAACTTTCAAATAAAAATGAAAAGTGCGCACGATAGGTTGCACGATTCGATCACTACATTTTACTACCCATATTTTTTTATATCGGGCTCTTTATAACTTATCAATTCCTAAACTCCAAAAAATATTTTTTTTCATTTCAATAATATTATCAAGTGAAATAACCAAGGCTTTTAATATTTTTTACAAATACTCCTAAGAACAGCTTCGCATATGTAGAGGGAAAAACAGTATACATTAAAAATAAAAAAATCTTTGCGTGTACTTATGTACGCACGTAAGAAGTTATAATTCTTAATCGTTACTAAACAAAGATAACTAAAACTTTCCTCCCGTGTGCTCGTATTCTTTGTATGTGAAAAGAAAGTTACATTTATAAATTATGATCAGTAAGAAGCAACAAAAGATTAACAGATTTTCTATATATCTGTATACAGAATCAAGTAATATATCAGAAACCATTAAAATAAACTGTTTAACCAATAGTAATGTAAAAATAATAATACTTTATATTATAAACAAATAAAAAGAATACATACCGACAGTTAACCTCAAATCAATAAACGCACTTATAAAAGTTTATAAAATAAAAACCACTTTTAAATAAAATTGTTATATTGTTATTATATAATATAAAATTGTTATTATAATTTCATATAAATAATTATTAACTACCATGTATAATTTAAAATGACACACTCATACACACATTCATGATTAGCGGCCAACTTCATCCTGCTGGTTTATTCTATGTCGCTTTTGCGGCCAACTTCAACATGATAATTTTGTGGCACAATGATGCGCGCGCATTTTAAAATTTCAACCTCATAATTTTTTCATAACGCGCCTAAAGAAGTATAACTTCAAAATGAATTATATGTACAAGAAAACGCACTAATACAACAAAAATGTATTTGAAGGAGAATTGAAAACTAAGAGATCTTTATTAAAAAAATAACTAGGCGTTGCAGTCGCTAAGCATAAAGCTACTCTAGCACCATATATTAGAGCAGAGAGTAATACCTAAAAAAACGAAAAAAAAAAATTTGTTTCAAAGGGAATTTTTGCGAATTTCAAAATTCGGGCTCCGTCACAATCTGGTCCTAAACCTGTTGATTCGATTCCACACAAAAAATATTAAAATCGGTTAAGAACTCGGGAAGTTATGGCGTAACAGACATTGCGCCATTGAAGCTGATCCATGGGAGCTTCGCTCACTTCGTTCGCTCCGCTCCAATAACTTTAACTTAAATGATAGTAATTGTTTTTTATTCCTTACAACTAACATTAATAAAACTTTTATGAAATGTTGAGTCCATTCAATACAATTCTCTTGTTTCTAGATCTTCGATTTTCACCTCGAGTTTTTATATTTATTTATGTAATAAATGTGTAATTATTGTCCATAGTTACAATGTATATTTTGGCTGCTATTCTAGCGATGCGTGATATTAATCAGCACTGAATGCGAGGTGAGGTATTGCTTGAAAACAAAACGCGAGCGCGCACTTATTCATAGATAGAACTTTTGCCGACCCAGTGCAATAAATCTGCAGAATCCTTCACATTTGTTCAACTATTAAATACAATGTTAGCTTACTACTTTCAATTAAACAAACTTTATCGCGCGTCGGTATAAAATACTTAAATCAAACTAACCTTTATATATAGCTTATGTTCAAGCAATGTTCGTTTAATATACCTTTTTATAGTCACAAAGCTTCTACAAAATACACTGAATCTCTTTAAAAACCTCGTGCGAAATATAAAATATAATCTTTATATATATAATTCTTCTGTGAGTGTGTATGTCACTGAACTCCTCCTAAGCGGCTGGACCGATTTGAATGAATTTTTTTGTGTGTGTTCAAGGGGAACTGAGAATGGTTTAGATTCACAAATCAGTCCGGCAGATGGCACTGCAGTCGGCACAGCAACGCGTGGCCGGGACAGCTAGTATTTTATAAAGTGTTAGAAAATTTTACGGTATAACATAATATATCCCAGTTATTTAACAAAATACGATATTCTATCCCTACTTTATTCTTACAGTGCCTACTCGCAAAGCATATCCATTAATAGGCAATAACCAAATCAGAATTCTTATTCTAATATTAAGATCCTTGGGTCGGTCTGTCAGATCCACAGATAGGCAGGGCGACCGACAAACTAAGAACTAAAACAAGAGATTATTTTATATAAGTTGGAACAAGAATGGAATGAAATCGAATGGAAGAAGGAATGAAATAAAAACGTTGTGTGATTTCTAGTATCGTAACGAAATTTATACCACACTAGCTGTTACCTGCGGTTTGTTGGCGAAAAAATTAGATCTGTGCCTATATGAGAAAATTGCTCACCCGACCTTACGGCAACCCATATGCCGAACCCCGTACTTCTATGATGTCATAAACCTAAACTTTCGCCTTTATGTGTAGCTTTTTGTTTGAAACCAGTCTCCGATCTGACTAGACATCATTAAACTATTACCAAAAAGGGGGGGAAAGCTTCAACCTTTTTGTGATTAAGGTAGATAATAAAGACTTTGTATACGGGTTTTCAAAAATTTCATCTATATTTTTACAGAAAACGATAATAAATCGTTTAATAATTTTTTGCTGTCAGTTTTTGAAGAGTTCCGTTGTCTGTCTCCGAGACTTATCATCAGATCTAAATTAAATTTAAATGGACTATTTCCAAATAACCCTCTTTGAAACAAAAAAAATAGCAAATCCATTGCATAAAAAAAAATGCGAATTGATAACCTCTCCTTTTTGAAGTCGGTTAATAATTACCTACTTTTTATTTCTTTTAAATACTGAGTAGTTTCTAGTTATTTGGAAACCCTACTATTAAAACCATAGAAGTTTCATACAAACTTTGCCGCCCCGTTTTACCTCCTTAGGGGTTCAATTTCGCAAAATCCCGTCTTAGTGAGCACCTACGTCCTAAAAGGAATTCCCATGCAAAATATGAGACTCCTAGCACTTGTAGTTTCTGAGTTTTCGTAATGAGTGAGTGACCTTTCCCTTTTATATATATAGATTCTATATAACCATTTATAGACCAGACTACAGGCCTTCAAAATGCCGACCATTTGTCTTCACGAACATTCCAAACATCAGCTATACAGTGAGCAGATTTTGCAGAAATAACACGGATGCACGGATGGTCCAATATTTATTCAAGTGATTTATCTTATTCAATATACACTTGATTTCATGTTGAATTTGTGTTTCAAGAATTAATATCCCACTTTCACATAGCATTTCAAATTTTAGCTTATAAAAATAAGAAGCCAGGTCTCCAGGGATAATATAATATTCCTAATAGGAGTTAATTAAGTTTTTTTTTTAAATTAAATAAAGAGAAAATTAACAAAACTTGGACAGCTACTCTATCTAAGCCAAATAATTGTATTGTAAATAATTGGAAAAATTGTATTAAAAATCAAAATCAATCAATAATTGGTATTGTAATTATATTTAAATTTATATATATATATATATATATATATATATATATATATATATATATATATATATATATATATATAATATGTGTAGTTTAGGAGTCCATCGCGGACAAACAACGTGACACGTAATTTATATATAATAGGGGTTAAAGTATGAAATTGCCGTTTTATTGCAATAGGTTCTTTGAATTGACATAGAATCTTCATGGTTTGAGGTTTTCGAATGAAACTTTTTTTAAATGGTTTCTATGATGTTCTTTTTTTAAAAAATGTAAAACATTTGAATATCGACTTTCAATTGTTTTTGTTATTCAATTTAGACAAGAAAGATGGATACTGCGAAAATTCGAGTTATTTTTGAATACGAGTTCCGACGCGGAACTAACGCGGCAGAAACAGCCCGCAATATCAATGCTGCGTTTGGAGAGGGGTCTACTAATGAACGCACCGTGCGATTTTGGTTTAAACGCTTTCGTGATGGAAATTTCGACTTAAAGAACGAGCCACGAGGAAGACCGCCCACACAGGTAAATAACGATGAATTAAGAGAGATAGTGGAAGCCGATCCTAGTCAAAGTACCCAGGAATTAGCGGCATGGTTTAACGTTACCTTACCCACAATATTGACTCACTTGCGTCAAATCAATAAAATAAAAAAATACGAAAAATGGGTGCCTCATGATTTGACTGATCTGCAGAAAGAAACGCGTGTTGAAACTTGTGTTGCCTTGTTGAACCGGTACAGAAATGAAGGAATATTGGATCGAATTGTAACATGTGATGAAAAGTGGATTCTTTATGATAACCGGAAAAGAAAAATGCAATGGCTGACCCCAGGTCAAATGCCACAACAGTGTCCTAAAGCAAAACTTACCAATAAAAAGGTAATGGTAACTGTTTGGTGGTCTCAGCATGGTGTTATTCACTATAGTTTTCTCCGATCTGGTCAAGCAATAACGGCAGATGTCTATTGTGCCGAACTCCGAACCATGTTGACAAAACTAGCAGTAAAACAGCCCCGACTCATGAATCGATCTTCACCATTATTGCTCCACGACAACGCGAGACCTCACACAGCACGAGAAACCATTTTGACCCTTCAGGAACTGCAGTTAGAAACCATTCGTCATCCTCCGTATTCACCAGACCTTGCTCCAACGGACTACCATTTTTTTCGTGATTTGGACAATTATCTACGTGACAAGAAGTTTTCTTCCCAGGAGGCAGTACAAAATGCTTTCACACAGTTTGTGCAGTCTAGATCGTCGGAATTCTATCGCAAAGGCATTAATGACCTTCCCATTAGATGGCAGCAATGTATAGATAATAATGGCAACTATTTTGATTAAATAAATTTGTTAAAAATTTAAAAAATAAACAATATAGATTTTCAGTACAAATCGGCAATTTCATACTTTAACCCCTAATATTAAGATGAACAATAATTATAATTTTATTATAATAAATTATTACTAACAAACTTGTTACTAACAAAATAAAATTTCATAATGATCTGCTGGTCCAGTGATTGCTTAGTACGGCGTTGGATTTGAAATTGTTGTCTAATTAGCTACAGTTATTGTAGGTATATATATACTAGCTGACCCAGCCACGCGTTGCTGTGTTATAAATTAAAATAAAACCTATCCTATCTTTTAAGTTAGATCAATTAACAGATAGTTACGAAGTTTGATCAAAATCGGTTAAGTAGTTTAGGAGTCCATCGCGGACAAACAACGTGACACGTAATTTATATATATTAAGATGAACAATAATTTTAATTTTACTAAAATAAATTATTACTAACAAACTTGCTACTAACAAAATAAAATTTCATAATGATCTGCTGGTCCAGTGATTGCTTAATACAGCGTCGGATTTGAAATTATAGTCTAATTAGCTACATTTATTGTAGGTAATAAAAATTATTCAATCAGTTTTGATATAAAGTATGAGTATAGCTACTACACTAGAAGTATCTACATCGATTGAAAATAGTTTCTACTTTAACCCGGCAGCTTTTCTAAGTGATAATGTATTGCTCACTTTGCATAAAAACGTAAGCGTTAACACCAAAAAAGACCCCCGTAGATTTTCCTCTTGTGAACGTTCATTCCACGAACCCTGGTATATTAGAAGCAGGAAAGCTTGGATTAAACGTATTTGCAGATAGGTCTCCGTTGCTTTCGAAAACGATCGCTCTATTGAGTCGGTATTTATTTAGCGGTCCCTCGGGATCAGGGTGGTTTGGCCAACGATAGCTTATTTGCCAATTTGCATCATTAATGCGCCACGCTTAATTGATTTAATATGTAAATCTAGAGATAAAATTTTGTTGGCTTTTAACATGAGGCCTACTGCATTAATGTTGCATTAATAGTATATTTGTAATTTTAATATTTACATGTAGATTACATGTTTTTAAAATTAACAACTTGTAGTTATTCCATTTCGTTTTATTGTATTTTGGTGGTATTTGTTTTAAAACGCTATAAAAATATTTTTTTATTTTTTCTATGTAGTAGTATATATTCTACATACAGAGTATAACTTAAGAGATCTCTTAAATGATATGAACTCTTTCATATGTCCCAAATTAGGGTATGAAAGAAAAATAGAATCATTATTTGCAGTATTATTATATATAAATTAGTTTGATAAATTAAATAATCAGATGTTCCTTAACACACAATTGCATTTACTGAATTAAGATTTGTTATTAGAATATTATATTTACCTTTAAACGCCCTCGTCAAAAACGTCATTTATTATCATTCATTTAGAAATAAATAACTATTTATAAAAATAAAATGGATTGAAATTAAATTTAAGGCAGCAGATTTTATTTCCCGCTAGCTCAATAAAAAAATCTCTTTCTTTTTTCAAATAAATGATGGTCGTTATCCCATCTTGATGGTTTGTACCTTCGATATGGATCAAAACATTGATTTATATCCTTAATTGAGAGTGAGAAGGATTTATTTTGAAAGTTGTTAAAACCCAACATTTCGTGACTGTTGCTAAATTCTATTTGTAGTGCTTTCAAAATCATTTAAAGAAAAAAGAACTTGAAAGAACTATTAAATATGCTGATAAAAACCGCAACTACAATTTTATTTTATTTAAGTTTTATATAAACTTTGGCAACACTGTGGTATACATCAAATACTAAAAAAGTATAAATAGTTTACCTGTTTTAGTAATTCTAAAGCTAAATTTGAGAAAAAGCCTAGGATATATGTATATTATCCCGTAAAGTTAAATGGCGTAATATTTGACGCGTTTTATTTGATATTGAGCAACTTTTGTACAGACTGGTTATTGGGAGGGTGACTAAAATCATTGTTATATTGTGCTCTTCTTGACTTAGGTATGCCTAAGTCCCTTCCAAAATAGCATCATTATTGCGAGGTAATTTTTTTGCAATGGTAAATCCATTCGGAAGATAAAGATATGTTGTATAAAGTATATACATGTATAAAGAAGTCAGTTTAAAGAGGGATTATAAAATGAGCTTGAAGAAGTCAAATTGTAATCGATTTTTGTGATGATAAACACATTCGGTGATTATATGTTCAATAACTATTACTACTACTATAGTCAGTACCAATAAATAAAAATGAAAACAATATGCTAGTGGCAAGATGTCAGAAGGTATGATGAATAAATATAAATACCGTACATGATATTCAATATCACCATTTAGCACTCTAGTTTCGGCAGAATCGAAAAACATAAAAACAGTATCTGTATGGAGCAAGAGAGAACTCGAAAAAATTGGAAGCCCACTGAAAATTTGATTCGCCACGGACATTTGGTTTTACACAAAAAGAGGCTTGGTGCGTGTCCACTCTCTAACATGGTAAATAAAACTACACAATTCGGTTTGAATTACCAAGTCAACCGATAGATTATTTATTAATGCTCCTTTTGTTCGGTTTAGTTCGGTCAAATTCTGAGGGTAATTTCACTTGCAACTTTTGGGACGGAAACAATAGGAAACAGTTAGTGAATTCACAATATAAAATACTATTATACTCTTAAAAAATCCTTGAAACAATTCTTCTGCTTTATCTATTGTTTGTATTGATTAGTTTTTTATTAATTTGATGTTGTAGGTAATAGTTTTTAGAACATAAAGTGATGTCAGTGGTATTGAAGCTTAAAGAAACACTTGAAAAAAAATCGACGGGAATGTCAAAGTTACGTTAGCTCAACTAAAAGAGCACTCGGCCTGATAGCGGGAGACCATCTCTCGCTATCCGAATCGAGCCCCGCCTGACTCCTGAGGTAAGTTGAAATTTTTGTACAAAATTTTTTCAAATTTAATTTTTAATCCTTAATACTTTTTTCACTTACTAATTTAAAAGGTTAAAGTGTCTCTAAATTATATTTCAAAGCAGTGTTTGGTGATCAATCAATATGGTCAATCTCAGTAGTTAGTTACATCAAACTTTCTTCTTGCAGTAATAACTTTTATCTGCCGGACATCTGTCTGGTTCTCGGACCCTTTTCTACCCTTGTCTTCGACACTATTACCTGTCAATATCTTCATAGTTTCGTGTCAATATAGTTTTCTGCATATTTATTGGTTTCCCACGATACAAATCTATAAAACTTAATATGGAGACTCTATAATGGTCATTCTATAATAATATATGATCTTTAAAAATCGCTTTCTTACAATATGGGACATGTCTTTCTTGAATTTGCTAGTTTCCCCCTCTCAATTGCATTATTGAGATTAAACTTTTTCTAGCATTGTTCTCCAGTAGAATAACGGTATATAAAACAATTTACAAAAATTGAATAGGTAAAATTTTAGTCTGAAATGACTTAAAATGTCAAGATTTTCAATAAATAAGTTCAAAAAACCCAATTTGAACAATGAATGACGATAACTTGTATCTTTATGTAATTATATAAAAAATCTTTATTCACTTTTAATTTGCCTATTCCGACTTGCACATGTGCATGAACGCATGCATGTCTGTGTAATTGTTATATTTTCTGTTAGCATTTTGAATTATTTTTGTTGTACCATATGGCATGTATTGTATAGCACAATCATAACAAAGTTCGAAGTTCTCCAAATTCCGGAAAAATCCGTAGGTAATCTGGTAAAAAGTAATCAGGAAAAAACAAATATATTCATAACTCAAATGTACCTTTCAGATCAAAGTGACTAGTACGACAAAACGCCAATTTCATATGTAAAGATCTTATATAAGACAAGAAAAATATATACAAATGTGTAAATACATCTACACTCGTAAATCTCGTGGCAAGCTTTTATAGCATATAAAAAATATTTGATGTAATTAATGCATTTTTTTTATATTTCAACTTTATTTTCTTCTTTTGAAAGCATTTCATTAACAGGTTGTTGTTAAAAATTATTTTGAGTGTTATTTTTTCCATTTATAAATCCATACGTCCATAGTTACCAATCCATACCAATGATGATGGATGTAAAAATGATTAAAAGTTGAGTGAGATTCTAATAGCATTGTAATATACTTACACAGAAAATGAATATTGATATTAACCGTTAAGTGTTCCCTCGGGAAATCTTAGTTCTCCTTAATCTTAATCTCTATGCCTACTACATGATAGGTTTACCACATGGCATTTCGTTCGATATAACAGTCTCTAGCATATGAGTTTACTGAGTTAGGCATGTTTGAGCTCGTGATATAATTAGACATCGCTATCTTGTCTCTCGCTCTACCGTAAGTGTTGTAATCTAACATGTTAACATAGAACATTCAAACTTTACATGTCATAATAATTAAATAAGTTTCTTGTCTACTATAGGTAGTTATATAAGTTTTCACTTATTACCAACTAACAAATTATTATGTATATTTTGCAGCCAGTGATAACATATACATAAATATATAATGGATATAGAACATAAACATGAAAAAATATTTGTTTAAATCTATATAATTTTCATTATGTACACAATTAGAGAATCATTTCGTAGCTACTACGTATTCCTAACTACGTAGTCGCTATGGGTATGTAATGTACGCAGCACCGACCATTGCGCCGCAGGCTCTTGGTCCAAATTACACAACCCAGACGCCGGCTCATTGTCCCAATTTCTATTTCCAAGCAATAAATAAATTCGAAATTTTATACCCTATTCATGCAATCTCTTTGTATAGGAACAAGAAAATCTGCATTGTCACATTTTTTTAGATACTACTTGTACTATCTCTATTTAGTTCATTTTTTTTTTGTTTAAGATAAAATGTGTAAAAAGTATTTTATTTCCACTTCTTCCGCAATAACACACTCACACATTCCTAATCATACATTTTTATAAACAAAGAGTACATTTTTACCCATATAAAAATAAAAACCAAAACCAACATAACGATATTGTTAGAACTGCCATAAAAAAAACATGTAGGTCAGGCGGCATTATTCAAAGAACACACTTTAACTACCCTAGTTAACACCCACTAACTAGACGTTTTAATTAAATTTCCGTCTACATTGAAACAATTTAACACCCTCCTTGTTATAAAAAGTAATGTTAATAAGATCCGAGCGGGGCTTTACGCAAGTTGTAAATCAAGCTCTTTTCATTTCGGCAGAGGTGTCTGTTCATTTCTTTTCCTCTCCCGGAGGAATTAAACTTCTCTATGGGCAATTGGCCACCTCATTTGAGTTTTAATTTTTCTTTCGTTCTGGCTATATATATGAGTTTATTAAAGGTTTCTTGCCGACTGTTTCCTTCTTATTAAAGGTTTACTATACTATTATAACATTAAACAGTGCATTCTTTCAGCCTTCTCCAAATTATAAATCTCATAGATTTTTTTATGTAAAAAGAAATATATAAGGTCCTATCGTTGAAGTTACCACGATTTTTTAACACAAATCGAACATGACAATTTAGTTAATGCATTTCAAGATTATCCCGAAGAAATCCTGAATTTTTATCAAATAGGTACTTGGAATTACTTAGGATCGTGACAATGTAAACGATTCCTGTGATTGGTGTGCGGAGAATTAACGTTAAGAAAACATTGAGTAATAGCAGAGAACGTGCTGATTTATAAAGAAAGTTGTTTTGTTTGTTATACTTAAGTTATAATTATACATCGTTATAGTGCGGGTAGTTTGGTGGCGATTCAAGGACGACAGACAAACAGGATTATGATACACAATTAACTATTATAAATAAAAATAATAAATGTTTAATTGTTATTTATTACCATAATGTTTGAAGTTCACCGCGCCGCTCGCAGGCCTATTGTTTTATTATTAGGTTCGTCTCTGGAACTCTGCATCCACATAAAACAATAGGCACAAAAGGAACTATTATATTATGTCATGTGTTATTTTGCTATTGATTTCCGTAAATATTGAAGTATACCGCACCACCTCCAGGTATTGTTTTTATTATCCAGTTCGTCTGCATAAAACAATGAGTATGGCAACTACTGTTTTGTGGCGCTATAATATATTGTTTGACACTGATTTTCTTAAAATGTCAAGTGGGCCACGTGCTTGCTTTTGAAGTAACTGTTTCAAGTGTTTTCTTTTTGTTCCCGCATTAAATTAACTGACCTGGGATGTGTTTTCTGGTCTACATTTTTGCATTGTTTATTGGGCGCTTTTTAATTTGTTTTATTGTATTTTTTTTAATTTCTTATTACTAAATTTTTAATAAAGTATAATTCGATTAATTTAAATTCATTTATTACTTTGACACGGAATTGTCACATTATTACTTACATGATTTTTCTGGTTTTAAATTTAGTAATGTTTTACCTGTCAAAAAAATAACCCTCAATATTATACTTTAATTTGATTTATATTTCTTGTGTGAGTATAATTATGGAGAGGCAGATTAACTGATAACATGAGTGAATTACACACGGAATATTTTCCATCGCTGACTTCTTTTATTTAAATGTGACGCATTACTTAAATACTAGAATAGCTACAGTAATTCGGTCGTTACCTATGAAATTTGTATTTCTTCTTTTATATGTCTAAATTTAGACCTTGAATAATATAAGAATCATAGAAATTATTTAATGTTGTACTAGATTTAAGAGGTAACCAGTGAATAAAATCTCGAAAATAACACCAGCTGTTGTTTGCTGAATATTTATTGGTTGTAACAACTATGTTTTTATTCAATATTGTGACAGAAATGAATTTAATGTCCATTGTTATAAGTATAAATGATTCATAAAATAAGCATCCTTGCTTATTAAAGAAATGAGGAAAACGTTAGTATACAAAAAGCAAATTCTACAGAAATCTCTATATTAAAACCAATATCTTAGATAAGGAATAAAAATATGTATTTTGCTCTTGATTTCCTGCAATACGTAGTCTACAAATAATTTATATTAAAAACTATATTTTCATAGATAAATAAATGTGTATATGTGAGATATTCGTAGAACATTGATATTTAAAAATAATTATAGGGTTAAATCGAAATAGAAAAGAGAACTCTATGATTTTAAATAGCTATGATTCTAAGATATACCATGTGCATTGAGTTAACAAACGCCTAGAAAATCTTGCGTTGAGTCGCTACCACATCGTTTATATAAATAACGTTGCATTAAACTAATACAAATATAAAACTCAACAAGTATACAAACTTTTTTTTTACTTATAAAATTAGTCTCAAAATACGTTGTTTTGATTACAGATTATCAAGCAAGTGAATATTTTGTAGCACATCGAACTTTCAGATAACGGTGATCGCTTATATTGAAACACTTGTAATGTTTCTTTGCAAAGGGAGAATTTCTAACATCATGCGGCATCTTAAATCCAACGTAAATAAAAAAAATCATACGGTTCGAATTCACATTTAGAATTCGAGACTAAAGACTTTCATCGCTGCAATTGAAGCTTACATTCACCCAAATAAATTTAATGTTATCCGACATTTGGAAAGTGATATGCATATGAAAGTAGAATTCCTAGTTAGCTAAAATTCTATGGACTTCCAATGCAGTATTCCACTTATTATGGTTTCATAATAAATTTAGGGAATTGATAGAAAACTGCTTACACAATAAATTAATATGGAAATAAAATCAAATTCAAAAGTGAATCTAATATAATACTGACCTATCTTCCCCAAGTCTACTAAGATAAAAGAAAGGAGAAAATGATATGAATACTGAAGAATGAATTTATTTACTTCAGCGTTGACGAGACAACCGATGCGACGGGAAAAAATGTAGCAAATGTTATGATAGGTGCACTGTATGACTCGAACACTTCGCCGCATATTTTCGGTAGTAAGATATTGGAAATAACCAACCAATTAACGATTACGAAATTTGTAAATTTAACACTCCAATATCTTTGGAGCTCAGAATATAATAAAAATTTAAACAAACAACTTTTTTATCACCGACGCTGGCTCTTATATGTTAAAAGATGAAAAAAAACCGTCTCAAAGGTAACCAAAAACTCATTTGACGTGTTTGGCACATGGTCTTCACAGAGTTGCAGGAAAAATTAAAGACCCTTTGGTGGATAAATTAATAAATTTTGAAAAATAAAAATATATTTAAAATCATCGTCTAGTATAAAAAAGTTAAGAGAGTTGTCCCCAGCTACCACCTCAACCTGCAATAATGAGGTGGAGAACATGATTAAATGCTGTTACATATTATAGTAATTATTTTGATCAAATGTAATATGCAATAAATAATTTAAACTTATGTGAAGCAACTGTCATTGCAGAGGCTAAAACAATTTTGTTTTCGAGCTAACTTAAAGAAAATATTAGTTTTATTGAGAATAATTTTAAAATTATATCTTCATCGATATTAAAACTAGAAAATCCAAAACTTAATTTAAACGAATCTATTTCCAAAGTATCCGCGGTACAAAAAAACTACCGAAGATGTATTTATATCTAAAGGGTAAAGAAATATTACTAAAATTTAAAAGCGTCTTAAAAATTAAATTAAGTTTTAAAAAGCAACGAATTCTGTGTTGTTCCATATATAAATATGAATACTTTACGAAATTACAAATTAATGAAATTTTAGACTATAACTTTTGTTGAAGTTGAGAAATCTTTTTCTTATTTGAAATGGTTTTTTCCAGTAGACGTCACAAAATAAAAGGAAGCAGCATTGAAAAGATTCATTCAAAATAATAAAGGATTTTTTACCAAAAAACATTAATTAATTAATTTAACGCTTCTCAAATGTCAATTGTGTTTTTATTTTATTTACTGTTTCATTTTTTAACTATTAAAGATTAAACAAGTTCTGTTCAAATATAATTCTATTTATTTAATAATAAATGTATTTCAGACTTTTAGATAATTTATTTTATATTTAATCCTGACATTTCGACTCCTTTACAGGAGCCGTGATTACAGGATGACTAAGGTAATGGTCATATATTTTCTACTACCTTCACAATATTTTAATCGGGCACGTTCCTAATTGTTAAAATTTTATATAAATCAAATTGTTTTATTTTACATTTTATTTAGTTATTAAACTCTCACTACGATTGCGTTGTATATGCTACTGAGTCTACTTCCAGTTCGGTAATTGGGTGGCCTTTTTGAGAAGAACTGGCGAAAGAAACTCGGGCTGGGGTAACCGACCTCCTCAATAGTTAGCTCAATGTAATTCAATTGTTATCTGAGTGCAGATTTGTTTTGTATTTATATTGCATCTAATTTTATAATGGCATGTTGATACGTATCCTGAAGTTTTGCCAATAAATAAATAATCTGATCATAAAATGTTTGTATTATTTTACAGACTGCCCCATGTTAAACAGAATTTACAATCGAATCTTGTTTGTCAAAATCGTAAGGTCATTCGTTTGTATTATTTTGTTTTACAAGAAATGAAATGTATTTAAAGAAAAATAGTTTTTTTTACCAAAATGCCTTAAATCTTTTCTTACAGGTTAGATTACTTCTTAAACGAAGGATATACCGATTATCAAAATAATCATCGGTATGTTTGATACCACGTAAAAACAAACTATCTTATATATTTTGATTACACTGAGAGTGCCCGCGCGATAACGATGTGTAATTATAATCATGAACAGTTAACCGGTTAACGATAAAGAAGATACAGTTTTATAACAACATATGTTTTATTTAGTTCTTACACTTCCGCGCAAAAACTACTTTTTATTGGTAGAGAATATACATATAAGTGTTTGGTGCATCGGTAGCGATCCTCCCTTTCACACAGACGATCCTGGGTTCCGGTCAGAGGAAGGTTTGCGCTATAAATGGCAGTCCGGGAAGAGGCAATGTTTTTGCTATGAATAACTATACTATACCATTTGCACCCGAATCATGGGTCATCATATATATATATATATATATATATATATATATATATATATATATTACAAATTTATGTATCATATATCTATGATTATCGTTACCTTAGAAGCCTGTGCTTGGGCCAGGGTGATTGGTGTGAAAGTAAGAAAAAAATTTGAGTTATCATTTTGATTTTGATTACATCCCTATTTGATTTACATCATCTTTATAGATTATTTACGTAGTACTACAAATTTATTTCAACAAAAATAATAAAAATAAAGATTGCCCTACGGTATCCGGCAGAGTAGAATAGCACTAACCCTTCACACTTAAAGGTGCCTTAAAAGGCGACTTATGATACTGGATGTAGTCACTTTGCACCTCCCTTAGGCAACAAACTGAACATAGGTGTATTTCGATTATGGTCTTTTACTGCAATATCCAACTCGCCTACCAAGCGTGGAAATTATTGTAAAGCCCCACAGTTGACATTTTTCAGATGAGATGATGGTAATACAATTTAAACACCACACTATAACTTAATTAATTAATTTGAATAAAACACTTTTGTACGGATTTTGCACATATTGTATTTTATTTAATATGCGCAAAATCCGTAAAAAAGTGTTTTATTCATGTGTAACGTGCGCGGAAGTGTAAGAACTAAATTACTTAATTCAATCATATTTCATTATTCTTTACTTTCATCGTACATTTCATTTTCATTCTTCTGCTTAAATAAGAAACATCAATGATCTGTTTATATTTGTTTGTGTGAACCGATCCTGACGACCTTTATGCGGGTATAATATCTGTAAGTGTAGACCTTCTTCCTGGTCGGCAGGACACGTTAAGCCAGCCTTACTAGAGCGCGGCGACTTCGTGCGAGATGTTCCTAATCGGATTACGACACTCTACGATATTAGGGTACCGACACTAGGGAAATATGTCCAACCACCACGCAATATGTCTGTATGAAGTAAACGCACACCGATTACATGGGGTATTTAATATTTTAGCAGTCGTGAATGCTGTTATCATGACATCTACAAAACACGTAGCAGCTGAGTTCGAATATGTAGGTTAAACGAATATTCAAAGAGTCAGTTCAGAGTCAAAAGAAGAAGTAATAGTTTCACTTAAATTTTGGCATTTTTACGTATAGAAAACATACATTATTTGAAATACTGGCTTTGTTGAGACTAAGCTATTATTATTTGCGTGGAAAACTCGTTTCATATTTATATTAAAGCAGAAAATATAAACTTATTAAGATACCCACATGACACGCAAAAAATACTCTGAGTATTTGTGTGACTTACATATAAAATTGCAGGTTTCTAAGGATATCTTTTGAAAAGTTCTTTTTCCTTACTAACATATTTTATACTAGCGGCCCGTCCCGGCTTCGCACGGGTGGACAAAATTCTTTAAATTTTTTCTAGCATTCAATATAGCCTATGACACTCAGCAATTATGTGCCTTTCTATTGGTGAAAGAATTTTTAAAATCGGTTCAGTAGATTCCGAGATTACCCCTTACAATTTAACAAATATACAAACACACAAACTTTACTTCTTTATAATATTAGTATAGATTACCTTAGCAAATTGTGTTATATTGCCCATTGTCTAGGTATGTTTAGCAATAGAAAATACAGATGCTATGCTAAAAGTACATATCAATTTACGAATCCAAAGAGAAGCCATACAAATATTTTTTATTAACAATCAATTCAAAATACCTTATTAGATTTTGTATACAAATAACCTTAAAACAATAGCTTGAATTTAAAATTAATTATATGAACTTAAGTTTATATAATTTTGAAGCCGTTATATGCTTATATGCTTATTCTTATTCTTGTATACAATTGAACGATAAAAGAATTTTGCCAAGATCTTATTTAAAGAGCACTTTTATATTGTTATCTATCGGCCATTCTTTATTTTACTGTAATAGATCATGTTAAAGTATACCCACCGAAACCAATATATAAATGAATAAATTGCAATATATAAAATTCTGAGTATGTGAGTATAATGCACTAAGAGAGTATTATGTTTTACGATTATAAGCTATATTAAAACCATAGCCATATGAATAAGTCCTTATTCCTACGCCCTATAAATTCAACTTTTTTAAGGATTTTTTGCTCGACGGCATTATGCAATTTGGTTTCAGAATGTTCAAAATATACTTAACTAAGTGAAAATGAAACGTTGTAAACAACGCCTGTATCAGGCGAGAAACGCTTTCCTCTTTTCAAAGGATCACCTTAACTCGCTAAAACGTAGTAAAGTGATTTAGTACCCACGTATAAGAAAAGGCCCTTCCATATAACGAGGAGCTGTTTTTGAAGTCGACTTTGGCATATACTTCTCAAAAACATTTTCGGCGCTTTGAATTTGAAATCGATTTTGTTTATCTGGCCCCTACTGAAGTTAATAAATTTCGAATAACATACACCAATTATTCAGTTCTAAACTAAAGTAGAACTTGACTATACCTATATAACTTCTTTGCGCGGTACGGTTGCCCAAAATCAGACTCTTAGTTTTTACGCAAATAAAATTGCGGGCAGAAAATTTTCCTTTTTTTGTAATACTTATACTATTCCACTTTTGCATATCATTTGAGAAATAATATCTAAAATACTATTTATAATTATTTGACACTACTAAATATAATAAAAATAATTTAAAGTGCGTAGTGACGCAACGAATTTTCTTTAAAATCTTATTTACTAAGAAAATTATAAAAATAGTCATAGGTAACTATTCAATTTCAAATCATTTTATTCTAACTCAAATAGAGTGACCCCGAATTACAACAAACTACTTCTTAACATATTTCAAAAGTTCACTGAGACCCAAAATGTGGTTTCGACGAAACTGTCGCAAAAGCCAGTGCAAATATAAAAGTTAAGGGGACGTCGGAACCGAATACGATTTTGACAAATTGAAAGCTTTTACCCTAAAACTTCTCATGAAATGGCTCCCGCGCGGGCTGTTACGTAGATACCGTAAAACAGACACACCACTACTTACAATCAGACAAAATGTTTCTAAATTATCGCATAAATATTTCACGGTAGATTTACTAAGAGAGCGTTCAAATAAAACCGATCCCCAATTGAAAAGCGAGTATTTGTCGAGAGACCCATGAATTTTTGTTAGCTAAAAACTTTCTTCGGATCGTTTGTATATAAGACTTTAGTATTCATTCATCTTAAATGGCAAATTGGCGAGAGCCACGTACTAATTAAAACTTATTTGTTCGGCAATAACTGAACTCAGTTATCTAACCTTATTCAGTACTTTAGCTTAGGTATTATTAGGCAAGTGTGACCTGAGTCTAAAGTTGTATTCATATAAAAGGATGTTTTTTGACGTGATAACGTCTTATAAATTGGTTGCGGCTGGGAGTCACTTATGAAAAAGTGTAACGCTCGGTAACGTTACGATGAGTCACCGAACGAGAGAGAGGCCCGCCGAATGCCTTGCGTCTCTCTCCCACTCAATTTAATTATATTCATATCAATAAATATTCTACCGAGAAAAAGACGTTGTCACGTAAAATCTTCGCCCGTAAAACCGACTTTACAGGCAAAAAAAAAAAAAAAAAAAAAAAAAAAAAAAAAAAAAAAAAAAAAAAAAACGACTTTTTTTTCCTATGCTTGACTGTGATATTTCTATTAATTGTTAAACAGTAATTGTTTAATTCCTGAATTATCTAATTTTCAAAACCCATTTTCCTTTTGTTTTCTTTATTTCACTTAAAAACCTCATTCATTTATCTGTGTAAAACGATTATGGACGAACTACCGAAAATCGAGTTTAAAGAACATATTTTTTAGCAATGTGCTTTTTTATGAAAAATGATTTTCTTAAAAAAGCCATCACTTAATATAATCATAAGTAATAATAATAAATCCCGAACAACTCACAACTATTATTCAATCCCAAACTAAGCAGAACATATACTTTACTAATGATAAGTAACGTATAGAATACATAAATAAATATAAAGAAGACTATGACTCAGAAAGAAATTTGCATTGCCTATCATACTTAAATAGGGTCCTCCCAGGATTCGAACCCAGAACCTTAGGAACCGAAGGATGATAGCTACCGTTGCACCAAGCGGCCTTCATATAAAAAAACAGATACGTATTTCTAAATTTCGGTATTGCATAAGCCGGTCGTAACCAAATCAATCAGATCGAACATTATTTTCTCTTTTTTTATGAATTTACTTTCATAAAGTCATACTGTTTTTTTAGACAAAAAAATAAAAGACTCATCAATTATTTTCAGTAATCTTACTTGGTTTCAAGTACACTATAGCATTTATCTATTTTAAGACTGTTTTATGAAATACAAAGTGATTTTTTTTCAAATTAGGTTCTGGACTAAAACTATCGTAATAAATAAATAAACAAACCAATATTAAACAATATCACATACATTTTATTATAGAGATTTAAATGTATTTTTGAAATAACATACTTAATTGAATGAAAACGGTGATTTTCTTAAACACAGGAGTATTTCACTAACTTAATAAAGTCGCACGATCACTCATATGTCGAGTTATACCTAAAACGTACGAACGGTTCGTAATTTTCCGGAAGATGTTATCATTTCGTTTTATTTTGTAATATTTTGACCCGAGAGTACTTCCCCTCATTAAGTTTTTAAGGGTTATGCAAAGGTATGTCGCGGTGTTTTTTTACACCCAGTATTATAATTATAATAAATTAATTGCATTTGATACAATTTATTACTACTATATTATTATCCTATGCCACTATATTATTATCCATCAAAATGATGTTTTCTAATAAGAAAAATATGAAACAAATAATAATTTGTTTAATATTTTAATTCACTAGTATATTACCTTACTTGGGTGAATTTTATTCTAGGTTTTGGTTTCTTTTATTTCAAGTATTAGAAAGTCTTTCTAGTTAGACGTTGTTTGTTACTCTCATGGTTAACTAAACTAATAAAACTAAAAATACTGTTAATTAAGTAGGTATTATTTTTAACTTTAAGAAAATTTAAACTTATAATATATGCAAGTACACTATTAGGATGTTTTTTTAAGAATTTTAGCATTTTATATTTAATATCAAACGTGACTTTTACAAAAAAAAACATAAGAAAACAGAAGTTAATCAAATATAAAACATTTGTTTATAAACTAATTGAATAAAGGGTTTGTTAAATAATCATTTTCCAGGTTGTAAAATGGGCACACATACATCCCAGGTCCACACATTCACCCAAAGTGACGCCCAAGGATTTTTCATACTTTTAGGTCTCTGAATTCCGATACTAAAGTGTGCAAAAGTTAATGAAGTTGTGATATGTCGGTTGAAATAATTATTTGTTATGCATGGCTGCAAAGTTCAGATTTGGCCGCGAGTTACCTTTATTGAAACCTGAGCCAGCGAAGGATTCTAGGATTGAATCACGAGCGTAGCGAATAGTTCAGAGATAGAATTCTATGCGTAGCGAGGATTTCAAAGGTACGAGTTGCTAAAAACTTTGCTGCCGAGCGAAACATAATTTTTCACCTCACTACAGCGAGGAAAATTTTTAGGTGCAAGAAAAACAGCTAAAATAAAATGGTAAATAGGTTTATTTAAATTAAAAAATAAAAGTAAAATTGTTACAATTAGTAATGTAAAATATAAATTTTAATTGGTTTCTATTAAATGTGATTTGACTAAGAATACCAAAATCACTTTGACAGTTCTTTTTCGGGTGCGGTCCGAAATCAAATCATATGTTCTGAAATCTCACCCACCATACATATAAAATTCTTATAATAAAATATGATATTCTAAATAATAATTATTCTTATTGATTTTATAGTTTAATGAACTAAATAATTTCATAAAACCAAAACGGAGTATTATAGTATTAATTTAAATAAGGATAAAATGTAACTTATAAAGACTATAATAACGATTCGTAACGTACCATGTGTATTTTTTCTTTGAATAGAAAGGTTCTAATTTTAAAACACTTTTACACACTAGCGGATAAAATGCAATTTTCTACGCAGAAACGGAATTATACGCCAAACTTTTCCTAGCATGGTGAAAAATATTAATCGCGCATCTTCAACGCAGCTCAATTAAAGCTATATTTATTGTAGTTCCATATAACATAAAAATGCTTAAGTTATATAATGAAATCTGTCAAACTTCTACTTTATCAAGTAAGATCATCTCGCAGTATAGAAAAGGAGAATATTAGCTACATACTCTGGAGTTATGCTTGATAATTATAAGTTTAAGTAGAATAATCAATGAATTCTGTTTTTTTGTACATAAGTAATATTTTTTAAATTAATTTTTTTTTTCTTAAACAATGAAAAATAAAATAAATTTAATTTCATAAAAACATATTTTATACATCGTCTTTAGCTACATTAGCTACTCAAAATATTTCTAAAAACATTTGACTTATACATTACATTCAGATATAACAATAAAGTAAAAATCAAATGGGAAAAACTGCAAACTCAGTTAATTAGAGTATGAATTGGATTCTATGCAAAAGTGAACTGTTTTTGATGCCAACACAAAAACGGCGCCATAGACATTGAAATGTGGGTATCAGATTTTAGCTGCTGGTTTGAGTTTCTAAAAAGTGATACCGTCGATGACCGACGCTAAAAGTAGTAGATGCTTTGTCTTTAAGGCGCTTGTATCACCATAGATATATCACTCCCACTTATTACTTACCACTCTTTACTTAAAATAAATTAATATTTCCCACATTCACACCAATTAGCCTAGTCCAAAGTAAGCACTGTAAGACTTTTATTATGGATACTAGGGCAACGCATAGACATACATATATAATACATAGATATGTAATATTCATAGAAATATATAGGTATAAACACCCATGACTCAGGCACAAATGCTCGTATTCATCATACAAAAATCTACCCCTATCGGGATTCGAACCCAGGACCATCGGTGCGAAAGGCAGGATCGCTACCGTTGCACCAAACGGTATTTACTTAAAGCTCAGATATCTTAACCACTATATTATTATTTCAATTTTCTTTGACTGTTTTCATTAGTAACGTAAGAAGGGCTTCTTTAAAATAAATTACCTACATTGTCCCCGTAGGTTTGTAGCTTTAATTATTGAGGGCTTTCACTGACCTCATTGTAACAAATTTATATCTGGAAACATTTAACTGAATTTTTATTTTCCAAATTCACAAATGTGACTACTGACTTTTGTTTTATAGTGCCATGTTTACTAATTTTATTTTATTGAATGCTGCTTATCTTGAAATTAAGCATATTCTTTATATGAGATATCAAATTATATGGGTATGAATAAACTGCATTCTAGTACTACAGCGCTATAAATTCGCTGCA
Organism: Calamotropha paludella; assembly: GCA_927399485.1. Taxonomy (NCBI): domain Eukaryota; kingdom Metazoa; phylum Arthropoda; class Insecta; order Lepidoptera; family Crambidae; genus Calamotropha; species Calamotropha paludella. Next base: position 12,687,469 of record OV656809.1, read on the forward strand.
CACAATTAATAGTGCCAAATCTATAAAAAGACATTCGAAACCAGACAATCGCATAAACAACAAAGGTGTGCTGCTGAATTGAACGTCAGAAGGTAAACATAAACTATTTCAATACGAAGGCTCATACAACAGCCTTCTGGTCCAGTGAATTTGCAATATAAAATGTTCTCTTTGCTTTTACCTCGAAATACAGAGGTGGAATTATAAAAATACTACAAGTATATCTACAAGATTTGATTTAAGACCTAGAAAAACAGTATACTCATTGGATTTCTTTTTAAATGTCAACAAACGAACACAATAGTTCGACCGAGTGTTAGATAGAATACCTAAGCCTTAACCTAAAAAACCTAAAAAAACAACTAGGTATTTGGCTGCGTTATTTCCTATGGAATAAAACTATCCGCTTGCAGGAACCAGCAAATGGTTGTGCGGGCGATTTAAAATTAGTGGACTGTATTGCTGAATGAGAAAATTAATGTCGACAACAAATATGGCACGATACCTTACCGCCACATGGTGATGCTGGAGACTGCCAGGGTCATCCCTGGGTTTTGCTGTTCCTTATTGTTACGCACACGAAGACATCATCACATAAAAGTATAGTTTGTTGTAGGGGTTTGCGGATAGGCCACTAGTTCAATGTAATATTGCGGAACTCAGCTCGCCATCAGTCGAATATTTTCTTTTTTTGTCCGCATGTTGGTCACATTGCGGTTTGATTTGCCACCGATAGATGTCGCGGTCGTCTCGCTCTTCAATATGCGAGATAAGGTATGTGCGAAAGGGAAATGGAGTAAATGGAGGTGAGGCTAGGAGTGTCAACTAAACTAATCAAAATTACAAAAACATACAAATAAATAACGCGGCACATTTGAATTTAATACTGGCGCAACCATTCATTTAATTATTAATATGGTTATTATTATTGCTTGTAATCACGCAATGATAAACATTAAAATAATTGAGAATAAATTAAAATTAATTAATTCTTACACTTCCGTGTAGTTCTTACAATGAAATGAAACCATTTTAAACTAAACGCGTTTATTTTCATATTTTGTATTTTAAAACCTGAGGTATCAGGAGCTGTTTTCTCAGGTCGACTAATGGTTACCGTTACCTTACGTTTAGTTATCCACTTAAAGTTTCATTTCAATGAGTAATAATTTTTTTTAATAACATTTATTTTAACAATTATTTTAATAACATTTTTAACATAACCACGCAAAATAAACGCTTTTCATATTTAAATATCATTATTATTCGAACCCATTAATAGATCAACAATTAAATATGAATGCATAACGAACTCTAATTGGATTGTACAGTCGACTACACACCGAGCTCTCACTTTGTCGTTTCAACCAATCTTATTTCGTTATTGGAATTATTCCCTTAACATATACTTTCTTTGTAGATAAAACCTTGAAAAACTTAAGTAATAGTCGGTTATTCTTTTCAGTACATAAATCTACATGTCCTTCAGTACATATTTTCTATTACCATGATTAAACTTTAGCAACAGTGTAAAATATATTTTATATATCCATCAAAATATATTTTACATTGATCAAAGGATTTTAGTTGTAGTATAAAACAAGAACAGTTGTGAATAGAAAGTTGTTCAATTAAAAACAGTGCTTTGTTATGTACTGTACAGCATTGTCGTACTTATGAATACTTTATCGTGCCCATCATGCAACACGTACAGGTTGAGTTATTTCTATTGCGTATTGTAGTTTTGTATCGGCTCAAGTCTCACTCTCCCTCTTTTATTCGTAGGCCCTAACCTAGATGGCTAGTGCTCCAGCAGTGGGAAAATCAATAGGATGATGATGATAAAACCACTGTAATTGTGTACTATTTTAATTAAGATCAGGTGAAATGATAATCAAAAGAAATCCCTGGTCGGATATACTAATACAACAATCAAAAGCTGTCGATAGCACGGTATAATATTATTTACCGATCGGATGACCTAAGTAAGGTGAAGTTCTTAACGTGATATAAAATAAATGATATTACTGAAGAAGTACTTTCTACAGAGACGTAACAACTTTATCACGTTTTTATCAATTATTAATAATACCTTTATTCTTTACTTTCGTGAAACGGCGTATATTTTGGAAAGAACAACATCCCGAACCTGCGGCTTCGCAAACCCCTCGGGAATCCACCACGCAACTTTTACTCCTGTAAGCTAATAACTTTTGAGGCACTACGAAAAGTAATCAATTTTGCAACGCAACTCGATAACAATTCCTTTTAGGTTAACTTTAACGGAAAATTCCTCTCTGGTTTTCTTATTTCGGATACTACCTACTTTTCTTTTCAATAGAATCATCAGTCAATGTAGTTCCCACAGAGAATAATAAAATATTTTTTCTAACGGAAGGAATAAAAACAAAGATAAAGAGGATATATTTTTCTTAGAAACTAAAGGGTAGAGGAAATGCCAAGATTGAATAAACATTTTATAACAAGAAAATCTCGTTTTGTAAAGTTCATTTTCGCAAACAAAGCGATGAACTTAATAATCGTTTGATAACATCAGGCGTCACTTGGCGGAAGTCTATATCCATTTATAATAACAGAAATAGCTTACTTCTGCAAAAATCAATCAATCGACAAATATAAAAATGTTAAACAAATCCCGATGATGTTTCATATGTTCGTTCCGAAACAAGTGTTACGTAGTTGGTGAAGATGTAAGATGTGTCACTGTTTTTGGTGTATGCGATATCTGCATTTATGAAGACTTAAAAAATCTGTTTAAATAAAGTAATAAATGTAAGTTCTCCAAAATTTATTTACATTTCATTCAAATTTGATTATACACAAAACCAAAATACATAAGATAGAGAAAGTAATAACCTCTTACTTATTACTTGTAAGTAGAAGTACCTATTGTATTCGAAGGATTAGGGTGCAATGTAATGTGAAAGTGCGACCATCTTAATATAGCAACTCAATCTAAGTTTAAGCTTTTAAGTTGTATTATTTCTCTGCAAGAACAGGAATTATGTACTTTTAATAAATTCAAAGTAAATGTAGGTAATATGTTTTAGTAAGTTTTATTTCTTGTTAAAAATGACTACATAGTATTAGCGATTCATTTTAACTGTATCTATAAAATTTCTTACTCAATATTAGTAAGGTCTCCAGCCATTGCTATTTTGTTTAATAACAGACTTATGAAGGTATAGCTACAGGAATGACACTCGATATGGAATGCGACATACCAACACAGAGCATCAACTGCTCATATGGATTCCTGCAGTAGAAACTATGAGATATCAATACTGTATAGGGTTGTCACTTACAATCATCACGTATTTATAGGAGATCTCTCATCTCCAATATATTCTGTTTTTAACAAATTTCTTATTTAATTGAACATGTAAATTTAACAGAGAATGCAATATTAAAAAATATCTTAAAAACATCGAATGTTCAACCCTCGTAAGTTAAAGACTTTACATAGAGATCCATCACTCCTATTTCCAAAATTCTCCTTGGGCCGATTCTAAAATAACAAAAAATTAATTGATTATTATTTTTTACCTATAGTTAAGAGCAAAATTACAAAAATGTATTCAAATTTATACTATAACTAGCTGACCCAGCCACGCGTTGCTGTGTTATAAATTTAAATTAAACCTATCCTATCTTTTAAGTTAGATCAAATAACAGATAGTTACGAAGTTTGATCAAAATCGGTTAAGTAGTTTAGGAGTCCATCGCGGGCAAATAACGTGACACGTAATTTATATATATTAAGATTATACTGTCTACTCATATCAGGATAACTGACGAATTTATTTACATTTTTCTTATTATATCCTAATATTTATATTCCTATATCCCTTTAAACCGTGCTCTTAAGCTAAGCAATAACTTAATTAAACAAGTATCTACAATTTAAAATACATTTTAACATTCAAAATAAAGAGATTAACTAATAGCAAACGATCTATAACAAATTATGAAAATATTGCCGAGCTTCAAGAAAGCTTTTATATTAAGGGATTATTAACTTTAATTGTTTCAGAAATTGTTGCGAACTTAAATCTATTGTAACTGTATTCGCCCCTTTGAGACTGTATACTTTTCTGCAAAATCTTAAAACGCAAATTAAACTGAGAAAGCAATGTTCTTTTTTGTAGCAAAAATGTTCTGTGATAGTCTTTTATAACAACAAATTACTAATGCATAATACTTTAATACATCGAGGTGTCCCATAGTGAATTGCATAGCGCGGCATAAAATTACGGAAGTTAAGCAACTATCGTTGGGACTGGTTACGGGTTGGATGATAAAAGAATTATTACATACTCCTCGATATATCTGAAGGTACGATAAGGCGTTGGCCTCGACTGTATCTGTAATAGTAAGCACTCAGCAATCCGCAATGGCTCATGTAGTGAGTTGAAGCCTATTCTTTTTTTTTATTAGGAAAGGCCTTTGCCATAGAAGCATTTCAATTAATGGCTTGATGATATATTATCGATCTGGCCATAGATACTTTTCTAACCAGAAACATCAAAATTCAATTTTATTATTTACTAACTTACCCGCGCGACTTCGCACGCGTAGATTTTGAGCTTTCGATACTCAATATTTTATTGCTTTTTTACGATGTTTATTTTATATGGTTCTTAAATAATAATTTATGTAAGTACATTATGGAGCCTGTGGGATACAGCAAATTAGGAGAGAGGAGGTCGCTTATTTTTTAATTATCTTAATTCCAATATTAAATTAATGAAATGGTCTTATTTAATTAAAATCCTAAATTGACTAAGATTATTTATAACCTCTATTAAAATAATTTAAACTTATTAAAAGGGCATTAATTATTTCTAATATTGTTTAAAATAAAAAAAAATAAAATCATCTCATTTTACTAATTTTTTGCCATATTTATAATAATATTATTATATATTGTTTTATATCTTGTCATTGACATCTTACCCACTTGAACGTGAATATTTGCAAAAAAATAAACTCTTGTCACTTAACTCTTTCGAGACGTGATCGACAAAGCTTATGATAATCATCATTGGAAAGACTGTTGAGAGAAAGCCTTCTCCAAAATAGAGCGGTCATGGAGATAATGGCAAACATTATGTCCACAACCAGCAGGTGAGTTGCAGATCTCAGTAAAACACCACAATTCGGAAAACGCTGCTAACTATTTTGTGGTGATCATTCATTATCATTAGTCACCTCTTAGGATATCTTTAAGTAGCCACCGGACAAGTTCTAACACATTCAGTTGTATATTAGCTGTCTGTGTGGTTATGTAAATATCAATATATAATGTACAGGAAATAGAGAACGCTGCCAGTTGTTAAACGGGGGCTTAACATTCTTTTCGCTAGAAGTATGCGACCTTGCAATATTTATCTACAAGTGGGAAACTTTCATCCATCCACTTTATAGTCCAGGCTAGACTCCGTCATACTACCATTTTTTATTGTGCGCATAGCAAAGGAGTGGAACTCCCTCTCTGCATCTGTATTGCCGAGTACTAATAACCCATCCGTTTTTAAAGCCAGGGTGAATAGGCACCTTCTGGATTAGCTCGCTCCATCGTGGATCCTGTCTTGGCCTCCAGGCTTGATTGGGATCAAAAGCGAAACCATTAAAAGCAAAAAATTAAATCTACCAAAAAAGTTTTTGGCAGGAAAACTATTACAAACAGATTAAGAACTGAAAGAAGAAACATTATAACAAAAGAAACCTCTCGTCATATCAACTTTATACATCCAATGGTTTGGGCTAGACTTTGATGAGTCAGTGAGGAAATTTATATTGAGACAATTATAGATAGATTTTTAAAATAAAGCCCGATTAAAATATTGTGGAGGTAGTAGAAAATATATGACGACCATTGCCTTAGTTATCCTGTGATCACGGCTCCTGTAAATGAGTCGAAACATCAGGATTAAATACAAAACAAATTATGCGCAAAAGCCGTAAAAAAGTTATTTTATTCAAAATTATATTCTTAGTAAACAAACATACAACAATACAAAATACAAGCCAACAAGCGTCCTTGGGATATTGAACCTATTACGAGTATTGAATTTGATCAAGTATGCGTATATTCGCCTGTCTTAAAGTCAATGTTCTCGATTTCTACATATTGATATCGGTTATTAAGATATTATTTGAACCTGTAATGTGATACCCCTCTAATTCCTGTATTGTATCGTTTATCCTAAAGCTTTTTTTAAATACTTGTAACGATGCCAAGCTAGTGCAGTAATATTTTCTTAACCCATTTTGGTTTTGATGTAAGTAGTATCATGAACCCTTTTTAAAGCAATACAGGCTTCTCACCATAAATATTTAGCTGATGTTGTCAAAAGAGCTATGAGTATAAAATTATTAATATCAGTAAATTAGGTTTTTTATTATATTTTTTCATTTATTCAAGAAGTTATTCGGCAGAAGATTTCTAAAGCATTTAATTAGCCTCTTGAAACCTGTTATGAAACTCCTTAATTGGGCCAAATTATAATACTGAAATTATCGTGTAATTTTGACAGTCATATTCATAATAGCACAGTAAAAGCTTGTAATGTATTCATAATCATTATAAGCCCCAATTCAACGTAGCGGCCCATTTTAATGAAGAAACCTATGGAAATCGATTTCTAAAAGGTATTTACCGGTACGGTACGTAAACAAATATACATGGGATGGGAAATTATTTATGAAAACCGAGTATTCTGATTACTTTAGTACCAACATGTTTAACATGAGCTAAAATTAAGGACAAGCATAATTAAATACAAATATAAATATGAGACAACACCATAACCATTGTTCTGAACCCGAGTTAAGTAGCTAAAGCACTTGTGTTAAGGAATTCAGTGACATCGACGGTACCACAACACGTAGACCCGAGCCGATACAGAAAATGTCGTTTTCTACATTGACCCGGCCGGGGATCAAACCCGGGACCTCGGAGTGGCCTTGAAACCTTTACGGTAGCCACTCGACCACGGAGGAAGAGAGAATATTTTTTATACAAAAACCGACTATTTAAAAGAGTCATTAACTCTCGATGAAGCAGCAGTTTGGTTGCGGAGGTTGAGGAACTTTCGCAAGGTCTGGTCATTAAATGGGTGACCAGCAATAATACATTGTGCACCGAAGGAGGAAAGTGACCAATTACCGACGACGATGCGAACAGTAAGCAAGGCCTTTGAAAACACCCGAGAATCGCATTTTCTCTAGAGTGATAAATGGTATCTTTTTAAACCAACTACAAGAAAAATAGTAAATAATAAAATATTGAAATTTATATAAAAATGAAAGCGTATTTTTCTAACTATTCCATTATAAGAAAACATGATAATAACTTTATCGTATTTACTTGGATATTTCTCAGGTTCTCAATGTCTGCTTGGGCAGCAACTTTTAACGTTTTAACGAAGTACGATAGTGAAAAATTGGGAGAAAATTTTTAGAGTAAAACCCATTTTTTAAATAAATTAAATAAGAACAGCACTTATGCATACAAAATGTGCGGTCAATATGAAATGGACAGCTAAAAGTAATTGAAATTTCCAATAAATTAATGCTACTACATAATGACAACTTTGCCACATGTCTAACATAAGTCGTAATACCCAACAAAAAAAATTAATATCGAGCCGATTGCTAATCTATACATATAAATAAAATTGAAGTGTCTGTTTGTATTATTGAAATAACGGTTTTTTACTACACGCATATGAATATATATAAGGTATACACCAAAAGAATATTTTTTTAAATTTTTGTCTGTCTGTCTGTTTGTTCCGGCTAATCTCTGAAATGGCTGGACCGATTTTGACCAGACTTTTATTGGCAGGTAGCTGATGTAATAAGGAGTAACTTAGGTTACATTTATTTAAGAAGAAATCTTTTATTTTAGAAAAATAGTTATTGTGCCACAGCAACGCGTGGCTGGGTCAGCTAGTGTTATATATACATGCTATTCGTAATGGTAATAATGATTTTTTTGTTTCAGATCGATTAAGCCTCTTCGACTGATTATAAAAATCAGACAAATGTAAGTAGTGGTTTCTTTAGTAAGTAGAAATAGCCTGTTAATAACAACATATATCTTAAATTGCTTTCAATTTTTAATTTAATAACGAAACTATGCGTGATTATAGGACTATATCAATAACTATTCTGAACATTAAATGTAAGGTATGCTGATTACCGAATCGACGAATTACACAACGTGCTTAACACCGAAATCGTTAGAATGTAGCTATAGTAGATTTACCACATCTATGGATTTATCAATAACAATATACTGCCACTTAGGTGATTAAATCTAGACATTTTTGGAATAAAGGCTTCAACAAAACACTCGTACTATAATGTACGTACAGTTAAATAAAATATTGCGAATTTTACTTTCTTTTTCCAGTTTTTGCAATGAATGATAAATTACTTTCTTAACAAATGAAATTGAATAATCTTTGTAGTTGATTGTACTATTTGTTATTTTTTCTGTATCCGAAATTGGCATATCACTACTATAACTTCCGCAGCCAACTTATTGTTTCTTGAGGTTACAAATACAAAGTTACTTCATTATATAATTAGGTCGGATACATTACGGGCATGGTGTCTGTCTGTCAATGTTTCAATATAGAATTCTATGAGACAGCCGTCAAAGTGAAAATATGGATACTGTCATTATTGGTTTTATTGTGAAAGTACAAAAATGTTTATCTGGTTAAAATAAACTTTATTAATTGTAATGCTAAACTGTGGTTTCTCATTATCTCAACACACGCGTATCTACTGCGTCTAGTTTGGCATTACAATGGTTATGGGCCCAGGGCTTGAGATAGAAAAATATAGTAGTCACAAGAAGCTCGCGTAAGTAAAGTGATAAAAAGAATAAATATAAAGATAAGTACTACTATATGGATTTAGAAAACATGAGTTCCTCTATAAGAATTGAGCCTTTGATGAAAGATAATTTTGATAGTTGGAAAATTCAGGCAGAGGCTATTTTGATAAAAAATGATGTTTGGAAGTTTGTGAGTGGAAAAGCACCAAAGCCGGATGCATCACAGGTTGAAGCATTGACAAAGTGGGAAGAAGCAGATGCAAAGGCAAGGGCGGATTTAATTCTATCTATTAGTCCTTCCGAGCTTCGACATATCAGAGGATGTACTACATCAAACGAAGTATGGGTAAGGTTGCAGTCTGTTTATGCTTCATGTGGACCGGCAAAGAAAGCTACACTATTAAAAAGGCTTTTGACACATAAAGTAGGCGATTCTGGAACTAATGATATGCGCGACGACATTGGTATTTTCTTCGATACTGTTGACAAGTTAGAGGCTATGGATGTTAAGATTCATGAAGATCTTTTATCAATTATGCTTTTATATAGCTTGCCAGAGAGCTATGACAATTTTCGCTGTGCTATCGAAAGTAGAGACGAACTTCCAAATCCAGAGACATTGAAGGTAAAAATATTGGAAGAATATGAGTCTAGAAAATCAAACAATACTGTGCAGTCTAATGGTGCATTATACACCTTTCGAAATAAGAAGCTATCATCGTCAAATGTGGATTCAAATAGACAATATAGCGGGCGAAATGAATTTCATAATATGAGATATAGTAATAATGCGAATGAAACGGGACGAAGATATTATAGTAGGAGAGTATTGATTTGTTATCGTTGTAATCAACCGGGGCACAAGGCACCTGAATGTCAAATGAAATATTCTAAGCCGGATTGTAGGAATAATGTAGAAAATATAGATAAGGTTGATAATAAAGGTTTAATATGTTTAAATGTTCCAGGTTCACGACCTAATAATACAATGAGTGTTTTAAAACAACAATGGGTGTTGGATTCCGGGTGTACGTCCCACTTGTGTAATGATGCACGAAAATTTGGTAATACTTTTGAGGTCACTGAAGGTAAAATTATCTTGCCACTAATATGAGCACGGATGTCCTAGGTAAGGGTGTAGTTAGACTATCGGCTTTAGGTGAACGTTCTGTAAATTTAGTAGATTTTAAAAACACTCTTTTTGTGCCAGAGTTAAGAGCAAATTTGATTTCTGTTTCAAAAATTACTGATTCTGGCTATAATGTACATTTTACACAAAATATTGCTCGTGTTACTAATCATGACGGAGAAACTGTTTTGGCAGCTTATCGCCAAGGCGACTTATATTGCCTTCAAGAATATGCTGGTTCATCGAATACTGTAACTGACTGTAATACTGATTTATTCTCTTGGCATGAACGCTTGGGGCATCTGAATGGTAAACATGTTGCGCGATTATTAAAGTACTTAGGTAAAAATATATCAGTAAATGATATAAATGCATTGCGTAATTGTAGTATTTGTGCTCAAGGTAAAATGTCTGCACTGCCGTTTGATAAGTCAAATGGACCATGTGATGAAAAACTACGTGTGGTCTATTCTGACATAGTTGGACCTATGAAATGTGAGGCCAAATCAGGTGCAAGATATTTTATCACATTTATAGACGACTGTACTAGGTGGTTCGAAGTTTATTTTCTGAAAACAAAAGCTAAGGCATTAGAAGCATTTAAGATTTATAAAAGATATGTTGAAAATTTGTTTGGATTTAAAATTAAATATTTTCAGTCTGATAATGGTGGGGAGTATTGTAACGCTGAATTTGACAAATTTCTACAAGAGGAAGGTATTTCGAGAAGATTAACTGTTCCTCGTACTCCGCAACAAAATGGAATAGCGGAAAGAATGAACAGGACTTTGGTTGAAATGGCTAGGTGCATGCTGTTAAGTTGTGATTTATCTGAAGGTTTTTGGGCAGAAGCGATTGATACGGCATGCTACATTAGAAACCGATGCCCTAGTAATAGTTTGGGAGGAAATATTCCTTACGAAAAATGGTATGGAAGAGATGTTAAAATTCATTATTTACAAAAATTTGGTTCACATGTATATATTTTAAATAAGAATCCGAACAAAGATAAATTTGATGCTCGTGGTATTAAGGGCGTATTCGTCGGATATTCGAAAACAAATAAAGGTTTTAGGATATGGATACCGGAGAAAAGAATGTTTACGATTTCTAGAGATGTTAGGTTCAGTAACATCGTCAAGTCAAAGACTGACATAGCTATGGATAAGGACGAGTCGTCAAATGAAAATAATAAAATATTTATAGATTTTTCATTCTCAAGAGAACCTGATGATCTACAATCAGGGGTGAATTATGAACTTAATGATGAAGTGTGTAGAAATAATGAAATGAATGAAACTATTGGTGTTGATTCACAACTAGAAGAGCCGAGTGAACAAAGTAGGGCTGTAGAAGTAACCTGTAAAAGGGGAAGTGGAAGACCAAAAATTATGCGAACCGGTAGAGTTGGAAGACCAAGAAAAAGTTACAAAACTGTAGAGAAGATAGATTCAGCATCTCAACAATATATCATTGGAAATTATGAGAACCTGACAGAGGGAAGTAATCTCGATGATGTGGGTGTCGAAGATGCTGTAGAAGATGATGTGGGTGTCGAAGATGCTGTAGAAGATTTTAATTCTAGAGAATTTATAGGAATGGCAGAGATATCTTTGAAGGATGCTCTACAAAGTGATGAACGTATAGGATGGGAGGAAGCAATTCTAGCAGAAATAAAAAGTCTTGTAGAAAAGGACACATGGATGGTTGTAAAAAGACCAGAAGATAAGAATGTAGTAGGTTGTAGATATGTTTTAACTACAAAAGTGGACATAGACAAATCGCTTAAGAAGAAGGCACGTCTTGTTGCGCAAGGATTTAGCCAACGCTATGGAATTGATTATGATCAAACATTTGCACCTGTAGCGAGACTTGATTCTGTAAGACTATTAATGGCTCTTGCTGTAGAGTTAAATTTAGAAATTCACCAGTTAGATATCAATACGGCTTATTTAAATGGAACTTTAGATGAAGAGATATATATGGAAACTCCCAAATTATTAAAAGAATGTCTCTTAAAATTAATACATAACAAAGACGAGGATGTAAATGTTGTTAAGCGAGCAAAGTCTATGCTGGAGAGTATAAGAAGCGGTGGCGATACGTGCTTACTAAAGAGGTCCCTATATGGATTGAAGCAGGCCGGCCGGCAATGGAATAAGAGGTTAGATGAAAAACTTAAAAATATGGGACAGTCTCAAAGTTTAAATGAAGCATGCTTATACGTCAGACAGCAAGACAATGAGCATCTTTTTGTACTAGTTTTTGTAGATGATATTTTAGTGGCCTCTCAAAAGGCAGATCGTATAAGCCGATTTAAAGCTGAATTGAGTAAAGAGTTCTCTCTAAAAGACTATGGTCAAGCTAAATATTTTCTAGGCATTGACATATGCAAGACAGATGACAATGCCATAGTTTTGTCACAAGAAAAGTATATAAAAGATTTATTGATAAAATATGGAATGAGTAACTGTAATAAATGTTGTACTCCGATGGAAACAAATTCTTTAAATAACTGTCTCGAAATCGAAAATATTACAGGGGAGAAATGGCCATATCGTGAATTGATTGGTTCACTTATGTATTTAAGTGTAGCTACGCGGCCAGATATTACTAATTCTGTAACAAAATTAGCTCAATTCTCTAATAAACCAGAACCTAAGCATTGGAAGGCAGCGAAGCGTATTCTGCGATACCTTAGATGTACTGTAAATTATGGACTTGTTTATAAAGCGAATGGTAAGTCGATAGAGGGATATTGCGATGCCGATTGGGGAGGTTGTGAAGTAGATAGGCGATCATTCTCAGGCTATGCATTCATTTTAACTGGCGCCTGTATATCCTGGTGCTCACGAAAACAAAGAACTGTTGCTACATCCAGTTGTGAAGCGGAGTATGTCAGTCTAGCAGAAGCAATGAAGGAAGGTCTTTACCTACAGAGCTTATTGACAGAAATAGGATTTCAAAGGTATGCTTCTATTTCACTTAATGCCGATAGTAGATCTGCAATTTTCTTAGCGAAGGACCCGGTGTTTCATGCTAGGAGCAAGCATATCGATATAAAATATCATTTTATACGGGCAATTCTAAAAGAAAATAAGTATATACATTTGGGACATATACCTATCAACGATATGTTAGCTGATGTATTGACTAAGCCATTACCTCGGCTCAAACATTACAAATGTATAAATGGATTAGGGCTTAAAAGATGTTAGCAATGTTACCTATTATTTATGATTACGACCTGTACATAATAATGTAGTTTAATTGAATCTCTATGACTTTCCACCTTGTATTTAAAGGGGCGTTGTTACTACTTACTATTACTTTATTTGTTATTAGTTAGGTACTATTTACTTTGTATTTGAAGGGGCGTGTTGAGGTTACAAATACAAAGTTACTTCATTATATAATTAGGTCGGATACATTACGGGCATGGTGTCTGTCTGTCAATGTTTCAATATAGAATTCTATGAGACAGCCGTCAAAGTGAAAATATGGATACTGTCATTATTGGTTTTATTGTGAAAGTACAAATATGTTTATCTGGTTAAAATAAACTTTATTAATTGTAATTCTCATTATCTCAACACACGCGTATCTACTGCGTCTAGTTTGGCATTACATTGTTTACCTATCTGCAAATATACTTATCTATTATTATTAAATTAATTATTACTCGGAAACACAAGCAGGGAGATCGCTGCCTGTCCGTCCGTCTGTCACCAGGCTATATCTCAAGAACCGCGATAACTAGACAGTTGAAATTTTCAAAAATTATGTATTTCTATTGCCGCTTTAACAGCAAATACTAAAAACAAAATAAAATAAATATTTAAGGGGGGCTCCCATACAACAGATACGATCTTTTGCCCCTTTTTTGCTCGATATCAATAATGGCAACAGGTAGGCACTTGAAATACTCAGTTGTATTTTTACTTTAATACTGAATAATAAAATAAAATAAATATTTAACGCGAAATTTTTACTTAACTAAAAGTTTGTACGGTACCCTACATGCGCGAGTCCGACTCGCACTTGGCCGGTTTTTGTATATTTTATAAAATTATGAAACGGAAAATGACAAGCGATCTTAAGATACTAAATTAAACGGAAGTAGAAGACAAAATGAAATACAAAACATTGTTGAGCAAGGAAATTATCGTTTTATCACCATATGACTTGATTTTTACAACAAAATTCGTTTATTTGTATACAAATGTGTAACTAGCTTATCTACAGAGATCATCAAACGTACGGTCATTAATACAAATTGACTGTCTTCAGTTTCACACTAAAATAATGGCAATCTTCCCTATGACGCACAAGCGTGCAACTATGTGACAGTGTCGCAGTACGGTTAAGTCGCCCAAGTGATTTTCACACGTTCGTTTGTAGAGCTCACATTATAATTTCTTTGCTAGTTGGGAGAGCATTGTCTAGCAAAATGTGATCCAAAAATTCAATAAGATTTCACGTTTGTCCTGAGCTCACTATTTCATTATAATATTTCATCTAAAAAGATCATGGATCAGGATTGGAGATGCGCCCCAAAATTTTTTAACATTAAATTAACAATATGAACGTTCCGTATTTTTATAAGCTATGCCAAAAAAGCTCCAAGGTCGCTCCGCCACCTAGTATTAAATCATATTTATTTAGCTTTAACTTTTCCCGACTAAATAATGCTATTTTTTGTAAATTATTTTTTTGTAACAGGTAACAATGTTTTAGACGGACACAATTAATTAATATTATTTTTTTACTATTTTCGGATAGAAGATTTCCATACTATTATGTCACGGAGACAGAAAACAACAAGTAATTCGTTTTAATATTACGTAAGGCCAGCATTTTATTACTTAACGTTAGGTCACACTATCGACTACAAATCATGTAGGTAGGACGAATCACTAATATTCATACTTTATCGTGTTTGCATTTTGTTGAAGTAGTACCTAGATGTATCCATCAAACAAATTGTGAAGCCAAGTCAATTGCGAGCAGGTACTTAGTATTTTTCTAAATTTAGAATAACGCTGATATCATCTTATTTTAATAGAAAAAAAGAATATTGTTCCTTGTTCAGGGTACATATCTATCTAACGCAGAGCTACAAAGCAGATGCATTCAAATTGTCTCTAAAAGGACTATTAAAACTTTTTTAATAGCGAGGCCATAAAAATAAAACTCTCTGATTCTGAAAAGTGTTTTACCTCCAACAGTCTCTGTGCCAATGTAAGCAATAAAATCGATGAGCGAATTTGCATGAAATAAAGCTCTGACAACTTTATTACTACCATGTACAAAGGGCCTTTACAGATGGGTAGCAAAACATAAATTTGGTCCTGGTGACAAAACGTGTAGAAAAGATTCAGACAAATAAATAATTTAAGCTTCCGGAAGACTTTTTTCAATTTTCATGACAATATTTAAACCGCAAGGTTTTTTTAACTATATATCGGAAAAGTACCGTGTCTCAGTGTATGATCGCGATGAACCCCGAAACTATTCAACCGATTATGATGGTTTATTTTTTCATTTTGCTGGTTTTTTTCCAACTTAGGACATAGGATAGGTTTCATTTTAATCTATAATACAGCAACGCGTGGCTGGGTCAGCTAGTTTCTTTATAAATAAAACTCAATTTTGTATATATAATTGTTCCCTATGCGTTCCGAAACCATTGATCAGATTGTGATGAAATTTCGTTAAGTTGTTGTTTGCATGCCAGGGAAAGTTTAAATGTATAGGCTCAGTTTGATTCAACTTATGCTAACTAATGTCAACTTATGTCGTTAGATCAATAATTGATTCCGTTGGTCCACAACCTTATTTTTAATAGATGAATAGATGAGGGAGTTATCCCAAATTTAATGAAATATGCCAAAATTATCCCTCTTTTCAAGTCTGGGGATAAATCTGACCATACTAGTAATAATCTAAAGCTTAACCCGAGTAAAAAAAATTGAACGTGAATTGCGAAGCGTTAGAATTCGTATATTCCACAAAACTCTTACGTGTCACTTTAAGAGCGAGATTATAATGGGATTCCTTGTCAAAAAGACTTGTTTCGCCACGTACGCCGTTGAAAAAATAAAGCTCATAATGTAATATTGAAACAACAAGAATGGTTTACCTCAGCTACTTTCACAGTATGATGTCCTACGTTCTACTGCTGTGGGGGTCGGCAGTAATTATTAATAATATTTTTTCTTTCTTTAAAAAAAGAGCAGTATGCGCTATCTATAACTTAAGGTCTGAGAATTATTTTAGGAACTTAATATACTTAGTGTCTATCCAGTATATACAAAAAAATTAAAAAGAAACTTGCTGTTTCAAACTTCAGATTGCAAAAAAACGAGATGCTAATTTTTAGGGAGATGTATTGTGTTTTATAAAGGTGCCACACTATATAACTGAACTGCTCTTAGCAAAAATTAAAAAAGTTGTTAAAAACCCTTATGAACAAAGACTATTACATAATCGATGATTATTTGAAGGACAAAAAGGCGTGGATTAGTGACCTTTGTTTTAATAACTATAATTCAAATTCATATTTTGAAAAGTTAATTTTTCTAATGCGTTTTTACAACTGCTAGAAAAAATTTCCTTAAGTTAAAAAATCTGTGACACTAAAAAGAGAGAAAATAACAGCCCTTGCCGAGTTTCATGCGGCTTTTCCTCGGTACCAGGTCTCCCGACATAGGATTTACAAAGCCATGGCATAGTTGTTGACTTTCAATAAATGCATTGTAAATGCTACATTAGCCCAGTACTTATGCAATTCTCACGATAAAAATCTCCGTACTTCTTCCAACCGCTTACTTGTTTGTCCTTCTCATCGCTCTGATATTCATTCATTCTTTATTCTTCGTTTATCCTATTCTTTTGTGGAATACCCTTCCCTTAGACATCAGAATGTCCACCAGTCGGTATGCATTTAAAAATAAACTGCGAAAATTTCTAACAGAGCAAGAAACTACCTGTTAAATTTTAACAATCGTCCATAATAGCTATCTTTTCCTTGATATATATTTATTAATAGTACTTATTTAAGTAGAATATATATGTATGTATTTATATATGTATGTATGTTGTATTTATATATAAATTTGTTTAGTCTATGTATTATTATAATAACTCGTAATTTATTTCCTTTTTTTTTACACTGGTTGTGCACCCTACCTCTCATTTGTCTCCACTTCACCCTAAGGTTGACTGGTAGAAAATGCCTGAGGCATTAAGTCCGCCTTTGTACAATTTGTGCAAAAAGTATAAAATAAAAAAATAAAAAAATAAATAAAATAAGTAAATAATAAGCATTTTATCTTTATCTTATAATAACTTGACGAATCTGAAAACAGACTATAGGAGTATCATTTTATCAAATCCTCATAGGTCCAAAACCATGATTGTAGTCTTATTTCTATGGATAGACAACTGTTGAAAGCAAGACCTAAAAAGTTAAGTTTACCCAAAGCCATAGAAAATATATAGCAAAAGCAATAATGTAACTACTTACAATCGATCAAAACGAACGCACTTACACAAACGCACGCTGAGGCGTGACAGGACCCATTAGAGAACGACGCAGCGCTGTCAGTCACGGGTACCGCGTCGAAACAAGTGGTTGCGTATGTTTATCTTTTTTGATACTCGTTTGATTGAGGATTTTTACATTATAAAATTTAATAATCAAGCATTTCAAATGCTTGTAGCTAGGGTGTCCATTCAATTTACTATCCTGATAACATTGGTGTTATTAATCGAATAAAATGAATACGGATAATAATTTTTCCTACTTATTTTATGGTCTGTTATATACATATTTATTTCTCATAGTATGCCGCTCAAAAATTCTGATCCTATCTCAAGTTGGTAGTTTTCACTACATGTGATATGGCAAGGCAAAACTTAACGGACAGTGAAGGTATTATATTAAGTCATGTAATGACTATACATATATAATCTAAGACCACATTGGTTTGTGTGTTTGTCTGTCCGCTCTTTTTCCCGCTCTTTTTCCATTGTATCAATAACGTTACCATAGCAACGCTAATAGATGGCGCTAACGGAAAAATATATATTAATAGAAAAAGTTTAAAGAATTTTGTCCACCCGTGCGAAGCCGGGACGGGCCGCTAGTTAAAGATAATAAAACAATATTAAAATTGTTATCTGTTTTCATGTTCCTAATCTGAATCCTGAAACATACCCAAATGACTAATAATATTATTTTGTAATTTTTTTTTTTTTATTCGGAATACCAACAGCGTATCTTATAAAACTAATTAATACAAAACTTGGTAAAGACTAAGCTATTAACAGGTACTCGCAAGTGGGCACTAAGATTAAGATTAGGTAACAATAAAAATTAATATAACTACAAAAAAACAATAAAAGTAGAATTAAACTATTTATTATTTATAATTTTAAGGGTATGTGCCGAAAAATTTCGAAGAAAAAATTTTCACCACATCTTTAGGCTTGCTACTAAATAAGACTCTTAAATATAAACAATTATGTTTTCCGGGGAGTGTCCCCGAAATAATTTAATAACTAATTTTATATCTAATTTACTCTAAAGTATAATACTCTTAAGTATGATAAAAATAAAGATAAAATGCTTTTTATTCAATAAGAGCGAGAATACGTGAATTTAACGTTTAATTTCTCACCTGAGAACTCACCGAACCGAATCCGTAATAGAAGTGCAAGTCCAATCCAGTGACCATAAACGTATTTGAGTATGGGAAATCATAATACCATTTCGAAACCTCTGCCGCAACTGTATATTCGCAGTCAAAATGGCTTTGGACGAGAACGTTCAACTGGGGATCTTCTAGCCCGTCAGAAGGCGCGCCTAATTTTCTTACACGAGGAGGCGCGCGTGAGCAAATTGCTCACACTATCGTAAATGTTCATATTTTTATAGAGTTTATATTTATTGGCTAATAATGTATGTAAATGAATAAAATAACGTTTAGTTAATAAGAAAATGAGTATTTTAATTAAAACTATTAAACATAAATGCAACTTCTATAGCAAATAGGTTTCATGAAAATCACAATAAAAACTATTTAAATTACAAAAACTCAAAAAATTATTAATTAATTTGGTTATCACTGATGTGCTTCTCAAAACACGCTGAACACATGTATGTTCGGTGCAAAGTAATTTATTGCTAGCACGAAGTACATGCTTTTTTTGACCTTCTATTCTTACGTCTAGGACATATTGCACAGAATCCGTTTGGTCTGGGCTCCGCAATGGGCATATAAGCCGGCACAAACCGCTTTATTAGGAACTTGAGATCTGAAGATATGTTCTCTTGGCGAATCCGGCGTGAAATATGAGGTTACACCAGTTCGAGAGCCACCTCTTTCAGGAATGTACGTCACTCCATCAAAGTGTTTGTGTTGGCTTTGTATATTATTTGGGCATTGATCCCAGTTATATTCAGAATGGAGAAGAACGAGCGCATTGGCCATCTTGATGTGATTCTGGCACAGAATAATCCTCTTTCTTCTGGTCTACAACATCCACGCCTACAAAAGGTTGTGGAATTGTAAAATGTTACAATCTCAGGTTTAGCTTCATTTCCAGTTTCTTGGTCTATGTTGTCGTCATCGTAAAGTGTTGATAGCATAACGATCTTCTTTGTTTTTTTCTTTAGCACATATGATAAGATTATATTATATCCACCGAAACCGAATATTGAACTAGGCATTGGCCTTTTTTTTTTTTTTTTTTGACGTGACAACGTCTTATAAATTGGTTTGCCGGGTGACACTTCAAGAAACTGCGTTACGCTCCGCTCACGTTATGCGCTTACAATGAGAGCGAGTGAGAGGCACGCGTCCCTTCCACTCGGGCATGGTTAGCCCGCCTAAGAGCGAGAGAGACAGACATAAAAAGTGGAAGGGACGCGTGCCTATAAATTAATGTTTTAAATATAATTCTTTGTATAAATAAATGTTTTAAATTGTTACTATTATTTCATCCTTCTTCCTACTATACGAATGAATATTCACATTAAAATTATTTTACCACTCAAAGTCGTTGTCACGTAAAACTTTCGCCCGTATACCGACTTTTTTCTCGAGGGGAAATGCATTACGCATACCCCACCGTTGGGCTGGCGGTGGGGTTATGTGGGACTCACCCGTCACGAAGGCTGACGGGCATACCCACTAAAACCCCCCGCTGTACTACACTCCGCCGTTTGACCTTGTGGGTCCCTTTTTGGGAGTCACCACTGCGGTCCGGTGGTTGGCCCGCTTTAGGCCCCTTCACGACTCGGTGATGCCTGAGTACAGTTCAGGCATCAACCCAGACATTGGGGTGAGTGCAATGTCTCCATCGGATACCCGGTCCGCTGAAGGCCACCCCATCACCACATTTGGATCCCGACTCTTCACGTAGCCTTTTCCCTGGAAAAGGGTGGAAGTGACCGCCGCCCTCGGTCGTTAGGTGGGGCTGGATGCCCTGTGCTACTTGGGCATTCCTCTTCCGTTCGAAATCCTGTGCGGAGGCCCAGCTAATGCTAGGCCTCCACACAGGATTCCCATGTCAGGGTAATCCCTTATATGGGAATCCTGTTGGCGTACATGCGCCGCCTCCTCTCTGTCCTTTTCCTTCTTTGGGGGGCGGCATTTGCATCCTCCTCCCTCGCCCTCTCTGCGATCTTCTTCTGAAGGATAACTTCCTCGCAGAAGGAGATCATAGCTTCCCACGACCTCTCGGTAGCCAGCATGGCCTTAGCCACCCCGGATAGCGAGAGGTCCCTCCCTAGAACTAGGCATTGGCCTATCCTTAGTTGACAAAAACAAAGGCGGAATTTCTTTTTTATTTTTCCGGAATGTTCCCACCGCAGTTGTTCTGTAGTTATTTTTCAGCTCATCAAACAACGGTATGGATGTAAAATAATTGTCCATAGTTATATTTCTTCCCGTGTTCAATATGGGTCCTGCAATTCTTTTGACAACACCAGCGGCCGAGTTGCTCAAATTGAATGGCCCGGGTTGCTTTCCGGCGTAAATATCCAAATTGCTTGTATAGAAAGTTCTGGAATCTACAAGTGCATAGATTTTGATGCCGTATTTTGCGGGTTTGTTGGATATATAGACTCTAAACTTACACCGATCTCTGAACGATTTCAACATTTCATCCACAGTGCAGTATTCCCCGGGTGTGTAATATTCCTTACAATGAGCAACGAAGCTTTCAAATATTTCTCGGATTGGTGCCAGGTTGTCGCTTGTTTTTCTGTTATCGCGAGTGTTTGTTTATGTCATCAAATCGCAAAACTCGCAACAGAAATGAAAATCGTTTTATGGACATGGTTGCTCTAAAAAAATCACATGCTGTACCATCGTCAAGCCACATTTCCTTTACATTCAAATGAGAGATCTTTTTCAGGCCCGCCTTGTATAAAACTCCGACCAATGCTTTAAGTTCAACTGCATCTGTAAGCTTACAATCCCGTTCACGTGAAAACTTTTCTTGCAGTTTAGTAATGTATACATTCGTGTACAGGGCTATTTTGTCTATCATTAAATCATCCACAAACAATGAGAAACATTGCAAAGGTTCTTTTGCATTCTTAGTTGCATAACGATGTAACAACTCCTGGTACGTATGTTACGTAAAGGCTTGTGTATAAGCCATTTTGTAGACCGATCTTTGCCAATATAGAATGAGACCCTCCCTCTCTGTTGTTGGATCGCGGGAATTGAAAAATCGGTTTCAGTTCCATCCGACGATTGCTCCGTATCTGTTGCGTGAGGACTACGAATGACAGAACTATCACTTTCTATTGTGTCAACACGATATTGTTCTCCATTTTCAAGATCCGCATCCAATTCGTCACCAGAGTCCTTTTCCAACCAGGAACTAATTTGTGCTTGCATTCGATCGTCCATATTATAAGTGTGGTGTAGCTAGAAATAAAATAATAATAATAAAATTATTACTAAATAGTTTTTACATGACTATCAACGTAAATAAATGAAACAAATGAAAAAATATTGAAGAAAATACAACTACACTCATTTAAACCACAAAAATAAATACTTACACGGATGGGCGCGTGATGCGCAGTCGCAACGGAACTGACCGCCACGAAAGTTGCGTCAGGGGAGAGGGGATGAATAGTTAGGAAGGTACCTAGGTTCTTAAAACGGTAGTGCGAGGGTGAGACCATCAATGGTTCAGTTAAATTTTTGTGTGAGCAAATTGCTCATAGCGCGCCTTCTGACGGGCTAGTTTATGTGACGCACTGCTGGGGCGAGGCCCTCGAAATGCACGGCGAAGCACTTGCCATGTCACTTGACATCTTGAAAGCTTTTGACACGCAAATCTGCTGCGTAAACTTACTGCGTATGGTATCTCAGCTGGCTTTTGTAGTTCAATAACTGATTTCCTGACTGAACAGTCGATCGAAGTAGTTATCGATGGCTGCTCCTCTGACTCAGTGGCTATTGATGTTGGAGTTCCACAGGGGTCTGTTCTCGCGGCGACGCTTTTCCTGTTGCACATCAATGACTTGTTGAAACCAGGAATTGTTGAGTATGCTGACGAGAATACTGTTGTAGAGATACTTTTCTAACGCAAAAGCCAGCTGCGACGACGTGATGTTGGTGAAAGTGGCCATGGTTGAGCAAACGCATCACAGGTTATGCCATGTTTCCACTGCAGTGGGGTGAAAGTAACCTCGCTCATTTCAACGCCTCCAAAACGCAAGCGTGTCTTTTCACGGCAAAAAGAAGTCCCTTCAACCTGACTCCTACTTTCCTAGGTGGTGGTCCATGGTTCAAACTGAAAGCTAAAAAGTTAGGCGCCCTAAATAAGTTCAAGCGATATTTGACGCAAGGAGAGTATTGAGAAATGAAACTAAATTAGAAAAAATAAAGGAAAATCTTTTAAATTCAGCACACTATTTAATTAAAACTGATATAACAAGAAGAAATCACCATGACAACAACCAAAAAGTACAAGGTAAAAGAGCAAACAAAATAAAAAGTATAAAATACAAATAGGTTCGCCACATGCTCCCCTTTTTTAAAGAAGGACAACCTTTTTTAATGGTCGCCTCAGGATCCCACCTGCAGTCCTAATATCTACCACCATGACTATACCGTCTCGACCTGGGTACGTAGCTTCGACCACTCCCCGAGGCCAGGTTCCTCTAGGGAGATCACCGTCCCCAATAAGAACCGGGTCCCCTGGCTTGATCGACGCAACGGTCCCCGGGACGCGGCGAGGAGCTAAGGTTGGTAGGTATTCAGAGATCCACCGACGCCAAAAATGGTCAGCAAGCCTCAAGGCTTTCCGCTAACCGCTTCTGCCACAAAGATCAGAGTCCGCAACTTCGACTGGGAACGGCCGCCCTGACGACTCTCCGAGCAAGAAATGGTTAGGCGTCAGTGCCTCTGAACAATGAGGATCGGGTGGTACGTGTGTAAGTGGCCGTGCGTTTACTACGGCCTCTGCTTCCAACAAAAGCGTATAAAGAATCTCTTCTGACGACGCTCGATCTCTTAATGTTGCACTGAGCGCCGTTTTCACAGACCTCACCATTCGCTCCCACGCTCCACCCATAAACGGAGCCGAAGGGGGGATGAAACGCCACTCAATCCTCTGATCCGTTGTAAAGTCTGAAACCGCGCGATCATAGAGTGCCCGCAGCTGTCGATTAGCACCTACAAACGTTGTCCCGTTGTCTGACCATATCGTGCTCGGTGATCCGCGACGTGCTATAAATCGGCGGATACACATAATTGCGGCATCAGCCGACAGACTGTAGACCACCTCCAAATGGATAGCCCTCGTGACCAAACACGTAAACAAAGCCACCCATCTCTTTTCTCGTCGCCGCCCAATCGTAACTTTCAATGGGCCAAAATAATCTACGCCCACAATGGAGAAAGGACGCTTGTGGTGGGCCAGGCGGTCTTCAGGTAAGTCGCCCATAGGAGGTTTCAATAAAGGCGCTCGCAGCAATTTGCATAGTTGGCAGTTTCGGGCAACAGATTTTATAGCATTTCTCGCGCCAAGGATCCAGTATTGCTGGCGTAATTCATTCAATATCGTTTCCTTGTTGGCATGAGCAAACTTGTTATGAAAGTGACGTATCAATAGGCGCACAGCGGGTTCCTTTCCACATAAAATTATCGGCCGAGTTGCCTCTCTCGACACTCCAGGTGCAGCAGATATTCGGCCACGTAGAAATATCAGACCTTCTTCATTCAGAGCGGGAGACAAGCTGGTTAGGCGGCTTTTGGTGGGTAACTGCTCACCACGGCTCAGACTAACAAGTTCCTTCTGGAAGGAGTTTATTTGACACTGACGTAAAACATGCCTTTCTGCGCGGTTAATGGCTTCCACATTTAATGACATGATCTCTGTGGCAGGAGCAGTGATGGCAGCGACAATCTTATCGGAAAAGAAATATGAAACAATATCGTGCAACATAGGATTTTGGAAATTATGAGATCGACTTTTGAAAATGAGAGCGATGAACTGATGCAGTCTAGCAGTGGCTCTAACTAATTTCTGCCAAGAGCTAAAATGAGTCACATCTACGACTGCTGGCAAAGGCAAATTAAAGGTATCATTAAAAAGATTGATTTCAGACAGTGGATGAGGTGAACTTAAATGAGGTTTTGATGAGATATTACGACAAGCCTTATAACTTGGTTTTAGCTCATCTTCTCCCAGCGATGATGAAGGAATTATTAACGATTCAACCGGCCAATCGCAAGGAGGAGATAATAAAAACGTTGGACCACCTATCCAGCGTGACTCGATAGACAGAGAGTTACACTTGCCCCTCGTAGCATCATCCGCGACGTTAAGATCACTGGGAACCCAACGCCATTCACGTATGGCGCTTGATTCCAAGATTTCGCCGACGCGATGAGCGACGAAGGGCTTAAACTTTCTGGCATCGTTACGCAGCCAGCCCAAAACGGTCATCGAGTCAGACCAGAAAAAACGACGAGCTGGTTTATAACAATGGCTACTACAAATGGTCGCACCGAGGCGAACGGCTAATAAGGCGGCTTGTAGTTCCAACCGCGGGATGGAGACGGGTTTGAGGGGAGACACACGTGCTTTGCTCATAATTAAGGCGAGCTGTACCTCGCCAGTCTCAAAGTTAAACCGCCAGTAGGCAACTGCAACATGCGCTAATTCACTGGCATCGGAAAACACGTGCAGCTCTAAATCAACAATTTTATTCCCACAAAGATTATAGCAACGCGGCATCTCCATATTAGATAATGACGCTACACTATCAAACCACTCTCTCCACACACGCTGGTCCGCCTCGGGCAACTCGTCGTCCCACTGCAAACTCTTACGCCACTAACTTTGAAATAAAATACGTCCTCTAACTACAATAGGCGCAAGAAGACCCAGTGGGTCGAAAATACGCATAACCTGCGCTAAAACAGTACGCTTCGTGAAATGATCAGGCGACTGATTACACAACTTAGAATTAAAACTAATTACATCCCGACTGGGAAACCAAATTAAACCTAATGTTCGTACAAAAGTGGATGACCCTAAATCTACACTACGATCTACATTAGTAATAAGAGCGGACACTAGCTCGTTTGGCAGCAAACATAAAGACTCTGGGGTATTAGATACCCAATCGCGCATTTTAAACCCACCACGACTGTAAATCGTCGCAATATCAGACGCCAAACGAGCCGCGTGTGCTGCATTGTCAACACTGCCGATGTAGTCGTCCATATACGTGTCGCTTTCTATTGCGCTCACAGCCTCCGGAAACTCTTCCCGAAATTCCGATGCGTTCAAGTTGGTAATAAACATCGCGGTGGAAGGGCTATAACAGGCTCCAAACATCATCGATGACATACGATATGTTTTTACGGGCTCTGCTGGACTGTCGCGCCAAAGGAAACGTTGCGCGGCACGGTCACCCTCCTGAATTTTCACCTGAGGAAACATCTCCTGAATATCCGCAGTCAATGCTATTTTTCCCTCCCTGAACCGCATCAAAATTCCTAGGAGAGAGCGAAGTAAATCAGGGCCGGGCAATAAAAGGGAGTTTAGTGACACGCCATGGGACTTAGCCGCGGCGTCGTGGACTACGCGGAGCTTGGCAGGCTTGTTTGGATTTATCACACCAAAGTGTGGCAAGTACCAACAAATCGGTCCTGGTGTCTGCCCTGTGCAGTCTTCAGCGTAACCCTTGCTTAAAGTGTCGTGAATATTTTTACGATAACGTTCAGCATAAAGTGGATCCTTGAGCATCTTCCGTTCGAGGCTATGAAACCTGGATAATGCTAAAGGATAGCTGTAAGGTACGCAAGGATTATCCTCCTTCCACAACAGTCCAACCTCAAAACGCCCAGATGGCAGCCTGTGAGCTGTGCGCTTTAAAATTTGGAGAGCGCGTTGGTCATCATTACTACGTGGTTCATGTTTTGTAATACCTAAGGCGTCTAATTTGTACTGCTCCTTAATAAGGCTCTCTAGCTCATGTTTAGGGTCAGAAAAATCGAAAGAACTTACATGACAAGCAGTTGCATAATCTATAGGTTTAGTTTTACTACTCGAGAAACCAAAGAGAACCCAACCTAAAACCGTCCTTATAGCCACAGGTTGCGACTTTGAGCCCTTCCTGGTCTCATGGGAAGCAATAAGGTGCCAATTGTCAATACCTATTATCACAAAGTAGATAATATACAGAGACACCACTTAGTACAAGAAAATGGTTACACCCTAAAACTGGTTATTCAACTGGCTATATTGCTTTCCTTCTATTTTACGATAGATGACACTAGTGAGAACACAAATAACACGATACGTATTGCCATCTAGTGAGACACTAAGAATACGGTTATCGCTTGTTGTTGTTAGATGGCGCTTCTTTATAGCCTACTCACAGACGTTGGTGGATGCGTAATCAATCGAAGGTTCGTATGTCAGTAACAGTACCTACATTAAAATATCTTTATTCACGGTCGCGGGGTTTAACGTTCCAAAAATATGCCGCGAATATAGAAACTGTGAATATGGAATGGTAATTAGTATGGAATCATAGGGGATGCGTTACAAGTTACAAAATAAAACGAATATTTATAAAAATAAAATCAATTTGAGCTGTAGCATTATAAATTTACCTTTTAAGAGTAAGGCTCCTTTCCATAGATCGATCAGCTTTCATGATCACAAAGTTAATTTGCGTATAAACCTTCACTCAGACTTTTTAAATTTAATGTAGGTATTCCTTACCAAGCGGACCTATGAGTAGTTCGATCCTCGTCGATGTACTACGAACGTAAAACTACTCTATTACCACGAGGGATAATATTCTTTTTTTAACTTGCTTTTGTATTGTGACGGTAAGGTTTGTTTTAATTGACATTAGTCCACTTGGTCAAATCTTTCATGAAAGCCGCCTGGGCATATACCAGAACTGAAATAATGCCGCTACTTTAATAAAAGACTAAATCTCTTTCTATTTACTGTTTTCATCCTCGAATAATGAAATTTTTAGCCGCGAATACAGGAACTGTGTTGCAATTTTTTCTCTCTCGGATAAGGAAACCGTGAATGGGGAACTTTTACTGTATTGACGGAACATTGCGAACGATTTTAGGAAACCACTTTCTTAGCTATTCTAACTATGTATGTTTTACTCATGTTTGGCTCAGGTTTACGAACGTGTCGCGTATTATACCTATTTGGAAAATTGATTTTTTGTTTCAAATGAAACTAAAAAAAAACTCTAGTTTATTCCTTTGTTATCAGGTCAGGGCCAGGTGACGTGATCCTGGAGAAATTGAGGGAAATAAAATATTAGAGGCACACCTATCGAGATTTAGGTATTTTAAATAGTAACTGGTGCAGTTGTTACTGAAAACACCCGTGGCCGTAATAGGTATGGTTGCATTTTATTGACGGACAAAACATTTGTCACTATCACATGTACGTACCTACTTTTCAGTGACTGAGAGTTATTTTATTCGTCGTTAAAATGTCGACCATCTTAAAGGGTTGGGCCCGGTTGTTCATGATTGGGCCTACTAATGTACTTCCGATTGGTCTATAGCACATAGCATAGCACAGTGTTTTATGGAACCAAAAAAATTTACACAATACAAATTGAGGTTTTTACATAAATATATTATTTATACCCTAAAAAAGCATGAGTTCAATTCCCAGAAGTCTAACTCCAATACTTTTTGAGAAAAAAAATCATGAACTTATCGTGACCTTTGACCTATGAAAACTAAAATATTTTTTATAAAATGAATAGAAAGTGAATAGAATAGTAGTTTATGAAATTGGTACATAATGAGGGGTGTTAAACCTAGTTATGTGCAGTTTCATACAATACTTTATCTAATCTCATACATTGAATATATCAAATAAAAGATAGAGATTGATACAGTTTATTTATTGGTTATTGTAAGTGTTAACATTTTGTATATTACAATGACTTTACTGTTAGTAGATTAAGAGTGACTGCTGCCGCAGTCTCTAAAATGTCGGGCTGCGTTAAATTTTCTTCACTTTCAGTATCAGATATTTTAATAAACAATAATAATTATCCAGCGAAACACAACAAAGAATTGCAAGAAAACGTATTATGGCGCCAAAATTTCCGATATCACCGCGCATGCGCCAAAGCGTGCTCAGCCACAGATAAAAAATTAAAAAAATGAAACAGTGCTATACGAATTGGCGCAGTATTATATCAATGGTCTGTAATCAAAACGTAATGAAAAAAAAAATATTATAACATTATTTTGTTAGACAAATGGTGTTGTATTAATTTTTTTTAATTTCATTACGATATACTATTTGTAAAGTTCGTCAATATAAACTCGTTTTGAGTTTAATATTTTTAATTTTACGATGTGAGAGTAGATAAAAGAATATATATTTTAATAAATACTAGCGACCCGCCCCGGCTTCGCACGGATGCAATGCTCTACTATATTATGCATGTATTATGCATATAAACCTTCCTCTTGAATTACTCTATATATTAAAAAAAACCGCATCAAAATCCGTTGCGTTGTTTTAAAGATTTAAGCATACAAAGGGATATAGGGACAGAGAAAGCGACTTTGTTTTATACTATGTAGTGATGAGTGAATCGGACATAATCACACGCATATAAACGCGTTTCTTTAGCTTAAAAATCCATTGGTTTGGGAGCAGCACTTTTTTTATTTCGTATTTATTATTTTCTCTCCCTAAAAACGTAAAAGTGGAACCTACAACTTAAATAGAAATATACATTAATGAGCCACGTCCCACTATTGCGGCGATTAGAAGATATTCATTTTAAAATTTTTATGCTAGGGTTGTCACCGAACTTGATCTCGACGACAATTTTTAAAATATTAATATGTGTATTATTTTTGAACGAGAACATCGATTTTCGTTTTCGGGTCTGGGTGTTAACTGTTAATTGTTTGTTTTGTGTGTTTCGGAGACCCAATTAGACACAAGTTCATGCCTCCTTGCTTCTAAGGTTTTTTGTTACAAAAATAGGTACATACCTGTTAACCGATTTATGCCCACGACTTTGTACTATGCTTTTATTTTCTGATCGAATGCAATTTTTTTTAAAGGTGCGATCAACTGATTAGATTGATTTGTATGAGAAGTTACTTTTTCGCGGGGTCACAGACCCATGGCACCGTATTGCCTCAGCAGGGGCTTATCCAACCTACTGAGAGCCATAGCCAAAGACTATACCTCACCGGGCCCATCTCAGCCACTGGTAAAATTATTAAAGCCTTCGCCACTAGTATTTTTTCGAGCGAAAGTAGTTTGTAGAAAGGCACAATAACCCTACTTCTAAAGCGGCAAAGCCACAACCTTATACGCCTAAAGAAGCTCTTAATATGATAATAGATAGACAGTCAAGTGACATGTAAACAAATAACGGCAGATCTTAATAGGAGAGGATACCCAGCCTATCCCTCATTACAAGGCGACTGAGTCCTGAAATAAATTCTGGCGTCAAGTTAAAGTAGACGTGGTGCACTAAAAAGGTGCCGGCAGGTGATGAGATTTACCTAGATCGATTTTAAATGTGAATGAATTTCTAAATCTAAAATTTCATCACAATCGTTAGACCCGTTTCCAAGAAACCAATTACATACCAACATATTTATACATATAGGTACATGCAAGAATTGCTCGTTTAAAGTATAGGATGTGTCTATATGTGTTAAATTATTTCAATCAACATAGTTTATTTTTTCGACCATTTGGCGTGTAAGGTACAAAATTAAAGATGTGGTCGAACATACATAAAGTATTCCTACATTACCACATCTACATTAGGTAGGTAGTATATGTAAGTATATTGTATTCGTCTATAAGTGTTGTTAATTTATTCAATTCATTGACGGTATCAATTAACAAACAAAATGAAACATTTTCATTTAACACATAGTTGATCTTTGTGACAACCCCAGATCATGAAAGTTGACCTTTATGTAAATTCTATCATAACTTCTTAAAACCGCAAAAGTGGGATTTTGTTTATAGAACTTTTCTATACTAAATCCAGGTTCCACTTTTGCCGATTTTTGGAGAAAAAAAATAAAATCAAAATTTAAAAAAATACGTATTACTTAGAAAGTAGGACACTTATGAATAAAATAAAATTGCGACATTATGCCTTCAATAATTCATTATCAAGTGGCAAATATCTCATGGACAGATATGGAACCTTTTTGGATAGAAGAGAGATGGAAGTCGTTTGAAGAAATTAAATTGTTATTTTTTTATATGCGCAAATTTTAAAAACTTTACTACTTCATATAGTTTTTTACTGAAAAAAGTGATTTGGAAATTGAACTCTTGCCTTTATTAGGGTATAAATAATCGATTTATGCAAAAACCTTAAGGTGTAAATTATTTTGTTTCCATAAAACCCGCCATCTAGCGTTACAATTGCAAAACACTTCGTAAGCCTCATAGCTGAAAAGTAGTCACATGTAGCCTATACTTTCGTATTCTCAATTGATTATTTGCGGTGTTTCTTATCTTCAAATTTAGGAGTCGAATTAAGGTTGATGTGAAGTTGTATATATAAAATATGCTAGTCTTTATTTTAATCTCAATATTTTTACTTAATTCGTCTTATTTCTAAACATGTGAAATGTTATAATTTACAAATGTTAATGGTAGTGACATCTATTGCGGTTTTTTAGAATCAAAAATCTTTTGTATGAAATGGTACCCCATGCTATTATCAACATAGGCGTAGCAACATCGTAACACAGCTCCTCGGCCAAATCACTTAAATACAAATAATCACGTAAACTATCACGGCTAGCCGTTTGAGAAACTAAACCTAAATTCTTGATAGCACGCGCCTTAGACATTACAAAAGTATCAGATAAATACTTACCTTTTATCTTAAAATCTACATAATTAACAGTACTATCTCGGGACAAGCCTCCAACGCAATCTAAGCGTATATGTCCCTCCGGGCCCTTTGCACCTATTCGGACAGCAACGTCCGCATCAATGAAAGTCCCCGTAGAGCCATCATCTAACAAAGCGTATGTCTCGACGCTTCCGGCAGGCCCACAGACTGTTACGGGTAGCACTTTTAGTAAAGGTCGGAGAGAAGATGAGACTGGTGTTGAGGTAGTCCCAACAATAGCTTGATCGGCAATATCAACATTGTCTTTCTGCGGGGACGGAAACGACGTAGATGCTACAGGGTTATCTGGATCTTGCATATCGTCACGGTCATCACTAATATTGACGTTATAATTAGTCACTTCGTTACTGTGAAGTAGTGTGTGATGACGACGATTTTTACAAGATGCCACAGTACAAGTCGTCTTACAAATTGCATATCTATGGCCACCCTTAACCAAGCACTTCCTACAAACTTTGTTTTCCGTAACCCATTTCTCTCGCCTATCAATTGACAACGAAAGAAAACGCATACAAGCTGAAATCTCATGACTCTGAGATTGACAAAAAGCACATGAATACGGAGCCTTCGGCTTGTCCTTTAAATAAATTGCTTTTGAGTTTGAGTTTTCTTTAACGTCTAAAAAATGAGACTTTTCTTGACCCACCTTGTCGTGAGGTATGAAATCAGTTAAAATTCCGAACTTAATATGGATGTGAGCCTCGTGATCGAGGAAGTCCGAGAGAAGTTCTAACTTAAAATTGCGAGAATGTTGTCGAGAAAATGCAAACTCAACCCATTTTTCCCTAAGATGGGGAGAAAGCTTACCGAGAATGGTGTTCACGAGCTCTGGGCTGGCTAAATATTCAAAATGATTTAGCATTTTAATAGTAATGACACAGTTATGGACTTTACACGCAACATAGTTTAGGTCTCTGCTGGAGACGAAATTACTCATCTTCGGCAAAGCTTTTACTTCAGACAAGGCATTTAGAACAACAATTTCCGGATTACCGAATTGCTGTTCTAAAGCTGTCATCACAGCTTGCGGGTCGTCACACGCGATCAAGAGAGTTGCTACAGCTTCACGTGCTGCTCCCCGCTGGGCCGTTGATAATCGGACTAGGTTATCCGCGTCCTCAAAATGAGCCCTAGTGCGCTCGTAACTTTTGCGAAAGCAGAGCCAATCTGTGGGCGAGCCGGAAAAAACAGGAAGATCACTCACCTTCCGTCCGGTCCGTGCGAGGCTCTTGATAGCTTCCGTGAATTGTGTAATGGTTTCATATGGTTTATTTGTGTTACTATTACAATTGATATTTCGATTACTGGGGTGTGTGCCTACGCGTGCATGTGTAGTGGTCGTGTCGTCCGCATACACGCTCTCAGCCTTTGGGGCATTCCGTTGATCTGGCAGCGTCGCCGGCGGGGAGCATGTGGCCTCAGCAAGGTATGGAAACTGACCTCCTTTGGCCGAGGCACGGTCGTTAGGTGCGACCTGAAATTGAGTACAGTCATTAACATTAATACTGGAATGAGACTTTACCCAATTTTCAACATGTTGCGCTGAAGTTCGGCTGGCGGTACAACTGGTATGGCTAGCGCGGCTGGAGCGCACTTCTAGAGCAGCAATCTGAGCTCGTAATTCTGCATCCGCAACTGCGCGTTCAGCAGCCGCGGCGCGCTCGCGTTCCTTCCGCTCAGCAACCGCGGCACGCTCGCGTTCCTCGCGCTCAGCTACCGCGGCACGCTCGCGTTCCTCACGCTCAGCTACCGCGGCACGCTCGCGTTCCTCACGCTCAGCTTGAATCCGGTTCAATTCCATTTCTGCCATACGCCGAGCATGTTGCGCTTCTAACGCAGCACGCTGGGCGACGACTGATGAATTTGATGTAGAGGAACCTGCGGTTGTACTATTTCGATCAGCCATGTTTTTTGCCTGAGCCCTAGTTTTCACCATTAGCAATAAAAATAATAAAATTGAATAAAATGTAATACGTGAATTCTTTTAAAATAAATACTTCTGACACCACTTATTGAGAAATGAAACTAAATTAGAAAAAATAAAGGAAAATCTTTTAAATTCAGCACACTATTTAATTAAAACTGATATAACAAGAAGAAATCACCATGACAACAACCAAAAAGTACAAGGTAAAAGAGCAAACAAAATAAAAAGTATAAAATACAAATAGGTTCGCCACAGAGAGCTTTTAGCTCTCTAAAACTCTTTCTATAAAGCTCAAGTCCACTCTTGCATGAAATATTGCGGCCACCTCTGGGACAACTCAGCAAGATACCAACTTACTGCACTGGACACGATACAGCGTAGAGCTGAGAAGCTCATTAGTGACAGCATATTGGTGAAGAGCAAGCTTCACACCTTAGCTCACAGCCGCAAAGTTGCCATTCTGTCGGTCTTCTACAGAATCTACTTCGGAGAGTGTGCTCAGGAGCCGTATGTGCTTATACCGCAGTCTCCCTTCTTACATTGAAGAACCAGAGGCACTGCTGGCTACCACCCATTCTTGATTGCTATTTCTATCCGTCGCACCAAGCGCTTCTCAACATATTTTATGATGCGTACAGTAAAAAAATGGAACTTCTTCCCTGCATCTGTATTTCCGAGTACTTTTAACCTGTCCGCTTTCAAAGCCAGGGTGAACAAGCACTTCCTGGGTAAGTTCGTTTTATCGTAGATCCTGTCTTGGCCCCCGGGCTTGATTGGGATCAAGAACGAACCCTTTAAAAACTCTAATAATAATGTTCGTATTGACACTCTGTTTCGTTAATACTCGTATATATTTTAATAGAAAATCGAGCACACGGTGCAGTTTTGAGGTAGAAAACAGGTGATATTTTTTGTAAATCCTATAGAATTATTAATTAATTCAATTTATACTTACTGTTTTCTGACAAAAAAATTAATAAAACGCTTTTGTTACTTTGATTTAAATCTGTATCACTCTCAGAGTAAACAGGACTGGAGTAGCCTTTGCCTAACATTACCCCTCTGCCAAATGCACAAGCATCGGAATCCTGTACGTTATATAAAACTAGTTGAGCCGCCATTTTAAAACCACAATAATCAGAACGTCTTACCGTGCAGAGCTCCCACGAAAATGCCTGCCTGTGCTGTTTTCTACTGTAAAAAAAATTCGAAAATATCTAGTATGCAAAAAGATGGTGTCACCTTTCATTTGTAAGCATAATTTTTAGGTTTTGATTATTATTTAATTCATAATTTCATGTTTTAGCAGACTACAATTTCAAATTTCGCGCTCAAAGTTCGTTTGATGACGTCACGGCTGCACTCCCCACGAGACTACCTAGGGTTGACCATTATCGCATTTCAATTAATTAAGACAAAAATTAGAAAAAGTTTGTTGGTAATAAATAACTATAATTTTGTATTAATTAATTACCAATTATAATTTCGTTTTAACAATGTACGTTGCGTGTTTATTTTTAGTTTAGTATTAAGTACATACCTACACTTTTGCGGCTGCTTGAAGCCTATTCTTTGCCACACAACATGGAAATATAAAATAATAAATAAAATAATTAATTAAAATAATAATCAAACTATCTGTCCTTTTATTCATGCTGGGCGGCGCTCATAAACATTAAGAGTACTAATGCTGTATATACTTCCAGTGTCCCTGACTTCATAAAAAAGACACGGTTAAAAGGGTACCATCGTCTAACCAGCACACCCGATCATTTCCGAGAAACCAAAATTTTTTTTCGAGCCACAGGACAAATTGTTTTTATTTTGTAATCAGCAACCCTTATTAATTTGTACAATATTAATTTGCACAATAGTGATGTCAACTTCATCGATATTGTGATTTTACGAGTGAGTAATGAATGAATGAATGCAAGTAACATACTTAAATTGGAAATATGTATTTTTAATTTAAATCTGTATGTCGCAGGGAAATTGTATAATTCCGCAGTTTACATTCGGCGTCATCAGTTTAAAAAACACATACCCTTTTCTTAGTTCTTTTTCTTAACGATAATAAAACACAGCTTAGATAAATTACAGTTTGTTTCAGTAATTATTACCAGGTATTAATGATGATTTCAAATAAGAATAAGGTATGTGATTTTGAACTGATGACGCCGTATGTAAAGTGCGGAATTATACTATTTACCTGCGATATTATACATACGAGAATAAAACTGTAAAGATATAGAATAAAACAGGTCAAGTCCACCTTAAACCAAATGGCTAGTAATGAGAGTAGAGGAAGCGAAATCACTAATTTTTGAACATTTTGTCTGTCTGTATGTATGTTTGAGCACGCATCACCCAAAAACTACGCGACGGATTTTGATGACATTTTAGTATGGTAATAGCTAAATGTCATCGTCAACATTTAAGTTAAGTTTTTTATTAATATTGTAGCATTTATAGCTCCTTTTAAAAACCGGCTTGTCCAACTGCAATACTTCAAGATACTAGGAGTAAAGTATGTGGTACCAAAAGTCATTTGTACATAAATGAAAGCTATTGGAAGATAGTATTGCAGTATTAAAATTAGAAATGATCGGTATGTGTAGTTCAGGCAAATATACTCTGCCCCTAGGCGGTATACTAATTGTTGGTATTTATACTTTAAGCTTTGATATGCCCGGAAACATCTAATTTTTCATATTCAGTTTTCCTAAAGAATACAGCATACGAAAAAAATGGATTCATGCTTGTAATAGGTAATAGGGCATCTTGGGCATCTTCAAGAACAAGTACTATATGTTCCATACATATTGAGCCGTCTCAGTTTCAAAAATTATCTAACAATAGAAGAAGATTAGTTGCCCATGCTGTGCCAACGTTATTCTTGAATGATCCTCTTAGTTTATTATATAACTAGTTATGCTTCAAATAGATATTAACATGTAATATTATAACAGTTTTAGTTTATTACATTTAAATGTATTAATTTTAGGTTAAAAAATAAGTTGAAAAGGAAATACCTGCAAAAAGTGATGTAAGCAAATCGCAAAAAAATACAAATAATCAATCGGTCAAAGTAAAAATCTGAGAAATATAACTATATTCACTATCGCTTTGTTAAAAATAATGTTTCAGAGTTCCTCCTTTCCATTATGGGTATACGCAAAAGGGTCCACAGTGAATTCTATATATATAATAACACCTATTGTAAATATCTTTTAAATGCAATAAACTATCAAGTTTCAATTTGTATTTGTAGGAATACTAACGCAAAGTTAATAAATTCATTCATTGAACGAAACTGATTTATCGATATCGATATTCTCGTGCTATGTCATGTCACTTCTCACACAATGACATTCGTGTGTTTGAATAGAACGTTAACACACTATTTTAAGCACGTGTGCGTGTATTTTAAATATGTTTGTCGTATTATGCATGTGTGCGTTTGTAAACACGCAAAGAGTTTTTGTTCCTGTGTGCTGGCATTGAATGTAGTAGTAACCTCACCCCCCGCAAAAAATGGCAGAAAAATATGTACGAGATATTGACTAATGGCTACTCCAGTCCTGTTTACTCTGAGGTATCACTACTATCCGAAATATCCATATTATGCAGATTTATTCGAATAGTCGATAGGGTTTATCCGAAGTATCCGGATAATAAAATTGGACGGATAATTGCGTGCCCTAATCGTAACAGACGAAAGTATTTTTCAGTCAAAAAAATATATCTAGAAATGTAGAAAATGTGAGACTTTAAAATTGCGCTTTGCAAGTATAATTTAGTTCTACACCGGGCTGGCTGGACACACTGGACGAGTGACATCATTTTACATACCGAAGAGTGGCAGAAGTTTCAAATTCATTGATGTGCAGTAACTTACACCGTTCGTGGCATGTTTTGTTTGTTATACGATGACAAATTGATATTGGTATTAAAAATATACTATTTTAGTGGCACATGATATTAATAAAAGTACTCCTACGAATATGGTAGACAAAGACGTAGACAAAGCACGAAAGATAAAAACGCAAATAAAAGTTTTTTTCCTGTAAAAAGTGATATGAATATTGTTGTTATCTTTAGAGAGTGACGGGTTTATCCAGTAACACTTACTGAGCAGATATTTTACTTTTTTTAAGATTTTTTTTAATTTTATCGGACTAATTTTAAACTTTTTAACAGTTGACCGTTCTGTCACAAAATAACGGCAGGCGACAGACAAATTTATTGTTAAAATGACGGTATGTACTCTATATATCCTACAAAATGTTTATGAAACGTTTTTTTATTTATAAATCACCGTTATATGTTAAACCATGTGGTTAATAAAGCGAACTTAAAAGTAGATAATCATTTTATATGTTTAACTCCGTTTATTTCACTACCATAAGACCATTCCCATTCTAGTGTAATAAAAAAACTTTTCACTTAAATGAAATAATCACTATACGTAAATGACTAAGTGGGCGAGAGTCATAGGATGCTAATAAGTAACTATGGGATGTAATGATTTTGGGTACGTCAAATGAGGTCATAAGCGACTCGGCTACAACAAACGTATAATTTTAAATAATATTTTTGAAGTTTATCAATAAATTACTGAGATATAGCAGTAATTTATTGATAAACTTCGAAAATTGTTTCAGAGATTTATTACTTGTTATCTAAATGCGTCTAATATTATTTATAAACTTTTGTTATTGTTTACTTGCATGCGGTGTCCGCCTAGATTAGTTTGCACATTTAACATTATATAATATTAGGTATTTACCTTACTCGTTTAAACTAAGAATAGTCTAGCAGCCGTTTGCAGACCTTAATAGATATATAAAATAAAATATAGTATTAACAACATCATGAAAGTTTTCCACCAAAATTTTTATATAAGTAGTTGTAGAGAAAGGACTGTAGAAATAGTTCAATGGAAAAACTTAAATCCATAAAAAGTCACTACACGATAACATTTACGTTATGAGTAGCTAGTACTGCTATAGGTTTGTTTAATGCTTACTTACTGCTGAAATGTCATAAAGGAATATAAATAAGGAATGATAAACTCTTAATAGTTTCAAAAAGGTGTGAAAAATTAATAAAACCTTTGCGGAGTTCTGGAGAGAACGCGAAATCCACTACTTTGTTCCACCTACAAAAAATGTTGGCGCCCAAAATGTTCTTATCACATACTAGAATTGAGTCACACAGATTAATACATACTTATGAGGCAGAAGCTATCTAGGATTCTACGAAAACGTGAGAAAACTTTTAATTTCTATGTTAACGACAATGGTTACAGCACTACGGTCATAGACAAGTCGACGGCTCGCATCATCGACATTCGACAGTCTAATCGCAGCTCTCGCCCTCTGTTGAGTGTCTATGGTAATTTGACATTAGCAAGCTTCAGACCGACGCGTCACCCACCGTCGAGTTTTATTTAATTTTGTATTAAAAATTTGTGACAAAGAAAATTGTGATAAGTGTGAATTTTATACACATCGTGGTGATATTACTAATAGTGTTAAGATTTGTTATGTTATTGTTGCAAAGTGGAAAACAAAACGAGGTAAGATGAATCCCAAGGATGTAAATGGAATTGTTTGGGATTTGCGGGATCGATAACCCGGTCGGCTAGCCATGAGGCGCGACGCTGAGGTTATGTCGCGAGTAGCGAACAGGTATCGGAGTTCAAGTAACGGTCCCGGCGGCCGGAGCACTCCCGATTCACATTGCGTCTATAGAATCCGGTCGTAACTAGGACCAGTTAGTTTGTAATAGCGTCTAGAACCTCACTTGCCGCCCTTATTCCGTTACGCTTGCATCAATCCGCCACTGTAAATAAATATTCGGTAATCAGCTTAGCTTTTTGAGGACGCGTTCCTATTCCCTACACCTCAGTACGCTCGATACCTGTCAATATTCCTTTTGAGATGTGCGCCTGTTTTCCAGCTTACCCTGCCTGCAGTGCGTGCCAAGAGCCCCAGAGTCCCAGCCATTAGATTGAGTGGAGTGCCCCTTGTGTCCGCCTACACGTAGCCCCGTACGCAGCCAAAATTCCACGCGACACTACGGACACCTCCTCCAGCATGGATCTGGAGAAAACCCCCAATCTTCTTGAGGAAGACTCCAAAGTTACCCTCACTATCAGACTGATTATGCAGGGGAAGGTAAGAGGGAACACTAATAATTTTTTGTTAACGATTATGCAAATCTTATTTCTTACTTGTGAAAGTGTCACTTTACCTTCTTCTAAATTATTCTTGTTAGTTAGTAGTTAGCTGCATTTTATTACTTAGTTATTTTACTATACTTTATAACAGAAATTAATAATCGTGATTTCATTTCACAGTAAGAAAATAACTTTTCTTACTCTTCTTACTTACTTACTAATCTTAGGGCCCTCATTAACAAGGTGAAAGTTTCCATCAGTTTAAGTTAATTTGTTTTGCTTAACAATATTGTAAACGTCAACCAGACAAAGGTTTCATCATACAAAAATGATAAATAAATATATTTTTTTACCATAAGTTTGTTTAAGTGTGTAATAAAACATCAATTTGAGATTATTAAACACTTAGGATCTTATCTTTGTCAAATATGAGTCACTGCCTCAGAGCTTACTGACTGCCAGAGAGAAAATATGTTTAGAAAAGATCAACTATTTGATTAATTTATCTGTTAGACTTGTTTGTTACATATTTCTGATAACACAATAGAGGAGTAATTAGTTCTCAAAAATATGTGTATCATTGCATTTCTTAATTATAAAAATACTTAAAATAAAGTGAAATCAGATTAAAGACTAACTAAAATTATGATTATATCAGTAGTGTCATTCTAGTCATGAACTCATTGTAATATTGCCTACTTACCTAGCTAAATAGGTAATGCCTTTCCTATATATCATAGATCTTGTTTATTGTTATAATTTGCATGTCATTGTTTATGAAAGAGTTGTTTGTTTGAAAGTATGGTAATCTAATATGACTTTGGTATTTTAATCTTGTTATAGAAACACACTTGTATGGATGCACTATACAAGATCCTATTTGTTAATCATGTAGGTGTGCTTTGTGACTAGGCTTTCTTTTTATTATATTATTACAAATGAACTGTTGGTATCATGTTTCAATTTATCACCAATTTAATTCCTTTTTAATAAAAGTATATTTAGTTTTTCTTTTTTAAGAATGTTTAGTGAATGTGGAAAATAATTAGCATTAAAAAAATTGTTGAAAATCTTGCCGTTTATCATTATGGCAAGATTTTCATGCCTATTTTTCAATGGCTCTGAATACCATAGAGCACATATAATAAAAATAAGTAAATATATGACTTGTGAATATATGAATTACCAATACCAATACCAGTACCAATACCAATATATGAATTGGGAGCATGAAAATAGAGAATAACTGTAGATATTTTATTTCACTTGAACAGCTTTCCACTGTAACTAATTTAGTCAACATAGATATGATTAGATTGCTGTGACATATGAGATGTATTGATATTAACATGCATGTATACTTCTATCACATCTACATACTTTTAATTGGCTGTAATCCAATACAAAGTACATCTGGCACACAGCCAGATATTGGCACTTGCCCTGTTCGTCAAACTTGTTGATTTATATCTTTTTCTAATCAGTGTCTTAAACTTGTAGTATCATGAACTCTTGCTAAATATCTCGTATTTTCATAGACCAAAATAGGTTGAACTTAAAATTTATTTAAAAAGTCATTTAAAGAAAATGTTATTGCAAAATTTTTATTACATAAAGGACATGAATTCAATTTAAATAATTTATGAGTAGTCACCACATAGCATTTCCAAATAGGGCAAAATTTTTCAAGATATGATTTTATTTTACTTTTCATTTTTGGAACTGTCTGGTAGGATTTTATCAAAATATCTATCATCATTTAGCTTTTGGTAATAAATTACATAGATTAGTAACCATTTTAAGATTTATGTCACCTAGGCTTACAAAAGCTTTACCGACGATGAGGTTTGTTAACATGCTTGTATGTAATTAATGTCGCCACAAGTGTCGTATCAAAGTTCTTTGAACCCATGCTTTCATCAGGCGACTCTATTTATGTCGGCCCTATAACGCATCGACGGCTACACGCAACAGCATTGTTCACATACTGCACAGGTCAACATGCCCTGTTGCCAGGAAAGAACTATACATTAGAGCCACTCTAAAACTGTCTTGACATGTTTGACGCAACCCCAATGCATCTCTTGCTGCAAAGAATCGAAGCTGTGCCTATTATTGGCTACCAGACAGGAAATCTTATGTACTATAAATCTTAACTCACTGCATTAATTACGCCTGTACTCATTGCACAATGGTTGCCAATTTTAAAGACTATTTTCAGAGTGACTAATTAAATATGCGTGTTATATAAAGTCCAGAATGATTCAGAAGGATGTCTCTTTTTTTCAGGAAGTTGGTAGCATTATTGGAAAAAAGGGAGAGATTGTCAAAAGATTTAGAGAAGAGGTGAGAATTAATTATTTGTTTTATACTAAAAAATTTTATTTAAAATGAGCATAATGGAATTTTTACAATCCTGTATGATGTATCTATCACCATAAATAAAAAATAGGAAAATTATTTTTGTACACTAGTGAATATAACATCCCTGCATTTTGCCCAAGTAAGAAAATCATTAAAAAACTTTTTAGTCCAATGTGCCCGATAGTATTAACAGTCATATTTGCTTAACATAATGGTTTTTTTTTCAGTCTGGAGC
This sequence comes from Calamotropha paludella, assembly GCA_927399485.1. NCBI lineage: Eukaryota > Metazoa > Arthropoda > Insecta > Lepidoptera > Crambidae > Calamotropha > Calamotropha paludella. The sequence continues at coordinate 12,729,649 of OV656809.1, forward strand.
TAAAATCAATATTTCAGATGGATCATGCCCGGAACGTATTGTTACTGTCACAGGCAACACAAGTGCTATTTTCAAAGCTTTCACCCTTATATGCAAGAAATTTGAAGAGGTTAGTGGGGTATTGCTTTTGTGTATATAAAAATTTCCTCATTGTGTCTTTGTGGTTTTAATCTCATTTAAAAATCTATCTGCTTGTTTTTGGGGTTCTGCTTTTGTTGCTTTGATATTAAAATCCATTGTTATACACTTAATTATGTTGACTGTAAATTAATAATCCTATTATGTATTTGGCTGTCAACTTATTATGATTTTAGACCTCTCATGCACTTGAAATAGGAAACAAGATTCTTATTTAACAATGGTTTTAAACCATGAATTTTATTAAATGATTTGAATTCTAACCCAATTTACACCGCATAGCATGAGTATACAATTTGAGACGGATTTGTCTACATGTCTTTTTCCTCAGTTTCACACATTAACAAAACCAAGCAATCCTATGAATCGTGGGAAATTAGTAGTATGCCGTTTTTCTACATACTTTAGTTTATCTATAGCTTAAATAAAAGCATATCAATACTAATTAATAAAATGTAACCATCTATATGATATTATAACTATCGATATTTAAGGCTCTACTGAATAAGTATTTTTTATTTGCTTTCCTGCCTTTCTAATAATTTGTTTCAAATAGGCACCAAAAAACTTAACATTTGATGTAAATTCAACCCCGAATTTAACTGGCATTAACATTAGATCAGTTTTAGCATAACAGTCATAAATACATTTTTTAAATATACTTTATATTTAATAATTTGAGGTTTGATTAATTGTAATGTTTTTCTTCGTGGTTAAATTTTATGTAATTTAAATTTTTATGGTTTTGGGTAAAGAATAGATCAAAATGTTCTAAAACAGTGCTTTTTTCTTAACAATATGAACTCGGACTTTATTCTCTAAAATTAAAATTCCCACTTACAATAAAAATAATGTTAGTGACCATGAACAATATACTTAAATTTATTTGGAGAGGACAATGTGTGTGAGATAGATTAGCATTACCATATTTTACACAATCCAGTGTTTATTTCAGTGGTGCTCTCAGTTCAATGAGGGAGGTGGTGGTGGTTCTCGGGCGCCCATTACACTACGGCTCATCGTGCCGGCGTCGCAGTGCGGTTCACTCATTGGCAAGGGTGGCTCCAAGATCAAGGAAATCCGCGATGTTACTGGCGCTAATATACAGGTTTAAACATTATACTCGCTCTTTTTTATCCCTAACTTTCCATTTTGAATGTATTTTAGTTGATATTTTAGCCAAACTATTCAATATTGGCATCAAATTTTTTTTTAACCTGATAATATTGTCCCCTTATATTTGTAACAACTATGTGTAAAAAAATAAGGCATTTAAATTACCTGTCTAAACTGCAAAGGAGTCCTTAATCATTTGAATACTCCAAAAAGATTTAGGTAATTTTCAGTAGTTTAAACTTAAAATGGGAATAATTAGTTTAACCATGTAAAAGTCCTTGAAGTGTTCTTAAGAGTTTTGTCTAAAATATGGCTACAGATTCTTTAGAGCTACAGTTAGTAGTCCTAAAGAACCATTATGACAACTTTTAGTTTAAACAATGTTTCTTTCATTACTAAGTGGACAATTTATAATAGACTTCTGTTCAAGTTCAATCAGAACTTTGTTGTAACAAACAATTAATGTAGTAGAAGCATAACACTTGACACATGTTACTATTGTGAGAATAGAATAATATTATAGTGTTAACTTGTAACATTAAATAATTTTGTAAATGAGTTATTTATTTTCAATCTTGTGAGTGTCTTAACCCGTTGCTCTGGCCAGTTTAAAGACATCTTGATATATGGCAGATAAAAAACGTTTGAGGGGTAATATACATTAAGAGTACCTAATTCAAGTAGCACATGCAGCGTTAATATTTTAATTAAAAGCTCCTACATCTGATTTAAGCCAATTATTTATTCTTCCGTTGTTAAGAGTACCTAATTCAAGTGGGAGTCATTCATAACGCATAATTTCAATTGACATAAACTTACATGGCATACTAATCAAAGGGCATAAATTGACATATATTGCAGGTTAGCTTAGGTATTTTTTATTCATTACCAACAAGCAAAGTATTTCACATTATGCCAAATGATTAGTATGCATTCTAAAATTATGAATTTTAAATGTCTGTCAAAAAATGTGGACCCAATTCAAGTAGCACATGCAGCATCACCTAATTTCATATTATATTTAAAAGCTCCTACATCTGATTGGAGCCAATTATTTATTCTTCTGCTGCATTTGTTTACAGGTGGCGAGTGAAATGCTGCCAAATTCCACCGAGAGGGCGGTGACAATCAGCGGCACTTGCGATGCAATCACACAATGCATTTATCACATCTGCTGTGTCATGTTAGAGGTAAGGCAACAAATAACAAGTACAACTCTTAATCTTTATATACAGGGTGCTTCAAAAAAATGTATACACACTTTGAACTTCCATAGAAAATTTATTTACCGTTCTACAAAGTTAAATTTCAGGAAAATAGAAAGCTGAAAGTCAGCTAGCACTTACATCACTTTCACGTGCCCCTTGCCTTGAAGATTTGTTAGGAGAGCGTTGAAACAGTTCCAAGACTGCCGTTGATGACTCATCACTTGTAGCTGTTCGAGGCCGACCTGAATGACCTTTATGCACATCACACACTGTTCCATGAACTTCGAATTTGTCTCGTATGCGTGTAATTGTTAATCTTGAAGGTGGTTCTGTATCATACTCCCTTCTCCACTGTCTTTGAACTTCATTTACATTCTCAAACTTCCAGTATAACCTGCTTACGTTCTTCAAAACTCAAACGTACGTCCCCCATGTTGATATTACAAATTCCAACTGATAATATAACATAGAGGGACGATTATGCTGGCACCTGGCGAAGAAATATAACATTAGCCTTGTAGAGCAGGAAAACTACAATAGTTTAAAGTGTGTATACATTTTTTTGAAGCACAATGTTGTTTTGCCATCTATATTGTTTCTAGGAAACATTTTTTTAATTAATAGGGGTTGATCGTAGAGGAGTGAAAATTTAGGGTTGTATGTATTTTTGTATGATGTATCATAAAATAATAAAAACAAAAAAAATTGTCCAAAAAAATAAAAAAAAAATTTAAGGGTGGACCACCCTTAACATTAAGGGGGATGAAAAATAGATGTTGTCCGATTCTCCACCCCAGCCGATATACACGTTAAGATTCACGAAAATCGGTCGAGCCGTTTCGGAGTAGTTCAATTACGCACACTGTGACACGAGAATTTTATATATTATATTCTACTGTATGTGGTATGACACTGAACTCCTCCTATACGGCTGGACCGATTTTGCCTTCTTTTCGATTTACTTTTATAAACTTTTTCCCGAATTTATTTTATTTTGTGAGCTGCTATGCTAACAGCTTCAGTCATTTTTCTGTATTTAACCTAAATAACTAATTTGCCAAAGAATACGAAAAAAGCGAAGAGGGCAAGTGACGGCTAATCAGGAAACAAAGTTTCTACATTTAATTGTTGGATTGACATCTCCAGTTTTCTCATTTGACTTTTGTCGTCAAAGAATTAGATATCTAGGTTAAATGCAAAAAAATGACTGGCGCTTTTGCTTTACCTTAGTACATAGCAGTTGCGATTTACCGCTTACATTAAATTGATTTTCTTGTTGAAGTTATACTTCTTTAAGCGCGTTATGAAAAAATTGTAACACTGTAACACAGAAGTCACTGGCAAAAGTGACATGGAATAAACCAACAGGATGAAGTTGGCCGCTAATTATGAACGTGTGTGTGTGTGTGATTTTAAATTATATATGGTAGTTAACAATAACTTATATTATATAATAACATTATAGGAATTTTATTTAAATATGGTTTTTATACTTTTTTATATTTTTTTTATAAACTTAAATAACTTTTTATAAACTTTTTTATATGCCTTTATTGATTTAAGGTTAACTGTCGGTATGTATTCTTTTTCTTTGTTTATTTTATAAATTATTTAATTTAATGATACCAAAGAAGTATAACTTCTCACGCGCGTACATAAGTACCCATGATTTTTTGTTTTGAAATTTTCTTACTCGTTATTAATTTTTTTTAATTATAGGTGTAAGTAATTTTTTTGTTTATTTTAGTAATTTATAAGATTGTCTGCTTTTTTTTAGAGCCCACCAAAGGGAGCGACAATTCCGTACCGACCAAAGCCGAACGTTGCAGGCCCAGTCATATTAGCCGGCGGCCAGGCTTACACCATCCAAGGAAACTACGCCGTGCCTGCCCAAGATGTGAGTTTTATATCAATTTACAGAATATTGATGATTTCCATGACGACTTCAAAATAACATTTACCTACTACAAAGGTTCAATTACTTAGCACTGTTATCATTAAATCCTTGCTTTATTGAATAATGAATTATTCGAAAACAAAATAACACTTAATAGTCTGATATTGTCTTTACTAAACTCAAAAATTTCACTTACTATATATTTTTTTATCATGTTGTTTCTCTTTGCTTAGGATATATCTCGCAAATTATCCTTAAATGTCAAATTAAGACACCCTAAAACGTATAAACTGAATGTATACCAATTAGCCAATGCTTCATTCGTACAGGTATTTCCTGCTGAGCACATCTAGCTTATATAACCAATTCATATGCGTGATCACATCTGATTCAGTTATGTAAGCCTTCAAGATTAACATGAATAATAATTGTTTAGCTTTGAAGTCAGACTAAATTTTTCTTAATTAGTAAAATTTAACTATGTAACATTTGTCATTAGGATATATTTTATAGTGCCTTTTTTCTTTTAAGTAAACATCATTTATGGGAACAATATTATTTGATAAATACTTTATTTTTCTATTTTAATTTCTTCAGCAATTACAGTAATTTTTTCTGATATGTACACTCGCGAGCAACCAAATCGACTCAATACATCTGCTACCTCATCACGATGTATTTTTCAAAAAATAGTTAATTTTTTTGTTATATTATAATGAAAATCCCCTGGGGTAAAGATGTTATTTACCCCAATGAAAGCTAGTCGGTAGAGCAGAGGGGTTGTGGTTGTGTGACTGTGGATTCGCGTGACCCAGTCATCCATGGAGCAACTATGATTTTGGGCGCCGTTAATAATGATTAAAGTTGACAATAAAAAAATAATAAAGTGTCCATGGATCGGAACAAAGTGAGTTTAATAAATCAAACTAAAATTATCATTTAAACAAACATTTATTTAAAACACTACATTGCCAGTATCAAATTGTATTTTCAAAGAACAATTCCCTTAGGAATGTAGTAAGGGGACGGCTGTCTAGGGCCGAACCCATAAGTACTCACAATACTTAAGCTAAGACACATATTGCTTATCATCTTAACATAGAAAACTCTGAATACCTAACTTACAGGTTATTCATAATAAAGTAGTATTCATAAACATTTTAAACAGTAAACAGACTTTATGCTGAAACTAATTAATTTAATATACAGCTAAAACATTTATAGACTGTAGACCGGCTTAGGCTGAGGTTGAACATGTCACCAAGTAACCATTACAGATTTACTGATGCTCCGAAGGAAAAAAGATTTTTACATTACCGAACAAAAATCAATTCCTCGGGTACATGATATAGAACACAGCTGCTACAGTAATAAAAAGGAAACTGCGGAATACCTTGGTTAAATTGATAATCACATGGCAGAGGTAATGCAGACATGTGCTGCGTCACGCTTACATCAATGAGACCCCATCATCTGGGATTCCAGCTAGGCCCTCATCCTTACAGCATAGCATTGAAACAGGCCTTGGGGTTAACTTTGAACAATATCCAAAAGCCTTGCCTTAAAGTAGCCTTAAAGCCTTGCCTTGAAATAGCCCAAACGCCTTGCCTTGAAGCCCTGCAATACAAAAACAAAGTCATAAACTGGTCGCCATTTCGCACATGGCGCTTCCCTACAACAAACATTATAATTAAGTTAAGAAACTTACCAAAATTGGGCTTCAATTATTACATGTTTTATCCCGAAGGAAACAACACTTATAACATGATGAAAGATAAAATGAGCCTCGAGCCCTGGAAACAAGACATCGAATTAAAATGTGGACACCACATGTAAGTGGATCACTAGTTAAATTCACATCATTAAAATACTCACCACACAAATCAATGCATAACGCATTATGAAATGAAATCAGACTTCCATGAGGAAGTAACAAAATCTGCAGCTTCTCATTTAATAAAATTTCTGCATCCTTACGACACAGTCGAAGTGAAAAAGAAAATGGAGGAAGACTTCCGTCTTGGTTGGAATAAACTCGAGTACCATAGACAATGACTAAACCAGAGACTACTTGTGGTCTTCGAACATACATTATTTATTATATGAATATAATTATTAAATCCTAAGTAGCATACTAGCCATTAACATTCATTTTAATAAGCAAAATAACAAATGAGACATTTTTATTTAATTTTTACCAACAGAGTATTAATTTATTTGTTCCGAAACATCTATCGAACAACAACGTCAATAAGTGAATGAGTAGGTGTAGTAACTAGGTAGCACAAATCGGAACTACAAACGTCGCATCTGACAGTACTCACCTGTCAATCTGAAAGTCAGCTGTGATGTATGTAAACAAGAAAGCTAATTTTATTTTAACTATTGAAAAGTAAATAAATTCTTAGTGAATGCTGTGTCAACATGAATTCAACCGGATGCTGTGTTGCTAATGGGTGTGGTACGATCGCTGACACTCTCTATGCCACTGGAAATTGACTCAAACAAGGTATAAATATTCATGCATTCTTCTAATACTAACTATCTAATCGAAAACCTACATAAACTTAATACCTAATGTTCCTGCCCATCTCGTAAAACTACGGCAAGGATTTTACCATAAACAGTACTTTAAAATCCAGTGCTTGCTACCTTATAGATAGGTTGAAAAAAAAGTGTTGCAATATTTATACATCGTTTGAAAGTTCAAAATATAAGCTTAAATTAATATAAATATCAAAACAAAATCCACTGTATTTTCTTATTCACACAATTTAAATGCCTGTTAAGAAAAAATACTCACTTCAACGAGTTGCGTTACTACCATTCCACTTAATAGCCACCCCAACAGGTTCACCTTATCAGTTGCTTATCCGAAGTTGACCTCTACACAGCTCTGCAAATTACACCTATTGTTTTGACGTTATTATGGACACCACGCCAGAAGAAGCCGCTCAAGTTGTTGCTCTTTTGCAACCACGACCGAGTCAGCATACAGTTGCTGCTTAGCTCCATTTGAGCCAGTCTACTGTATCCAGAGTAGACAGATGATTCCAGAAGACTGGTGCCTTCAGTCGTAGACTAAGAACAAGCCGCCACTGGTCCACTTCAGAAAGGGATGACTGATTTATTGTCTCGACTTCATTGCTAAATCGGCACCTCACCGGTGTTGATGTGCAGAATTGAGACGTGTTCGAGGGGCGACTGTCAGCGAGTGCACAGTAAAAAGACGACTGAGAGAAGCCAACCTCACTCCAAAACGGCCTACCACAGGCCGGAAATAGACCGCAAGGCACTAACAAGCGCGGCTTGAGTATGCTCGGGAACATCTTGATTGGACCATTTACTTATGGCAGCCGGTATTGTTCACTGATGAGTGCAGAATATGTCTGCATGGTAGTGACAGAAGAGGCAGTCTACAGGCGTCCTAGAAAACCATTTGGACAGTGATGTTTTGCTGAAACAGTAGCATACGGCGGCGGCTCCTGCATGATGTGGGCCGGTATTTGGAAAGGCAAACCATTCGTTTTCGTGACTGAGGGAGGCTGAGGAGGAGGACATTGCTGATCGGTACATTACCGACATTTTCCAGAACCACGTTGTGCCTTACGAAGGATTTGTCAGCGACAAGTTCTTGTTGATGGCCAATGTCACACGTCGCGTGTTACTCAGCAGTGCCTGGTCGACATAGTAATACAGACTAATGACTGGCCTCTGCGCTCAGCCCGGACCTAAATTCTATTGAGCTCTCGTGGGATGAGCCCAAGCGAAGGAAATTCAACCCCTTCGACAGTGGAACAGCTGAAGGCAGCAATTGGGTTCACTGATGGTCCCAATCAAGCTCAGGGCAAAGACAAGATCGATGATTTATTTCTTTTTGAAAAGTTTTATTTTGAAATTACCAAAACAGATTGCTTTTCCTTAAATCTTTATATTGCTACTGCTTTAATAATAACACTTAATGAATATTAGCAATAATAGTAACAGTTTAAAGCTGAAGAGTCACGCTTTTAAATAATGTATAATTTTCACAGGATTTTATTTGTTTCACGGAAAAAAGTATATTTATATGCGCGTTTACATGTTGAGTCGATTTGGTTGCTCGCGAGTGTAGTATTTATTTATTACACTATTAAAAGTAATAGTATTTATTATAAAGTCGGTATAAAGGTAAATAGAATATACCTTTCACTTAATGTAATTATATTTTTTTGTGAAAAATAACTGGCAACCTTAATCAACAACATTTTAATTTTTAGAACAGATTTGAAACCCGTTTGAATATATATCGGCTGTTATATAGTTTATAAAAAATGATTTATTTTTCAATTAATTTTGTAGTTGATTAAATTAATATTTGAACAAGACAATTTGACTAATACAATCTACGATAGCAGTTTTCTGTAAATGTCACAGAGCGAAGGGAAATCGTTACAGCGATTTACAATGATTTGATTTAAGTAATATAAACAGGTGCATACCGAAATTTTATACTTTTATTACGTTAACCTAGATATTTTTTATCTATATATTGCATACAAAAGCCACTTTCAAATGGTGGACTTAATACTAATAGGCATTCTCTACCAATCAAACGGAGTGTAGCGTTCCGGTGGTGCATTTTATCAGAAGTCGTACCATGGTAAATTTTGTGCTGTATAAAGTTTTTTTATGCTAGACATAATTCGCATATATAATTATTTTTTAGGAATATTATGGGAAAAACTAATTTAAAATAAAGTGAAAATGTATCTTATATGCTGCATTAATATTTTGTGATCGTAGTAGTAAACAGCACCTTTATGCCAATCATTTGTTTATTGTTAGATACAAAAAAAAATAAGGAAAAGGAAAATGTCTAGTTTTGTTATTTCGGTACAACTACATAATTTAAACATCTTTTCAATAATTAATGTTTAGTTAGAGCAACATCAGTTAAATTTTAATTTGCTTCTTATGACAAGCTTTTGGTAGTATTACGTGTTGGTTTTATTATTTTATACAAAACAGATGAATTACTTAAATATTTTGTTGTACTGAATATTCGGAATTTCGGCCCATCCCTTCTGTAAATACTAAATAGAGTTCTGTTGTCTGTGCTACAACTCACTAGGCGTTGCCTTTCGCGTTTATCGGCGACGGCAAAACGTTTGACGACTTTTGGACGTTAACATATTTTGCCATCAAATTTGAAATTAGATACTTAAAATACCCGATGTTTATAAAGGCTACACAATAATTAGTATATATAAACTAACACGACGCTTCGACACATTAAAAAGTAATTAGCCTTATCGTCTGGCTGGTCAGCATTTGACGTCAATTTGGGCTCTGTAATAGCTATCCTAGTGTATTCATCGCATAATCTGACGTCAAATAGAGGGATGTCAATAAATGTCGATGTTAAGGACCCCTATAGTTGTTGAAAACCAGTAATGTTATCGTCAGTTCATCGGTGAAGATGGCACATACAAATGCGACGGAATATCGATTTCTAAAAAATAGATAACATGGTTGAAAACATAATTTGGTTAGATCAATCAATAATCAATAGATCAATAGTTGTTTCAATATTGTTGCGACCGAGGGTTAGGGTGGGGTGGGAAGGCTATGGTTCAGTGCGTACGGTAATGGCAATGAGCTTGGTATAACGGGCGTGGCGGTGGTGCCCGCAGGCGGTGTGCGCGCCGGTGTTTCCCCTGCTGGAGGTGAAGCCTCCCCTCGTGGGCGCGCTGCCGCCGCACCACCTTCTGCCGCCGCCGCTCCACGAACACCACCTTGTGAGTGACGAGCCACCCCGCGACCTCATAGACTCGGCCCCGATCCGAAATCGACACCTGATACCCCTCGCCCGTTTTATGAGATTGGCGCCCGATATATTTCTTAAAGTTTTCTTTTTTCTGTAATGAGATAATTTCAGAGTTAAATTGAAACCAATACTAAAGTAAATATAGCATATTACATATATATACGCTTGAGGACCTACAGATTCCGAACCATATTTGTGTCGTATTTGATTGTTCTCGTGTTATTAAAGTTACTATAAAGATAAAATATATATTCACGTCTTCTATATGTGCTGAAATAAAATCAGCTAAATATTAGATAATGATTACGTGAAAAGATATAGTTATATTTTTTTTTAAAAAAATCCAATAATCATTTGAGAAATATTCCTGACGTTATTCTGTTCTTGAGCGTTTTTACTTCTAATATCCAGAATCCTAATTGCAGTCAAATATTATTGGCAGAACCACATCCTTTGTGACAGTACTGTACTGTTATCTCTTGTATAAAGTCACATACTTTATAGCCATATTCTCTCCAATGCGTTAATGTACTTCGTAGTATAAGTGACCCCGTAGTTAACTTTGGATTATTTTTACAATATTTTCTACATCTCATAACAACTGGTTAGAAATTATATGCTACGAAATCTTCTCTGCGTTTATATAACTATGCTTTTTTATCTACTAAACAGGTATAAGGGTTTGTTCAAATATATTTTCTCTATGAGGTTGTGTGGGAGTGATATTATGTGATTGGTGCTGCCCCGGAATCCCTTCAACTTTGTCTGGATGTGTGGTTTCGATTCTTTTTCAGTAGCGGCGATGAGTCATTAACAGTGTATTGTAAAATAATCTGTTTTAGATTAGACCCCGGTGCTGTGAGTAGGAATGAATTACATTTAGTTTGCTCTCTTCTTTTATATTCCTATGCTTGAACCACATACATACTTATTGTTTTCCAACTGCACGTATACCCCTTAATGGTAGTTGCAATCTTTGTACCCTCTAAACATGTTTGCACAGTAGCATTGCTATCTCATGAATTTAGCAACGTAATATGTTTGTATAGTGGACGGGAATATGTGTAGAGAAACACATACAAAGCTTTATCTGTTTGTTTTCTGGCATTGCTGACATACAAGCCTTTTCTTCAGTTATTCGTACTTCGAGAAATATTCACGCACATATTATAAGGTTGTTTACATGAATCCTCTACTTGCACCTCTCCTAATTTTGCCTAAGCCTTGCCTCTTCCGACAATTTGTGTTTCACAATTAATATTGAGATTAACCGTGGAAATACTGCTTTAAAATGAAAATGTAATGATTTATTAGTCAAAGTAAAACAATATTTAGTTATATATATATTAGTAAAAGGTGCGTACATTATATTCGGGCAGCACCATTCAAAAACTCACAAAGTGGTAATTTTTTTTGAGGGAAATATGTCTGAGAATATTCGCATAGCTCTACTTATAATTGTCTTCGAGAAACCATATTATTTCCATAATTAGATCACTGCTAGTAGAGCATTTGCGAACTTTCTTAGAAAAATAAATAAAAAAATAATTATTCTTTCCACCCAGGTTACCCTATCCAGCGATCCCTTCCCAGCCATGTCAGACAAGATGAAACCAAGCAGCTGGAGCTTTTATTTCTTTGATTTTGATACTTGGCATTGATTTTAATGTCTGTATTGTGTTTTAGCAAAATAAGGGTTGATCCACAATACAATAATGTTACGTCATATTTATTTTAGATGGGAGGTCTAGCTAAGTCTCCTTTAGCCGGTTTGGCAGCCCTAGGGCTGGGCAGCTTAGGGCCGGCGAACACAGGCGGACTTAACCCTGCAGGTAAATTAATGTTTTTGTAAAATTTATGTATTAATTTATATCCAACAATTCCTTTTCACTTCAGTATTGAATCTTAAGTCATCGACATCAATAACGTGATGCCTCACTTCCACATGTCTACTGTATAATTATTGTAAGTCAGGTGCCAATTAAATACAAATCCTTTATTATGTTTTAAAAAATCTTATTTTCTTTATTTTTATCTGAACTCGATTAGAGCTTTATCATGTATATACTTTTTCATGTTCTATCTATGATTAATCGTATTAATCTCAGAATATAAAAGGCTATCAAATTTCCCATTCAGTAGAATCTAAATTTTTCAAGTAAAAGTTACACAGGTAATAAAAAAGCGCTTCAGGCATGCAAATTCATAAAAATATTAAGGTTTTCATCTAAATTATGGATTACACACTATTAACTATCACACACCACGACTAAACGAAATATAATCGTCAAAGTGTTTTTTTACAGTAAAAGTCACATTATTTACTATTTTTAAAGGTTTTAATTTTTTTATTTTACGACAGCACTGGCAGCGCTAGCGGGATCGCAGCTGCGCACTTCAAACCAATCGCGTAACCAGCCCGCCTCCAACCAACAGTCGCACGAGATGACCGTGCCCAACGAACTTATCGGTTGCATCATAGGAAAGGTCAGTATAACCCAATTCCTTACCTTATGCTGCAAAAGCATTTTTACTGATGTGTGCGTTAAATTAAACTAGGTGATGCACTCGCCAAGCATAAAGCTGCACTAGCAACATATATTGCAGCGGAGCGTAATACCTAAAAAGAAAAAAGCTTTTTTTTTGTTTCGATGTGAATTATTGCGAATTTTAAAAATCCGTCACAATCTGGTCCTAAACCTGTGAATTCGATTCCACACAAAAAATATATAACTCGGGAAGTTATGGCGTAACAGACATTGCACCAATGAAGCCGATCCAAAGGAGCTTCGCTCGCTCCGCTCCAATTAACCGGCTAGTGGTTGAGGTTGACAATTAAAAATTCGGACTCTTATCACTCAATAAAAGTTACCTATTTAGGCATTAGTGAACCGTAGTTCTTTCTTATTGGTTACTCTTGTAGTGTAGTTACAAAGTTCGAAAAACATCGACTTGTAATCTGCGTTACTATTCTATGGACACAATTTACGTCATTAAATCAATCTGGATGTTTTTAAGATAATTTTTAAAAAGTTATTAATTATAACAATTCAAGAGATAGAAACTAATAAATGTATTTTACTACTAAACTCACAAAAAAACTTATACTCTCGTTAATGTCAGGATTTATTAATCATCCACAGGGCGGCACTAAAATTGCCGAGATTCGCCAAATCTCAGGCGCGATGATCCGGATATCGAATTGCGAGGAACGAGAGGGTGGCAGTACTGACCGCACCATCACCATCTCCGGCAACCCTGATTCCGTAGCACTTGCGCAGTATCTCATCAACATGAGGTAAGGCTCCAGTCGACAATTACACCACGACAACCTCCTAACTTCCTAAACTCCGACGGATGATTATTTTGCCCGTTCTTGTCCATTTTAAATCATGCCTCCACCTCTGTAACTGATTTTTTTGAAATCCCGTGAACTTCCTATGACTTGTCTTCACCTTTTTGGGCTGTTTCGAAGGTGTGTTCCTACCGGCAAAAGATTTTTACTAAATATTCTGATCTAAGACGTTTGCAGAACCAAACATACAGTTTAACGCAGCTTAATACAGACGCGCTTGGTATCGATTAATCTGCATCATTTTCATCCGCGTATATTTTAAATTAAGACGCACCAGGACATATACGTGTTACCAATTATTTTCCAAACCTATCCAGCTGTACAGAATAATAATAAAAAATAATTAAGCATTGCTTTTAAACATTATTATTTTTAGTAACTTAAAAAAATATTCATATGCAATAGCTGGATTTTGCGATTTTTGAGATGATAATGATGATGATAAGTTTCCTTTGTAACTACACAGAATATTTATTTAAGGTCGTCAGATTCCACTCGAATTAGGTTTCATTTAATATCAATGAATCATATTTGAAGTAATACAAAATTCAAACCTTTATATTAGTTGCTGTTGAGTTAAACATCTAAAATGAAACTTAGACTAAAGGAGTAAAAAGAGCATTAAAACAGACATTAAGGATTATTTCCTAGTGTAAGACATTGATACAAAGGAATTAATTATTTCTTACCAAACATTTCTAAAAAAAATTTTTTTGATTCGGCTTGTGCTTTGTGATATAATCTTTATTTATTCTAGAAGATATTCATATTAGATTCGATTGCAAAAAATATTATATAATACTCTTCGGTGTTAAGATTAAATATCAATGACCCCGTTGATTTCTGTTTCCAATGAAAAAATTGGTTGTCTGTGAAGTCCGTTTACAGACGATAAATTTACGTGATAAACGTAATAAAAAACATTTACGAAAAATTGCATACTTTTATGAATTGAATTTAATTATTATCACTGAGTTATCGCATGGTGGTTGGCCGGTTCAACTTGTTATTTTAGATACATTGTTATAACATGTGAATCTTACATTCATAATACGCACTATAATTTTTTCCATTGAAGCAGTTGACTTTTTATACGATCGTTTATATGAGTCATAACATTTTTTTTGACAAAATTGTAACATAACCTAATCATTATTACTGCACTCGCCGACCGATGCAATTTTTTTTAATAATCAAAGAAAAAACAGCAGATTATTTCGCTAATCAAATTCTTAAAATGTAAGAATTATTTACCTTTTTTGCCACAGTTATTGTTGTCATGAACAATGGAAACCACATTAACTTTTCATTTCACTTTGTAAACAGTTGACAAAACAGTTCACGTTAAATTCTTAAAATGCAAGAATTAATTACCGTTTTTGTCGCAATTTCTGTTGTAATAAACAATAGAAATCACATTTACTTTCCACTTCACTTTAAAGACAGTTGACAAAACAGTTCACGTGTAGCTTATGTACTGCATCTGTCTCTACTCGGACGCATCAACCGATGGAGTAGAAGAAAGATAAATGCGTCATAAGCCGAAGGCTTAGGCCGATCTTGCACCTCTATCGCTTGTTACGCGCTCTCGCATGCACTCTCTACTCAGGTGGAACGTGACAATTAGTCATGCTTTTTCGTGCGTGCAGCCTACATCATCGGCATTTATCGATTTATAAGACGTTACCACGTTAATAAAACAGAAATCCACTCGAGCTTACACTATAGCGTCACATCTAAACATCTCTTCCGTTGGCACGGCAAGCGTTTTAGATCAGAACCGTAGGGAGTATTGAACACGAACAGCGACTTCGAAGCTGGCCAAGTGTACGCCTAGCCTTACATCATTCCTGTCCCGCCCCGGCAGTGTGGAGCTACAGAAGGCGAACCTGGAGGGTAGCACCTCGGGCGGGTCGGGGTCGGGGGCGGGATCTTCCGCCGCTGGCCCGCTAGCGTCGGCCATCCCCCTGGCTCAGCTGCTGAGCAAGTCAGGTGCGCTCGGTGCCCTCAGCTCACTATCGGCGCTCGGCGGCCTTACCGATCTCCTCAGCGGCAATTCCACTCAAAACGTCCAGACCACTGGCGTTCACAGGAATCACAAGTCCTTCAATCGCCGCCAAGACGACGACACTCCCACTAAAACCTCCAAGGAGAGGAATAAATATAACCCTTATTAGACTGACGCTCAAGGCTGGAACAATCGTTATCCTCGACTACAAGACGAGCTCCGATTTCTTCTCATCTTGGGTTGTAATGATTTTAAATAGATGAACATAGCAGATATATTGCTCAATAACATTGAGTCCCCTGGTAGTTGATTTATAAACATAAGTGAGAATTAATTTGCATTATCAGCCTTTGTCACAAAGTAATATTGAGGTGTCTCTTTTTAAAACTAAAAAGAAACATTTGAAGTGCAACAAAGTTAAAAACAAGTTAATTTTAAAATTGTTTTAGACAGATAGTTAAAGTGTGACTATTTAATAGTATGAAAAAAGATGTCTGAATCTATTTTGAAACTAAGGCGCACAATATTATATTTTGAGTCATATCGTCAGTTGCATCAAGCGGACCACGCTACGAGTCGTATGTAATATCTTGGCGCAGATTTTTTTTTTCAAAGTAAATGGCCCTGCTTTCATATAATAAAGTAGTAAATAATTAAAGATATATTCTCATGCATCATATGCATGGCAATTTATTAATTTTCTTATTTTGACTAACAAACTCACTCAAATTGCCATCGCCTTGAAATAATTTTTTTTAAAGACGAATCCTTTTTACATTAAACTTACACTACATTACAGTTTTATGAGTTTTTATTGTATTATTTTACAACATATATATTGATACATATTTACGAGCTGTTGTTGTTGTATACTTTGTCCAATGTAGGATGATACTTTTGACAGGTGTCACTTCCTTATTGCTACGTACTAATGTTGCGTTTGTTTCCTTATGTTTGGCTTGACATTGCAATAGCAACTTTATACCCTCTATATAGATGTCAACTGTCAAAAGTATCATCCTACATTGGACAAAGTATAGCAGTGTAGTATTTGTATTAGTTATTGCCCATAATAAGTAAACTGTCAGCTACACGTAGAACACTACAATCAAGTAAAATGAAGAGAATGCCAATCACTAGTTCCTGCTGTTGGGCTTGCGCGATGTAATATGAGATTGATATATTGTTTCCATTTGCACGACTAGCTTTACCAATGATTAACTGAATGAACAGCATCAATAGTTTTTAAACAATAACTTTATATGATACAATCTAAAAAGCACTATCTAGTACTGTTAAATCGTTTAAAGTTTGTATATTGTGATATAGTATCTATAATCAGGAACCATTTTAAACCTAACAAAATGGGTTTTCTACTATGTTCGTCTATTTAATTTATAGTTTATCTTTGACGTGGACTGATCTAACCAAAAAGTTTTAACGGTATCTGGTAGGCTGGATTTGAGTGTCGTTTTCTTGAGGTATTTAGACATAGCTATTAATTTCGCCGAAGTGAAAATTATTTATTTGAGACTATCATAAAAAGAAAAATCATGTAATATAAACATAGTTTATTATCAAACATAATACGTTTCTTTTTTTACTTTGAGGCTATTGACAGAATATATCGAAAATCAATAACTTATCATGCCTGTGACTGGTATCACGTAGTTCAACAAAATTGAATTCATTATAAGTAATTATGTACTTATGAATTTTACAAAAATAATAGTTACAGTTATTTTTACAATGTAAAAAATTATTTTTTCTGGACTAAGACTAATCACAAGATAACTCTTTTTATAAATCACATGCGACTAACGAAATAACAAATCAACTGATAATAAAATAACAAAAAATAGATATTATGGTAACTAGGGATTGTGACAATAGTAGGAAATACGTAGAAGCTTAAATGCTGTAGAATATACAGAGCTTCGCGTTTGAGATGGATTTAAAGTGATGTGCCGATTGCACATAAATTGTAGACGCATGGGCGGAACCTTACTTAGAAGTATTCGAATAAGAAAATTGAATTGAACAATTTAAATATTTTCATCGCCTGTATAATAAGAATCATTGAAAGAAATTTTATGTGTATAATCCGGTTAAAATTGATTGGATGTTTTATCTTTACAGACATGTTGTATATATTTATCGTGTTATTCGGAAAATGAGTAAAACCTTTTGTTTCAACTTTACGTCTAACTGATTTCAATATCAATGTTGAAAGTTGACTGTAATGTGGTGTTGCTGTCTAAACCTTAAGATAATTTTGTAACTGCCTCAAGATGTTGTATCCGTAACAAAAAAAAATCGCGGAGTTAGTTACAATTTTAACGAATTTTAACAGTATTTAAGTTGTCAATACTGAGTATTCTTACACTAACCACAATGAAAGTGGTATATGAAATCGGCACATAATTATATTTTAGAGTCTATTTAACATTAAAATACAGGGTGACTAGCGGAACCATCAAGCTGTTCTTCAGGTCATTTGATACAATAGAGAAATTAATGATAATTATCTTAAGACTTAAGATTGCTACACTTCTTATAGCAATAAGTGAAAATATATAATGAAGTATTGTTTGATGTCGGCTACGAATTACTCTGTATATGTATTTTAAACGGAATTGTAATAGTAGGCTGTACCTACAAATGTAGAAATCTAGATTTAAAGTCATCGATTGGGTCTGTTACATTTTGTAGCGAAAAGTTTGATGTTATTGTTTCCATAATAGAAGTTATTATGCATTAGGTGCAATAAGAAACTGGCACGGCGCCATATATAAAACAATACATTGTATTTATTCGTAGAAAGAAAAAATATTTCTCAGAATCTCGCTCTGGTTTGAACTACATAGTTGTAGTAATTAAAATTAGACATAAATATGATTTATTTCTTGAGAAACAATTGGTTTTTCAGCAAGGTACTCTAATTCCAGTTTGATTTTTATCAATATTTGATTCATGAGTAAGTAAGAATTTATTTAAATTCTGAGTTTAACATTGCTCGTAACTCTTAAGATCTGTTCCATATAATATGGGAAATGTGTCAGATTTTTTTAAACATTTTATGAGACTCGTACTTGTTTTTCAGGATACAACAGCATATTTTACTGGATATTTTTTATTTATAAAAAGTAATACTTACTATCACATATATTATATACAATTCATTTTTAATTACAGTTCATCATTAAAAGTTATGATGTGTGACATTGAAAATTATATAAAAACTGGAATTAAAATTGTCCTTCATCAGTTATTGCGGTAATATATTTTAGGACACTCCTATAAATATAGCCTCAGTATTCTATTTCACGTTATTTTGTGTGTAAAATTTCACCGCTTAGAATCTTACTTAAAAGTAGTTTCAAATGTTTGTATTTTCATAATTATAAGTAGCGGGTAAATCATTACTTACAGTGAAATCCCATTCAATTTGCTAGATCATATGTTTAAGAAACATTTTAGATTTAGTCTCGATAAGATAATAGTAATTTTATAGGGTTTCAACAAAATAGAATACTATGATAATATGTTTGCCCGTAAGTATACTTCTTTGATATATTAGTGCGAATTTAAATCGAGGTCCAATTCAAATGTTTCTACCTTATAGTTCCATAGGGGACAAATTGTTTGGCTGCCAATTCCTTTTAATTTGTAAAAAAAATCATGTATATTTTAAGTGATAGGAATTTTTCATATAATTTCAGGTTTATATTACACGCTAGATTCTTTAAGTAAAAGTGTATTGTTTTAAAAGTACATAATAAAGTGAAATAATAATTACAAATCAAAGATTTTCATTATTTTGATGAAGGCTGAATATCTATTATAACTTATTTCTGTTAAGTGTATGACCTCGAGAAATTATTGAATCTTTTTTGTTATAAAATTTATTTCCGATTACAAATAATTAACTGCACATAACCGAAATGAAAAAAAATAATTTCATTACGTGAATATAGTAATGCCATAATTTAGGTAAATTTGGGTAGCATATTTGGTTCGCCATACAAATATTCCTATCAAGAACCCACGCCATTATCCTGCCTACCCAGGCACCAAACATTCCCGTGTTACCTGACGCCGGACCAATCCATCGAGTACCTTCATCCTACAGGTCACTGGATCACCCACTTTCCTGGTAAGATGTTTCCTTTACATTTTATTTTGTATCCTAGAATATCCACTCTGTACCGACTGCGAAATAGATTGATATATCTGTAATACTTTTGTATAAATAGACCAATAACAGATAGATATGATCTGATAACAAATAGTACATATGTAAAATGTTCCAGAATCACAATGGAGACCGCTGGTATGCCGTTGCCGGGCTACCACTACATTGCTCCCAACCACATCGTGAAGGCACCGATCCATTGAATGGGGCTCCGCGGCCAGAATTCCGGCGTTGCTTACAAGACGTACAATGAACGTACGTATTATGTGCAGCCGCAGTACGGAAATCTGGCTCCGATATATTTCTTCAAGTAAATAGCAAGACCAAACAATCTCAGCCGAAAAGGGAAGCAAAACACTAAATATTGTGCTGAACGTATGTTTACATTTGTTACAAGTTTATAAGTATTTTAGATATTCTTATATTTATTCTCCACTGTATTTAATTGATTGGGATAGGAATTATTGGTGGTTAAAGATATATCTTGGAAATTTGAGAGATTCAAATGTGTTTTGGGGACATAATTTAGTATGGTGAAGATTCAAAATTGACTGAGGTTTTGAAAATTTCTACTAATCTGTGAGTGATGGGTGTCAATCAATAATTCAAACATATTTACGAACATCTATGAATGAATATGTTGTTTTAATTTGAACACCGCTCACGGGTTAATGAATTTATAAATGGCAAAGTAACAGGAGTAAGCTAAGCTGATCGAATTTACTATGGATTTAAGCGGTCGAGTTACTCACTTATGTATTGGATTAGTTTTCCATAATGATCAGTAATAAATGACCACACATAATGAAATGTTCAAAATAAAGTAAAGCGAGAGTCGGCGTATAGTAGGTGTAGATGCGTTACAATCGACCTCGGAACCGCTGACGTAGCGTAGTTTAGATTAGCGAACAGAGTGAGAGGGTTAAAGACAATATTTGTAAATAAAATAAGCGTAATAACCTGGAAAAATTAGGTATTACAGTAATAGTTACGCTGCATGGCGCGGCGTGGCGATACGAAACCGATGGGAACAAATCCTTAGGAACTTACATTAAAGCGGAAGATAACATTGCAGTATATCCTTTACAATCGTCTATGATCACAAAAGACGTTAGATGTATAAAAATAGTGTTGCTAAATGTGATAGTCCTCTAATTTATTTAACATTTGAACTATAAGATCTCTAATTTACAAATATACACAATGTGTACATCGGCTGCTGAAAAAAGTCGAATAAATAATATTGGTCTAGGGATCAAAGCCAAAGATTGTTAAAGTTTGTTTAGCACTAATAATGTTGTGGATTTATGCTAAATTATTCTGAGAGTAGTTAATGTTTAGTGATGTAATGTAGGACAGTTGGTTTGAGTTATTTTATTACCCTCTCCAGACTGCTCATTGTACTTAGTATTAGAACAAAAATATAGATAGTCCTGTGGTAATCTACATATTTCCAAAAAACTTAAAAAAAAACTTAGATTTACTTAGAAGTAAGATAACTCTAGGACCACTACTATATTGAATGCTTTCCAGTAAAATATTTGCTTGGAGAAAATGAGTGCCACATAAAAGGAATCAGTGCCAAACTGTTGATTTCTATCGATAAGGCAGTTTGTTTACTTTGGCGTAGCTAGATAAGGTCGTTCATTTATTAACTGGTTCTCTGTCCGTTCATTATTATGTTCTTATGTGATTCGTGGAACATAGAATTGGTTAAAATTCGATGGCCAGTAAACAAGTTCACTGCAACACAATCACGTACATACTCCACTAAATTATTGTTAATTTTGCACCTTAGGTTTAAGAATTATAAATAGAATTATAAAAAATTAGTCTCGATACATATCCCTGTGACATATTTTCCCCAAGTCTTCCCTTTTCAATATCTTAAAATTACTATTCCAAATAAAACATGATTGTGCCAAAGTTGTGTCTAAATTTATGCGTGGATTTGAGAAATACGCCAGCACGTTATTATTATTTATTTAAAAGATTGTTTTGTTAACATTGTCGAATTATGCTAGTCAAATTGTTCTGAAATGAAAAACAAATAATGAAATTTTATTAATATATGCTAGTCAAAATTATTGTTTCAATTGGTGTGTTTAGGTTTTGTATAAATGAAACAAGAAGTTTATTTATTTTTGTTCTTGTATGTCAAAGTTTTAACTATTTTTATGTGGTCTCGCTAAATTAAATTAGCAATAAATTTTGATAAAATCAATTGTTTATAGTATGATAATTGCAATTAAGACAATGTATAGAGCTTTTGTAAATTAAGTATCACACAGGTATAAATAGAATTAATCTTATAGATCTAAAGAGACATTGAAAGTAGTATGTTACTAAAGAGAAGAGATTCATAGCTGTGATTAAAGTTGGAATGGCACTTTTGTGTCGATTGCTACGTCAGGTAGAAGACGCGAGGAAGTCGACGGTATAGTTGTGCGCATACGCAGTAAAAGTAGTGCACGCTTCGTAGTTCGTCTTTCATAGACATGAGTCGAACGTGCACTAGTGCACCGAAGGAGGTTATATATATTTTATATAGTATGCGACAGAAGGCAATTGTAACGCAAATACTTTCTCTAAGAAGAAGTATTAGTTCATTGGTGTTGTCAATAAATTAATATTAAATTTAGTACAATGCAATATAATTAATATGGTTAGTAAATTAAATACATTTGTTTGTCTTGTGTAGATGTTATGTTCGATTATAATAATAATTGGTGATCAATTTAATATTCATCTTTATTATACTTATATTATAGAAGTTACTATAATTCAATATTGTTATTGTTACTTTGATTTGCTCAATTTACTGAATGTTTACGTAAGCTAGGCTTCTAAATAGTTTTTTGTTTATCCATACTTATGGTATTTACTATATATATCAATGTTTCAAATCGTGTGCATGACATTTATATTTTGCATATTTTTTCTTACTGTTTCAGATAGTAATGTAACTTACTCTTTTATATTTATGAAAAGTCTTATATAAATCCCAAAGGAATGAAATAATATTTTAAGCAGTTTAAACAGATATTTATGAGATAACCCTGCAAACAACGCGTTATATTTTATTTCAGAAAGTTATTGTAACCCCAAGAAAGAAACTAGGGAGTTTTACTCTATGACCTATTGACATTGTAGGCAACTTGAAAAGCGTAGCTTGTATTTATGGTTAATTTTCTGTTTTATGCATGATGTCAGCTTAAAAAGACACCATTTCATTTTGGTGCCTTGTGAGTAAATAATACAAGGTCATGTAACATCTGTGCTATAAGTTCTATTTAGCCTTTATTGACAGGGTCACACTGCGTTGTATAGTAATATTATAATTAAATTCAATTAAACAAATATTTATTGTTTTTTCATATTAGCACATAAATTTAAACTTATTGCACTATAATCAAAATAATTTTTATGTGGCTATTAGAAATTTCTTATTTATCAAACAATACAATTTGTACGCATGTTATTACCCTTAATGTAC
Organism: Calamotropha paludella; assembly: GCA_927399485.1. Classification (NCBI taxonomy): domain Eukaryota; kingdom Metazoa; phylum Arthropoda; class Insecta; order Lepidoptera; family Crambidae; genus Calamotropha; species Calamotropha paludella. The sequence continues at coordinate 12,752,871 of OV656809.1, forward strand.
CGAAACAATATTGTCAAAGTGTACTTCGATCTATATAAATGCAAATTTCTAATTCGCGATTTAAATAAACGTATTTTGCTATATTCGTAATTATATCTACAATATATATCCACATACAGGTTTGAGACGATTGGGTAAAAAGGGTTGTGTAATTTGTTAAGCATATACAATGTTCAAAAATATATTCGCTTCAATCCAGTAGTCGACCAGGGTAAGATATACATAACTATTATTTCACAGTGAACTATTTTACCTATAGTTCAATTCAGTGTATTTTGAATGCTTATAAAATTCTTAAAGTATATTTTAAACAACTATTGAAATTATGAAATCAAATAAATCATTATCAAATCACTGTGTGATTTGTAGCTGTCATAAGGCTTAGATTCGCATTAACAAACTGTGCCCACATATTTGTTACTAGATCAGTCAAATAATTTTCGATCCAATTTTGACAAAGACCTTACTCTATTTCATTATTCATTTAGATTTAAAGTTAATAATTAATATTGACTGATTATAGTTAAGAATGATTATATCAAGGAGGCATATTAAATGTCAGAAGTTTCAATACTGCAATTTCAATAAGCATTTAATTTTTATTGTTAAAATGTCATTAATACGCTTCAACACCAAAATAACCATTTTACAATTACAATGCTATCGAAAATAAATAAGCACTTTTATCTCAACTTATAGATGTTATTTAAAATGCCAGTAAAGCCAGAATCTATTTTAAAATTTTGCACCTCAATGAATTAGAGAATTGTTAAAAAAGGCACTTTAAATATCAATTATAAGTAAATAATTTAGTTATCTCAATCACAAATACAATATAGATTTACTCAAAGTTGCATTGACTTCACTGGCATAGTACGATAAATAGTTGTATACCTACATACTTAGTTAAAAAAAGATAGAACTTCATATAAGCGTGTTTTTGTTTGCTTTGCTTTATTTAAAAATTAAATTAACCGATTCGTGGCCAATGATGCACCTGTTGCGTCATGAAGAAACCTTTAGGAAGGCCAATGACGCACAAACGCGTCATTTGAAAATTTTTGTAAACACACAGAATCACTTAGGGATTTCCTCGAATGGACATAGTTAACAAGAAAATGAACAAAACATTGTCAGGGTCCCTTCACGCGAAAGCGCGTCAACTTTCAGCTAGGCCAATGACGCGATAGCGCGTCATTCGATTATTGTTAGGGCCTGCGTAAAAAAGTTATGAAAATGAGGGTGGCAATGAATCGGTTAAACTTTTAGAAGCGACGAGAGATAAGTGAGTCATAGTACCTATTAAAAAATAGGATTTAAAAATCAGGTAGTTAATTATTACCTATACGGGCAATTAAAAGAATACCGACAGTATTGTTGTTTTTATAGTAGGTAATTAAATAAATAGTCGCAATATTTTGTCAGTAGTATAAACGATTTTGGTTATTTGTTTAATTAATCCTATTGTTGTATTATAAATATGTACTTAAAATAATAAAAAAAATGTTCGTCCGTTACTAATTCTTTGCAGGCAGTAAAATTATTAGAACGGCAGTCAAATTGTAGGTAACATATTACCACGAAAATTAAACATAGACAATAATAAATTACGATATGTATAATTTATATGAATAGTGGTTGTTTAGGCACCGTTAAATGTCCATAGTACAAGACACAACACCACAGAGCTAATTCATTTATTATAGCAAAATTTTTTAGTTTCATTACAAAAACAAAGGCGTTTTTTTTCCTTTTCTCGAGTATTCGTAATTGTTTCAATTCACATTATACGTCTTTTCAGTATGGCTTAAATTGTAAAACACTAATCGACTTTATAAGATGTGTTACGAAATGATCGATCTAGTGAGTATTGACTCGTTACTAACGTATTAATAATTTTACTGCCCGACGACTATTACTCGCGCTATTTATATAGATAATTAGTGGTTTAAAATTTTAATTGGTTATTGAAAATTAGATGTGGCTAATTATCTAACTGAAAGCGAACCAGTGCTTAATAATGAGTGCAATATTCCCAGACATATTTCGTTTCCAATTATTATGTATTTATTAAAATATAATATAAAATTTGTGTAATCGAGTGTACAGGCTCGAAAATACACCTCAATGAGACACTGCAATGGCAAAACGTCGGGTGCCGTGACAAAAGGTCCGTTTTTACTCCTTTATACATTCGGTTACACATTTTTTGATTAAAAATAATACAATTTAACTATAGACTTTAATGAAATAGAACATTGACTTAGCTGAATATCGAAGTAATTTTCCTATAACGCATTAGTCGCCACCGTTGTTTATTACTTTCTTTATTTTGTGCATCGTATATAAACTTATCCTAAATTATCCTTAATCTAATTTTCAACTTAATTCGAACTTAGAAAGTTCAATATTAATGCAGAGAGACAGTAAGGTAAGTTGGTGTGCTGTTTTTCGTATTTGCGAGTAAACTAAAAATCACGCTTGTATGAATTAAACATAGATAAGACTATTGGTACACATTTTTCGTAACAAATAGGTGTCTTTCATATCTTTAAAATATCACTTATTGTCGACATATCTAAATAATCGTTTTATGAATTGAATTGATTAATGTTAATGAATTATAAATGTTGTATTCGTACTTATGGTTACAGTACCTATATGTCAATGAGGTTCATTTCAATATAATTCATGTTTGTTTTCATTATGTTATTTCAATAAAGTGTGTAAATAAAAAGGCCTTTTATTCTATATTATAATATTTCCTTCTCTGTCGATAATAAGCGCACAAAAGCCGGCTAACTTATACATATAGTGCTTTTGATAACTTTAAAAAATATAATAATAGGACGGTAGCGTAAGCAACATTCCAGTAACAACCATCACACAGAATCACTCTGTACTCAGAATCAAGTTGATGTTGGTTTGAAAAACATTAATTAGCTTTGGCTTAAATTAAATTTTTATATCATAGATTAAATTTTTATATCTAACTACTGAGAATCATAAACTAAGTAGTTGGGTCAAATAATCACAAGTAGGTACTTCCTTATTTAATTGGTAAAAATGGAAGAGAAAGCCGAAGATCCGATTGAATGAAACGCTTGGGAACATTCCGGGGTGTATTTTATTTTATTTATTGAGGACAACTTACAAAATATACACCATATACAACAATAAAAGCATAGCGAAATATAGTTATTATAAGAAGCTTCCACAACATGCTTTTTGGTAAATTAAGGATTAATTTACGTGTATAATTCTTGACGTTAAAACATTCATCGGTGCTGAAAACAATTCAATTAAGAGAGCAAAAAGAAACTGTAGAATATAACGCAGTTAAGACATGGTAGATAAAGTTAGTTTCAATGCTCATATAGTTCCTGCCCCCCTTTTTTCGCAAGTGTAAGAATAAAATGCTTTCTAACACTAAAAAAACCTCAATAAGCTTGGTTCAAAAAAAAGAAAAGAAATGTCCCCACTGAAGCGGTATCTTAAATATTCACACTTCCATTGATTGCTCCTTTAGTATCATTTTATATTTTTTATTGGTACAACCATCATAATGTCCAATTTATCAGATTGTCAAGAATGTAGGTAATGTACAATCATCAAAACGTCTAATAGGAGCTGTACTGTATCTTTCACCTTGTCGCCGTGAGTTCGACAATACGAAACACTACAAGGAATGAACACTACAACGTAAAACTTGATAACGAAGGCACATGAACTCGATTCACCAGAACTAATAACACAGGTCAACAAAAAATTTACCCAGAGACGTGAGTATACTTTATCGAAAGAATTTTGGTGTGCTGAACCCAAATCCGTTAGCAGAATTGCTCTATCACGTCAGGTTTTTGAGATATTCTAACCTAAAAGTGCTAAAAACGCCGTTTTCGCCCATTTTTGAGGTTATGTGATCCTTCAGTTTTTAGTATACCTACAAAACTACAGGGGTCATCTTAAAGTACAAGTCTTGAACTTTCAAATGGCGTTGAGTTTGTTTACAGATTCTTCTTTTTTTTATTTGCTGAGATATCGTATTTTGAATTTCATTTTTCTCAATTTTGCTTCATGCTACCTATACTGTCATCAGTTTAGTTTAGATCAGTTTCAGTGACGTGATAGAGCAATTCTGCGACCGGATTTGGATTCAGCACACCAAAATCCTTCGGGAAAATATACTCAGGTGTCTGGGTATTCTTACCCAGACACCTGAGTATATTTCCTTACTGTCAAATTTTGTTGGCTTGTGTAATTTATCAACAGATGCATGCTACCACGAAAACTTTACAACAAAGTCACGTGACCTCGAATCACCAAGCCTCGACTGCGAAAACAGGCATCATAACAAATTATTTTAGTGTTTACATAATTATTTTTTTTTCCTAAAAAGTTATTCATTTTTGATAGTCAAGATAACAAATAAAATAAGAGTCATTAAAATTTTATGTAAACTAAGTACTTATTCTACTTTTCTACCGACAATGTTCTGTCCTTCGTCTTAATATGGCATCTCTTTGGAGTATTGATATTTACCTACGGTTTTTTAATTCGGTTCAAATAAACGTCCATATTTTTCTTATCTATTAATATTATGTAATTTTTCATTTTCTCCAACCATATTTTTTCGTTTGATTTCCGTAGAATGCCGTGACAGAGTGGTAAACCGAAATGTGGTCTCCACAGAAAAAGGCCACTATGTCACATATATTTTTACAAACCAACATTAAAAAAGAATTAATATTTGCCGCAAAGGAAACTTTAATTAGTCCTAATGACAACACAGATGCAATTTCTTTCAAATTTCACACAGAAACCACAATTATGGATAGTTCAAAAACCAAAAAAACAGAAAAACTTCGTTTCACTGTCGGTAGAAAAACAGAACGACCCTTATATCATCGATTAAATTAGCACAAATATGACAGACCATCTGAAAATGTTAAATTAAATCCATGCTTTCCTTTTTTTTATGCACAAAAATTTTGTGTTTATGCACGATAATGCCAGACCTCATAGTGCGCGAATCGTAATGGAGTAAGCAGTGGCGGATTTACAAATTTTCAAGGTATAGGCTGTGAAGCTTTTGCCGCCCTTGCGTCACAAGAAACGAAGCAACGGGAATTCTCTCAAAGTTGAACAAACTGGAAACGGCGTTAATGGTTGTTGTGTGGAACGTTTTTTTGGAAAGAATAAACAAAGTAAATGTTCAAATACAGGCTTCTACCGTCGATTTGATTACCGTAGCCGATCTTTATGAATCTCTCCGCAAGTTTTTCGTGGATCAACGGGAAAACTTCAAGTATTTTGAAGAAATGGCGATGGAATAAGGTGTGTCGAAGCAGTACTCAAAAGACCTCGGAAAAATATTGATAACATTGTAGCATTTAAAAAAAATACCGCATTCGGGGAAAAATATTTTTTTGACTTCAGACTATCTCGCTATCGCTGCTCAAGGCTTTCCTAGAATTCAAATAAAATTTTCTAAAGCTAGTGCGTGTTCAACACATAATACTCGATACATTAGGTTAAAATCGGTAAAATTATGCACTAAATTCAAATTAAAACCACTAAATTATTTACAAACCATGCAGTTCGCAGCCTCCAAAAAATATTAGGACTGGCTGTATGGGTTGACGGTACGAAAGAAAAATACATTTTCTATAATTTCGCTCTTTACACTCATTCAAAGTGCGGGGAGAGGGCGCATTGGGCGCAAAGACCGATTACCGATTCGCGAGTAATCGGTTGGGGGCGGCGAACTAGCTGTTTTACTCTAGAATATGGAAGATTGCTAAACGGATTCACGGAACGTAAAATGATAAGTGAGAAGGGAAAGTCGTCGGCAAAATTTGTTGCAGACTTCTATCTGTAAAACATCAGAAAACAGAATACAGAAAACCGTCATTCAGAAATCTTTTTTGATTTCTGGTAGCAAAAAAAAAAATCGGTAACCAAATTTGCTGCCCCAAAAATCTGCCGCCCTAGGCTCAAGCCTACTCAGCCTGCTGGTAAATCCGCCACTGGGAGTAAGTATTTATCAGAATTCAAGATTGAACAAATGGCATGGTGAGCTCGAAGCCGAGACTTAAACCCAATCGTACAAGAGCTCCCGCCGTTTTATCTATCGCTGAGCTAAAGGCCGCGGTACTCGAAGAATGGGATAACATGGCATTGTAAAGCTCATCCAATCGACGAGTAACAGAATGCAGGCATGCCTCAAGGCTTATCAGTATTACCAGTTATTAAAAATAAATTTCCAGTTTGCTGTTTTATCAAAATATTTTTTTTATCGTTTCGATTGCTTGAGCAACTTATTTTAACCCAGCAACCCAATTGTTTCACAAAATCACCGTTTCTCTCTTTTAGAGCATTTACGGATTAATGACAAGAATTTCGATTACTTAATTCAAATTCAAACTTAGGTGACAATCCGTTTCCTTCGATTGAGGTCAAAAAAACATTTTACATTACAATACCTACTGAGTTCTGGCCTCCTAACGTAATAAAACTGTACTGTTTCTTTCGTCCATTGCGGTAATTTATATGCCTTCTCGTAATCGTTTTCAACGTAAATTAATCACGCAGCAAGGAAAATAAACACAAATATGTTGCTGTAGTTTTGTCTGGAAAAGTGCGTATATCATGGTTACTATGTTACGCAAGTACGAGTATGTTCATTTGAGCTTTCCAAATTAATGTGAAGACTACAACTGGTAGAAACTGCAAAGTACCGCCACAGAAGACTGCTTCGCGTGAAATTCTTTTAAATGTACCGTCAAGTAAATTTAAAGCTTGGAATGACTCCGGTATACGTTTGCATTCTCGACTTGTAGAAAGCTTTCGATCTCGTCGCTTTTGACATCTATATGGGACAGGTTGAGAGGAGAGGGCCTGTCGGAGTATAATATTGTTATGGTCATCAGACGAACTAAGTAAGGTGGGTTGCTGTCCTGTTGGAGGAATACAGTTTGGAATGCGGGGTGAGGCAAGGTGCACTTAGCTCGCCCTTGCTATTTAATCTGTACATAAACCTACTTATCGAGCGACTGAGCAGCACACATGTCGATTGTCACATTGACGGTATATGTGCTAATAATAAAAGCTATGCCGATATCTCTCAGCTCAGTCTATCGATGGGCAGTTTAAATCAGTGCGAGATGTATACGGTTGAGCACGGTCATAAATACAACTTCGCAAAGAGTGGAATTTAAATATTTAAGGCACCTAAACAATATTTGGTTGGAATATACGATGTTGACTGGGGATTTTAAATGAAATAACGTTATCCAAAACAGGTTCACAGGTATTTCATAAGGATGAAAACAAAAGTAAATGGCCTATTACGTTATCCACCACGAGGCCCTTGTCTGGACTGGCGGATGCTAATGACATCCAAAACGCAAAAGAGCTCATAATAGAGTCCATATTAACATTATTTAAAGACTATGTCGGGAAATGATAAGAGTTTGAAAAATACTGATTTGTGTTGTGTCTAATGCGGAGAATAAGCATCAGGTTATATACTGACGTAGGTACGTAAGTGATAAAATCCAGAAATCGTATGTGCAGTGTCAGAGATCGTTTTTGACGGACTTACCCATCAGTATTATACGTAAACTATGAACGTGATTTGAACATAGGTACAGTCTTCTCTAGTGTTTTTAGTGGGAAGTATGTTCGACTAATCGGTTGGTAAAGTGTTAAGTTGAACTTTTACGATTATAACAGTTAACTTCAAAATATATGCCTTTGGGCAAAGCGATTAGGGATATTTCCGTTTGGCCCTAGGTAGTGATCTGATAGGCGCTAATATTATGACAGTTGTTTTTTGTAAGATTTAAAATACGCCTGTAAAAACTACATATAGAAATATAGCATTGTGAATTCAGAAAATAAGAATAAGTAGATAAATGCAAAAGAATTAGAATGTATTATGGAATGAAGCTAGCAATGGAACAATAAAGTAAAACTTCTTTCAAAAATATGGCATCAACAATTTTTCGACTTTACAGATACCATAAAGAAAGGTTACAAAAAAAAGAACTTTGAAGACTCACGGCTGTATTTACAAAAACCCAAGACAAATAACTGGTTCTGAATTTGTTTAACATACCTACCTACATATATGATCTTTTTTGTACCTCCTAAAATAGTATACATTAAGGACTTGTGTACCGATATGCCGAGTTAACCACAATGCTTCAAAAATAAGAAAGCCGGTGAAGATTGGTATATTGGCTTCAAAATGCGCCCTCTTAACGTGAGAACACCATCCAGCAACCTTATTCACACAAACGTAAACAAGGTTTTGAATCTGTATGCACAGACTTTTAATACCATATCTTGCAGTAGTAAAGCGCGTTTACAACAAACGTTATAAAATGATAGGATATGGACTAGTATAGTTAAAATATCAAAGCAAAAAATATGAACATTTTTCATGATGTTTGACACAAAATATCCTAAATAAAACGAAAACCTTACAACTTATTAAATAATTAACTTAAATGAAATACTGTTTTATGTAATGATAAGTAGGTACTATAAAAACTATCGCCGCATCTAAACTACTTGTCCAAACAATGTTAACTAAATGATTTTTTTACATAAAACCTTAATGGTTAGTATATTAATAATAATTTTGAATTACCTACCTAATATCCTGATCCGATTAAAAATAATTATAAATAAACTTTTACTAAAACCTTGTCAATTTGTGTAGTTATTAACAGCCCTAGATCTGGAATTTTGTGAGGTCGAGCAAAAACTGAAACATGCCGTCCCACCCGCCAATATTTTTACCTTTATCCTTATCATCTGAGTCATAAGACGCTCACTGATGGATAAAGGTCGCCTCAAAGAACCCCACAACGACCGGTCTAGCACTGCTGTTCCTCTGTTTAGCCTAGTGTTGTAAAAAACTCGAGTCTGGTAGTCTAAAGGAGGAGGGTTAATAAGCGGTAATTTTCGCCCATCGGCTACTTGATGTGATACCAATATTACTAAATAGTACCTGTACAACGTAACAAACATGAAAAACAACTAGTTTCAATAAAAATCGAATAAATAAAACTAATATTTATGTAGGTTTTATAAGCATTTATTTAAATAAACACTTCTGTCATTTGTTTTAGCTCAATAATCAATTATAATTAGTATTGTAATGGTAATATTAAGATAAAAGAAAGTTGTCGTTATTATGAATTCAATGTTATAAATATGGATAATTATCAACAGTCGAAAATAATACCAAAAATATCAGAAACATTTAGATACTTTATTTAATACTGTTTATAATTTCACCTTCTTGCTTTCTTCCTCCGAATTATTGCTGGACCACCCTAGAGCAGCAGCATCTTGCAGTGTATAGACATATTCAATACATCGTTTAACATCTTACTATAATAACGGAAACAGACTCCGAATACGCTATATACTCGAGCACTTAGTAATACATCGAGCATTAAACTCTGTTTTATAATTTATAATTTTTATATATTTTATGCATTTTCAATGCGATCTTATAAGATAAATTATTATAATAGAAAAATACTAGAAAAAATCGACTCGGTCACAAGTGAATCTCAGGCGGGAATCGAACGCGCAACCTTTGAAAATAAGGTCCAATGCTCTCCCAATTGAGCTACCGAGCCTTGCGAACACTCGTCGAAATTTTCTAGTACCTTCCTGATTTTACGCTGTAGGCCAGCGTTGTTTCATCAATGAGAGGAACATCCTCTCGTATTCGAAAGAAACATTTTTACAAATGTTTGGTCAATCGATTAAGATGAAACAGCCATGTTAGATTTATAATTTTTATATATTTTATGCATTTTCAATGCGATCTTATAAGATAAATTATTATAATAGAAAAATACTAGAAAAAATCGACTCGGGTCACAAGTGAATCTCAGGCGGGAATCGAACCCGCAACCTTTGGAAATCCGGTCCAATGCTCTCCCAATTGAGCTACCGAGCCTTGCGAACACAAAAAAATTTCGACGATTCCCGCCTGAGATTCACTTGTGACCCGAGTCGATTTTTTCTAGTATTTTCTATTATAATAATTTATCTGTTTTATAAGTTAAATATTAATATATTGAGTAGAGTCCTAAATTTAAGACTACCCAGACTCGGATTTTCACAACACTAGTTAAGCCTAATATTTTTTAAAATACATGGACTTGTCAGACATACTTACATATATTTAATTTAAGAAAGGACAGAACCGGATCTGAAACAAAACGGAAGATTAGGAATAACTATTATATTGCACATTTTAATTACAATTTAGTTTTAAAGTTTTCTTCTGCAAACAAATCTATGGCCCAGTTATATTTAATAACTAAAGGATTCATAGTATTACAATAAAGCCTACAGTATTTAAATATCAATAAAACACAATGCTCTTTAAATTAAAATGTAAAAAATATTCCCCACCGATTAAAGGAACGACCTGATTTCCACACAAGGTACCTCCATGCGCTTAAAGCACTTTAGGGCTTAAATAAATAAATAAATGATTGATTTGGGATGATGTAATATCTTCCTATAATTACACACTATAATATTTAAAATTTAGAAAACAACTCACAGGAAATTTGTTAGTGTATTTATGATATAAATTTAAAATCCAAGTTTACAAGCTAGTAAAATAAAATCTACTGAAAATTCTTTTAGATCACGACTTTATGATAAAGCCAAGGTATGAGAAAGGATTTTAGCTTTCTCATACCTTGGCTTTATCACAAAAGAATCCTCTTTGCATCGGCTTTCTGTATCTGTGTTTGAGCGTGACGTTAATATCCTTTGAACTGAATGTCTGATTTAAATAATTTAAAAGGTAATATACAGATACTAAACAGCCTTGAATACGAATTCAAGGCTGATTGATTTATTCGGATAAGGATTAATACTAAGGCACGAATAACTTGCTCTTTTTACAGCAGCGTTTTGATTCACTTTTAAATCATAAACGCGTTATTAAGAACTTTATTAATATTGTAATACACTTTGAGTTAAATTGTTGGAATCATCGTTAGGAACCCTATTTTTTAAAATAAAATATAAACTATATCCTTCCTGAAAGTCCATTCTAAACAATAGTGAAAATTTTTCTTAATCGGTTGGTTAGTTTCGGAGTTTATCTCCTATATCCAAACTTACACACATTATCTCTTTATAAGTAATACTAGAGGCCCGTCCCGGCTTCGCAGGGGTGGACAAAATTCTTTAAATTTTTTCTAGCATTCAATATAGCCTATGACACTCAGCAATAATGTGCCTTTCTATTGGTGATAGAATTTTTAAAATCGGTTCAGTAGATCCCGAGATTACCCCTTACAATTTAACAAATATACAAACACACAAACTTTACTTCTTTATAATATTAGTATAGATTAGAATATAGATAAGTAGATATGGATTCAAGGTAATATTACTTTTCAGAGAACGTGAAATATATGGTATGGTAATTATAAATACTCAATGCCCATACCCAGTAGGTACTGCCTATTTTATTTATTTATATGAGATTAATATCTCTGGTTTTATATGACTTTCGAATGAATGACGTTCCAAGAAATACTGTATGTAATACTGACCATGATATTATTGCGTAGGTACATTTGGTTTTTTTTGTTCATGAAATGGCCCATTGATAAAGTAATCCATCAGTCAAACAGCTCTTCCAAAATATAGCAGTGTGCGCAAAGGGACTTTATTAAAATTACTTTCGACAATCCGTCCGAAACCCAGAAAAAAATGTAAAGTAGGTAATTACGGATGACTGGTCACATATTAATATAACCATAAGCATGAGGCAATTAACCCAGTTTCTGTAAACTATCATGTTGTCTGAAAACTCAGTGTAATATTTTAATACAAAATGATCTGCTCGACTAAGCGGTTGAGCGATTACCACTGACTGTGGCAGCCTGTCTTGTGTTACTCACTTAAGGCCAGGTAACGCCCGCGCCACACACGGCTAACATTCTTATTGTATAGGCATTTGTTGTAAATCATGCAGCATACATTTTATACTTAAACAATTGAATTAATTATATTTCATTAAAAGATACAAAAAATAAACGCAAAAACTTCAACGTCTAGTTCTTCATGCGGCCACAATTTGTATGGCCAAATATAATAAATGGATATGACCTATATCTATTTATTGTTCTATTAAAAACAAATCTGCTTTTGTGATTTTTTCTAATACATAAGAGAATCAAAAACAATGCAGTTTCTAAATCCAAATTTTCGCTCTAATTAATGTTGTCAGGTTTGTCAGTCTCGTTAAGTACCCAGTACTAATCGAGGTCGAAGATTGGTCTCGCCTGCCATTTTGCCATTATAGTCACTTCACGCAATGTCTTAGTAGCACCCTGACCTCCAGCATTATTATTGACTTTCCTCCAAGTCATAGTAACATCTAATTAGGTCAAGTTTTGAGGACGCAATGTTTGGTTTTTGTAAGATAGTGCATGCAGCATGAGTTTTTTTATATTAATGTAGCAATTCATATCATTTATTATTAAGTTCGGTATTACGAAAGCGTATCAACGGATAACTAAAGCCAGTTCTAGTGGCTGCTGAAGCAAGAAACGATTTATTGCAGTCCAGTGTATATCGGCGACGGGGCAGCTCGCGAGTGTTGAGTGCGCATGCCCGCCACTGCGCCACTACGCCACTGGCGGCGCAGTGCCCCCTGGCGGACTCGCGCCGCAGTCAGTTGCGTAACAAAAGCACACTCGCGTTCTAACGCTGCGCTGAAAACTTTCTCCCGGCGCGCGGACGGAATGGAGAATCGGAAAACGATATAAAACTTTCCCGCGGTACGCGCATACTACAAATTCAACAAAAAATATATTGGTTATCGTCAAAAAAAATTAAGAGATCGGCTCCGGGGGTTTCTGTTTACTCTTTCAAGTTTGCGAAGTTATCTGTAGCGAAAAGCAACCTGATGCAATTTTCACCGGTTACTTTTATCTCTGTGAGGACGTTGTAAAGTGGTGTGTTAATTTGTTTAGTTTTACTTTGCTAGTCGCCGAGTGCTGGACGGTGGGGCTACTCCGGTGTGGTGGAAATCGATACTACGGTGGAAGCGGCAAAGGTAATTTTTACTGGCCTTTTTTATGAAATGTAAGACAAAAATACATCTTATATGTCTTTTACTGTTTAAACTTTACTTTATCTTTTTTATATAGTTACTCTGCGATTTCACATTTTTTTACAAAAGTATGAAATTGGCTTTCTTTTTACATAACAGAAAGTTGTTTCCAACAAAAAATAACATGTTATTTACCATTCCACTTCTATTATGTATTTTCTATGTGTTTTCCATTGTTACGTCAGTGCTTAACTCTGATCAAAGTTGGTCATTCGTTTACTACGACGACGCGAATAGCAACCCACAACAAAAGCCTACACAATTGCTACGAAAACCGTAGACGCTAAGCTTTACATTTAATATTCAAAATTGGGAAACGGCCAAAGCATGACGTGTGTCCAAAGGAAACTAGGTCAAATAAACAGGTTCGATACGAGTTGTACAAATTCTTCCACGTCATAAGCGAAACCTTACTTTGTTATTCCTAAGACATTCACAATGTGTCTGCAATAATTACAATGTGTACACTTAACCCAATTAGCGAGAGTTCCTTCTTTTATTCTCCTTTTACATCGTCGGTAATCATGTTGGTATCGTGTAGAAGCGTTACACGCAAGAGCTTGTAATCACACGCAATAATCACTGTATATTTCATAGATATAGCTTACGTTTAATCTTAATATATATAAATTACGGGTCACGTTGTTTCACCGCGATGGACTCCTTAACTACTTAACCGATTTTGATCAAACTTCGTAACTATCTGTTATTTGATCTAACTTAAAAGATAGGATAAGTTTTATTTCAATTTATAACACAGCAACGCGTAGCTGGGTCAGCTAGTAATAATATACAAACAAGTAACCTAGACACAGTTGTTTCTAGAAATATGAAACATATTTTTCACCCATATTTGAGCCGTTAATATATAATTATGTTGTATTGGATGGAGCTCAAAACTAAAACAATATTAATTGTTGATAAATTGATTATTCAAGAGCATTTACAATATTTTCTTGTAGACTACTTTTTTATTTTGTCGCATTTTTCTAAGATGACCAAGCATTTAGTTTAGAGGAACTTGATTAAGTTTGTCCCTGAATTTATCTTCATTGCAAAGCCGACTAAACGGAAACTGCAGTGGTTTCTATTCAAAAGTCAAGTCGCTGGAAATCAAGGGGATGCACGGGACCAATAATGATGAAGGCTATCATATTATGAGGGATTGAACTTATAATCTGGTGCCATTACATAAGTTGTGCGGCCTCAGATTTCGAAGAAGCACAATGATATACCCTTCCGCAAGATAAGCCCATGATATGGTAGGAAAGGAAAGTTCAGTGAATTCAGAAATTCTACTGAATAAAATATTTCTATTCAGCCTTCTTCAATTCTTCAATCCTTCTTAGTTTAAAAATAGTGAACTGTTTTAAGCTGAAACAATTGTCCACTTATTTCTTACCAGAAGCACGTATTCCGTATATTATGCTTCTTATTTTGAAAATAACAGAAAGTCTATACATTCAATTTTTATTAAGAATAAGTACGAGCGATACAAAAGTAACGGAACAAAGAAAGTACCTTTTTTGGTTTTTTCTCCGTCTTTATGTACATGCTAATCAACACATTTTCTGGTTGTCTTCAGAGATATACTAAGTTCTACAACATAAATGATTACTATAAGATATCATATATAAAATATCTAAGGCAATTTATAAATCACACATAGTTGATAAACTCAAATTACGGAGCATCATCGTTTAATGTAAGTATGATGGAGCAGGAAGTTCATGATAGTTTTATGAGTTCTCGGAATTAAACCTGTAACTAAGTGGCTTAAATATTATGTTGATTAAAGTTTACTAATTCTAATCGACATAAAATAATAATATTTAACGACCGGATTAGCCAACTGAGAGTGACCTTCAAAATCAAAGGTCCTTGGATCGAGTCCCGCAAAGGGCTGATGTTTGTTTGAGTCATAGGTAATGTACCATTATTTATATTTTTATACTATATCTATGTCTATCCGTTTCTTATTATTCATAATACAAGCCTTACAAAGCTTACTTTTGACTAGGTTAATTGGTGTGAATGTGAAAAATATATTTGATAAAAATGAATATAAAACCATCTGATCTTTCTCTTTCTGAAGGAACTTTACGAATTCAATTTAAAAATGCTTAGAAATGACATTCGCAAAAGTTTTATACTTTTTATTGCCTTTCGATCATCATCCGTTACTAGTCCACAGCTGGACATTTACTTCTTAAATTGCCACTATGAACGGTTGTTAGCAATTTGCAGCCAGGGATTCAAAAACACCTTTATAAGGATACACTTTCATAAGGGTTACACATTGAAGCTGTTACAGAATTATTCCTGTATCACTTATTTGGGTGTTTTGAACCTGTTTTGCGTCGAACGCTTATAAAAGTGTAACAGATATAATGTTTTCTGTTACCAATCTGTTAGATACTATTTACGTTTAACTATCTATGTGTATACACAGTACACCAACATAGGCATTTCAAAGTACCCAAATCATTAGTGAGCTGTCGCATAGTTATGCCAATGTGAAACTTATTGACTGTAACAGATATTAACACTTATGAACCGGTATTTTCTAAAACAGATTCAGTGTTTCAGTTTCTTTCTGTTTTACTTTTAAAATAGAAATGACAGTATAGTCAATAGACATACTGAACAGTGTTCAGAAAACCTTGCTCTCCAACCTTTACCAGGATACCGGTCCACCTAGTGAGGGGGAAAGAAATGTTAGTGGCATTTCTTTGTACTAATTATATTCGTCCAATACGTCCTAACATTGCAGCATGCGTTTAATAGATCGGTAAGAATTTTTGATAATCTACCGACAATAAAGAGAAACGAAATACACCTCACTGAACAAAATTTATTGGTTACTCTACCAACGTTAAGGATGTTTTAAAGTTTTTGTTGTTATTATATAACTATAAAATAAATGCGACTTAAATATTCAAAAGGAATGTTAAGTGAACTCAAAAAAGTGGCCTATTAAAATAACTGACGATTTGTTGTGACCTTGAAATACTCGAGCGCGTCGGATTTTTTTTGTACTTACTTTATCAATCAATTTGGTAATAACGGTACGAATACATTAATTAATTCCTAATTTTGTTTGATTTTCAGTTTGGACTTGCCTAGATATAAGTTTATGAATTTGGTAATGTTACGAGTCGTGGTGGTTTACGACTAGAGAGTGAGAGACAATGTCTTATTTAGGTCAAACTAATTTAAAGGTGTGTATTATTTTGTTGTTACGGAAAATATTCCTTCATTCTCAGAACAACAACAATGTTTGCAAATTAATTAAATAAAACGAGAAGAAGTTTTTATAACAAGAAAAGCCTCTTATAATCAGATCCTTGCAATATGTAACTAAAACATGATTTAAATAATGATAAAAATTAATAGTGCTAGGGATTATGATCATTTTTAGGGTTCCGTTTCTCGAAAGGAAAAAACGGAACCCTTATAGGATCACTTTGTTGTCCGTCCGTCCGTCCGTCCGTCCGTCCGTCCCTTTTTCTCAGAAACACGTGGACGTATCAAGCTGAAATTTATATCAAATACTCAGTCTACTGTCCCTTGGAGCTGTGAAAAACTCAAACTTCTAAGCCAACGCAATCAAAAGATACAGCCGTTTATGCCGCAAAATTTCGCATATTTTCGACACTCGCAAGGGAATCAAAACCTACAGGGTACTTCCCGTGAACTCAGAATCTTGAAATTTGGTACAAAGCAACGTCTTATAGCACAGAGAAAGGAGAAATTGCGAAAACCATAAATTTTTAGTTACATCATATAATAAAAATATTTTACGGAACCCTCGGTGCGCGAGTCCGACTCGCACTTGGCCGGTTTTTTTCTTTCTTTAATGCAATGATGATCTGGAAGTGAAAAAAGCTGAATATTAGTGCTCTGGGTGGTAATTCTATTTAAATATAATTCAAATGCTCGACCTAATATACTCATGCCTACTTAAAATAACCCTGAACTGAGAACTTAAAATAAATGATAATAATTCACTATTTGGTTGATCAAATTTGCCGCTCAAATTAAAGTCCGAGTCGAAGAAATAATTGTCCCTCACATTACGAAGGATATAAAGTAACACTTCTTTGAACTTTTATGTTTCAACAGGGATATTTCGAGAAGTTTAGGTTGTAGCAAAATGGGGTCAGCCTTTGAATTTTGTGCAAACATAGACTTACTTTTGTCGAAATGATGACTGAGAACTTTGTTCGTATTGCCTTTTACCGTAATAGTAGCGATCTTATTGAACGTAAAATTCAATAAAACCGCTGCCATTACCGTAGAAAGCAAAAATGAAATAAATTTAGACATTCTGCGACGCCTATATACCTGCTATCCTCTTAGATAACATGACAATAGGGTTGTCAACAATGCATCGATACCCTTGATCTCCTAAGTAGTGTTATGGCTTTGGTATGTTTTGGTACTCTTGAAATCTATTTTTTCATTGTTTATGTATATGTCATATAATTTAACATAATTTATAAAATACGATTAGGATGAAGTTGTAATCATTCATCGAGACACTAATCAGCCATACCAATTAATTCAAGGGTACCAAGTTGTATAATTAGATATAATTTGTGCCTCCCCCAGAAGGGACAAATGTTTGTGTTTAATACAAGTTTTTACCTGAGTCATGGGTTTTTATATTTATTTCTATAAATGTTACAATCTATGTATCATATAGTTATGTCTATACGTTACCCTAGTATCCATAACACAAGCCTCACAGTGCTTACTTTGGGCTAGGCTAAGAGGTGTGAATGTAAGAAATATTAATATTCTTATAATTCTACATAATTATCCCGCGAGCCTAATAAAGATTGGTATGATAGGTACTTAAGACGTAAACAAACGAACTCGTTAAGTGCTGCAGTTTTTTTTTATATTTTGATTGGGTTCGCTCTTGCTCCCAATCAAGCCAAGGCCAAGACAGGAAACACGATGGAACGAGCTAACCCAGAAGGTGAATAGGCACCCTGGCTTGAAAATGGAAAAGTTATAAATTCTCAAAAATACAGACGCAGGGAGGAAGTTCCACTTCTTTGCTGGGCGCATTATGAAGAATGTTGAGAAGCGCTTGGTGCGACAGGTAGGAATAGCAACTAAGAAAGCAGTGCATCTGGATATCCGATTGAAAAAAGGAGTGAGCAAATGCAGCTCCTGAGCACACTCTCGAATGTACATTCTGTAGAAGACCGACAAAATTAGTTATCTTAAGACTATCTAAATAACTGTTTAAACAAATCATACTTTAAAACAAATCTACAAATATTTTCTGATCAAATAAATTATTCATATTTTAAAATATAAATTAAGGTTCATGTTATAGAATGTTATGAAATTAAATCGGTGCATTACTTGTGACAGTACTGATACTTTGTTAAATGTGGAGAAAATACTTAGTTTTTTGTTCCAGCTTTCATAATTGTTTAAGTTTTTTACTGCAAATGTAACACAAGCCGGAATTATTTCACTTTTAATAACTACAGTTCATAAAAGTCACTTTGCGTTTCAGCGATTCCAGCGTATGACAGCGACGAGGTCATAAATAATTCATTGAGAGAACCTTAAGCATTCAAGGGAGATAAAGACACCACCCGACATTTCACCCGAGCGCTCTCAATTAGGAATACCATCCTTCATATTTGTTAATAATTTATAACAATAAGGTGCTTGTTAATTTTGAGTAAGCTCTGACTTTATTTACTTAAACATCAATACACAAACTTAGTACTTTTGTTTGCCAACAAGTGTTTCCGAATTAATTGAAAGTTAAGGCGTTATTTCATAATTAAAACAAAAATAATTTAATTACTTTAATACTACGTGAAAATAGGTATATAACCTTAGCATGTAGAATGCTAACATTGGTTTACCTATGTGCTACGTTTTCCGCAATTTATTATTTATTATTATATTTATTAATCCAAACCACCGCAAGAAATCGTGTACATAATTTATAATATTTAATTATGTTTCTCTTCTCTATACCAACATAAGTATCTAAAATACTTTGTCTTGCGTAAGGGACAGTAAAACTGACGGACAGAATAAGCCTAAATTTTTGATGTTACAATCCTGAAACTAATAATTGAAACTTGATAAAAAATAAACAACTGATAGGGTATGTTTGGTTAGTTCATAACTTTCATAGTAAAAAGCATGACATTTAATAGGCGAGCTGCTAGTAAGTAATAGGAAAATATTTAATTCAAGATTAAAAAAAAATGCCTTTAAAGAGGAAAAAGGGAGTTGAAATATTGTCCACCAGTTATAAAGTTTGAAACAAGAATTTAAGTTTTAAGATTCTTGAGAAAAATAAACATAGGTATATGTACATATTATATCGGTTTTGGAAATACTACTTCAACCCTATGGCTGGCGTTGTATTTCTTTTTTTGTATAATATGAAGTAGGTATACAGTATATATACAGGCAGAACAACATCTGCAGGGTCCACTAATTATAATAAATGGCAATTAATAAAGCAGCCCATGTAGTAATGATCTATTGATGCTGGTACGATCGCAGATAACGATAACCTATCATCAATCAGCCATTTCAGCTGAAAGACATCCACTGTTTAACGGTAGTCTTCCCCTCATCCAATCCCCGTCATCAAAAAATAAAGAAAAATGGTAGTTTTTGTCGTAATCTTGTGATTTTCGGGTGATATATGGTGATTACCTGCCTCTAGAAACATTAGTAGCCTTTAACTATACCCTTGACTGTGAAATCTTGGTGCTATTCTAATCTGCCGGACACCACACAGTACACGAGTAGTATATTATAATCACAAAAGAGGCATAAAGCAACTTTACATCTTTAAATTTAAAATAATTGCAAATTAAAAATAACTGCATGTTGTTTCCGTAGTTGGATCGAAACCAAGATTTATGAAACAGTGTCTTTTAGTAATAGTGTGTAAAGTAGTAGTTAACAGGGCTCAGTAAATTTGCCATTAATATCATGGCATGCTCTTTATTGGCCGGTTGTTGGACTGCAGTCGCCCGAAATATTTATAATTAGACAGCGCGGTGACGTCAGCTACGAGCAAAGGTGACAGGCATTCGTTAGATATTAGACGTACCTACTAATTAAATTTGTTATACCTGAAGAGTAGTTAAGCTTACCTTCATGATTAAAACAGGAAGCATATCAACAAAAGTGGAGTTTAATGATGATAAAGCAGTGGTTAATGCGTTCGGTAAAACGACAGTCAGTCAGTCATGGGATGGGTGATATAATATTTTCATTTCGAACTTATTTCTAGTTACGTTGTTATATGTAGCCGATTGTTCCAACTGTGTTTTTCATTCATAGACAAGTCCTATGCCCCATTAGTGAGGACATTCAAAGGCGCCAGCCGATCATCGTCAGAATTTTCATTTAGTTTTAACAAACTAAATCAAATAAAAAACAAAACTAAATCAAGTCTATGAGAACTTTGACACTTAACTTTTATGTATGTTGATTGCTCAATCGAGTAAACTCAATAATTCAATGCGTCCTACAATGACGCATCGATCTTAGCGTCCGTCGGCTTATAAATAATTTTCTTTAAATTCTGTTATTCTTTGCATCTATTTCAATATAATAAATTAAAAACAATCTTAATTTATTATATGAAAGGTTGTAACAGATCATTAATTAATTAGAACTCAAACTCAGTATGTAGTTTTTTATTAACTACTAGTTTTTACCCGTGGCTCCTCTCCTGTTAATGTACACTACCTATTAACAATTATATTTCTATCCCTCGGGAACATTACTTTTTTACCACGACTCTATTAACTTCATCTATATGTTTGTAACGCAGTCTACTAACCCGATTTATCCTTACTTCAAAACGTTTGATTCATTTGAACTTTTGTACACCTATCAGAGATCGGTCTCCGACAATACAATAATAAAAAAAAAAATAGAAATTTAATTAGTTTTTTATTACTTTACCCGGAATATTTTTGAAAATTCTAAATACGATAAACTGAAAAATTAAGATGACTCTCATGTATTACGAAATACGGTGCTATAGTAGATTGAACTAATAAATGAAAAATAAATTGTAGTTTAGAAAAACCAAATAACACGCTTTTGTTGTAAACCGAACTATATAGTAAAAATGATTTTCAATATAACAATTAAGTAATTAACGAAAAAAAGCAAAGTGGGCTTTATACGATTTCCTTACACTAACTCTGCATTTCGAAATAAATAAAATAAGGTAACTTGGTAATAAATGAATAAATTAATACAAAAATATAACAATCGCCATCGATTCCATCTTTCTTGTTATATAAACATTTAACTGCTAAATCTAAATTATGATTAGAAAAATCAACTTGTCTCAGATGCCAGGCGGGACGCAAATCCACATCCCCTTGGTATCCGGGCGAGTACTCTTCCGATTGAGCTACCGAGACCTTGACAGATGCGTTGTATTTTTCCAAGTTTTTTCCTAATGTTGGCATACTCATAATCTTTTCTGGCGTCAGGCCAGTGCATATCTTATGTAATACTTTAACAAATATCTAGCAATAGGTAAAGAAGAAACGGCCATGTAATTATTGTATACTTGTTATTTATGCATTTACCTTCTAGGTTTTACATATGAAGAAATTATTGTAAATTAAATTTAATTAAAAATCATTTATTTCGGAAATAACCGATATCAAATCTTATTCTATGTTAGTACAATTAAATTCATTGAAATCTATAAAAAAACAATGAAAGATAATTAATTATAAGATACAAATCAACTTCTATCGTTCGGCAACTGCATGAAACAGTTCAGTTTTTTGATTCAGTAAGATCAGTTTTGAAGAATATATACGTTTCTTTTCCCCTTTCTAAAGTTTATTTGGAAGTTGCATGCTTATGAATGTATGTGAAATTTTCTTTTCAAAAAGTCAATAGCCATAAAATTTAGCTTCGGACTTCGGACTACTTTGTAGGACTGGTGCACGAAGGGTTCCATACAAAGTTTTAGTTAAATAACAAAATCGTGTTCGGTGTATGGGAGCCCCCTTAAATATTTATTTTATTTTGTTTTTAGTATTTGTTGTTATAGCGGCAATAGAAATACATAATTTGTGAAAATTTCATCTGTGTCACTCGGTGACAGACAGACGGACGGACAGACAGACATTTAAGGTTTTTGAAATTGTTATTTAGCACCAATTTTACTTTTTCCTTTACCGGATTATTCCAAGGGGTAGGATGTAATAGTGAATATACACCTTCAATTTTTTATCAATATCACTTTCCTTTTATTTCATTTCAGAAAGTAAAGTGTAACATTTATCATAAATTGCGTTTACGTAATTTTATTTGGTAGATAACGTGCAATAATTCAATTACAATATCGCGTAGATCTTTCAGAGCCGCGACGGCTGGCAAAAGTTCTATGTAGCAATTCTTATGTTTCTTTTGCTAAAATAAGTCTCTGCTGACTATATAACATTTTCCCCTCCTTATTTATTTATGAACTTATAACTTAACTGCAGTTAAGCAATGCCATGTCTTTATTGACACATAGAAGTAAATGATTTATTAATGTATTTAACAAGAGTAAATATACTATAAGTTATATTTTTTTCTTATTACGTCTAAGTTCCCCTTTGTTAGTTATTGCATCTTAATGGAAACCTTAATACACACTCAAAAAGATTTTTTTTTCTTTAATATTTTTTGTTTTTCCTTAGTAAATGCCACCCTCATAGGTAACACAAAAATAATTCAATAAGTTTCTCTACGCTTTAGGCCACACCGCACAGTTAAATATAGGATCTTGGCCGTTTTTGATAGCAGGGTTGCCGAAATGCTATTACAAAAACCTATCTCCGCTTTAAATTGGGTGTAGGAAAAGAGCTGTGATCTCTCCGCCACGTTTCGCTCACATTCCATCATAATATAGGCATCTTCAATGATTCCACACTTACTGCCATTAGGGGATTCTGTTGTTTTCATTAGGTATGCGAAACTGTTTAATAAAATGTGACCGGATTTGGTTGGATTGACTTATACCAGATACCTTTTGAAAGTGATCTCTCATCGTAGTATTCTCTCCAACTGTCTAGACAGTTTAATTTAGCTAATCTCAAAAGGTCCGTAAATATCGGTAAAAACCTATTCACAACTCCGATGGTTGTTGCTTCTTTCGCTAGTGAATTTGCCTGTTCGTTACATATGATGCCCACATGAGCAGGGATCCACTGCAAAGTAACATATTTTTGTTTTTGAGCTAGATGCAAGATTGCAAAATTGAGTAGACAATCGGTGTTCCTCGAAAATTCGAGGAACATTGAGCCAAATGTTGCACGGCGCTTTTAGAGTCTGTCAGAATGGTAAAGTTATCATAATTTATTGAATCAATATAAGATATCGCTCCAAAATTTGCTATTAGCTCCGCGTGCATGATAGATATTCTGGAATCTATCTTTAACCTACAATAGCTGTTAGTTTGTGGGTCTACAAATGCAACTCCAATATAACATAGATCCTTAGACGCATCAGTATAATTTTTATAGAATTTAAAATATTTATCTAATATGGAATGCTCACATAAGAGTTTCAAATTTTCTTTTGTAAACTTATTTTATTGTTTATCTACCCTATCTATATCAGTTATTAAACATTCGGAAAGATCCATATTACCTACCCAATTTGTAAGGAATACATACCCAACTGACTCTTTCGGTGAATGGGTGTTTGATCAGCATTTTCATATGCTTGTAAAAATCAGATATTTTTTTTACGCCACTAGGGTCTTCCCTTTCAGGACTGAAGTTCATTTAGTAAGCTAATATTTTCATTTTTATCAAATGATTTGCATTTTAACCAAAACTTACTAGCTAAATATAGTCTTCTAATATGAAGTGGAGGAAGGGCAAGTTCATTTTCCATTACATGGATTGGAGTAGATTTAACGAAGTTTCCCACCAGTCTTGAACATCGATTTTGTAGTTTGTCCAGTTTGGGTAAGTGAGTTTTGCTGCTATTACCATATAGAAAACTTACATAATCAAGTCTACAACGTATTAAACTGATATAAATCCTCCTTAGGTGTATAGGATGAGCACCCCAACCAGGACCACGCAATATTTTAACTACACTTAATAATTTAGTTACTCGTTCTACTAAATCGTTAATGTGTTTCGTCCACCTTAGAGATCTGTCAAGCCACAAACCCAAATATTTCACCGAGTCCATTAAATATTTATTACAAGAAGAAGAAAATATACAAATAATTGAAGAAAGTGTGGGACCCACGAAAAGAGGAAGAGAGGAGGACGAGAAAGAAGGATTGAAATTAGTAACGAGAGGAAAGAAAATTAAATCACAAGATAGCCTAGAAAAGAAAAACTACCAAAACAGTTTGCAATTGCCAAACTGTTCAAAAATCTGGGGATAGTGGAAATAAATAAAATGAAATATTTAAACACTTATAAGATCAGAGGAGATTTTGAAAACAGTCAATGTTTGGAAAAATTAATGAACTGTAAAGAATTAATTGATAAAGGGTGGAACTTCCAAAAAGCGTTTCAAGTTAGGTACTCTTACGGAACTCAAAAAGATTCACAATAATATTGACTTCCTTTCACACATTTTGTAATTGTCTTTTTAGTAACAAAAGTGAAGAACTAGTACAATTGTAATCTTTCATTTGTATAAACGCCGTTTAATTTATTTATTATTTAGAAGTAGTAGGGATTTGTGGGTTCTGGCGCTTCAGGATACTAGCGCATAAAACAAGCTCCGGGTGAGCTTGTTTTATGCGCTCCACTAACCTAACCCAACCAGTTTCTTGAATGATTGTCATAGGCAACCTAACCTCGCATGCTTTTCAAAGGAAACCTAATCTAACCTATCCTAACCTCTACCTTGAGTTATGCTTTTCATAACAAGCTAACCTAACCTAACCCGTACCCTGTATGCTTGTTACAGAAAGCCTAACCTAGCCTAACCCGTACCTTGTATGCTTGTTTGTTGAATAAAACCATTTTCTACCAGCCTTTAAAACTTCATAAATTAAACAACCAAGTCATGTTGCTAAACACATTTATTCAAAAATCATATTAAACATCTTACTTATAATTAAATCATTACTTATTCTATTGACAGTAGAGAATTCATTTACAAAATCGTTCATCAATACACCATACATTTTTGCATAAAGAAATACTAGACAATATTTTCCACATACTGACGTAAAGTAACTTTGCAGTTGCTTATGATTGTATACCCACTTCTTTGTATTTTTTTCCAAGAACAATTTATGAAACCCCACCGGTTTTCGCCCGAAAGAATCAAAGTACTCGCCAACTCCATTACTATCAATGTGAATACCCACCCAGTGAGAACCAGGCTTGGAATCCGGATCCAAATTGGCTACAATGAAAGCAGGTAATTGAACAATCATAGGCAATCTGTTCGCTGCAAATACATTAGATGTTAATCTGTTATCAATTTTACTCATAAAGTATTTTATTTCTTGACTATCCATCATAGCTCATGTTAGCGGTACGATAGAATTCGTATTTCCAATTGAATGGAATTGTATGCTCCACCCGTATTTAACTATTGTAATCGACACTCACATCGCGGTTTTTGTTAATTTCCACAACATTATCGAACTCTGCATAAATAATACAATTGAGTGTTGTTGTCAAAGCTGTATCAAAGCGAACCTCTAGTCTTACACTTCCATGTCTAACTAAGTTCCAATGTGAGCTCGAACTGGCCGAAAGATCTGGAGTTAAGTCAAAAGCTAATAAACAGTGTCCTCCTCCATAGTCTTCTCTTGCTATTGAATTGGCTTCGTTCAAAAAGTGAATGCCGGTGCCAGAAAACAATGTTTGATAGGTCGATGTAATCAATCCATCTTTGAAGGATGGTTGTAATGTTTTTGAATGGACCTGTTGGCCATCCACATATAAACTAAATAAATTTATACCATGGTTATCAAAATTAAATGGATTCTGTGTTATACAGCCATTAAATGCTGAATTTTTAATAAAGCCTATAATACATCTTTTAGGTACTTGTCCGAGGAATATGTTATCCAAAGTTTTGCCTTGAACTCCCGATGGAATAGCTAACTTAGCTAATAGAATAACTTTAACTTCAGCTCGAGTAATCGGATATTTAGCTGTTGTCGTTGCTAAGACTTTTTGATGTGCTATTAGGACAGATGGATTTATTCGAGCCTTACGAACAATGAGACTGGCGTCAGTGACTTCATTCCATTGCTAGAAAACAATGTTTGATAGATCGACTCTACACCATTTAGTAAGAACTATGACCACCTCATTTGTAATCGCAAAAATATTCCATTACTGATGACTGTCCCTGTTATTGTTGCAATCATAATGGTGAGCTACCTCATTACTTATCTAATTACCAACTAATCACCTAAACTTTCGTTTTTGCTACTATGAGCTACTGATATTACTGCATTCCAACGATACGGAAGCACTATAAAACGCATAGAACAAACTAGAGCTACATCAGTACTTTAATATTTGTGTGTAGTGCAAAGTGTTGTGCTTCTGAAGTCTACAAAATGTCGGTAAGTGACCTTTATTGTTTTCTTTTTTATTTACTTGTTCTTACAATGCTTTGATTTTAATGTATGAGCAAGATTGTGTGTATTAAGTTGAGTTATTTGTATTGTTGCAGTACTCTCCAATTGACATAATCGATGATCAAGAATGCAATACATTAAAACACTTTTATTACCCAATATCTGATAGTCAAGAGTCTTCTCCCATGCCGGTAAAAAGAAAAGCAAATACTCCCGACCTTGATGCCTTCTTTGACCAGAAGGCTAAGAAGAAGAAAGTTTCTTCGACCGTGGGACGTAGTTGTCAGGGGGGCGGAGTTTCATACATATCATCAAATGAAGACGATTTGAAAACTTCGACACATTTGATAAAAATCGAATTATTTGATTTGAAAAAACTTTCTAAAATACCTTTACAAGAACATTGGAAGCACGCAGAAGTTCGTGTAAAATATTATACGAATAAAAATAATATCAACTTTAGTAAAACCAAGGAAGTGGTTTACAACATAACTAAAGGAATTGCAGAGAAAGCGGGCTGCAAAAAATACCATTTCAACTCATGAGCACAATAAGCTCATTTACTAATGATTATTCATCTAATTTAGGATACCTTTTATCATTATAAGTATTGAATTTTTATGCATATAAATACCACTTTGCCTTCTATAAGAATCACTAATTTCAATCGAGATGTCGTTCAACATGGACACTATAATATAATAATATTTATTTATTAAAAGTCAACAAAATGGACCAATTACATTAATTTGATAAATTACAAAAATTTTAAATCATTTACAAAATAACAATATAAATAAAATGTAATAAATTTCAAAATAAATAAATAAAATACAATTAAGAATAAAATTAAGTTAAAATAAAATAACATTATTAGCCCGTACATGTACCATGTCACAGTGATACACGTACTGGCAGTCAAAACGCTCGGCGAAAGCTCTCAAGATACTGTTCGGGCTGGCCCGCACCCTGCGCACCAGGGATGTGCACCGCTTGCGCATGGTTGTAGGAAAACAATCCACGCGCGCTTCAGCGAACATCCCTGAGGCGCTACAGAAGCGGGGCAGCCCCAACAGAATCCTGAATGCATTATTGAATTGGACACGTAAGGCGCCATACTGCTTCTGCGCATAACTCACCCACAGACTGCTCGTGTAGAAAGACGTACAAAATGCCCTGAACAGGGTTATTTTGACGCCCCTAGAACAGCGAGCAAATCTGCGGGCTATCATATTCGCACGAACAGACAACGCCCTACGCTCCCTTTCAATATCCGCATTGTCTTTCAGGTCCGGGGTAAGAATGTGCCCAAGGTACTTAGATTTATCTACTCTTTTAAGGAGGCAGCCATTCAGTCTAAGTTTGGGTGTTTGACTTAGGGACCTTCCCCGAGCCTGAAAGATCATCCATTCACTTTTCATAACATTATAAGTGAAACCGTGTATTTTAGCAAATTTTTCGCAAATATTAAGTAGCTGCGACAGTCCACATACAGAGGCACTAAGCAGCACCATGTCGTCCGCGTAACTAATATTATTAAGACAGACTTCACCAATATGGCAGCCGACATGTGTGCTGCTGAGCTCCTCCACAAGTGCGTTTACATACAGATTAAAAAGTTTTGGCGATGTCAGTCCCCCCTGCCTCACGCCGCACTCCAATCTGTATGGTGTCGAATACGCCCCTGACCACCGGACGACGTTGATCTGGTTCCCGTACCAATATTTAAAAGTGCGGATTAATTCCTCGGGCATCGATGTTTTGTATAGCTTTTGCCATAGAATATCGTAGGAAACCAGATCAAACGCTTTCGATAGATCAAGGAAACACGCAAAAATGGGCGTATTTTTGTCCGTATAGTACTTGACAGTTTACTTCAGACACAATATAGCCATTTCCGTAGAGAGACCTGACTTGAAACCGAATTGGTTGTCGTGTATACGTAAGTGTTTATCAAGCTGAGTGTTAAGCAAACTGTCAAGCACCTTCGCGATAATAGTGGCTAACGAAATCGGACGATAATTACATTTGGCGCTAATGTCACCAGTTTTGTTTTTAACAACTGGTACCACCACAGTCTTCAACATCGATGCAGGCAAGTAGGAATGGCCCACACATAGGGAGTAAAACATCGCCAGTACTCTGGGCAGATGACATCCCGCGTACCTTAGGTGTTCAATGCTCAGGTCGTCGTGACCGGGAGACTTACCCCGTGACATAGATTTTATGGCCTGCCGCACGTCTTTGGCCGTAAAACGGACGCTGACCTCCCGGCCATTACAACCATCATCGCTCGCCGATCGCATTGGACCCAGAGGTGACTTTACAGTAAAATGATCCCTAAATATGTTTGCTATACCCGTCAGGTCACAAGCACCGTCGACACTCACAGGTAGACCTGGTTTACAATTAAGTTTGTTCGTAGACTCCCAGAAACTGCGGAAGTCGCTCCTGGAATGATGCGACGCCAGGATGTCCATTTTAATTTGGTCAGCATGATTTTGACACCAGCGTAAACGCGATTTAAAAATCCTCCGACTCGTCTGCATGTCATTCCACAAGCGACCTTCCGCCAGCATGCCGTACAACACCCACAACTCAAACTTTTCCCTGGCCGCCCTGTGCGCGCCACCTACGTGCCTGTTCCAACCGGGGATCGGCCTTCTATATCTGGGAACTTTAGACGTATGACTATCACAAGCTGCCTGCCTTAATAAGTTTACTATTTTATTATACATTTTATCAATAATAATATGGTGGTCCAAATTTTTACATACATAATCACAACATTTAGTCATTTCAACAGGAAAGTCAATTAATTTTAAATTATCATTACATAAATTACTATACCTATCACATTGATCAGAGTTTCTATTACTCCAACGCACACTGTTACATTGTATAAAATATTTATTGGATTTAGGTTTGATGCTATCCAACAAAATATCAATCACTAGCGGAAAGTGATCGGACCACAACACGTCTTCTTTAACTTGTACATTTATAATAGTCTCTCGAGCAGATTTTGTGACTACACAATGATCAAGCCAGCGCTTTGATCCGTTCGCCTCGCTTATAAATGTATAAGTTCCAGAATCTAACCCTAATATCTCGACGTCTGCGCATAACCATTGTGATTCCACACAAAAACTCTCTAACTCAACATAAAAACGTTCATGCGGATGTGAGTTGAAGTCCCCGAGTATATACACCGATTCTACACTACTATTGTTTATGATAGCGCTTACCAGACTGAGACAATCCGTAAATTCAGCCATATTCACATCACTATCCGTAGGCATGTACACACTAAACACTATGAAAGTCCTTTGACAAGCGTTTATCTTGACTGCACACACTCGTGGGTTGTTGCACTGCACAACCGATACGTCGGTAAACACATTTTTCCGCCACAGCAGCGCGACGCCTCCGTAGGGGCGGCCGCGCAACATGCCGGCGCCGGTGTCCACCGCTGACGTCCCAGTGCAGCCGTACTCCGCGTCGATCCCGCTCAGGAACGGAATATCTTCCGGCACCAACCATGTTTCCTGAAGGGCTATTATGTCTGATGTGCGACATAGCTGCCTTACACTTTCCACGGAGCGCTTAACGCTCTTGCAGTTGTAACTAACAAGTTTGTACAGAGACTTTAAATCCATTAAATTAGTTATAATGGGCCGGCCACAGTGCCTTTGTTTACACCGTTCATGTTCGAATTTCTAAATTTGAAGTTTACAAAACGTCTGAAAATAATTCCTTCAGGCCATAGTCTACTATTTAAAAATAATGATAGTTTAACATCCGGTACAAGGAATTTAAATGCATTATTCGGGTTTCGGATATTTCAACAATATTGGTTCAAGAATTATAACTTCTTCCGTTTTTTGATAGACATAATCGACTATGTCTTTTTCTGTCGTATCTTTGTGCACCTTAGTAATAAATATTGGCACCTTTTTCACAGCGGCCTTGAAATTCCCTGCACATTCTCTAGCAATGCCGGCCGTACCGTGATAACGGTAATTCATACGTTTCCTACGATGTGAAACTTTTTGCCATCTCTCCCCATCGTCCCTGCGAGCCAACTCTGGTGAATAGGTTGTTATAATTTCACTCGTGCGCTTCGCAATTCTCTGTTTGTTTACGTAGTCAATATTATTCGTAACAGCTGATAAGGATTGCTGTTGAGTCGGCGGCGGCGGCTCGAGAGGTGCGATCCACCGCGGTGACGTCACGGATTGTCGCGGTGAGTCGGCTCTTCTCGGGCCAGAGGCGAACCCGACGCGGGGCGGGGGGCTTCCACTCGCGTCTCGCACTTGTTGCATCATCGTAGCCGTTATGTTTTTGTCAATTATTTCTCTGTATACCGTCTTAATGTTTTCTGGTGGTGATGCCTCGATTTCGCCTATACACTCATCCAATGACGAATCTGGGACGTGTGATAATCCAATAGGGCCACTATCTATTAACCATCCGCCTCTCTTCTTATTAACTTTACACATAGATGGAGAAATTAACGAGTCATTCTGAGCATTCAAAATCTCTTTCTTAACTTCATCCAATTGTGCCTGTGTAACATACTTTTCTTTCACTTCTTTAAGTTCATTTTGCAATATAAGAAGGTCTTTAAGTAACTTCGTGCAATCGAGGTGATCAAACAGAATCGGCGGCAACCGTTCCAGATTTTTGGCCACAAAGATTGGAAATAAATCTGGTTCCACTGATTTAAACACATTCACTATGTCCACAAGATCTCTTTGCTGTTTTCCCTTATTTTTACGCTTTATTTTAGCCTTCTCCGTAGGAACTGATTCGAACAATAGCTCCTTAGATTGTTCTATCTCTTCACTGGTGAAAGCAGAGGAACATATATTCACTAGTGTATCCTCATCAATCACTGACAACTTGTTTTGTATGTACGATAACAATTCGTCAATAACAATATTGCAGGAAACACATTTCACCGCTTTCGTCATTTTAAAACACTAACCGTCACTTCGTTCCTTAGAAACACGCCCGCACGGGGGGTTGCGCGCGCGCGAACTATAGAAAGCGAGGACAGCTTTGAACAAGAAATGTTCAAATTATGTCAAGAAATTGAAGATATTCAATACGTACATGAAACAACGCAAAGATTTTGGGAGCTGTGCTGTTTTGAAGGAAACGAGAACAATACACCTAGGTGAGCTTTACCTATGTTATTTCTTATTTTCACTACCAAACAATACTTTTTTTAAGAATAGACGTTTAGTATTTTATTGATTTTTCTCTCGTAACTTCTAATCGTCGACTTTCTCATAATATTTTGACATTTATTTTATGTTACATGTTTTTCATTTCAGTAATAGTCTCCAATCTGGGAGGGGAATCAAAAGAAAAGCAGAAGATCATTTAGAAGCTGGACCATCCAATTCATCTGCTTTGCCGGACGAAAGTCATAGTGAGCGAACTTTATGTGAAGCGTGTAATGTTTGGGTGAGAAAAAAATACTTTGCTAACCATTTAAAGAGTAAAGCTCATAAAAACAAAGTCATTTCAACATGTCAGGAATTGAATAATGTAAGTTTGATTGACTCTGCTTTTGGATCTCGTGTTAGAACATATAGAATATATTTAGGTAGCCATGAGACATTAGAAACCCCCGAAAAGTTTTTGAATAATAATAAAGACAAAATTATCTTCTTGCTCAAATCATGCTTAGATGAATTGACTTTAATTAAAGTGAATTTTATCATTCATGCTGATTTCACCCAGGAAACCAAAGATTTAAAAAACACTTTTGATTTTCAAAGTATGAATTACACATTTGCCCTAGGAGACGAATTTGAAGCTCTTATGCATAAAATCTTCGAATACTTTTCTGTCAAAATGAGTGACTTCGAAAAAAAAGATAGTGGATGGACTTTGAATAAAATACAATATTTAGATATGAACATAAATAAATTTAGTCCTTTAAAAGGATCATCGTATATAGAAGTACCGAAAGATATACAAAATAAAAAGGCGGTCATAAATGTCAAAAATAAAGATTACGAATGTCTTAGGTGGGCTCTACTATCTGCTTTGTACCCGGTGTCAAAAGATGCTAACAGAATATCTTCGTATTTACCTCATAAGAGCAAATTAAATTTTTGTAATATAAGATTTCCAGTAAAATTACAAGACATTAAAAAGGTTGAGCTTTTGAATAATATAAGTATAAATGTTTTTGGATTAGAGTACAATTCTAACACTAAATCAAATACCGTAATTGGTCCTCTACACTTCACAAAAACGAGGAAGGAGCAGCACGTAAATTTGTTGTACTTAACTAACGGTTCCAATGGTCATTACTGCTTCATTAAAAACCTGTCACGACTTGTTAGCAAACAAGTAACTGGTCGAAATGAAGCAATCCATATTTGTGATGGATGCCTTCTACATTTTGCAACACTAAAAAAATTAAATGATCATCAGAAACATGACTGTGCTCATATTGTTACAGAAGTTCCAAGCTCTCAAAAAACTTTTAAAAATTGGTTCAATGAGAACCAGCCATCTGACAAAATTTTATTTAATCAGTTTGAGCGAAAACTTAAATTACCTTTTGTTATTTATGCAGATTTTGAATCGTTCCTTAATCCGATTCACACTTGTGATCAAGATCCTACAAATGCGTATACAAATAATGTTCATAAACATAATGTTTATAGTTATGGTTATTACTTGAAATGTTCCTATGATGATAAACTGTCGAAATATCATTCATATACCGGCCCCGACTGTGCTAGACATTTCATGGAAAGCATAAGTAGTAATATTTCGAATATTCAAAGAAGAATATTTTTTCATAAACCTTCTTCCGCATCGTTTCAAACTGAACACGATAAAACAGATCATTCCAAAACTTGTTTCATATGCAGTAATGATTTAGGTTCTGACTCTGTAGAATATTTTGAATGGTCTACTGGTAAATTTCAAGGAATGGTGCACTCCCTATGCAAAACTAAATTTAAATATCCACGTTACATACCTGTATTTTTACATAACTTGAGTAATTACGATGCGCATTTTATTGTCCATGCCTTAGACTTTCAACAAGGTGTGGTAGATGTAATTCCTCAAAATAAAGAGAAATACATCTCATTTTCTAAACAAATTTTTGTGGACGGACAACAAATAAGTATACGTTTTTTAGATTCCTTTAAATTCATGTCTTCCAGCTTAGATAGTCTGGCCAAAAATCTAAAATTGGATGAATTCACAGAACTAAAAAAGCAATTCCCCTTTATGAGGACTTTAAACGTTTAATCAGAAAGGGGATATTTCCATACGAATTCGTGAAGTCATTTGATTCTTTAGAGAGTTCAACACTTCCCACCAAAGAAGATTTTTACAATTCCTTAAGCGATAGTAATGTTTCTGATGAAGACTATGCTCATGCTCAAGATGTTTGGAATCATTTTAGATGTGAAACAATGCTTGATTATTCAAATTTATATTTAAAGACAGATGTAATGCTACTAACAGACATATTTGAAAATTTCCGTAATATTTGTTTAGCAACATATGATTTGGATCCATCACATTATTACACTGCACCTGGGTTGAGCTGGGATGCGATGCTTAAATACACTGATGCTAAGTTAGAGTTATTAACTGACTTTGATAAAATAGCTTTCATCAAAGCTGGCATCAGAGGAGGAATATCGCAATGTAGTAATCGATATGGAAAGGCTAACAACATGTATTTGGAAGATTACAATCCAAATGAACCTACATCTTTCATAGCTTATTTTGATGCTAATAATTTATATGGGTGGGCTATGTCTCAATATTTACCTACCGGAAATTTTGAATGGGAAAATACTAAAGTTGATTTTAACATATCCGACACTTGTGATTATGGTTATATTCTGGAAGTAGATCTTGAATATCCCAACGATCTGCATGATTTACACTCTGATTTACCACTTTGTGCGGAAAACATAGTTATCGGCGAATGTAAAACACAAAAGTTAGTCCCGAATTTAAACAATAAAACTAAATATGTAATTCATTACAGAAACCACAAACAATGTGTTAATTTGTGTTGAAGTTTAAACAGAGTCCATGGCTAAGAAAATATGTTGATTTAAACACGCAGTTAAGAACACAAGCAAAAACAGATTTTGAAAAAGATTTTTATAAATTAATGAATAACGCTGTTTTTGGCAAGACCATGGAAAATATAGAGAAACGGGTAAATGTGAAATTAATTACTCACTGGGATAGCAGAGGTAAAGTGCAAGGTGCCCAATCATTAATATCCAAACCAGAGTTTCATAGTTTAAGTATATTTTCAGAGAACTTGATTGCAGTTCAATTGCGCAAAACAAAGTTGTACTACAACAAGCCAATTTATTTAGGGTTTTGTATTTTAGATATATCTAAAACCCTTATGTACGACTTTCATTATAATTACATGAAGAAAAAATTTAAAGAAAATGTTAAGTTATTATATACTGATACAGATAGTCTTATTTATCAATATTTTACAGAAAATTTATATTTTGATATAAAACCTGACCTAAATGAATTTTTTGACACTTCTGATTATACAGAAGATAATATCTTTGGTTTCCCTAGGTTGAATAAAAAAAGGTTAGGTTTCTTTAAAGATGAAAACAATGGAAAAATATTAAAAGAGTTTGTGGGGTTGAGGTCTAAATTGTATGCAATAACAGTAGAAGATAAATTCATTGCACGAGCGAAAGGAGTGTATAAATGTGTAACAAAGAAAATGAATATGAATAACTACAAGCAATGTCTCTTCGATAAACAAATCAAATTTTCAAAAATGTATAGATTCCGGACAATAAAACATGTAATATTTACTCAAAAAATTAACAAAACTAGTCTATCGTATAACGACACAAAAAGATGTATTTTACCCAACTCCACAGACACACTAGCATGGGGGCATTATAAATTAAGAAATATTTTGTAAGTTGTTTTCTGTGACTTTCTTCATTTTTATGATAATGTATTATATAATTAAGATTTTTTTGTTCAATAATCATTTTAAAACTTACCGACATTTTGTAGACTTCAGAAATATAACACTTTGTACTTAGACACACTTCTTAATATTTTGTGATTTAGATTTAAGATATTTAGTACAATAAATAATTTACTATCTGAAAAATTTGAGTATTTTTAAATCAATCGACATTTCCTTATTCATTCATTCCTAACATAGATTTTTAAGAAGCAAGACATAGATTTTGTTCAACATGAAACATTTTATTCATCCATTCACAGCTATTGTGGCTGGTCCAAGTGGATGTGGTAAATCTAATTTTGTTACTACTTTCTTAAATTGTGTGAATGATGTTTGTGATCAAACATTTCATAAAACATTATGGTGTTATGATGAAATGCAGCCACTGTACAATTTAAGTAATGTGGAATATGTCCAAGGAATACCCGATTTAAGCATGTTTGATGGTAAACTACCTCAACTGCTTATCATAGATGACCTAATGAGAGAATCTGACGGCAGGATAGTCGATATTTTTACAAAAGGCAGTCATCACAGAAATCTTAGTGTATTTTACATAACCCAGAATTTATTTCATCAAGGGAGAGGTCAACGTGACATATCATTAAATGCTAATTATATAATTTACTTTAAAAACCCAAGAGACAAGACGCAAGTCAGATATTTAGCTCGTCAAGTATGTCCAGAAAATACAAAATTTATTGAAGAAGCTTATAAAGATGCCACCAAAGTTGCTCATGGATACTTAATGATTGATCTGAAGCAAAATACTGATGACAGCTATCGAATCAAAACGAATGTACTTTCTTCAACAAAATATTGCACAGTCTATATTCCCAAGAAAAGCTATAAATAGTCGCATCACATACAATGCTAATCATTGTGAAACCATGCATAGGAGAGTAAAAACGCACCAACATCTATTGAAAGCATTACATACTCTGAAACCAAAATATCAAAAACTGATATTGAAAGCATGTGATGAAGAAGAAGTAAACGTTATCTGCGAGTGCATCTACAACATTTTAAAAGGTAAAATTCCACTTAAAGAAAAGGAAAAGAAACATTTAAAGAAATATAAACACATTTTACGGAAAATTATATCCAAAGGTAAAAATATAGCAAGAAAAAACATCATCGTGCAGAAAGGGGGAGCCTTTCTACCCATAATACTAGGTGCTGTGATAAACGGTTTACTGTCTTCGATAATAAATTAAACATGCAGCACGCGAAAAAAATGTTACTTGTAGAGCCGGAACTTATGAACAAACTAAAGGTTCATAATATTCACGAACCTGACAATTCATTATCACGACTCGATGATGAAATGCAAAAAATCTTAAAGAGTTCACTTAATGATCACGAAAAATGGGCTTTGTATTCTCAAGTTTTGCAACGATATTTACACGTTGTTGAAGAAGGTAGAAAACCACTTAAAATTTCATTATTGACCGATACCGATGATGAAACAATGAGGTCTGATGATACTAAAGATACAATTAAAGAAGAAAAACAAGAGGGTACCATTCCAGTTGTAAAACCTACTCCGATCAATGAAGATGTGACCCGTCAAAATAAAGGAACGATCGCTATTAAAGATCAAAACAGTCCGTCGAAAATACTTGAATTGATCCCTAAAACTTACAAAAAAAGAGGTGGAGTATTGTTGCATTATATCTTACAAAGTCGTCCGAAAATCTGGTGGAAAGAGAATGGAGAAGTAGTTTTAAATAATACAGTTGTACCTGGAAGCAATATATTCGATTTAGTAAGTGATTTTGTGAGACCACTTAAACGCCCAAAACCGGTGGGCTGGGAAAAATTTGCATCAGCGTTAGTGGACATACGAGTACCTTTTTCCTGCATTGGTAATCCTACATCTCTAGAATATATGACACAGTTGCAGACGAAAGAGCTGATACAAAGTGATAAGGACACTGATTCGGACACTCAATACTCAACTCCTGTGACAACTACTACTAATAAAAGGTCAAAAAGAACGATTGCTTGGGAAAAATGGAGCCCCTACTAGATTTAGCAAACATTTACTATGATCTTTCACATCCCGCTGGATTTAGTAGCATAAATAATTTAGCCAAAGCAATGAAAGGCAAATTGAACCGCGATGACGTAAAAACTTGGTTACAGTCGCAAGAAACTTACACACTCCATAAACCTATTCAAAAACGATTCCCAAGAAATAAGTATATTTTATCTAATTATAATGAACTATGGCAAGCTGATTTGAGTGACATGCGTACATATAGTAAATATAATGATGGTTATAAATATATTTTGTGTGTTATTGATGTATTTAGTAAATATGCCTTTGCACGAGCAATGAGAAGTAAGACCTCTGAAGTTGTCAAAAGCTGTTTTGAGAGTATATTTGCCGAAGTTAATGCCACTCCTCGTCACATTCAATCTGACAAAGGTACAGAGTTTGTATCAAAAGTTGTTAGGGACTATTTCAAAAGTAAAAATATTAATTACTACACAACAAACAATCCTGACATAAAAGCTAGTGTTATTGAAAGGTTTCAACGAACTCTCAAAACTAAGATGTGGCGTTACTTTACTTATAAAAATACGTACAAATACATCGACATCTTACAAGATTTAATAAATTCATACAACCATAGCTTTCACTCCAGCATAAAGATGTGTCCATGCGAAGTGAACAATGACAATATTATGACCGTTTGGGAAAATTTATACGGAGCTAAGAAAAAGAAAATACAGATAAATGAATATCCATCACTTCGAATAGGTGATCATGTTAGAATAACTAAATATAAACATATATTTCAAAAAGGGTATGAAACCAATTGGAGTGATGAAATATTTGTGATCAATTCCATTATTGAACGGGCTCCTTGGGTTGTATACACATTAAAAGACTTGGAAGGTGAACCAATCACAGGAACGTTTTACACAAAAGAGCTACAAAAAGTTGTCTATGATCCCTCCACTAAATATAAAATAGATAAAATTATACGATCACGACGCATTCAAGGTAGAAGAGAAGTGTTAGTCAAATGGAAAGGTTATCCTAACAAGTTTAATAGTTGGATCCCGGTATCAGATTTAGAAGAGACATGAGCGAGGACAGTTTTTATTTAACTCTTTTGAGCAATAGTTCAACTTCATACTATCCAGAAAATACAACCGCCAATTTCTTAACAAAACTACCAAAAACTATAAAGTTAGAAGGTGAATGGGACGTTGGTTTGGTGGAGTTTCATTATCCATGTACAATGTTTAATGTACAAGAACATGAAAACATTATATACATAAAGAAAAGAACACTCGTACAAGATGCCCAGGATTCAAAAAAGGAGCTAAATATAATTGCAGAATTCAAGTCTCATATTCCAGCAACGACGTATGACAGTATTAATAATTTTTTAAGTGCCTTTAATGAACACTCATTGTTGAAAAATCATTTTAGACTAAGGTATGATGAAATATCGAAACTGGTTACAACAACTCGTCATAACACAGACTTGATATCTGTAATGTTATCACCCCAATTGAGTCTTCAACTAGGTTTTGCACCTCATGTCGACTTAGTAGCAAAACCGAATGGAAAATATCCGATTAATTTATATTTAGGGTTACCATCCCAACTCTTCATTTATTCGGATATTATTCAACCGCAAATAATAGGTGATGTGATGGCATCGTTGGTACGAATCATACCTTTGGATCCAACAAAGTACATCTACGGAGCATACAAAGTGCACACATTTTCACCCGCACACTATTTACCAGTTATGCGCAGAGAATTTGATACAATAGAAATAGATATAAGAACAAGCGTGGGTGGTAGAGTTCCATTTCAGTTCGGTACATCGTGTGTTAAACTACATTTTCGGCGCATAAGATGAATAGAGCAATAGTTAATAGCCCTTGTCCGTATCAGAATTATTATTCTCATCAGGCAGGATCTGGAGTTGGGATTATATATAAGGGCGCTGCTCATCAACGTGGACACGGTATTGGAAGTTTCTTAGGAGGTTTGTTTAGGACCGTTCTTCCTTTGTTATCCAATGGACTTCGAACTGTAGGAAAAGAAGCTCTTAGTGCTGGGGTTGGATTATTATCAGATATGGTGAACTCGCATCCCGTTGAAGAGTCAATAAAGTCGCGTTTCAAAAATGCTACAACCAACTTGAAAAGAAAGGCCGATGATAAAATAGACTCACTTATGCGCGGGTCTGGGTATAAAAGAAGCAGAAAGTCGAGCTTGTCACTCATTTCACGTAAAACACTGCGAGGAAGTCGGTCTAAATCATCCAAGAAAACAAAATTTGAAGATATTTTTTCAAACTAAAATAGTGAATAACTATGTCTTTTTTACATAATCATTCATGTGAATGTGCCAAGTCAGAGTTGGATTTATTCGCTTTACCATCAACTCAAACAAGTATTGAAAGTGGACAATGGATCCATTATAAACCAATTTCATCATTAAGTGATGATGGTCCATTAGAATTTCAAGTGCCTGGTACTGGTGATGATTATATAGACTTGTCGCATACCATGCTTCATATAAAAGCAAAGATTGAATATTCTGCTTCAAATGATGTCCAAGGAACTACTCGAATTGCGCCAGTTAATAATTGGTTACATTCTCTATTCAGTCAATTAGATGTGTACTTAAATCAAAAACTTGTGTCTCCCCCAAATAATACATATGCATATCGTGCATATTTGGAAACTTTACTTAACTACGGCCCTGCAGCAAAAAACTCTCATCTGACCTGTGGTTTGTGGTATGGTGACACTCCTTACAAAATGGACGCTACAGATGACACAAATAAAGGATTTACCAAGAGACAGGAGTTAGTAAAATTAAACGAAGATATTGATATGATCGGTCATTTACATGGAGATATTTTTAACCAAGAAAAATTCTTACTAAATGGTGTAGAGATGCGTGTCAAATTAGTTCGTAGCAAAGAAACATTCAATTTAATTTGTAATACATCTGATGCCAAAATTAAGGTTAAAATCACTGACGCCAGTCTCATTGTTCGTAAGGCTCGAATAAATCCATCTGTCCTAATAGCACATCAAAAAGTCTTAGCAACGACAACAGCTAAATATCCGATTACTCGAGCTGAAGTTAAAGTTCTAACTATTCCATCGGGAGTTCAAGGCAAAACTTTGGATAACATATTCCTCGGACAAGTACCTAAAAGATGTATTATAGGCTTTATTAAAAATTCAGCATTTAATGGCTGTATAACACAGAATCCATTTAATTTTGATAACCATGGTATAAATTTATTTAGTTTATATGTGGATGGCCAACAGGTCCATTCAAAAACATTACAACCATCCTTCAAAGATGGATTGATTACATCGACCTATCAAACATTGTTTTCTGGCACCGGCATTCACTTTTTGAACGAAGCCAATTCAATAGCAAGAGAAGACTATGGAGGAGGACACTGTTTATTAGCTTTTGACTTAACTCCAGATCTTTCGGCCAGTTCGAGCTCACATTGGAACTTAGTTAGACATGGAAGTGTAAGACTAGAGGTTCGCTTTGATACAGCTTTGACAACAACACTCAATTGTATTATTTATGCAGAGTTCGATAATGTTGTGGAAATTAACAAAAACCGCGATGTGAGTGTCGATTACAATAGTTAAATACGGGTGGAGCATACAATTCCATTCAATTGGAAATACGAATTCTATCGTACCGCTAACATGAGCTATGATGGATAGTCAAGAAATAAAATACTTTATGAGTAAAATTGATAACAGATTAACATCTAATGTATTTGCAGCGAACAGATTGCCTATGATTGTTCAATTACCTGCTTTCATTGTAGCCAATTTGGATCCGGATTCCAAGCCTGGTTCTCACTGGGTGGGTATTCACATTGATAGTAATGGAGTTGGCGAGTACTTTGATTCTTTCGGGCGAAAACCGGTGGGGTTTCATAAATTGTTCTTGGAAAAAAATACAAAGAAGTGGGTATACAATCATAAGCAACTGCAAAGTTACTTTACGTCAGTATGTGGAAAATATTGTCTAGTATTTCTTTATGCAAAAATGTATGGTGTATTGATGAACGATTTTGTAAATGAATTCTCTACTGTCAATAGAATAAGTAATGATTTAATTATAAGTAAGATGTTTAATATGATTTTTGAATAAATGTGTTTAGCAACATGACTTGGTTGTTTAATTTATGAAGTTTTAAAGGCTGGTAGAAAATGGTTTTATTCAACAAACAAGCATACAAGGTACGGGTTAGGTTAGGTTAGGCTTTCTGTAACAAGCATACAGGGTACGGGTTAGGTTAGGTTAGCTTGTTATGAAAAGCATAACTCAAGGTAGAGGTTAGGATAGGTTAGATTAGGTTTCCTTTGAAAAGCATGCGAGGTTAGGTTGCCTATGACAATCATTCAAGAAACT
Source organism: Calamotropha paludella (assembly GCA_927399485.1). Classification (NCBI taxonomy): domain Eukaryota; kingdom Metazoa; phylum Arthropoda; class Insecta; order Lepidoptera; family Crambidae; genus Calamotropha; species Calamotropha paludella. The sequence continues at coordinate 12,795,121 of OV656809.1, forward strand.
GGTTGGGTTAGGTTAGTGGAGCGCATAAAACAAGCTCACCCGGAGCTTGTTTTATGCGCTAGTATCCTGAAGCGCCAGAACCCACAAATCCCTACTACTTTTAGATTAGATTTTGGTACTAAATAGATAATTACCATATGTGTTAACAAGAAAGTTAATATAATATGTATTTTGAATTTTCTTAACTTTAAGTTAACGTTGTGTAGCCAATTGAAAATTGTAAATACATAGAACTAGCTTTATTTGTATTATTCAGATTATATATTTATTTATGAGGCTTATGTGACTATTTTAGATATCGGTTATTTTTTGCTAAAACAATACACCCGTTATAACCTACTTCCCGCTTAGCATAACCCAGTTGGACATTTTATTCACGCCCCGCTGATTAAATTTGTTGAGGTTTCCCAGTTACTTTGGGATTTCCCTGGGGTCACTGGGAATAGAACATGCAGCTCTGTTTATAAAGGCACGGGTCAACTACTTCTCTAAGCGACGTTCATAGCTTGGTACGAGAATTTGAATGTAATTTAAGACTTGAGCTCAAGATTAACCACGAGCTTTACACGGCTTTAGAAAATATCTCATAGAAATAAGTTTACCAAGAATATATTACTGATGAGAAAAAAGTGCCTGCCTATAGGCTATTTAAACGGCATATTTTTCCAAGAACGGTAAACAAAATCAATATACTTGTATTAATACATTTCATGGAAATAGCAACTGACATTTTAACTGCTCCACTTATAAACAGTACATAAGTATGCATCATTTTCCAGAGTTTAACTGACCGATCTAATGGAATATCTACATATCCCATTGCTAAAAAAGATATATTAAAATATGCACTTCAAGATAAGGTATTAGAATTAAAGTTTAAGGTACAGCGACGAATACGTGTTTTTTCTTCCTGTGAGATATTATGTGAATGACTATACAGTCGCGTAAGGTGTTTTTTACTAGCCAACCGCCTTGCCAGTAAGAAACACCTCTGCAAATCTGCAAAGCAATTTTACTTAAAAAATGTATAATCTTAACATTATTTTGCAAAAAAGAGTCATATTGATGACAAATAAATATAAATTTATCAGTATTTAAATTAGCATCAGAGCCATACATTTTAAATTGTTACTTTTTATTTAACAAAGTATAAACAAAGGACATTTATTATTTTATTTTTGTTGCAACTTGATCTTGACTTATAATTAATAATTTCGAAAATTTTGTTATAATATTTAAAAAAATATTTTTAATTAACTATTGCCCATCATTATATTGACCAGTTTATTGAACCATAAGAATTTGTAACATCGAAATTGTAGAACATCAAATAAATTGAATGGAATTGAATTTCGTAATGGCATTGATGTTTTATTTAAAATCATTATGAAGTAAAATGAAAATGTCATTAATTATTATATATAAACTAATTGCACAAATACTCATCACTCATCACCTATCAGGATCAAACTTTCAGTGCTTAGACGGAAAAGATAATACAAGTAAAAGCAGTTACTTTGTTTGATGTCCAAAATGTATACTTGTTGTTTGAGCTACCAAAACGTTAAGTAAAAAAGTAAAAATTCATAAAATTTTGAATGCAAATAGATACCACAGCCACAATATACTTTTAAATATTCAAAAATCAACTTTTTATTTATAACAACAGTTGCAATTTTATGAAGAAGATTTGCTTATTTTAATAACATGTTGAAAAATTAACCTATCATACATGAATTGTTTTCGCTGACAAAAAATATTTTTAAATAAAACCCTATATAAGTTGTTTTATTTTAAAGTGTAAAAACTAAAAACATTACTTTTTTATTACGTTTTTGAAAACAAACAACCTCCTTATAAAGAAAACTTTTAAACAGTTAAGTATCACATAGTTTCTTATGATAAGTCCTTTTGTGAAGCCTGCGACTTACACAAGTAAGAGTAAGCCTATACGATCGATAACCTATTTAAATAACTGGCTCTTTTAAAAGTTCGTCCGTAGCCTGCTCAGCGCATATTATTCATAAATGAACTTACATAATTGAAAACATGAGCTTTTTGATTACAATTGTAAAAAACAAATATGATATAATGGCCATGAATACGTTAACATTAATTTCAAATTCTATTATACCCTGACCACACTTACGATTACAGGACGTTGTATGCCCGCTAAGAGTAGTCTGCAAGTAGCATGTATAAAAGGATTGGCTATACGCAATAAAACCTGTAATTGTCACTGATTTTGTACATTGGGTGTATCTGCAAATCAACTAATTACTACAAACGGCTAAAGAACAACATTTTCTTTCAACATCAAAGTTATCCTTGAGGTCCTCCGTGACTGAGGTCACACTTTAAGTTCTTAAACTTAGACACTCTCAAACTATGACTTCTGCCACAGAAAAGGTTTTGGTGCCAACCTAAAAAAGCAATAACCCGTTTTTTAACATTGCATAGAACTCCATAGTCATTGCGTAGCTTGCACAAATGTACAATAGCCTCTGAAAAGCGTAGATTGAAATGCATAGCAGCGCCATTAAATCGGCACAGTTGTTAATAATATTGTCTTTACATGCATCATCAACATGATAACCCATGCCATTACCGCTGTACCTTAATATCACGATTGGTACCCTGCTGGGTCTTTGCCTCGAGACCGCTCATTTTTACGCTGGAACGTTACCTCGAAACTTTAATAGAAGTTATAGAACCTATCTACGACTAAAAGGTGAGAAAATACTAGTAAGGATGAAAAACATTATACTGACACTTACACGACCAATTGTATGTACAATCTAAAATAACTGGAAAGTACAATAAAGAATCATAGTAATATTTTGTAGTGATCTGCAAAATATACCGAAAAAGACTTAAGTCTGCCACACACACTGGGTAACAATAATAACGTTCAAGCTTATTGATTAATAACATAATATTGTTATGTCTCTATTCCACACATAAATGTAATTCATTTCATAATGTTGCATTTTTTTTTTTGTTTTTTGTCATTCCAAATTACATTTTAACATATAAGTTGTGTATATTTTTATAAGCCCTTTATAAAACCCCTCATTTTTTATAATCAATCGATATATTACAATACAAAAAAAAAAAAATTATAATAGGACGGGTAAAATATCTGGTATCAAAGTAAAAAATATAAAAAAATATATAATCAAAACATGTTATACAAATTTATTTTATTTCCTTAACTTTACGTCCAATAAAATACACTATATTTTGATCGAAGAATAATTTTGTTACAAAATAAAGTTTAAAGAATTCAACTGAGAAAAACGAAAGTTTTCGGATAATATCCAAACGAAACGGAATAAATTTAATCATTAAATTTATTTATTTAATTTAATTTTATCCATAAGTAACCTTATCTCTATCTATATAAATAAACATCGATAAGTTTTTCATTGATAAGCGAATCATTGGCGATTTTCATAAATGTTAACCGGAATAGACTGAAACCTTTGATGAAAGAAAAAATTAGAAAAAAAACAGAAAAAGTTTAAGTAAAAAGTCCAACTCAAGGCCAAAACTTACGGTTCACAGGGTGAAATTCGTATATTTTTTTCTATGAACACAACCTCTAAGAGGAAGCCTACAATATAGCGAACTTGCCCAGAAAAAAATTATTCATTAGAACGTTAAATATTTAAAGGTTATGTGCTTTCGGGAAAACAGACGTAAGCAGAGTTTCACTTTTTGGCTATGCACATTATAAAAAATAATAAAAGAAATATTTCGCAAAAGATTAACCTTAACTCCGAAACCTGAATCCGCAGTGTACCTAGATTCTAAGTGGTAGAAAGGGGAAGGCAGAATGAGTTCATGCAACTCTTCAATAGACTGTACTATTAAACACCGACAAACAGGCAACTTTACGGCAATGAGCAGGCTATGGAATTTGGTTTTTTCTTACTTAGTTTCCTGTCTATGCGCTGCACTAAGACGATTGCATCTAGCTGGAATTTAACTGAGCCAACCCAAACGTGAGAACACTCTTGCTTTTTGTTTTGCTGTTGTTTGATATCATATCAGTTGAATTGTAATTGTTCTTAGTTTATCACGATTATTTCTATGTTATATTATATTATGTTCAAGGTAAAGTGATCATAGATTATTTCTCATTGTATCATTTTGCAAAACCTTTGTACGAATTTGCAAAACGAACACGCAGAAAAATTGAAATATCTTAATAATAATAACCTGCCTGTAACTTCTTCTCAAAGGTCCGCGTCTTTTGCTACTTTATGTATGTGCCTAGTTAATATAAGAATTTTAAAGTGCAGTAACAGTGGCAAAGTATAGAAACATTAATAATTTTTGTAGCCTCAGCTAAGCAAATCTTGTGTTCATGTAGATTATTCGGATGTCACTTAGTCAAGGGTTTTCTAACATTCAGTAAAATATCAAGTTTACAATAATTAATAAATAAAACAATAGAAATACTTAAAAGGATAAATGTTCAAGTTGTTAATTCGCATAACACTTTTATGTACAAGTTGCACATGCAACTTAAATCTGTCAATGCAAGTAAAGGAACGGTTCCATAATTACAAGACATCTGTATTTTCTTATACGGATTTCTATCTGCGGGAGGCCTTTTATTAAATTATATAAAGATACTGTGAATAAAGCGTAACGAGACGCCTCGTGTCGACGATGAAAGGACGCAGTACACACCTAATGAATAATAATCGACCGTAGAAATATCTCCGACACCATTTACTCTTTGTTAAGAAAATTGTTAAAGTTAAGGACCATGTTTCTGAGCTTTACTGCACTGCAGCATTCGAGGATTAAACAGTCAAGCAGTAGTCGTTATATATTTCTTTGAAGACATAAAATGGTTAACTGGCGGTACAAGTTTGCCCTCTGTTTACATGTACAGTCAACAACACATTAACCTATAACCTACTAGTAAGCTTCGGATCTCGTCTTACCAAAGGAGGTGCAAGAGGTATCATAAGTTTGCTGGATAAGCATTTCATACCATAGATTTGGAGAGCGCAGTGCATTTTATTATGCCACGCAACAATACGAGGAGTCGCACTCTCAATGGGCGGCAAGGCTTCGTGGATTGAAGGCCCACTGCTCATTTTTCAATGTCGAAGAAGGGTTACGCGATAGGTTTATAATGGGAAGCTACCAGGACCCGCAAAGGTAATAAAAGAAAGACTTGGCCGAGCTGACCCTTGCAAAATCAATCAATTTTTATCGTGTAATAATTTAAAAGAACGCAAAAATAAACTTAGAAATATCTGTTTAATTACAGAAATTCTATTCACAGTACCACCAACCAGTCACCGGCTCAATTAATATTTGGTCGAAAACTTAGGTGCCGTTTAGATTTAGTGTGCGAGAGCTCGGCGGCGCCCTCAGCCACAAAAATTAGGTAATATTGTGAACATTAAACAGATTTCTTCCCACCAGTACATATGTTATGTACAAACAATATTTCAATAATAACAAATATCCTTGGAATAAAGGAAAAATTGTAAAATGTTGTTATATTATGTAACGTCATGTATTTGGTTAAGGACTTGTGCATTTCTGTTAATGTGAAAAAACATAAAAAATCAATTGATAATTTGTCGGGGTACGCCTAGCACCGATCATAAACGGTCAGAGCATTGAGATCGCGACGTTGGGTTCAACTTGAGTGATTTTGACTCTGCTAGAGGGGAGGAGACTGACCAGAATTCTGGTCACCCGGGATGAGGATATTATGGCTGCTGGGTCAGCACCATCCCATATACCAGAGAGTGAACTGGAGTCTCAGTTAAACCCAATCATTGAACGGGGCAATCCGACATCAGTATGTTGCTGCGTTCCTAAAGTCGATTATCGACGTTTCAGTTAATTTCTTGTTGTTGGTTTTAATAGTTATGAATTGGGGAGGAATGTTTTGTATAAGTATGTGCGCGTGGCTGCGTCCCCGCCTACTCGTACTTAATAAGAATTAAATCAGTGTGTTATTAGCCAGCGGTTGTTTCACTGCTGTCCCCAACCAAGTATAACAGTCATCATACCTTGAAGTATCATTAGCGAGTATAATCTCAGTAAATTTTAGAATTAATAAAATAGAGTGTATCCTTCATAAATATAACAATTCTTAACTAACTTATTCTTTGATTTTGTAGGTTAAGCAAAAGGTCCTTGGTTGGATCGTTGTGTTATAGGTAATCGAATATCAAACTTAAAATTCATAACCATGTGTTTAATATTAGATATTCAATGACGAAGAGAGGAGGACATGCGTAAAGTCCACAAAAAAAGAATATTATCGAATACGAGACCAAACGGTCTTTTCATGCTTGTGCCACTTTCAGTGGGGACCTTTGTAAGCTGATGATAATAATAATAATAATGTAGGAGAACATGCTGATGACAGTAAATTTTCCACATACTTTCCATAAACTATTACCCACTTTATGTTGATTGTTTATTTTAAGTACCTATATTTTTCAAGGTTCTGACATACTTACGAGTCGCTTATCTATAAAACATGAAATAGAGTTACCTTCACTATAAAATATTAATCCACTATGTCCTTGTCATATGGGTGAAAAAAGGGCTTATTTCGATTTCATTTCATAATCTGATTGGCGGGGGAATTCCAAAAATGCCACCCAGACCTATTTGCCTTTTTTTATCCGGGGTTGCCTTTAACTTTAGAAGCAAATCATTTGCCTTTTTATACGTATGAATAATGGTAGTAAGTAGGCATTAAATACTGAAACAACATCTTTGGAACAGACACCGTCATAAAATATTATAAAAATATGTATGGTTAAGATAAACATTCAGTTCAAGCTTATACGATATCTAACCACTATTTTAAACTGATATTTTGACGTATTTTACTTATGTACGTAACATAAATGCCTAAGTGTTTTTTTATGTAGAAATAATTTCAAACGGATTTTGATGCTATATATGAATTGTCACAACGAATATGCTTACTTTTTTAATTAGCAATAATGAGAAATTTAAAAGAATAATTTTTTCGTAAAAAATAATATATGTTTTAAATATATTGTTTTATAGTTGTTTAATTAGCTTGTGTTTTTATACTCCGGCTACACCGTAGATTTAAGAATAGGCCGACGATTTTGCTACCATTTTAGAAGCTGCCTAAAGGTTAACTTGATTACATCAAACTACAGTTCCAAGAATAGATCGTATTTTATTTATTTTTTATTATTATTAAAGAGCATATCAACCTGCCTTTAATTACGAAAAAAATCTTATTTAGTTAAAATGGAACTACTTAACAAATTACCCTGCACGTCTTTTTTATAGTAAATAAAAACTACAGCAATTTTAAGCCGTTCGGTTTTAGAAGGATTTAGCTCACCTTATCTAGCTTAACATCGTAATCTTAAAGGAGGGCCGATTTTAATGGAAAATGTTGACATTATTTTTTTTCTTAGTGAACTTAAAATAAATCTTCATCTTTATTGAGTAAGTAAACTCATAATTGTTGCAAATAAGTTTCATATAAAACTAGCGGCCCGTCCCGGCTTCGCACGGGTGGACAAAATTCTTCATTTTTTTTTCTAGCATTCAATATAGCCGATGACACTCAGCAACAATGTGTCTTTCTATTGGTGAAAGAATTTTTAAAATCGGTTCAGTAGATCCCGAGATTACCCCTTACAATTTAACAAATATACAAACATACAAACTTTACTTCTTTATAATATTAGTACAGATTAAATATTTCATACCTAAAAAAATCTACATTAATTTTGTAAAAAGAAAATACAATACGAACTTTTATCATGTAAAACTATAAAAAGATAAAAGCAAATAAGAAATAGTCATAAAGTTGCTATAAAAATTGTTATCATTGTAATAAACTTCAAATGATTTAAAACTTACTTACCGAATGTTTAAATTTATAAACTGGAAACCATTGCCAATTTTGCTTATTACAGACTTACAGAAAAGGTTTTAAGCATATATAGCAGAACAGAAAATGATAGGTGATATAACTGTTAGAAATGTATTATCAGGCATACTACCCTCCTAATTTTCACAATAAATATTTTTGAAAGAAGTTAAATTAGATATAGCATGTCAACCTATCACAAACTGTAAAATTTTCTTAATTATATTACTTAAAATATATATGTTGGGCTTTATGCCAAAAATCGAATGTAGAAATTAGTAGTTTTGTCTAGTTTAATGTACTGTTGACTGTACCGAACTCCATAATGAAAAATCTGATGTATTTGATAAAAAGCCTAAACATCATATTAACGGCGCCATTACAGTACATATAAATTAAAAAAGGTCTCAATCTTTATCTATCTTTTATGTAGATTAGCATAATGTGGCTGGCAGTTTTACCGCAGCTATTCGTTCCGGCGTCCTGCATTCACTCCATAAACATTTCCATTTTCCTTCGCTGAAAGAAGCGGGGAATATTACTCACAACACGAACTGGAGCTAAAAGATGCATTCATCTTCAATAGCACAGACGTATTAACCTGCTACGGGAATGTAGCACAACCCGAAGATGGCTTCACGAGTTTAAAATACTTTACATGCAACTTTACTTACCGTTCCGTTTATACGGACATATTTATCCGATCTAACGGTATTATATATAGATTTTTTTTTAATATTTATTTTGTAAAGGTAGTAATAACCCTTAACTAGGTTTTCCGAAGTCGCGAAGATTTTTATGCCAAGTGTAATAAAAAAATTAATGATGTCAATGATGAATCAACGGGTTTTTTAGTGATCGCGTAGAATAAGCAAAGGATGAGTCGGCTGCATCTGCACTTGTTAACACGTCCTCGTACCCACAAACTGACCTGATCCCTCGAGGTACTTTATCATGAGGGTCCAGTGCGGATTGGTACCAACGTGGAATTGTTGATCGTACTCTGAAAGCTCGCTAAGCTTATTCGTCGAAAATGTGATTTTGTTTTTCAATATTTTCTAACATTCCCCATTGATTTAGCGTAAAACAAAAGCGGACTATGTCCAAGTTTAATTTCTTACGGTTAGGTAAGATTGAGGCATAGTTATAAACATTAAGGATCTTGAGATAACTAAAATAAAAGCAATTTAACGGTCCTTTGATAAAGTACTTTTTGACATTAACAATAATAATAACACGTGTTGCATTAAAGGTAAAATAATTTAAAAATTCCTTTAATGACTATATTCTGTTATTAAAATATTTAATTGCCAGATTTTTTACTTTTTAAATCAAAACAAGTAAAAATTGCTATAGGTTTAAATTTCCTTCATGTTAAAAGCAATCATTTATATCTCAGTCCTTTTCTTTTATTCAATTTGTCTCTGGAATTGGGACAGTGTTAAGTGGTATTGTCGGGCGTGTTGGTTATGGTTGTTTTTTTAGTTGGCATTTAATGAATTTAATTCCTACGCTCATAAATATGGATAACAGAAGGTTTACTTACAACTTCTATTTATTTTTTTATTAATCCTATTTACTTGATATTAAGAACTATGTCAGAACAAAAAATATTTCCATAAAAATAGGCATTTTTTTTCAAGGCCATCTTTTGCTTACATATTCGGAGGTATGGTTAACTGTAGTGTATTAAGATGATGCATTAGTAAATTACATTTCCGTGAAATTCCACAGCAGTCTAGTTCTGTTGATAAAAGCAGCAGACATGAGATTACCGACAATATTTTATAGCTAATCATCTAAATGCACTACAAATTCCTTTAGGTCAGTAAAAGAATAGTCATGCCAGTAATAAAAATAGCAGATTTACTGCTTTGAAAATATCTTTTGATCGTTATATAAATGAACAAGACTCTTTTCAAAAACAGTAGTTTTGTTTTCTCTATAGAAATTAATTGTCAGTCTATAGTATTATTATCGATCCGAATAGCATTGTAAACGTGTTAATATCTGTAATTACCAGACAGATAAGCAAAAAAAATCGTATTTGTAACCTAATTCTTGAGGAATGTTACGAGTGATTTAACATCACGCTTCTATCCTTAAGCTTTACATTTTGACATCTGTGAAAAACCATTAACCAAATGGTAATACTATCAATATTTATTTAGGAAATGTTAGCTAAATAAGGTTTATATTTGAATTCTATAAGTCTATTTCCGCATTTCTGTCGGTATTTTCACTGTGTAAATGCAAAATGCCTTCAACGAGGTCCCTTATCCAAGAGCAACAAACATCCGTGAAAGCCTCTTCTTGGCGCGCCTCAGCCACATTTGTAAGCTAAAATGGCAGTCTGCGCTAAAAAATACAGAAGAGGAAAAACTTAGAACTCTATTTGCTGAGAAAACGAAAACAAAAGCTTCTTTACTTTAGCCTTAACGAGACTACTGTTTTTTACCACTGAATTAATTAAAATGAAACGATTATATAATTGCAAATCTGATTCGATTGAATTTATCTTAGGTAACATATTCTGTTTTTTCAAATAATTCAATTTAAACACAGTAAAAAATAACAAAACCACCATTCTTGACGGGAGACTTTCAAAGTGCTACTTCAACACAAGTTAATATGAAGATGCCGATCCCGGCACCACGGGAATGCTTAGTTATTTATTATTAGCATTATAATAGTAATATTTCTTACAATCACTCCAATAAGCCTAGCCCAAAGTAACCACTTTAAGGCTTGTGTTATGTATACTAGGGTAACGGATAGACATACATCTATCATACATAAATAAGTAATATTAACAGAAATATATATAAATTCCTATGACGCAGGTACAGGTTTTGGAACTCGAATACAGGACCGTCGGTTCAAAAGGCATGATCGCTACCGTCGCACAAAACGGTCGTTGCACTGCACTAATACATTGCAAAATTGACACACATGGCATGGTATTCCATTATTCAAAGCTCACAAACAACATTTTATAAAATTGAATATTACACGGACAACGTTTAGGGTTATCCTAAACTAACGCTATATAAAGAAGATAATTAATAACAATATTTAATGCCAGACCAAATAATCCTAAATAAAGTACCCTTCATCCAAATAAACAAAACTTGTATCATGGATCATAAATTAAGGATATACCTTTATCATAGTGGTTTCCATCGTTTAAATACTGAGTTAATTGTCGCGCGTTTTCGCATCTATTAATTTAGGTAGATAAACCAAATATATATGGGGTAGGTAATCATAATTCTAAAACTTTAACAAATACACATTTTATGATAAAAGCTTTTCATAATATTATGACACTAAGATCAATTACTAATTTAAAGATAATTGTAGCGTCACGCCACTCGTACTGAGGAGGGGATTGACACAAACATCTTCCTTTTACTATTTACTTTACTATTGTGTTTTTTACCAACCTAAACTTCATATAACGTTTACGTATTCACGTTTATTGATTTTGACCTGACCGTTTTAACCACGTTCCTACTCACTTGATTGTAGTTTGCGATAAAAGTAGCGGTTTCTCTCTTCCACATACATTTGCTATATAAATTCGCATTAGCACCTTATGTTATTTGTTTATATTTCTATAATAATTACTATATATTATCACCCATACCGATTCAAGCTTTTTATCACAACTCATTATACCTGTTTTTGCGATTTGGTCATTATTTTAAGACTAACTTTCTTTTCGTGATTGGTTGACTGGCACCTAACGTCTAATACTGATATCAAAAGCCTCATGTCGAATCCTAGTGGTAGAGTCAGTTGTTGATAGTAATCGTAGATACAATAAAATAAATATAATAAAGCTTTTTTGATTTGCATACATTTAACAGTTAGGAAAGTGCCCGATTAAAAATTGTGAAGTAGAACATGTATGACAACCATTTACCTGAGTCATCCTGTAAAGGGTCAAAACTTCAGAATTAAAAATAAAATATGTGTAAGTATCCGTTAAAAAGAAGTTTTATTTAAATGAGTAAAGTGTGCGAAAGTGTAAACTTAAAACTAAATACGACAGTTGAAGGATTAACTTAATTTTGCTCACTTTGTTTTTTGGATTTACCTCGGTGCTTCTAGACCTTTTTACAAGACGTTACGCAGTAAGGTATCGATTGAAAGATTTAAACGATCGAATAAACATATCTGACATATTTGGTATTTTCATTGACTTTTTCAATTTTAAAATCAGCTTTAAGTAAATAGACTTAAAAAATACTTAATAATTGTAAACTTAATAACACTTACTGAATTATAAACTAATAAGTAGATAGATAACAAAAACTTTAATGAAATATATATTTTTTTAAGAACAAAAGTTAAATATATTATTAGTTGTTGTTCTCGTAACTCTGGTTATGGAGTTGTTTAGGCGCTAATAAGCTCTTTTGCAAATAATTGTATACAGGTGAAATGAAAAGTTTGTCTCTTCAAAACACTTTTCTATATGTACGTGAGTATGAAACGTTAACTTATTCAAGATTTAAACAGTTATAACTAAATACGTAGTTCAATTAGACGTTGAACGGCAACTAATGGTCCAAGATTCACTTTGTCCCGGCAAGCAAAACTGACATTGAGAAATATAATGTGAAGCATAAAATTATGTTGAAAGCCACTGGAAAATGCAACGAAAATGTAGTGTGGGGCAATTTCTTCAGCATCTTAATTCGGAATTAACCTTCTGGGGTAAACAGGTTTATAAACGATGAAAACCAAGCTTTTGAATAATGGAAGGTTCCAGTGAATTTTTAAATAATTTAGTTAAATGTTGCCGTTTGTTACCCTTGGAGTAGCCCTCCAAATTGAACTCGGGAAGCATTTTCAACGCCAGAAGATGTAATAACAAGGCGATTGGATAGGGAATAAATCGATATAATTAACAAAGCAAGATGCTTGCCAACTTGGCCAGACACCGCGTGACCCATATACATATATAAAATAAACTGTGTACGTGATAAAGCAATCTGTAATAGGAAAATCGGAAACGTATTTGGAAAAGTGTGATCTATCTTATGGTTGACATTTCGATTGATATCAAGTAATACATATTTCAACAATTATTATTTTATTGTTATTTAAGTATTTGACTGCTAGATTTTTATAAATAAACAAATCCAACTTGTCTCAGACGGGACTCAAATCCCCTCGCTCAACCTTCACAACCTCGTGGAATTTACACACGTATTTCGTGTTCTGTATACTACGTACATCATCGATAAAACTTAAAACAGATACTTCTTGACTTTGTAATCAACGATGTAATGAAACCATAACACTACTATTATTGTGATAACATAATAGTTTTGTTTTTTTGTGGATTCTGGATGGTGATAACGACTAACTTTGTTAATGTCGTTACTTCTGTTAAAGTTAACTAATTTCTTGCGCCCATTCTTATTGTCAGTTATAAGACGTCCTGAATGGGGGCTAGATCAAAATGTTGGACAATTCAAAATAACTTATTTAAAGTGCATTCGAATAAAGTTAATGTCATCATAATCATCCTTATCATCTTCATCATCGAGTTAAATGCTTTCCAATGGATCTAATAACACATTGTAACTCTTTCTGAAACCATTCTTGTCAATATACGTGGTTCTGTACAAATAGAGTTCAGTTCTTGAATTCATTCAAACATCCATAGAAGGTCAGCATAATTTTTATGGTATTTTTCTATTTTTCTTGCTAAAGTTCATAATATTTCATAAAATCACATAATTTTATTGAAATAAAATCTAATCGTACAGTTGAGAATAACAAAACAAAAAGCTTCAGCCGACTTTGTCATTCTATGTTAGTCATGTTAGGTACCTGTAAAATATCAATAATAAATTTTACAAAGAAGATCGTTCAGGCTTCTCTGAAACCGCATATAGAGAATTCCACACGATCGATACATAGTCAAGCCGCAATCTAACACAACAACGACACAGTAAAATTAGAGTATTAGTACTTTAACGGAGTATGAAACCCAGTATTTATATGCTTCACTCATAATTTTGTAAATATAAGAAGAAAGTAATCGTTCGTTGTCTAGAATTACTACCAGGTCTCTGACCTCCGACACCCTGTTTTCTTTATTGACATGAGTTTGATAGATTCAATCTACCATATATATACTGAATCTAAGGAACGTTACTCGCCTGTTTTCATGTTTTCTCGAATTAAATTTTTGACCGGCAGCACGTTTTCTTCGATAACAGACGATAGACGCCCGTTCTTCAATTCGTTTTGCCTGAGGTAGAAGTAAGATAGTTACTTTAGACGGGCCCTCATCTATAAATGCCATTAGAAAATCAAACAACATTTTTATGATTTATAATGTTTTAGGTTACATTATAAATCATAAAAAAATCATCGCACATTTATTAATTTTACCATGAGACACAATGATTCAATTTAGCTGATGAAAATATGAAGAGGAATTCAAAATAGAAACGATGGTAATTTTAGTTGCTAGTAATAAATTAGGCCAAGGCCTCACATATTAAAACTTTTTTCGCAAAACTTACTGAATGGCCTGTAATTATGAAGAGTAAAAAGTGATATGATAATGTTATATCACTGATTACACTGTATGGAGATCATTCTGATTTGCGTGTGTTGCACGCCTGCCCAAGGCGCAGCTCCGGTCATGCAAAACAAAAAAGATGTAACTGGACCAGCCAAAAATTAATGAATGAAAACATTTGACAACACAACACTGATCACAAACACAAACTGACAACACTTGATCAAGACGTGTATGCAAAGACGCATTGTTGAAAAATATTTGTACGTAAGATAAATTAATATTAAAAAAAAAATTTGAACTATGCAAAGTCAAGATATCTGTTTGAAAAAAAACGTGATTGTTGCTGACCCGTCGGAATTTGTATTTTTTTTTCTCTGCTGTGGGGGCCATGACTATACTTTTTCAACAAATCATTGAACGATATCATCTGAAAAGTTTTCCGTTGAACGTTCAGAAAGTGATCTAATCATGAGCGCTTTATACGGACCTGCTGTAAATACTAAATGTAACTTAGTATGAAACTATGATAGTTGGAAGTAAGCAATGAATGTTCAGCATTTGAGGAAAAACGTTTTTATCTAGGATCTAGAGCAGCCGGATCCAATGCATAATAATAGCATCACAGACTTTACTAAGAGATACAAGTCTCGAGATCCTATTTATAAGTAGACACCTCCCTAGTTATTTATGCATTCACTATAGGTACTCAGTGAATAGTATGGCCACAAAGTAGAGTATGGCGTCAAAAGCCTGAGTCTAAGTTTTTAAATATACAAGCGCATGTATCACGTTAGCTTAAAGATTTCAATGTACATGTTGATTATATACCTACCCATAAATTCAAATATAGATATGAACGTGGTAGTAACGTTTATCAATTTTTTCTAAGGGTTCACTTATTTTTAACCGACTCCAAAAAAGGAGGAGGTTCTCAATTCGGCAATTTTTTTTTAAATTTTTGTTACTTCATAACTTTGTCAGTTATAAACCGATTTGGAAAAAACTTTTTTTATTTGAAAAAGTATACCTTCAGATTGGTCCCATTTTATTTTTATATCATAAAATTTAGTTCTTATAACATCGGTAACATTATAACGATTTCGGTGTTCATAGCAAACTAAATAATAAATAAAAATAAAATAAAAATCAAAAGACTAGTTGCAAAATAACGCACTAAAAAGCAAGAAATAAAAAAAAATAACAAAAAAAACAAACCGACCAAAAATTACTCTACAACTGCAAGCAGCACTAAAAAGTTAAAAATAATTTTTTTTTGTCTATTCTATGCTTTTACTACATTAATACTAATAGTTATTTTTGGAGTCGGTGCCAGAAAATTATCATTATAAACCTACAGTATTCAAAGAATTTAAGTATTAATTAATTAACAACAAATACAACAAAATATTCGAGAAGAAATACAATATAGGTATATATTTTTGTAGATTATTGCTGGCACCGACTTCAAAAATAACTATTAGTATTAATGTAGTAAAAGCATAGAATAGACAAAAAAAATATTATTTTTAACTTTTTAGTGGTGCTTGCAATTGTAGAGTAATTTTTGGTCGGTTTTTTTTGTTAATATTTTTGCAATCTGTTTTATTTATGAAAATAAACTAAATTTTGTTTATTATAGTAACGAGATGTGGGATATTTTTGTTAGTTTTTTAAGTGCGGCGACTACCTACCTTAAATAATAATAAAAGTAATTATGTATTCGCCAAAATCGTGCCTAGTATAATAATTCGAAATCGCAACCAAACATCAGTAACAATTCTCTCTTACAATAATTTGCCCCAAATCACAATCTATTATCACCCCAAGAGAACTACACAATACATTAACGCGGTTCAATTAACGTGTCCCAGTTTATACGTTCCAAATGGACTTTCCCATAACAAGTCATGGAATAATTTATAATGCTAAGAAAATTAAAAAAAAACTGCCTAGGTGGATTACCCTACCCACATTAGAAACAGTGAATTCAAAAGCGCAGTACTTGTGACTAAGGTAACTTAGAATAACACACTTTTTTACGGATTTTATTTTATATTTAATCCTGACGATTCACTTCATTCACGACACCAGTCAGGTAACTTACTGATACCTTTGTAAACTTTCGAATCGAAATTGTTAAGCTTCACATTATTCCTTAGGATCTCGTTCAAAGCCGGTCGGCAGCAGTCAAACACGTTCAGACGTTCCTTAGACGTCACACCATTAGAATGTCTATTGTGCATGTGACCGACCGCACTATTGCTGCATTCAGTTCGATTGAAATTGATTAAAATACCTACACACGCAATGAATTATATTTGCAAGAACATATTGAAGAAATTGAGATGGTTTCTTAAACTGAAACTTGAACGTAAACTTTTCAAGGCGCATAAACTTCAGTAGCGCCAAGAAAAATAAAAATAGTATGAATCACGCGTTCTGGTGACACGTGTATAATTCGAATCTCATCCAAATACAAACACGCATTATACATTCATATTCTTTATAGGTATTATAGGTATACCTATTTAGTCATAAAGACACGCGCCCGCGCATAATTTTCGGATCACTTCGGAATTAGTTAGTGTTTTTGTGACTTTTGAGAAAAGCTTTGTACCTTTTTGGGAAATAGTGTTTTATGGAACATTATTATGTTTAGGTGAGCGGAATGAAGTATATCATGATATTGTCTCTTTATCAACTTATTACAGAATTTCCCAATTTCTATCAATTAACATTCATATATACCACATGTAAAGCTGAAATAAACATTTATGGTAAAAGGAACAAATAATAAGGCAACGTATCAAAACCTATTATCGAAAATAACCTTAAGGGACTTCAATCGATAAAACTATATCGGGCTTAGATAAAAAAAAACAAGATACTCGCGTTGCCCTACATTGTCTCCATGAGTCAAAAATTGAGTATAATAACACAAAGGTTTTTTTGTAGCTTTGCCTCTTAATGTGATTACTTATTCTGGAGAGTTGACCTTAATAAATCTCTTCAAACATTCCGTTTGTACAAATCTTACCGAAAAGCTTGTTAAGCATGTAGTCGTATGCCGTTTGGAATAAAACAGTAGGTAATTATTAATTTACATACGTATATATACGTATATTACGTGATTCTCTCAAGCACATATTACTATTATCAAACAATAATATTAAAATGTAAAGTTGTTAAATAAGCAAAATACAGAGAGTTTAAAGGGTTTTTCAAGCAGTTTCTGTCTCTTTTACTTTTATGGTTTCCGCAAACAAGATTATCGAACCAGTGTCCGATGCAATTGTAAAGCATATCTTGACTTCAACTTCAACCTGCTCTTTACAAACCTAGTGATTTTGCTAAACAATATTTTTAAAATTTGATCTCGAATTTTCTTATACTTGATATATACTTAATATACAAACATTCGCATCTACAAATCAGCTTTATTGGTCGCGTTTTCCTCAAATCTAAAGAATACCTAATAATAAAATTGACTATGGCTCATTCGAACAATTATATTGTGAAGAGACTACCACCTGAAAAATATAAACCAGAAGAGTGATATTTAAATATAAACAGAAAATGTAACGAACCCTGAACACAACCCAGTTGAGTTGCCCTGAAAGCGGTTGAGCCAGCGTGGTTAAGAATGACGTGGCGGCTTTAAAGGTTGTCTGAGATGAGATGGAATGATTTTTTGAGGCAACCAATTTGTTTTAGACGATTTAGGCTGGCAGGCTACCAGGCCCGGTCAAAAGCAGACTGTATGTCAAGTGAGATTGCGATTGTTAACAGCCCGGAGGATTTTCCTTTTTTTAATGTGTTGTATCGCATCATGTAGTGCATAGATGGTGGAACTGCTTTTCTGAAACCATATTGTAGAGGGTTCAGGTTATCGGATATGACAGAGTGGTGAATTATTCTTTCTGTTAAAAGTTTTTCCAAATCTTTGCTAAAAATTGAGAAGTAAGTTACAAATGTATGATGATTACATACATATATAGGCGTGTGTATGTGAATGAGTGTGTACTTGTATATCTATATATTAATGTAAGCTTGCTAAAGTCAGTGCACCATTATTTTAATGCCATTAGTGACAGGATGGCAGGTGAGATACCTACAAAAAAATATCGAAATAATGAACGATACCTGCCGGCCCAACATGCGTTACTTAAGATATCTCGCGCACAATTAAAGAGAAGTTTGTCGATATTGACATAATATATCTCGTCATCTTAACATGTAGACAAACTGATATTGCCTTATTGAAAATAACCTAATTTATTTTCTAACATAGTAGCCACATTGATATCATCCATTCAGTTAGTCTTGTGATTTTTTTTTTTGTAATTATACATTATATTTAATTTTTGGAAACGTGGATTACATCAGTTTTGACGTTGACTGACGACTTTCATGTTGTGTGGTTGATAGTTCTCCTAAGTCTATGTTGTTTCTTTCCTTTTTAAACCGCCAATACTTTAAATAAAGAGGATTAATAAAATTACTTAAATGCTAATAAGACAGCTTCAAGTAGATTGACAAGTTACTAAACAACATAATTAGGTATTATTACTATCACTAATCCGATTGTTATAGAAACTATTGTTACAGTTTTGATATTATTAGGTTAATACCTACATATATAAGTCGAGAAACTGGGTAGCCAGCGGTATCTACGCTCGACGTAGATTATGTTTGTGCTGGCACGACATACCTATACCTATATCTATATCTATACTTATACCTATCCATACATAGGGGAGACTGGGCAGAACAGGATACTTAAGAAAAAATAACTAGGCGATGCAGTCGCTAAGCATAAAGCTACGCTAGCACCATCTATTGGAGCGGAATGTAATATCTAAAAAAAGGAAAAAAAAATTTTATGCGAATTTCAAAATTCGGGCTCCGTCACATTCTGGTCCTAAACCTGTTGATTCGATTCCACACAAAAAATATTAAAATCGGTTAAGAACTCGGGAAGTTATGGCGTAACAGACATTGCGCCATTGAAGCTGATCCATGGGAGCTTCGCTTCGCTCCGCTCCAATAAAGAAAATTTAACTCTTTATTCAAAAATAGTTAACTCCGAAAGCAACATTTGTTATTAAACTTTAGATAATCAACTTGATTTATAGGCTAAATTGTTTAATTATACGGTAAGTATCGTTAGAATGGCCCGTTTGCCGGCACTGTTGCGTGTTCGTACACGCCACATACAACAGCGCATTTTCCGCAGTTTCCCGTTCTTCCCTATACCTTTATCTATATATAAACATATACCTGTTAAGTAGTATTATATATATACATACACCTAAATGTATACTTATCTATATAGAAATATATTTATATATTTGTGAAAAAAATATTTACGTGCCCTACGTGTAATATTTAGTTCGCCCTTAATATGTTAGTTTTACATTATGCCAATGATCCTTTTTGGCAAATTCGCGATCATCAAGCATCACGCAGCACATCACAGCATGCATATTTCCTGACTCTTACAGACAGACATGACTTCTTTTTTGTTTATATTTTTTTTATTATCCTGCACTGACCTCTGCTAATAAGATTGGGTATTTATTTTATGCAGGTTTGTGCTTTTATATTTATTTTATGTTCACCTTCTTTTTATAGTGTGTTATGTAAGACTTCTGTATGATATTCGTTGTTTTAATTTATCTTATTATTTGTTAAATCTTTGCATATTCTTTCCGTCTTTATTTTCCGTCTTCTGCGCACCAAACAGGCTCCGTCAGAATACCAGCGTTGCTGCGACACGCATTCGTGTCGTAACAACACAAGCTGAGGCGGGGGACCTGATTGACCTGTTGTGCTTTTACACTGTAATTTTTATTTATAAAATCTATTTCTATTTTGTGTTGGTCGATAAATGTTTCTTTCTCTCTCTCTCTCTCTCTTTTCTCTCTAATATACTGTGAGTAAAAAATTGTAACCAGGCGATGCAGTCGCTAAGCGTAAAGCTACGCTAGCACCATACATTGAAGCTGATCCATGGGAGCTTCGCTCGCTCCGTTCCAATAAATAGTAAGCACCGCCATCGCTTCAATCGAAATAGCACACAAATCATTTGTTGTCACCTTTTTTACGTACTAAAGCGTGAACTCTGGCAAAATGTCGACATAATACTGTTGCCGTGTTAGAGTTTGTAGAGAAAAATGTCACGGCTAAGTAAAACTACTTTTTTGACGACGACTTTGAGACGATAGGCGACAAATGCCTACTACACGAGAAAAAGGGTCGACAAAATTTTGTCGTGTAATGTAGACAAGTTTATAATATTAAAAGCATACAACAATTATTTTTTTATTATTATGATATTAATAATTTAGATGTCTTCAAATTGTTACAACAAAGCAAAAGTATTTCGATATATAATATGGCAATATAACTATACAAGCATTTGGCATATCAACTTCGTGTTTTGTGCCAATACCTTGTGAGGAAACTACATTTATGTATTGCGATACAAAGCTGCGTAATTTACAGTTATGACGTCATGGTTGAAGGACCTATATCGACCGGGCGAGTGCAGTGAACTGCAATACCAGACAAAGGCGTCATCCACTTTATGTGACCGATCGGTACTGAACATATGCTTTGGTTCTACTAGTATGCTTTCTGATGTGTTTAGTTCTAAGTTATCATCTGCGGGCTTATGTTTTCGCTTAACATACAAACATTAAAGCGTTATTTATGTTCACATTCTTACAATTTTCACAATAAATTTTCTCATAATGCCGATTCGGTGCTAGCCTCAATATTTGAAATGAACGCTGTCGCATATTACGACTACCAAATAATAACGTTTCTTACAAATATCGGGGCTATACGGACCCAATAAAATCGTTTATAGTTTTAATATAATTAATTAGGGTTAAGAAGTCGATTTAATTTTTATTGATTACTTTTTGTGTCAGTTGTAATTGAAACTAATTACTTAACAGTTTTTCATCGTTTGAGTATCTTTACTCAATTATTTCTTTGTATTTTGTTTCAATATTAACTGAGGCAACATGACATGTTTTAGAATTATGCTGTTATGCCAACGAAACGTTTTTTATTGATTGATACACTTAACTCTCTATTTCAAAAACTACTGGACTGATTTTGATGAAATTTGCCAAATTCCCTAAGTTGGATTATACCTAGTTCAATATAATTAAAAGAGCAAGAATTTTGATATTGACTTGTAGTTTTTTAGATATGAAAAGACAAAAATGCACTTATGAAATTTGGCACACATGTTGAGAAGCAGTATAGACTAACAGTGATGTGACTTATCTTAGATAAAAGTATCTGAAATACAGATACAAGATACAAAATACGTATTTACATCTTGTATTTGAAATACTTTTCAAATTTTGTATTTTGTATCTTGTATTTAGATACATTTTCCTGGTATCTTAGTATTTTGAAGATACTTTGTTCCCTAAGATACTTTTACTAAAATGAACTTCGCAGTTTTTCTTTCCGAACGCAACTGAACGCAGCGCGTCGTATATTTAGTCGATATTGGACTTTTTGGCGGGAGCGCGAAGCGTCACTTTAATGGTTTTGGTTTTCTTGTTAAATTTTGTGTTGTGTTTGATATTAGTGTGTAATAATGGTGTGTTATTAACCACTGAGTGTTTTTGAATATGCATTAGTGTTGTCAAGTGAAACAAAACAGTTGGAAGATGTCTTTTCGCGCTCTGTCAAGAATGCCACGAAGGAGGTTTCAGTAAAACCCCACTTCTTTACTGAAACCTAGAAAATTACTCAAGAACATAGAAGAAAGATTATACTTACTTGACCCTGGCTAAATGCACAAATTGTGCAAGCCATAAATAAAGAAATAGTCGATATTATCGGGAACTAAATGACAGATGGCGACACTATCTTTCTACAACTGTCTGTCCTCGGTCTTGGTATCTTGGCTATGCTGTACCTGGTTACTCATCCTGGAGGGTAGCGAGATTCGAAACACGGTTATAGCCGCTGGCCGACCGTAGTTAGTAAGGGGCCCAACTGGCACGCTAGCCACACGTGAACGGCTGCCCCGCCAACTCGCAAAAATCCCGAAATGCTCCACCATGCCAGTTGGCGACTGGACGGGAGGACCCGGTGGCCATTTCCGGGGGGTTCGGGCATCCCCGCAGTCTCTAGTATGTTCCCTTTTTTGGTCAACTTAGCCCAAGAAAACTTCCATTGGTCGACTAAGTAGCGTCACGACTAAAAATCCTACCCCCCCAACATTCACCATCATGATAAGAAGGAACAGGAAGAATTTTAAACAACGGCTGCACTTCCTCCCATTTAAAGTGCACCTTGCGAACATTAGAGGACTGCATTCAAATGACCATATGGTCCATCACCATCTGGAGACCGAGAAGCCGCACCAATTCTTCTTGACGGACGTCCCAAAATCCTGGAAGCTTGTCAATGTGCAACCAGCACCCAAAAGGGTAGTCGTGCCGACCGATCGCCATCACTTCCATACTCTGTAAGAGTGCTGAACAAACGTCAATATGGTTTTCGCCGAGGACGCTCAACTGGGGATCTTCTAGTTTATGAGTCGCATTTTTGGGGCGAGGCCCTCGAGATGCACAGCGAAGCACTTCCCGTTTCACTTGACATCTCGAAGGCTTTTGACAGGGTCTGGCATGCAAGTCTGCTGCGCAAGCTTCCTGCGTACGGTATCCTCGCTGACTTTTGCAGTTGGATAGTCGATTTCATGACTGAACGATCGATCAGAATAGTTGTCGATGGCTGCTCCTCTGACTTAGTGGCTATTGATGCCGGATTTCCTCAGGGGTCTATTCTTTCTGCGACGCTTTTCCCGCTACACATCAATGAACTGTTACCAGCAATACCAGGAATTGTTGGGTATGCAGACGACAGTACTGTTGTAGAGAGATACCTGTCTAGCACAAAAGCCAGCGGTGACGACGTGATGTTCATGAGAGAGGCCATGGTTTAGCGAATAAAGCAGAGGCTAAACTATGTTACCCAGTGGGGTAACAGTGACCTCGTTAATTTCAACGTCTCCAAAACACAATCGTGTCTTTTCACGTAAAAAAGGTGTTCCTTCCACCTCACCCCTCTTTCCGAGATACATTTGTGCCTGTGACCTACAGCCTCGAACTTCTTGGCATGTAGTTGTCTTTAGACCTCAACTTCGGCGCCAACATCGAATCCAAAGCTCAAATTGCAGCCAAAAAGCTGGGCGTCCTAAATAAGGTCAAGCGATATTTCACGCCGGGACAGCTTTTAACTCTATAAAGCTCAAGTCTGATCTTGCATGGAATATTGTATCCACCGTTAGGATGGCTCTGCAAAATACCAACTTGCTGCACTGGACACGATTCAGCGCAGAGCTGAGAGGCTTATCGGTGACAGCAAATTGGTGAAGAGCAAGCTTCACACCTTAGGTCATCGCCGCAAAGTTGCCTGTCTGTTGGTCTTCTACAGGCTCTATTTTGGAAAGTGTGCTCAATAGCTGCATTTGTTCATACCGCCATTTTTTTTTTTCATCGGACATCCAGATGCACTGCAGGCTACCACCCTTTCTTGGTTGCTATTCTTACTTGTCGTACCAAGCGCTTTTCAACATCCTTCATAATGCGCACAGCAAAGGAGTGGAACTCCCTCCCTGCGTCTGTATTTCCGGGAACTTATAACCCGTCCATTTTCAAAGCCAGGGTGAATACGCACCTTCTGGGTTAGCTCGTTGCATCGTGCATTCTGTTTTTGCCCCCGTGCTTGATTGGGATCAAGAGCTAACCCATCCTAAATAAAAAAATGATAGTTGATATACATTCAGACTATAATCTGAAACTATGAAAAATTGTTAAAACGGTTACAGACAACGGGTCAAATATGGTTAAGGGTTTTGAGGAAAAGTATGTGGAAAGTCTGATTCAGAGGTAGTTGAAAATGAACATGTTTCACATGCATTTGGAGATCTTAAAAAAACATCAACTAAAATCAGAGGCTTTAAAAAACATTGAAGGTGATACAAAAAGAGTTAAAAATTACTCTTATTATATTTTTCTCGAGGACTCCAATTCCTCTATTGCTAGTGGCGAAAACAGAAGCAGCACTAGTGATTTAGAGACACTCCAATACCTCAACACTAAATATGCAAACTTTAAGAGCTTAAATGCTTATCCTACAATTTAAAAAAATATTTCTAAAACATAAAACCTGATTGCCCAGCTCTGCCCCTGTGGAGCAACTCTTCTTCTTTCGGGGCATGATAATGAGGCCTCATCGAAGGAAGATGAGCGACAATATGTTTGGGGAATTATTTTACTCAAATCTTAACTAAAACATAAAAAGTCTCAATTTTAATACCTTCATATTTGTCTTGTCACATTTGCCTGATCCTTGTTATCAACGCGATCTATTCGACAATTGTTTTCTCGAACAAATAAACTTAAATTCAACTTAATGTTGTTTTCTTGCAAAAGTATTTTATCTTTAAAAAGTATTTGAAAGATAGGTATTTTGTATCTAGTATTTCAGATACCTTTTTAGAAAATTATTTGTATCTGGTATCTGAAATACTTTTTTTAAAAGTATCTTGCATCTAGTATTTCAGATACTTTGTATAGGGTATCTTATACATCACTGTAGACTAACTAATACAAAATGTGTAATGCTGACAATATACATTCATACAGGTCCAATTAATAACCTCTTATTTTTGAAATCTGTTAAAAATCAACAGCAGTAATATATAACCAAAAGCTTTAGTCGCATAACGTTTGACTGCCACTAAGACCAAAAAAATAAACCCGTTACATATGTTCACTCACAATATACTCATTTACATGATGGTATTACAACCCACCTTATCAAAGGTAGGAGGTACCTATAGAAAATGTACTTTTCCCTGCATTGACACACCAAGTTTTTTTTAACATGCTAATTGGATACCAAAAAATTGGTAATTAGCTATCATCATCAGTCTATTTCTGTCCCCACTATAGGGCCACAAACTATCGCTATGTATGAAATAACCAAACGGGAAATGGGTCATAACACTTCCTGATGGAATCTCAGGGTTGAAGAATGCTATCGACTGCAGATGCAGCGGCAAGTAATGACTTTATGTGTCTTTCGAAGCTCGAAGAATCACGGAATAGTAATTTGCGATAGCTTTGCAGACAGAGAGTGCGTCGACATGAAAATTGAATAAATTATAGCAATTTTTCCTCGAACCATTAGATATTGATCTACTAGCTACTCTACTACGGAGAAATGTGCCCGCAGTAGAATAATTGATTACTATAGAAAATTTCTATTTTTTACCAATAAAATTGGACAGCCTATTTAAATTTGAACAACGAATTACTTTTCCGTTCAACGCTTGAAATAATATATTTTTCGTGCATAAGTAACGTTAATACATGTAGCTCTTTGAGACTATCGTATTTCTACGCGCTTTACGCTCTTTTTGACAAATACCTCACTACATGCCAGCTACTTATCGAGCTTCAACAAACAAAACGCGCGTACCAGACGCTCATTTAGGTGTGTTCGCTCCAACCAGTAAGTGTATACATAATAGGTTGTGTAAAAAAGCCACCATCAGTAGTCAGAACATGTACGAACTGATAAGCGCATCTGTGGACATGACTTTATAAGGATGCTTAAACTTTCTCATAAATAATCGCGAAAGTAAGTACGTGGAATCTCTTCAACAAAAAAGTCGATATAAGACACATTTATTTGCAGATGCTCGCATCTAAACTCGCATCTCTTCAAGCGTGCAGAGCGTGCTGAAAGTACTCTCTAAATTATTTAGCACACCTGTTCACACACCCTTGGGAACGGCCTCCAGTCAACCCTTTTCAGTAGGTAGAATTTTACTGTCCCAGTTCTCTACGAAAACTTTGTGTAGTAGTTTAGCGTCAAAATACAAAAACAGTTTTTTTCAAAATCTACCAAAACATCAATTACTGCAATAACATAAAACAGCATAGTTATGATCGGGCTGAAACTTAACGTAACAAGCAGTCAATCAGTAGTAAACATAATTAATACCTCTTTACAAAGAAATATACTTACCAATACAGTTATTGGATCGGATATCAAACTCCAGCCAGACCTAGCAATCATAGCCAGAGATTGCCATATAAAACAAAAACCATAGCGGGTGTGGTTAGGTTTCATAAAATCTATATGAAGCACATATACGATGTATCCGTTTTTAAGAAAATTACGGGGAAGTAGGATCGCAAAATTTGGCACTATAAAGTTTGTATGGAAAAAAAGTGCAGAAAGCTAATATTTTTATATAATATATGTAAGAAATACATTTAATTTATTAAAATAAACATTAAACACACCGCGCGTATAACTCACACATAAATAATTATTGTAATATTTACATAAAGTTATATTCTGTAAATCTGCGGTAAAGTAATAAATATGTAACTGAAGTACGACTAATTATCAAACATTGTTATGTGTTAATCTCGTAATCGTAGCTATGCTTTATAAGAAAAAGCCTTGTAAGAATCTAAATTATTAATAATAGGTCTGCATTCGCTTTTTCATTAATGTTTTCAATCATAGTATGCTGGACTTATTTCAAATGAACTAAAAATTAATGAATAATATAGTTCTTTTTATAACCATATATTTATATCCAGCTGAGTCGACTGAAACATGACTCATCGGGCTTGCCGTTCGTAGCACCACTCATACAAACAAACTTATCGATTGACGCCACGATACGTTTAACCTTTAGTGTCTAACTAACAATAACTCTTTACATTTTTTTTATTTTAATGGTTATCGATGAAACTCTTGATTGTGACGAATATACTAGGTGACAACACAAAGCGTTAGCTAACTTGTTATAGGGCAACTAATATATAACAACTTTCGACGATATAACATATTATTATGATAATAATATATTATTAACTACAGATAGAAGAAAACCAGAAATCCTAAATTAAATGTCATATATATTATTTATGAAACACTGGGGGGTCCAAGTTTACTCGCCTCCGTGGCATTTAACCCTCGATGTCTCACATGTAGTCCTGTGTAGTGCTAATGAGTAAGCCCCTTTCAGGTAGGAGACTTCGACCGCGGCATGTTACCACCCACCAGACTAAGACAACATAACCAAACGGTCCCGACCGATCGTGTTCCAGCGCTGGAGTCTAGTGAACCCACATTGGAGGACGGGTCAAAACAGTTGTGCTGGTTGCAACGGCTAGTTTTTGAGATGCGTAAGGGATGCATCAATGCATCGGCTATCCAAATTTGGAAAGCAGCAGGATCAGAAGCACGGTTCTCCCGCTGGCAGACCGCGGTTAACTGGTGGCCTTAACTTTCAAATACCGTGAAACTCATTTAATAATTGTACTTATATTCATAATTTCGTTTTTATGATAATAATTACTGGACCATTGCTGTGTACATAAGCTATGCTAGCTGACACATATGAGAAAACCGTCCTCGCTGGTCTAGAAACACAAAAGCTAGCCTTGACGCTGGACCTCACCCAGCTGGTCCAGGAAGCCACAAGAGTACCGGACACTGCACACAGGCAATTGTTTAGACCTTCTTGTGAAAACAAACCCTAAAAATTACTCGGTGTCGGTTACGTCACATGTCGTAGAATCAGTGTCGGTGTATTCTCCTCCCGACCCAAGTTCAAAAGACTCCCGGCGGATTTGGCGTTATAAATCAGCAGATTGGGATGAGATGCGTTGCTTTTTTGCGTGTTATCCTTGGCAGCAGATTTGCTTTTCTTCTAGCGACCTCTCAGCTTGCGCTAATGTTTTGACCAATGTACTTTGTCAGGGTATCGAGTACTTCTCTGACGTACCACTTAACGGCGACGCTCACCTGTGGAATAATGCCACATATCGTAATAAAGTGGCGTCAAAACATGGGGCATATTAAGCCTGGGCTGAAGATCGATCCCACACAGCTTACAATATGCGGGAATGGAAGAAAGCGTTTTAACAAAACCGCTAAGCACTACTAAAGGGTCATTAAAAGAGTTCGCTTCGTCCACATAAGGCGAATAAGGAGAAAGCTTGCTTCTTATCCGTCTGGTAGTAAAGCATTTTGATCACTAGCTAAGTCGGTCGAAGGTGACTTCTGTGCTCATTTTGCATAAGCCTTACGGATTGTTGGCACACACCGCAAAGAAAAAGACTGATTTATTTACAACATTATGAATTTGCCGAATATTTACGTTTGTATCCTAGCAATGCTGTATCTCCCGGTTTATCAAGTTGTGGGACATTTATGTCCGATATCCGCATTAGACAAACCGAAATATAAAAGCATTGCGTAAACTGGACGTGAATAAAGCCAGTAGTCCAGATGGTATACCAGCCATAGTTTTTAGGACTTGCGCTCCTCCGTATACAGTTGCTAGTCTGCCATCAAACGTGTCCTCCGGGTGACGGATTGGGAAACAGCCTCCAGACGCGGCGAGAGAAGGCGTACTACCATAGAGACGGTTAAAGCCGTAGAGCTGAAACCAGCGGGCAGCCAGAGCGGCTAGAAGGCGTGGATGCGTGGAAGGCTCACTTCAACACGAACAACGGCTGTGATAATATCGATCCGACCGGAAGCCTAAGAATGCGGGAAAACATAAGCCCACATCATCAAGAGGGCCAGGACGGTGGTGGTCCCAGGGGTGAGCATATACTCCGGTGTTAGAATGAGGAGCACTGCGACGAGAGCGCGCATCATCGACGTGCCGGAGGTGGATGGCGTGAAGGCAGACGCACTCGCCAAAGTGTTGAGGAGGCAGCTCGGAGATGTCGCGAAGATAGGCAGGTCATAGAGGAAAGCGGACGTGCGTGTCTCACGGTATGGGCGACTCAGTGGAGATAGAAGATCGAGGCAGAGTGGTGGCCAAGTTAGGCTGCGCCAGGAGCGCCATCAAGGCGCAACCAATTAGATGGGCCCCGGGCGGGATTGGGCAAATAAGAGTTGATGTTGAGGCTGCCGATCGCCGCGGCAAAAGCGATAGCTGATGGCGGGGAAAAGCACCACATAGGTTGGAGAATGGCTGAGGTCAGGGTCCTCACCCCTCGACCTCTGCGGTATATGGGAACTGGACATACAAAGCCCAGATGCCCGGAGACGTGTGACAGAAATGGCATGTGTTTCAAGTGTGGCAGAACACATGGCCGCTTCCTGCAAGCATGAGCCGGCGTGCTCGATGTGACCCGCATTCGGAAGTTCGGCCGACCACGTCATGGGCAGTCGCAGGTGTGACCCGCCGGTAATGAAGGTGATATCCCCTGGACGGCGGACTGCACCAGCGACTCAACAGGCGGGGCGCGGGCACGAGTGGGAAGGCGCGAGTGCGGGCGCCAGAGAGGGAGAGGATATCCGAGTGATTGGCATCCCTAAAGGTAGAGAGCGCTGGCTCTCTCCTTTCAGCTGTGAGGGAAACGGGAGGCGCTCAATAACGGGTGTGCGGCTGTGGGAGCCCCCCGGGAATTATTTTCTTGGAGAACTCTCGCAGGCGAAACGTCCCGGGATGGCTGGACTTGAGGGCATGGAGGCGAGACCCACATAATATGTCTGCCGGGCTCCCAAACGGCGGCATATGCGTAATGGATTCCCAGCGTCAAAAAAAAAGACTTGCGCTCCTGAGGTAGCTTTGGTATTGACACGCCTATATCGCTTGTCTATGGCTAATGGACAAATACCTAAGTCCTGGAAGTTGCAACGTGCAACCTGTGCCTAAAGGGCAGCCGTGCCGACCCTGCCAAACATAGGCCCATCTCCGTCACGTCCATTCTCTGTGAAATAATGGAACGTGTGTTGAACTATAGGCTCCTGTCGTAACTAGAAGAAAATTATCTCCTTAGTGACCGACAATATGGGTTACTCCGCAAACGATTACCTGGAGATCTTCTAGCATTCGTCACATATATATGGAGCGAAGCCATCAAAAGGCATGGTGAGGCACTTATCGTCTCTCTTGATATCTCGAAAGATTTTGACAGGGTGTAACATGAAAGTTTTATTAGCCAGCTTCCGTCATATGCACTTCCCATTGATTTTTGTGTCTGGTTATCGGACTTCCTGAGGGATAAGTGGATAAGAGTTGTCATTGATGGTAGCTCGTCGGACCATTTGGCTATCAATGCCAGCGTCCCTCAGGGTTACGTACTCTCTGCAACACTATATCTTCTTCATATTATTGACCTGCTTATGCCCGGTATTTGGGGTACGCACATGACAGCACGGTTATAGAGAGCTATATGTCTGAAACGCGAGCCAGTGCTGAACAGATCCAGCGTCACGGGGAAGGGATGGTCAGCTGCATGCACCTATCTCTAAAGACAGTCTCCGAATGGGGCGATGCCAATGGTAAGGTTCAATCCAACAAAGACCCAGGCGTATCTCCGCTAAAAGGACTTTGGACTTGACTCCTACTTTCCGAGGTGTAACCGTGTCGATCACAGACCATCTTGAGCTCCTCAGCATGTTATTGTCACCTACTCTCAATTTCGGCTCTTTCATTATATAAACATTTTCTTATATAAACATTTTCTACATTCACACCAATTAACCTAGCCCAAAGTAAGCACTTTAAGGCTTGTGTTATGGATACTAGGGTAACGGGTAGACTTACATATATCATACAT
The DNA here is from genome assembly GCA_927399485.1 of Calamotropha paludella. Taxonomy (NCBI): domain Eukaryota; kingdom Metazoa; phylum Arthropoda; class Insecta; order Lepidoptera; family Crambidae; genus Calamotropha; species Calamotropha paludella. The sequence goes on from OV656809.1 coordinate 12,826,241, forward strand.
AAATAAGTAATATTCATAGAAATATATATATAAACGTCCATGACTCGGGTACAAATGCTCGTATTCATCATAAAAACATCTGCCCCTTCCGGGATTCGAACCCAGGACCGTCAGTGCGAAAGGCAGGATCGCTACCGCTGCACCAAACGGTCGTCAAGGCTCTTTCATTGACATTAACATTCAATTAGCTTCAAAAAACTTGGCATTCTAGCGAAAGGGAGAGGGTACTTCACGCCAGAGTAGTTGCTCAATCTTTACCTAGTACAATTTTGATCATGTGTGTGTACTGTTCTCATCTTTGGGACGATTCCGCCCAATACCAACTCCAGACGCTTGAGTTCATTGAGAGGGGAGCCAAGAAACTCATCGATAATGACGATCTTTTTAATTAATAAGCTGAAGAGCATTGAACATAGACGGAAGGTAGTTAACCTATCCGTTTTTTATAGGACAAATTTCGGAAAGAGTGCAGCAAAATTGAACAGCCTTGTTCCGCCGTCCTCATTGTTTCATTGGACAACCAGACTTACAAATAGGCGCCACCATTTTCAGTAATATGGCAAGTTAGTTTTTAGGTGAATTCTACTCTATGTAGGTCAATTTGATTTATGCTGCGGGCTGTAAACTTACACTAAGATCATGAAAACGATAGAAGTTATTACACATATATACTGATCCTAATGAATACAAATGAGAGTAGCATGCACGCCTCCTGGCCTTAACCACTTGTACGATGTCGCGATGCCCTTGGCATAGATTTGCCACACAAGTTACGCTTTGCGGATTAGCAGTTCACCGTCTGTGAACAGGAATACCTCAAGTTCATATAGTTTATTTAAGTAAATGTATTAACAATGAAACATTGAATACCTCATATACAAGAAGAATAGCTAGCTGTAATCAGCTATAGTTTACGCCCAACCAACATGCTCACAATTTATATACGTTATCAAAGAATTTTGCAAAACTCAATAAACCTGTTAGCATCATTGCCAATAAAGACATACAAAATATACTACTCATATAACTGTGTGAGATTACGACATTTCCTTAAAAATCAGTAGATAAAAAGGCATGTTGTTTAAGAAAGTTCTATATGTGATTATAAAAATGCCTATATATATAAATAGTCAGTTTTAATTAGTATTGCTTCAAAACACCTCTACAGAGACCTACAGAGCTTGTCGTAACCAGACTATATTAATAAAGTTCATTGTGTTCAAATTTATTAAAGCTCTTTAAACGTCAACTTTAACGTCCCTAAGTTAAAGACGATTAAGTTAAATCGCAATAGAAAGATAGTTGCGACTTGTGTCGTGCTGCGGTACCTTCTTAATTTCAAACATATTTATAGGTAATAAGAAATATTTGATTTACCTCTCACGATTTTGCTTTAAAATTTTACATGTACCAAGCACATTCAGAAATTTTTGAGGAACTCTATATACATCAGCCTCTATATAAAGTTTCATTCAATTTTAAAATATTTTTTCTAGTCCTCCGCAGACACCTCTTCGACCTTCTTGAACGCTGTTACCGTATCTTCCGGCGATTTCTGTAGAATCGACACCAAATACCGAGTCAAAGTGTAGAAACTAGCAATCAAAGGGGAATGCCCACGATCCATAGCGTCTTGGGCCAAGGATGGGCAAAAACAATTAGAATGATATTTAGTACTTCGTCCCCAGAGAATAAGTCCATAGCCTAACCATGCATACGTATAAGTGTAAGCATAAGCTCAATTTATAGTTCAGTGTGTGTTAGCTTTTATGGACGCTGAGGGCATGAATATTATATATGAATTTTAAAATTTTATTCTTAATTTTGTCAATAAGAGCTTTTCATGTCAGATGAGAGTCAATGGTTTTGCCTAATAGTTGGATATCGGGTACTTCTTGAATGTTTTGGGATGTTATAACTCCACTTAGGTTAATTGGTGACTTTTGGTACGGATGAAACTGTATTAGGTTAGTTTTATTTTTATTTATTGCGAGATTGTATTTATAAAGCCAATCTTTTAAATTTGTAAGCGTAGAATCTATTATTGGATTGCAATCTATATTATTGGGATTTTTAAAAAGAAGAGAAACGACATCGGCATAAAGAATACTTTTTGTTTCGGTAGTTTTTGTTAAGTCGTTTATGTAATTAAGGAATAATACACATCCCACAACGCTTCCTTGTGGTATTGAGTGGTTCAACATTTCTGTTTCTGATTTAATTACTTTAGTTTCTTTGCTTTCCTAGTCAAAATGTTCTATCTGTACGAATTGTTTTCTTTTTTGTTAGTAAGAACGGAACCACTGTAAGACTTTTCCATGAATTCCTACTCCATGCAACTTTGAAACCAAAATTTTGTGATCAACTCTGTCATACGCCTTCGAAATATCAAAGGAAAACCCAGCAGCATCCCCTGTCACAGTGTGTGACTGCGATGAACTCCGAAATTACTTAACTGATTTTGATGTTCTTTTTTAATTTTGCTGGATTTGTTCCAAATTAGGACATAGGATAGGTTTTATTTTAATTTATAATATAAAAAAAACAAATTATAATAACTAAGCCACAGTAACGCGTGACCGGGTAAGCTAGTATATACATATGTATATATTTTTAAAGCCAATGGTGTTTTTTATCATAAAGGAATAAGAACGAAATGCTAAAATACCTTGATATGCCATGCCGTCCACTGTACCATTATTTATGGATAACAAATGAGTTGATTTTATATGAACAAAAGATACCTAAATATACATTTTTATCATACAAATATTAGATCTTCATGAGGGATTTATTAAATTAAAAATACCATAAATAATCTTAATATTTATTTTAAATATCAATAAAAATCAAATACAATTTATTATCTTAAATACAAAGATTAAACAAGAAATACCTACATTTAAATAAGGAACGCTTAACACTTTTATCTCTAATACAATCGCATAAGATATAATGTTAACGTTTAATTATTTAACCATTATAACAAACCTATTACAACAGACTTTACAGCACTGTCATAATACAAAAATATTGCGTGGAACTTTATGAATAATAAGTAGTTTTTAGCTCAAAATAAGCGTCTTCTTTTTGGTGTCCAAATCTTCTTCCATGTCATTTAAAACAGAATTTGAACAAAATAAATATTGTATAATAACCACTAAATATAACTTTAAGAAACAAAACAAACTTATTAATAATATATAAATTCTTAGTTGAAGAATATTACTCTAAAGCTCTCATTGAAAACGACAATAATTACAATTTTTTAAATTGCATGTAACATTGTTAAATGTAACTAATGCAAATAATAATATATTCTAAACTGTACAAAACATGGGCAAAATCGCCAAATAAATTGTAAACGTATGGTGGATGTTTCCAGAAATAAATAAGCACAAAATCGGTACTTGGTATAGTAATATCGTAATAAATAAAAGCCAAGTTTATTTTTATTTGCTTTATAAAAAAAAAATATCGTGCAAATAAGAAACATAGTGGCATGTACAAAACCAATGACCAAATAATTTCAAAGCATAGTTTTGCGTAGTCATATTTAGAAATTTGCAAATCAAATACATTCTGTGTTGCAATCTTACCACAGTTAATTGTTCAACTAGTATTAGAATAAACGTGTTAAATGTTACCATCGAACGACCCCATCTCTTATGTGGTTTAAGACTTCTTATATATAATCATATGTTGCTTATACCGTTGATGATTTTTTTACGAAATCCGAACTGATTGCGGTCAAGGATACCATTTTTTTTCCAAAAAAGAATAAATGCGTTTAGACATTGGTTTTTGGAATAATTTTGTGTGGGAAGAAGTGCGATTGGTCTATACTGGCTAAGTTTGTCGGTTTTGCCACCTTTTTTAAAATGTGTATAATTTTTAGTCTATCTGGACAAATGGCCTGATTAAACGCTTGGTTCACAAGACGGTTTAGAATTGGTGTTAATTCCTCGTGGTAAGATTTTATTAGTAGTGTAGGTATTTCGTCATTACCAAAGCTACATTTGTTGGGGAGTTTTCTGTTATCTCTTTTTCGGTTATCGGACTCAGAAACATTGAGTTTAATGTCGGCTCCAGCAATACTGAGCCATTACGTTGTTCGTTTTTACTTTACGGTTTACCAATTGTCACATAATAACTATTAAATTGATTCACGGCTTTATGTGGACAGGTAATTAGTATGTTGTAATATGTTAAGTTTATATTTTTAATATTTTCTTTTCGTGATTTGGTTTATTATACTTCACATTATTTTTGTTTTGTTTTTTTAACCACTCATCTTTTTGATATGACTACTTTTTTGATAGTTTTATGGATTTTTTGTAGTATTTTGATGTAGGATTTGTAGTGTGTGTGCACGAAGTTTTAATGCCATTAGTCAACCATGTTGATTTATTCTGTTTACCTCGGCTATTTAATTGATTAATTGGTATGTATTCATTAAGTGTTTCTAGGAGTTTGTCATGGAATATGGTAAAGTTATCATTTACATTATTTTTACTGAAGTTTTTTAATATATTGACCCAATGTATTTTACCTACAGTCTGTTTATATCGATCTATATTATAACCATTGAATTTTCGTCTGTAATACCGTGGATTGTAATTGTCAATTCTTGGAATTTCAAGTTTCGTTATTAAGCCATGATGATCAGAAAACCCAAATTCTTTTACAGTAACATCAGTATTTTTGTATTTGTAAAGCAAAAATCAATGCAGCTAGACCATGTTGCTGTCACTCTTGTGGGGCTATTTACTAACTGTTATAAATTATATTCTGACATTACATTAACTAATTCTTGACAATCCGTATTGTTTTTTAATCTATCAATGTAAAAATCTCCATTTATAATTATTTGTTTATAGTTTTTATGTTTTAATTTTGGCAACATTTCATTCGAAAATCAAAAAATATATTCATCCCACGTCCAGTTCTATAAATTGTTATTATAAAAGTATTCGGCAATATTTCTAGCGCACAACGCCCAACTTTAGTATTTATTGATAAATCTGTAATGTCCCCTTTGTCTCTGCGTTTTTGGATTGCTTCACTTGGTAGGCTTTGAATCGTTGCGAAACAGCCAAACTGTCGACGGTTTTTGGACCGTTTTGATAGATTCAGAATTCGTCACCAGCCACAATTTCGTAAATGCGCAGAGACAAGCCTGTTTCAAATGTATTCATCATGTCATGTTACCACCACATAAACACGGGCCTACTTCTAAGCTTCGGTAAGGTAGTGCGACATCCAATGCGAAACTATCTTTTTAACGACAAAAAGATCTACAATAATGCTGAATTGCATGCGTAATTCACTTATTTTTTTGAATTCAATTTTTCACTGCTAGCACGTTTATATCGGTAACAGCCGTCGAAAGACGACCAATGATACCTTCATCCCCCAAAGTTAGAATAGTGCGCTTGAATGGCTCGTTATGCTATGGTTTTAGGCTGCATTAGAACTTGTAAAACATAATGTTCCCGACGCACCATTTTTCAATGAGCCCTGATAAGAATTTAGCTCTCAAAAATGGCCCGGTATGAATATATTTTTTTAATAAGTACATCATTCTCATGATCACAGTGCATGTATTCAAATGACATATTTGCCATTTACCAAGGCATGAGACAGATATACACTAGATCGAAATGTTTAGACATAAATTCAAATACAAATACTTTATATACTTTACAACATGGTGGATATAATAAAATGTGGATACCGACACTTTATCATAGGTACCCACCCCGTTTCATTACAGTGACAGTAACAATAAAATGCGAACAAAAGCAGTAAATATTTTTGACCATTTTCGATTGCATACAAAATTGAGGATTGTAGATGTGATTCTATTTAATAATTCAACAAAAAGTATATATTACATTATTATTATATTATTAAAAAGATCTTACGATTTAAAAACTGAAAGGCAAATTAATCTCTATGTTAGGATTGAATATTAAGGATATCATACACAAAAATTCATAATTAATGTAAAAACACAAAAAACCGTGTATGAAAAAGAAAACGTCACGTCAAGTCAAACGATTAATGACTTAATAAAAATACAAATGAAGTTTTTGTACAAAAGGTCCACGGTTATTATAATATCAAGAAGTTTTTTTATTAACAAGAAGTGCAAGTTTTATTCAAAGACGACTCTATTATTTTGTTATTTATTTTTCTAATACTGGCGCGATGTTGTGTATCGATTAATATCAAAAAGTTTTAGCTACGAAAGTGCCGATCACATTCCTGGTGGAACCTCCATTATACAATTTCCCGGCAACATTAGTCGCCTCCGTCGGTCACGAGACGTTTTGACACATTGACATCATTTTGTGAGGCTCGAAGACCAAAATTGGGTTCACCTTTTGCCTATCCTAAGCGCTTAATATAATTTTTAGTTACAATATTAGATTATTTTTAACATCGTAATAATAATAGATAATTAATTTATATATAATTCAGATATGAATTAAAAACACTCTAACAATGAGTTTTTAATAATAAATACTCCATGATAATTTATACACTAAAGTGAACTATTCTTAAAGATTAGATACATTGATATTTACATAATAACATTCGGTTGCCTTATTTCGGGCTTTGTTAAGTATACGTTTTGTTTTCCCTAAAAATATTTACGATCAAAAGGTCAAAAATTCTGTGCTTTCAGGCTTCCCACTGTTACATCACAAAAAGGAGGTTAGTAGGCAAACGCTAAGTAATCTATTATGATGCCGCCAGTAACGCTTTTATGTATTATTTTTGTTTGTATATAGTTAATGAACTTACTTTCGATCGGTAACAGAAACGCGTTTATATTTACAAGCTTTTGTTTACCTTGCGGTGTATGTTTGTTCGTTTAGCTCAAATCTTGTAATTGAATTTCGGACTAGTTCCCGTAGCTCGAATGGGCTGAAATGTAGTACTAATGTATAAACCTGATGACAATGTTATATCAATAAGGAACTGATCTGAAAGTTGTCCATAGGGACTCTGTTATAAAATAACGCAATTCCATTGGGTTTGGGCTCATTATATTTGTCTTAATAAGTTCTCTGGTACAAGCTAACATCCAAGGTCTGATGATGAAGCCAGAAGGTGGCCATAAGAACTCTGTAATAAAACAATTCAACTCTACTAAATTCGGGCATGTCATATAAAAATCTTAAATATATTTATATCTAATCACGGGACGGGATGAAACATACCTACCGGTGTTTCATTACAACCGCAGAATTTATTTAGTTTTCACTTCTGAAAAACCAAAATAAAATCAATCACATTAAAAATATTATACGTTACGATAAAGAAATAAACTAAACAATAAGGATGGTTGGATCTTTGAAAGTATGCTCACAGTTTGGTGACTTTTGACGTATCTGAGATTTATGTTAGCTATTTGCTCTTTAAGCGAGTCCCTAAACTTGCATTTGTTTGTTTGATGTAGGTAAAGCCGCAATCAAAATTTATAAACGCCCGCTGCTTCGGCATACTATACGGTTCCTCTGACTTAAGAAAGATAGGAATGGTTCTTTACAACAAAATTTAAAGCTTCAGAAGACTCCTTTATGACATTCACTAGTTTTCTTAGATCTGCTTCAACTTTTTTCTCATATTCTCAGCTGACGAGAAATGAAGCTCTCTATCATCAGCTCATCAGCTCTTTATTCAGCAGATTTAAGTGTTGAGTTATCAAACAGAGGCAGGAAAACCCAAAAACGAAAAGGTGACTTAGCTAATTGATCTATTGTTAACGAAACAGGACTCATTAAACGTGCATAACAAGCACAGTTAAAGCTCGTCTATTCTTTCCCAATCGCATTAACCCGTAAAAGTCGCCTTTCAGTCTTTTTTAAGAAAGCCAGTCCAAAGCGTTCATGTATACAATACACTACTCATCAATTATAATACTCAAAGGAGGACCCTTTGAGATGGATAGTAAACGGAAGGTTTTATAACAGTCGCTAAATCACCTTTTCAGAAATTATTCTATAAAAAACAAGTGTTCAGTATTTGTTTCCATCTATAGGAAATACCGTTTTTTAAATATATCGGAGCAGATTCAGTGAGTTTGTTACTCTACAAATAGTCTCAACTTTTGATAGCCACCTTGCAATGGTTTAATGACTTGTTTCAAGTACTCAGACAAACTTAATACGATTACCTCGTTAAACTTTGTCCATCTAACTAAGGACTATGTACGGTCTCATTGCTCTAAGGATTAGATGGGACCACGCTGTAATACTAAAAGGAATCTGACATTTACTTTTATTGGAAAATAACATACTTGTGGTTCTTAGAGACTTTTATATAACCGATTTATATAACCTAAACATTTTGTTTCATTTTCGTGATTAGTAATAAGACCCTTTGAAGAATAGTCAAAATTGCATACATTATTTAATAAGAGCTGGCATGCGTCACTCATAATTTTTTTGAATAATAATCTGAAACAAAGAGTTAGAGATAAGATTAGTCTCAGGACATAACCATAGAGCCTGCATCATAATGCACTACATTTTTCAACCTTATGAATTTATTTATATTAACAATACAATCTCATTTATTTAAAATCCGAGTTTAAATTAAAATTAAATTACATTCGTAACGAATCAAGAAGATTTGGCACTATTGCATTTGTAAGCAACAAATCAGAAATAAAGATAATATTAATTAAATTACAAACTTCTCGACTTTATGCTAGGCAAATCGCACTTGTATCAATACTTACATAATATTTCTTAGCGAAACAGACACTCGACCTTTAACAACAGCCAGTTTAATTTCAATAACTTCAAACTCGTACTAAACTCAACAATATGCTACCTAATCAAGAAAACATCCTACCTTATTACTTAGATACCAGTGCCAGTGCTAATGTGGATGGTTACTTAATATCCTTTATCAATCTCTTCCATAAAGTGCAAGGTGAATATCCCAGTTAAAGACCTTAATTTAGAAAAGCTGCTGTCCATTTTGAGTCTACGGGTGATGTATGGTGTTTACCTCTAATATCATTATAACATTTTACGGCACCCTTAAGTATTTATAAACCAAAAATATCTAACAACACACTTCAAACTTCTGCAAAATTCAGATACCAAGATAGCGTGCAATATCCAGCATCGAGATAATCGGTCTAATAACTCATGATGCTCCGTATTGAGGAAAACACGTGTAGAGTAGTTGGTGAAGGTACATCGTCTGTCGCTGTTTTGGTTTCTGCGGCTACCTCCATTTATTTTCGGGCGGGTGGGTGATACATTTTTGCGATAGTCTGCTTATTATTTTTGTTTTTATAGATCCTTAAGAGTGTCGTATAATGCTTAGCAGAATTTTTCAACGTCTTCAGCTGAGATGATATGACGATTGATTGACTACTGTTTAATAATATAACATTCGCTTCACTTCTTTTCTTTACTAATTTTAAATAGATTAAAATATGACAGACATTAAAAAGAGCGAACTAAAAATAGACGCAATTAAATTTATTACACGAAATGTGTCAAATACGTTTGGAAGTAGCAAGTAAAAGTGGGTATGACTTCCACAGCCATGAACTTATGTATGTACTGTAGACAAGACCAAATAATATATTAAAAACAAAGTCTAACATCCCCATATGAGCATAATTTTATAATAACAAAACACTAATAAAAAGTGTAATTATGAAAACTTTGAAGTTTTGTATCCTTTGAAAACTTTTATATTCAAAATAGTCAGGTGGCGGTGGAAGCAAAACATTTAAAACTTTTGCAATATTATACGGGAGACAACACAAGTTTTTAAAATGATTCGCTACCAGTATTTTTATTATGTTAACTTCTTCTTTATAAAAGAAAAAGAATCCTTTTTGCAAATTATCTCCAATGATATTTGATCAAATGTATAGGCGATATATGATGACAAATGAATTCCGGAATAGGTAAATATTGTTCATATTTTTTGTGTTAAAAAATAAGATTGTTAAAGTAAAAAAATATCAAAGGGAAGAGCGTCGTATTCTTATAGCTCACTCCAACCCCTAAATATATAATCTACTACAAGCGTTGCCCATTTATAACTAATTTGACCGTGCCGGGGTGACACGACCTTTATTTATTTAGGTCTTACAGCTTATGCACTTAGTACATTATTTCTTACTTAATCACCTTATCTTAGTCAAGGACTTACACTATTTACAAGAAGACACCTCTTGCTTGTCATGTCTAACTGGGTTCTTTAAGGCTACATGCAGGTCTATGAATTCTCTTAAGACTTAATAAAAAGCTTTTAACATACCGTTAACTTCTGTGTAATTTAACAAAATATCCGTCCAAGATTTAATTTATGCTACTGTAATCTGCCTTATAAAAACTAAACGTTTCAATATCATGATTGTAGAGTAAGGTTTTTCATTAAGGGTAGTTAAAGTTATCTCAAGAAATGTGGAGATTCTACTTTGGATGGGATATGAAAGGTAGTTTGGATTTGACAATTTTGTATAGTATTAAAAAGAGATCTAGAATATTGCCAATCTTATAAGAAACTATATAAAATGGACCTAAGTCAATTAATAATATAAATCTCTAACTAAAGATTCTTAAGACACATTATTGCTTACTTTTTCATTCAAATTTATTTGACCTAAATCAAAATCTTTTACAGTGCCTTACCTTACCTTGAATATGTTCAAAAGTAAGATTACAGTTGTAAAAATCTTATCTAAAGTTGTTATGGATACAGATGGATGTATATAAATAATACAGAATGCAACCTGACGAATGCCTCTATTAACTGGAGGGTCAGCAGTCATCCAAAGATCTTCGGATGTACTCTCGCATTGATCATAAGTTTTTCATTTCTTGTTTCTGGAATACATTCTATCTCCAAGTCTTTTGCGCGTTCATTTTGCTCCAACATCTTTATATTGCCTTTCAATAGTTCTATAGTATTCTGAATCCCTTTGCTTTCCTCTTTCAGTGCATTGATTTCCTCGGTCATTTCCTGATATGCATTTAGAGCCATCTCATATTTTTCCTCATCTATTTTTCATCTCATATTTTTCCTCCTTAACATCTTTTATTTCTTTCTTATCAAAACTAATTCACTGAATGATTTACCCTTTGACTTTGAATTGCGTCCTATACAATTTCTTTGGCGTCCTCCTTTGTAGCCATATTACAGTATTCTAGTTGTGAACCACGAGATGAAGATGGAGCGTGTTGTTGCTTGCTGTGTAATAATATTTTTCTTTGATTCTGGATGAATATGGTGGTGAATGTTGCATTTTTGTGTAATAATTGTAAAGTAAAACCAATTAAATAAATAAACCCCTCCAACTTTACTTGAAGCTCCGTAAATGTGGCAATTCCCTCATTTATGGGTAATACATATTTATAACATTAACATTTTCAGTTCACAACACTTTCAGACTTGTCAATATTAAAATGTTGGTTTAAGCTGATTGAAATATGTAGATATTATTAAACTTGAACCAAATAAATTTCAGAGTGGGTATAATTAACGATTTAAATATTTGCATTTACGAAATTCACAATGACGAAAAACACTGATAATAATAGCAGTATATATTATTTCACTTGCTTTACGATAATGTAAAGCATTAAGAGTATCGAAAGTGTAATAAAACTTACCCCAAAAAAGTAAACACATTAAAATCGTACCAGAGTTTTTGAAAAGAAGAGGGAGCGGCAGTTTTAGTAGTTTTAGTTGTTAAGTTTCACCAAGAGCACAATGCCCTGTTTTATAAATTATGGACGATAAATGAATTATGAAATATCCTATTCCCAAAGCTTCAGGAAAACTGTGGTCATTTACTGTAACCTCCGTGGATTTCTTCAGAGAGCGTGATAACACATCTTCCGTATGTCATCGTGTTGCACTTGCTAAAACTCATGCATGTTTATGAAAACTTAAAGGGTTATAATTCACAATTATTACAAACTAATACCCGCTACGACATTTTAAAAAGAAAACCTACTTTTAAAACCACACGAACTCAGGTTCGAATTCCAGAAGGGGCAGATATGACATGATGAATAAATAAGTCATGAGTATCAATATATATTTATATTTAGTTCTCTGCACGCGATACCCCCTCCAAAATGACTAAAACCCTAATTTATACTAAATGAGTTCATTGATCTTTTAAATAAAAAAGCTTTTTTACAGTTTATTGCTCATAATTCATATTTAATCCTCACGACTCATTTACAGGAGCCGTGATCGCAGGATGACTGACAATGGTCGTCACATATTTACTACTACCTTCTCAATATTTTAATCGGGCACGTTCCTAATTGTAAAACTTTTATAATTCAAGATTGTTTTATTTTTAATTTTATTGAGTTATTATATTTTCACTACGCTTACAGTGTACACTACTAAGTCTACCGCCAGTTCGTAAATTGGGAGGCCCTTCCGAAAAGAACTGGCAAAAGAAACTCGGGGGTAAATGTGCGTGGAAGTGTAAGAATTAAATTTATTAATCTTTTCAAAATAAAGTGCTGATATTTTTCTCAATACTTTTAGTCCTTTGTAATAGGATTTCTTACAGTCTAATCCATATCTTATTGAAACTAAGTTTAAAGTGGAATATGCTCACATAAATAAAAAGTATCATATTAATTTTATATAGTTCCTTTCTCACACATTCAATTGAGATATACAAATGAATTGCAAAAATCAAATATAGACGAATGGGTACTTATTTCTACAAGTTGTTCGAACAGCTATTTTTTAATAGTCTATTTGAAAGCCAACTAACTGCTTTTTATAGCTGATTGCCAAACAATAGCAAAAAATGAATGAATAAACCACAGAGTTTGTTTTCAATTAATTGAAGACTTATCCGTTTCAGAGAATTGTTTATTCGTTATTATGACTTTTGCACAGTTTCAAGAGCAAACATTATCCCAAAATACATTGAGATGAAGAGAAAAGGTTCTAATTGAGTTCACCCTGAACAATTTCAAGCGCAGAAAAGCATATTTTAATGCAAGTATCTAAACACGTAAATTTATACTAAAATTCAAAAACCCCATACACAAAAGTCTTAAACAGTAAATTATAATATAAAGTCATTTATTTAATTGTTCGTGTATGATAGTGTATTGTATTACATATTGTGTTTTATAATGTTCATTATTATACATCCCAACTGTAGATAGTTTGCAGTCGTGCATAAGTGTGAGAGCTCAGTTAATTGTGTCTAAGACCCCTACCGCGGCTAACAAAATAGCTGATGATTTTGAAAGGGCTTGAAAGGCTTTTTTATAAAACATCCAACAACCACTACTAAAAAACCTGTTTTAAATAAAAAAAAACCGCGCCCTAATCGGTTCACCCATTTGTGAGCTACGGTGCCACAGCAGATACACAAACAGCAGAACCACACACACGGCCGCACGCAAACACACACGCACACACGCGAACAAACACATACACATGCACACAACCGCACGCACACACATACCCTTTAGGTGTCGGCCGCCAATAAAATTCGTTTAATTTTGTAATCTCAAAGATATGTTCTTGTTATTTATTGGCATTTGGAAACAATCATCCCAATATTTTTTTAAAGGAACGTAAATACGAGAGAACAACTGATTATTTTGCATATTTGTCGCGACATTGATTTTATCAATATCAAAGAAATTCTTTTATGCTTCATAACCGTTTTATTTTCTCATCAATCTGTTAAACTTTGAGGGGGAAATAAAAACACATGTTTCCTCTCAAGATTATTTGTTTACAAGTCACCAATAAAAAAGTACACCTCGGTCTGTTGACTCGCTGTTTGGCTGAAGTTATGTACCTCGCGTGCTTTTATGAAATTTCGTACTGCATTTTATTGTACACACCAAAATAAATGGCTATAATGAGGCATTAAATAAATAGAATATAAAATATTGGAAGACCATGTACAAATAGAATAAAAACCGTAGTGTTTTTGTTACGAAATCGAGAATTTGTAAACTTACCTCTGCTTCAAAATCAAAATAAACACGTCACGGACTTCATAATCTAGTAATAATTATGTTAACTACTAACCCCTTAATAATTTTCTAGGAAATTTATCACAATTTTAACTTAAAAAAGTACTTTTAAACGTGAAAGAATACGCATTATCGGTAGTATTGACGACGAAGTTTTGACAAAATACATTTGTAAATTGTTCTTGTTTTGGCTATGGTATACTTCGTCAAACTTTAACAAACTATTTGGTTGGCTCTTTATTTTTATTTTGAGCTTTAACCCAAGAATTTAAAGTCCAACATATTAAAAATACACTTAAGTGAATTTCCCGACCATCCTCTCGCCGACTGGCGTGGCGGCGGGATGCCAGATGCGACATATTTTTGGTAGCGGTCTGGCGGCACCCGGCGACCCGACAGGCAAGAGGATACGGCAAGGATACGGTCAAACTTATAACACCCCGGTCGTCGGGGTTAAAAATAAAAAAGTACTAATAAGACGCAGAACATAATAGGGCGATAAATATTTAGGTACGTTATCACTGATCACATAGTTTACGGTCGGGTAACATACGTTTACATAATGATAATGTCAGCGCGATATCTCCCCTTATAATTATGAGCGAAGTACATTAAATATATGCTTTAGTAGGTTAGATTTTTATGATCTTATTGAAATGATGATGATGCATTGAAACACTTATTTATTTCATGTAGGTATATTATTATTAAACTCTTGCTTCATCATATCAGCCGTACGACGCACTATGTGGAGGTGCCTAAGAGAGCTTGGCCATAAATACATTTTGTAAAAATCGGCGCAGGTACTTGTATTATACCTCAAACTATAGCTAAGAAGTTGATCTACTATATTATGTATAAATTATGTATGTAACTAGTACTTTTTTATAGTAAAGAGCATCTAAATACGATGATTGAAAAATTATCACGAAAACATCATAATTTGTATTTTTTTCAGGATGATTTTCTAGTAAGCTAGCATTGAAAATTATACAAGTATTATACCATTTTAGAAAGCTTATAATATATACTTTTTTTTGGTATACACAAATATGCTATATATTTATAAATATATTTACTAGAAATATTTATCTCATGACATATCATTTTTGCGTATCTGAAACTTTCAATTAGAGTTTTGACAGTTGCCGAAATTTGCCGAAGGTCTGTAAATGATGTTATTTGATAGGAAATTTAATATTTTTATACAGGAAGAAAAAAAAAGTTGCAACTTCATTGCACAACATAATGCTATCTATCATAACATGAAATAGTAATAATTTCTTAAAAATACGTGGGCGAATCTATTTGTTTTATTAGTTGATATAGGTTACACTTGTGATATATTATTAATTGCGGTTTATGTTTTGATAATGTATCGAGTATTCCTCACCATTTTTAGTTCGCCTACAAAATAAATTATCAATAAAACACATAGGAAACCGAGTAACCACATAATGATAAATAGTTTTTATTCCCATACTTTGCACACGTTTCAAATCAGTTATTTAATATAAAATAGAGCATCTGCATACTGAATAATTACATACTGTTTTTCGTTCGTTATTGTCGTTATTAAAAGTGTATCTAACCACCTACTCTCTCGCAATTAGTGAATTCCAATGTACCAGACGCGACCTATGTCTTGTTTTGATTGAAAGTGACGGGAATTATGTTGTTGCTTTAACAAGTTATATACGGAATAATTTTATCAACTTTTCTGAGGCAAATATCGCTAAAATTGTCGCGAGTGTACAAAAAAATCTTATTACGAACTTTCGTCAACGCTACACTAAATCTGGCAGAAATAAAGAAAATTTTTTAAATCAGAATAGCATGTGGTTGAATGCCACATTCACAGTAAATCTGGAAGATCCTACTTGTGAATCTGAACCTTCGACATCGACGGGGAAGCGAGGACGCCCTTCTAAAACCTACGAAGACAGTTCCGATAGAACACAAAGACGAAAAAACAAGGAGTTGCTTGAAACATGTGGCCTTGATTTTATACTGAATTCATATCTTCAAGGATTGAGATCTCAAGGGGAAACGGAAGAAGCATTCATTGTCGAAATTTTACGAGTATTACCCATAGATAAAAAAAGTGAAATACGTCAAAATCTTTTAAATGAACCGGCACATTTAACAGCGTACTCTAAAGATGAAGCTCTCAGTATTTTTATAGAGTTGGACCTTAACATGGCACAGTATGAAAACATGAGAAATTGCTTAATTGCGAAGAACTGCGTATTATTTCCGTCATATAAATCAATTCAGGAAGCTAAAGGAATGTGCTACCCACCAAGATCAAGCATAGAAATTAATAATATTACAGCAAAAATTAAACTGCAAGATCTGCTGGATCACACTATTGCAAGAATTTTGAAATTCAATGGTGTATACAAAGCTGGCAAAAAACATTTAATGCTGTATTCGAAATGGGGCTGTGATGGCTCAAGCGGACAAAGTGAATACAAGCAAGTCTTAACTGAAGAGGATGAGTTAATTTCTGACACAAATTTATTTATATCTTCATTAGTACTGCAGAAATTACCGGTGTGGATGAGGAATTGATAAAACGATTTTATGTTTTACTTCAAGTTATGTCTAGCGGAAAAGTAATTAATGCTACGAAATTTGGACGGTATGCTTTCGATACAGCACAACGATATGTTAGTAAATATATGTGGTATTATATGCCATCATCTGTCCATAAAGTCCTAATTCATGGGGAAAGTGTAATTCGGCATTATTCAGTGTTACCTCTTGGACAGCTCTCCGAAGATGCCCAGGAATTCAGGAACAAAGACTATAAACGATTCAGACTTCATCATGCTAGAAAATGCTCTAGAGTAGCTACAAATGAAGACGTTTTACATACACTTTTGTACACTTCAGACCCTTACATAACAAGTTTAAGAAAACCTTCCAATAAAAAGTCTATGGAACTTATAGATGAAGCTGTAGAGCTAGTAGAATAATATAATTCTATGTTATTTTCTTTTTCTTATTATATTTAATTAATAAGAGTAATTTTATGTGTTTATTTTGTATTAATTATAACATTTAGGTCACATTGTTTAAAATTAGTCGTAAATTTATGATAATTTTTCAATTTTTCATGTTTTGTATTTTTTTACAATTATTAAATATATTTTTATATGCATAGACTGTATATTATTTTAAAGTACGTTTATCTCAGATTACCTAAAAAAAAAATCAGCTGTATATCTATAAAAACATGGAAGTTATAGATTTATGACCCGAAACCGACTCGATCTCCACATAGTGCGACGCCCACTGCTGGACATAGGCCTCCCCCAAGGATCTCCACAACGATCGGTCCTGTGCTGCCCGCATCCAGCGTTTTCCCACAACCTTAACCAGATCGTCGGTCCACCTCGTAGCGGGCCTACCCACTGAGCGTCGTCCGGCACGCGGTCGCCATTCGAGAACCTTTCCGCCCCAACGGCCATCGGTTCTCCTTGCTATGTGTCCTGCCCATTGCCATTTCAGCTTCGCAATTCTTTGAGCTATGTCGGCGGTTTTTGTTCTCCTACGGATCTCCTCATTTCTGATTCGATCGCGTAGGGAAACACCAAGCATAGCTCTCTCCATTGCCTGCTGGGCGACCTTGAGCCTTCTTACAAGACACATAGTGAACGACCACGTTTCACTGCCTAATAATAATTAAACTCTTGCTTAGTAATCTTCAAACTGATTGTGCTTAAACAAACGGAAAAACCGTTTCCTTTTTTTTTACTTCTCTTTTCAGGTTGTAGCCCCAGATTAGGAAATTATATGTCTTAGATAAAAATATTCGACGATTATAATAATTGTGCTTGAAGTCTAATAGTTTTCAAAATAATATATTAATAAAAAAAGTTCGCACACGAAATTGCTACTATACCTATCATCGACTTGAAGCCATTCTTTTTAATAAAATTACCTGTCAAAAGAAAACTGTGAATTCCTCATCAATCAATTAGGGCTGGTGCGAGCAATTTATTAGGTACAAATTGGATAGCTGTAAATTGATTTGTTGCAGAGAGCCCCCAACGGAAAATTCTTCATATATTAAGTATAGTCTCCGGCAAATAAGTTGAACATGATTTTAAAATCACGTGACATGCGCAGTAGCAAATTTAGGTACATTATTCACTACTGCGCATGTCACGTGATTTCAAAATCATGTTCAACTTATATGCCGGGGACAATACCAGTTATTTTACGTTGTTATTGATCTACCTATTAAGTTAAATTTGAATAGAATTTAAAATTCTACAAAATATATTGTTCAAGTATGCATAATATTTAATAATTATAATTTCTTCTAAGTTCATCTTATAATTTATTTAGCTACTAGTTATGATTTATACGTAACAATCATTACTACTTAAATCATAACATTTAACATAATACTACTAATAAAAATCATTTATTTTATTGTGATACAAATTTCAATAATATCTAATTTAATCTTAATATACCTATACTTACTCTAAATTTATATATATAAAATTCCTGTCACAGTATTTGTCTGCGATGAACTCTGAAACAACTCAACCGATTTTGATGTTTTTTTTTCATATTCTGGTTTTTTTGCGACCTAAGACATAGGATAGGTTTCATTTTAATTCTTAATCAAAAAATGATTGCAAATTATAATTACTGTGTCACAACAACGCGTGACCGGGTCAGCTAATATATAATAAATATTCTATAAATTAACAAACCATAAATACTAATCTCCTTTTGTTTTTCAATTTTAATACCTGTTAAATCTTCAACGCCTACTCTCTGTTCAATACATTATTTTTTATTCGTTAAATCAGTAACTATTTTACCTCAACGTAGATACAAGCGATCAACAGGAAAAAATCGATGTGTACAAAACATGATGAAATGTGTAACGCGACCCAACGATACCCTATTACCCAGTAAAAAGCGCACTCACTCTTTCGTAATACCTATGTTTCAGAAGCGTTCATTTCACATTTTCTTTTGTAACCTCTTAATTTTGTAGGTATTTTATTATATGTTAAGACTTGTGTTTTGCAGAATTTCATAAAATATGATTTGAATAAATATATATTAAATCTTAATGTTCAATCGTCGCTTTGCGACGCCAAGTCTAAAACTAAAATTGAATGGGTTTCAGCTATTTCAAGTAAAACGCTTCCTTTCATCAATCCATCTCATCGTCAATGGAACGACCCCTTTTGGCAAAAAAAGCCACGAACCACTTAGTTTCTATGGCCAAAAAATTGTCCAAATATTTAATTGAAGAAACTGGAGACAAGAGAATGATTTTTAAAAGTATTTATGAATGTATTTATTCAAATCGCAGTATAAGTTCATCATACAGAAAACACTGCTTCTTTTAAACTCTGTCGGACACTCATCAGCGCGTTTGAAATCTTATTAGATACAAATAAGTTATATAGGACACTAGCTGTCCCGGCCACGCGTTGCTGTGCCGACTGCAGTGCCATCTGCCGGACTGATTTGTGAATCTAAACCATTCTCAGATCCCCTTGAACACACACAAAAAAATTCATTCAAATCGGTCCAGCCGTTTAGGAGGAGTTCAGTGACATACACACTCACAGAAGAATTATATATAGATGCTGTTAAGCATTCGTGTGTTAACCCACACCAAGCTAGTTTTGAGTAATCAGCTGTTAAATTTTTTTGAGAACAATCTTCCTTTTTTTCGCTTATGTTAAGCAAAAATATTGTTATGCGGTATCATTTTTTCGTTGAAATGCATAGATTAATAAAATAAATGTATATATTATAATAAATTCATTATTGAATAAAAAGAGCTTAAAAATGGTTGATGCTTAAATTGCTGAAGGGTTTATTATGATAAGCATTCATGTGTTATGTGCCTTAACACATTAATGCAAAATTCTGATTTGTTGTTTTAAAATGAATAAGTGTATTCATTTTTAGAAAATGTAATAAAATAAACGTCTAACATATTAAAATTTTAATTTACTTATTTATTTAAAGTTTTATTGTTATAATATGCTTGGATTTATATTACAAGTTCTGCTTAAAATGAGAAATCCAACAAGTTAACACTTACATTATTTCAATTATTTAAAAATTTTAAACAAATATTTTTATCTTATGTTTTATTATTATTTCAATTATATTAAATAAAATCAATATAATTATATTTTTTTGTATCCACCAGATGGTACAAATCTATTACACTAAGTAACTGTGAGTCTTATTCTCTTGCTCTACTGCTTACTTCTATAACTTAAAACTTCTTCTAAGAACATTACGTTCTACTTAAATAAAAAAACAAAATAAAACTTTTTCATTTCTTTTCTTTATTACATAGGTATTTATTACATTATTTTATTCTTTTATTACATTATTTAATAAAAAAATAAAATTATTTACATTATTTACTTTATTACATTATTACATACGAAAAGAAATGGAGAAATTTTAAATATTTAATAGGTTAAATTTTAAATATTTTATACGTTCATATAATTCATATTTGTCGTGTGGGAGTCGAACCTATAACCTCCGACATTGCCGTCCACCAACTAAAAGCAAATGTACAAACGTGCATACACTTCTAGAATTATAACTCTCCTTTTTATCTTTGCCGTCATCATCATCATCATCATATCAGCCGTACGACGCCCACTGCTGGACATAGGCCTCCCCCAAGGATCTCCACAACTATCGGTCCTGTGCTGCCCGCATCCAGCGTTTTCCCGCGACCTTAACCAGACCGTCGGTCCACCTTGTAGCGGGCCTACCCACTGAGCGTCGTCCGGCACGCGGTCGCCATTCGAGAACCTTTCCGCCCCAACGGCCATCGGTTCTCCTTGCTATGTGTCTTGCCCATTGCCATTTCAGCTTCGCAATTCTTTGAGCTATGTCGGCGGTTTTTGTTCTCCTACGGATCTCCTCATTTCTGATTCGATCACGTAGGGAAACACCAAGCATAGCTCTTTCCATTGCCCGCTGGGCGACCTTGAGCCTTCTTGCAAGACCCATAGTGAACGACCACGTTTCACTGCCATAAGTCATTACTGGCAACACACACTGGTTAAAGACTTTCGTCTTAAGGCACTGAGGTATTTTGGACGCGAAAATGTATCGCAGCTTCCCGAACGCTACCCACCTGAGTTGGATTCGACGAGAGATCTCTTTCTCGAAGTTGGACTTACCTAACTGTATTGTATGTCCTAGGTAAACATAGTGGTCAACAACTTCGAGTGTAACGTTCCCAACATTTACTGGAGCGGGTGTAACATGGGCGTTGGACATAATCTTGTCTTGTCCATGTTCATCTTAAGACCCACTCGTTGGGATGCGTTACTGAGATCTTCGAGCATGGTGCTCAGATCTTCCAAGGTCTCAGCCATTAGGACCACATCATCGGCAAACCGAAGATGCGTCAGGTACTCGCCGTTGATGTTGATGCCAAGTCCATTCCAGTCCAGAAGCTTAAAAATATCCTCCAACGCGGCAGTGAACAGTTTCGGAGAGATAACGTCGCCCTGTCTCACTCCTCGCTGTAGTTGGATAGGATTAGAGCTCTGGCTTTGTACTCGGACCGACATAGTGGCATTTTGGTACAGGCACCTTAACACTTCGATATACCTGTAGTCCACTTGGCACCTCTGGAGAGACTGCAGCACCGCCCAAGTCTCGATCGAATCGAAAGCCTTCTCATAGTCCACAAACGCCAAGCAAAGTGGCCGATTATACTCTTCGGTCTTCTGTATAACCTGCCGCAGCGTATGAATGTGGGCTATGGTGCTAAAGCCTTTTCGGAAACCGGCTTGTTCGGGAGGTTGGAAGTCGTCAAACCTGCGAGCAAGACGATTCGTGATGACCCTCGAAAACAGTTTGTATACATGGCTCAGAAGCGAGATGGGTCTGTAGTTCTTTAGTAGGGTTTTATCGCCCTTTTTGAAGAACAAAATCACCTCGCTTCTGCTCCATGCCTTCGGCGTTTTGCCCTGGACGATGACAGAATTGAAGAGCTTCTGGAGGACTTTAAGTACCGGCGTGCCGCCCGCTCTCAGAAGCTCTGTTGTAATTCCGTCATCTCCCGCCGCCTTGTTGTTCTTTAGCTGTTTGAGGGCCATTCTAATCTCGTACAGGCTGACGTCCGGGATATCTTCGGTATAGTGTCGGGTAAGCTTGGCTCTAAGATCTCGAGCTCTGCTTTGGCCTGGTGTGATACTGGAATACAGTTGCCTATAGAAACTCTCAATCTCTCTCAGGATTTCAGGAGTCGATGAAATGATACTGCCGTTCTCAGTTTTCAGCCTCGTCAGTTGACTTTGCCCAATAGACAGATCTCTAGCGAACACTTTGGAGCCTTTGTTCCGCTCTATGGCCTCTTTGATACGCTCGGTATTAAATTGGCGAAGGTCGCTCGTCAGCGACTTCGAGATCTGTCCATTAAGCTGTCTATAACGTAGGACATCCGCTGAGTCTTGCAGTCTCATTTCATGTCTCTTATCCATGAGTTCGAGTGTATGTGCGGAGAGTTTCTTCAATTTGGGACGGTGGGTTTTGAAGTATTTTGACCCTACCGTACGGATAGCATCCACCACCAGGTCGTTCAGATCGTCCACATCTATGCTGTTATCAAGGGACTCGAAGCTGTTCTGGAGCTCGAGCTGAAAGCGCTCGGGGTTTTGAATCTGGGTCGGCATTGGTCGGAGCGTAGATTTTATCAGTCGCGATCTTTCAAGCTTCACGTTGATATTCAATGTGCCTCTTACCAGTCGGTGATCGCTCCCTGTCTTAACACCGTTGATCACAGAGACGTCATTGAATATTTGCTTCCTCGTTGACATGATAAAATCGATCTCATTTTTGACCTTGCCGTTGGGACTTATCCAGGTCCATTTGCGAGTTACGGGCTTTCTGAAGAAGGAGTTCATCATATAGAGGTTCTTTCTCTGCATAAAGTCCGCCAGCATCTGGCCTCTGTCGTTCCGTTCCCCAAATCCAAATTGCCCCACTCTCAACTCGTCACCGCAGCGCTTCCCCAACTTTGCATTGAAGACACCCATCAAAACCGTGTAGTGGGATTTGTGACTATGTATGGCCCTAGAAATCTCCTCATAGATAGCCTCCACTTCGTCATCGTCGTGTTTCGAGGTTGGAGCGTATACCTGGATGACCGTCAACGAATACCGAGATGATATTCTGAGTACCAAGTATGCCACTCTGCTGGAAACACTACCGATGGATAGTACGTTGTTGACGAGGGACTTGTGGACGATAAACCCGACACCACCCACGGACAGTTGGTCGCCCTCCCGGAAGTACAGCAAGTTACCGGAGTCCAAAATTATCGTGTCCTCTCCCTCTCTTCGGACTTCAGACAACCCGATGACGTCCCAGTGTAACTTGCCGATAACTTCCTCCAACTCTGTAATTTTCGCGTCGGTCTTCAATGTGCGCGTGTTATAAGTTGCCAGGTCCAGTCGTCGGTGTTGGTAGCCGCAACCTACCCGGGGATTCTTCGCACCCCCTGCCGCACCGTTACCGTAGCCGCTACCGTAGCTAGGAATGGTTTGGCTGCCGGGGACTAGGGGCCGTTTTTTTTTGTGCCTATCCATAAAGGGTTTTGCCATAATCGCCACGCTTGGCAGGCGGTTTGGCGATCGCAGTATGACCCGTACGCATAAAGAGATGCTGCTGCCCATCTCCTTAGGTGAGGTTTCCCTTAGTCGGCTCTTACGACACCCACGGGATGAGAGGGGAGTAGTGCTATTCTAGGCCGGCACTACACGGCAAAAAATCTTTGCCGTAGCTGGATAAAATGATTTTAAATGAAAGTATCCAAGCACTAACGAATTGAAATTGTCTACTTTAAAAAAAACACTTTTAGAAATTAATATGTTTGCAGGTGAGATTAGCCGAAACTCTTCTTCGTTTAATTTAGAGCTGAACTGATCAAAACTTTTCTTTCCACTACATCGTTTCGTCATTATAATAAGAATTTAATGAATTTCTTTACTCATCTAATTAGATTTATGTCAAAAATTAATAAAAAACTTATGTATTAGTGTGGTCAACAAGTCCGCGCAATCCTTACCGCCCTCGGCTACCCGCGCTCGCCCTATTTTGCATTTCTGTGTATTGCAGTATAACACATTATTGCTTTTTGTTGTGGTCTCATTAGATTTTGGCATTAATAATGTAAGGCACTTATAACATAAACGCTAAATACAAATCTTAATTTAGAAAATAAGCAATAACGATTTTTGTACTCTAGAATATTCTGCCATTTTTTTTCAATAAAATGGATTGCACTATCGTAAACCTTATGATATAAAGAATAAAACTGCATTCATAACTCAATACCCGATTTTCTGTGGGTTAACACACGAATGCTTAACAGCGTCCTATATAAAGATTACTTCACCATTAATCAAACAAAGTAAGACCATCACTGTAAAGTTCGTTTGACATTTAATAGATGATGAGCTCCGCCATCATTAATCGCCTTTTACGACACCCTTATGTCGGATAGGATGGTGTTATTCTACTCTATCGAACAATACACGACTAA
The DNA here is from genome assembly GCA_927399485.1 of Calamotropha paludella. Taxonomy (NCBI): domain Eukaryota; kingdom Metazoa; phylum Arthropoda; class Insecta; order Lepidoptera; family Crambidae; genus Calamotropha; species Calamotropha paludella. Next base: position 12,850,844 of record OV656809.1, read on the forward strand.
CATACTCTCCAATTGAGTAGTTTTGGCACTTCAGACGCCAGCCTCGGCGGCGAAGTCCAATGATGTCGCATTATATGTGCAAAGATTCACGTTATTATTTATGAGAGCAAACGATTGTTGTAAATAATTATGATTCATTTCATTCTTCTGAAAAGCAATACCTATTAATAGGGGAATCTAGTAAAGTTAGCAGTTATGTTATATTAATACATATGCACACTTACCTACAAGTTATAGTTAAGTATTATATCTCCGTTTTCGTTTACCAACCACTTCACAATATTGCCTTTAACGGTGAAGAAAACGACCGAGATTTTGATTTTGGGATTTGGGAAAATGGAATGTTAATTTTTTCAAAGAAACAATAAAAAATAAGCAACATTGGCCCTTTCTAGGCAGCAAATATTCAAAGATGACTTTCACGCTTGTCATAACTTTCACAACAATAAAGCTTTTAGTAATGGTTGACATGTCACAACTAAATGGAGTGGTATAAACTCGTAGCTTATAAGTAATATTAATAAAGACTTGGAACTCTGTTAGCAGTTTAAGATGAAAATATTCGCATAAAATATACACATAACCATTTTATATATATGTATGTATATATGTATATTTATCCGTTACCTTAGTATCCATAACACCACCTTAACTGTACTTACTTTGGGCTAGGCTAAAAAATTGATGTGAATATAAGAAATAGTCAGGTTTATTTCTACTATCTGCCGACTTAGATATTTGAATTTACTCAATAAAATTGTTCCTCCATTGGGTTACATAACATTACATAATTCATGGCAGTAAATATATTTTACTGTACCTACTATAATTATGAGAAAAGCTTTTTATTATATAGCTTAAGGTCCAGATAATTGTTTCGAATTTACTGATGATTTTTAAAGAATACCTTTATCTACTAGTTAGTAAACGTGTATATCTTTCAGCTAATTGCTTTCGACTCATTGGCTGGATATCTGTTTCGGGCAAAGGATCAATAAGTAGGAAATGCCGCCAATGCAGACTTTAGACACTGCTTACATACATATATCGACTAAGGTAAAATAATGGCTTAAAAGATATAATTACTTTAAATTACTAATCTACGGAAAGAAGATTAAGTCTATGTAAATGTACTAAATATAGTTTTAAGCTAATGTCATAAGAAGAAGAAACATATAAAAGTAAGTCGTGAATAGAAAAAAATTTTTAGCTGTTTTCAATTCGTAGTTTTATCTATAGCGATATGATTATGATGATGATCTTTATCTTTCCTTATTTACAAAACAACACACGTTGATCATGATTTACTGTGGCTACAATTGCCGAGCGAAAGCAGATTTTAACATATTTCTTTATCGTACTTCAATAAATTTAATTTTCTCTTAGTTCACGTACACTATGAACCTTCTTCCTAGAAACACGAAGACCATAGGAGCTATGAAGACAGCTAGACTGGCACATATGTATTGCTTTACTATGTGCCTTCACATCGGCACTCCACTTTTTAACATCAATTGAAGAAGAGCTAATACAAAATGCAAAAATATACATACAGGGTGTCCCAGAAGCCGAAGTCAAGCCGAAAGCGGGTGATAGACTAACTGATATAAGTTTTCAGGAAAATATAAAAAAAACTAAGTCATATATTAAAAAAATCCATTTAATAAATACATTTCATAAATTGATAAAATTAACACCCTGTGACGGTTTTTTCATACTTGTTACTACAAATCTCGACTATTCTAAACATTTTCTTTATTTTGTAATCCTGAATAATGTTTCTGTATACTCTAATCTAAAATTTAAAGCCAGCTGCTCCAGATTAGAAGAATATCCCATTTTTTATCTAAATTAAATATTCAAAATTATATTTTCGCATAGCTTTAACAAACTGTACTAAAAAAATCTACTATGCGAGCTACAGTGGCAAGTAACTGCAAAAGTTGGCGCATTTTATAAGGATTCAAAAATGGTATGATAGTTGCTAGACAATTTCTTCAATTGTGGACAATATTTCTTTTTCCAAAAACAAGCAGTTTTAAACAAATTTTTCTTACGTCCCTAGAAATTATTCGAGTGAATCCATTGTTTCCTTTCAGGCCGTAACTTTAACATTCTAGTTTGAGTGAGACCGTGAGAGTCATTTTACGAAGTGTGAGAGGGACAGATAGTGAAAAACTTAAATACACCAAAATTGTTTAACATAATTTATTTAAATGTCAAGATTTACAACGAGTGTTCAAACTGTCTTCAATCAGCCTCAATGCAGGCTTGACATCTTCTTAAAAAAGATCGGGCTATCAACCGGCTATCACCCGCTTTCGTTTTAACGTCGGCTTCTGGGACATCCTGTATAAGAAAAATAAAATAAATATTTTAATTTGAATTTTATAAAGTATAGCATATATTTCCTAGTCAAATTATTGTTAAAGTATAAAGTCCATTAAGTTATCATGGGAGATGATAAAGAAGAGGCAAATACATTAATGTCGCTACAAAATAAAAAAATACGTATTTGGCGCAATACGATATACAATATTGCTCTGGATGTTTTTGGCACTTTATTTCAAAGATCATATATCAAATAATATTGCCATGTATTTGCAAAGACAAAAGAATTATCAAACAGAGGCATAACAGCCATATCCTGACAAAAATAATACAAATTACGTTAGTTACACTTGTAATTTTATTGAATTTCTTAATGTTTTATTTTATATTGTGTTATTTTCTTCTTCATAAGAGCTAAGCTAACATACAAAACCATAAAATGATAAATGATTTTTGTGTATACTTTTTGTAAGAAATCTGTATTATTTAATAAAGTTAATAGTAGCAGTGAGAAGTGCATACAGCCAATGCAGGACACGTGAGGAAGAATTTACAACTTTTCTTTTCAGAAAAGCTCAGCTCTTAATGTGTGAAAACGATTAGGAAAACTATAAAAAAAACCTATATTAACATCCTTAACCTACTATTCAAACATATACACAAAAACGTAAATGTAATTTTAATAAACACATACATTTTACACAAACAAAAATATGTAAGACATATTGTAGTTAGTGGTTAGAGGCGATTAAAACATTACGAGTGTAACTAAGTGACATCACATAAAATAATCTATTTTAAACTTTCATTACTATAACAATCAGAACTTGTATATTTAGATTTTAGTAGCACGTACCGGTTCTTGATGATGATAGACAGAAAGAACATTCCAATTGAACTCAAGATAAATCTATCTGCCCATTTATGATCATAAAAAGCTCACATTTATTAAAGAATCATTCCATTGCATATACGAGTGCAATGTCGCATGCGAAGTTATATTAAACTTCAATTATTTATGTCCTTCATTAAAAATGTCTGCTACAGAAGACTGTATCTTACTGTTTTATATTTAAGCCTCGAATCCGTTTATTAGCACTGCGCTAGAATCGCTAATGCAAGTTCGTTAGTCTGGTCGCTGGTCGTTCTAAATTAGTCCCGTTTCTCACATTGTATTTCAATGGATATTTTTGTATATATCACAGTTGAATATCACAAAGGAAAAAAAATGGGATTGAATTTTATTTTATATAATATCCAACAGACTCCGCGAATAAGTGCCTCTGAAAACTTTAGAACAAAGACGTTGAAAATCTATTAACTCAATACTTGAGTTGAAATCCTACGATTTCATTCATATGAAAAATTTCTCAAATATATGCTGTAGGTGTACATAAAAACATAACTTTCGATCAATTCTCCTGTCATGAGGATTGAGTTTCCGCAGAAGGGGTGTGGTTTCTCAAGGTCAATCTAAATACACCGTAGCGTAACGGAAACGTTGAAGGACCAAAATACCATACATAAATGTAAAAAGACACGCGATACTAACAAATCTATGGTTTCAGCAAACTGATATCTGTTTACCTCATTCCCTAAAAGGGAAAAACCAAATAAAAATATTATTAAAGAAACAAGCATCATACATATATTATTTACTTTGTATACATTTTATTTCCACGTCAAATTTAATGTGTTCCAACACACGATAAAAAATCCCACTGTATCATTAGAAGTACAGTTTGCTTATTTTAGGCTACTTAATATTAATTTTCTAATTCCGGTACCACTCTTTCTTGAACATTTGTATTCTTTCTGATAATGTTTAGAACGGAACACGCTGTAACATAAGATTTATAACTGTTAGCACGAATTTCAAAGAGAGTTGGAAAGCTGAAATTAATTCCAAATACATGATTTAAGTAAATTAATCAGTGTTTTACTATGAACGGTGTGTAGTAAAACAATAGTGTTGTCACACAGGTGTGTCCTAGTAGTAAAATTATTTGCTTGAAAGTCGAGGTCCAATCTCTTACAACAATTATAAATGATAAGCTAAGTTATCGAAAATAAACACTTATTTATATCAAGAGCATATCCATACATAGAATTATGAATTGAGTATCATTTAATTCGAAAGTATTCATAATTATGACGTCTATATATAATAGTCAGATTTCAAAACAAACACAAAGAATCGTAAACAAAATGAAGAGGTTGAAGTAACGACTTCTCTCAACTCCATATCTGTGACTTCACTTCATCACTCCCTTAGGAACGCTTAGATGCGTGCCTACTGATCCAACAAACGTTTTAAGAGATATTTTTTCAACTTATTTCTTTTTTTATTTAGAAGCATAAGTACAGTTAAGATTTTTTTTATATCAATATATGATAACTAGGGAAGCTTTTCAGTACAGATACTTACTTATTACGATGGAATTGTTACGAATAAAAAAAAAGAAAAATATTGTTTGACAACACAAATAATTCGCGTTATTTATGCTACGGAACTGTACATTAAGAGTCAATATATACAACTTATCATGAGGTTGACTACAATGTCATGTTACATGACATAATTGACGTCATATCGTAAAAATATGTGATTTTCAAAGTTTGTTACTACGATAAATTCAATAGAACTTATTTATTATTAAAGTTTTCATATTCTGTAAGTTCTTGGTAGTTTTTCTGAATAGCGCTAAAAGTTATCCTATAAACAGACACGAAACAAGTTTAATACCGACCAAAAAGCTTTATTAATAAAATGTTATATAATAGAAACTGCTAGTTTTCATTAAAAAAAATCTCTTATTTTCAAACATTCAAAATGTGATATGTCCACAAGTTTCGGTCATAACAAGTTTCGTCCAAATTTTAAACCTTATTTACTCTATATTCCTTAATAATAGATTTACGGCAAAGTTACTCAAATTAAGTTTACTAATGACTTACAGATAACAAAAGTAAACAACATTCTAATTGTTATAGTTTTATCAGAATTCGTTTTTTGTCTCTAATTTCTTTTCATTTCTCTGTCATATAGGTTCCATGAAGAAGGCTTAGACTCTCTATGAAAATTTAGCGTTGTCAGTTGTTGTTGATATTTATCAAATAGGTTAAAAAATACTTATATACTATAATGAAAGACTTGTATTTACACGTGGCTTCGCTCGTGTTAATATAGACTACCGATTAAATTTTACATTTCCATCACTCGGAAACAATACTTTTTATTTGGATAAAAGATACCCTATATTCTCTTCTGTAGGTACCCCTGGCAAAGTGTATGCAAAATTTCATGACGATCGATTGAGTAGTTATTACATCTAAGTGTAACAAACAAACTCCCTTTCTATAAGTTTAATACTATAACATTTTTACCGATGTGATATATAATCTATTATTTGCCAATTTTTTTTCAAACAAGTTCTTACCATATACCAAGTGTTATTGAAATCAGCCAACCCGTTCTTGACTTATAAACGGACATACAGATCGATAGGCAGACAAACAGACAGAGATTTTTTAATATTAGAATTGGTATAAGTTAGTTATAAAACGAATATTTATCATAAAATTTGTCCAAAAAAAATGTACAGACAGAACCTATAGACGCTATTTTCTCCCATGCAAAGCTCACGCTTTCTAATAATAATGACACAACAACATGTATCTTACGTCTGTTTTATCTACAAAAAAACTATTAAATTAATTTTCATTAACGTTAATTTACTAAAGCTATAAAGGGACAATGTAGGCATTTTTATTCAGATGAAAGCTTCACCAAACGCTAAATGTTCATTTCGGAAAAAAAAATTACCCTTGTTAAATGTTTAATATTCGTTTGAATTATTTTGTGGACTTAAGTAGATAAAAAAATAAAATCTAAAGAAATCAGTTTTATAATGTTTAATCCTCTACTTTTGCATAATTCAACATTGTTGCTGAAGATGATGGAAAAAAATCGATATTCGCAAGGGACGTGGTACAGCAACTGCCCTTTCGGATATTGTAGATATCCCTTTGACGGCATATTATTTGGGAAGGGTCAGTATGCTGCTACTGCTTGACTACTCCCGCTCCTTTTACTGCATAAACACAACACTTTTGCTGTTCAAGTTGTCATACTAAGATTGACTACATAAGATTGTTTTCGAGTTGCCCTTCTTCACCAGACAACCTTTGGGATAAACGGAATCCAGTTCCATGAACTACTAATGAATGTAATAGTATTGAGAGTACCTATTAATGCACAAACTAAAAGTTGTTATAACTCTGGAGTTCACTGGACTTCTACACGTTGAGTAACCAGCTGACTCACGGCTTATCAATCTGCGGATGTCATCTGAAAGTTAAAAAAATTGTCTTAAGGAGGAGAACCTTAAAGTATGTAACTTACTCTGGTAGAGCATTCGTTTATTAATATCTACACCGAGCACTTAATTTACAATTAATTTATAAGAGGACGGCGATAAAGCAATAAATACACATACCTCAATATTTATGTGATTACAGCACTGTTTAATGGCTAGTCAGTAATGTTTCTACCTAATTACCTTACTACGGCGGGCGTAGCTTAATGTTCGCATGACGGTATACGCCAGTATACCACGCGCCATCGTTGGAATTTATTTTACGAGCGTAACGTTTTTGCTTTACAAATATTATGGGAGTAACCGAATAAGTCGTCCATGTTACATCGACACATTTTCGAGCTCACATTCACATTTTATCGTTTGAACCGAAAGTAATGTATCATTATGTATCAGTATCATTTGTATTTGTATTCAGTAGCATAGTGAATAAAATATAAGTTTTTAACTACATAATAACTTATTAATAATATTTATCACAACTTAAGTAGTGATTTTTTACTTTATTTTATACGTAACTTATGAGTTATCTTTAAAAAAAGTGTTTTATTTTACCAAAAAATAGATAAATACACAATATGTATACGCAAATGTAAATTCGGAGTGTACTTATATCGACAGTGTATTTTCATAATTTATATACTGTGTAATATTGTGTATTTTTTACCTAGTGTCTGTTATACAAATTATTTGTCATAAACACCATAAAGGCACTCGTCGCAGAATGCCTTCACGCCGCGCCGCTTTGCCAGTTGTGGTAATACATATTCCTTTCATGTCAGATTCAATCTGTTATTTAAACTATGTTTACATCAGGTAAGTATATCTTAATCGTATATATACAAACAGACAGAGACACTTTTGATTTCATAAAATATAGTTTTCTCATCTACTGCCTCCTGTATATATTTGAACCCCTGTATCTCCCATTAAGAAAGCAAAAATAATTGGAAGTTCAGAAATATTTGTGCTGCATCTAGAAGAGCATCAATTTTGTGCCAGAGAGAGATATGCTAGTTTGCGGTATCGATTACTGAATTCGTGTGCGGGTCGCGTCCGCAGTTTTCGAACGCGGACGGCATCGGTCAGTACTCTTCACCTTAAACCCTAGGGATGCTAACGCGAAGTTTCAAATGTTTATTTCTACCATCGCCCATTGCTTTTCAGCCTTCAAGCGACTGCTTTGACGAAGGACAGGCTAGAATGTGACGACAATTTCAACTTGACTTAAGAATTACAAAACATTGATTTTATTGGCATATACAAGGCTTAACACCACAGTCCACAAAGGAAGCTCTCGATAAATTATTGTTTTTATTTGCAGTACAAAAATTGTGCGTGCCAGCTCCGACGCGTGACAGGAGTTAACTCCTTAAAAACAATTATCTTAAAATATATATAATAGGCAAAGGAAGTAAATGAATTTATATATTTATTCATTATAATTTAATAAAATTTATTACTTAAAATATAATTTAGATATATTTTTATTATTATTATTATTGGAGTTTAAGGCCTTAAAAATATATTCATATACATATAGTGCATGGTATGAAAAATAGATATGTAGTAACAAAAACGTTTACAAAATGGGCAGTCACATTTATTCCGCGTAATATACTTTTATAGCGCTCCCCACTCCTCAGTCCCAAGTACACATTTACTCTCTCTCTCTCTCTCTCTCTCTTTTCTCACTATAGCATTCAGCATACATGTAAAATATCATGCTACACTACTACAGACAGACTGCATACATAACTAGCTGGCCATAAATTCTGTTAAATAAAACCTTTTCTTTTTTTCAACTTTTTAATTATTTTGAATTTGGAACACGTTTATTATTTTAAAAACTTCTTTCGATTTCGCGCCATTTCACATATTTTTTCGTGTTCATTATCAAATTACAATGTGGAATGGGGTATTAAAGAAAATAGGATTGCAATGATCGCCTTGCACAAAGTGGGTATAGAGCCATCGGTCATATTCCTGATACCTCAAAAGCTTGGTATCAGCCGTATGTTCGTATATCGTACTATCAACAGATACAACAGCACTTCCTCTGTCGAAGACCATAAAAGATCGGGGCCGCCTCGTGCTGTTAGAAATTCAAAGGCTGTAAATGTTGTTAACGCCAGAATTCCTCGAAACCCCATTAGGAAGCAAAAAATCTTATCGCGAGAAATTAACATTCCCGCTTCCTAGCGGGAATGTTGCATATTATAAACAAAACAAGCTCGGTGCTTATCGTCGATATACAGGACATGCCCTAAATCAATATTTACAATTAAAGAGAGTGGATCGATAAAAATGCCTTCTGTCACGATACGCAAGTGAAAGGCACAGAAATATCCTCTTTACCGATGAAAATATTTTTAGGATTGAAGAGCACTACAATAAGCAAAATGATAAAGTGTTCGCTCACAGTTCTGAAGAAGCTGCTCAAGTGGTCGGAAAGGTACAACGTGGTCATCAACCTACGTCAATGATGGTTGGTGGGGCGACTCTTATGAAGGCGTCACAAAGCTACATTTTTGTGAAAAAAGAGTGAAAACTTCAGCCTTGGATTGTGTTGTGAAACCTGTGAGATACACTTTTTGAAAATGTACTGTGAGGACTCTGTACCTGGTCACAAGACACCCACAGCACCACCACTAGCAGGCACTACCCAAGCCTGGCTTGAAACCAACGTTCCAGACTTTATAAGGCCCTCATCTGGCCCAGACCTCAACTCTTTAGACTACATATTATGGTCAGTTTTAAAGCCTGGTTTAACGACACGGCGACATCAAGTCTCTTAAAAAATCTCTGGAGCAAGCAGTGGCAAAATTTCCCATGGAAACAGTCCGTAAATCCATAGATTCGTGGCCAGACAGATCGAAAGCCTGTATAAAAGCCAAAGGTGGCCATTTCGAATAGAATATTTTTTATGTTTTGCTGAGACTTAATAAGTTTTAGTAACATTACATTACTTCATAAAAAAAATTACATTTTATTTGTAATAGAACTTATGGCCGGACTAAGCACTTTATTATAATAAACAAGTATGAACAAGTAACTAAACAATAGTTTCATTGTTTATGATTTTGATTTTATTTATGATTTTGGAACGTAAAATGTTTGAATCTTTGAACTTTTTCTTTAATACTACTTGACATGTTGACATTTATTCCATCGCGTAATGTTGACATGTTGATTAGAAATTTAACATGATTTTAACATTTGATTACATGATGAAATAAATATCAACATGTATAGAATTATTAAATCGTCCAAATTAAATGTAAGTAGTTACAATCTACATACATAAATAAAAATGAAATTCTGTTAGACCGAATTATCTATTTTAGGTTTATCTTATTCAAGAAAAGCTTAACGGTCTTTTTACGAGATTTTTGTATTTCTAGATCAATATTCAAACAATGGATAGGCGTTATTTGTGTACGGTCATAAAAACAAATAGAAAAGAAAGAGGAAACAAATGAAAATATATAGAAAGCTTCACTACTAATTGGCACAGCCCTAACAAACCCAATAACTGATAACGAACACGCGAATGGAAATTTCATTACATACCTTTCGTGTCACAAAAAGTAGATTCTACATGAGTTGTGAGGGTTTATCCTAACATGGACCCTGACATAGCAATTCTAGAAATTTGTGGAATTACCGAATACAGGTTTAACAACCAAAAGGTGCTATGTGAAACTTCCATAGAGTTTTTATGCGCGCCTGTACAATTAATTAATTAGGTACAACGCGTCAAAATTCATTACTTTTTTTATTAAAAACTTTGACTCAATGGTTAGCGAGTTCAGCCTACGACTGCGAATGTTAATTTGATAAGTTTTTGCTAGTGTCGGTCATTGGGAAATCAAAATGTTCTATGTCGAAGTTCCTCGTTATTCTGAAGGAGGACTAAGTTACAATGGAATTTTCAAAGCCTGTTATAGATCAGGTAACAGTATTTTTTTTTTCGTTACTGAATGTCGGCCTTTTAGTGACTATAAACGGATGTGAAGAACGGATTTTGAAAACATAAGTCTGTATTATATATGTCGCAGTAAGATAGATAAAGCCGTAATATAGTTATATCCCTAGGGATATAATTATATACCGTAACATTGTTATAAGAAAGCGATTCATTACTATCCCACTAGGAATATAGTTATAAAACGGCCCAAGTTTAGTGATATACTTATATTACTAGATTAAGTTTAGTGAAATAGCTTTCGGAGTGTGCGGCTTGGCTACAAAATAATAATTCTACTAATTGGTCGATTGGAATACGCTTTGTACAGTACCAAAAAAACTGCTCTTTTCATCGCACTATAAAAAGAACACCATACAAAGCGGTCTTTTTGGAGTAGATCCTCAAATTGGTTTGTCATCACAAGTGCCTGCTGATTTGCTTAATAAACTAAGAACTGAAGAAGATCTTGAGAAGATATTAAATCAACAACAATCTTGTTCATCGGCAACACTTGCACATAATGACGAATTACCTGTTAACTATGTTAACTTTGTTAAAGATTGGTAACCCAGAAATGCAACACAGCTTTCAAACATTACTTTGAATGGTCCTATACCAAATGAAAACTTGTCACTGAGAGAAATATGCCAAAAATTGTCGCGCTTTGGTGGTCAAGGTTATTTAAAATGTTTCTGTAAAAAATCGAATATATAGTGTTCTACTAAAAGATGTGCCTGTGAGAAGCATTCAGTGCTATGTAATTCTAGATGTCATGATTCCTTTTCTTGTCTGAACAAAAATTAAAAAATACTTTTAAAAGAACCAAGATCTCAACTTAGTGGATAAGAAGTAAAGAAATCTCATAACTGTCGATTAGCTTTAAAATATTTTTAATGTTTGATTAGTTTTAATTGTATTCTTAATGTTTAAATTCCAAAAAATATGATCGTTTTAATTATAATTGAAATTACTTTAATACGTGTTAATGTCGCAAAGTATTGTAACTAACTGCAGGATACATAAAGTTGATTAAATTTAAATAAAGATAAAACCAATATAATAATATGGTTTTATTTAATTATATATGGTAGCTTTCTATTTCACTAAGCTTAATCAAGTAATATATGTATAACACTGAACTTAATCTAGTAATATAAGTATATCACTAAATTTGGACCGCTTTCGTATAACTATGTTACGGTATATAATTATATCCCTAGGGATATAACTATATTACGGCTTTATCTATCTTACTGCGACATATACATTGTTTGTTAGCAAGAGCAATAACAAAGTCGGAACATAATTATACAAGCGCATTGTAGACAGCAATTAAACAACTGTTTACAACAAGTAAAATAAACTGGACAATTTTTATAAAGCTTTCTATATTGGCATAATGCTTCTAGCAATCGGAAGTAATAATATTATTTCTTATATTAACACTAATGAGCCAAAGTAAATTTAAGCACTGGAATACTTATGTTATGGGTACTAAGGCAAAGAATAGACAACATATATGATACATATGTAGGTAAAATTAATAGAGAAATACTATGAGCCATGACTTAACTCAAAACGCTCGTATTCACAAATGTAGGTATTAACTATACTGGAACTGCAACTGTAGTTAAAGATGCGGACGCTGGCTCTTATGCTACTTCAGAAATGCGACCAGTTTATTTTAAAAATATGTTTTTATTTCTTTGTTTTCACTGAAGGTCGCTTAATGCAATGGTAGCGATATTGCCTTTTCCGGTGATCCGGTGTATGTTTGTTAAGGCGTTTGTTCTAGAGTCATGATTTAACACAAATAAGCGCGTGTCATTTTTATTTATAGTAAAAATGTATTCTATATATATTTTAGTAGTTATAGTACATGCTTAGTTTAGTGCGAAATAATTTATGTAAGTTATCCGACATTTATTAATTTATTTTATTATATGCATTGAAACCTATTCTGCTTTTATTTTAAACTAGCCCGTCCCGGCTTCGCACGGGTGGACAAAATTATTTTTTTTTCTATTATTAAATATTTTTCCTTTAGCGCCATCTAGCGTCCGGTAGACGAACTACTGGCGGTTATATGATAACAAACATACACAAAGTATTGTCATAATATAATGAGGATATTAATTACAGCTGATAATAGCTTAACGATCAAAAATACTTAACGTAATAGAAGAGAAAATAATACAAAATTTAAATAGATTACTGGCACTTAAAGCGTTTTCGTTTTTAATTAGATCAAAATTTTATAACGCGCTATAATGCTTTACTCATATACTGTACTCATATTTGTATGCGTATGTGTAATGCGAATAAACAGGAAGGTGTTTAACTGATTAATATTTGGTTTAAATTTAAACGGAGTCTTGCCACGCTACGTAACTATTGGTAGGGGACTGATTTGAATCTAAGACAACATGCAAACATAGCAACTTTAGTCAACAAAATTAGCAAACTTCGTAACGGGCACTAATTGTGGAAACTTGGCGTAATTAATGTCCGCTACTGAAAGTTATGATAGTAAAGTTGCTAGATATTTTTTTTAATTTGGTTAAACATTTAACAGTTCAAAACAAATTATTTAAAGATATTGATGAAAAGCTTTTTATAGTGTTATTTATAGTTTATTGGTTTGATGATTCGATATAGAGTTTCACTGTTGACTAAACATAATTCCAATAGGTACCTACTCAGTTTAACATTAGTATTTTTCTTGAGACTCTGAAGTGAATTAAAGTTAACATCGATGTAATCTGTGTTAGCCGAGTGTTATTTGAATTACAACACTATTCTCTTTAATAAATCACCTGTTTTGATTGTTATCGTGGTTAAAACTTCATCAATAAAAGCTATGGCTTTGTTGACTGTGTAGGAGGAAAACAAAAGAAATGTTGCTTCGGGTTACACTTCGCAAACTACAACTAATACATGTCAGCGTCAGCACTGTTTTACTAGTCTCAAGCTGCGAATTTACGGTCAGTTTTTCGCATCAGTTGAACTGACGTCAATCCAAAATTTGATCGTGAGTGTCGAATCATCACTCCAGAGTTTTAACTGAAGACGCGCCATGTATTTCCGAGATTATCATAAATCCATCTCAGCGCGTCGCGCCAAACTGATCGTGAGTACATGATCGTCAATCTAACACAAACAGGTAGTACACTTCCTAACAGCCCGGCCGATTGAAAACTGAAGAGCCGGAGTGACGCCAGTGAATGCGGAAATCGAGTTGGCCTAAAACCATTTGGAGTGACGCCACAGTTTTACGAAAAACAGATCGGCAATGCCCACTATAATAGTAATAACTGTATCGGTCTTCATCATTTCACAGCACTGCAATATTTTCGACCTTGTATGATAGTTTTATTCAATTAGCTTACAGAAAAGAAATTCTTAAACTTACTACATAACTACTGAAACCATTAAGTGGACAATACTCTTTGTCGATTTTGTAACTATAGTAACTGTGAGCACTAATATAACTATTTATGTTACTTGGTTCAACCTAGAAAAATACGAATAATAATATTTGCTCACAGAGAAACAAATATTCGTATATAGCAATATATAGTGACAACGCCGCCGCTCGTCTATCAGACATCCCGGCTATCTATGATGATAAATACGCAGACTCCCCGCAGTTTACGACTCTCGCGTTATGTATTGCTTTATTTATATGAAGTAAATGTCTCTGTTACTGATTCTGAGTATAGGGACTTCAAAGTTTCATAAAAGTAAAAAAAAAAAAAAATATACCGACTTCAAAACTGTGCAACTGTTTGGTGCAACGATAGCGATCCTGTCTTTCGCGTCGACGATCCTGGGTTCGAATCCCGGAAGGGGCAGATATTTGTGTGATGAATACAGGCATTTGTACCTGAATCATGGATATTTATATATATTTCTATTAATTTTACTTACTTATATGTATGTTTATCCGTTACCCTAGTATCCATAACACAAGCCTTACAGTAGTTAGGGCTAGGCTTATTGGTGTGATTGTAAAAAATATATATTTGTTTGTATTCAAATTACTTTTCTTAAATTTTACTTATAATTAAGCCTGAAAAATTTATTCGCTCGAATACCTATACTCATTTATTGCTGTTGCTGTTATTCCAATGACACGTTTTCATAGTGACTGATGATTTAACTATCTCAAAAACGATTGAACGGAGATTTTGATGAAAGTTATACAGTTCCTAAAGTTGGACTACACCTAGTTTAAGTAAAAAAATATTATTTGCAATCCAACTTACAGTTTATGCGATGTGCGAAGACAAACAAAAAATGTATTAAAAACAGTATTACACGATATCAGTCATTTTTACGTAAGTTACTAATTAGTTAGAAGAAATTTAACTCACGTACATGCATATGCGATAACTTAAAAGGTATTTTTAATAGAAAAATACTAGAAAACATCGTCTTTGCTCACATGTTATTCTTGGGTGGGAGTAAGGAAAGTTTCAGTAATAAAAAAAGCATTTAAAAAATTGATTTCGCAGACATCATATATCACAATCTCCATATAGGGAAGAATACGAGACTTAAATATTTGTCATTGTTACATTTTGAACTTATTTTTATTATGTATTGTTGTATTATTATATTTTTTTAACCTTTTTGATTTTCTCGGATTTATAACGCAACTTAAAAAGAATTAATATTGATCTATCTATCCTATTTCAATAAAATACAACTGATCTGAACAACTTAAAAGTTTGTTTAAAATAATAAAAAAATTGACATAGTAGATTGTTATAATTTTTGGGATTAGTCATTGGCAAACTCAGCTTACTATATTGCTTACTATATTTGGAGCGGAACGAACGAAGTGAGCGAAGCTCCCATGGATCAGCTTCAATGACGAAATGTCTGTTACGCCATAACTTACAGAGTTCTTAACCGATTTTAATATTTTTTGAATCGAATTAACAGGTTTAGGACCAGATTGTGACAAAATTCCCATCGAAACAAAAAAAATATTTTTTATTTTTTAGGTATTACGCTCCGCTCCAATATATGGTGCTAGCGTAGCTTTATGCTTAGCGACTGCATCGCCTAGTTGGAGCGGAGCGAAGCGAAGCTTCCATGGATCAGCTTCAATGGCGCAATGTCTGTTACGCCATAACTTCCTGAGTTCTTAACCGATTTTAATATTTTTTGTGTCGAATCGAATCAACAGGTTTAGGACCAATTGTGACGAATTGACCCGAATTTTGAAATTTGCAAAAATTCCCATGGAAACAAAAAAATATTTTTTTCTTTTTTTAGATATTACGCTCCGCTTCAATATATGGTGCTAGCGTAGCTTTATGGTTAGCGACTGCATCGCCTAGTTATATACGGATGTTATGTAGATAAGACTCAAACTCTATTTATTGCTCTAAAAAGAGTAGGAAAGTATAACATATTTGCTGTAGCGAGACTATTAAAATAGGTCGATTTAAGCTGATCTCATTACTTATCCGGGCTATGAAACATCGCCACTCACATTGTGATTTACATAATTACGCACGCTAGGGTAATTCTGTTGATAAACAGACTTTATAATTTGCATATTAGAAGTATTCCGATCTAATTCAAGCAACGTTTACTACTCGAACACTTACAAACCAATTTTAAATTATGCATAGTGTACTTCGACTTTTTTCTAATTTCTCATTACTAATTTAAAACTCATAATAAGAGTGATCTTATTATGAGTTTTGGTGTGAACCAAGAGTGTTTAGTTACAACAGAGGTACATTAAACTTAATAATAATAATAATAAATAATAATAAATTACGCTTTACTGCACACACAGATAGAATACAGAGAAATAAAAATAACAAAGATAATTAATATTAGCTTCCTTAAAAATAAAGTAATCATTATTTATTACAGCTCAACAATAATAGTAATAATTGTTACTTAAACTAAATACTTTGATAAATAATTATAGATAAATAAAATTATATATAATCTGAAGCTAATTATTTTGTTTTATAATTTTAACAAGTTGTGCCCATGAGTTATTACAGGTTGAATAACTACCTCGTATACACTTTGTTTGAACTTCACAGATACACAACATCATACTCAATTTAAATATTACTGGAGAACAGGTAATTTCAAGCCTTTTGAACGAACAATAACAATTATTATATTTATTAATAATTTTTAATTTATGTTACTGGAATTTAAAAACATTGAATTGAAAATAAGGAAAAAAGATGTCAAACAATAATTTAGTAGCTACGGTTATAAGTCTAAGTTATAAGGCGTCCGGTTTTAATAGAAACCAAAACATAGAAAACTATTGAAAGTTTGAATAATACTGTAATTATCAAAATAAAGAAGCCACTTTAGCGGATTGCTTCATTTCTAATATTTCAAAAAGCGAAACATTACTTAGACATTAATCTAATTTTGCTGAAAAGCATTTTTTTAAGTTTCTCTACCACTTTTTGTATTTGTTATTTGTTTTTGGAAGTTCAAATAATGGGACTTCTTCACCACACCTGTGTTATGGATATCAGGGTAACAGATAGACTAATTAAAGGGCACGTTGAGCAACAGACCCGCAGGTCCCTGCTCCACCTGCAGGCATGAGCACGTAGACATTGTAATTAAGAAAATTCATATACATATATCTATATAAGTAGAATAAGCTTTTTGCGTTAGATTGGCCGTAAATATTCATTTTACTTAGTTATTTTAAAAAACTGCCTTGCATATTTCAGTTATAGAATTTCAAAGCGGTATATTTTACTGAAAGCCTACTATAAGTTGTCCAGAAAATATTCAGGTAAAATAAAAATTTATTACGAAACGGTGAAGCTAAATGTAAAAGAGTAGTATAGTTTTATACTTATCGCAGTAAGACTATATTTTATATGTATATATAATCCCTGTCACTTTTTGATGATATTTTTTCTTGATAATGAATTTGTTTCGACTTACGATATATGATAGGTTTCATTTTAATTTTTAACACAGCAAGGCGTGGCCGGGTCAGCTAGTGCTTATAGGTATATAATCGGGCGTTGCCCATGTAAAACACGTTCATTTAACATTTCATTTGTAAAAAAATATTTGAACAAATAATTATAAACTATGGTTATAATTTATTTATTTATTCAAAATGGCCCTTTATTGCATATTTCGCATTCTGGCTTTAAACTAAAGGGTTTGTAAAGGTTTACGTTAGTGTGATAAAGATTAGCTCTTGCCGGGTAGTTCATTTTAATTCTTATCTTTTACTTAGGTAAGTATCTAACATAGTCCTATTTGGTATGTAAATTAATTAAAATTTGCTTTAATAAACACTTTATTAACTAAATTTAAAACAAAATACAACGAAGACCTAAATGCCTAATTGAAAGCTAAATAAATAGAAAAAACACATATTGTAATAACTCTATTTACTACGGTGAAACAAATCTATTGAAAACTAATATCCGGAAAAGCCAATCATCCAATATGACGATAATGATAACAATTTGTTCCATCATAAATCGTTTGTCCTATCAATATCTTAGCTATATATTTTTTTATAAAATAACAAACTTTTAATGAAACAAAGAATAAAAGATGACTAGGGTGATGAAGGACACGGATTGGCGTCCCCGGAAGGGTTGATGTTTGCACGATGAATAAGTTATGGCTATTTATAAGAATATTACTTTTCTATTTATCATATATTTATGTATATTTAATACTCTTGCATTCATAACACACACCTCACAGTGTTTTCTTTGGGCTAGGCTAATAGATTTTCAGAATTATAGTCGCCTGCTTAACTATAATTCTGAAAATCTATTATAACTTGGAAATTATGGCAAAACCCTCTATTTTTTGGAGGAGGCATTCGTTTAACAGTGAAGGCCGCCGTTTCGGGTAAGATGATTTTATCAAAATGTTTATTAAAGAATCGGACCCAGTGTAACACTGAACCACATTCCACAAATAATAAAGCCGCACTTAATTATACAAACATTTGAGGTATCACTAAGTTTGACATTCATTCGTTGTTTAAAGCTTACGAAAAAATGGGTTTATCGTTGCGACCGACATTATTAAGTGTGTGGGCACTAGAGCGGTTAGCAGCAGCATCTGTTTCTGAAAAGCGTCTCAAACACCATTCGTTGGTCACAAAATTAAAACATGCGCTTTTTCTCCTTTTTATGACAATTTTTCTTTTCGATTAAGGCTTCGTCTCAAATGCGTAAACCTGTGAAACCTGTGAAATTACATTCAAACTACCCGCCTGCTTTAATTAACAAATGTCGCCTTATACAGTCAGTGACTAAACTTTCCCCTAGATTGGGTCTCTCAATGGAGTTATACTTAGTAGAAGTTGTGTTTGCACCAAATTTGCCTGTTTCCTGATCCAACATGAAGCTTAATAATTTAATTTGAACATCGAATTAGACTCTGAATACAACGCAACCGCATAATTTATCCATAAAGCAATACAAAATGTTTAATAACCTATTATTAACAACCTCAAATTTCTATCAAATAGGAACACCATTTTTTTCACAACGATTGAAAACGTCTGAAAAAACCCTATAACCAAATACATATGTTTAGTTTCTTTTCATTTCATTGAACTAGTCCTATACTTTGGTAAGTATATTACTTATTTAATTTAACAGGTTTCTTGGTTATATGAATAGTTATAGTCGTTTTACGTAACCCATTCCGTTTCTCCGTAACATTTAACTTTGGCATGCTGGCAACGCTACAGGCTAAATTCGTGACATGACCTTAATTAATCTTATCAAAAAGTACTTTTAAAATAACCATATTCCTCGAGGGTCATTTTATTTATTTAAATTAGTACAGGCCACATGGTACATATTAAAATAATCCTTACTAATATTATAAATCGGAAAGTGAGTTTGTTTGTTTGTTTGTTTGTTCCGCTTTCACGCCGTAACTATTGAACCGATTGCTTTGAAATTTTGCAGACGTAAAGATAAAAGTCCGGATTAAATAATAGGGTACTTTTTATCCTGGAAAAAAAATTGATATTCCCGAGGAAAAACAAAAATATTGTTTGCTTAATGGATGTATTTTAGATGGCGCTGTGTGTCGTTTAAAACAAGGTAAAATATTGCAAACGAATATAAACATGTAAATTTAGAAGCTTAATGATACGATAATGAATCCCCGAAAATGAAGAATTCCCGAGGGATGACGTACAATTTGTTTTATCGTCTAAACTGTTTTTTTTACATCTACTTATATGTTGCTAACGAATATGAACATGTAAATTTTAAAGCTAAATGATACGAAAATGAATCTTCGAAAATGAGGAATTCTCGAGGGATGACGTACAATTTGTTTTATCGTCTAAATTGTTTTTTTTTTACATCTACTAATCCTGAAATCACTAAAGTCAACGAATTACTAATTGGTATAAGTATTAGTTACGTTATTTAGTTCTTGAGGTATGCGATAGATGGCGCTGGGTGTTTTTTAAAACATGGTAACGATGTGTTTTTTAAAATACATAAGAAGTGGAATGATAGCTTACACTATTTAGTTCTTGAGGTATGCGATAGATGGCGCTGGGTGTCCAAAATCTACCTAGTGTACCATTCAGTTTTGGTTTAACAACTAATTGTATCCAGCGTTACATCGCGCTTCTTAGATTTTTCCGTGGGAATGAGAAGTTTTCTTATAGTTGTGCTTTATACCGCAATATAACCGAATTCCACGCGGGCGAAGCCGCGGGCGGAAAGCTAGTTATAAAATACTTAATCTAAAAAACATTTTTTAAACTAACTTAAACACGGAAGAGTAAAAAAAAACATTATTTTATCTAAATATATTCGGATAATAACTAGTCCGGCCATAAATACTTTTACATAAAACTTTTACTATTTTTTAATTATTTTAAATTTGGAACGCTTTTATTAATTTTAAAAATGTTTCGATTTCGCGCCATTTCTCATATTTTTTCGTGTTCATTAGCAAATTACAATATGGAATGGGGTGTTAAAAAAAATAGGATCGCAGTCATCGCCTTGCACTAAGTGGGGCGTAAGAGCCGTCGATGATATTACAGACACTTCAAAAGCTTGGTATCAACCGTATGTTCCTATATCGTACTATCAACAGATACAACAACACTTTCTCTGTCGAAGGCCATAAAAGATCGGGGCGGCCGCATACTATTAGAACTACAAAGGCTGTTAATGATACTAACCCAGAATTAGTCGAAATTCCATTAGGAAGCAAAAACTCTTATCGCAAGAAATGAAGATTCCCGCTAGGACTCTCTCGCGTATTATAAAACAAGACCTGAAGCTCGGCACTTATCGTCGATATACAGGACATGCCCTAAATTAATCTTTACAATTAAAGAGAGTGGATCTATCGAAATTCCTTTTGTCACGATACTCAGGTGAAATATCCTCTTTATCGATGAAAAAAAATTCACGATTGAAGAGCACTACAAAACGCAAAATGATAAAGTGTACGCTCACAGTTCTAAAGAAGCTGCTCAAGTGGTCGGAATGGTACAAAGTAGTCATCATCCTGCGTCAGTGATGGTTTGGTGGGGCATGTCTTATCAAGGCGCCAGAAAGCTACATTTTTGTGAAAAAGGAGTAAAAGCTGCAGATTAGCACTATCGGTATCGGTGACGGTTATATTGTGAAACTATTACTATTTCTTTAAGAAAGTTACCTAAATATAATAGCACATTGGATACGTTCACAGTTTTAGATGTGTTTAGCACTTGGTATCAAAATTCGAAATAATCTTTACAAGATCTTACAAAAAAAATAATAACACTTTTGGCCTTAATCACAGCACATAGAATGCAAACCTTCTCTAAGATAATGATACACACTATTGAACCACAATCAGATGGTATTATTATCAAAATACTTGATCATGTTAAAACGTCCAGATTTGAATCAGTTCAGTCAGTAAAAATCAGCCTATTTCTTCTTTACGAACATTAACAGATTATTTTGAGAAGTCAAAAACTAGGGAATCGGATTAACCTATTTATTAGCAATAAAAACCCCATCGCGTTGTAGGCACGCAAACTTTAAGTCGATGCACTAAGTCAGTCTTATAACAGTGCGGTACTCTAGATCGTGTAAGAAAGACTGCTAGTTGTTCCGGAAGTTCACAGGTCTTTGGTAGATTTTATAACAGAGATATAGTGAAGTGTTAGTATTCATAATTAGGACTTTGTTACCTCGATTATCTCAAGTACAACAATCAATAAAGACTACTTACCAAATTAATATTATAATTTTAATTAGTAGGAACATTTATTTTGTGTGTTCGTGATTTCAATAGAAGACTCTAAATCATAAATTTGCCTTTGATTTTTAATGATCTACCTACTTGCGAACTCTCAATATCTACATAGTCCTATCCCAATCTCGAGTACGAAAGCGTAAGTATAATTAATGATTAAACTAACTTACGTGAAGTTCTATCATAATTATACAAGAGTTTTCGCCGAAGAGTTTGGCAACCTCATGGCCTCCCGCAAATTAATTACCAGGTGGGTACAAAAACTTAACTCTGAGCGCCACGAGGAGCGATTATGACAGCAGCCGGCACGGCAGGTCGGACATCTACCCTCACAAACAAAAAAATACCCTCTTAAATAAGTGCAAAAGGCGAATCCGGAGCTATACTACATAGTCCTATGCCAATCTTAAGGACGAATACTCTCTTGTAATTATAATAGAACTTCACGTACAGGTTAGTTCGTTTAATCATTAAAAATACAGCACTTCTACAATGAAAAGCATAAATAATAAGCAAACAACCTGAATATAGACTTCTGCACCACAAAATGTCACTTTGGTTCGACCATATATTACTAGATCTTTATTTTTACTCTAGCCTCTAAAATGTTTGATGCAATAAAATATTTGGTGACTGCATTTTTAGAGTTCCGTACCTCAAAAGGACAAAACGGAACCCTTATAGGATCACTTTGTTGTCCGTCCGTCCGTCCGTCTGTCAAGACTTTCTCAGGAACGCGTGGAGGTATCAAACTAAAATTTATATCCAATACTCAGGCCTACTGTCCCTTGGAGCTGTGAAAAAATCAAACTCCTTAGTCAAAGCAATCAAAAGATACAGACGTTTATGCCGCAAATTTCCTCAAATTTTCGAAACTCGCACGGGAATCAAAACCTACAGGGTACTTCTCGTAGAATTAGAACCTTGAAATTTGGTACGAAGTAACGTCTTATAGTACAGATAAAGGAAAAATTGCAAAAACCATAAATTTTTAGTTACATCATATAATAAAAAATATTTTTGGAAATTTTAAAGTTACTACCTCTTTTCTCATGAACGCGTAGAGGTATTAAATTAAAATTCATATCAAATACTCAGGTCTATAATACCTTTGAGCTGTAACAAAATCAAACTTTTATGTCAACGCAATCAAAAGAAATAGCAATTTAAGCCGCATATTTTCGAACTCACAACTACTCGCGAGGGAATTAAAACCTAAAGGTTACTTCCAGTCGATCTAGAATCTTGAAATTTGGCATGAAGCAATGTTTAACAGCACATATAAAGGAACAATTCCGAAAACCTTAAATTTTTTGTTATATCTTCATTTTGCAATAAAAATACCATAACTATGACTCGATTGTCGTGATGGGTGAACTTTTACTTATATACCTACAGGTTTGTACGGAACCTTCGGTGCGCGAGGCCGACTCGCACTTGGCCGGTCTTTTTACAGTTATATTTGTCCTTAACTTTTAGATACGTTTTTACGTTTACAATGTGCTTGACGCGTTCGATAACTACTTTTGTGGACAGACTGTAAGTATTCAAATATACAAAAGTTACTAACACATTTTAGTAAATATCTTAGAAAACTGAATGTAAACAGAACTTATTCTTGAATAAATAATTTATAATCAAACGTAGGGTTCAGTTGCGTATATTAGACCGTCTTGTCTTGTCTTGTCCGTTTGCCACTACAAAACCTCATCTCATCTTAAAACAAAAATAGAAACAGCATATTTTTATATAACTTTACAATTTTCCCAAATTTTAGTATTTTGTATAAATGAACCTTAACGTGCTGTAATTAAGTCTTAGCGACTTTGTGACTTCTGCATTAGTTAATAATAAACCTAGAAGAAGCGTTAACATATCTTTATTTCGTGTATGACAGAATAAAACCAGATCTAGTAAATTCATAATTCCGTTAAGAAAATGTATTTCAACACAAAAACAAAATAGCTTTTGTAGAACCAGGACGTTTATACCTATCGCTAGATTCAAGTATGGCTTACTGAGCTGAGGGATCAGCGGGATTAGTGGGGAATTCGGAAGAATCCCCATGTTACAGCCGGTATAACAAAAACAGTGTGGAGAAACTCTTGGAATTTTACATATAAACGACGTTCAATAAAAACAAAAAAGAACTTGCGCTAAGCTTATGCTGGCCTAATTTTCATTCGCTACAATCATAAAGACAGTTTGAGATTACTTCTACGTAAAGAAACAATTATGTTTCAACTAAAAATATCTTAAAATAAGTATAAAGTATTTTCATCACTCACAATCACAATTATGTATCAACTAAAATATCTTAAAATAAGTGTAAAGTATTTTCATCACTCTTAATTACACAATTTAAAATACTTCAGTTGATATAAAATCGTCCCACTAATTTTCTTTGTCATAGCTCGAAAGCCGAACAAAGCCTTCATTTACACTAATTGTTCTTTAATTAAAACGTACAACTCTGAGTAACTTCATCATTGGGAGCTTTAACAATAATTTAAGCCAAGCTGAAAGAATGTCCTGGCGTTCACACCCAGTACAAAAAAAAAACATTTTATACCTACCGCTGTGCAAAGAATCTGAGAGATGAATCTATAATATATATTATATATATATATATATATATATTATAATCTATAATATATATATAAAGAATCTATAATATATATATAAAGAATCTATAATATGAAAAGTAAACAGACGGACCGTTTCTGGCATAACTGCAAGCCATGGGATATCTCATATAATATTAAAACGCAAATTTCTTTTTACTCTCTCCATATGAATCAAATATTGTACAATACAGATAAAAAGATTAAGACATACAAGACATCGATGCGTTATATGCAAGATAAAAGCGAACCCATTGAAAAGAAGATATACTTATGTAAGTCAACAACAACTATCTTAATAAATCAGTAGTCACTACAAAAAGTGTCAGTTAAAAGATGTCATTTTTCATTGCCTGTTTAAAGAAGAAACAGTTTTAGACATTCCTTGTCCTATAAAAGTAACGAATGACAAAGAAGACTCACGATCCTGTGAATCTTACATCGTTACGATATATAGTTGAAGTACTACAGCAATATTTTTCAATCTTGAAAAAGTAATTTGTTTTGAAGTCCGTACGATCTAACTCGACCGACACACCGAAGCGGCAACGGTCAACAAATATTATATTACTATCATATTCGTACTGTTGAGAAATCACATATTACCATAATCGTCTTAAAGACGAGCTTCACAAACGAAAAACCATGTTTTATTTCATGACAAAACCTCCGCTTTAGTTGAATACGGCAGCTGTAACTCATGTTTTAATTTCCCTGGTTTAAACGAGGTATGCGAAAAGGAAATTAATAAATTAATTTATTTTTTTAACATGCTCTTGTAGCACGATATGCATGTTAATTTTTTTCAATTTAATATAAAGATTGAGCTAAGCTAACATCACCTTACAACATTAGATCATAAACATAACTTTTCTGATCAGTTATTATTTATTAAAACGCAAGTATTAAAGGTTAAATTTTTAATTAGGTTTTTAACAAGAGATTTTCCTTCAATCTATTTAAGTCACTCAATACTAAGTTGAAGAAGGGAATATTATGCAGTTTAAGTCATCAAAATAATAAGTCAACAAATATTAAACTTTTACTAACTACAACTTTTACTAATAATTAACTAAGTTTTAATTTTTTTTTTAATTACAAAAAGAATTTTAGAATTACTCATGTTATACATTTCTCATCATCGACTCCCGTAGTCCCACATCGCCCTATGAGGAGGAGGATGTCTTGAATTATTTATCATATACCCATTGAAGGGCCTACCTATTTCAACGGATTTCATAGATCATGAACACTTGAGAAAGAGAGCGCAAAAATTAATAGTTAATTCAGATAAGACAACATGTATTATCTCTAGAATGTTAACTAATACCTGTCTCGTTAGATTAAGAGATACAGCATTTCTTGTAATTACTTAAATAAGAATTTCCTATTGCATAAATAGAGAGCTTTCAAAAATTAATAAATAATTTTAACAGAAAAAATAAGATAGCATTGAAAAAATGCAGATCTCTCGCAATATAATATACATCATCATATCAGCCGTACGACGCCCACTGCTGGACATAGGCCTCCCCCAAGGATCTCCACAACAATCGGTCCTGTGCTGCCCGCATCCAGCGTTTTCCCGCGACCTTTACCAGATCGTCGGTCCACCTCGTAGCGAGCCTACCCACTGAGCGTCGTCCGGCACGCGGTCGCCATTTGAAAACCTTTCCGCCCTAACGGCCATCAGTTCTCCTTGCTATGTGTATTGCCATTTCTTGCCATTTCTTTGAGCTATGTCGGCGGTTTTTGTTCTCCTACGGATCTCCTCATTTCTGATTCGATCGCGTAGGGAAACACCAAGCATAGCTCTCTCCATTGCCCGCTGGGCGACCTTGAGCCTTCTTACAAGACCCATAGTGTACGACCACGTTTCACTGCCATAAGTCATCACAGGCAACACACACTGGTTAAAGACTTTCGTCTTAAGGCACTGAGGTATTTTGGACGCGAAAATGTATCGCAGCTTCCCGAACGCTGCCCACCCGAGTTGGATTAGACGAGAGATCTCTCTGCATAATATACATATATTATATATATTATTACTTTAAATGAATGTCAAAAAAATGAGTTTGAATAAAATGGACATAAAAACGATTACTCGTAACTTCCCTCAGGGTGAGTGTAATTTAAAAAAGTGCGCAGTTGTTGACTTAATTAAACCCGGGAGTTTGTACGATGAAAAAGGGTCCATATTGTTGCAAGAAAGGGGAGGGCAGGAGAAATACAGAGCGCAATACAAAAAGTTCAACATTCGCCTCGGTTTCTCATTTTTTTACAAGACATACTAGTAGAATTGATGTTTGAAACGAATATGCTTTATTGACATTATTTCTATATTAATGAAAACATTTAGCAGAAAACCATTTTTGTGTTCTCTTTTGTTGTCTCTCGGTGCCTCCTTTTAATTTGATGGTATAAAATAAATATTCATTTATATTTAAAAATACATGTAAATATTACGCTTGACCAATTTTTTACAGTAGTTTGAGAATGCTCAAACTAAAAAAAACTTTTCTCAAAATATATCACTCCATCACTTTTATGCACTGATACCAGAACCAAAGTAAACACTGTAAGGCTTGTGTAATGGATACTAGGGTATCTATGTACCTATCATATAAGTATGTCTATACATATATGATACATAGATATGTAATATTTATAGAACCATATATAAATACCCATCACTCAGGTACAAATGCTCGTATTCATCACACAAACATTAACTCCTTCCGGGACTCGAACCCGGACCATCGGTGCGAAAGATAGGATCGACACCGTTACACCAAACTAACAAACATTATAGCTCTGATTTTTTTTCCTGTACAAAAAAAAATCTTAAGCAAAAGTATTATACATTTTCAAGTAGACTGTATGAGCGTATTCAATATCGAATTTATAATAGACCGACTTTATCACAAATTGCCGAACATTTTTAATTTTCGCAATGAGACTTCATATTATAGCCGCCGAGACCACAAGGTCGCATTCGGCGCTGTCTCCCAGCGGTACGCGTTCATTTACTAGATAAAATATTAAAGTCATTAACTAAATGTAGTCAAACCGAATTTAGAACTTGCGATTGTTAGGTAGACCACCAATAAAAACTAGTAGCACTAATACTCGTATGTAGCCTAATTTATTTAGAAAAATATGTAGTATACACACACAGTCACAAACACTAAGCTACGTAACTAAAGTAGTTTACCGTCACTATTTCATGAACACTACGCGAACACCGTTTAATCCTCTTGATCTACTGGCATCCACATTTTTGTCAGTGAATTATGTTCATTCATTAATTTTTCGTCACTTTTAAATGTTTTTCCTTAGAGAATGTATTATTAACTTCAAGGGAAAAAAAAATTTAAGAGTTGTTAATTTTTTTCCTTTCGTACATCCTACTAATATTATAAATGTGAATGTAAGTTTGTTTGTTATGCTTTAACGCAAAAACTACTAAACCGATCATCATGAAACTTCTTACATATATTCTTGGAGGTATTAGAAGTAACATAGGATACTTTTATTGAAAAAAAAAACTATTTTTATGGCTTAAATGCGGGCGAAGCCGCGGGTAAAAGCTAGTAGTTTATAAATACAAATTAGTATTTTCTGTAACTTGGATTTTTAACATTTTGTCGATTACACCACAAAACAAAAGAGATGTAAAATAACAGATTGTTGCTTAAAACACTAATGTGTTACAATTTTATCGCAAACAGCTATCTACAAACAAGGACAAGCTTGAAATTTGCTAACTCCGTGGTTAATATAATGTGCAAATAATATGCTTAATAGTATAGATGACGCAACTTTTAAATGAGCCATGTCTAAGAGAAAAAGTTGTATTTAATTAAACTCAATTTTCTCTATTAATAAAATATCGCTCTTATTATCAACCATGCCCGGAACCAGTTCTTATAAAAAAATATATAATGAGATGCGACATAACTTTGCTAAGGTTTTTTACACGTGTCAGAGAAAGTTGTATGGTCAGCAAAAAAAAAAGGAGCAAAGTATTCCTCGCACAGCTAAAACATAATAAACACGGGTTTAATTTGTTTGTTTCAGCTATCTGCTCCGCAATGTGGCGGAGTAGGCAGGCAATGCGGGCGGGTTGAACATCTCTCCACATGCCGACAACACTCTGCAGTCAGCAGAAAGGTAAACTAATATATATGAATAATAAATTCTAAAACTCGTCTATATCAAAGCGGTAGAATCTGAGTTAAATTACTCAGTAATAATTACAATTACTAATATACAATAAATTGTTATTGTCAAAAAATGAGTGGCGACAATAAAAGAACGGTAACAAAAAAGCATTTCTTTATTTTCTGTCTGCATGTGTGTGCAATTAAATATAGTTGGTGATGCACCAACTATATTTAATTTTAACTATATTTAATTACTACAAGCTAACAATTACAAATTATATGCATGACGGCCAACGTCAAGACAAAAACTTCTCTTTTTTTTTAAAACAAAACTAATTCTTCTTTTAACCAAGCAGGTTGCGTGATGCGTCACTACACTCTTCCCCTTCCCAATAAAATAAAATTTTGTTTATCAAAAGAAACACAATTTTATCTCCGCAAATATACTCTCCGCTCAAATATCCTAACCCACACTATTCCCATCCCAACTAAACAACAAATCATTTCCTAATCCCCAACATGAAAGATTTACAATTCCCCTCCATAAGACTACTATAATGACAAAACTATCATCTTCACGAGTCTATGACCCATTGTGTATAATTATCTTATGCTACTACAAATCCCATAACCAACTTCCAATCCCAAATAATGTACCATCATTCCCCATATCCAGACACACTTCAAATCACCTTGTTACACTAGCTTAAAAACTATACAAATTAATACACTTTTCACACATGAGCATATAAAAATTTATACGAAAGAACTCAAAAGATATCCCGATACATAAAATATATAATCCCGATAACTAAAACAAACGCATATTAAATTTCTTTAATCTGTTTACATGAATAATATCTTTACCTCTACTAATCCCTAACTTCTTGACTAAATAATTCACATTACCAATCTGTCGAACAACCTTAAATGGCCCACGATACAACCGCGATAATTTCATACATCTATTTACCAGCCTTCTGGGCGTATAAACCATTACCAAATCTCCTTCACGATATACATTACTCTTCACTTTCCTATCATAGTATTGCTTTTGCTTTATTTGTGCGCGACGAATATTTGTTATCGCTCTTTGAGTTAAACTATTTAAAACATTAACCCTTTCTCCCAGATCATTAGAGATATTGACACTATTGCGATTCAATATTAAATCAGCTTGAAACTGAGGTTCCCTACCAAAAATAAGTTTATAAGGTGTAACTCTAGTAGATGACTGGCAACTAGTATTATATGCGTGACAAACTAACGGCAAAAAAATACACCAATCCCGTTGATTATTTGAAACGTACATGGATAACATTTGCAATAAAGTCCTATTAAATCTTTCCACTAAACCATTAGTCTGAGGATGAAACGCAGAAGAGAAACGGGATACGGCCCCAAAATAAGTTACTGTTTCCTTGACTATGCGAGACCTAAAAACCGATCCTCTATCTGAGATAACCTCTTTCACCCCACCGAATCTGCAAAAAATTTCCTCTACCAAAAACTTTTGAATTTCTATTGCTGTACACCTTGAAATTGCCTTGCATATAGCATATTTCGATACATATTCTAAGCTTACAACGATATACTTACAGCCACTCACCGACTTTCTCAATGGACCAACAATATCTATCCCAACCTTCTCCAGTAAACCGTTTATCGATATCGGTTGTAACTCAGCAATACAATTAACCTTCTTACGCTGTTGACAAAGTAGACAACTTGCTACATACTTTTCTATTTCCTTAGCCGAATTTTTCATATAATATCTATCCCTGAATTTCGCCAAAGTCTTGGACAACCCTAAGTGACCGCCCGACCAAGGCCTGTCGTGTAATTCCTTCATTACCTCTACAATTAAACGCTTCGGAACAACCAGTAAATGGCGATAGCTATCCATATTCCTAACCTTCCTATATAAAATCCCTTGATCAATAAGGTAACCCTTGAAACTACGCTGCACCATTTGCTCCTGATCCTGTTCACGTTGACGTACTGCTTGCTCCCATGAATTACAAAATTCATCCGCTCTTTGTTGATTCACAACCAAATCCCGCTCAATACTGTAAACCTGCAAACCATCCTCCATAGCCGGAACGTCAATATTTAAAGGATTCCTACTCAAAAAATCAGCAACAACATTTTGCTTCCCCATACAATGAACAATACCGAAGTCATAGCCTTGTATACACAACGCCCACCTAGCCAAACGACCATTCATATCTCTTTTCTCCCTTAACCAACATAATGCCTTATGATCTGTAGCAACCTCAAATTTCATACCCCATAAATAATGCCTAAAAAGATTCAATGCCCAAACTAGACTCAGGCATTCCTTCTCAGTCGTGGAATACCTCTTTTCTGCGTTACTCAGTTTTCTTGAAGCATACGACACCGGATTCATCTCTTTGGTCCCCTGCATAAGACACGCTCCCAACGCCTCGTTACTGGCATCCACATGTAAACGTGTTGTTATGCCTTCTTCGTTGGAATAATAATTTAAAACCGGCGGATAACACATGCGCTGTTTCAATAAATCAAAAGCCACCTGATGTTCCTCCAACCAAAGAAATTTTACATCTTTCCTCAATAATTTACATAATGGTAATGCTATTTTAGCGAAATTATTTACAAATTTCCGATAATAGGAGAATAATCCTAACACTGACTTTACCTCTTTTGTGCACGTAGGAGTCTTAATCGATTCTATAGCTTCAATCTTCTTTTTGTCTGGCAAAACACCAACACTTGATATGTCATACCCCAACACTGTCAACTTATTATAACCAAAACTGCACTTACTCGGTTTAAGTGTGAGGTTAGCATTTTTCAGCCGTACAAAAACTTCTTGTAAAGCGTTAAGGAAATCGGCAAAATCCTAACCATAGACAATCACATTATCAACGTACACTATGACATTTTTGTATTTTAGACCTGCCAAGACGGTATCCATGGTTCTTTGAAAAACAGCTTGACTAGTCTTTAACCCAAAAGGTAACACATTGAATTCAAACAAACCAGACGTGGAAATGAAAGCAGTTTTTTGTTTATCCTCCTCTGATAAACATAATTGCCAATACCCCGAATTTAAGTCTAACTCTGCGAAGTATTTAGCTGCAGACAAATAATGAATAATGTCATCTATAACTGGTAAAGGGTAACTATCAGTTTTCACCTTCTTGTTCAACTTCCTATAGTCGACACAGAATCGCCAACTTTGATCAGGTTTCTGAACTAAAACAACAGGAGAAGCATAAGAACTCTTTGATTCTCGTATGACATCATTCTGTAACATAAGTTGAATCTGTTCCTCAATAATTTTACGTTGCATCGGAGAAACTCTTTACGGTGGTCTATGAATCGGAATATCGTCAATTGTCTCAATTTTTACGTTCACTAAATTACATCGCCCCAAGTTTTTATTGTCAAACGCGAAACGATCTTTAAAACCAATTAATAAACTTTGCAAACTATTCTTTTCATTCTCAGGTAAGGAAGGGTTAATATTGAAATCTGACATAGGCGAGTTGCTTGAATATAAATATTTCTCGTTAACTTCAACTAAATCTGAGAAGTACAAATAATGTCCCTTCGTTAAAACTATATCCTCTCTCTCGCATGAAATAGAATTGTTATATGATGCACAAATCGGGATATCTTTTCCAGAACAAAACTGAACAATATTTTTACTATCAAGTGACATTATATTTTTAAAAAAATTTAGCACTACTCGGTTTTTATAAAAGAAATCCTGACCTAAAACAATGTCTTGAGCAATATCCTTAATTACAAAAAAATTACAAACATACAGATATTTATTTATTAAAATATTCAATTCGACTGTACCTAATACAGTCAAATAATTACCATCAATGGCTTTAACATTACGCGGATCATTCAAAGCGCGATATGTTTTACCTAAAGTAATCAAATATTTCTCAGACATACAGGATATTGAAGCTCCTGAGTCAAGTAATGCCACACCCCTTTTATCGCCAATTTCAACTAAAATAAAAGGTGAACACTGACCATAGTTCTGATGTGTAGAGGATGTACCTTTACTGGACGGCACCGATGCTCCCCTTACTGTCTCATCGGTCGCCCACTCTCGTTTGGGTACTGCTCTCCTTCAAAACTTTGAGCCGGATAACGTCGGCTCCTTAAATTATAATTTGATACATTAGTGTAAGGTGAGCGCATGTATCTCTCACCAACTCTGATGTCGGTGCCTTGCAACGTTCTTCCATAAGACCCAGCAACCCGGGAATCCAGTGCTCTTGCGGGCTGACCACGTGAAACGATATGTCCTTGATTCTCCTCAAGTTTGAATGAAACAGTGCGTGGCGTACCATAAATTTTATTCAATTGGATAATAGTGTCCCTTAAATCTTGTTTATCCTTATATACTTTTGTACTCAGTCTGACTCTTTCTCTGTCGTTAATAGATTTCAAAAACCTTTCAACAAAACCAGCGTCCTCCACAACCTTCGCCTTCCTCGCTAAATCCTTCAAAGCATAAAAATATTCCAACAAATTCTCACCTTGCTGCCTCTTGCCAAAAAAAAGACTAAGATAATCTGCTGTTGGGGGAAATTCTGCTTTTAGTTTTGTAATGAATTCCTCATATGTAGCACATTGCAACTTCACTTCTTCATAAAAATATCTCGCTGCTCCCTGTAAATATCCGGCAACAATTATCTTTTTCTGTTCGACACTCCAACTGCTCATCGACGCCAAAACTTCGAATTCCGCTATGAATTCATTCACATCCCCGTCTATTCCATCGAATTTGCTAGCCATTTTATCCAAGGCAAAAATTTAATTACGTTATGCATTAATAAATACCCGGCGCCTCCACCAATATGTCGGGATCGATCATTAAAACGCCAATAAAGAATGCTTTGATGCACCAACTATATTTAATTTTAACTATATTTAATTACTACAAGCTAACAATTACAAATTATATGCATGACGGCCAACGTCAAGCCAAAACTTCTCTTTTTTTTTAAAACAAAACTAATTCTTCTTTTAACCAAGCAGGTTGCGTGATGCGTCACTACAGTATGTACACGCTAATCATTGAATCTTGAACAGATTCTCTCGCAGTTGTCACAGATAAGATAATCTTAATTTGAAGTCATATTTGGTTTTTGCTATGTTTTGCTTTCATTTTTAAGGTTTTAGTATCTATGGTACATATGGTATCCTAGGTACTAGAAAAATAAAAACTCCTAAACATAGACCATCGCGACTCATTACATGGCACTACTCTGTTTATTTGTAAGTTGGGTAGTTGTTATTTTTGCATAAAAGAAAAATTAATTTAACATAAAATTAAATTAGACAAACATCATCGAAGCTGAAATTCACACACATGCACACAAGTCCCCGTACCCGCTTTGCGATTATCATAAAATAGTCTAAAGGCTGGTGTCGACTTAAGAAGATAAAATTATTATTATTCAATATGAGCATTTACAATGCGTGTATAGAACGTCAAGCTACACCATGGCTTCGTTAGTTCTACGTCGGAGACTGTACCGAGAAGAAGCCGCAAGCAACTCAGCAACAGCTGTTTTTTTCTCTTTCTATGTGTTACTTTGTATACATAGTTAAACAATATTTCATTAAACTTGTACTACCAAGGTGTATTTATTTAATTTTTTTATATACTTTTCATTTTATATTTAAGTGGGTAAAATGGTCAAAAATTAACAAGTATCCCTACAAAGGCACAACAATGAAGAATTCAATTTTGGACTAGGACTACATAATAATAATATTAAATAGTGACAAATTTCAAATTGGCAAAAACATAAATTCTTTATGTCGTTAAAAAATCACAAATATGAGATTAAATTAGCCATTAATATACAATGAATACTATTTAAATTCTAAATATAACTTAAGAACAATCTTGCAAATTATAATAATATTTATTAGTATGGATCATTTTTAGTTGCTTGTTGAATTGTATGAGTTTTCTAAAGTTTCAGAAAACTCAGTCACGTTTTGTTCCCACTTCATATGCAATTTCAGTATAAACACTTCTTATAAACACACACTTCAGTATAAAAAGTAAGGGCTAGATGGGACCAATGCTAATAAGTGAATTTATTAAAATATATAAAATTAATGAAAAAATGTTTGATTAATTTACATGACTCTAGAATGACGATGGTCACAAGTGGCAGTATTTTGTTTTTGACACGGCTAACTGAACATGACCTGTTTGCGGGTCAGTAATGACTAATTGAAGATTCCTGATCACTTTAAGCTGCTCTTGTAAAACCACTTCGCAAGACTGGAGATGTAGTATATTATTAAGTAAACTCTACGGCTCAGGTGTAAGAGGACCAGCGTATCTTTGGTTCCAATCGTATCTTAATAATAGAAAATAAGTAGTAGATATTCGCAACTACAATGACGCAAACACAGATAAAAACTGATCAGAGGAGAGTAAATTAACGGGTTCAATCCCACAAGGTAGTGTCTTGGGATGTGTACTGTTTTTGATCTACAGAAACGTCCTACTTAAGGCCCTAATTAATCAATCGACTCTACCAGTACTATTCGCCGACGACTT
Source organism: Calamotropha paludella (assembly GCA_927399485.1). Classification (NCBI taxonomy): domain Eukaryota; kingdom Metazoa; phylum Arthropoda; class Insecta; order Lepidoptera; family Crambidae; genus Calamotropha; species Calamotropha paludella. The sequence goes on from OV656809.1 coordinate 12,886,192, forward strand.
GTCCTTCCTAGTAAAATGTACCAACACGGATCCTCTAACGCATATAGTAAACGAGACTCTGGAAAAAGTATCACTTTGGTTGCGAGATCATAACTTAGAAATTAATTTAGAGAAAACTAAGGACATGCAGTTTCGTTCCTATCAAAAAGCTCCTTTGAATTTAGATATGTATTTTGACAGTGGAATCATTTAGTACTTTTCATAATCCAAAAAAATGTATACGCATTATGCTCATATAGACAATACACAAAGCTGCAAACCATATTACCTCAAATACAAAGTACTAACCCTACCCTCAATATATATTCAACGTGTGGCATTATTTGTTCATAAGAACATACACACGTTCACAAAAAATGGAGGATACACACAATATAAATACACGCCACAAACAAAGGTTATATCTTCCACTTTCGCGTTTAACAATGCTTAACCAAAGCCCTCAATATATGTGTGTGAAAGTATATAATAAATTACCAATAGATATAAAAATGAAAAAGAAAAAAATTAAATATATACTTGACTGATAGTTGTTTTCTATACTATAAATAATTTTTTAACATCCAAATAATAATATTAATATGACGATGTAAATTTAATTTAATTGAATTATTAATAATGTAGAATAATTTTAAGATTAAGATTATGTTGCAACATCCTTACAGGGTTCATGTAAGATACCTGAAACAAATTTTTATCACCTTGATAACTACTTGAGTGTAATAAATTATTTGATTTGATTTGATTAATGTTAACAACAATCTATTTATGTGTGTGTGTGTATTTTTATGTATAAGCATGTGTCAGAAGACACTACTCTTCCTCAAAATAGCTACTTTCTGACACATTTTTGTTTTCAAAATTAAGCGCGCGCTCCTCTTTCTGTGCATGCACCCTAGGCACGTGCCTACTTTGCCTTAGGGATAATCCGCCTCTGTTTGATGTAATGTGACATGGTTCTACGACGTTTACATCTTATTGCTCGTGACTGTACAATTAAAAAAAAAAAACTGTTTATAACGATTTATGTTGTACATCAAAGATTACATGATATAAAGACACAACAGAAAGTGTGCATGTTGAGTAATATGCATGATTTTATGCACCATGCATTTTCTTATCATCACATAAATATTTTCATTAGAAACTCATTTTTTTACATATGTCCGACCTGATGTTTTAATTTGTAATTAAAACTAATAATAAAGTAAATTTTAATCCTACCTAACCTAACCTTAGTAATTGATGGCTGTCGAAATGGTCGTTATTTTTGTGGTCGTAAGTCTATTACCTACGTTTAAATACCCCCACCGTAGCTGTACTTTATCCGTAGAACATAGCGTCGACCATTGTTAAATCCCACTACAATCTGTCAAGGGATTAGCCGCCCAGAGTACGAAGAGCGAAATACCTAATTTGAAACATTTTGTACGGAAAAGGAAAAAGTGCGGGAATTGGCATCAGACAGGCCTACCCGCCTCTTACGACAGATCATAGTCAGCTGTAACACACATGTCAAGGAGGATCAATCATCTCGATTGGGGTTGGACAAATTAATTGGGGACATGGTTGATTAGATAGGGATATACTAAACCTTGAAACTCAAAATAACAGGCTTACATGTATTTAGATATTGCATTTTGACGACCGTTTGGTGCAACGGTAGCGATCCTGCCTTTCGCACCGACGGTCCTGGGTTCAAATCTCGGAAGGGGCAGATGTTTGTATGATGAATACGAGCATTTGTACCTGAGTCATGGGTGTTTATATATATTTCTATAAATATTACATATTTATGTATCATATATGTATGTCTATCCGTTACCCTAGTATCCATAACACAAGCCTTACAATGCTTACTTTGGGCTAGGCTAATTTAAAAACAATATGTTACATTATAGGAGTACAATTTGAAAAAGGATCAGTGAAAGCACAAATAAACAGAGATAATTAATAACACTTTATTGTATGGCATACTTAGAATGTCCTTTTGTCATACAAATTGATAAAAAATGCACTGCACTGTACTTAAATTGAAAATATAAATTACGAAAACTTGATCTCATTCGCACTCATTACTACCGACAGGCTCCTCGGACGTCATTGACGTCATCATAGCGCAATATTTAAAAGTAGGTCACATTTTCAATTCCGCGTCAACCACGAAAAAATATAATAGCACCAAAGCGGCCTCGCGACATGGCAGGTGAGCTTGTTACACTGCGCTTTGCGTGATATACAGTTGCAGTCTAATGCACACATCGAAATTATGCTTTTACATAGAAAACTTTGTGCAATGGTATAACTGTAGTTCAATTAATTTGAGCGAGCCCCGAGAAAATATCACATAATAATATCTTTCTTTCCTGATAATTATTAAAAAATAACATATATACATGTTAACATTATATATAATGCAAATTTTGTTTTAGACACCTTCCTACGAAGCGTTCATATCTGATCGTTTTTCGACTGCATAATCTCTAAATTCTTACTAAGGTTCTTTTTTACTATAACCTTAACAATATTTTATAGAAATGCTCTTTGAGATGTTCAAAATTTATGTTATTATAAACTCTACGACAATGCCGCGATAAAGTTGAAACAAAAGTTTATATCGATATTTTATAGGCTGGATTGAATTCCACCTGAGTTATAGTCCGAAACTTTAGTGCTTCAGATGACGTCAGTGAGGAAGCAAAGCAATCCTTCTATTGTCAGAAGAAGCAAAACTTATGGAAAATCTTAAAAAGTATCACTAACACGACTAACATGAAATCATCAACGTATCATCTAACTGCAAACTCTGCAACTAGTGCGGGCCAATAACTAACTCAGTAAATATGTAGTTTATTTGTATATATTGAAAAAAAGCCGAAATAGTAAAAACTGGTTGGTTGCCTGTAAAGTCGGTATACGGGCGAAAGTTTTACGTGACAACGACTTTGAGTGGTAAAATAATTTTAATGTGAATATTCATTCGTATAGTAGGAAGAAGGATGAAATAATAGTAACAATTTAAAACATTTATTTATACAAAGAATTATATTTAAAACATTAATTTATAGGCACGCGTCCCTTCCACTTTTTATGTCTGTCTCTCTCGCTCTTAGGCGGGCTAACCATGCCCGAGTGGAAGGGACGCGTGCCTCTCACTCGCTCTCATTGTAAGCGCATAACGTGAGCGGAGCGTAACGCTGTTTCTTGAAGTGTCACCCGGCAAACCAATTAATATAAATAAGACGTTGTCACGTCAAAACATCACTACAATAATTTACCTTTAAATACCTCGCGCTTCTCATCATTACCAACATTGCATTCATTTTCCCTATTCGATACTAACGAAAACGAAGTTGATAAAATAATCATGAATTTGAGAAATGACTGTGCCACCGGCCTTGATAAATTCCTTGTTCCTTTATTAAGAAATATAAACACTTCCTAATTCATCCATTCACATACCTATTTAATCAATGCCTTTCAAAAGGTATCTTTCGTCGATCACTAAAAAAGCTCTCATTCATCCGATCCACAAAATACCGTATTAATAACTATCGCTCTATTGGTATACTACCCTCTGTTTCTAAAACTTCTTTTGTACTGGGGCGATCGATCTTAGGTTGATTTTCGACCAATATTAGGCGATACAAAACTTTTGTAAAATTCGTAATAAATTCATTTTCAATTCATTGACTTCCGGATTTCGATTTTAACTAGCAAAGCCCTTAAGACACCTTCCCACTATTTTTAATTGTAAATATCTTAACAACTTCACCATTTTATAATTTTTCCCCAAATTTTTCGTGCACAGCGCTTTTCTGTTTTGACCCATTCCAATTTTTATAAACTCATATTAAAGACTTTACTACCACATCTTTCATCTTTGTAACTTTTCTTCCGAACTCCCACAGTTCACCAGTTAAAAAATCCTAAAAATCCAGTAAAAATCACTGATTTTGACCCCATATAGAAACACTCATATTTTAAAAATGGCGACTGTTTGGTGCAACGGTAGTGATCCTGTCTTTGCCGCCGACGGTCCTGAGTTCGAGTCCCGGAAGGGGCAGATGTTTGTGTGATGAATACGAGCATTTGTACCTTAGTCGTGGGTATTTATATATATTTCTATAAATATTCGTTATATAAGTATGTATATCCGTTACCCTAGTATCCATAACACAAGCCTTACAGTGCTTACTCTGGGCTATGGTAATTGGTGTGAATGTTAGAAACATTATTATTTTAATAAAAACCATTAAAACTTGGTCAATAACCACATACTACACAATATTTATGCATCAGTCAAAACCGACAAAAAAAATTTTTTTGGACCCGAACATAAACTCACTATTTCACGAAAATCACGAAATTAAACTTTTTATTACTTTTAAATATAAATACCGTTAAAACTTATTGATTCATTTATGAATGATTTCATTTGTTTTTTATTTATGTAAATCGAGTAATAATATAATATATATAATAAATAATAAAATCAATAGGCAACATATTCGAGAATTTAAATAGCTTAAAACATATCCTATAATAGTACGCATCTAATCATTAAATAAAAGTGGTTAGGTTTTTACTGCAACACTTTTATTTTTACTTACAAACATAAAAAACTATCATAAACATTTAATCTTAATATAAAAAAATCATATAACTATAATACAGCAACAAATACAACAATAACTATAATTGGGGAATTTTTCGAAAACTGTATTTCAAAAAATTCCCCAAACTCAAACATCGCCCATTCATCCCTCTCGAATAAATGCCCGGTAAGAAGAGTATACCTTACCTAACTAGAAAAACGTATAAACTATAGCACAAACAAAATGAAATAAATACCTAACCATCCTACAAAAAAAAAATATCAATACAAATAAAAGGCAGGATAACAACTACATGTACTACTTTGTATGATATTACTATCTGTATTATATTACAAAATAATGTAATATAATACAGATAGTAATATCATACAAAGCACACCACGATTTCATACAATACATAACAGATAATGAATATAATATAGGAATAATAAATTAACCCTATGTAGGTAATAACAAATACGTAAAAAATATCAATAAATGTGTATACATGTGTACACAAACTGGTATCAGCTTAATAACAATACAAACAGAACTAAATCAAACATACTAGTCCACCAAAAGCTAGGAACAACAATAGATATTCCCTAATCTTTTACATAAAGTTAGCACATAACATCATCTTTTAGCATAATCCAAATCAAGATAGGAACTAAGAAGCTTTATGTAACCAGTGTATGTAACAGTGTATATGTGTATACAAATTGGAATATTTCCTACACTCTACTTCTAATGCGAGTCACATTATCCAAACTTGGGGCTCAGCATAAAACAATAAAAGAGGACGTGAAATTCATAATATTTGACAATTCACACAATCTAACACTAATAAACAGCGGAAATGGACCCACATTTAAAACTACTACACACGGCACAGTCAGGTGCTTACTTATACGAGTATGTAATGGTATTTTCAAATACTTATATGTAATGGTATTTCCCAGTAAGGAATAAAAAGAAACAAATGTTATGGAAATCTTACAAAGCATTTATTAACTGCAAAGAAAAATTTAAAAAATTGAAAAGCTCCAACTTAAATGCTAGGTTTATTTACAAATTCAAAGAATTTGATGGAGGTTGAATAAAAATATCCAGTAATTTTAAAAAAATAAGGTTACTGTAGATCCATTTGATCGATATTGGTAATACTAATTTTTGTAATCGTTAAAAAGAAATTAGTTGGGGGTTCTTGGTCCGGGGTCTCTTGGATGTCCAAGGGCTCTTGGACTTGATGCTTGGACTCGATCGATGGTGGTTAGAATGGTTTAATCACCTACCAACGGTAAATTCAACGTATCTAATGCCCGCCCGGGAAAAGGTCTCTTTATTAGCCCGTGTTAATTGTGATGGTTCCTATGGGTAGACTGGACACAATTGCCTCCAAAAGCAAGGTCTGGATACCTCAGGGCCCGTAGTAAATTTCCTTAAGTTAGCATAACTAACATCGAATTACAGAAAACTAGGAAAAATCGATATTTAACTTTTAAATCACCGTTGAAGGTAACACAGAATTCATCTAATTTAATTATATTTAATTTTTATGGCTCTTAGCAATGATTCTATGGATTTAAAAATGTAATAAACTGAAGTGGATTGATTAAAAGGGGCTTTTAAGTATGTAGAATGACTCAATTAGCGATTCATTAACGAGAAAATAAGAGGAATTGATATATTTAGTTCATACACCGCGCACATTACACATTAGAATAAAACACATTTTTACGGATTTTTGCGCATATTTTATTTTATATTTAATCCTGACGTTTCGACTCCTTTACAGGAGCCGTGATCACAGGATGTCAGGAATTGATATTTCAAAATACCTTCAACTACAAAATAAAAGTCATGATGTTTTACAAGTTTCTGGAAGACTCTCGATAAAATTCCTACGAATCAGTCTCATATGATGAATATGTTGGTTGGTTATCAACCTTATCCGATTGGTTATCGTGGCATTTTTTTAATAAACAACATATTTTCTAACACGAACATACCTAGTATGTTATTTTAGAGTACAAGTACGTTGCATTGGGTTAGATAATTAAACAGATTATGATTGCAGAACGCGTTTAGGGGACAATCTTTTCATACATAACAAAAACTGTATGATTTTTTTTTAACTTAAATAAAGGTTTAATTGGATTAATTATTGAAAATCCGTATTCACAGTCATCTTTTGAATACGGATCGCGACAAGAGTAAAAAGTCGACCATTTCAATGGTCAGTAAAGCGCTTGTAGATAATTAAACCCTTGACCGAACTTCATCTCGTCTTAAAATTTGTGTAAAGCACATTCCCCAGATTAACTATTGGTTTACCCTGCTTAGGAATGTAGTATCTTACCCACACTATAGATAAATACAAAGTCATGTTACACATATCAAGGTATTTTTTAATATATATTTTTATTTTCTTATTCAAATTAAACAAAAACGTCTATTTAAATGGATTTCATAAAATTTCTAATCATTATTGTTTTGTGTTTTTGTTACGTATTTAAAGGAATTACAAAAAAAATAATTAAAAACTTGATTTTACTAATTTGCAAAGATAAGTACACTGTTTTCATCAGTGTTCTTATCTTTCACACTGGGTATTCATATTTAATTATATTTGCAAATGGAAAACTTTTAGGTCTCTGAATGAACTATAAACGTTTGGTTATAGTGCCAACATAGAGGGCCAAAATACGGAACGAAAGCTGATATGAAATATTCTGCTCGACATTTATTTACAAATTTAAAGCAACGCGTTTCTGTTATTTATACATGTTTCATAATCTGATCAAATGAGATTTACTGACCGAAAACTAACTTGCAAAAATGTAAATTTTAACTGGTAAAATTGATTATCTATCTTATAAATTATTAAATTAGTTAAAACATTAATTTAGTGAGTGCTTATTGTGATTGTTTCAGATGTCCTAATATGGGTTGGTCTTGCGTGGTGGCACGCGCCGTGGTCTTCATTCTTATGGTTACCAGGGTCTCTGCGTTGACATCCGACATGTGAGTATCAACATTTAAAAGTCCATGTATATCATTTCCATGCAATTTTAGAGGCGTTTTTAAAGTTTATAGTAACCCCTTCGGTTTTTTATAAAAAAAATACTTTTTTAAACTCATTGTCGATATACATGTTAACTATGTATGGTTATGCTTGTTATTTCAATTAGATTCTTATACGTAATACCCCGTCTTGTTTTGAATTCTGTTCTTCTGCCATCTCAAGACTACTACTATATTACTATATTATTGAGCCAAATTATAACTTGTCACAAAAAATAAAAACTGTATCTCGTCAAAATCTTCTAAAGGTGTGAATATTGTCTCCAATATAGAAGCCAGTTCCACTCAACATAATTGTAAAAAATCCTTTAATGATAATAGTCTCTGAAATGTTGATTGCTCTATAAAGTGATCAAAAATGTTACAATAAATTCTTTAAAAAAATTAACGCCTGCAACAACAATGAAATAAGCAGTAGCATTTTCTTTCCCCTTTCTATTACTGCGCAAGCACCAATTTACTGAAACTGACACTCATTAAGAATATAAATATAATAAATAAATAAAAACAATTCTAATCCCATTCTTGATAGGTTCAGTATAAATTTATTTTCCAAGAGATAGGAATACGACCGTAGTTAGTTAGTTTTACGGGACTATATCCGTACTTAGCCTCATGATGGGCCTTTGTACGTTTGTTGGGTTCTCCTCCTACTCCAGCCAACCCAATTCATCCCAGAATGCTAGCAGTCTTTCAGGCTACTGCAGGCCTCTGGAAGAGATACTAGAGATTGGAGTAGTTGCTCCCATTACTCTGCCACACTTATACATTTCATGAGTACCCACTGTGGAGTTTCCTCTGCCTGAATGCAACCTCTGCATAGAGGGCTGTCTCTCACACCTACGGCTTGTTTAGCGAACAGTGACCATTTATTGTACCAATAATTTTGCGGATGTTGTCCCTGTTCAATCTGATGAGGAAGCTTTTTTGAGGCCTCCGAAACTACATTCTTTGTTTGTCTGCAACCTTCACTGTTTTTTCACTCATTAAAGTGTATCTTTTCTCTATTAAGATCTAGCCGTGTTTTAATTTGGATTAGGGGTTTTGGGCAGTAGGGGTTCCGGTCCGTATACTGTTATATTTGAGCCCCTTTTTGCCTAGTTTATCTGCTGAATCACTGTGACCCTTTATCCATTGCAAAGATACTCTGTTTTTGGTTGCAATGGATTGGAATATATCGTGACACTCCAATACAAGGGCAGATATTATGGTATTCGTTTGTAGGACTTGAAGCAAGGATTCACTGTCTGAGACTAATTTGATATCGAAATCCCTGAAATATCTGGCTGCTACCACCTGCTTCACTTTGGTAATACCAATATATTTTTCTTGAAAAATGGTATTTAATTTACTGAAGGTACAAGTTATCTTAATGTTCAGGTCATTCCAGAAGCCACTAGCCTTTTTTGGTTTTCGAACCGTCTGTATAATATGTATATATATATAAATCAGACAATCCATTCCAAAGATATCATGTATTTAAAAATGTACGTATTTACATAAAAATCTCTGACTTATCAACTCCCAACTCCAAACCTTGGACTTGGAAAGCTAAAATTTTGCAGAAATCTTTCTTTTATAATAATATCAAGGGATTAGAAAGGAATACAAGAAACTCGTGCTCGGAGAGGCTGAACAGAGCAAAACATGTATTACAAGTAACATAACTGAAATAATGAATTTTGAATTTTTACTTTAACTAAATTTTATGATCATGTTTGGAGGGTAGAGAAGGCAAGGAACAAGGCGTATTCACGTACAAGATTTAACAATTGTGGATTTTTATTACCTATTTCTTAATATATTTTATTTTTTATGTTTTATTAATATTTCTATTGTCACAAAAATACAAACGACACAAATTATTTTCATGTCAATATTTTATGTAATTTTTAATAAAAAATTGATTTTAAATAATTTTGTATGTTGATTTTCTTACTCATACTCTTACTAGTAATTTTATAAAGCCAAAAATTGTCAGAACTTTGCCGTATAAAGCAAAGGCACATGGAAGAGCAACAGAACTAAACTGATTAACGAAAAAAAACACAAAATATAATAATGTCATTTATAGGTCCTTGTAAATAGATATAAGATGAATACTAGGCTATATGGCAAAAGGGGAATATATTAAAACTATGTATTATCGTAAACATGTAAATACAGTTTTCTTAAAAGTGCCAAAAGTGCGTTTCAATAGTAAAATTAAATTCACAGGAAAAAATAGCAAACATGTAATTTCGTGTGGTAGCAAAAACGAGTTAATATAATTCGTAGCAAAATGGCAACAAGTAACAATGAACCTGGGTGTAGCAGGCAACGAACCGGACGTAATACACTGCCGTGCGCAAGCGGTCAGCCGTGAAGTTCCCGCTCCAGTTATAGCCCTGTGTACAAAGCTTAGCATAACTCTATGTAAATTCTTTATTGTTATGCGATGGCACTTTACTCAATGTCGAAAAATAAAATGCTTAACAGATGCATATGTAGCATGCAAAGAAAAGAAAGACGGGTAAATCGGATTTCTTAAAAAAAAAGTGTGTATGTCAACTCTGAGGCACGACTGGAGTTTACTTCTTAAAAACGATTGTCTTTGAACAGGCACAGAAAATAATAAAACCAAACTTCAAAATAAAAGCGAAAGGTGCTCACGATAGGTTACGCACTAAAAACGTAACACTGTCATTCGGTCACAAAATTATACTCTTCATATTTTTTTTCATACCGGGCGCCTTATATGAAAGTCAATTCTGAAGAAGTAAACTCCAAAAAGTGTGTGTTAATCCGACGCTCGACTGGAATTTACTTCTTAAGAACGATTATCTTTGAACAGGCATAGAGAACAATAACACAAAACTTCAAAATAAAGGTAAAGGGTGCGCACGATAGGTTGCGTAAATCGTAACACTGTAATACGATCACTAAATAATTTTACTGTATTAAGATTATTAATTGTTTTCATACTTACATGAAAATCAATTCTTAAGAGTAAGCTCTAATCAAACAAAACATCAAAATAAAAGTGAGAGGTACAAAAAAGTAAGGCTGTCATTCGATCACTAAATTTTACTCTTCTTATTTGTTATACCGTGCGCGTTATTAAAATATTACGGGCAAAATTATTACGAAATATTCAGTGAACTATTGTTCAATAGAAATGTAAAAAAAATATTCAACAGTTTTGGTTATTTGTATATCATATCCCTACTATTACCTACCTATACTATTACTATATTATTATAATACCTACTATTACTATTTTATTCTTGAAATATTACACTTGGCTTGACAGGCGCTGTTTAATAGTTAGTAACGTTAGCATACTAAGAATCATTCGTACACGAGTAGTAAAGGTAGCTAATCTAAAATCAATACAAAGTCTGCCATTGTACGTTTGCACACGCTTAATTTACTGTAATATACGACGTCTAGAATCTTATAGCAAATACAACTTTCCTATCTCATTTACGGAAAACATGACGAAGCGCTTTAGCAAAGCGTTTACTCTCCCACTTAAGGTTTTATAGCGAAAACAAAATAACTTCTATTTTTACTTAGTGCATAAATAAATTATATATAAAACACTTAAAACCTTACACCAACCTTACAAAAATCTATCGTAGTTGAAAATATATAAAACGTATTTAATTAAACTTATTTATTGTCCTTTTTTTCAGTTTTGCAGCGGGGAAGTCGGACAAAGAGATACTGGATAACTTACTGAAAAATTCCCGCTATGACAAAAGACTGCTACCACCAGTAGATGGTAAACATATCTTATTCTAAGTTTCTTTGTATTCGTGAAGTTCGTTGTTCCACGATAACTGGCTCTTAGAATTCTCAAAACCACATACTACCCGAGGAAGCGATTTTATTATTTCTATATTGGTTAATTGACTTAAAAGATTTATTTTATATTATACATTAAAATCTCTAAAATCAACATCTGATAATAAAATGATATTGCAGATCCAGAATTCTGTTGTGGCCTTACATCGCCCAACGACTCTCTGGCACAAAATAGGGTCGGACTGTCTTCACTACGGCCCCGCTCGCACAACCGCGGTGCGTTGTGTTCTTTGTTTATGAAAAGAGATATCCCTTTTTTACCACGTAGCATATATTTATATGCTTAACATAGCATATTTTGTTGCAACCAACTCTTTGCATGCATATTCGAATATTATATCTCCGCAATCACCTAATGTAGACCCTTCGCTTATTTTTTTTATTTAAGCACCTCTTGTTGATGTATAGCTGTCTGTAGATCATCACACAACACAGAGTTTAAACAAAAAAATATTTAAGTTCAGATGCCGACCCTGCCAATTACAGGCCCATCTCGGTCACGTCCATTCTCTGTAAGATAATGGAACGTGTAATAAACCATAGGCTCCTGTCGTATCTAGAAGAAAATAACCTCCTTAGTGATCGACATTACGGGTTTCGCCGAAACCGGTCTACTGGAGATCTTCTAGCATACGCTACTTACATACATATGGAGCGACTCCATCAAGAAGCATGGTGAAGCGCTCGCCGTCTCTCTTGATATTACGAAGGCTTTTGACAGGGTGTGGCATGAAATCATAAATGTTTTCATGGGACAACCAGACTTACAAATAGGCACCACCGTTATATGGTTGATATACCAAAGAGTCGCACTAAGCATTTTGGTTCCAATTTTGTAATACGTACCGCTAGAGAGTGGAACCCTTTGCCTGAGTCTGTGTTTCCTGATAAATACAATTTAGGGTTCTTCAAGTCACGAGTGAATAGGTATCTTCTGGGCAATCGCGTTACATCCTAGATTGCATCATCGCTTGCCATCAGGCGAAATAGCGGTCAAGCGCTTACCTATTTACAAAAAAAAGATAATCAGTCGCTAACAAAAAAAAGTAGTTATCTTTGATCATTTATCAAAGAATAACTCAACACTTTTTTATTTATTTCAAACAATTCATGTTATATTCTAATTTGTATGAAATTATGCTTTATTATGTATATACTGATTGTCTCTTTTCACAAACATTTGACACAATAATGAGACCTGAGTTTAATATGAAAACACACTTTATTTTTTTCTCATTGCAACGTATTGCGGTTGATCGACAATCACTTTTGTTGTTATGCCTACAGTTCTATTATTACTTAAATAAATAATAAAAAATAAAAGTATTTTCTATACTGATTCATGTAAATTCAATATTCTAAAATGAACCATATTGTTTTTACTTAAGATTAAAATAAACTGTTACTTCTTTATTAGCACTGTCTAGTATATTAGCATGTTTTGTATCTGTGTTGTTGTGGACTATTTTGTTTTAAGATTTATCAAAGTTTCTCTTCATTTTCAGGTGTTCTCACCGTTAATGTAAGCGTGCTACTGCTTAGTTTAGCATCTCCTGACGAATCTAGTCTTGTAAGTTGTCTTTTTACAATTTCTATCCGATTTAAATATTGATACTAGAAATAAATTCTCAATTCTAGCAAAAATAAAAACAGCTTTGGATTTTTTCTATTCTTTAAAACTACGTCACTTATTTACTAATAAACTTCATTTCTTTATTCTTCAGAAATACGAAGTCGAGTTTCTTCTTCAACAACAGTGGTACGATCCTCGGCTACGGTACTCAAACCAATCGCACTACGATTTCTTAAACGCCATCCACCATCACGAAGATATCTGGCTACCTGATACTTATTTCATTATGCACGGTGATTTTAAGGTTAGCTTCATACACGCCACTCAATCAATTATTCGTATCATTTATTGTGCTGACTAGATCAAATTATGTATATTTTTGTAAATATTTCAAAGGGGAATTGCAAATCTTGATTATTGAAATATATTTAATTAAATGATTGCGAGCAACTCATTATACATTACTGTTAGAAAGCAACAAAGTTTATTCAATTTAACCATTTAGTCACCACTAAGAATAAGTTAAATAGGTAATTGACATTATTTTTGAAACTTTTTTCTAGAAACTTACATATTTTAAATTTCTTCTAGGACCCGATAATACCAATGCATTTTGCATTGCGTATCTACCGGAACGGTACAATCAATTATCTGATGCGTCGACACCTCATCTTATCCTGCCAAGGAAGGCTTAATATCTTTCCTTTTGATGACCCATTGTGTTCATTTGCCTTAGAAAGTAGTAAGTAGACAAATAAAAATACTATGGAGATTATAAAGACTTCATTGAACAAAGCTTTTATAAATTTGACAGATATACATTTTTACTTATCATGAGTTAGCAGAACTATCTGTTTCATTTCAGTATCTTACGAACAATCTGCAATCACATACGTATGGAAAAACGATGAGGACACACTTCGAAAATCGCCGTCGCTCACTACGCTGAACGCCTACCTCATTCAGAACCAGACCATACCCTGTCCTATCAAAGCTAGTTGGAGAGGTAAAGCCATCATTTTTGTATCGCTCTACAAACATTTTACATCGCTTTGTGAAACAACGATTTTTATTTTATTGAACCTATTAAAACCTTTAAACCGTAGCTCGCCTCCTAAATTCCTTTTCTTTTGTTACAAGCACATCCTACACTTTGCACAAGAAAGGATCAGAGATATTTTTGTAATTGTATCGGAATTCTGATTAACTCTTTTCAGCTTGGTCTTGATTTCAGTAAAAGGTTACATTTAGGAATTTCTTTTTATGTATCATAAAGTGAGTAGATGCTTCTAGTATTTGATTAATAAGTATATCTTATTACTGATTATGGTTTAGTTACATTTTAGGACATAGCTAGAACCGCATGATCATTAAAACTTCATTAGATCGTCGTAGAAAATGTGACACTCGCAGTAGTGGCACAAATTGATAGTACCTATTGTTTTTTGATAACGTAAAAAATAAGTGTAGCACTAAAATGTAAGACTTTATTAACGTCTTTGCAAGCAGCTGATGGTATTTCACTTTACGAAGATGATGAGGAGCTGACATGTAATCTTTGCCAGAGACGATTTGAGGAGCAAGGTACTTAAGTCGCACCGGACGATATACCATTGTATCCGGTGTCCACGTATTTGCCATAAATTGTTGCTTATGTGTGAGTAAATGCGTAATTGTGTTTGGACCAAAGCGAGTGATTTATATAGAAGTGATTTTAAAGGTACTCTATTCATTCTACTACGATACACTCATGTTTTTGTTCCCAATCATTTAGTCATCTCCACTTGCATGTTATTGTCCTGTGTGAAGCACGTATTATAAACTATTTTCGTACTTAGCCTTCTCTCTAGTCATCTGAAAATGTCCATTGAAGCTAGAGTTTATGTTAAAAGCAAATAAACACAACACGCATTACTCATGCATTTAAACAACGTAGACTTTTATTTTCTTTTACTTATAGATTTTTACATATAGTTCTAAATCAAAAATATCTTTTAGTACAAGGCCTCTGAATTGAGTTATTTGGAATTTTTAACAATGCTTTTACGTGCGTGATACGGATAAGGAAAACCCTTTTTTTTTATGTAGTAACTATGGTGTTTAAACTGTGTCTAAAATATTCAATCCACAGGAAACTACAGCTGTCTAAAAGTCGACCTAATATTTACTAGAGACCGAGCGTTCTACTTTACAACCGTATTTATCCCCGGAATCATACTGGTGACATCTTCGTTCATCACTTTTTGGCTGGAATGGAACGCTGTGCCAGCCCGTTCCATGATAGGTAAAACGATTGGCTGGCAATTGAGAATGTTCTCGGTCTTGCATATTATTCTTTATCTCTTTCTCTCTCATAGACGTGGCTGGGGCTGTTAATATGACACGCTATGTTTCTTTTCGCAGGTTCCGCTTGTTTGTTGGCGATATAAATACATTTTTAAAAAGATAATGCCACCTGTCACTCTCATTGAAACACCTTGTTTTGTTTAATATTTTGTTTTTAGATTTTGCTTGATTTCTTTTAGGTAATTACAGCTGTCTCAGAGTGGATCTTATCTTCACGCGGGATAGATCATTTTACTTCACCACAGTTTTCATTCCGGGCATAATTTTGGTGACATCATCGTTTATAACATTTTGGCTGGAATGGAATGCCGTGCCTGCTAGAGTAATGATAGGTTGGTGTTATTGTTTCATTTGCTATTTTGTCATCAAAGTATCGCTAGATGCTAAGTAAAATTTCCCATTTTCGAAACACATTTAGAATGGAATGGCCTTTTAAACATTCTTCATAAATGTTTTAAAACCACAGTATTAAATATATATCGCACTTAAGTATGCTAGATGTTTTAGAAAGCATTTCAACTAAGATTATAATTTTATATGGTAAGTTATTTAAAATAAAAAATGCCTGTATAAAATTATATTCAAATAGATATACTTTCCATTTTTCATTATTTTACTAATTTTGTGTTGTATGATTCCGTGAACAGGTGTAACAACAATGTTGAATTTTTTCACGACGTCGAACGGGTTCCGATCGACTTTGCCAGTCGTATCAAATCTAACAGCTATGAATGTCTGGGACGGGGTTTGCATGTGCTTCATCTACGCATCGCTACTGGAGTTCGTGTGCGTCAATTACGTCGGTAGAAAGAGGCCTTTACACAATGTTGTATACAGACCTGGAGAAAATCCAGTCACTCAGGTAAATTTCAAGTTTTTAAACTTGTTATACGTTTGTGTTTTTACAGTATAATTTATTGGTGTTTTTTAATTAGCGCCACCTAGTATCGGTCAAAATCGACACAATAAGGATACGAATGACAATACTTAAAATATCATGAACTATATCGATCACAACAAATACAGATATAGAATTATAATGTGTAGTTTCGTTGACTATATTGGTTTTATATATTTGTTGATGTATTTGATTATAACGATGTTAAATTTAAGAAAGACACAAGTAATACCAAGTAATACTTTTCCGTGTTGTTTAATTCTATTATAACAAAACAAGTACCTTATTCTCGATATTTCGATACTACATATAAACTACAACTTCAAAACGCTTAATGATCGCGTGAAACTCCGTTTTATGATAATCAAAACACATAAAAGTTAAAATGTTTTGAAATTTTTAACAAATTGACAGTTTGTTTTTGTATCGATTGGTTCTAGTATTATTTTAAACATTGTCTTTCAACTATCTGATTGAATTGATATATAGGTACCTCCAATAGCCCAACTGCTTCCCATTCCCTTTCAGTGTTTGCTAAATTAAGTGAACTCAATTTCAATGTTTGATTTATTCTGTCTTTAGGTAGATTAGTTACTTTATGTCATTTTTTCTTCACCAGTGTTGACAATTGTGCAGTAAATATCTACATTTGACTAATAAAAAATATATTGATATTTTTAATCGGAATAATATATTAAAGTCACCAATAATCCACAAAATCTAAAAGCCATAAACTACTTCAGTGTATTAACGCTTTATTTTTAATATTATCCGCATGTGAAACTATATTTGTACGTAAATGTTGGCATATGTTTTTGCAAGAAATACTATATGAGAGAAGTTGTTTTTATTTGGTTAACTCTTTGCAATGTTTTCTTTTATGTACAACAATTAAATATGACAATTATTTTGTATTGAACTATATTTACAGTACCATATCTATACATTTCCATTCCTTTCTTAATAATTGTTAGCATGCTTCACATTTTCCTCTTCTAATGCATGTTTTTCATGTACATAAACCTATTATATTCGTAGTTGGGTAAGCCAGAATCCATCGCAAGTTTTAGTTGCATTTCGAACAGTTTTAATAGTCATGCATTATATTCAGACTATTTTGTGTGGCCGTAGCTTTTAATTAATTTACTTCTAGATGGACGCTTCTCATAAAAATGTTATCAATACCTCATAGTAAGATTTAAATTCGGGAAAACATTGCAAAGACTTTAATAAACGTACAGCATTAATTTGAGTACAGATAATATATAACACTTTTTTTGACATAGTGAGCAGAATAATACAAATTATTTCAATTTCATTTTGTATCTTTTGTACAATTGTTATTGGCCACTACAATTTAGTCTAATTTCACGTTGGCACACGTCCGACCATCCGTCACGAGTGAACAAACTGTGTGTGTGATGTGTTTGCAGCGACTGCCCGCTGTCCTGAGCAGAATTGGCATTATACTGGCCAGCCCCTTGGTAAGAACCTTCGCCACGATCATTGGCACTTCCCAATCAATTCTCTGTTATATTTCTTTTGCGGCATCTACCACAATTAAATCAAGATTTTAATTGTGATGTATTTATTAAAACACAAAAAGTTACAATAACTGAATTGCATTGAAAATATTGACTGCTACAAATGGATATCAAAAGCTGAACGGTGTTAAAATAACTGAAAAAACCATCATGCCAAAATAAAATTTTGGCGTTAATTCTTTAAACCTTAAATCCACTTAAGTTGATTTTTGATTTTATCTAGTTATATGCACATTAACCTATACAAAAATTCCATTTTTTTCCAACAGAATACCTAACAAACGAACCTAAAGTTCAACATAACGAGATTAACCGATTCGTTGCTGATCATCACTTTTTTTTGCGGGTGGCGTTAACTACTGAAACCGTGTTATTTTTAAATCGATGATAACTCCATCAAAATCAAGTTTTAGGGAAAACAACCCAGAATAAAACTATCTTCATTTTTCACGTAAATCAAGCTCGTAGCCTTCGTTTCTGTAATTGTATGTAGCTACGAATCGGTTAATATCAATTGAGAGAACGTGGCAGTTTGTGCTAGGTTCATGTGCCGTCTGTACGATGATTATTTTAATTATTAATAGGGTCGAATTGTGTTATGTATAGTTTTATTAAATACTAGTATGTATTGTATTGTAGTATGTATTGTAAAAATATACCAAACTAAGGTATTAACATATGGAAGTTAAGTGATGATAGACCAAAGCCACAGTTTCTCAATAAAAATCTGTGTTTAAAGAGCAAAAATTACAGTTTTTGCAGTTTGTCCTTAAGAATTTATTTTCATATAAGACGCACGGCATGAAAAAAATATGAAGAGTAAAATTTTGAAATCGAATGATAGCTTTACGTTTTTGTACGCAATCTATCGTGCGTACTATTTATATTTTTATGTTTTGTTTTATTTTTATTATTTTGAATTTACTAAATTATGTTGTATGCGATATATTAATTATTTATTTTGATGAACCGTGTAAAGAAATCAAATCTAATTCATGTGATATATTAATATATAGCGAAATGCGACAAGGAGAACGATGTGTATGATAAGTACACTGAATTATTTAGGATTCATTTTTAATTCGAAAAATTTGAATAGTTTAATTTCCTGTTTAGCTGTTATATTTTCAGTGCTAATGTTATATTAACATTTCAAATACATTTTTAAATTATTTTATTTTCTTTGTTAGTAATCTGATACAAACGCTTTTATTTAGAGACCAGTGAAATAAATATAACAGATTCTTTACCAGCCACCATTGCTCCAATGGCACGGTTTTACAAAAGCATGCGTATTTTATTGATTACATACTTTAAAAGTTCATAGGATCAACTTTTGTTTTCAACTTTCCTAAGTATGTTCAAGGTAAGTGCTTAATAATAGCTTTTAAATTATATTTAAGTAAATTTGAAGTAATAAATAGTTAATTGTATAAACGCTTTAACTGCATGTGACATGAACTCTAAATAAAACATTCCTAAAAATAAAAAACAGCTTAAATTAAAGATTATTCTTGTTTGGTGTATTAAACCAATTAAATAAATAATTAAAGAAAATTGTACTATCGGCACGTCCCGTAAAAAAACTTTTTTTTGTTAAATAATGATTGTCTTTTGGCAAAAGGTACGACCAGCACCACATTAACCAGCTAAGAAATGTGTAATTAAAGTACAACCCCTAAATTTATTATTGATAAAAAACTAAATATTTATAGGTTTACGAACTATTGTATATAACAAAAGAAGATAATATCAGATAGTCTAAAGAGTTACAAGCTTTCAAAGTCATGCATGGCTATGATACGGTCGAATTATAGGCGATATCACACTAGTTTTATTACTTAAAGCAAAGCTTTGTATTTTTAAATCTAGGTAACTATACAGTTAATTGATTATTTATTACACATATATTAATAATAAACAATAAGTACATATAAACACGGTTTAAAGTTGCCTGCTTAGGTAATGAAACGGGTATTCGTTATGAAACCTTTGACCTAAAAGAAATATAAAATAGAGCTCTGCATTTAATAGACATTGATGTAAATGGGCACATTTATTATCAAACATATATTTATTAGGTTACGCTTCTTTTATAGCTTTATCAAATGAAGCTTAACAATTGTACTTAAATAACAGCTTCTGCACTAAAAGCAACAGAAGTCCTTTGAAGGCTTGATTTAGTGTATTACTCCCAGTGACTGGTTTAAAACTGTAATGTTTTATTGTATTGGAATACAGCAAAACATTTTTATCGAAAAATTTTACCAGTAGTCTCTGAAAACACCGAATCATGCCTTACGTAGTTAACAAAAACTGTTAACTGTTGTTTTATTTAAACTGTATTTTGCATTTCCTGCTTAGCTAAACGAATAATCTAATTTACATAGGAGGCGATAGCGTTCCTCAATTGGGCTAAATCAGATACCCCCCAACCGGAAACTAGTGGTGCTGTAAGTGAGTGATACTGAACCAACATCATAGAATCAGCCCACATCCTCATTGATCTGATTATCATGAAAACTAACGCATAATTTTTTTAACGCTGCTTCGGATCGCAACAGCCTGTGAGTACGCTTCATATAAAGCATAGCTTAAAACTAGATGTTCATCTTTAGAAAATTGCCATATAATTTGCCTTAAATAAGAAATAATATATGTAGATTCAACAGTTATTATAATAATTTATCCCTTTTACATACTTATATATCCATTGATTTCATTACATGAAATATACAACACTAGACTATTTTAATTACTCCTACCACATCCTGTAAAAAGCTTGTTTTTAATTCCAGTTTTTTTCATTTATTGACATATTTTCTTTTTATTATATTTTTATCGAGGAAGTCGAAAACTGACGGTGTATTGTGTTATAGGGTGACAAAAAACGAGAATCACCTGGCGCTGCAGATCTGGTCACTTGTGCCACCTGCACGGGTCCGCCCGGTTCCTGTACACACACCACTAATAATGGAGGAGTTTCGGAGGTAAAGGAACCAAATTAAGCTCTTTTATTGCTGCATTTAAATTTAATAAATCACCAAAAAAAGTGTCCAAAAAAAGATATTTGCTGAGATTCGAAACGAGTCCAAACTTTTTGTCGATGTTAGCTCGTAAATAAAAGAGAGTCGGATTGTGACAGTACTTCTCAAAATTGAATAGCACGTCTTGTAGCAAAACTGATTACTTACACGCGGAAACATTCGGATTGGAGTTTTCATAAAATAGTTTTGAATAAGTTTTTGAACATGATAATAATAATGTTAGTATTTTAAAGATATTCTTAAACTAAGTGAGATCTTGATGTCAATATGGTTAGCGGACATGGGCTAATATGGTGGATAAATATTATGCCTTCATCATGTCATAAGTCAGCATTTTCAGAAGTACGTTTCACATTAGAAGTCATAGTCAGTCTTTTCAATCAATATCAAATAAAATGCTAGAATATTCAGTCATTGGTTATCGTATTAGTATTGTTTTATTAAAACTTTAAAAAGAGCCCAAATCTTAATATTATAAGACCGAACTCTGAAAAAATCAAGAAAACCTAACACGTTAAAGTATAACTAATTTTACTAAGATTTTTCTACACTTGTGAAAATTGTCATAATATATTTTGAGGTTTGAGCCCAATTGTGTTATTTTTATAATAGTTGTCCGCTTGTCTAGCAATACAAAAACGCAATATTTGTAAATGAAAAAAACCAATATCAAAAAGTACTGTTACATAAAATAGTTTATCTGTGCTCTATAGTGATATACACTTTCGACGAAGACTTTTTTTTTATTGTAACAGATTCGCCAGCGACATACAATTATACATTACAATGAAAAGCTTATTTTGGGAGACACATGTAAAAAGCATGTCTTTACAGGCAAATACATCAATTCTAATTATTTGTCGATTACAAAAAGGAAGTACCTACCTAACATTTTAAAAACAATAATTTAATATGTTATGTTTAACAACATTAACATTTAGATAAATTTAAGTTGAAAATTTTCTTGAATTTAAAAAATACGATATATAATTCAACTGTTACAATCGAATGTTGCCAAACACTTTTTTATTTTGTATTAGTTTGATTTTTATACAGCGTTATGTTCATATGCTTTGCTAGTTGAGGTCTCTTTCTGCATCTGATTATAGAGCAGCATTGAGTCATATTCTTTTATCATCATTCATTTCAAATTAATCTCTTTCAGCCATGTTTCGTTCAGGTTCGCAAAAAAGAACCGCCGCACCCGATCCGAGTAGCAAAGACTATCGATGTCATCGCGCGCATCACATTCCCCACTGCCTACGCTGTTTTTCTTATCTTCTTCTTCATCCACTACAAAGCGTTCTCTTAATGGTGCCTCTACTGCTGCTGCGTTTTACAGCCGCTTGTATGGACAAACTATCTTTATAAAGCTAGTTTTATATAGTAACGTGTTACACTCAATATTCTGTATCGACATTTGTATGGATTGTGATTAAAACCGCTACGGTGATTGTACTAAAGACTTATTTTAAGAGAGCGAGGCATTGTTGCTTTGCTTATGTATCTTTTTTTATAGAACCGTCGCATGTCGATAATTAAGATTGTGAGTGATTAAATTCTACAGGTTTCGAAAGAATTTTGGTATAAATACAGCCATGAATGTAATTGTAAAATAATACCTATATAAGGTTATATATTTTTCGTGTACACAAAACTTATGATAGGATAAAGAGGGATCAATAACATAATTGTGTGAAAATATCTTGTATCGATGTTATCGATCTTGGACGATGGCTATTGAGGGGATATATTTTAAAGACACTTTCAACTGTACGAAAAGGTGAAATCTCTAGCAAACCTGGAGACAGTGCAGTTGTAATTTTATTGCTTTAAGTTTAATTATTTATCGCTAGTATTATAAGATAGTAAAAGACATACAATCTGTTAATTTTTTCTAATTATTTTTAGATGTAGATACTTTAATTAGTTACGCTACCTATATTTATTTAATTGTAACACCCACTTAAGTTGTGATAATATGATAATGTTTGAAAATTGCTTTTTAAATATTGATTTTTACAAGAGTTAAATTGTAACATATAGTTGTTTTTCATTGTCTTATAACATA
This sequence comes from Calamotropha paludella, assembly GCA_927399485.1. Taxonomy (NCBI): domain Eukaryota; kingdom Metazoa; phylum Arthropoda; class Insecta; order Lepidoptera; family Crambidae; genus Calamotropha; species Calamotropha paludella. The sequence continues at coordinate 12,909,205 of OV656809.1, forward strand.
AGTTTTCTGGTTCATGTACTTATAAAGAATACCATAGGCGTAGATGCATAAGTAGATAAAGCTCAAGTTGTTTGTATTTAATAATTATTAGTAATTATATCAAATATTCACTTAGTAATTTTAAACATGTTTTTTTGATATTGAACCATGAACATGCCTTCAACATTCAGAGTTATTTTTGCCTGATATTATCCCACGTGTAAATCATATAATATTATATACCAATCAACTAATGTGCATATACGAACGATTAATTTTTTGAAAATATGTAGGTGTGTGTATGCACTATTTTTTGCGCTATTAAATCATTGTGAACAAGTGGTTTTGTTTGACAGATCTGAGAACTGTAAAAATAATGCTAGTGAACAATTAATACTCATTTCAATGTAATTAGAACAATAATTATAATATCCAACATATCGCTGAATTTTAAAGCACACGTGTCGGACAGATCATCTTTAAATCAACTAATAAATGTACCTAATGCAAGAATACAAAAATACTATCTCACTTTTTGTGCAATATCCAAATACTACATTTTTGTAAATAATTTATGTATGTGCACGTAAACTTAAAAAAATTTGCAAATGTAATTTTTCAGATAAGTGCATTAATACAACCAAATATTTGTGTAGTTTACCTTTCAATACACACTATTATTTATTAAAAGTATTTTCTTCATATGTAAACATCAAAAAATCGAACTCGAAGTTAAACGCCTCTTTCTGTTTACGGTATAAGCAGTTCAATTTAATTAAGTACCATCGATACATGCCTTTTGCTTGTTAAACGTGGACCAACGAGTCAACTGTTTTGGAAAATAGATTTTATATCTAATTGTATTAAAACCATAATTTGTAAGTAAAACGCATTTTGGCTGTGCTTTGAATTCGAGTAATATTTAAAATAATTATTTATATTAAAGTAAATATTATATGTATTTATAAATCGGAACTACATGAGTACCGTGAAGAAATATGCTAAAGAGGTATTAGTGTGACGCTAAACTAGAAATTCTGATTTACGCAACATAGCATACACAACATAGGTACACTTAGAATGCTTTCAAATGTTATATTCTGCTAGCTTCTTTCCAAAAAGCTCTAACCACCAGCCACATAATATATAATCCATGTTAAATAGTATTTTATTTTCTAATGCAAAATTGAGAAGATAAAATGTCCCTTCTTCTTAATATTAACTGTAAAATACTTCTAGATACTAATGCTCTCATACCTTAAAGAAAAGCTTATCGGAAAAACTTAATTATAAGTTTTATTTCATAGATTGTCATTGTAAATATATTGAAGCTTCTATTTACAGAGATATTTTACTTTTTACGCTATATTGATTTAATTCTGAAAATAAAACAAAAAATCCGTAGATAATTCACTCCGTAACATCTGTAGGTATTTAAAATAAATATATTTTCATGATAGCAGTTGGATATTTAATTTTATTGAGAAAAATTTATTGCTTATAGACAACATGAGGCTAAGAATATCTATTTATCTAATCACTTTTTTACAATGTTTATACAAGTATAACAAACAAACACAATGTTAAATTTCATGGTCTTACTATAATTTAAGAACTCTTTGAATCGTTGTTGTGAGATACAAAATATACAAATTAAAAAAAAATCTATGGAAATCCTCTAAATAGCCTGGCACTCTTTTCTATGCGGTCCGAAGTTTAGATGCAGTATTACGGTTACGTAGGTTAAGCGTTGGTCATAGGGTGGGTCACCAAAAAATTATAACCAAACTTTAACTTATTGCCTCGGAAGTCACATCAAGCAGGATAATCGGCTGTTATAGCCGATGCAGCCGAGTCGTAGATAGCTGCATCTACAGTCGTTAACATATACGAATCTGCGTTGTGACCTCATGGTGGATTATGTTATGTATGACTCATAGCTCGTTCTCGTTCTCGTTCATTGCCTTATATTCCCCATTTTCCTCTATGCGTCGGAGACATGGACACTTCGTGAGACCGAGAAGAAGAAAGTTGACGCCTTGGAGATGTGGTGCTGGAGACGAATGCTAGGAGTGTCGTGGACCGAGTTTCGTACAAATGAGTCCATATTAAAAGAACTCGGCATAAGGCAGCGCCTATCAACCACAGTTCAGTCACGTATATTGACCTTCTTCGGCCATGTTTCTCGTCGCGATAATGACTCCATAGAGCGTCTCGTGGTGCAGGGAAAAGTTGAGGGCACCAGACCGCGTGGTAGATCACCAATGAGATGGACAGACCAGATCAAGGCCACAACTAAGTGCTCGGTTTATGAATGTACCCGGAAGGCTGCAGTCCGTGATGAATGGCGCCGTATAACCAAAATCATCACTCATCGTTATTCATAATGATGACCACGACCACTCTGGCAAGAGTGCAACGACTAGGAAGGAAGAAGGATGACTCATAGCTGTATTCACCCATAGTAAAGGACAGAACCCCAGCAGTGGAGAAATTAATATGCTGATTACACTTCCGCGCCTATTGCATATTAAATATATATATATATACAGCCTTGGCCAAAAGTATTAGGCATCCCACAAAAATGCACAATATGTGTTTAATAATTGAACAATGAACAAATGTTTATCTAAGATGACATACCGGGGTCATAAATAATTACCTAGAATAGTAAACGGCACATTGTTAGGGTAATAAAATAACTGGTGACCGAAAACAAAGGATTTAGTTTTCTTTCGGTTTTATCAGTCAATGTTTGGTCACTTCAGTTCAGGACTCTTAACGAGTAAACAAGCTTTTATTTGTGGTGAACCGACTAAATTGACATCTCATTTATTTAAAAATGCCGACAAAAAATGAAATTAGTTTGGAAAACCGAGTAAAAATACAACTTTTACATGAACAAGGAAGGTCGCAAAAAGAAATTGCTAAGTTGGTGAAATTTTCACGTTGTGCCGTGAAATTTGCCATCAAACGGTTTGCTCAGACTGGCGCACATGCTAATAAACCAAGAACAGGCAGAAAACGTGTAAAGACGAAGCGCGCGGATAGAAAATTAATACGCTAATTCATTAAAAATCGGAAGAAAACTTCATCAAAGCTTGCTGCTGCCTTGTCCGAAGACACTGGAAAGTCAATAAGGGCTGGAACGGTCAGAAGAAGACTTGGAGAAGCAGGTCTAATAGGATGTAAAGCCAAGAAGAAGCCTTGGATTTCAGACGCCAACAAAATAAAACGTCTAAAAAGCTCTACGGCACAAACATTATACTGAAGAAGACTGGTCCAACGTGGTGTGGTCTGATGAATCTAACTTTGAGGAAAGTTGATTTTACTGCCTTCATAATTAATAAGAATGATCACTTACATTTTTATGTCACTTGAATCATAAAAGGTAGGGCGATTTTGAAAAACCTTATTTTCAATTATTTTATAGGTATTTGGAACACCAGGTGTGACCTTCGTGAGGCGACGTGTGGGTGAAGAATACCATCCAGATTGCGTCGTATCGAATGTCAAGCACGGAGGAGGCAGCATAATGATCTGGGGCTGTATGCCTGCTGATGGGGTTGGCGAAATGTTTGTTTACGAAGGTCGTATGAACAGCGAAAAGTACATACAAGTACTTGAAACTGCAGTTATGCCTTCTTTAACAAGTATTTTCGGCGACACCAACTTAGACGGAGTCATATTCCAACAAGACAATGCACCTTGTCATAAGTCAGTGACTACGATGCGCTGGTTTACTGAAAACAACATTGACTTGATGGATTGGCCTGCACAGTCCGCAGATCTGAACCACATTGTGCATGTTTGGAGCATTTTGAAGCAAAGGATCAACAAGCACAGTATTACATCGAAAAAGGCATTAAACATGCATTGGTACAAGAATGGCATGCCATTAAAAGGGAGGATTGTACTGAGCTTGTACGCAGCATGCCAGATAAAATTAGCGTAGTAATTAAATCCAAAGGTGGACCGACTAGATTTTAAGATTTTTTTATTCTTTTTTGTGTCTTTGAATGGTAATAAATCAATTTAAAAAGTAGAAGTTGTTTCTTTCCATTATTTTAAGTAAACTTTAGGGTGCCTAATACTTTTGGCCAAGGCTGTATATATAATAAAACCACATTAACCGGATTGACGACGCTATTATTCTTGTTTTTTATATGGAATCATGACGTGTCGTATCCTTTCCAGAAGTTGTGCTCACAGGTTAACTAAAGTAATTATATTCAAACGTGTGCTACTTCCTTCCACTATTTAAATCTAGTACATTCCAAACTAGATTAAATTTTTTTAAACAGTGAAATTTGCCATCTGCGAAGCCCTTCTGGGTAGAACTGGTCAGCTTACTACATCTTTAGTAGACAAAGTACCTTACACACTAAGAATAAAATAAAACTCACACGAAAACACGTTTTGTGTAGAGAGCTCGTTTAGTTAATATTGTTTGTAGGATGGTGGTAACGTAGAGATAATAAAATAACAAAACAAAATGTAAATAAAACAGTAAAGTAACCTTCTAAAAATGTATGTACTGAGTAGTTAAGAACGTGCTCGATTAAAACGTACTAAGATAGTAGTAGCATACGTATGATTATCATTACCTTAAAGGTCCTGTGAACACTGTTACTGTAAAAAAGTCGAAAATTCAGGATTAAGGAAAGGATAAGGAATGAACTGTTCGTAAATACGGTTAAAGTGGTTTTATTTTAATAGACTTATTGATTAATATTTGGCCCCATGATCTAAGTGAAGCTGCCCAAAATATTAGTGGCAATTACAGTTTAAGTATGCAGTAGAGATGTAAATTGAAGACCGGTTTAACCAAGCAAGTGTGACCCTACCTTCGAAGCTAAACGCTTTCGAGTTCGTATCCCGTAAAGGGTTGAATGTGTGAAGAATACAAGCATTTGTACCTAAGTCATGGTTTTTAATATAAACTTCTATAATATTACTTACTTAAGTATTATACATATGTCTATATATTACCCTAGTATCCATGTCGCAGCGAACTGGTTAAAATAGCCGTTCAATCACAGCTAGCCCTTTGACTGAACAACGCCATTCAACCACACGTCTAGCTTTTTGATTGAATATTTGAGTCGCTCAAAACGTTCAACACTACAGCTGATTCAAAAGCCACCGTCTAATTGAATTAGTTCAGCGCTTACCACCGCGGCGCTAGGTGCGTTTTGTTTTCAATATGGCGTCAACTAGCCGGTGTTTGTGACTGTTTCAAGATATTTTTTGGAAAGAAAGTAGTAAATATACGTTACTAGTATTATTAAAGAGACAGACAAATTTTGGGGGTCACTTACGTGTGATACGAGTGAAGTTGATTAGGTCAGGTTAGGTTAAACTTAAAGAAAAAAAGGTTAGGTTAAAGTTAATCCAAGACTAATTTCCCAAGAAATTACAAAAAGTTTTCCTATTCTCTCAAATTACATTTAACCAGTTGGCTAAGCGTCGTCTAGCTGTAGTGTTGAACGTTGCAGTCAACAAGTCGGCTAAACGACGTATAGCCGTGTGATTGAATGGCGTTGTTCAGTCAAAGGTCAAGTAACTGTTTGATTGAACTGCTATTTCAACCAGTTGGCTGCGACATCCATAACCCAAGCCTTACAGTGCTTACTTTGGGCTAAGCTATTTGGTGTGAATGTTAAAAAGGAAAAGATTGTCTAGTGATAATTTTGACAATTGACCTTGAAAAATAACATTGTGATTGCTTTTAATTATTTAGATTGTAACTGTGAAAATAATCACGAGTAAAATTAAATAAAAATTGAAACCTATACTAAATCCATCTGCAACCTATGGAATGACGTCAAATTCAAACCTATCTAGCCTTAATAAACTTAACTATATATTGTTGTAATTTTTTTTTATATTTTCACCAGAAAGCTAATACTATACGTAAAATTTCTTAGTCCCGGTCGATTTATTTGGACCATATTATTTACAATTTCAGAAGTTTGAGCTTTTATCACAATTTAGGCAATGAAACAATTGCAAATCTGATTTTTATAATGTTATATATTATGTGACCATTCCCAAAATTTGAATAGGTTCGAAGTGATACTAGTTACTTTAAATCGCGTCGTTTTTACACTATTTAAAATTTAAGAAAATAATTACATATCATTCGCTTTATAAGACAATCTTATCTATATATAAATGCTATAATCGTTTAACAAAGCTTTTGTATTAGACTATGAAATATATATTTTATTCATTGTTTATATTTGTTAAAAATAAGATTTATTAATAGCATTTGTTACATAAAAATGTATACGTAATTACGCTTTTTTATTTTATAAAACTAAATTATTAAACTATGATGTCCATATGTTATTAAGTCGCGAACGAAATCGATCCTATTCACATATTTTTAAATATAAATTAAACATTTTTCATAAAGAAACGATAGAAGATAATGAAAAGCTATATTCAACTGAAAAATCTAAACGGTATACGGGCAGAGCCACTGTTATTGGAAAATATTTTTCTGGTCAAGGTGACCTTCAAATACAAATCGCACTGTAGGTGCCTAGAAACTTTTTATTCAGGATTTTGACTCGATACTAATTATTGATAATACAAAATCAAAGCAAAAAAGGATTGTTAATTTGAGGTTAATTGCAAAATCAAAATTCAGCATGAGCGGAATTATTGTCTTAGTGAATGTTTAAATTATTACGAAATATTTTGTTAATAAAAAAGCCAGCCAATCGCACGTTTCATAAGGAATTAAGGAAGTACATATCTATGTAAACAAACAAAAAATATTGTTTCAAATAAGTTGTCGTGCATGAAGCAGCAACCACATAATTCTTGTGGCTAAATTATCTTCCGGAAAATTCATTTCATATGAGAACTATAGATTTTTCATTTAGATAAGTACACAAAAGTAAGAAACTCATGTAACCTTTTAAAATCCTACCTAAATAAAACCTAACGGTTTAATATATTTTTGTGCAATCTATTGATGTTCTGCTAATGTTTTGCTAAAAATTGCTTAAAATAATTCCTATTCTACAACTGTGTGCGTTCGATTTGCCGTTAATCAAATTTTCCGACTATATCTATATTATTTTATTTATAGGTACTTATACATTAAAGGCCTTACTTATAAACGCTAATTAAGCTTGATTAGTTAGGAAGTGCTCACGTTAAACAGACACCAAAAGAAATGAAATAATTCTTTACTGTTTTGTTATCCTAATTAAATTCTGTAACAAAGGCATATTCGGGACGGACATGAACTTTATTCGCACTAAAAGGACGTATTTTTGCTTAAACACAAAATCTTCGTAACTAATCATTTCTACAATCGACTAATTTTAAGGAATCTTAAATGAGCGTATTTTTATATAATTCTGTCTTGTATCTAAATAAAACTACCAATGTTATAAGCGAAAACGTGATTAACGTGTATAATACCTATATTGTTATATAATCCTGTCCCTACGAGTAGCCCTTAAGTTACCATGCTTCGCCCATTACGAGAGAGTAGGCTGTTTAAGCCGTTTTAATGTTAATACATTTAAAACTATTTAGTATGTTCTTACGTAATAAACTCTTAAGAATATTTACCATGGTGTGCTGTACCAGTAAACAATAATACGAGTAGTGTTCGTTAAACGTCCTCACAAAGCATACATGCAATTTGTTATGCTATATACATGTAGATGAAGATTATATAAAAGGATAGTACACAATATTCCCTCTTGTTATTTATACTCTCGTATTACATAAATATTTAATTTTTCTTTTATCAAACGAGACATTAATAATCTGAAATTTGTATTCTAACGTTCAAGCACAATAGAGATCAAAAGCTTATTACTAATTGCTTTAAATTGTTATTGAGTTACTAGTTTAATACTTTCTCATCTAGTAGTAAGTAGTTAAGTAGCTTGATTAAAATATCTAATTAATACAATTAATGATGCACGAAAAGACATTAGTGAGATATAAAACACTGTGAAAATCCAAATGGATAATGTTGGGGTAGGTTATATTTGTCTACATGATTTTATTACACATAGATATTGTAAAATTGTAAATCTCATTAACTTCTGAGCTCTTAGTTAATTAAAGTAGGCGTTAAATTTTATATGTAATACTGTTTTGAAAATAATTAATTTGTGTTATTCTTTTTATTTGTTATTTAATAGCTTGTTGAGTCTTTGTTATTGGGTTGTAAGTAAATATCTGCAAATTACTAAAATAGTACTAAGGTATTTATAAGATTTAAATATTAAATTGTTAGTATCTGAATACCTATGCACCAATTATGGAACTAATTGTTATTTAAAGAAATAAAATTTAGATTACGAGATAGGTATATAGGTAACTGGTAATTTTAATTTGTAACACAATCAGGAGTGGGGTTTATAATACCTTATATTTTGATATATTTTTTCTGAATGTAGTTACCTATTGCTTCACAAACACTTCAATATTGATTTTGCATGTAGAACGTAAACTGAAATTATAAAATAAAAATAAATTATTTAAATAGAAAAATACTGGAACAAATCCACTCGGCTCACAAGTGAATTCTCAAGCGGAAATCGACATGAGGCTCGGTAGCTCAATTGGGAGAGCACTGGTCCGGTTGGACTGCCAGATGTTGCTCTTGGCAGAGCTTGGTTTGCGAGCCGATTCGATTTTTTCTATTATTTTTCAATTAATATAATTTATCTTATAAGACAGCATTGAAAAATGCAAAAAATATATAAAAATTATAAAACTCAAATTATAAAACTAAATAAATTTATATGCTAATTAAACAAGGTCTAGTATCTCACATATAAAATCTTAATACCTGAACACATAAAAATTTTATGTTTAAAATTTCAAATAAGCTTTGGAGACGCAACAACAAGGCTTAAAGACATGTCCACTCGGAACTAAAATCTTATACTCGATAGAAAAACGCGTTTTATTTAGTAGAATTGGCCTCCTGTACAATACAATAAATACTCCGCTCCGGCCGGCCGGTACACATTCGTTTGCTGGGTTTGGGTCCAGGACACCGCGATTAATGGGCCTCTGGGTTATTTATACATGAAATAGGTATTATTTATATGTATGATCGTTCGCCGAGCGGTTTGGCCGAGCAAGGGTGTGTAGGTACCCAAGTCATGGGTATCTCTATATAATTCTATAAATATTACTTATTATACGTAAATGGTTTTTATAAATGTAGAATTTTGTACAACATCGAAAAACTATACAGTAACTATATAGTATCCAAGCTACGAACTATCACTACGTAGCTATGGCGTGAGAACGCGTAGCACCACAACTTCAAGAGTTTTATCGAGGCTCACAAAGACGACCATAACGGTTCCCTTTTTGTCTACAATCGTACAAAAGCTTTGTCAGATTAGAACGAATTCTTAGTTTGTTATGCAACGCAGGCCAGATACTGTTTTCAGTACTAGTAGCTACGTACCGTACCATACCTATAAAACTATCAAATTTAAACATATAAATAAAAGCATAATATATCAAACTTTTACAAAGCAATTAAATAGGTGATAAATATTTAAGTATATTATATTCGATATTTTCTAAAGAAGCATTACGAAGTCCGTCATGTACCTAATAAATTGTAGCGTGTAAAGCTATGTGTAAAGTTAATACCTATACCTAAACGCAAAAGGCGTGAAACAGTAACTAACTGTGCTATAAATTAATTCAGCATTATATTCTAATGTTGCCTTATTTTCTATTTTCATCGTATGTTCGAATGACTGAATTTAGTATTGTTACAGTCAGGGGATCTAAAATGGCCATATTAGCTTTTTTGTTTCATAACATAAGTACAATTATTAGTTATATTTAATGTTTTTAACGCTTAATTTGATCTATCAAATAGTATTTAATGTTATTAATTATTGTGACACAGCTAGTCATGTCATATATATATTCATTTTTAGATTTACAAAAAAATGTAGTGCAAAATCTATATTTTTGATAAATTCAAAAATGAATATTCAAATAAATGCTTCGTAATATTCTTCTTTTTTTGGTTAGTCACTTGTTTTGTTAGATCTAAAAACATGAAAACAATTGACAACTTCAATGCATTTCTCTTAAGATTCATCAACTGTCAAAAGAGTATAAGTACCTATATTTTTGTAGTTGATCTTAAAATAAAGAAAACGTTATTATAAATTAAAATTAGTATACCTACTTGGTTAATTTATCATTATATTGAAAAATAGAAGTCACATAGCAATTACTTAATAATTTTATAATTACTTAAGCTATTATTCGTACACTGACACGCATCGCCTTTGTAAATAAAATTGTCAGCGATGGCCGCCCGTTCGTATTTAAATAGTGGCAATGTAAATAATTTTATTGTAAAATTTATGAATTACAATTTTCATCAAATAAAACACAAATTCAAATCGATATTGAGTCTTATTCCGTTCCTACTTGCGTATTTGATATACATTTATTGAAATCACAAATGCGTTTAATTCGCCCTTGGTCAGAGATAATGCAGTTCCGTCCGTCATTTCCTGCTCTTATGCGTTGTTTCCCGCACAGGATCGAATTTTTGCCAAATTTTTTCGCCGACTTTCGTGACCGTACGTGTGTGAACATACACCCCCGATCCTTCAATCGCCTCAATGTACAATGTAGTTTTACTGTTACAATCAATAGCCTCAACGTAGTCCAACAGCTTAGTCTGAAAACGCTTACAATATGAAGTCCTTCTTCACAAAATCGTATACAAGACGGTGAAAAAAAAGGTTGATAAAAGCGGTCTTGTGCGGAACAAACAACAATTTGCAACAAATTGACAATACTAAATGTATACCTACTGTTGTTTCTTTTCACACTCTTGTACACCTACAACTACTCGTAGTCGCTTAGTAGAAAGAATCACAATTTTCACCGTTGACTTACATAATTATTACTGCGTTATTCTAACTCACTTTAGTGCTGTCGTTATCACACTCGTAGAAAGCTCATTGACAATGGTCAAAACTTACGTACCTTCATGAACTACATAAAGAGTGAAATTATATAAGTTCATTTTTTATAAAATTCATGAAAGACTGCAAATAAATCCAATACGCTGTAATAAAAGGAGAATGCCTGAATGGGCCGCTTATGATATGTACATATGCGAAGAAATTCATCAAAACACGCGATTATTCCATTTAAAAATAGTTTTACTGTTATGTGAAGAAAATGAATAAAATACATTTCATTATTTCGATACTTAAACAAAATAAACGGTATGAATAAGTAAATTAGTAAACAATAACATTGCTACGTGTTGTTATTAGAGCGGCACAAATAGTAGACTTCAAAAAAGGAGGAGATTTCTCAATTCGACCTTATATGTTTTATTTCATGTTTGTTCGCGGATAACTTCTTCGTTTATGAACCGATTTTGATGATTATTTTTTTGTTGGAAAGAAGATATTTCAAAGGTGGTCCCATGATAAAAAAAATAAGGGTTTGATGATGCAGACCAGAGAAATCGAGGGGATCTTTCAAAAATCGTAGGGGCGACTAGTGCGTTATTTTTCATTAACAATAAGTATTTTTTATTGTATTTATTAATTTAAAGCACTACAATACAAACAACAAAAAAAACGACTTCAGAAAGTAAACTAAAAAGCAAAAAATAAATTTACTTCGCACAGAGTACTACGTATTTTCATTTAATTAAATAGAAATTATAAAATAATTATTTTATAATTTTAAAGTTGAAGTTTTTCTGGTGTAGCACAATAACTCAAATATCATAGAATTAACACCTGATCCTATGACGCCTGAGCAATAACTTAGCAGTTTTTTTTTATTATTGTATTATACAAATTATTATCAGACAAATTTCAATATGGAATATACAATACGCCTCAAATAAACACTTTTCTACAGGTTTATTTTATATCTTATCGCAATATATTATTTTATTATGAATGCAAAAATAAAATTAATACCTATTAAAGAGTGAGAGGTCAGGATGGCGTAATAATCATACTATTGCAATGTTCATCAGCAGACGAAACAGAGGTCAATAAGACCGCTATACCCCCGCTTAAACCGAGAAATAAATCGAACATCGATCTTTAAGCCTCAATATACGATCTTTTGGATCGATTTTTTGCGGCCTGAATCGATCTAGAGATCGTTTTAAAATGAGCAGATCAAAGACCGATCCAACGCTGTCCATGTAAATGAAGTTGAGTTGAATGAACTAGATTCTTTTACGGAAGAAAAATTTGAAAACTTGGCCTGTATGGATTAGGCATTTCTTTGCTTATGTAAAAATGGCATTGACATGGCAGCATTCTTTTTACGTGTCTAGATTACGATTCTCCATTTATTTCATTAATTAAGTTAATTAAAGCTAATAAAAAGTTTCACATTATTTTAGGCATTTGTTTAAATTTTTAATATTTTTTTTTCTTTAAATATTACCAGGTGCATTTTTCTTTAGAAATTTAGATCGAAAAATCGATTTTCACAAATTCGATCTTTTGGCATTCGATTTTTTGCAGTTTCAATCTAGGACAATGCAATTGGAATAGTTCGTGAGATCTATCTTTTGATCGAAGATCGACTACCCTACTAACAAAGGAAAAAGAATGCGATCAGTTGGGGATGACTAGTGATGGGAAATAATTAACACTTTTATTTACTTTTTAACTGACCCAATAAAAAAGTAACTTTAATTTCAGTATCTCCTTGTTTGTCTGGATTCTAATTTCTGAATGTAACTTAAGTAAGAAAGAAAATAAAAATGCGATAATAATATTCAGAAATTTTTACATAAAAAAATTAACTTTCGTTGGCAGCACTATAACAGAGCGGTACATTCATATATTTTTTTAGTAATCTGTGATCTTCCGAGTGTCATGACAACGAGTAAACTTAAACAAGAAAAAACCGAAATGAAATAATTTCACTTAAAAATCTAATTAAACTCATTAATAACAAACATGCTAGTTTTTAATCTTTGGTCCGCGCTCCAGTGGTATTTGAGACCCTTCATTAAGTGGTTTTTAAGAAAAACTACACGTCTATGTGAACTGCAAAGAATCTGCTACGGTGAGAAAGCTGGAGCCCCGAGAACCTGTGCAGTTGAAAAGTCTTTAAAATTATCCCGTACACCATGCGTGCAAGAAGTAGTCTCTTATTTAGATACAGTAGTATATGAAAGAAGATTTGTACTCGAAAACTTTAGAGAAATCCTTGATCCATCGATATCAATTATTATGAGAGTAAAAAAAATTAAACCGTCACTTCATGAACCATTTGTAATATCGTTTAAAAACTGCCTTGAACAAATTTGGAGTTACAGAAGTTTAGTAAATGAAGTTGAGGAACTTCGTCGGTCTCAATTTGATAGCAATAATCCTGATCATGAGGAAAAATTGCTCAAATTGTGGACTTTGCTAGTTCCTGATAATAAGCTAGAATCGAGAGTGACAAAACAATGGCAACTTATTGGGTTTCAGGTATGTTATTCTTCATATATGAATATTATTTTGAGTAGCTTTAACTGAATCCTTGCAGATCAATTTTATTACATGGAGTCATGTCATTTTTAAATCAATGATAACTCCTTCAAATTAAGTTTTATGTAAATCAACCCTGAATGAAACTATCTTAATTTTGTTACATAAATCAAGCTCGTAGCCTTCAGTTCTGGCAATTATATGTATTGTATTGGTTAACTCCAGTCAATGCTAAATGAATCTTCTTTTTTTTAGGGTGATGACCCAAAAACGGATTTTCGTGGAATGGGTATTCTTGGACTGGAGAATCTTTTGTATTTTGCTTCCGAATATCCACAAGCCTCAAGTCATGTGTTAAGTCATTCTCTTCATCCAAAATATGGTTACACATTTGCTATAGTTGGGATTAATCTTACTTCAATGGCATACTATTTATTGAAAGATGGTTCTGCTAAAACTTACATGTTTAATGCTAGAAGACATCTTCCTAATGTAAGTTTATTCCACAGGTTTTACTGCTACCTCTTTTATGAATTTGATAAAATGTGGATAGAGGCAAAACCTGAGAACATAATGGAGTTTTCTATAATTTTTAAGAAGTTCGAAAATGCAATTAGAACTGAGTTAGCAGATCCAGCCACTGTTTTTAGAATAAATATTGAAATTGATACAATTTAGTGCAATTATTAATTTTGACAATATAAATTAAGTTAAATAAGTACATACACTAAATTATTAACTGCATCATGTGCTTGTTGCCACTTGCAACTTTGTTTTTGTGTGTAGAATAAGTTACTAGTCACTGAATTGCAAGCAATTATTTATAAATTATAACCTTAATCAGATCTGCAAAAGCTATCTCAAAAGCCAAACTTTTGTGCATATTACAATGGTTTGTGAGAAGTAACCCTAGTTAATGATGTTAATTTTTGCAATCTTTGTTAATAGATACAACTCGCTGAAATCCTTGATTTTGAAAAATATTAATTTATTATCATATTATTAATATCCAGAATACAGCCAATGTACTTTTTTTGTAAATTATTACTATAATACCTAAATAATTTCTAGAACAGAGCTTATTGATGCCAATTTTAATATGGCTACAACAATGTTATAAATATTACCATGACCATGGTATTTCAAGTGTGTAATTAAATGTATTTGTGAAAATATCTGACCAATTCTTATTAATAAGTAAATAAATAAAAATAGTTATTGTTTCATAATATTGTCATTTAATCAAACTCATTGCAGATAACAGATGGATAGATTGACATATATATAATAGTGGAGAGTAGGGCCAGTTTCATTACCCAGTAATAACGTCTTTCTACGGGCAAAAGCTGAAAACCAGCATTTTGCTTTATTAGTGCAAATATATCACTGAGCTTTGGCCTTTTTGCATCACTGTGACACTCTTTGACAGTAGAGTGCTATGAATATTATTTGTAGTTTATTATTTTTTAAACTTAACCATGAATCTGTTACAAATGAGTACAAATAACTTTGATTGAAAATAGAGTAAATGTTTTCTCTTTTTACATATCTAACAAGACATTACCTAAAATAATACATACAAAAAACTAATATGGTTTAACATGAGCTATGGAGATACATTTTTAATTAATTTACAGAGAATACATTGATAATCCTTGTTAATGGATAGGAGTTAATGAGCAATACACTTGATTGGGTAAATTATTAATTTATGGAATACAACTAATACATTCCTATTTCATATTATTTATATGAGTCCATTTTAATGTGCTACAACCCTGTAATAAATATTGCCAATATTTTCCTGCTAATGTGCTAAGAGCATAATTATATGTATTTGTAAAAAAATCTTGCCAACATTTATAAGAAAATAAAGAAAAATAACATGTGTTTCACACTGATTGCATATAATAAATAAATGAACATATAAATTAATAAAAATAGTAATCTTTACTCAATTTGTTCAATTCATATTCGTACAAACAAATAGCATTAATTGAAAATATGTTGATTTTCTTTATTTATCTTTTACATATCATTTGCAAGATGTTACCTACAATGAAAGTGTACAAGAACCTAGGATAAAATATGAGCTATTGACAGGAGCTATATTTATAATTCATTTATTATATAATATATAAATAATATTTATGTGAATTAGTTCACAACCACAATGTAGAAGAGAAAGATATGTCGTAGCATTTATGCTTAAAAGTACAAAATTTTAATATAAAAGATAAATTCATATTTCTTCTGCACATTCACTATTTGCTTTTCTTTTCCTTTTTTAGATCTTTTACAGGTTTAGATCGTCCTGCTTTAAGCAATGCTATTAAAGCTGTGATTGCTACTAATCCAAATCCAGCAACTCCAATCTGCCATATCCAAGGATATCTTGCTAGTATGTCCAATCCCATTTCAACACCAAATTTTATCATCTCTACGCACCAGTCGACTATCTCATCACTGTAATGTTAAGTTAATCTCGTTAATCACATGATTAATTGTCTGTTGAAATGATGTAAAGTAAATAGGATTTTTAGTTCAATTTTGACAACTTTGAATTTAGGTAATATATGTATGTATTGAACTTCCAAAGTGAAAGTTGTAAATAACAAGAAAATACTCCAGCAATATACCAAATAAAAGATTTGCTTTGATAAATTGATATGGAAGATAAGAAAGTGTTAATCAGAATAGAACCCTTTGCCTTTAAGCATCTGTCCATACTTACAATGGTGAAGATAACAAAGCCACCTTGTCACCCTTGACATTTTTATACCAATCTTGAGCAAATGATACAAATGATTTTATATCATTTTTTGGTAAATCATACCTATAAACTTTACCGAGGCGGAAGCTGTAAGATAATAATTTATTAACTTAATGGTTATAAAATTTGCTGAAGAAAAGTTGTTTGAATGACCGATAACTCAGACGCAAAATAAATAAAGGCAATAAATTGCTAAATTATTATTAGCACATTAATTACCGTGAGTACACAACAGATATTGACAATCATTGGATTGAGCATATTACTTACAAAAGGAAAGTTGGAAGTTTAGTTATCTTAAACCTCTTAGCAGTATTCACTCCCCCCAAATTTGCGTCAACACGGGCGACATTGATACGACCCCGTAATGTAGCTCCCACACCTTCCCAGACTGCATGTAATCTTTGGCATTCGACACAAGAGGCACCATAGCTAGAAAATTAGATAAAACATTCCATCCAACGGCCACAGGTAGTAACAACAGCACATAAAACATACCACAAACTGCAATACTTCTAAATACATAATAAATTATCATGAATTTTTTTTTTATTAATATTGAGCTGAGATGGGTTGGATTTAAATCCAACGATTTAATAAAGTTTTGTCATAATTGCATATGTTGTGCTGTTGCCCATACATCTGATGAATTGTAAAAAATTTCCAGTGAATGCATATAAAAGGGATGCAATCAAATATCATATAATACACGCCCTTGTATAGCTAGTCATGCTAGATTATTTTAAGTTCTGTTATTTTAGAGCAGCGATACTACAACAGTCCAAAATCCAAACTGATAGCTAAGAAATTAGGAGTTTATATCACTTGGTACATTGTGTTTAGAATCAATTCTGAATACTCAACAGTCAAAGCTAATATTTATAAAATAAATATTACCTGCAAACTGTGGTATGTGTATAATAACAAATTTAAATATATCTCCAAGTCTCATAAGTATGAGCAATTTTCAATTAAAACCCCAAATTATAAGAACTTTTTCCTCTGTCATTCCTAAAATGTAGTACTGTTTTGACCTATATGCATTTTCGGGTCTCAAATTGTATTTATATTGGAACAGAGGAAATGACTTGATGTTGTAAAACCATTTATAGATTTTTTTATAGTAAATAGGTAGGCACTTGACCACTATCTCGCCTGATGGTAAGACACAAAGTGATCTAAGATGGAACATGCTTTCCTAGAACACATTCAGTTGTGACTTGAAAGACTCCGAAATTGTATTTGTGAGGAAACAATCGGGCAAAGCATGCCACTACTTAGTGGTATGTATCACAAATTGGAACCAAAACGCTTAGTGCGACTCTTTGGTATATAAACCATATAATGATGAGCCTATTTGTAAGTCTGGTTGTGTAATGCATAAATGGGGATGGCGAAACAAGGTTGTGCAATTCTGCAGCTAATGATTTGGTAATATTTAAAATTTAATGTCATTTTATGTATCTAGCAAAATAATTTCATAGTGTAAATGAATATAATAACTTACAACATGACAAACCAATCACCAGTGGTAGCACCCGTAGCTGCTTGTGTCATGTGCTCAAAAATTTTGTCAGTTAGCTCCTTTACAGCAGGTGATTGATTAGCTTCTAAAAAATTATATATTTCTGTCTCATCTGCTTCACCTAAAATAACAAATGGTGTTTTGTTACTACTATAGATTCAGGAACATTAAGATAGACACTGGAATTAATAAAAGCACCACAACCATGCAGATGAGAAGCATATAAAAAAAAGTCTGTTCAAAAGTGATTTGCATCATCATTTTGCGTGACTAATAATAGTCGCTGAAGCAACCCATCTTAGCATATTTCATGAACACATTCTGCTTGCTTTTATATATTGCTATAATGTAAACATTAAGTTAAATAAGAAGCCTAATCCCTGAACACAGATATTTAACCAACACCTAGCAAGGTCAGCTGTGACCACATCACATTTAGTTTTTATTATTTCCCTTTGCCCATTACTTGAAATGTTTTTAAATCTATATATTTAAAAAATCCATATATAAAACTAACTTCAAGTTACTTTAATTTTTGGTATAGTATATGAAAAAAGTTGTAGGTTCATGTTGCACCTTATATACATATTGAAAGCTTGATAAAAACAATAAAATATAAAAAAATACAAAGGATATACTAAAGACACTACCAGGCAGAACAATCACCTATTAAAATTTAACTGCATTAGATATATTTCTTTGAAAATAATAAGCATTACCATTATACAACATGGGTATGCCATGTCTAAAAAAGACAATAGCTGGCTCCTTAGTAGGGCTATACAATTTGGATAAATGACTGTTTTCTGCCCTAACAGTGGGTGCTTTCAAATGCTCTTCCAAATCTTCTACGATGCCTTCTAGATGATCTTCAAACTTGGTACAATCATCACAGTTTGGCTTAGCTGTAAATATAATGAAGTATAACAAAAGTTTTGTAAATAGACAAGTTGAATTAATTATTATCTGCCGATGAGGCTGATTCGGCAATAAGTGCTATAGTAGGCATTGTAATAATACTTACTGAAAAAAACAATGAGTTTCTCATAATCTTTTATAAGTTGTAAAATATCATCATCGCTCACGCTTTGTAATACATTTTCAGTGTTCAATGAGCCCCATAAACAAACCAATACACAAATGAATAATTTCATAATGATAATTTAAGTAAATATTTTACAAAACAAATTTAAATAACCACTGCTACTGTGAATACTGTGATGCATGCATATTACACTTACAAATACTATGGTAAACAAAAAATTAAAAGGATCCAATTCAAAGATTTAGATTGACAGACAAATTTCACAGATTAGGTATTAGTTTTTTTTTCTTTATTTGCGGCTTGTACGTTTTGTGCATTTAGCCAGTGTCAAGTAAGTATCATTGCCAATTGAGATATTTCTTAATTTAATGATGAATGAACAGTGAAATATATTTTTTTCCTAGGTTTCAGTAAATTTATGGGGTTTTACTGAAAACTCCCCGTGGACTTCTTGAGAGAGCAGGAAAGGATAACTTCCGCTGCGTTGTTACACTTGCCAACACTCTATAGTGTTCACAAACACTTAGTGGTTAATAATCCACCATTATTATTACTCACTAATATCCACAACAACACAAATTTTAACAAGAAAAACAAAACCATCAATATGATGCTTCCCGCTCCCGCCAAAAAGTCCTAAGTATTATTTTTTATGTTAATTTGATGTCCACAATTAATTGCAGGATGCAGAACTTTTTTTCTCTTTCCAGGGATGCCAAAAATCTCGTACAAATGTAATTAAAAAAAATACATTAAATTCATAGTTCAATCTATTTAGTTTTATTTACATTTATTTTTTTGGACTAATATTATGATAAATATTCGATATATGACTCGCTGATACCAATTCTACTATTTTAAATTTTTTGTCTGTCTGTCCGTCTATCTGTATGTCCTATAAGTCAAGAACGGATTGACCTATTACGATGATTTTGTGTATGGTAGGAACATGTGATTGCGCAAATGATAGGCAATATATCATATCGCTAAAAACCTATTAGTCCGAACTGATATTATAAATACGAAGTGAGTGTGTTTGTTAAACTTTGGTTTTTAATAAAAAACGCATTTATGCGTTGCACGTCTAAAGCAAACTATGGTTATTTAGTGATGTGGTAATGTATCTAGTCATGAGCTGAGTTGAAAGTGGCACATTATTATAGAAATGGCTAGGATACATACCGCAGCCAGTGAACATGGATGAAATCTCGTACAAAAGTGCAAAAGTGTACGAGATTTTTATTATTCCCGTATCTCGTACAGAGACTATATTTAAAAAAAATAATCAATTTATTTGAACGCATTCGAAAAAGCATTTTTGTTAAACTTTCGATTGTTAAAATCGACTTATCGATTGATGGTCTTTTGATAGCTTCTATTCGTGTGTGCGCCTGCGTTAGCGCTATAAACGAATGAACAATCGAACTTTCGATTGATAAATCTTGTGATAAATATATGCGATTATATGTGTGCGCCTAACTGTTAGACGTTTCATAAAAAGTATCGATGAATTATAATATATGTAGCGAGCTTAGTTACTACGAATGAGTATTATAATGTAAAATATAATTTAATTTAGTAATTAATAGTAAATATCGTTTATACCTGAGTTCTATCTAAATATCAATTATTTATATAAAAATGAATCTGTTAACTTCTGATGTGATATGTTAAAGAAATAAAAAATAAAATGGCTTGAAAATTAAAGAGTTTTAATGAATTAAATAATAATTTGGTTAACACTTTTAATAAAACTAAAAAATCTTGCTAGGTTTAAGTCAAAAAGTTGGTAGCCACTAAATTATATATTATTAAAATAAATCTTTGGAGACAAATTGATAAAATAATAAAAAAAAAACTATTAAGTAACTATGCTCTCTTACTTCTAACGTAATGTAACAATAATAAATCTAATACCATTGAAGGTCGAACATAGCACACGAGTTTAATACAAATCCTAACTGGTTATTATTAAATTTAATTACAAATAAAATTAATAAATCACGACTTTCATTTTAGATTAATGAATAATAAAAAAATCTAATTAAAAAATCATTCGAGCGAAGCGACCGGAGCTTTAATGACGCAATGTCGGCTACGTAATTTTAATAATTTTTGTGTGAAATAGAATCAACAGCTTTAGGACTTGATAGTTTAAATTCGTCACTATCTAATCCTAAAGCTGTTGATTCTATTTATTCGCAGACATAAAAAAGTTATGACAAAAAAACATTGGCTCTATGGGCTTTCCCAATGAAACAAAAAGCCCGCGCTTTATGAAAGTTTTCATTCTTATGGAATTTTAAAATTGACTAAACATTGTTTACATAGACATAGCTCAAAGAATTGCGAAGCTGAAATGGCAATGTGCAGGACACATAGCAAGGAGAACCGATGGCCGTTGGGGCGGAAAGGTTCTCGAATGGCGACCGCGTGCCGGACGACGCTCAGTGGGTAGGCCCGCTACGAGGTGGACCGACGATCTGGTTAAGGTCGCGGGAAAACGCTGGATTCGGGCAGCACAGTACCGATCGTTGTGGAGATCCTTGGGGGAGGCCTATGTCCAGCAGTGGGCGTCGTACGGCTGATATGATGATGAATCTTTTTGAAAATATTTGTCCTTAACTAAGGTCCTTACACACACACACACACCACATATACAAACATACACGATTTTGTAATACTATTATTTTTTAAATCTTTCTCATAGCTTATAAATGTTATCATGGTTCGAAAGAGCGGGCATCTCCTAGTACAGGTTTTTTTTCTAACTTAAAAGGAGACTTCCAACCCCTGTAATTTACTCTATAAGCTAATAAAGAATTTTTGAATTTTGAATTTTGAAAGGTCCTTAATGTCAAAGTTTAAATAAATTTTGTACGGACGAAAACACCAACTTACCTCAGAATGTCATAAATTGAACTTAATATCTATGTTAGATTTTGTTTTTAACGACCACCTTATACGTTATCAAAAAGGAGATTTAGGCATAATAATTGTTAAAAACAAAGCCAATAGGTAGTTACACTTTGACTTAGTTATCTCTCATTCGAATCGTGAATTGACACCCCCGCACCCTTACCCCAGCACAACTACTAAGGCCGACGGAGGGCACTCTCACAGCGCTTCATTCGTTAAAATAAAGATCCGTTATAATTTTCTATATTGTTTGTCATTCGAATGTCGATTTTTAACGGGTATGTGATCGATCACATAAAAAGATGACAGGTAAATTTTGTGCCACTGTTACTTCAGCTATCTCTGGATCTCCGAGCGCCATCACATTTGAAGCAAGTTCCATATGATAGCTATTACCCCAGTTTCGAGGTATACATGTTTAAGCGATCGTGTGGCATCTGTGGTATTCATTTTGCATCACACAAGGTCACTTACCAACACAAGAGGCAACAAGAAGTTTTGCCCATCGCAAAGATTCGTCCTCGAAGAATTGCTGCTAGACGTACCAAAGAAATTATTTTTTTGGATGATGACGATGACACTATATGGTTGGATGAAATAGATGTCGACACATCGAAAGTTCCTGACATTAACCACCCAAACAAAAACGAAATGACTGCTATGCCAGTTATAAATAACTAGCGGCCCGTCCTGGCTTCGCACGGGTAGATAAAATTCTTTAAATTTTTTCTATTATTAAATATTTTTCCGTTAGCGCCACCTAGCATCCGCTAGCCGAACTACTTGCGGTTAACGCGTTGCTATGGTAACGTTATTGATGTTCACGCGTGAATCATGCATCGCGACGCGACGCGCGGGCTGCCGGGAGGGGGCGGCGGAGGACGACACACACTCCGAATAAACGCGCAGCAGAGTACACCGTTTTCTCCCTAGCTGAAACATTCTATACTGCTCGCTTGCGATATAAAAGAATGGCATTCATTTAAGGAAGAAATTGTTCTATTATTTCTTGTCCCAACAAGAAAAGTGGTGCCGTGACCAGGATTATTGCAAAGGAATAACTGATTGAGAGGAAACCTAGACGTAAAAAGTCAGGAAGACGACTGGTGAGCCCGTTCCTTTTATTTCCTTATCCCCATTTCTATTCCAGATCTATATAGGCGAGTAACGTCAGAAATTTCATTATAGTAGTAGATATATAAAAGTAAATTGTAATATTTGGAATTGAAATTGTAATAGTAACGAACGGCGGTTATTTAAAATTATTCACCCACCAACAGTTAAAAAGTAACGGTTTCGAGAAATCTCTCTTGGCTTCCTGGATCACTTAATTTATTATACTTAGTAACATTTAAATTTGTATTTTCAGATTTTTCCTCTTCATTTGAACATTGGACAATCAAACTGCCTCTCACAGTACGTACGTAATTAGTAGTTTGGAGATTGGAATAACGGAGAACTGAATCGATCTTGTCAAGGTATTTGAAGTGTTTTATATTAATTTATTAGGTTCTCAGTGAATTCTTATTTCCCACATAATGAGTGAAGTACAAGAAAAACTTATTAAAAAACGTAGTTGTGTTAAAGGTCAGTTAACCATTTATAAAAATTATTTAGAAACAATCCAGCAAATAAGTGTTAATAAATTGTCTAATCAACAAATTTCAGAATTAAAATTGAGATTACGTAAATTAGATACAAATATGGCTAATTTTGATAATATTCAAATGGAAATAGAAATGAATGATTCTTCTAGTGAACAGTTAGAGGAGAGAGAATCCATAGAAAATATTTTCTTTCATTTAATGTCAAAAACACAGTCTATTATAGATGAAGCAAATAGTGTTTCAATTAAACGGCAGAGTTTTGCTCATAATACATCTGAAAATATGTCGGGTAGTATTAATGACGGTATAGGTAGTAAAATAACTTTGCCAACGATTAAATTGCCTACATTCGATAGATGCTACAGTAAGTGGCTGGAATACAGAGATACATTTAATTCGTTAATTCATAGTAATGAGAGCATAAACAACATCAACAAGTATCATTATCTGAGGTCTTCATTGGAGGGCGGAGCTGCATTAGTAATAAAATCAATTGAATTTTGTAGTGATAATTATGATGCTGCATGGGATCTTTTATGTGCACGGTATAACAACAATAAACTTCTAATCAACAATCACATCAAGGCATTATTTAGTTTGGATAATATAGTTAGGGAGTCAGATACTTCACTGCGGTTTATTATTGACCATGTAACAAAAAACTTACGTGCTTTAGAAAATCTAGGTCTTCCGGTCAAGCATTGGGATGCTTTAATAATACATTTAATTGTAATGAAATTAGATAGTTTCACTAGTAGAAAATGGGAAGAACACAAGGGTTCCTTAGGCGATATTCCTAAACTAGATGAGTTTTATAAGTTTTTACGTAACAGAGCAGATTTTTTAGAAACGGTAAAACATAATAGACCCAGTAGAAATGAAAAGGTTTCAAATTTTGTAACATCCAATCAAATTTCAAACAGTAGTAACATATCAAGGTGTATCTTATGTAAAAATTCGCATCGTTTGTATGAGTGTCCTAGTTTTATTTCTATGAGTTTAGACGATCGCAACAAGTTCGTATCACAAAATAAGTTGTGTATAAATTGTTTGAATGCAGGGCATTATGCAACCTTTTGTCGATTTAAGCCATGCAACACATGCAAGTACAAGCACAATACTTTATTACATCGCCCTAAGGTTCATAAATGCAGTGTAGTGAATAATCATTCGCAATCATTAGTATCGCAAGTGCAAAGCGAAGTAAGCGGCGCAGGCGCAACGACTCAGGAACCGGTTTCATTATCAGCCGCGATGAGTCCCGGGCGGACGGTCCTATTGTCCACCGCGCTCGTGCGAGTAGTAAACAAAGCGACTGGCAGTGAGCATGTAGTGCGCGCCCTGTTGGATAGCGAGAGTCAAATAACTATGATAACCGATTGTTTACGCGCCAAATTAGGATTAGTTAGTATAAAAAATGAGCAATTGCTCACTGTATCAGGTATAGGAAACACTAAGTTATCTATTACGGACAGTTGTAATTTTGTAATGCGGTCATTTAAAGGTATTTTTTCTGTAAAGGTAAAATGTATGGTAGTTCCACAGATAACTAAGTGTATGTTGCCAAATATGAATGTAGATCAAAGTAATTTGAATATTCCGAAACGTATATTAGTAGATTTAGCAGACCCAAAATTCTCTCAGCCCGCTGAAGTAGATATATTAATTGGGGCAGACTTGTTTTGGGAAATAGTATCTGGAGATCAAGTTAAATTAGGAGGCGGTAAGCCAATTTTACAACAATCCAAATTAGGTTGGTTAATTTCGGGACCTGTAAGTATACAAGGGATTAATACGAATGTAGTTACATGTCAATTTGGTTTAGATATTAGTAATCAATTGCAAAGATTTTGGGAGATAGAGGAAATTCCTTCTACAAATTCAATAAAAAGTACAGAGGAGGATTTTTATGAAATTCATTTTGTAAAAAATACGTATAGGGTAGAAAACGGTAGGTTTTGTGTAAAATTCCCTTTTCATACATCACCTGAGAGCCTAGGAGATTCATTAAAAATGGCCAAACAGCGTTTTTATAATTTAGAAAAAAGATTTAGTAAACAACCTGCTTTAAAGGAACAATACAAATCATTTATTCGTGAGTATCAGGAATTAGGTCACTTGTCTAGTTCGAGTAGGGAAGAAATCGCGTATTATTTGCCACATCACCCGGTGTTGCGAGAAAAGAGCGAGACAACCAAGCTCCGCGTTGTGTTCGATGCGTCCGCGAAGACTAGCACCGGCCGCTCGCTAAATGATATACAGGGTGTCGGAGCAGTAGTACAAAATGATTTATTTAGTATTTTGTTAAGATTTAGAAAGCATAGTTTTGTACTCACCGCCGACATAGAAAAAATGTATAGGCAAATTTTAATAAGTAAAGATCAAAGACAGTGGCAAATGATTATATGGAGAGAAAACACTAGTGATCCTTTGCGGTATTTTAAGCTGAACACAGTTACATACGGTACTGCTTCAGCCCCCTGTTTAAGTACTCGTTGTTTATATCAACTGGCTCAGGATTGTAAAAATAGGAAAGTAGGAAAAGTTATTGAAAGGGATTTTTATGTAGATGATCTTTTGACAGGGACAGAATCTGAAAGTGAATTAGAACTTATATGTGAATCATTAGTAAATTATTTGAATACAGCAGGATTTAATTTGAGGAAATTTCGTACAAATTCTGATATAGTGCTTCAGAAGGTTAGTATAAATGAAATTCAATCACTTTCAGATTCAATGGCTACAACCGGGACTTTGGGATTAATATGGTCACCCGCGTCGGATAAGTTTATGTTCCCGATTAGTGTAGATGTAAATGAAAATGTAACAAAAAGGATTATACTATCTACAATTGCAAAAATATTTGATCCTTTAGGGCTCTTGAGTATTTTTAACTAATATTGCAAAAGTTATGGAAATCAAAATTAGATTGGGATGATGACATTTCTGGGGAAATAGAAAAATTGTGGCTGGCATTTTTGAAAGCGATGCAAAGTATATCATGTATCGAAAATAGCAAGACACGTTTGTTGTAAAAATGCAAAAGTAATTGAATTACATATATTTTCAGACGCGTCACAGGCAGCATACGGCGCCTGCGCATATATAAGGTCAATAGATGAAATTGGGAAGGTATATGTAAAACTTTTATGCGCTAAATCACGAGTAGCACCCATAAAGGAACAAACAATTCCGCGACTCGAGCTTTGCGGAGCGCTGCAGTCAGCTGAGTTAGGAATGAAAATAAGGCAGGCTTTGCAGTATGAGGTTATTCGTACCGTACATTGGACAGACTCCATGGTAGTCTTAGGGTGGATACATACCTCAGAAGTTAAAAAATTAAATGTTTTTGTAGCAAATCGAGTAAATAAAATTAATGATTTAACAAAAGGTTATGAATGGAGGTATGTACCTACCGGTGACAACCCTGCGGATCTCGTATCTCGTGGCATAGATTCGACTAATGATAGGTTGTCTACTCTGTGGTGGGGAGGTCCTGAGTTTTTAACTCAAGATGAGTCCTGTTGGCCTACAAAAACCTACAATTCACAGCGGGAACAAGGAGAAGTCAATGTTTTTGTAACAGAAAAACAGGAAGGAAATGAAATAATTGAATTTTCTCGCTATTCTAAATTATACGTGTTATGGGTTATGTACTAAGATTTATAAACAATTGTAGAAAGTTACAAAATAAGGAAACTTCATTAAATTTAAATCCGGAAGAGTTAGATAACAGCATGGTCATCCTAGTAAAATTAGCACAAAGAGAAACATTTAGTAACGAATTAGAAAGTTGTAAAAATAAACAACCAATATCAAAAAGGTCAACCATATTATCTTTAAACCCATTTGTAGATAAGTTAGGCGTATTAAGAGTAGGTGGTAGAATACATAATTCAAAATTTAGTTATGATAAAAGACACCCTATGCTCTTAGATTCAAGGCATCGTTTGTCAATTCTTATATTTGAAAGTGAACATGTACGTTTAATGCACGCAGGCCCTCAATTGTTGTTAGCCTCAGTGAGAGATAACTTTTGGGTTGTGAATGCTAGAAATCTTGCTAGAAGTATACCAAATAAATGTATTGTATGTAGAAGATTCAAAGGTAAAACTTTGCAGCCGTTAATGGGCAACCTTCCGCAACAGCGTCTTACGCCTGGCATCCCGTTTGAGACCACAGGCGTTGATTTCGCAGGTCCATTTCTAATTACAGATAGGAGAGGCCGTGGTTGTAAAATTACTAAGTGTTATTTATGTGTATTTGTATGTTTTACCACTAAGGCCCTTCATTTAGAAGCAGTAAGCGATTTGAGTAAAGAAGCGTTCACCCTTACCTTAAAAAGATTTATTGCACGGCGTGGTAAGCCAAAGTATATATTTTGCGATAATGGCACTAATTTTGTGGGAACTAAGAATGAGTTAGATAATTTTATTAATTGTAACCGAGATTCAATAGCTCAATTCAGTTCTGATGAGGGAATTGTATTTAAATTTTCGCCAGCGTACGCGCCTCATTTTGGCGGGCTGTGGGAAGCAGGGGTAAAGTCCTCTAAGTTTCATATAAAGAGAATATTAGGAGATAGACACTTGACTTTTGAGGAATTAGCGACGTTATTCGCCCAAGTAGAAGCAATCCTTAACTCCCGCCCCATATGCCCTATGTCCTCTGATCCAAATGATTTGTGTCCTTTGACTCCCGGGCATTTCCTAATTGGAAAACCTCTGACGTCATTACCGTCACATGACTTGAATAATTTGAAGCAAAGTAGATTAGATAGATATAATCAGTTGGAACAAATGCGTCAGCATTTTTGGTCGCGCTGGCATCATGAATATATCACAGAACTACAGCATCGTAATAAATGGCGGCTGCACCATGCAGATCTGAAAATAGGAGATATGGTCATTGTGAAGGAGGAAAATTCTCCACCACTTAAATGGCGTGTAGGGAGAATACACGCTTTATTTCCTGGAACCGATGGTATTTCTCGAGTTGCAGATGTAAACACTGGACATGGGATACTTCGTAGAGCACTTAACCGTCTCTGCCCTCTACTGCAGTCTGAAGAAGAAGAAGAGTTGAAGAAGGATTCTCCAACGGGGGAGGATGTTCGCGCGTGAATCATGCATCGCGACGCGACGCGCGGGCTGCCGGGAGGGGGCGGCGGAGGACGACACACACTCCGAATAAACGCGCAGCAGAGTACACCGTTTTCTCCCTAGCTGAAACATTCTATACTGCTCGCTTGCGATATAAAAGAATGGCATTCATTTAAGGAAGAAATTGTTCTATTATTTCTTGTCCCAACATTGATACAATGAAAAAAGAGCGGGGAAAAGAGCGGACAGACAAACACACAAACCACTGTGATCTTAGATTATAGATTTAAAGAAGCGGGCTCAAGATGATTAAGTTTATAACTTACCTACTATTTCTTATAGTGATAAATATTTCATTGTTGTGTTTTTTTTTTCAAACATTTGATTGATATTTAGATGGATCATCTTGCAAGGGAAGCGACGAGCTGTGATAATGGTTTCCCATATAAGAACATAGTCCAAGACCTCCTTCATCTTCCCAAATGCTACCTCCATAGTGCATGGGAGAACGACTTGAAAAGTT
Source organism: Calamotropha paludella (assembly GCA_927399485.1). Lineage (NCBI taxonomy): Eukaryota > Metazoa > Arthropoda > Insecta > Lepidoptera > Crambidae > Calamotropha > Calamotropha paludella. Next base: position 12,938,183 of record OV656809.1, read on the forward strand.
CTTTTAAGGTAAAATTTATAAAAGTGTTCAGGAAAACATACCAATTAAACCATGTTTTTTTTTTAATTTTTCTCAACAAACCAGCTAAAAACGAGTCTTGCCTGTATGCGTCTAGGACACGTCCGTTTGGTTTCCCATTGGTTGGTATTGTTAATACTAATATCTGTGCTTGTGGTATTGGTGTGAAAAACTAAAATATTTTTTTTATGTCCTTTCTATGACAGCTTATTTTTTGTTAATTCGCTAATTTCCCTCCGTGTCCCACTTCCTACATCGTTTTCTTCCTCCTGTATTTTATAAATTTTGACTTATATTATTTGATTTCTAGATTTTTAACCGTGCATAACATTAAATTATAGCCTGTCTGACCTATTTATTGTAAAGATTATAAACACAAAATTTGGTCTATACAAATGTATACATCAAATTTCGCGTATGTACCTTTAAAGCCATCTAATTTTTTTTCAAGGCTATAGGTATCTATTTTTTCTCTATTACAATCTATGTGATGAATCCGGTAGGTCCTTTTAAAATTAAAAGTTGCACATTGGACATTCCTAAAATTAAAGTTATGGACCCTCAAACATAAAAAAGAGTTAAAATAAATTTCAAAGCTCAACTTCACGTTGCATTAAAAAAATGAGAGTGATGGATGACTACTGCTTTGTTAAAAACTTCTCTAAAGTGTGAGCTTTCTACCGATATGTAGTTTGTTCTGATATCTTTTTCGTAACTAAAGTTATTCGATGTTTTCTACCAATGCGGACCATTCGACAGTGAAACAATAATTATTACAAACTTGTGAAGCGTTCCTCGCCGCGCATTCCATACAGAGTGAAAGAGAGAAAAGATAGCCATTATGAGTGGGCAAGAGTGAGAAAAAATCTACCTGCTTTGTGTCACCATCCCAGTATTAAGCCATTTCCATATTTTGACCTTTGTATTGATAAATTTTGCATAACATTTAACTTTCCACATATGTAAGTAGATTTTTGTCGAAATGGTCCGCCTTGGTAGAAAACATGGAATAACTTTTGTTACGAATAAGATATCAAAACAAACTACATATCGGTAGAAAGCTCGTACTTTTAAGATATTTTAAAAAAAGCAGAAGTCATCCATCACTCTTATTTTTTATTAATACAACGCGAAGTTGAGCTTAAAAAAATATTTTAACTCTTTTTTTATGTCTGAGCGTCGATAATTTTATTTCTAGCAATGTGCAACTTTTAATTTTAAAAGAAAATAAATAGATCTGGCCTTGAAAAAATAATTTAGAAGGGTTTAAGGGTACAAAAGCGAAAAATTACAGAAATTTAATAAAAAAATAATTAAAAAAAAATCTTGAGATCTAGGTAAAATCAACGTATGTTCAATGTTCTTCTGAACACCTTGTATAGTTTTGCTGTTTTTAATATTGTATATAGCCTATAGTTTATTGTATATATCCTACTTAACCTATTCCTATTAGTTTTCCAAACTTTCCGATTCCGATGTTTTCCTTTCCCTTTCCCTTTTAACTCCATCGTGGCTAATGCACAAACCGTGCGAGCCAAAAAAAAAAGAGTATAAAGTTTAAGTATTTATTCTGTGGGTGGATAGAATTGCTTAAAGAACGACTTGCTAGTTTTAATTTGTTTATAATTTGTATCGATGAAGTAATATATTTTTTTTGTTTTGAATGGTTGTATTTTGTGCTTGATTTACGTAAGTTACTTTTCTTTCGCTCTTTTCAAGTAACATTTATGTTGAAGTATGTTTTAACGTAATTTTAAATTAGATCTGTTAGGCAGAATATAAGTTGAGTTGAACTAAAGAAGTTTGCCTTGTGTTCAAGTTCGATCCAACAAATGATTCATTCTATTTATATTTGTTGATTGTAAGACATCATGCAGTCTAATCCCAATAGTATATAATTCTTTCGCTTTATTCATCGCTGTTGCTCGGTATTTTGTATTGCAGTTTTCCAGTTTATAAAGAATGGCTGATAACATTGAAGAAAAGGTGGTAATGACACCTAAATGTAAAACTGAGAACTCCACTACATTAGTTGTTGAGAGAAAAGCAGTAGCAGCTGAAGCCAGTGATAAAATTCATGTTGCTGGTGGTGACCACACTGGTATTATTATCAATAAAGAAAAAGTTTATGGTAAGTTTGAATTAGGGAAGCCCATTACTTAAGCCCATTGTTATTTTGTTGTTTTGTGAAAAGCTATTCTTGATATCATTAAGGAAAATTATTCAATGATCTAAATATATTGCACTGTAATTATCCTGTATTGCTGTTTAAAATTAGCCAATTATTTTTCCTTATAAACAGTTTTGTCATTTAAAAACTAGCATTTAATAGTAAAAGTTTGTTAAATGTAATTGCTTTTGGCATTATAGTGTTTACACAATCTATAATATTAAATTAAAGGAAAGGTTTGAAGGCAATATTTAAGTGACAACCATATACATTATGTACTTTATTATACAAAGTGCTAAACCAAAATTCATAAAAATTAATTATGTTTGTTTGTGGATGACATAATCAGAGGAGAATGCAATTAACATTTATGTGTGTCATAACAGCATGTAATTATCAAGACAGTGACACAGTCAAACCATTATTCTGTAATTGTACTCCTTAAGAGTGGCATGAAACATCTTCAAGGTTGCATTTTTATATTCTTAAGAGATTTGGCTTCAACTGACAATGTTGGTTGATTTGATGAATTTTTAATGTGATTTTGGTGAAAATCATGATTTTTAGTAATAAGCATTTCAATATAACTTGAAAAAACAATTACAAAAGAAAATAATTTTTACACAATTTTATGGAAATTTTAGAACATAAAATTACTCTGATACTTGAAAGATAATTTTGTCTAAAGACCCTTAAATTTCATAGCGTCTTTTCTCGTGTAGCTAGGAGATGATTACCTATATCTACTGTGACTGTAAATAAAGATTTAATATTTTCAAACTATTGATATATTAAAATGAAAATTGTTTTCAATAATGTTATTTTTTATTTATTTCTAGAGTTCTGTCTTAAACTAATATAACTCTCAAAATAAGAAACAATACTTGCACTGAATGGATCCATTGCCCACCCCAGTGTCTTAATCTAGCAATTTCATTGCATAGTTTCTTTATATTTATAACATTTTTGATAACAGTGTTATTAATGTCTTAAAAATTATCAAATGTTATTTCAATTCATATATTGCAAGTTGTGTCTAATTATGAGATTGCATCATGCATGACACATTTAGTATGTATTGTAATGACAGCTCTTTTTTTAACTATTTCAGAAAATGGAGTAACAGAACCCTGTCATGCTCAGCTGGAGTTCTGTGTGTATTTAGTATCTGTAGCTACTGGTTCTCACACACGTGAAGCTCGAGCTCTTCGGTTCTGGTTCAAGCCTCAGATGCCACCTAGTGAACGATCTTATGAAGCTCAAGCTTTTTTTCGTGAACTTGTTAGTCCTCAAGATTTCCCTAAAGGTAAATATACATTATAAATTAAATAATACATTATAAGTAAAGGACAATGCCCATTTTTGTATGGGGATCGGTACCAACTTGCATCAAACCAAATTTACTCTCAAGAGTTTAGTTTTTCATCTAACTTTTTACTATCAAAAATATTTTGTCAATGTTTAACCACATTTTAGAGATATAGACATAAGTTGCAAACGCCTGATGATAACATTTTAGCAATTTTGAATCAACGTGATTATTATAGATGTCGCAGGTACATTGTAAGAGCCGTGGTATTATAGTATCAGTAGCTAAATTATAATTACGTTAGCAGTGTTATTATAATTTCACTATGGCAGATTATAATTTAATGATTTTGACAATATACCTGCGACATAGCTAAAGTGCGTATGCCTTTTAGGCCGCATTACTGAGTAGCGCATTGCATATTATAGATACTACACTAGCTCAATAAGTTGGGCCCAGACGCCTTCGCCCGCTTATAACTGTGAGTTGTGACTTAACGCTCAGGTCGCGCATGGGTGGTATATTTACATTATGCCTAGGCTTACCTTGGAGAATATGATCTTAAGACTGTTAAAAGTGGTCATAATTGAGTCCTTTACTTATTTATATTATAATAAGTTATCAAAACTTCTGCATGTTTTAGTCGGATTGGTAAAATTAAACTAAATCACTTACATACCAACAAGGTAACACAAATTAATAATTTGTGATGTCAGATTCAACAATTATTTTCTTACATAGCCAGATAAACCATTTACTTTTAGGTACATTATAGAATATATTATGATAAATATTACACAATCAACATATTATATTCATTAGAATAAAACACTTTTTACGGATTTTTGCACATATTTTATTTTATATTTAATCCTGACGTTTCGACTCCTTTACAGGAGCGTCACCCCACTGTCCATTGTCTAAATGTTGTTGGCAAATTCGAGCCGACGCTGGTATATAAAATCGGTGATTTTTAAGTATTGAGAGAGGTATTATCGTAGCCGGCAAACTTCTTGAACATGATTTTGAAATCACGTCACATGCGCAGTAGTGAATAATGTACCTAAACTTGCTACTGCGCATGTCACGTGATTTCAAAATCATGTTCAAGAAGTTTGCCGGCTACAATAATAGACATTCAGGTCCAGTACAGTTCATGTATAAACAGTGATTAGCGGTACTCGTTGCTCGTCTGTATATAGAAGAGGTAATTCTAGATGGCGGCTCATCAGTTGTTACAATTTCTTCACTTCCGATTGGCCTATGAAGATCATGTTGCTGTTGTCTGTTGACTGTCCTAGTAGCCGCCCTCCAGCAAGCAGCACATACTCTCTCAAGTCTAGAGACCTAAAATAATTTAAATTAGATGAATTTCTAGGAACGTACTAGAAATAAGATAAATAAAGCATTCACTGTATTTTAATTTGTGTAAATATTGTACTTACAAGATGAAGTGAGGTCCATTGTAAAATCACATCTCGCTGTAAAGAATCAGGCCTTATTCAGTAGGTTCTTCTTCCGCTAGTGCGTAATAATGAGACACCACAAGCGAAACAAGCACTTTGATGACCAACTTCTGGGCTGCCAATTGTTCCTTCTTGGATCAACAAGTAGCAATTGTGGCATATAATATGATCCAGAGTAACCTGAAAAAGAAAAACTTGTAAAATACAGTATATGTATTTCATTATTCAATACACTGACATATGCATGTTATTTAATTATGACGATTTATGTATAATTATTATCATACTAGGCCTCAGAATTATTATCTCCTGTGGTGGAAAAAATAGTGCACTTTTTACTGTGGAGGCCAACCACAAAAAAGCCTTATCAACTATACATACAGTAAATAATTATAGCACTTACATATATGTATGTGCAAATATGTCATAGTCTAATAGGATAGCAGGGAATAATCAGTCGCTAAAACAATTTATGCACTTTATTAAGTTACTATTTCATACTCCAAGCTGTCACTAAAAATATTTTACAGTTAGTTGAATTTATTGGCTACATTTTCGGCTAGGACTGGGATTTATACCAAGGACCTCCACAGCTATGACATTTATTAGATGTGCAAGGCAATCAAAAATATTGTACAGAGTGGTTTTGTCATACTGGAATACTAGTGGCTCATTATAAACTACCAAATATAATAACATCATGAATGCGTTTACGAATGTTTAATGAAAAAACTTACCAAAGTAGGTGTAACCCATGAGGTTAATATTTCGCGTATGCTGGCGTGAACACTTCCCACCGAATGTATCAGTGTGTTCCTTGGTATCGCACAGTTGATACATCGCGGACGACTACTCTCTAGAGACACTGTCTCTTCGATTCATTTTTAGTAGCCAAGCACCATGAACGCCGGCTGGCGTCTACAGAGTCACTGTCTCGACGAGGTACTTCAAAGTCACTATTTCTATAATCCACACAAAGAGTCACTATCTCAACACTGTCAATACTTATTATAGACGTGGTGATTTAATTAAAGGATAAAACTACCAGATCAACTCAAACGCAGCAAGAAAAACATCGACAAAACAAAGAAAACAAACATATTCACAACAAAAACGAAATTGACACTGACAGTTCTGTAATTAAGCGTTCCGAATCGCCATGAATGTATGTTTTGAGTTTCGAAAATACGTAATGTTTACTTTATGAAATGGTGAGATAGTATAAATGATGTAAAAGAATTATATATTTTATATTCTACTTTAAAATCTTATTTACATATACAACGGCTGAAGCTAATAAGGCGATCAAAGATTTTTATGTTCATTGTTAAACCTCGGTAAAAACGGACAACTGGTATCGGAACGTGCAAGATTTCTTTTGATATACGGATATGATGTAATTTCTTGCGGAAGTAATTGCTAATTATTTAGCATCATTTAAATGAATTTTCTAAATGTGGTTAAAAAAACTGTTAAAAGTCAGTACATAACACACATAAATAAAACATTATTTTCGGTGTTAATATATCTATGACGCAGTCTGGTACGGGGTATGGGCATTGTCCTTTAATTGCTTAGCCACAACTTAATTATTTTATTATTTGAATAAAAATAATTTCTTTTATTTGAATAAAAACAATTGATCATCATTTGAATAAAAACAATTGATTTTAACAAGGAATCATGTGTGAGCATAATCATGCATGCCCAGTTAAATAATTTAAAACACTACCAACAAGTAATGTGCAATTTATATAAAGATATCTTGTCAATCAGCTAATCAATCTTGCTAGAGTACAAGCAGTAGTACTGTTTCATATTGAAAAATCCACACATTTTACAAGAAATTTTTAATTTTCAAATAAAACTTTTCTATATCAAACGAAATTAAGAATTCTATATAATATTTTCTATGTCCTGTAATTGTGATTCAGAGATTGTATACAAAAAAATACAAAAAATAAATAAAAAGTTTATTTAATACTTCTTATTATGGCTTTTTAACAAATAATTATGCAGTAATACCATAACATGAACAAGTATTTATTGTATATAGATTTTATCTTTATTCTTATACCTACAACCAACCTTTAAACCTTTGAACCTTTAAACTAAATCAAATACTACCTCCAAATATATAATACTTTATACAGTATTTGATACATATAACTGTACAATTTTCAATATTTTTGATTTATTATTTTCAGATTATGTGGGGTTCATTAAGAAAATAATGAAATTAATGCAGCATAAATATCATCAGCTTAAAGTATTAGAGATTGAGCTAAGACAGGAGGGACGGGGCTCGCCTCCTCCAGGTTGGTATATATTATTATCATTAGAATGTTCAGTGGAAATTGTTACTCAAAGTTTTTCCACTTCATTCATCATTCATCATTATAGAGTTTGGAATGTTGTCTCCCCTTACTTTTAATAAAATACATGTTTGAATTCTTTACTGCACATAAATTTACAACTAGTTACAAATACATTATATTGTTTGCAAGGGTGGATTTATCTCTATTAGAGATCACTTCCAGTCAATCCAGATTTTGTGAGGTTGGTTGTATAAATAAATAAATATTTTTTAGATTCACACTAAAGAAAAATATATAAAGAACCACTACTCTGGTAAATATGCTTATATCTAACAAATAAACATCCATAATTTGACTTAGATATAATAAAGAAAATATTATTGACAGGTTTTGTAAAATTTGTAAGTTGACTAATGATAGATAAATAGTAAGATCACCTCATTATCACCACTGGTTTCTCTTTGTTTTACTTAATTCACAATCTATTCTGCTACTAGTGCCTCAGTAATCTGTTTCACAAGAAAGACGCGGATTTTAATACGACCTAAAGGATTTTTTTAACACGGTTTTTTTATAATAAGTTGATATGTTTAATGAAACAACAATAATAGAATAATTTAGACATGGTTAGTTAGGTGGGGTTAACTGAAGTAGGATATACCTAGTTTTATATATTTAAATGTTTTTAATATTGTAAGGTACATTTTTGTGTTCAAGATTGATGAAACATACTAGATGCAACCATTTACTTTTATGTCAAACAACAATTTCTTGTGTTATATATTGTGGGTTCAAAGCCTAAAAGTTTTATTATTTATTTCATTGATGCATTTAAGCGTATATTTTATATTTAAAGCCTTACAGCCTCCCATTATCCGGGCGAGTATTCTTACAATTGAGCTACAGAAGAGATCTTGATAGACCTAGTAAATATTTCTATATATAACTATCTCTTCCTTTTATAAATGACTAAATAATCTCAACATCAAATATAATACTTTTAGAAGTATCAAAATCGGTAACTATGAATCAATTACTAGAAAAAATAACTAATCTTAAAATAAAAAATCAAACTATCCTTTCACTATCCAGGCGAGCAATCTTTTAATGGAGTTACTGAAAACTTGACAGATCTCTCGAATTATTCCAAGTGTTTCTTAGCCGAATACCAGCGCTATTTATAGAAATAGGAAATGATTAGGAATATACTTAAATATATTTTTTTGTATTTTTTTTTATATGTATAAAAGTATTATTCATATATATTTCATCATACAGAAACGAATGGCGTTGTCACCAGTAAGGGTGTTGTATACAACTACTGTAATGGGTGTATGTATATAATATGTTTAAGTACAATGCATGGTTGATATCTTTCCACTTTCACTTATTTCCTCCACTTTCCAATACTTTCTATTTTTTATTTACAATATTTATATGCTTATACTAAATTTTACGTATTATTTTGTAGTTTTTACTATTTAGTACGTACTATTTAAATATATAAAAGAAACTACATGTTTTTAAATTCCTTTAAAAAAAAGAAGTTTTTGATTAAAGGTAAAATATATTTGTTCAATTTAGTTTTTTTATTTTTATATACTTAGCGATATAAGTAACTAGGTTGTACAATTAGTTGATGGAAAGTTATATTTGTTGTATAAATATTCTCTGTTGGAATGGTCAATAGACTAGCTAAATGTTATTAGATCACCTCTTTAGTCTTTAAGGCTAAAAGCGTCTGTCATGAAACCACTATTTTTTAATGTTACTGTTTCATACAACTTGAATATGTAATATGAAAACTTGCAAGTTATAATATCAACTATAACTTCAAAGATTAATGGCGAACAACGTAATAAGAAATACATCTCATTAATTTAGTAGTAATCTGATTGTTTTTTTATTTACTAATTTTGGTAAATACTTGTACATGGTGAGAGTAATTCGAATTTGAGAGCTGTTTGTAAAGGGTAACTTGCAGGGTAATTTTTTTTCAAGTGCAGAGCCATTAGAGGTTTACCAACGATGTTTAATTAAAATTGAACTCCCTCTATATTTAAAGATTTTTTAGCTAGGTTTTTCTGAAGCCGGCTTTATTAAGAATTTTCCAAATCCGTCTATATATGACGGAGTTATGCCCGAACATACATAAAAAATTAGCATCCGAATTGATAACCTCCTCCTTTTTAAAGTCGGTTAATAATTAACTATATTTTAATTTATTTAAATGATGATATTTTCTAATCACTTAGAAACTACTATTAAAACTATAGAAGTTTCATACAAGTTTGTTACCCCATTTTATCCCAATTAGGGGTTGAATTTCGCAAAAACCCGTCTTCGTGAGCACCTACGTCCTAGAACAAACTCCCATGCACAATATGAGACTTTAGCACTTGTAATTTCTAAGATTTCTTGATTAGTGAGTGACTTTCATGTTTTAGATATAGAAATAACCTTTCACAAAAGGTTTGATATAGACCGATAATTTAAATTAATTACAAACGTCATAAATATTTCAAAATAAAAAACAATTAAAGTCGGGTTTGAGCGTTTTCTGTGGGCTTAAACTTTTGGCGGTGAATTTGTGAGTAGTCCTCAAAACATGCAAGCTACCTACGCGATAGGTTCGCGAGTGTATGTCAGGAATTTCCGACACTTGTTAAGCCCATCGTACATGTATCGCGCGCGCGCTGGAATAAGTAGTTCGAACCCTACATACAAATGTTACTTTCCATTGTTCCAAGGTTTAATCCTTGCCACTCGTACTAGAGACAACCAGTGCCAGTGTAAGCATTGAAAAAGAGAGAGCGAACTGTGCCCAAAATACTCGCACCGTGTAAAAGTGCAAAAGTAGAGGAGTGTCGTGTGCTGCATGTCTAAATTATGAGTATGGTATAGTTCAGTTTTAACGTTTTTTTATTATTTACAGCTTTCATAGAGGACAATGTGATGTGTCAAACGCCAGTTATATCGGAACAGAGAGTATTGGATATGATAGAAAATGCCTATCCTAACCCTTTGACTGTCGACGATTTTGTCACGTAAGTAGTTCTACACAATAGGTTCGAATAAAAAGATAAATGTTACCAGATGTAAAAGAGAAAATCGAAGTTACTTAGGTTAGCGTGAATATTAATAAAAAGTTTAATATTTAACCCAAATAGGTTTTCAAATGAAGTATGTTGATACTTGTGCGAGACTGGGTCAGGAAGTAAGTCTTTATTATTATGCAATTAGGCAAGTGATAAGTTAGAAAATCCTTTACTAGGCGCAGTACTCCTTTTTTATTTTCAACAGGATGAAAAGAAATCTTACATACCGTAATCCAAAAACTTCTAATTTAAAAAAAGAGATCAATAATTTTTCGTTTCATGTCGCTTACGTAACTGTACTTACTAACGAAAATAAATATCCATATCATCTGGTGATGAGACTTTATAAATAAAGATACCGCGCAAGCAGTCATTAAGAACTTACATCCTGAAAAGGTTTTTATGTAAACTAAATGTGAGAAATATGCGAATTCATTGTATAGTTACTGCAGAAATTGTATCATTTATTAAATACAGGAGCATCCAGCATGCTTTGCAATGCTCTTTTTGTAGACTATACATATAAACTTTCCCCCTAGCATGCATACAACAACTTAATAAAGCTTCATCACAATCTTATCAATGGTTTCGAAAAGCGTAGGAAAAAACCTTACACACATTGAAAAATAAAAGTTTGTGTTTTTTCGTAGTTTCTTTTCATGAATCGCTTAATTTTATAAGTCTTTTTTCTATATTGTACAAATATTAATTCATGACAATTTTAAACTAGTACAATATTAGACAGCAGGGGAGATATATTTTTAAAATTTTAGGTGGGTTACCAAATTAAATACAAGTAATTGGTAAATTTAAATGACCTTACCGAAAATGGTAACTTTAAAGACATAGTAGCGTTATCATACATTATATTATGACAATACTTTGTGTGTTTATTACCATGCCAGCAACGCGTGGCCGGGTTATACCAGCAACGCGCGGCCGGGTGAGCTAGTTTCAAATAAATAGAATACGTATACATGATTTTATCATTGCTTATATCATTAAATTTTAGTTAAATTTATTTCAAATTATTTGTAAACAAGTAAAGTTTTTATAGCTTTCACTGTTTAAACATAGTTATTAATAATATTTTATTTTCAGGGCGGGCAAATGGTCGAAGACAGAGGTAAAAGATGCGTTGGAATCTTTGGAAGAGAAAGGTTTAACGAGAGCTATGTCTGATGGTCTATATATTCGACAACATAGCATTGATACACAGGTGAAATGTTTAACATCAATTCCATTATGTCGTTGTCCATTACTTACTGGTATTTTAAAGTACCAACATTCCAATGATTAATAAACAAAATAGCTGGCAAACTTTGCAATTATTTGCTTTTTAAGGTTTTATATAAATATAAGACAATATCACATCATCACTTGTGTTATGGGATTCAGAAATAATGACGGTACAACAACAACCAGCCCCGCGCCAATATACAAAATTCTATTTCAACATTGACCTGGCCGGGAACCGACCTCGGGACCTCAGAGTGGCCTTACCATGAAAACCAGTAAGCGTACCTCTCTACCACGGAGTTCGTCTATCATCTCGGTCGATAGACGTCCCTGTTGGCCGAAAACCGCTCCCAATTGGTGGGAGAGTTTTGCTATACTCTACATGCTTGTCAGGCGGGTTGGAGATTATAGTGAAATATAATTCCGAAAATGCTGCTACCCCTTTTGTTACTTTTTGTTACGATTAGTCGCCTTATATGTGTAAAAGATAGGTGCTATTCTACTCTGCCAGACAGCACAAGGCAGTAAGATTTATTGTGATGTTTTTTGCGTAAATATTTTAATTTCTCAGATTATATAAACTTTCAAATCTTTAAAAGGAATAAAGATTATAGAAAGTAAACGATCAGTGTGTTTAATCTTTGCATAGATTGTACACCATTTGGACATAAAATTATCAAAAGTTATTGTATCTTGCTCGGAAAGACCTTAAAGACCATCAATTGTATCAATACGGTGAACTATGACCCATTCTCTTTACGATGATTCTCTTACCCCTGATATATTATTATGTAACAAATATTAATTATAAAATTCGACCAGGTGGTAAAGCAAATGCCTACGTTGTGTTCATCTCGGCAACCAAGCATAGCCGTCGTCACAGCGTTGTATTGTGAGAAGCAAGCTGTTGATGCTATGATGGATAATCAAGAAACGTACGTCCGGTATACAACAGTTGGTGAGTGGATTTTTTTTCCATTACTAATATTGCTTGCGACGACCGTTTGGTGCAACGGTAGCGATCCTGCCTTTCGCACCGACGGTCCGGGTTCGAATCCCGGTAGGGGCAGATGTTTGTATGATGAATACGAGCATTTGTACCTGAGTCATGGATATTTATATATATTTATATGAATATTACATATCTATGTATTATATATGTATGTTTATCCGTTACCCTAGTATTCATAACACAAGCCTTACTGTGCTTACTTTGGGCTAGGCTAATTTGCTAATGATTTACGTTTGTGCCAAGTTTAGAAAATCGCTATAGTTTCATATTATTATATTCATATTGAATTTATATATTTTGCAATTTTATATTATTTTATAATTTTATGTTTTCATATACCTGAGTACATTTATATAAAATTTATAAAAAAAAAAATTAGGAAACAGTTATGTGTGCTTGGGATAGTGCATAACAGCACAAAACTTTAATTAATAAAATCGGCGAATAGGCTATTTGACTAATTTTGAAAATTGTTTTTAAATGATTCTATGATACACCACGAGTACACTCTCAGATTTACTGTATTATAAGTAAAAAACAAGGTTAAAGTTTAAATTATCTAAACCGCGGTAAAAACGATGTTTCTGTAATGGAGTTGATCACGTGACTCGTGTGACGTCACATGCAAGTCAACAAATTCCTATCCTCAATAAAATATAAATAGAACAGCACAGCTGAAGAGAATTTTCCTTCAAATTTATTGGTTAAAATGGTGTACAAACGGTGTGTGGTGTACAAATACGTCTATAAAGAATCCAAACAAAGTGTTTGTTTCTGTTCAAACGAATCCCAAAAGACGAAAGATGTCGTTACGATTAGCTAGAAGAGACCCAAATAGCATTTTAAGGCATACAAATGTTTTTACGTGTGAAGATCACTTTAATGTAAGTAATATGTACCTTTATTATAATACTAATTACTTGGTAGATAAAAATATTTTTCAACGGGTTTGCGGATCGGCCACTAGTTCAATTTAATATTACGGAACTCCGCTCGTGCGCGAGCGGCCATCAGTCGTCATTTTTCTTTTGTCCGCATTTTGGCCACATTGCGGTATGATTTGCCACCAAGGCGCCATCTCGTCTCGACACTGCTCTGCTTTTGTGCGTTGCGAGTAGACGTTTTTGAATTGAGATCTGTATTGAGTTTGTGATTTACCGTATTCAGTTGTAGCTTTACGCTTCTGCACGTGTTGATTATTAATTTCGGACTATTAACGTTTGTACCAAGAACCTTACCCGAACTGAAGGTAAAGTAACTTTTAATACTAGCATTAGCTCAATTGCCATTTTGATTTGAAACAGACGTCGCCAGTAAATAATTTCATTTCAGGGTACCCAATGTCCGTGTTTTCTACAACACGTTTCGTAAGCTTTCTGAATTTGGCATCTATCACGCAGAACCCGGAGTAATTCCGGGAAGACATATCCCCGACGATGAAGAGGAAATAATTGCAGCCTTTGAAGCTGATCCTGCAACCAGTGTCAGAATTGTAGCAAGAGACTTGAACCTTTCGATATGAAAAGTTTGGAGTACCATGCACCAGGAAAATAAGTATCCGTTTCACGGTAGAGGCCTGCAAGGCTTGGTAGAAACCGATCCTGGAAGAAGGATGCGGTTCTGCCGATTTATGGTCAACAGTGATATTGATGACGGATGGTTCCTAAAATCGATCCTATGGAGTATGGAGTTCAAATTTTCAAGAGAATTTTCATAATTTACATGAATGGGCTGACAAGAACAGCAATCCGCATTGGAAAAGACAGATACAAATAAATGTTTATTAATTAAATTCCAGACGTACAACACATCTTTAACATAATTCTTTAATAAGAATGCATTTTTGTTTTAGGTGTCATTCCAAGCAAAATTTACAATAAATGTATGGCTGGAATAATCGGACGAACATTGATTGGGTCATACATTTTACCTGATAATTTAAACGGTTAGAATGATCTGCATTTTCTGCAAAACCATTTACCAGAACTCCTGTATGAAGCTGAAGTACCCACACTAAATACGGACGCCAATCATCTTTCAACAAGATGGATGTCCAGTATATTCGACGTTATGTGTCAGGGAACATTTCAACAAATGTTTTCCAAACAACTGGATAGGCAGTCCCCTGGCCCGCACGGTAGCGATCTGACCCCGGTAGATTTTTATGTGTGGGGACGGGCAAAGGAGCTCGTATACACTACCGAAATATCCAAGAGGGAAGAATTACTTCAAAGGATTGAAACAGCTTTCATAACTATGAAACAGGAATACAGCTGAAAATCACGACGACGGAAGTGAGAAATCGTTGGTTGCGGTCCAATTTATACACACAGTGCACACGTTACGAACACTGCAAATGGACGGTCCATTTTGATATGAGCACTATGTGCGCTGTAAGCGTGCAAACAAATCGGACCGAACTGTAAGCACGCTTTTGTTCATCTGTCATAAACATAATTACATAACCTATCTTAAATTTTAATTTTCATTGCTTTTTTTGCTATTCTTTGATCAGAGACGAAATAATGGATTTCGTTCTACTGGAGAGTGTATTGGATGAAACTGACGACGATTTTAACTGTTTTACTACGTCAAGTCAATCGTCAAGCAAATATATTATTTTTATTATTCGTGACAGTTGCTGCCAAAATTGAATTTGACGTTTGGGCACACGATGCACTACCTATTTGAAATGTGTACTGTGTGCGTGATAGATGACGTCATTCATGACGTCATGTGGTATACGAGTGTGAACGTAAGCGCAATTTATACAGTTTGTATGTGTACTGTTGGTACCGATAGCGTAAATATGCGCAAATTGGACCGTGGGGGTTGTTATTAATGTATACGCAATGGCGGAAGCCATTTTGAGTATCAGAATTAAATTTTTCATCAAAAACTTTTTTTTTCCTTAAAAATCGATATTACGGACTATAACTGGTTCAGGCACCCTAACTGCAAAAATTGTTAAGATATCTAGGTAAATGATACCTTAAAAGAAAGAACAATAACTCAGCATGTTTTTTAAAATTGTCTGAACACCTGTATCTAATCTTTTTATTTGTTTTAATATCAATAAAAATATTTGTTTTTCTTTCACTTTATCTCTGAAAGTGATTTTTTTAGTAAAAACGGTGCTTTAAAATGATTTGATATAAATAAACACACATTAGGCTAATAAAGTACATTAAACAAATTAACATTTTAACATAAACTTTGTGTTATTAGCACCTACTTGGAAAATTTACTTTTATAAATTTACTTTGGTACTAAAATCGTAAAAGTTTCCTAGAAAAACAATCAGACTTTGGTTACGACAAATATGGCTCAAAATGTTCTAGATGGTTTATATTTAAGGCTTTGCACCCAGCTTCCAAACATCCTGTATAATAGAAATAAAAAGGGTATGAAATAAATACGGAATATTGATTTCGTTTATTATTACATCATCCAAAAATGGTGTTGTAAGATTAAGAGCTCCTTGGTACCGTACCCACCCTAGGTACCACACAATTGACATAACGTGAGCACAGCAAACCAAAGTCTCCCTGTAAGGTACGTAAAGTATTATACATAATACACTCGTGCTCTGGTGTGTCTTGATTGAATACGTCTTCTTAAAAGATACCAATCCCCATTTATATGTTGGATATCTACAGAATCATATCGCAAAGTTTTAATCAACTACATACCATCTCATAACTGTTCAATACAGTAGGACCTCGCGATTTTTATTTACTACCTAATGCAAAGAGTGTCAAATCTCTCTTTTCTAGCTGGGGAAATCACCAAAGGCTAAATCATCAGCAGATATGGAAAGAAAGCTCACCCAGTGACAATTTTAATTATTAGTAATGACGTAGTCGGCCAAAAAGTTATGGGTTAAATATTTCATTTGCATCAAGGCACATTGACAAAAGGTTCTCGAAAAGTATTTGGGAGGACCGCTGCATTCTTAAAATCCTGATACATATGTATTTAGACGATCGTTTGGTGCAACGGTAGCGATCCTGCCTTTCGCACCGACGGTCCTGGGTTCGAATCTCAGAAGGGGCAAATGTTTGAATGATGAATACGAGCATTTGTACCTGAGTCATGGGTGCTGATATATATTTCTATGAATATTACATATCTTTGATTCATATATGTATGTCTGTCCGTTACCCTAGTATCCATAACACAAGCCTTACAGTGCTTACTTTGGGCTAGGCTGATTGGTGTGAATGTAAGAAATATTTATTTATTTATATGTGGCACGGCCCTTATTAAAATACTTTTGCCGCAACAACTTGAAGTCTTTTTTGAAACGCCCATTGATAGCTTAAACTACCCATCGACAAATTGTAACAAGTCGCAACTTGTTTGCTCGGTTCGTTGAGAGCTGGGTTTCATTCGTTTGTTTTGATGGTGACATATGAGCTTCCTAACTACAAGATTCTATATTTGGCAATGAATCCCTAAATCCACTGTCCAAGATAAATACATCCCCAGAATTAAAAACCAATGAAACGCCGAATCTTCTGACATTAATTGGGTCATAACAATTGAATCTGAATTTGTAGCAGCAAAAGGTCTAACTACGTCTAATCATGTATCCATCTCTCTCTACATGTGATGATAAATGGCTTTAAAATGTTTTGGAACTTATGTAAAGTATATGTAAATCATTGGAATGAAAAAATATAACTTCTTTGGATGTAAAAATAATTTTCGAAGTTAGATGAATTACTAATATAATTTTTAGAAAATTATTTTTAAGACTTCTAATTAGGAGACTAAAGAGCATTAAATTGTAGATGGTAACTTAATTAACTATACTATAAAAGATGCCATTATGTGTGTCATTTCAAAGTAAAATTATATGACATACTTATCGTAAACTTTAGAAAAAAATTCTACTACTTTTCGAAGGGGAGAAATGAAACAATTTTTACAGAATGTAATAATGTCACTGAAGATTTTAATAACAATGTAGCAACAATCAATAAAAGTTAATAATACTAAGACCTATTTTAAAATCACAATAAATAAATACTGTGTAAATGCTATGCTTTAAATTATATTAATAATACAACACAAAACAATTTAAGTCATTTAATTAAAAGCAGAAAATTTTGTAAACGAAACATTTTTTTGTCATCTTGATTACTGATGCAGTTTCGATATTGTTATAGTTATCATTCAGTTGAGCCATAGGTAAATTTGGAGAAAGATAAATGATACTATTAGTTTACAACTGGGTTGGTATTTTCAAATGTCTCATGTAATGCCAACTTAGTAATCATAATTTTAGTTTAATTTTATTTAAAACATCACACTAAAGGGACTACAATAAAAGCACCTTTAACTCAAAATTTTTTAGGGCACTCGCACTGCGATTGCTTCTGCATTCAAATCGTAGTACATCTTGTGTAGCTCGTCAATCGCAAATCATATCAGACATCTTTAATACTAAAAGCTACTAATAAAAAATACCTGAAATAATTATATTATATTCTGATGACTCTTAAAATAAATTATTGTAATTATTCAGAAGTGGTAAAAATCAATATTACAAATATAAATAAATAACTAAGTAAGCTACCTTCTTTACAAAAATAAACTATTTAAAATAAGATCGACCATAAATCTTATGATTGATTTGATAATAATGACAATTGGTGTGGGACAAAACCTGCTATAGCATTATAGCTTCTTATAATCGGAAACAATTATGAACTACACCAAAATTCATTGACCCACCCACTTACTACATCGACCTGGTAGGGAATATAACCCATCTGGTTTTTTAATGTCAATTCTCATTTACTATGTATATAATCTCCTCATTCCAATATAAATTAATTGCAAAATTAATGGAAGTTTTAAAATGGTGGGATTTTAAAAATGACTATATTAAATAATATATCGAAGTATTATGGACTTGTATCAATAAATACAAATTAATACCTCAGTATGTTTTACACTATGTAAAACTAAGGCTCCAATAGTGCATTCTAAGATAATAAAGTATATTAAATATTTTAAGAGGTAATATACAGTGTTACTACCATATCAACATAATATCACACATTAAACAATTGATGTACTATATTTACACAGGTTCCTTCTCATCACGGTCATATAACAATTACTAGATAACGTTTAAACACTTTAAGATGCAAATTGAAAATCCAATGAATTCACTCTTTCAACATCTCCATTCAGCATCAGGAATTTTATATTATCCAAATTGTGTTTTAGTTGGAATTGTTGCACAAAAGAACCACCCACATAGATGTCTATTATGGGTATATCTCCATAATAGCTACTTGCTATACGTAAGGTAAAACCAAAAGTGAAATTATTATCTATAACAAAAAAAAATGTTTGTAATTATCACAATATAATTATGAATGGCCACATATATAAATAGTACAAATATTAACACATATTTTTCAAATATTATGAACTTACCTGTAAAAAGATCTGTTGCAGCGCTGTCCTGATAATCACCATTTATAATTTCTTGTACCCCATTTTGTATTACTCTGATGAAGATTCTGTCTTCATTATTTGCTCCATTAGGAAATACTGCTTCAAATTGGCATGCTATGTTTTGATAGTCAGGTGTGGTATTTCCAGTTATCAAATTTACTGACATCCTGAATGATAATACTTATTTCAAAAAGTAACCTAAGCAATTATTAAATAAGCATTTCATAAAATTACCCTACCCAAAATAATACAATTATATTTTCTCATTATATGGGGAAAGCTATTTCACCAATAGGCAAATTCTAGTCAACATGATAAATAAATAAATTCTTAATTTTCTAACAATTAAAATCTAAGACCATCAAGGAACTAAAACTTGTAATAAACTAGATTGATATACATACGTTTTTGGATTAGTCTTCAAGGTGCCTGTGATGTTAATTTTGTCGCCCGAACTTAATTTCCTTGGTAAAAAAAACATGATTTCGTTTTCGTCTTGTGGTTGTGGCCAGGTCGGAGCTCTTTGACTGTCTCCGTTCAACTGCGTGCCGTAAACAATTTCATTATCCGTATACTCTTTAGTATTCCTGTACAATAAAACAATGATTCAACAAGTTGGAAATTAACTTGTCTCACAAAGTCACTCATTCAAACTTTTATTTCACCACTTATCTATTAGTATTATAAAGTTTTAGTATACACACAATCGATAGTAGATAACCTGAAGTATGTTATCTTATAGGTTATTTTCATTTTGCAATGAATTTTAGTATCACTCAATATTTTCAATGGATTTTATAATGAAAAATGATTCCTTTTTTACATTATAATAATAATATTAAATTCTATAGTTTCGATACTATCGAAGGACATCAAAAAGTTGTTTTGTTGGGTTTGGTAGAAGTTGACATTGACAGATAATTTACTTAGATTTGACATTGACATCGAGAGGTACTTAAAGGTAGACCGCGTCCGAAAATCATTATTTTTTGTTGCGAAATTCCTTACATTCCTACCTACCTATACGTTTTACGATTCACTCATTGTTTATCATGATTTCCGAACCGATAATTACAACCAAAATACGTCAGGATTAAATAAAAACCTCCGGTTTTAGGCATATTTCAAAATTGATTTACGGCTTAGGTGTCATCGCCAAAGTTTAATTTCTTAAAGTATTTAGAAACAGTATTTCATTTGATTTGACTAGTTCATGTTAGGTTAGATTTTGTTTTGTGGCCTACGCTTACACCTCATACCATCTGATAACTTAAAAAAATGAGGACACTTGAGTAAATATTTCTTTTAATGAGTAAAAGTATTCTTATTGTATCACAAGATTTTAATCATACCCGGCTATGCAATCCCAACAAGCCTTTAACATCTTCAAATATTTTGGAGCACTATTGGTTCGTAACACGCCAGCTATGTGAACTAATCTCCAGTCAAGTTTTGGCTCGTAACTATCTACATACGTCTATGAGTAGTTATTACAACATGACGTAATAACCAAAACAAACACGTTAGCCGAGCACACACCTTGGAGTAAACTACAAGAACGTCATGAACTCATGACACGTAGTTACTCTCTGAGATTTCACTCTCTACTGCAGATTGCAAATGCAAACTGCTCACTGAAACTTGTCTTAGACGAACACGCGTTCGTGCAGTTGTTATTTGTAAAACAAAGTAGCCAATAAGTTTAAAACTTGTTCTTATATAATTAATAAGTAAAGGCCAAGATGTGTTGTTCATTTGAACGTTATAGGTATTTCAATGCAATTAGACAGGTTTTCTCTGAACACATTTATTCTAATATTATACATTGGTAGGTGTTATTATTAATATTAAAAGTACCATGTGTTAATATGATATGTTAAAATAATATAAAATTAATGTTACGTTAAACCTGTACTAATGAGTACGTTTTTGGTTTAGAAATCCGATATTGATTAACTTCTATGATGATTTGTGACAGGCAGACTACAGTGTACAATAGCCTCGTTGTATTTAGGGAAGAGCGGGATCGTTAAGGTGCGTGGTTTATTAACCTTTTTAATGTCACAGTCCACGTAACAGGTAAACAGATAGTAGTAGATAGTGTAAGTAAAAAAAGGTTGCGAGCCCCCACTTACTGTCTTAAGTAATATCAATCATCAACTCGTTATTTATTCCTGTTAGTTTCTTCACTAACTTTTTACTACACCACGGATTTTAATATACTTTTCACTATCAATTAGAGATTTTTTTTCGGAGGGTTTAAATATGTAATATAGGTAGGTATGCATTGTAGTAGAGAAAAGACAAACATTTTAAAGATTTGTCTTTACAAATCTTTGCTAAAACTGGTTAATAAATAGATCTAAATACTGTACTGCGGGGTGATATATCTTTAAATTTAAAAGGTCTACGGAAAAGACTGCGAGGCCGTTTTGTGTCTTCTAAGGAGAATCTCCAGTTGCATAACTTAAATATGACTTGTTATTTACGAAGCTATTTAAATAAAACAGCATTAATCTTTATCCAATTAAATAGCCTCCTTAGCCATCTTGGTGTTCGCATTTACAACAAACAAAACAAAATCGATTGTTATTTTAAAATTCTATAAATTGTCTTCTCTTCTGTGTAGGTAACAGTTTATGATAAAACATCAGATTTTTTTCTTTTGGTAATATTGTAAATAACGCACACTAGTCCACTCTGAGAGAAAGCCTGATTATCTGTTATACAGGTTTTGTTTAAAACCTAGTATAGACACCAGCTCTCACAAAGGTTTAAAGGGTGTGAGTTTAATATCTTAAACTTTTTGTTATTGTAATTAGGTAAGCGCTTGACCGCTATCTCGCCTGATGGTAAACGATGATGCAATCTAAGATGTGACGCGCTTGCCTAGAAGATACCTATTCACTCGTGACTTGAAGACCACTTAATTGTATATATCAGGACACACTCAGGCAAAGAGTTCCACTCTTTAGCGGTACGTATTACAAAATTGGATCCAAAACGCTTAGTGTGACTCTTTGGTATATCAACCATATAACGGTGGCGCCTATTTGTAAGTTTGGGTGTCCGATAAAAAAAGCTGACGGCGGAATAAGGCTGTGCAAATCTGGTGCACACTCCGCAATGTATGCTATAAAAAATGGATAGGCTAGCTACCTTCCGTCTATGTTCAAGGCTTTTCAGCTTATTATTAAAAAGATTTTCATTGCCGATGATTATCTTAGCCCTCCTCTCAATAGACTCAATCGTCTGGAGTTGGTATTGAGCGGAATAGTGCCAAAGATGAGAACAGTACTCACGCGATATACGATCACGATACAAGATCGAACTTGCGCTTGGTAAATATTGACCAACTGTTACGGCGTGAAGTACCTTCTCACTTCGTCAGAATGAAAAGAATTATAGAATAAGATTTTTTTTAAGCCAATTGAGCCTTACTCTCAATGAAAGAGCCCAAATTGAGAGTTGGTGACAATGACATGCCGAGAAGCTCAATATGGTCTGTGATCGGCACGGATACACCTCGGAAAGTAGGAAGTCAAGTCGAAAGGATTCCTTTTCGCGGAGAAAAGATACGCCTTTTAAAAGTATCTAGCGATAGTGCTAGTCTTACTGAAACAGGCGGAGTGGAATGCTAACACACACACACACAGCAAAAAAATTATCCACAAATTGAATAATCAATTGGTATGGCTAACTTGAAGTCCTCTGATGACCTTAACAATCGTGAGTTACTGTCACTAAGAAAATGAAAACATGACTAAAGATAAGTAGGTGAATTTGGGTTGAATGGAACACTATAAAGTAGGAAGAGAATATGGCGACCACGAATAGGCAGCTACTTGAACTTAATATGAAAGTCGGATACGTGATCGTATTTACGAAAACCAAATATGAATCTAATACTAAAATTTTGGAGTCGCTCAAGTTCCTTAAGCTGATCCTCAGTGAGGTCAAGATAGCTGACATCAGCATAGTCAAGGGTAAAAGAAGAGATTGTGCAAGCGCAATTTTAGTCGGAATGTCTTAAGAAGTTACAAAGTCTTTTCAGAGAAGCGATCGGCGCAAATAGGTATATTACGAAGATGCTTTTCCTAGGTCAGATGTTAATCCATAAAGATACCGAGATTTTTCAAGCAGTCATTTAATGGTAAATGTTTATCGTCAAAAACTTATTTAGGAATGTTTGGAATTAACCTTATTCCGTATGTCTGAGCTTCCAATAATTATATCTTGAGTCTTAAATGGATTCACTATAAATCATGCGATTCAGGTTGCTGATACAAAAGAAAATTCAGAGATATTTGGGAAATTGTGGTCATGGTAGTTAAACAATAATAAGGGCTGTCAATTTTAGAATAAATTTATCTTTTTTTGTAATTTCTAAAAAAATGAGTAATTTTTATTTAATTGTTTTTAGTCATGAACAAACCCATCCTCAGGTGCTCGCTATACATTGTATATTAATAACGTAAAATTTTATTACTCGTGACTGTTCATGCTATTACCATAAGGGTCATCGTTGAGGTATTTTAGGAGATAATTTTGTTGATTTACTTTATAGTCATAGCAATCCTTTCCTCTGCCGAAATGCTTTTTCGCATTACTGTATTTTGGCATAACACTAAATCTTTTAAATGACTCGTCAATTCATGAAACACTGGAAGCACTAGTACTAGCACTGACTCTCAACTTTTTATTAAAGGACGTGGACTGAAAGTGGTGCTATATCTTAGTCAGTGTCATATAATATCATTGGAAAGCTATGTTAAGGGCTATCAGATCCAATGTATTTTATTTTTTAAATATGTATATCCCGTTTTGTTATCAATATTTGAATATTGACACAATATAAAAGAAAACATCATTAAAGTTCTATTAAATTATTCAATTCACATTGACAATGTCACAGACTAAATATAATAATTCAGGATGGCGAGCAATTAAGTCACTGACTTATCAAGTTAACACAAAATTAAGTGTCGCGTGTTTGATTTTTTAGCTACAGAATCAAATAATAATATTTAATCAATTAAATAACAATAATTATTTAAATGATTAAATATTATTATTTGATTCTGTAGCTAAATTTAATTAACATTATATAAATAAACATTTTACAAGTTACCTTTGAATAATTTTATAGAACTTTTTATTGATGTTTTCTTTTTGATGGTCAGTGTCACCACTGATGGCAAGGAATAATTATTGCTTTGATTTGTAAAAATAGGTTATTCTTGAAAATCGAATCAAAATATATCTAAATACCTGCATTACTATTCGTAATAAAATAATGGAAAAAGATACAAACAGGAAGCAATAAAGTAAACATTTTGGATTTTGAGACTAATTCCATCGATTATTCTTCGTAAATGTTATTTAATTAGTACAGGCATTGTATTTCATAAGAAACGAAACTGTGAAATGAAATCTAAACGATACGCTGCTTTTTGGAATGAACCCTGATTAGGAATGCGAACGAATTGTAGCAGAACTGCCTTATTTAATAATCGATGTTACACCTTAGAAAATCGACATTCGATTTCTTATGTTCGGTTAAAAAACATAAAATTATTAACACGCCCGAGAAGGCAAGGACACAAGACTTGGCTTGACAAATTCTACGTACTTGAATTTACTCGAGTGACATTTAATTTTTAACTGCTGGCTGTGCGGTTACGAATAGTATACTTCTTCCGTTGTGTCTGTTTATTTACCACCAGTTTCAATTTACCTGAGATGGAAAACAAAATATAGAAAAGAATTTTAGTTTAATGTTTAAAGAAAAACGTATTTCTGTAACATAATGTTCATACTCGTGTTTGAAGGAATTAATTTAACGTGGGATATGACTTCCGTAAAAAATCTATTTATTTATAAATAATAAATTAATTCTACTTAGAAAAAATCGATTAAGGAAAATATGTTTTTTTATGAATCAATCGACTTTATATAAGAAAATATTTTTTTTTGCACCTTAGTAATTTAACGAAAAATTACATTCAAAATCTACTGTAACCTAGAATATGGGTTTTTAAAAAGCTCAGACACGGCACAAATAAAGAACTTATTAATAAAATATATATAGCCCTAGATCCATCAGTCCTTTGCTAGTAATAATGCTCAATATGGGGGAGCGCCACTCAAACAAAATTCCTGGAACTAGAAAGAACACAAAGACAGCTGCTGAAGGTAGAAGATATTCACTGAAGAAATATATATACATACGCAGACCTGCTTACTGTTAGAAAACTTTAACTACTATTTACTGTAGTATAGTAACTAAAAGTTTAATCTATGATTCTATTAAAATATTAAATAGAAGAAGAAAGAATAAAGTTTCTCCTACTACATCTTCTAAATCATCATTTGCTGCCAGACAATTTGCTAGACAGGCGGGCTTTTTATACAATAAAATAAACAAAAAGCTTGGTTTAAAAATGCTAAGTTATTTGGATACTGAAAATCTTTTAAATAATGAATAGTGATTAACAAATATTGATGACATAATAATATTTTGGCTTACAAATAAAACCCTAATACTAACCAAGCATACATCCACGCACACAAATACATACACACAAACCCACACACGTAATACAACATATAAGTTTGTTAAAAAGAACTAATTTGTATTTTTGTTTATAAACTTAGCTATGTTAATTGGCACTGTCTGAACGCGCGGTAACTACCTGATCCAGGTATAATTTACTTAATAGGTTTGTTTGTTACCCCAAATTTTTTTGTAAGCAAGTTTTTATAAAAGAATAAAAGATCTTTGAATATCTTTTTAATCAGTAAAAGCACTTTTATATTTAATTTTAAGTCTCTAGAAGATCTTGTTTGATTTTGTAACATATAATTATTCTATTCTTTATTTATTAGGTATCGACAATATAAGCTGTTTTGTTTAGAACTAATTAATATTTACTAGTGTGAATTGTGAAAAAATAAAAAAGAGAGAGAAAATTACATTTTTAATATAAGTAAGATCACATCAATATACAGAAGTGGATAAATATATACTTATCTCTAATATAGTTTAAATAAATAATAATATTCTAATCAGTCTTTCTCAGTGTTCTTGCTCTACATTTTTCAAAGAGAACTTTAATTGAATTGCAAGAAATTTCAGTCTCGATAAGCCCAATAGACATATAACGATCAGCCTTTTGATGTCCCCAATGCTGGTGTACGGTCCTTCCGTTCGTATGAAAACATATAAGGAGAATATTGAAAAGCATATAATTGTGTGTAATTCAGCTTTTTTGTTTATGTCTTATATAGTAAGAGTCAAACCTAATTTTAATGATTATATGCCAACGATCATGTTGCTTTTGATATATTGTACGAAAACATGAGATCGAATCGAATCCGACGTAACTTACAACACAACCTAAAATCATAGGGCTGAGTATAAGTTCACAATGATCAAATATAAATATCGCGGGTTGAGGGAATATTATAAATAGCGAACTTGTTTTAGTTGTATTAAGATCGCACGGGCTAATATTGCCACGTAGTGCTCTGTAGAGTGCTCTGTAACACGAATCCTTCATATTCAAGGATTTCCTAAAAGATGACTAACGATACCGGGGGAAATAACCTCCCCTAGAGCACAAAACGGGTATCAGCGATTTCTTAATTATAGGCTGCGATTCCCAAACCGTCTGCCTAGCGTGGAGTTTATGGCAATACCTCCCCTTTTTGGTCCAGCAGTGGGATTTTTTGGCTTGATGCTAATATTGATTTAAACGTGGTATTCACGCTTGCACCTCTAAAACCTAAACTCTGGCCTTTGTTATAAAAAAAGTTTATTGTGTTTCAGGCACAAATATTAAAGTAAAAATAAATTTAAGTACATCATTCTATATACATCGTGTACCAGACACATTTGACTAAATATGACCATCCATTGAACACTAGTTCAATGAACTGCAAATTTAAATTCCAATTCAGTAACCTGTACATTTTGGCCAGTGAATTTCAAATATCTTATATCGTCCACATCATATTTTGGGACGAATGTTGCTGTAAAACTGTGACTTCTTATTTCGATCACGTTGTTATTGTGCATTTTCTGAGTGCTTCGTCTTCTGAACCATACGTTGAATATAGTTTCTGAAAAGGAAATAAAGTAAAAAAGGTTTTTTAATTATTTTAATGTTTGTTATTAATGTATAAACCAAATAAATTTACTCGCAATATTGACTCTATCTTTAAAAACAAAGGTGCTCATTCTTACCATCACCGTTCAGATGAAAATGTGATAAATCTACGTCATCGTCTATGTCTGTAAGAGGATTCCCATTGTCATCTAAAATTTTTACAATGCCAGTTGTCATATCTGCCATTAAGGTGCAAAGAGCTTTTGAAGAGTCCGTCGATGTTTTGTTTTCGGTTATTAAACTTATATTTAACCTGTGAAGGAATATGAAACTATTATTGACACAGTTTATGTGTTTGTTGATGCAAATGGTATAGGTATTTAAATTTTATAATATTTGAATAGAAATAACAACAAATTTTCAAAAACGTAAATTTTTGGTAGTTTTATTGGGGTGAGTTTTGGATTTTGAACAATTTGTGATTAAGTATGTAATTATGATATTTTTATTATTCTTACAAAGGGGTGTTTTTTATGACAGCAGTGATGTTAATTATGTCATCTACTTTTAACTTCTTTGGCAGCAGATACATTTGTTTTAAATGTGGCCAAGGGGGAGTATGTTCCAATGTGTCATCGAAGTTCCTGTAAATAAACATTAATGAATACTATTATTTAATAAAAAAGAAACTGATTTGTTTGTGGATACAAATGTTGCAGAAAAATAAACTGGGCCGCAACTATAACATCCATACAGATGATACCCAAAAGCGTCTGACAATTTATTAAAAGTAATTATTTTTTTTTTATGGAATATTTATTTCATAATATTGGGTACGTTCCCAATTTTAATGTTTTTTTTTTTCATAATCGTTCAGAGGTTAGCCCTATCTATCGGTCATGCATGCAGTCTTGTCCATACGTCACTAATCAAACATATTGACAAATATAATTAAAAAAAATTCTTTTGTCTTTAAGATCCTTTTCTAGTTTTTTTTTTATATTATGGGTGTATATATTTTACGTAATATTTCTTAATCACATATATAGATGATGTCAGCTTCAGAAGTATTTGAGGTTTATCTACATGTTACGACTAGGACGTGACTTAGCCGATGTCGGACTTAAAATGATTGCTTGTTTTATTCATAAATGGTACTTTAGTTTTTTAACACATAAGGAGAAAACTATATTATTTATAGCAAACAGTTTTAAGATCAGTCGCACTATTATTATTTGATTGTTATACTATAATTAATTATTCCTAGCACATTCCGCTCATACTTAGCAAATTATTTTTTAATATATGATTTATTTACTGTTATATGAGGATGAGAATATAAAAATATGTTTTCGAAATAACTAACATTATTCAATACGGTTTTGTTAAAAAGGGGTCTGAATTCACACATCATTAAACCGATTTAGATGTAATTGTTACAATTGACAAGCGAAAATTAGTATATGATGATGATGAGTAACAGTAGTTTACTAGTAAATTATAGTAACCTACGTGATGTGGATCGTAGCAACAACTTAGAGCAAAGATGTCAATTGTACACACTGTGGTTTAACTTACATATAATTAACATAAAAGTCCCGTGTTTATCTGCTTATCCATTTTAGAGAAGGTTCTATGAAAGGCAATAAGAAAAGAATAAATACTCACGTTTTACTAAAGTCGTTGTATGAACGTCCTATTATCTGGACAATTCCACACAAGAAGAAAACTGTTCTCACAAACATTTTAAAGTATTGCTCAAGAAACAAAAAAAAACACAATTTAATTAATGTAAAGTGGTCAATAGCTTAACTAGTTCTGCCTAAGCACTGATGTGCATTTCATTGACAGTTCATTAAGTAATGAATGATTCGTGCTTGTTATTCCCTTATATCATAAAACGAAGTGATTCATAGGAAGGTCGCAGGTTTAGCCTTATGTGACGTTGTATTCGACGATTATATTGTGGTTTTTTACCTTATGTTTGGCGAAAACGTGAGAGAAATAAAAATTTAAATAAATAACTCGCTAGATATTTACATAAGTAAAATGATTTTGTTCATCAATAGTTTCTTAGTGATATGTCGAAAGGAATACTCATTTACCTTCTTAATTTTTTCCAAATAAATTTGAATGGACTGAAAACTCATGAAATTAGTAGGATTGTCATTATTTTCAAGGACATATATAACAGAATATGTATATACTTTGTGGTATTGAAAATAATAACTTCTTATATTCATTTCCAGTTTAATTCATCTTTTGTTCATTTTTTTTTCTACTGCTACTACTGTTTATAAATGAAAGTATTGAATTTAAGTTCAGTATTCATTAGTGCATCAACTATTTTACAACATTTGAGCTTTAATGCATAAAGAAATTTCTTTTCCATTTATGCAGTATAAGTAGTTGTTCACTAATGTAACATGAACTACCATATTTGCTTACGTAATATAACAGATTTTTATATATCGAACTGAATTAATTTATAAACTTTGTGCAGGTGAATCAAATGTTTACACTCTGGGGACGATAGGCGCACACAGAGTAGTGACCACCAAATTACCATCTGTAGGTCGGACGCGAGAAGCCATGACAGCTGCTGGAAACACCACCACAAGACTACTTGGGATATTCCAAAAGGTATGTTTTAAACGCCCTTTGACTAAGTTACCTATAAGACGATGCTCTGCTCAGTTTCAGTGCCCCCTAGCGGATCTTATTGTGACTCTTAACCATTTGGGGACCCACTATAACACAGGAAAAATTTGTTTAAAATCGGTCTAGCCATATAGGAAAAGTTCAGTGACATACAACCGTAGAGTGACGTCTGTATGTCAATGTATATATAAAAAATCCCTGTCACAGTTTTTTTTTTCATTTTGCTGGATTTGTGCCGACTTAGAACATAGAATAGGTTTCATTTCTAATACAGTAACGCATGGCTGGGCAGCTATAAATAAATATTTTTTTTATTCTATAATAAAATTAAAAGAACTAGAAACAACTAACATTATCTACTTATTCGAGTACTCGAATAGCGAGTACACTTGGCTTCGTTACTCATGCCTTTTCGAGCTAATTTATTTGACGCAAATTATAAAATTAATTTACAAATGCGTGATTCTTCGTCTGTCCAAATTTTCCTAAATATTTTAATGAATTATTTTTTATAGTGTCTGTCGTAATCGCAGTGAAGGTGATAAACACAAGCATTTATGATGGAGCATAAAAACATCATACTGAGATATTTTTTTGCTAAAATGACAAAGAAAGTTACATACTTTATTTACTGTAAAGGTTGAATTCAATATATGAGCTTATGAAATTAGGAGTCTCTCTTTCTTTTTTATTTTCACTGTTAGCTTGACCTGCACTTAAACCATTAATCTCATGTGAAACATCTTATAAACAAATTATTTTAACTGTATTGGAATCGTAAGAAGTATATATGGCAGTAGTCAATAAAAACATTATATAATATTAACTATTTGATTTCAGAAATCGGTCAAAAGTATTAGGTAATTATTCGCGGGTCACAAACACGGGTCACACGTTTCCCACCGTTGACTCAAAATGAAGTCACTGTCCTGACAGAGAACATTTGACGTCATGAGGGATTTCCGCCCGTTAATTATATTTAGTAAATGTTACCTCTTATAATCTTGCAGCTTTTTAAAATAAGTATATGGTTGATTTCTCTCGACTGAAGTTTTTTCATATAATTATAATGACTGAACTATAAAAGGACTAGCTGACCCAGCCACGCGTTGCTGTGTTATAAATTATAAAATCTATCCTATCTTTTAAGTTAGATCAAATAACAGATAGTTACGAATTTTGATCAAAATCGGTTAAGTAGTTTAGGAGTCCATCGCGGACAAACAACGTGACACGAAATTTATATATATTAAGATATGATTAATAATCGGTAAATAAATAAGCGGTAATATAAAGAACCATCTTTCTACCAGCTAGTGATAAAACGTGTATCCTTCAGCATGAATTGAAAGTTTGTTAAAAAAATTTACATGCAATACGCACATGGTCATATATTCATCCAGTACTAAAATCCAACAATAGCACTGATCTAATTTTAGGAAAAACCGTTTAATTTTATATTTGAATTGTTAACCCGCCCAGGCCTAAGCATGGATAGTTTTTAGTTGTTGACACTTTCTACCATTTTCGCATGTCTATTTGAGGAAGATATTATACTCTTGTCGCTATGCTTGTGTGCAGATATTGGTAAGTCCGATTGGATTATAGTGGGCATTGACGATCAGTTTTTCGTAATACTGTGGCGTCCAAATGCTTTTATTCCAACTCGATTTCCGCATTCACTAACGTCACTCCGGCTCTTCAGTTTTTCCTCGGCCGGGCTGTTAGGAAGTGTGCTACCTGTTTGTGTTGGATTGACGATCACACACTGATGATCAGGTTGGCGCGACGCGCCGAGTTGTATTTATGACAGTTTTGGAAATTCGTGGCGCGTCATCAGTTAAAACTCTGGAGTGATGTTTCGCCACTCACAATCAAATTTTGGATTGACGTCAGTTCAACTTATGCGAAAAACTGACCGTCAATTCGCAGCTTTAGGTTGAGTTGAAGTTTCATTATTCGTGAAGGAGTCTTCATAAATATATCACTCTCCATAAATAAGTAATTGTAATCCATAACCACATTTCTTTTACATTTACAAAAAAATATCACTAGCACCTATTAAAACATTGGAACAATATTTTCTGCCCTCAAAGTTTGATAACAAATTTTATCTTCATATAAATAGGCTTATTCCTTAAAAAGATTTGAAATATTAAAAAATAATCGTTTGATTTAGAAAGGTACTTAAATAATTAGCAATTTGTATCCAAAAAGAAACAATAAACTGTAACACTGTGTGAGAGTGTTCTGAAATTTAAATTATTGAAATGATATCCAACGCTGCGTTTAACACGCATGCACGTAAAAAACGATGTTCAACTTAAAGACGGAACGATACTTTTGCCGCTGTGTCTTTTGCATTGCGTTAATTTTCTTCTATCTTTCGACACAGAACAGAAACAAATTTATGTGACGGCGTCAATATCTGAAACTCACGATTTAGGTAACGTATTCGAATGTAATTTCATGTTTTTTTTAAATCACGTAGTTCTTTTTTAAACCCGCCGTAGAAAACAAAGTGTTTCTAATATTGTTCGGTCAGGTTTGAATGGTGGCCGCCGAAGCACTACAGTCCTATTTCCATTATATCCTAAGGGAATGTAATGATTTTACAATAAAATTCTGCACAAAGTCACATTTGGAGCTTAGGCTATCGGCGGTACGTCTCAGTGGTTTTTAATGTATAACTCTGCCTACGCTCCGTGCGCAATGGCAGAGGGAATCCGTCATCTGCCGTCAACCCGTGGCGAGTCTATAAAATATTTTCCACTGAGCCTTTTTCCAGTTCAAACAGACAAGCGAAAAAATTACCTAACTGTTTCTAAAAAAACAATCACTCCATCAAACAGTGCATCAATCCGAGGTTAACATACCTATTAATAACAATTATCACAAAAAAAACATTTTTTTGCAACTTTTTCCCAATAATAATTAAATCCTTTAATTTTCAAACATAATTATTTAGTTACAAATACCATTATTGTAAATTTATTGATTTAATTTCATAGTATTTTTTTTACTATATTTTAACGATACTTTAAATATAGTATGGTGAAATATTTTTATTGACAAATTAATCGTTTTGAGTACAAACAATATTAATTAGATAATTAAAAACTTATTTATTTTATTTGCCCCTAAAAAATCACATAATTATGATGATATGGTGACCACGCCATTGCGCTCCAGTACCGCGCAACTAGGTATCATCTTTACCCCTCACCTTCCTCGCCGTATAAATACAACGGTTAAATTTTCAAACTATACTGTTTAAAAGTATTTTTTTGTTTACTATATATATAATTTTATATATTTTGGTATTAAAGTATTAAACTGTCATTATTTTAATTGTCTAAATTGTTTTTTGCGACTCTCTTGTTGTTGTGTTATTTTTCAAAGTAGAATGGACTATTCCATATTTTCTCGGGCTTGGGTGGTGGAGACAACTATATTCATTATAGTAGCTTGCAATAATATCAATGAGTCTGATTGATGGAGGAAATTTATTTATTATCAGTTTTAAAGTTGAATTGTTTTACTAATATCAGTCTATGGCTCATCATTATAGAAAGTATTGTTTTTCTCATCTCAGCTCATATAAAAACCACGAACTAGTAATTTATAGATCTACCTATTAATAATAATCGAGCTATAAGTAAGTAAATAAATCTATAAGTAAAGTTTTAAAATCCCATTGACTTGACCATGAATCGGTTCTATTTCTACGCAGGCGTGAAATAGCTATGATTGCATTAAAACGGTATGCTCGTAGTTGGTTTGGTAACGAATACGAGAGTGGCCATCTTTAAATAGAGATGGAATACATTTGGAGTGTATTAGCTATACGAGTTCAATAAACCACGCCTGTTGAATAGAAATGAACAGCGGCACGTAAATGAAAACGTGTTTTTCGAATTGAATCACTTTTAATAGTCAACAAACATGTTTTATTTGCACGATATTGTTATTGTTAAAGTTATAATTAAGATATTTTTTTTTTAAAGGCGCCGTTTTTACACGTTTGCTGTTAGGTAACCTTATTCGACTTTTTATGGAATTAAAGTTTATTTAACGAATTCAAAAACTTAGGTTGATATAATATGGTGCAGATTATTTATAACACCGTAATGAATATATTTAAAATACCTTTTGTTGATTTGTTTATTTATCATGCCTTATTAATCAAATAAAGTAGGAGACTTATTGATAAAAGAGTTCCCTGCCAATCTTGAGAAATCCCACGACTCATAAAAAAAGTTTGCTATATTGACCGCTTCGCATGAAAACTGTAGAAGATAAAAAATTAAGTATTTAAATACTTTCTCGAAAATACAGACAAATTAACGAAGAAGTTTTCTCACAAAGTTGACAGGTTATATTTAATTTTATTAACTTTGTTTCAGAAATAATAAATCTCTGTAAAAGTAGTATACTTAAACCAACAAAAGCACTTTCACCTTTATAATTTTAATTATGTAATAATGTGAATACAGCTTCATCATAAGATCATGTTTCTTAAAAGTGTTTTCTAACAATTAGTAAAACTTGCTTCCCAATTTATGGTCCCGTCCACTTAAGAAATTGTGCTCATTAATATATAAATGGGTAATTGTATCATGATCGTGAGCACATGCATGAGAGCAAATGCATTTCATTGACCTTATTTGTTAGTCAAATTAGAACGGTCATACTTCGAATGATTTCTGTCGTCAGCATGAGAAAGGCGTGCCTTATTAGATCATCAAATTTAATTATAGAAAGCTTATAGCTATAGAAAGTGTAGTGAATATTTAAAATTAGATTTTTAAGCATTGAATCATGACGTGTTTTGAAATGCGAGTCAAGGTTTGCGCAGATCTTCTTGGTCCACTACAAGCCTGCAAGGTAATGGCGAATATGAATCATATATGACTTCCACCAAAAATACTTAGGTCTGTAATTCTAGTATATTACATCTTGAAAAAAATACAATATAATACAAATATACTTTATTGTGCCTCAAGTACAACAAAGAATTAACATAAAAACATCAGATAGTACAATGGGCGATCTGACATTAGCATTTTTTACCAGACAGCATTTGAATGCAGATAAAAATCGTGTATGTGCTTGCAGTTTTGCTTAACTTATAAAAATAAATCTAAATATGTCTACTGTAAAAAAACCATAAAAGGTAATTTAAATTGAGTATGTATAATACGTAAAATATAAATGTGTAAAAGTCAAAGGTGAAATAATGATTTGTGACCAAATTTTTAAAGACCGATAAGAATTTAGCGTGGCTGAAGACAAGCAGGGCTTTCCAATGATGAACTGCCTGTACTAAGAAAGATTGATGTATGGGTGTCTTCAATTGGAGAGTAAAATTCACTTCAGGCGGGATTCATATTCCTGTCCTTAAGCTATCCGAATAAGACTGTAAAATAACTGCAATACTATTAAGACTCTTATTATTGATATAAATAATAATAGTAATTAAGAAATTTATAGAGTTCTATTTTCAAAATAGGTGTACAAGTACTTAGTGCAGTTAATAACAATCGATCCCTCGGGAACAGTACTTTTTTTGGATAGGCTAAACCCGTCAACCCATTCTTGACTTTTAGAAGGACATACAGACAACAATTAAAAGAATAGTAGAAATATCAGTAAATCATAAAGCGATTGTTTATCATAAAGTTTGTCCAAAATGTTGTATTATCTGACTCGGCTACGCGTTGCTATGACCCAGTTATTATAATTTTTAAAAATGTTTATATTATAAATTGAAACCTATCGTATGTCCTAAGTCGCAACAAATTCAGCAAAATGAAAAATAATCATCTAAATCTGTTGAGTAGTTTCGGAGTTCATTGCGGTCAAACACTGTGACAGGGGATCTTTATATATATATAAAGATCCCAGTTCCCAGTAGTATAGATAATTTTGTTAATAGGTTATGTGTCGATCGTACACTAGCAATGTATAACGTATGGATTGGTTGATATTCAGATTGCTAATGCTATCTGGACCCATGTATTGTCGTCCCTATTGTAGGTATAAGAGAAGGAAAATATTGATCCATTAATAAAATTTTGGGAACTTCTACGATCACAGATGGAGTACATTAATTAATGAGCCTTGATGCTTTTCGAAACGAAAAGTTAGAGAACTGATTTGCAAGACTTCTATTTGTAGCTTGTGTTCTTATTGTATTTGTTATTGTACAGGTTGAGTACGTGTTCTTGGTGGGCGTGGGTGGCGGCGTGCCCCATTATACCGACTACGGGAAGCACGTGCGCCTTGGAGACGTTGTGGTCTCCACTCCGGCGCTTGATCTACCCGAAAAGTATGTGAACAATTATAATATATTTTTTCCTTTTTAGACTAGTAACAAAAAATTAAAGGGCGATTTTTAATAAGCTTTAGAAGGGCAATTTTTTTAAGCTTGAAATTTGTAAACGTCAGTTTTTTCATCAGGAAGAACTGGGCCGCAACCACCACGCCGACTCAATTCGGATACCTTTTCAAAAATTAATCTCAACATTAATAAATCGTCCCTTAGCTAACAACCCCGCGTAAGTCATATTACCAACTCCATCTAGAAGCATTTCAATGCTTATACCGCTTAAGTCGATTACACATTTCAATGTGAAATCGACTTAAGCGGTGTTGTAAGCTAAGGAACGAAATGCGCATTTGCCCTCACTGATGTAAACGCTAAAACTTAAAATTATTTTTTGTTCGTCTTACCAAATAATATTTCTTTTGGCATACGTTCCTCTTTTTAAATTTTCGCTAATTTTGATCATATGTAGGTATATATGTATATGTAAAATGAATACATTGTTATGCTACACAACTATATATGTATAAAAACACATTACTAATGAATAAAATATATAACCAAACAAGTTTAGCCTAGATATATTTTACTGCTTATTTAATAGCGCCATAGTAACATAAAATAGTTACTTACAGAAAATTTTATTATTATTATTACTTTAAATCCAATTAAATTTAATAAGATAACATGAAGCAATCGTTAGTTTTGATTAAATTAATCATAATTTAAATTACACGATTACACTCAAAAATCGCAACATTTTATTATGATTATTGTATATTTAGATCGCGTCATCAGGTAAGTAATTTAAATACCAAATGGAAATAAATGTAATGCTGAGTAATTAATTATTTTAACAGTTTGTATTTTTATTTAAGTTTAAACTGCAGCATCAAGACTACGTTCCTTGCATATTTGTTCGTAGCTGTACAGTTACTATATTGATATTTATACTCGACTAGAATCCACAAATTATCGCTAACCAAGTGTTCTTTCAATTAAGCTGCCGCGATCTTGATAGCTTTGTTGATTTTTTCCAAATGTTTCATAAGCTGAATATCATAATTTAATATTTTGATAAAGAAAAGAACTACTGGGTAATTAATTATTATTTGTTTTCGTTATTTAAGTATTTTTTGTTATAATTTTATATCTAAAACCATGTTATACTTGTCTCAGGTGACAGGTGGAACTTATTACAACAGGAAAAGACAGAACACTCGCTCGGATAGCGAGAGGTTGTGGGTTCGAGGCGAGTGTAAAGATAAATAAAGTAATGGTACATGTACCAACAATAATTCAAGGAATAAAGAGTCTTGATGCTTTACTTCTAACTTAAAAAAAATGTCAGTAAAAAATATAATCATTAATTTACTAGCAATATGTTTACTTCAAGATTCCATATTTTCCCTTTCGTTGATTAATTACTTACGCGAGGATGCGGTCTAAATATAACTAATTAATTCCCTTTCTAATTATTTTCCTCTAAACCTGTTTATCAATTGTACTTTAATGAATCATTAATTTGCTTATGGGGCCTGTGATTCCCCTTAATGCTATCTTTAATGCAATGCTATCACACACTCGAGTGACAAGATCGAGAAGTTGGTTTACAATGTCCACGAGACGTCGATGATGCCTGTATTTATATATTAACGTAATGGATATGTGTCGCGTCCCTCTACGCTTGTATGGCGTGTATGTATGTCGCGAGATTTCGTTACTCTCAAGTTTTGCATCTAGATACTCATTTGGCCTATCATATCAAACATTTTGAGTGGAGTAACAACGATACTTAAGTGATTGGAGTCATGATAATTATAAATAATTTATTAACTGCTGCCGTAGGCAGCCCTTGGGCTTGCTTGAGCCCTAGAATGTTGTAACTAAAACTCTTAACAATAGACTAATAAATAGAAAAATAATAAAATAAACAATAGAAAAACAGGCGACCTGCGAATTCACGCATAAATAAGTAGTAAGTACACATTCAGTCTGAGAATGCAGATATAGTGTTATTTTGGCTGAAAATATTATAAAATTAAACATTTGAGATCGCTTAATTTGACTCAACATTTTTCCGAAATTTGTAAAAAATAGTTGCAATGATTTTTACTTTACCGTCGTTCTGATATTCTATTTCGCTAACAAAGTGCATTTACTCAAGTGCCTTACGCTAGGTAAATATTTGCCCCGGCGGCGTGGCCGCGAGGGGGCCCGGCGGGACGGCGACCGCGAAAGCCCTCCGGCAACTAATTTTTCCAGGGGGACTTTCGGCTGAGGCGGGGGGGGAGAGAGTTCCTAGGCACACCTCGGCCATATCCGCCCAAGGGGCGAATCCACACTGGTCCAGGTCGCGGCCGATTCCGGTAAGGGGCCACGCGACCCACACCAATGTGTTATGGGACGCCGCAGTTTTTAGTTGGCAGTAGGCATGAGAACGTTATAC
Source organism: Calamotropha paludella (assembly GCA_927399485.1). NCBI lineage: Eukaryota > Metazoa > Arthropoda > Insecta > Lepidoptera > Crambidae > Calamotropha > Calamotropha paludella. Next base: position 12,976,839 of record OV656809.1, read on the forward strand.
AAAAACGTAACTAAAAACCGTTTTGAATTTTATACCGAAACGTTACGTTACCGCAAAACATAAAACCGTTTTTCTTATAACCCACGCAATGCAACCAAAACTGAAAACCACGCGCCGCGCCGCGACGCCACGATCGAGTAAATGCACTAGAATAGTGATAAAAGCAATAATAAAACAAATAATTTATTTTTGATAATTAATATTATGATCAGAATTATTATCAAAAAAATCGAATCAAAAATTATTGTAAATATGACGATTTTTAAATGCGCCAGAAAAGATTTCAAGTTCTCATTTATTCACATTACATTAAAAATTACTAGTTCATTATATTAAAGTTTTAACAAACTAGTCCTAAGTCTAGTAAAAGCACGATGGGATATCGTCATAATCATAATTACGTAAAACTAAAACAAAAACTTGTGTTACGTTAGCTAACAGCGTTTCCGTTTTCATTCGTTTTGCAGTAGCCAAACCATCTCGACAACCGCGCGGTAGTGATAACCAAAACTGAAAACGGTTTTTGAAAACGATATGGAAACTTCAAAACCGTTACGTAACGGTTTTATAGGAATAACCAAAACGCCCCTATCTAGTGGGCAGGCCTCCAAGCCTTTACCGGGCACTAGGCCGGGTAGGAGCATGGAGGAGAGTCCCACATATCCCTCGTGTTCTCTCGGCACGAGGGAATGCCTAATGCCATTTTCTGCGAAAAAAATAAAGGTAAATATTTGCCTGCACCCTTGCTACGTCATAAGTACCAACTTGTTACATATTATTTGTACGTTAATTTATAAACTAAGTATAAAATTTCATTCATGATGTGAATCATTATATATTTCTGTAATTCTTGATAACATGAGGATATTTTGAAATATAATAAATATGTATTTACGTAAGAGGTTTTACAATTTACTGGAATAAAGGGACGCGGTTAGACGATAACTATTACTTAATTCTTGTTTGAACTTATTGAATTATTCATCAATGACGTAGAGTTTATTTGCTTTTTTCATAAATATACCTGCATATATATAGAATATGTTGGAAGTTATGGTACAATTCAAGGCTATTAAAGAGACTGCATATTTCAAGAGTCGTTGACTGTTCGAGCAGCATCATTGAACGTTGAATTACCGTATATTGCGCCCTATAAGAATTTCCTCAAATAAAATGTATTTTATTACATAATTTTATGAAATTTGTTTGTCAGCAATATTTTTAGTTGACATAAGCATTCACGATAGCTCGATTTTTATAAAATTAGTCATTATTCTTTATCAATAAACTGTTTAAATCAAATCCTTTATTATTGTAGAGTTGTGAAACAACATACAATCATATTATGGACTTAAATAGGGAGCAGTGGTGGTTTAATACTAATTATGCAAATAAAAGACTGTCCCGACAAAACACAAAAGTTCTTTTTTTTTTAAAGGAGAAACAAACAATAATATGAAAGTCGGCAGAAAAACTGAGAGTCAATAGTATGTTCTAATGTATAAGGAGCATGTCTAGTTAAGAACGAAAGATTCTGTTAAAATATTTTTGTAATTGGAATTCTGAGTGAAAGAACCCCGCACAAATCAAAGGGAAACTGGCCCTCGGTCAAATTGTCTGAAATTTTAGTATGTTGTAGAGGAAGTCAAGCTGAACAAAAGTCATTATGGTCACTAAGCTCGAAACCTCATACTTTTTGAGTTTTAGGCCTACGAGGAATCTTAAGTTGAATAAGGGTACCTATCATTCAAAGACATTTTATGACAGTTCTTTTGCTGTCTTTGTCTTGTAATGCCGTATTTGTAATTTTTATGTAAAGCTATACTGAATACAGTAATAAGTACGAAATTCTTTGATGTGCTAAAGTATACATTGCAAAGCGTTATTTGTCAATATGACATTTATACTTTGTGAATAAAACAAATGATATTGTAAATGTTGGATATTGCTTAATTATTATATGATATAAAGTAGTGGTATAATAATATATAGGTGTTTATAAAGGTGTACGTATCACGTCTGTAGGTGTGTATATAACAATAATGAAAAACACCATAAGTCATAACTTGTAGTTATAATAGGGAGGAACTGAACTGAATAACGAGAGATGCAAGTTCTGTGGAAAGCAATGAGACATACAATGAAAATGCACGTATAAACATTACTCCCTTCTCCTGAAGAAAAGGAAGAGTTTAGGCAGGAAAGACGGGCTGGGGAGGAGAGAAGAACTAGAAAGAGATGCCCCTTGTAGTACACGAATACGTAGTGCAAGGGGCAAAGGGATTTACAAAAAAAAATCACTTCCTCTAAAACATACTAAAATTTCAGACAATTTCCCTTTGATTTATGCGGGGTTCTTTTATATTACTAAAATATGGTGGTGATTAGTATTGGAATAATTAGCATTCGCAATAATGATTAATTGCTAAAGACCTATTAGCAATTATTAAATTTTTAATTTTCATAAACAAACAAGAGGCGTTTCTGTAATATATTTACGTTAGCTAACACTTACATAATTTTCTCTATAGGGTCTATCAGTTTAATATACGCTCATAAAAGTATTTTATGGATAACAATGTAATTGTAACTTGGAAGTGAATTCTTCACTATAATTAAATCATAACGCTGCGGTTCTAATAGCATACTATTATATGACATAAATATATTGAGAACGTTAAACCAGGGCCTACAATTAATCTTATCGGCTGTGGTCTGCGAAACCCAAATTATTAGTTTTGACCACTGTGACGTATTTGTATTGTTGACGTATTTACTGGCATTAACCACAGTAAATAATTAGGAATTACAATAAGCACACTGAAATATTTGAAAATCAGTTTTACATAAGCTAAGATTGGAGTTCATTTGGTATGTGACAGTATTTTCTATTGTAAAATGTGAGTGCCATATCGGCAAATGTTACCTAGTCAACCTATTTTTTACTTAACCTTGAAACAAATAAAGGGACACTTCAAAATGACTAGCCAATCTGATACCAAGATGTCTCTATATTGCTTGCCCTCACTTCTATTGATTTCTACTTTGAAGTTCTAACCAGTAACCAGAGAGTGTCTCTATAAAACCTATTTTAAGACACCTGTATAGTTTACAAAACATATTTTTTAAAATCATGTTTTAAGTATTCAATTCTGCCAATTTTCATAACAATGAATTCAAAATCTATTCCAGACAACACTAGTTTATCATTTAATTCCAAAGTTAGAGAGCGTAAACTAAAATATTAAAGACATGGAATACATAAAGAATAACTATATAAATATCTGGGACAGGGCACTGTTTATGCTCATCACATAAATATACGCGAATTAGGAATAACATAAAACATTGTGATTGATGAATTGTTAAATAAAACATTCTGCAACACTTTAGAGATAATTATGATTAGGGGTTCATAATACCATCCCATCTTAGCCATAGAGTCAATAATGTATTTTAAATTGCCAATATTCTTACAGATATGTTTACATTTTCTGTGAAAAAGCTGAGCGTAACGATAAAGGCGGTTATGACTATGACGTGAAGCCATACAAGCCGCCGAATTATTTACTCCAAGAGATAGCACTGCGATTGACAAATTCTCAAATGACTCCATGGAACACTTATATCGAAGAAGGTATGTATGGTGAAATAATATATGTTGTATATACAGGTCTCTAAAAACGAGAAACGGTTTGATGATAGCAAATGTATGGCACATCTTGTAGATGAGATGAAGTCAATGGTGACTTGGAGGCGACATGGCAAGAGTTAATATTAATTTCGATTGAATATCTATATATGCTGTTAACAATGCTTGCAATTGGCAATTTCAAAATAATTATATCATATTTTTATCGTTAATAAAGAAACTTGCCATTTATATTAAAGTCGACGACCGTTTGGTGCAATGGTAGCGATCCTGCCTTTCGCACCGAAGGTCCTGTTTTCGAATCCCGGTAGGGGCAGATGTTTGTATGATGAATACGAGCATTTGTACCTGAGTCATGGGTATTTATATATATTTCTATGAATATTACATATCTATGTATCATATATGTATGTCTATCCGTTACCCTAGTATCCATAACACAAGCCTTACAGTGCTTACTTTGGGCTAGGCTAATTGATGTGAATGTAGGAAATATTTATTATTATTTATTATTATTATTAAAGTCGGTTCAAAATATTGAAAGAAACAGCCCTTCAGGACGACGGTTTCTTGGATCCCTATAAAATCAATCATCAAAAAATACTTCTATTTACATTGCATATGAAACTTGCAAGTAAATTTAAATCATTTAAGTATTTCCCAAATTCGCAATTTTAAAGCACAACTAAAGAAAAAGATCTACAAATTGTTAATTTGTAGCTGATAAATATCTATTATGTATCTACAGGATTGCAACGGTTGCTTGGCGTTCCCGGTCGTTGGGAAGCGCCCGAAGGCGTCACAGACCGGCTGACCGTAGACGTCGGCGAGGGTGCGTTCATAGAAGTATCTCATCCCGCACCGCAGGGTGATCAAGTGTAAGTTGAAAAATTCAAGATAAATTTGATAGGAAATAAAAGGAGCTTGAAATCACTAAATCATGCCCAACCCAATAGGTGCAGCAAACCATCACTGCAACTATGAATTTCGTGCTATCTGCACTTATCAGTGCCGTTTTGATATATTCTGAGTTAACATGTAGATAAATATTTGTTGCCTTCTTTTTTATCTTTAAGGTTATTATTTGTAATTTTCTTTTGAGTTTTATTCATAAGATTTTCTTGGTCTGTGATGATATTTAGAAACTATCATGTCCAGTCTGTTGCGAATTAAATTATTATATAATTGAGTATAATTGGAGATTTAATTATTTAGTAAAATGTTTGGATAAAAAGATGTATCTATCATCCCAGTCGAAAAAGTCCATAGCTGTCTCTCTCTAAATAAATTTCATACTTGGCAGGCGGATTGGAGACTGCAATAAAAGATCATAATTTGGAAAAACTGCTGTCCATTTTATTGTCTACCTCCAGTATAATCGCCTTTTACGGCACACTTAGTGTGAAGGGTCTGTGCTTTTCTATTTTGCCGGACGCCACACAGCGTACAATATGTATAAACGATTTTGGGTGTAATGTAACTAGTGACCGCGGCAATGGGCGGCGCGTGCACTGCGCCCCAGTAGCCGGGGGGCGCGCGGTGGCCGCGGCGGGGGAGGCGCGCGCTGCGTTCGCGGCGCACGCGCGCGCCCTCGCCTACGACTGCGAGCTGGACGCCGTGCTCGACAGCGTCGTCGGCAACAGGAAGGACTGCTTCATATCCGTCAGAGGTGAGCATTTAACAATCACAACCGTAATCTTTATTGTCATTGGACATCGTAAGATTTTTTTTGCTTAAATGAAATAATTTGTTTGCTTTTGAATGGGATAGAATAAAGATCACAAACAGTTACAAAACCATATTTTAGTAGTTTCACCTACTAAGCTATAGGCTATATACTAAGGTATGCAAATATTTCACAAATTGTTCTATGGAACAAGAACAAAAGATGTGTAATCATAGATTTTGACAAAAACATTATCATTATCATATGTATGTATCACAAGGTCTCCTGACGTAGGATTTACGAAGCCAGGGTGACGCATTGTAAATGCTCATATTGAATAAAAATCATTTTATCTTTATCTCAGGAAAGAATTTGAAACAATGTTTCCTATTTTGTTTTACTGCAGTAGACTCGGGTGAAAGTTGTTATGTAGTTCTATGGAATAAATAGAAAAGAAATGGTATTTCGTTGTACAATTACGCCATGTTCCATAAAACAAATAGGATTTATCGTCATTACAGTACGAACACAGCATTGTGTACGTACTGTAATGACGATAAATCCAGGGTTCCCAACTTAGGGGTTTTCCCTCTAAATTTAGGGGGTAAATAAGTGAGATGGGATTTTTTAGGGGTGTTATATGTTTAGGATTTTTTGTGAACCTTCATATGTTTTTTAATTTTATTTATCGAGAAAAATAAGAGTTAAAGTGTAGGCCCTGGGCAGTCTTAACTAGCTAACCAAATTTATTTTTTATCTAGCGACCTCGAATTTAGTGTCATCTAATGTACTTAAAATCCAAGTACAGTACTTGGTATTTTCAATCCAAATGGTGGATGAAATGATCTCGTACAATATTCAACCCATCTCCTAAAATATTAGGCTTATTCAAAGTCAACATGTATGACTTTATAAAATCTGATGCGTCAGAAGAAAATGAAATAATATTTGACGTAATAAATAAAATTTATTTTTATAAATAAAAAAATTACAAAATTAATCATACAATTTATTTTTAGGGAGATTTCCAAGTAATTAGGGCAATTTTAGGGGTTTTTGAATTTAATTTAGGGTTAAATATTTGTAAGAGTTGGTAACACTGGATAAATCTATTGTGGTAATGAATATTATACAGGGTCCCTTTTGAAACCCCTCGTAAATTTTTTTTTCACACTATTACATGGAAATAGAAAAGGATTACAATGGATTACAGGAATCGCACATGATTAATGCTAATTAATTTTTTTTCCTTTCTTAACTCGTACAGACTGAGGTCCGGGATATCTTCCGTATAATGTCGGATCAATCCAGCTTTTAGATTTCGGCTAGATTACTGACAGGTATGCGTACACTCGTGTATAATTGCCCGTAGAACTTATCGACCACTTCTAACACTCTGCTATCTTCGACCTTTAGCTTGGTTTATTGAATTTGGCCAACAGACTAATCCGTTTTAAAATCCTTTGAGCCCTTGTTACGCTCAAGCGCCTCTTTAATATGGTTTGTATTAAATTGGCGTAGGTCACGAGTCAGGGACTTGGAGATCTGTCTGTTGAGATGTCGATACTGAGCAGTGTCTTTAGAGGACTGCAGTATCAAGTTTCGCTTTTTTCCATGAGCTTGTTGGTGAGGTCAGAGATCTTTTTGGTTCCTTTTGAACGGCAGGTTTTGAAGGCATCAAACACAGCCGTTTGGACAATTTCCACGAACCTGTCATTGTAGTCGTCCACATTTTCGCAGTTTTCTAGGCTTTCGAAACGATTTTGTAGGTCCAGCTGAAAACTTTCGGGGATTTGGAGCTGGATGGGTGCTGGGCGGAGCGTAGTTTTCATCAGTCGACATCTCTCTAGCTTTGTCATGATTTTCAATGTGCCTCTTACCATTCGGTGATCGCTTCCTGTTTTCACTGCGTTGATCACAGAGACATTATTGAATATGTGCTTCTTCGTCGACAAGATAAAGTCTGGCTCTTGTAACACCATTAGAATGTAGCCATGTTATCATAGAGGCCTTCCGTCACAATAAACCTGCCAGCGTTTGGCCACGTGCATTCCTATCACTATATCCAAATTTTCCCATTTTTGCTCGTCGTAGCTGTGTTTGTCCAGATTCGCGTTAAAGTCCCCCATCACTACGGTGATGGGTCCGGGAACTATGTTTAGCTCTGGAAATATCCTCATTCATAGTTTCCACCTCGTCGTCTGGGTGTTCTGCGGACGGTGCGTACAGGTGTACGCCCTTCAGCTGAACCGTTCGGTGATTCTTAGTATAAGGTACGCAACCCCAGTCGAAACTCTCTATTTGGACCACGTTGTTAACAAGGACCTGTGGACGATAAACCCGACACCATCCTGGGACCGCTGATCGCCCTCCCGTAAATAGAGCAGGTGTCCGCATTCGAGGATCATGGTGTCCTCCTCCTCTCTTCGGACTTCACACACTACAGTATCCAACCGCAACCTGCTCAATTCTTCCTTGAGTTAAGCGAGCTTCTCATCGGTCCGCAAAGTGCGCGTGTTATATGTTGCCACGGCCAAAGGTCGTCGGGGTTGGTAGCCTGGCATCTGCGGGGATTCTTCGAACCCCAACCCCACCATTACTGTGGCAGCTACCATAGTCCGGGATAGTGGGGCTGCCGGGGACTAGGGGCCGTGCTGTGGGTTTGCTTGTCGTTGGTGGTTTTTTTGTCATAATCGCCACGCTTGGCAGACGTGTTAGCGCTCGTAGTATGATGGCATGATAGGATGCTGCTGCCCATTCTCCGGAGTCCGTATCCCTAAGTCGCCTCTTACGATACCCACAAGAAGGGATGGGGTGGTGCTATTCTTGGGCCACACTAAAAATCTTACGGATACTGAAGATGCGTTATTTTCATATTTTTTATTATACGGGATGATTTTACCCGTTTTCGATGTCATATTTCATTTCTATGTCAAATTAGTGTTACACATACAGCAAATCGATGTTTTCTTTGTATAAGTGAATTAAAAAGTAAATGCGTTTTCTTTTTAAGGTATATCAGATTACCGCGACGGCACTCGCGGCAAGGAATGGCAGCCACATGCGTCTCTCGCAGCCGCAGCCGTAATGAAGGCAATCATCGTGGCTATGGACCCGCCTAGTGATTAAAATATTTACATAATAATACAGTTCGCACTAAACTTTATGGTCGTACTGAGAATCGCATGAAACGAAACGACATCACGAAACACGTGGCCTTATATTGCAAAAATTAAAAAGTGCTACCATGTTGCGAACGTCCGTAATAATTTGTGCGAGCTACACGTAATACTAGGGCTGTCTTTAATTGCAAAACATTTGTCTATAACCGTTACATGCTCATATTACTATAACGTACAACAATTTTTTTGATATTTTTAACTTTATACAGATAGGAATAAAGCCTTTAAATAAATGGTACCATACAGTAATAGTATACGCTTCCGTATAGTTTTAGTACACAATTTTTACAAAGTCCAATCGATGACAGCCCTAAATACCTTATCTGCCTTAATAAAGTTTATTTATAAGCACGAGGATATACATATGATATAATTATAATTGCGTTTGATAATGTACTGAATATTATGTTGAATGATTATCTTTTCATACACATACATTATATAGATCTATATATAAAAATCTCGTGTCACGATGTATGTTCGGGATAAACTTTAAAACTACTGAACCGATTTTAATCAAACTTCGTAACTATATGTAATTTGATCTAACTTAAAAGCTATAAATATATAGCTGATCTGGTCACGGGTTGCTGTGTTATAAATGAAATCTATCCTACGTCCTAAGTACGCACAAAACCATCAAAATGAAAAAAGAATCATTAAAATTGGTTGAATAATTTCAGAGTTCATCGTGGTCAAACATGTGATACGGAATTTTTATATGTATAAATTCTGCCCATACCGTATGTATTTCATACATGTATTGTTTAAATGACGTCACAAAGTCAAATATCAAATGGTCACAACGACTAGTATGTGGAACAATAAATTGCGGTTACAAAGTAATTGTCGATAATCACAGGTTTACTTGCCTTAAACTTGGCTGTTGATATTTATTTATAGTTGCTTTAATAACAAAGAATAAATTATTTACACAAATAAGCGTTATAAAACTTAATCTTATTTAATGACGTGAAGAACAATCCGTGTGTTTCGCAGCAAAAAGCCCTTGAGAGCGCTTACCAGCGCTGAAAAACAAACTATACAGTTTTCGGCCAGGACACGTTTGCTAACTTCAGTTGCGCTGACACAATCTGCCATTTTGCTTATTATCGCTTAGCGATTGCCATTTTGCTTACAAGTGCTCTCAAGCGCTTTTGTCTGCCAAACACACGGAATTATATCCATTTAACTTGTGTCAAAACAAGTCTTCCCGTTCGGATCCCAAATGTTCCACCAACTACTTTTACTCCCAAACAAAAATTATAATATTTTCCATAGATAAATGGCTTCCTTATTAGGGATTTAATATTTATTTTGTATTAAAGGGACATTCCTTAATGAATTTAGGTCGTAGGCAGAATAGATATGTATTATTGCCAGTGTACTTTTGACAACAAGAATCATTGAAGGTGTTTGCCAGATTAGAAAGGCTATTCTTTAATAAGAAAATATCAATATAAACATATATATGCTGTAATCTATCCCTTCATTACGAAACTATCCAGCGTCCTTATTACAGCTAGCTGTCACTGTACAACATATTTTAGTCTTTTTCAATTGGCAAACAATTTTAAATTACCTGCGGGCTGTTTTTACACCTATTGTTGCAGTCATTTTTTTCTTGCATTTTAAGCATCATATTTGTGTAAGATATTAATAAGAAAATCAGAAACTCTTTCAGTTGTTAAATGAATAAGCTTTAGAAAATAAGTTTCGCTGGGCATGAGATTTGAATGTAATATCCTCCAGCTACTGTTTGAAATATAACAATATTAATACCTATCGGACGTCCATATGAATGTAGCGGGCTTGGTATTGATCTTTAAGCTTTTCGTTGATTGTAAATGTAACAAAGCTGATTTAATTTAATCCTGCTTATTCGAGCAATATATTGCTGTATGAGGTGATGAAAATGTCAGTTTTTTGTTTCGCTGTGCATTGATAACATAACTATCCTGTGATGAGATCCATGCCAACATTGTTATTTTATTTGAAATAATTTTTATTATTACATATGTACTAAAAAAAGCTTCTTTCTATCATTGTTTAGATTAATTTTCAGTTGTTAAATAGGCTCTATGATTAATTTGCCAAATGGTAAATGAGACAATCGACCAAATTTATTGGAACTTATGGCCTCCTAGTATTTAGATTGTGTGTTAAACTCTCACTGCCATAAATGGCCTATTTATTAATAATATATTTAAAAACTGTTGTGAATGTATTAAAAACCAAAGTTAGACATTTGGTTGTTTTATGAACACCAAGTCTAGTCGCCAGAAATGTGAAAAGTTGTATTAAAGACATATTATTTATTTACAATATTCATTTTAATTTAAGAACCACTGACGTTATAATTTCACATAGCTTTATAAAGCCACATAAGTGATATAAATATCACAAATAAGATAGAATTTAGAGTAAAACACAAAAAAGAGTTACATAATGTTATACAATCACTAAGATGGAGTTACATGTAGCCAACCTGTTATTATCTATTTTATACTTTAGAATCTGTTAGCTACAACTGTTGATAAATGATAGATGTAACTTATATGTATATTTGAACTTTTCATTAATAGTGACTTCTTTTTCAATTATTATTACACTAATGCACAAATAAATAATTACTATGAATAAATAGTTTTTTTTTTTTATGTTCACATCTAGTAATTCAACTGCCCTATCAAACGAATATTTATAATATGGTCAGAATTTAATTTCATAGGTACCTTCTCAATTTGAATTTGAGAAGGCTTTAACTAAGGCTGACTGCACTTTTTTCACACCAATTTGTTTTGCATAGCCCATAAATATTTTTATCTACTCTAATACTATAATACAAAGATTCTAAAACTGAAAACAAAATGCTTATGACAAACATTACGTACAGGCCAAAAATAATAAAAAAAAAGTTTCATTACGATACAGGTCTTGTATGGACACCTGTAACATAATATAACTTTTTTATCATAACGATACACCTATACAACCTCCAGCTGGACCAAGGAGGTTGAACCTCTACTTTAAAAAGGTTTCAATGAACGAGTCCTCGACGACCGACGCAACACGCATGCGCAATTGATGTTTGCACCTTGGCGCCAACTAGAGGTGCGCAAAACAGTGCTTTAAAAAGTGATGTGATGTTTATCACATCACTCGCTGAAGTAATATTACCCAAAAGCATTACGCATTACTTTGCATTACCCACTCAGAAACATACCTGGGTCAAGTCAGACATTACAGTATTAGATCCGCGCCTACTGTAATGTGATGATGATGTATTATGATATTATTATGAGTAAGTTTAATATGTAATTATAATGAAAGAAATAAACATGGCTACACAGTACGTAACATATTAATACCATTGCCAAAAACCAGGTCTAAAATAATTGCATTTTTTTACTTTATGACTAGGATATATGATGACTGAAATAAGAAATATAATCCCACGTACAGAAGTAATCGATTTTTATTATGGATGGATTGGTAGATATTTAGGTTTAAGATTGCGACAGCTAAAAGTAATTTTATTTAGGCGTTTTTTGTTAAATTTATTAATAAATAAACTTATAATATCGGTAGTTTAATGGCTGATAACGTAAGTTGACTTAATAAGTTAAACAATTATTGACTAACCCAGACCTTTTCATTATTTTAGGCGATCGCTCTAGCAGTAATAAAGTAAAATAAAAATTGAAATTGAGCCTTTTCTTCCTACTTGTAAAGTATTATCATTTTTACACACACAATACATTGCTCATTATTTTTGTATTTGTATTTTTAAATGGACTGTACAAATGTATTTTTATTTTACCTATTTTATTGTATATTTGGTAACAAACACACAATCAAAATTTGATAAAAAAGATGGATTGCAACGCGCGTCAGAACCAAAATATCAATCATCTCATTCACACACGCATTACGCATCACGCATTACACATCACGCATCACAAGCATTTATCTCTTTCGTTCTTTTGTTTAGTTCGTACTTCGTTCGAGACTTCGTTCGCGTAGTCACCGGCCGCTTCGCATACTTGCGAACAGGCGTATGGTTTGAAGTAATGCGTGATACTTGCCATGCTTGCGTAATAGGTGATAACGCATTACACTGCTAGGTAATATTACTCGAGTGATATTATAACCATTACTTACACATGTCTAGCGCCAACATTTGACATTTAAATAAATTTGTTGTTATATTCAGCGTTTTATTTGCAATATTGTTTTACATATTATAGTATGAGAGTAGATAAAGTAGTGTATGACACTGTACATAACTTGGTCTTATAACACTCGTTAAGAACCCTTATTATGCAACAGTATCATAAACTACTATTTTTTTATTATGTTCACATCTAGTAATTCAATTGCCCTATCAAACAAATCTTTACAGTATGGTCAGAATTTTATTGCATACCTTCTCAATTTGAATTTGAGAAGGCCTTGACTAAGGCCTTCTTAGCACTTTTTTTACACCAATTTGTTTTGAATAGCCCATACACAATAATTTTATAATATGTTCACATCTAGTAATTCAATTGCCCTATCAAACAAATCTGTATAATATCGTCAGAATTTAATTCCATACCTTCTCAATTTGAATTTGAGAAGGCCTTAACTAAGGCTGACTTAGAATAAAACACTTTTTTACGGATTTTTGCGCATGTTTTATTTTATATTTAATCCTGACGTTTCGACTCCTTTACAGGAGCCGTGATCACAGGATGACTAAGATGATGGTAGTCATGTATTTTCTACTACCTTCACAATATTTTAATCGGACACGTTCCTAATTATTAAATTATTTTATATAAATCAAATTGTTTTATTTTTATTTTTACATATTATTAAGTTATTTAATTAATTCTCACTACGATTGCATTGTATACTACTGAGTCTACTACCAGTTCGGAAATTGGGAGGCCCTTCCGAGAAGAACTGGCGAAAGAAACTCGGGCATGGGGACCGACCTCCATCTTACTGTTTTATTATTTGCAAAAAGAGCTAACTACATCATCAGGTCTTGCAATGTGTTTTTGTAGGTATTAATTTATTAATTATTGGGTCCCAAGCAGGTGGAACGCTCCAATCTTCGTCTCTATTGTGATCACGGCTCCTGTAAAGGAGTCGAAACGTCAGGATTAAATATAAAATAAAACATGCGCAAAAATCCGTAAAAAAGTATTTTATTCTAATGTGTAATGTGCGCGGAAGTGTTAGAACTAAATAAGGCTGACTTTGCACTTTTTTCACACCAATTTGTTTTGCATAACCCATACACAATAATTTGTTTTTATTATGTTCACATCTAGTAATTAACTGCCCTATCAAAGAAATATTTATAATATCGTTAGAATTTAATTCCATGCCTTCTCAATTTGAATTTGAGAAAGCTTTTTTTGTTTTTTTTTGTTTTACCAATTTGTTTTGCATAGCTTATTCAAAAAATTTCCTAGGAAAGAAATAAAATTTCATAAACTTGTATTAAAAATATAATTCAACTAAATATGTGTTTATTATATAATTATACATTAATGCGAAGCAGAAACAATGGCATTAAGAGCGTGTTCAAGATCAATTAAAAGGCCATCATGGGACATCGTTTACAGGAGTAAGTTTTCAGTCCTCTTCCCATATTATATTGTAAAGCATCAATAAAATATATCCATCTGTCTTTCTTATAGTTCATTCTGTAAAATAAAATTTAAACATAAGAATCAGCATTATATTTAAAATTCATATAAAAAAAAATGAAGATTTTATAGTACTTAATAGCTGTCCCTTATTCTTTTTTTAAATGATTATTAAAAAAAACATTTTTATGTTTTTTTTGTATGTGTAATTGTAGATATATTTTTCATGTCTAGCCCTCTTATTCGGAATTTACGTTTAGATTGGTTTTCTTAACATTTATATTGGCCGTTATAAGAGATCGTAATATTTTTGTTAACAGTTAGATCTTCGAACCATTATCAGGCGAACTATCCTCCGAGATGCGTTTCAAATTCTGAGAAGTAGACTCGAGTGGCTCGGGGAAACACCACTGGTGGGGTCCCGAGATGAAGAGGTTGAGAGCCAAAGTGAGGAAAAGGTACAACAGAGCCTTCACACAGAAACAGTTTCCATTTGTAACAGAACTTATGGCCGGACTAGGTATATACAGACGGATCCAAAAATTCAGGGAGTGGAGCAGGTGTATTCATATAAGCATATACTTCGCGAGCCCCCTGAGTCCATAAAATACCGTATTCCAAGCGGAATGCATGGAATACGGTGTTCAGGGCATTATCTTAGCAACAAGAGCGATATTAGCACGGGATGTAAGCTGTAAGCTGATGAAACTGCCACCCATGTCTTGCTGGAATGCAGAGAAGTGGTACCCTACCGGGCAAGACATCTTGGCTCACCGGGATGCCTCCGAGTCGTCACCAAAGTGAATTCGCTTAGAGCGTTCCTGGCAGAGTTGGGATGGCTGGAGTAAAACAAGCCAAGCACCCTCCAGACGCAAAACAGGCGCACAAGACGTCGAGTTGCGGAAATAGCCCGTATAGTGAAACAAGAAGAAGCATCAAGCTGGCTGGATGCCAATTATTGTAAAAATTTGTACTTATGAGCAGTTTTATTAAAATACAAACTGAATATACTCCCGATTGCTACAATAATAGTTTTGAAAATTTTCAAAACTAAGCCCCATTAGTTACTGCTTGTTGTTGGCCAATCATAGAGAGATCTACAAAACTTGCTTAGCATGTCAAAATACACATATAACATAAAAGTTGTTTTAATAACTTGAATATGTCGCAGTTGGACGGCATAATTAGCTGTTTTTCACAAATTCTTAACTTTTACATGCAGGATCACATGAATATTTTAGTTTCATTGATGCATTGATGAAATGACTACACATTCTAATTCTAAAAAGGGTTTTTTTAAACATAAGACAATGCCAATCCAGCTGAACAGTGTTTAGGTGTTTTATATAAAGGAGCAGTTTTGTAAAACACCTGATTAAGCAATCCATCTGCGAGGTATACAATAAAAAAAAAATGCTTACTACTACTCTAATTAATGTTAGTCAGTAGATGGCAATCCCACAAAATTTCAAAACCATATGATAAGCTCATTGTTAATTATAACAAAACATAAAATGTTAGATATAGTGTTATATGCAATTGATAGTGTTATATTGAAATTAGTTGAGCAAACAAATAAGCGAAGAGACAACAAATTCTGTTACTTGCATCAGTCTTAGTAGCATGGTGTTGCTTGTTCGGTCATCAATGTTACTGTTGGTCTTCTATAATTTCATAAAATACATGTTTTTAATGCATACATAACAACTAAGAAAACATTAAGGAACATGACATGCAATTTTAAAATAAAATTAAACTTTAAAGTTTTTAGGTGAGTACTTCTTAACTTGATGTTTAAGTTATAAAAAAGATTATCAAAAGAGACACAGTTTTACAGATTTACATACCAACATATTTAACTTCATCAAATGCTTTTCTTGCTTTTTTCAGTTCTTCATTCATTGTGAGCAAATCCTTAACGCGAGCATATTTTCTTGGATCTTTCCTTACTAGAAATATAATGTCCTCAACTTGTACTCTACCAGTTCTACCTACTTCCATTGCCCTGGAATGAAAAAAAGAAAAAAATAGGTTGAACCTTCTTTAAAACTAACATTATTTTATCATCTTAATTAAGGTGAATGACCAGAGAATGACCAGTGAAAATATTGGTTGATTTGACCAATATGATAAACTTAAGGATATTGTTTAAGGAATATGCTATTGAAATACATGATGTACTCTACTCAATTATATGAAATTCAAAAAATGGCTCAATATTTGTTTTATAATAATAATATTTCTTACATTGACACCAATTAACTTAGCCCAAAGTAAGCATTATAAGGCTTGTGTTATGGATACTAGGGTAACAAATAAACATACACATATAATACATAAATATGTAATATCAATAGATACATATTAATATCCATGATTCAGGTACAAATGCTTGTATTCATCACACAAACATCTGCTCTTTCCGGGATTTTAACCCAGAACCGTCAGTGCAAATGGCAGGATTGCTGCCATTGCACCAAATGGTCGTCTAATTTGGATGGCTAATTTAAAAAAAACCGGCCTATGAAATATATCAGAAGCAGAGTAGGATGATGAAATCATCAATGAAAGGTCTAATATATCGCTTGCCCAGAAGAATACAGTATTAAGTCAAAATTTGTCACTAACTGACTTAATGATACAGTTCGAATAAAAAAGGTACGTTCTACCTTTTGAATAAGGTAACCTTTGTAATCGGCATATTCAGGGGGCAAACAAACGGGCATAATCGACCTTATTTAAAAGGTAGAATGTACTTTTTTTTATTTGTCAAGTCGTTGTGTTATGTCAGTTAGTGCCAAATTTTGTCTTAATACTGTATTCTTCCGGGCAATTGAAATCTTCTTCAGTTTTCCATTGATAGTTATTAACCTTTTCTGTTTATACCATATCCAAATGGGAGATTGAGATCCCCAGACCTTCACAGGACTCAATCCTCTGTTATTAAAAAATATAGCTATATTTCCATTACTCATTATTATATTATTAATTGATTAAGACACACACTAAAAATTATTGCAAACTACAATTGGACCCATTTTTGTTAACAAGAATCAACCCACAGTTTGAGTGAAATTGGGTTTAGTACATAGATGGCACTCAAATCACGCATTCTATTTTCTCATAAAAAATGGTTTCTTTTTACCGACTAACAACAGAGATACAACACTGTCACTTTCGGAACCAACCCACTGGCCACCTTTTGAAAAACTATAAAGAACTATACAACATGGTACCTAAACACTTATTACTTATAACATTTATAAATCTGATATTCCTAGATAGGCTACAGTACCATATTGAAAGGTACTGGGGGAACTCTTTATAACCAATATATTATTTAACTGCTCAACCTAAAACTTTTATAGTGTTTTGAAGCTGGAGAATCGTTTTTAATGAAAAGCTATGACATGGAAAGGGCTTATAGAAACTAGTTCTAAAAATCTTTTAGTTTCTGAGAGCCATAGAATTTACCTGTGAGTAGTTTCAGTGATAAATTCAATCACTAAATCCTCTAAAAAATCTACACTTTCTGTATATGGATTTTGGTCATCGCCAAATCCATACATCATACATCTTAATTCTTTGCTAAACAGTCTTTTACGCCCAGATGCTGTTGCTCCAAGTTGTTGCTCTGACTCCTCTTCGTCAAACTGTAAATATTTGAAAATAGTATTATATCTAAAATATACTATAAATATAAATATTTTATCAAGTATATATCTTATGTTTTTTGTAGCTCAGCTCGGTTATCATCTATTTGTTTGTGGAGCTTGAAATTACCAAGATTTGATATTGTCTACTCACTTGATCGAAATTTTCAGGATTATCAGGAGTTGGAGTTGTCATATCTGTTTGTTTTGTTTATTATATATTTAATTAAATTACATTTATTGTTAAAAGGTCCTCTTTTATGATTTCGCCAATGTATTTTAAGTAGATTAAGGATTAAATAAACCGTTATTGTTTTTTTTCACTCTTTTTATATTCTTCTTTTTAAATTTTACCATAAAGGCAGGTAAAGAGAAAGAGTATAAAGCTCATACAGCCATACATATGTATAAAAAAATAAATGAAGCATATATAGGCTTCAGTTATTTTTTTTCATTAGATAATGATGAGAGTCGATCTACGATTGATTGATGATCAATGAATGATGAATTAACAGTGAAATTTACATTTCCCTAGGTTTTGGTCAAGGTGTGGAAATCTCCCGGTGGACTTCTTGAGAGAGCAGCTCAGCAGTGATAAAGTCTTAACTGTACTGAAAACCATAAACTGTATGTCATAGTCAGCTAATTGTATATTGTGTTTATATCTGATATTGTCACTATTGTACCAAGAATTTTCTGTTGATTAAAGCCTAATATTCCGGTTAATCTCGTGTTATTATTATACACACTACAATTTAATCAACAGAAAAATTTAATACAAAGAATAAAATTGTCGTAATGGAGAAGTATCTAAGGCCGAAAAATTCTATGCCGATCCATCAGCTAACATCGACTAGTCCCCAGTATGGACGTATTGAAAACGAACATTTGAGAACTATCTGCAAGCGATTGATGATAAACCGACCACGGAACAGAAAAAAAGAGTGGAAGTGCAATGCAACAATATTACTATAGGAACCATTGTCGCCAAACTCACACAAATATAGCGATAATCATATAATGCACTACAAAAAAAAAACCGTGTGATTTGTCGTTTTAATTTTAGTCAAAATTAGCAAAAGTCACAGATCGTACATCTGGAAATATACCTTCACTCTCTATAGATAAGATTTGTTTTGCTTCAATGCAAAAAGTATTTACGACGTTTTGTATAATAAAGTTAAACTTCTTTCGATGACGAATAAATTCCGCTATTCGACCATAGATGGCGGTATTCTCAGTGGTAGTAATTATAAATTTAAATACATAAGGCATAAGGTTGACATTCGCGTCAAAGGTCAATATTTATTGCTACTCGACCAGTGCAGAACATATTGAATTTAGAATTACTTTATCGATATCGATAGATTCTTGTTTAATTCGAAAAAATAAGACTTGTGAGTTCAGTAAAACTTTAGGAAGAATGACGTAGTTTTATTTAAAATTATATATAGGGTAAAACACCAAATCGTTGGCACCCTTCTCATTATTGGCACTTTTGAGTTCAAATCGAAACAAGAAGGAAACGACAAATTATTCAAGTTAACAATGAATTAAAAAGTAAAAAAGCATTCATTTTCTAATGAAATTTAGCAACAATGGTCCATAATTATGGCGTTTTAAAAATAACAGGTTACTTTTAAAAGTGCCAATAATAGTAAGGGTAAGTAAGGGCCTACGATCGGGCGTTTTACCCTACTGAACTACATCAGTCACTGACCACTTCGACCCAGCCGGTAACTGTCGGGCACCGCTGGTACGAATGTGAATCAGTAAAAAATACTATTTTCTTTATACGAAAGAGTATTTTTTAGCTTGTTCGTGCTGGTACATAGTACATAAAATACCAAGGGTGCCTCATGGTATTGGTTTTGGATGGTACTTATATGTAGGTGCATACCAGCTGGGCCTGACCGGTTTGTATATTAAATTACTTGCTTTATATAAATGTGTTTTGAAAAAAAAAAAAAAAATCTCAAATAAATAAATACTTACCTGCTGAATGTTTTTAGAATTTCAACGAAAACATTCACGGGTGATAAGAATTAAATGCGCAATGATACTGAATAAATTGTGAAAATCCTCTTATATACTTGGAGTTAAAATAAAAATACGTTAATTTTGACTTTTTATTTATTGCCCTTGAAAAAAAACGTATTTGTTAAGAAACTGGCGTTTCGAAAGTCTTATTTTTAATTTTAACAAATGGTGTATGCGAACATTTATATATTTTTCAATTATTGCCTTCATCAAATCGGTGACGTGATTGGACGCAGGATATTCGCCTATTTGATGGTAGGCAATATCATTAAATAAAAGAGTTCCTATAAACCTTCGCATGATTTGTGTTATCACCAATTCCTTCCGAAAAACCCCTATGTCAACGTTTTTTAAAAATGTTTCCGCCGTTTGACATATTTTCACAACATCTGGCGAAGGATACAACAAGCCACCTTGATCTCTTTCAATTATGAACTTGTGTAAGGGTTGAAAATGATGTGTCACTAATGCGTCAACACATACATCACAGTTTATCTTTTTCATCAATACTCTGGCAATGTAACCAGCAATATAGCCTATTGCTTGGTTACTAAAATCAGAAAAGTTCCCTCCTAGTTCTTCTATTTCTGAATCGTCCTCAATTTGTTCATTTTGTGACATATCTTGAGCTATACTTGTACTTCTGTTTATTCTTTCTACAGCTGATGAACAGTTTAGGATGGATATCTGTTCTAACGCAACACAGTTGCCTTTGTTAGTGTCTTTTAATTGAACATGAATTAATATTTTCTTGTATGCGGATATGAATTGTCTGGCAGTGGGATTATTGTTTGCCCCACCCTGTGCCCTTATATTGCAGAAAAAAAGCTCTAAATGATCCTGACTCAATTTATAAAATGGCAAATATATCAGAATTTTGGTTTTGATTAAGCTTGAATATAAATGTTCTAAGGCTTTGATACACCCCAAAAAACCTTAGAACCCCGTTTTCCTCCTAGAATTTATTAAATAAGTGTCGTTCTCCATTTTCAAATTGATAATATAGTCCGATGCTTCACCTAAGAATTCAAAAATTTTGTCCGCGTTCTTCTCATTCAAAGCTTTTTTAAAGCCGTATAAGTGTAAGTTCCTTGAGTTAAATGTATCAAAAAGATTGTTGCATGTAATCAAAAACTTTTCCGTTGGCTCGCTATCATGAAATGAATCTATCCCGGATTGATTCCAACATATCTGGCGACCAATTCTTGAACCTATAAAAAAAAAAATTTTATACATTCAGACTTGATTCATTATCACAAGTGAAAAGATGTAAAATAATAAAAACAAACCTCTAAATTAGTATTTTTGAGGCAATCCAAGTTTTCCTTGCCCATGGCAAATTTTTCTTCCAATCTCAATAGTACTTCATCAATATTATTTATTTTCTTTTTAAGCCTTCGATTTCTCGATTGCAATCGTTTTATCTTTAGACCTTGTTTTATTATTTTGCCTTGGCAAAATCTTAGCTGGCCTTTAAGTTTCTTTTTCCTCGGCGTTGAACAATTCGAATCACCCGTAACATCTATATTTTTTACTGTTCCTCCTTCGGACTGAACTGAACTGTCTGCGAAATTAACCTGCTCATGAATCACGTCATCTCCTTTTTGGAGTCGAATCTTCTTTTTTGGCTGCGAATTAAACTCAGAGCTCTCCGTATCACTTTGTCTTTTTGAAGAACCTGCAGTGACTACATTATCATGCTGAAACCAAAACAATTGAATTGAAAACAATACCAATAAAACAAAGAACATAAGAAAAATAGTTACGTATATTTATGAATAATTCGATTTGATATTTAGTCAGTAAATGCTGCTTTTTTTCTGGTGCTTCTATCTGGTGCATATGATACTCATACAGGTAGGTGCGTTGTATAGTATCGTACTATATCAGGTACTTTCAATCCTTATTTTTAAGTGATAAAAATAAAACAAGGTAACTTACTTGGTTAAAAAACTTAACAATTTTCATAGATGGTGTGGCTGTAGGTTTCGTGTATCTATATCCTTTATTTGATATTGAAAAATCGACTTCTAAAAAATGTTCAGAGCATATTGTGCTTGATTTGGATGGCATCCAATTAATTCTACCCGTTGCATCTATCCATTTCTCTTTGACGCTGCCGTCTTTAGGAAACCTAAAAATATTTTAAATGAATGTTAGACAACCTTAAATTTGTATTGTCATGTTATATATTTAAAAAATACAAATTTTCTTTAATCGATTTCTATCGATAAAACCAACATCCGACCCGACCACATCACTAATTGAGTAGCGCAGAACTTTCGAGAACGAAGTAGTGAATACCAGTGAATGCAATCAATCCAAAATAAACTTTATTTTAATGGCGTAAGATTGATTTTAACTACACTCTATTGCACTCCAAAATGGAACAATACGGCATAACTACGAAAATAATAATTTGGCACGAGACTACTAACCCAACGCGATGTCAGAACACGACTGGGACCAAGTAAGCGTACCAGCGCTTATTTGTGGCACGCGTGCCACGCCTACTTTGCACTTCCACTCTTTTTTTCTGTTCCGTGAAACCGACAAAACTAACATCTGAACAAAAGCATAATATACTTATAAATGTTTCTTAGCGACTTTTGATATTAAGGCTAGCGACTCGCACTTCTAGGAGTTGGCAACACTGCCTAGCTGATTCCTATCTATCCTTGTCTCTTGTACATGGACATATACCATAGAGTAACTTATATATGACATATAATAACAATCTGTGCTTCATTATTTTGCTGTGCTTTCATTTCAATAATATTTATTTCTATTATTTATTATTATTTCTATTACTTTTTTGGAATCAGAATGAATCCTATGACGTAAGTTCTTTGTAAAATGCAATTTGTTATAATGACAGTGGTTTTATTTGAAAAATCGATCTCTTAACGTTGATTCCAGTAATGTGAAGAACGTCCTAAAACTAAGTGAACGAGAATTATCCGGTAATCTGAAATCTTCATGGCATGACCAATATAAGGACAGTGCCTGGATATTTGTAGGTGGTTTACCCTACGACTTAACAGAAGGAGATGTTATCTGCGTGTTTTCACAGTAAGCTCTCAGTTATTATGTACTATTATTAAACAGTTTTTTAAATATATTTATACTTTTCACATTGTTTTTGCCAACATTCTCGTTTGCACATTTAATTATAATGATTAAGTAATGACATGTCATCACCTTTATAAGAAAACTAATACAAATAATTTATTTTTACATTGTTTTATAGATATGGAGAGATTGTTAATATTAATTTAGTACGAGATAAAGAGACAGGTAAATCAAGAGGATTTGCATTCATTTGCTATGAGGATCAAAGATCTACTATTCTCTCCGTAGACAACTTGAATGGTATAAAAGTAAGTGGAGATAAACATGGTCATATTTTAAACACAGATTGGAATACTACGAGTTTTTCATTACTTAAGCTAACAGCACCTAAAATTTTCTTTAATTAATTTTGATTCTTAAGGCCAACATAGATTTAAATATTTATTGGGAGCAGTTTGTGTTATGTTTAGGCTATTTTTTCTTTTGTTGTTGTATTCTCTATTATTCTTTTTTAAGGATACAAAAAGCATGTGAAGGGCTATTGGCATAAGGATTGATTTGATTGACTGCACTTTGTTGATTTTGGTGTAGGAGTTTATGCTTAATGTTTCTGGAATCCATTAAAAACCAGATGAATATTTTTATAGGTAATTTTTCTCTTATACATTACCAACTAAATTAATAATCTACTTAGTACGAGTTATTTGAAAAAGAAGTTTAGAGTGTGCATGGTTTTGTGAAAAAATAATATTTTTATTGGCTGCTGTCTAACTTATCACCAGGCATAGTAAAACATTATAGTAATAAAATCACCATAAAAAATAGTTAATGATCAGCAAAATTATTCTGACTTTTGTGCAATGTGTTGCCCATTAAAATTTGGTAATCATTTATTAGGTGTTAGAATACAATATGAAGTGTAGCCATGTCTAAAAAAATAGTACTATTGTATTTTTTAATGTTATAATAGTAAAAACTCAATCTATATAATTAATATTTATAAATTCCCTGTATGTTTGACTGCTATGAACTCTGAAATTGAACTCCGAATTGATTTTGATGTTTTTTCATAATGCTGGATTTGTTCAGACTTAGGACATAGGATAGGTTTAAATATAATATATAACACAGCAATGCAAGTATATATAATATAATAGATTACTATCTATGAATGACAGATTCTTTATCAGTAATTTATCACATAATTACCTGTATAACTATCCTTATCCTTAAATTTATGACAAGTTATTTTTATTAGGAGTTATCTGATACCAATGTTTTTTAGATCCTTGGACGGACTATACGTGTAGATCATTGTGAGCAATATCGAGCTCCAAATGCTGATATGACAAAGGTAGATGAAGTGACAGCAGCTATAAGAATGGAAGGCTGTGCTCCATCTCAAATCGTAAAAGTTGAGCCTGCTGTCAAAAAGGTATAACATAATCTTTTGCAGATTTGAATAAATAGTTTAAAAGGGATTTTATATTCTTAGTTTCTTTAATTTCAGGAAAAGGATACCAAACAGATGAAAAGTAAGCATAAAGATAAGAGTCACAAAAAAAAGAAGAAGAAAAAGAGCAAATCTTCAGGTTCTGACTCTGAATCCTGTGATTAAAGTTGTATAGATAAGTTTCAATAAAACAAATTATAATATGTATAGAATATATTTTTTCTTAATATTATCTGAAGAAATATAAAACAGTATTTAACTGTTTCTGACAATAAATTTATGTATATACTTTTCTTTGAGACTAGATCAATAAAACTTAATATGAAATCTTTCTATGACAGATGTTGCTAATATAAACACAATTTACACACAACACAACATCTTATATGGAAGGCAACTTAAAATTATTTAAAATAATATCAGTAAATTAACTTTTCACTCTAAGGCTGTCAAAAATTCATTAAGTATAATATCCCCATTGTAGGCAATAATGCCATCAGAATTACAGTACTGCTTTATATTCTCACTTTTAGAAATGTATTTTATAGGTTCCCGAGATTTAAAGTTTATGACATTTCCACCCGTAGCTTTCAGTATTGCTTGAGGTGCACATGTATCCCAGTAAAATGTAGTACCTTTTGAGAGCACATAAGCTTTTGCCTCTCCTGTAAAGAGATATGTTTTATGAAATAGTATAAAAAGAAATACACATGTTTATAACAAGTTAGTAATAAAAATCTTACCTAAGCAAACTTGCATAAGTTTGTTACCAGCTCCAGGAGCTGTATCAATTTTGTAGGAGGAATTTTCAAATTTCCATTTAAGACTAGATTCTTCTGCATTACTCATAAGGATTATATTACTGCCCCTGCTCACACCAATATCAGTTCCATCCCACTTGTGTATTCCTCCAAAACATAGACCCCACAAAATACGACCTTTCCCACTGTAATTATTTTATATATGGGTTATTTTATAATTTAAAGAAAATCAAAGTGAAATGATACTTGATCTTACTTCTCATAAAATGGTTGATTAATAACACCTAATACCGGTTCACCAGTTGATCGGAGGTATGCTCCAATTAAGACAGTTACACATTGAAGGCCTTCTCCAGACTTTGCTTTACCTTGCACTCCAGCTATGAATTCTGCCGTTGCATCTGTACATTAATTAAATGGGCATTTATAGGATATCAAATTTCTAGAATTATGTTTGAACCATGCTAAGTATGCATACCTATAGGATCTATCCAAATACCTAAATTGGAAGCATCTAATTCTGGTAAATCATCGGGAATAGGGCAAGCTGGATCATTAATGTCTCTATGGGCTGCTTTCGCCATACGCATAGCCAACTTAGATGTTACAAGAGATTGTAGTAGCTCCTCTGTTTGTGCCTCAGTTTGAAAGAGTTCTACCTTTTTTCCACCAATTTCTGAACACTCTTCACCATGCACGTTATCTGTTAAGACAGGAAAATCGTTGATTATTGTTGATTTCGCAGCCTCTTGAGCTAAGACATCGGCGATGGTTTTGAAATCTTTATCAAAGCGTGTGTTAGCCTCGCCATCCGATTTTTCAGCAACTAAAAGCGCATCACTCTCTTCATTAATTCCAACACAGGATCTCGCAATATTAGCAGCTTTTTCAGAGGCATTTATTAAAGTTTTTAGAAGACGTGCCATTTTTCTTGTAAAGGTAAATCCTAATCATAAACAAATGATATCCAATTGATTGCTTGGCCAGTTCTTGTAACTAATATTCTATGCGTAGTAAACGTACTTACTTAAACTACCACTACCCCTGATAATTTAATCAATAAAAACAAATTTAAAAATAACCAATGTTTTCCGCACATTTTTTTAAGTGTCCCTTATGAAAAAGCAAAGGGTGCAATACGTGTACAGCCTCGTCTTCAGTTATTTCTTTTTGAGTTGATCTATGAAGCATGATAAGTGAGTGAAAAGTCGTGTACTGGATTGTTTCACATATGTTGTCCAACACTTAATGGTCATTAATCCATCTATATTATTTCTGTCATTTAACCAAAATTACTCATATTAGTACCGTTTCTTAATTTCGGGGAAAAGTTGATTTTTTTGTTCGGTTTTCCCATAAGGGTAAGCACATGCAGTCTTATTTTCTGCAATCTGGTTTCTCATTTGTATGATGATGAGAGCTAATTTATAAATAGGAGGCGGATCTATTCATAATTTGATACTTTTCGCGCCAGTTTTCGGTTGTGGGGATTTATTGAAACTTGTAAATTACAAGTAAACAAAATCCACGCTACTAGCTAGCGTACGACTAGCGTAAGACGACCTGCAAGTAAAGATGACCTATCATCTTTTTAGTTAAATCTCAGAAGAGCTTCCTTCCCCATGGGAAAGCATAAGGTGAAAACCCATACAGCCTGTCGTCAATAGCGAGTGTGATTTTTATCGAGATCTTTAATTATACTGGAAAGCTCGATAATATGGTACGCGAGAATAAATATACATCCTACCGCTATTGTTTCTTATTATTGAACTTTTTTTCTTTTCTTTCTTTGACAATGATGTGTGTATAGTTTATGGTTGAACCTACATAGTATATCTATTATGTATATGGTACATACAAAATGAAAATAATAAAATTCTAAATATTTCTGTAATCATTTATTTTCACTAGGGTCGCTCAATTGTTGGTTTGACTACTTAAATTATATTGCGTTATAGTACCTGAGCAACCGAGCTTCGTTCTTTAACTACAAATACACATAAAAATTAACCGTAAAAGGTTTTTGGTGTAACAAAAAAAAAAAACACCCAATATTAGTTTGCTACTCTATTTCGGGTAATGTAACTTGTTCGTGATCTTGATTTGTTTACCTACAGCAGTTTTCAAAAACCTAGTTCTAGTAGTAAGTAGGGCTAGGTACCATGGTATAATTGCTAAAAAATACCTGTTACATGTCGGGAAATAACAACGGTTGCCTAATAAGTCTTATTATATTATTTAAAACATGTTCTTATTATGACATAATTAGCGCCATCTTTCAAAATTTTGAGGTAAAAGTTGATTTTATTGTCGTCTACGATACAAGTTGTCTGCATGAGAGCAGATAGATGGCAGTAAAAACGTATTTTTTGTATAAAATTGCGTATCAATTCAAATACAAATATATAGTTTAACATCAGGAGCAAAAAATATGTAATTTCATCCGAATCGTTATAACCATTTTTGCAAAATAAATTTATATGCAAGAATGGAATAAATACCTATATAGTATTTACAATCACGTGAATGATCAAATGAAATCATTATTGTACTCATATTGTTAACAATGTGATAATAATGAGTTGCAGGTACCTTACATGAACCCTGTAAGGGTATTACAATATAATCTTAAAATCTACTTAAAATTATTCTACGTTATTAATTATTTTATGTTTTGTGTTATATTTATAGTAGATATATAGTTATTACTTTAACAGAGAAATAGTAACGGAATTAAATTAAATCAAGTTATATTAAATTAAATCGTCATCTAAATATAATAATATGTATAATCATTTGGATGTTCAAAATTCATTTATTGTAGAGAAACATTTATCCATTAAGTATTTGTTTATTTTTTTCGAAAGGGGGTCAATTTCTTTTCCATATTTATATATATTGGTTATTTATTATATATTTTTCAACACCCAAATTGAGGGCTTTGATTGAGCGTTGTTAAACGCGAAGGTGGATTATATAACCTATGTTTGTGGCGTGTAATTATATTGTGTGTATCCTCCATTTTTGTGAACGTGTGTATGTTTTTATGAACAAATAATGCTTCATCTTGAATATATATTGAGGGTTTTTATGTTTGAGGAAATATGGTTAACAACTTTGTGTATTATCTATATGGGCCTTAATTCGTCTATATTTTTTTTTGCATTAAGAAAAGTTCATCCGCATTCGAGCTATATTCCCACAACAATATATTTACCTTAAACGAGAGTATGCATAGGCGTAGTATGCTGATGGTGCAGTTTCCGTATTGCATTGCTTAAGCGGATAGAGGGCGTAAATAAACTTCCAATTTAAGTGTGTGTCTTTGGTTCTACCGAGGAACCAAACGATTCTACCTTTTGGAGCTTGACATTTTGACAACTTACATCTTAATTCAAGGGAACTTTTTGATGAGAACGAAACTGGATGACTTTAGTTTTCTCTAAATTAATTGCAAGATCATAACCTAGAGGTTATAATACAATTCAATTTAGGTATTTCTATAGCACTAAATTCTATAATGAATTCTTTAGAGTAATTAGTAATATCTGGTCTCTCTTTCATGTCTATGTTATTTTTTACAAAAATACAGACTCTTCTTACATCATGGGTTTATGGACAAAAAATCTAATGCTATTTTATAACCAGGTAATAAGATAGAACTACAAAAAGTAACTTCTCCATAATTCCGATAAGCATAAGATATCAGTATTTTTCTCAGCAAGTAATTGTTCAATTATGTATATCCAACTTTATTCCCTATGCTTTGAATATTTTGGAAAGTAATAGTAACTTATATTTTGTCTTGGTTTTGTTGTCCCTAATGAGAAGTTTTTTTTACTATTTTTGGGGAGGGGTTGGTTTCTTTTGGTGTTTGTTGATAGAAATTTCACACGCCCAATTTCATTCTCGGATCTAGGTGAAGAGGCGCCTCTCTCACAACATTTGGGATAAATTGTTAATAAAAATCACAAATGTAATAACCGTTAGTAATGTCATAAACTGCCGCACGGGGCTAGTACCCCAGGTCTGTCCGGTTGTCCATCATACTCTGTAAATTCATCAGGGACATTTTCTTCGATAGGTCGGTACCGATGTAAGTATGTTATAGTACATTACTGCAACGACTAGTAAAACAGGCATAGAAGGACAATTAAATCAAGGGTTGAAACAACCTTGTTCCGCCATCTCCATTTTTTCATCGGACAACCAGACTTACAAATTGGCGACACCGTTATATGGTGGATACACCAAAGAGTCGCACTAAGCGTTTTGGTTTCAATTTTATGATACGTACCGCTAAGGAGTGGAACTCTTTGCCTGAGTCTGTGTTTCCTGACAAATACTATTTGTGGGTCTTCAAGTCACGAGTAAATAGGTATCTTCTAGGCAGGCGCGTCACATCCTAGATCGCATCGACATCGCTCGCATAGTGGGCAAGCGCATGCCTATTTTCTATAAAAAAAAAAACACTCAAGCAAGTCGCGAGTGATGGAATCAAAATACTAATTAAAATATATTTTTGATTGTCTACATTGCTTGTTTGTCCCTAGGATACTATTTTCATATTTAAAATTAAAAGCTAATGAACGATAAAATCTAGATGCCTTTGTAGCCAATAATCATTTTGCACTTATTACCTACTAAAAGATTCGGCATATTTAGAGGACTTGATTTCCTAATCAAGTCTGCTGGTTTTAATTTTATAGACAGTTAATTTCTCCTAACACTTGTCTTGCTCGGAGTAAAACAAAATGTTGCGTAAATAAATACATTAACACACCAATACGAAACGCTAAGACTGGTGTTCAGTTTATCATTGTTTTCAAAATAATTTCAACTGAGGTTTGCTGAATATTAGGTCAGAACAAATCAAGAAACTGAAGTTCATAGTAAATTTGAAAGTAATCTCAATATACATAACAATTCCACCAAAATGCCTAACCACTCTTAATTAGGAACTGTCGCTCTGTAGAGCTGTTGAAATTACGCTCGCACTGACGAAGTGATCGTATAGTTTTTACTAAATATGCAATTTTATGTTCTTGTAGAATATGCACATTCACTAAATTTACTTTATTTCACTATTATCGATTAGGGTTAAAGTCAGTGATTTTATAAAACTTTCTGCATATAAAACCACTAAGGCTTGTCTTAATGCTTACTATACCCATGCAGTATTATTAACTGTCAGCAAGAAGAGTATTTAAACCCGGGGCGTCAATTTAACAAGTCACTGCAATAAAATTGCAGTAGAATCAGTACCTACACCTCGTCACCAAATTAGAGGCAAGTATTTATTGAATCAAATTTGGTTTAGAAAGTAATATTTGCATGCTTTCGATTGATAAAGAAACACTTAAATCCGAGGCCAGCTTGTGAATTAGTCAAGGTAAAGGTAAGCACTAGTTCTTTCGCCATACACATTAGCGTTACTACACACGACCTATAATAAGACTGATTTTTTATTGACATTTCTATCTGATTTTGTCTGACTGACTAACGCATTCGTCCGAAATTCGTCAACAGCTAAGGACAGCTTTAAGGGAAGGGCACATTATGAATTTATAGAGTTTGATAGACAACGCGTGAGTTGAGCAGTGTGTATTCGTAAAATAAGAAGTAAGGGAACGCATAGTGGGAGAAAAAAAAGTCCTATTTTCAGAAAACAATTTTTTCCATGTAAGTTTGTATCTTTTCTCATTCTTACTTTACAAAGATAAATACTCTGTTAGTTAACATATTTTTTGAAATGTTTTTAGTTAACATATTTAAAAAAAAAATCGCCAATTTAAAATATATTTTTAATTTGTAATTAAAAAAAAAATCCACTAAAAAAGTACTGGAACGCGTTCCGGTTCTGAAAAAAGGTAAGGGAACGTGGTTCAACCGCATTCCCCTCCCAATACACCACTGGAGTTGAGTCACAAATCGTCGATAAAAGTCAGAGAAAAAATCGATTCAAATATCGGTCGTATTCGGGAACACTTAGTTGCAGCTTCTTTAATAACGGTTGCATACACACTCGGTGATTTTTTATTTGTCTTTTTATTACTCAGAGTAAACAGGACTGGAGTAGCCTTTGCCTAACATTACCCCTCTGCCAAATGCACAAGCGTCGGAATCCTGTGCGTTATATAAAACTAGTTGAGCCGCCATTTTAAAACCACAATAATCAGAACGTCTTACCGTGCAGAGCTCCCACGAAAATGCCTGCCTGTGCTGTTTTCTACTGTAAAAAAAATTCGAAAATATCTAGTATGCAAAAAGATGGTGTCACCTTTCATTTGTAAGCATAATTTTTAGGTTTTGATTATTATTTAATTCATAATTTCATGTTTTAGCAGACTACAATTTCAAATTTCGCGCTCAAAGTTCGTTTGATGACGTCACGGCTGCACTCCCCACGAGACTACCTAGGGTTGACCATTATCGCATTTCAATTAATTAAGACAAAAATTAGAAAAAGTTTGTTGGTAATAAATAACTGTAATTTTGTATTAATTAATTACCAATTATAATTTCGTTTTAACAATGTACGTTGCGTGTTTATTTTTAGTTTAGTATTAAGTACATACCTACACTTTTGCGGCTGCTTGAAGCCTATTCTTTGCCACACAACATGGAAATATAAAATAATAAATAAAATAATAATCAAACTATTTGTCCTTTTATTCATGCTGGGCGGCGCTCATAAACATTAAGAGTACTAATGCTGTATATACTTCCAGTGTCCCTGACTTCATAAAAAAGACACGGTTAAAAGGGTACCATCGTCTAACCAGCACACCCGATCATTTCCGAGAAACCAAAATTTTTTTTCGAGCCACAGGACAAATTGTTTTTATTTTGTAATCAGCAACCCTTATTAATTTGTACAATATTAATTTGCACAATAGTGATGTCAACTTCATCGATATTGTGATTTTACGAGTAAGTAATGAATGAATGAATGCAAGTATCATAATTAAATTGGAAATATGTATTTTTAATTTAAATCTGTATGTCGCAGGGAAATTGTATAATTCCGCAGTTTACATTCGGCGTCATCAGTTTAAAAAACACATACCCTTTTCTTAGTTCTTTTTCTTAACGATAATAAAACACAGCTTAGATAAATTACAGTTTGTTTCAGTAATTATTACCAGGTATTAATGATGATTTCAAATAAGAATAAGGTATGTGATTTTGAACTGATGACGCCGTATGTAAAGTGCGGAATTATACTATTTACCTGCGATATTATACATACGAGAATAAAACTGTAAAGATATAGAATAAAACAGGTCAAGTCCACCTTAAACCAAATGGCTAGTAATGAGAGTAGAGGAAGCGAAATCACTAATTTTTGAACATTTTGTCTGTCTGTATGTATGTTTGAGCACGCATCACCCAAAAACTACGCGACGGATTTTGATGACATTTTAGTATGGTAATAGCTAAATGTCATCGTCAACATTTAAGTTAAGTTTTTTATTAATATTGTAGCATTTATAGCTCCTTTTAAAAACCGGCTTGTCCAACTGCAATACTTCAAGATACTAGGAGTAAGGTATGAGGTACCAAAAGTCATTTGTACATAAATGAAAGCTATTGGAAGATAGTATTGCAGTATTAAAATTAGAAATGATCGGTATGTGTAGTTCAGGCAAATATACTCTGCCCCTAGGCGGTATACTAATTGTTGGTATTTATACTTTAAGCTTTGATATGCCCGGAAACATCTAATTTTTCATATTCAGTTTTCCTAAAGAATACAGCATACGAAAAAAATGGATTCATGCTTGTAATAGGTAATAGGGCATCTTGGGCATCTTCAAGAACAAGTACTATATGTTCCATACATATTGAGCCGTCTCAGTTTCAAAAATTATCTAACAATAGAAGAAGATTAGTTGCCCATGCTGTGCCAACGTTATTCTTGAATGATCCTCTTAGTTTATTATATAACTAGTTATGCTTCAAATAGATATTAACATGTAATATTATAACAGTTTTAGTTTATTACATTTAAATGTATTAATTTTAGGTTAAAAAATAAGTTGAAAAGGAAATACCTGCAAAAAGTGATGTAAGCAAATCGCAAAAAAATACAAATAATCAATCGGTCAAAGTAAAAATCTGAGAAATATAACTATATTCACTATCGCTTTGTTAAAAATAATGTTTCAGAGTTCCTCCTTTCCATTATGGGTATACGCAAAAGGGTCCACAGTGAATTCTATATATATAATAACACCTATTGTAAATATCTTTTAAATGCAATAAACTATCAAGTTTCAATTTGTATTTGTAGGAATACTAACGCAAAGTTAATAAATTCATTCATTGAACGAAACTGATTTATCGATATCGATATTCTCGTGCTATGTCATGTCACTTCTCACACAATGACATTCGTGTGTTTGAATAGAACGTTAACACACTATTTTAAGCACGTGTGCGTGTATTTTAAATATGTTTGTCGTATTATGCATGTGTGCGTTTGTAAACACGCAAAGAGTTTTTGTTCCTGTGTGCTGGCATTGAATGTAGTAGTAACCTCACCCCCCGCAAAAAATGGCAGAAAAATATGTACGAGATATTGACTAATGGCTACTCCAGTCCTGTTTACTCTGAGTTTTATTAAAGTTATCAAAGGGTAAAGTTTTCACATACAAATACTGACATTTTGGAGAAATTTTGCCATTTTTCTTAATATTTTTACTTAAATTTTATTTAAAAGAAACTTTTATCAATTGAAAAGGAACGGATTGTCAAATATCATGTGATTGAAAACTGAGCTGTTTCTATGTATCTTTTTATGTCTAAGTTTGTGAGAGAGGCGAACATGAGTGAAGTTCGTACCATCGAGTAAGCTCGATTTAATTTGAACTACATTTGAAAAAAAATGTACTAGCTTGCACCACCAAAGAAGAGTTTTAATGAAAACTGTTATAATTTTCATATTTGACATACTTGTCTACAGAACACGATTTTTTCGAATAGCAGTTATATATTCGGTTATATACAGTTATTTTTAAAATAATTTTTTCTCTTCGGTTTAATTATTAAAATATTTTTATAGTGTTATTAATTTTAAAGTTGAATTTTTGGTAGCCTTAATAAATTCACAAGTATGATTCGTGGCTTTTTTGTTGATAATAATAAATTAGTTGTCTTGGTTTTATAATTTTATATACATATATAAGATAAATTATTTTGATAAAAAAATACTACAAAAAGTCGCCTACGCTCATAAGTGAATTCTCAGGCGGGAATCGAACCCGCTATCTTTGGAAGTCCGGTTCAAGCTCTCCCAACTGAGCTAAAGAGCCTTGTGAATACCCTTCAAAATTTTCTAATACATTTCTAATTATACACTGTAGGCCAGCGTAGTCTCAACAATGAGAGGAACATTCTCTTGTATTAGAAAGAAACATTTTGACAAAGAATAAAACACTTTTTTACAGGAGCCGTGATCACAGTGTGACAGTTATCCTGTGATCACGGCTCCTGTAAAGGAGTCGAAACGTCAGGATTAAATATAAAATAAAATATGCGCAAAATCCGTAAAAAAGTGTTTTATTTTAATGTGTAATGTGAGCGGCAGTGTAAGAACTAAATATTTTTACAAATGATTGGGCAATCGAATAAGATGAAACAGATATTGGTGTTCCAGTTGGCTGTTAACTATTGCTATAAACGGGGCGTGGCCTTTGCCTTTGGTGCCTGTAAAGAGTTCAACCCAACTTGTTATAAAATAAAACTACTGATAAATAAATAAAAATAAATAAATTGTAAGATTTACTCATACAAATGAATATAGTTATTTTTTTATTATAGGTATATTAAAAAGCTGAAGAACTGACCAACTAACATAGTTTTGTTTTTTTATCTTGTTTATGAAGGTTGTCTATAGAGAGCAAATTTTGTTTTGTTGTTAGATACAAGAAAACGTGATGTCGAAGGACTCTGCGTGATGTAGTATGCTGTCACGTACCCAGGAGCGTCGTCACGTCGATCGCTACTTATATTGTGATTGCATTTTCTTTGGTGATTACCGAAACAACCGTGCTGTTTGGTGTAAGTGCTGACGTAGTTTACTTCATGTAATGTGAATGCTAAGTAGTATACTTAAAACGAACTCACGGTTTATAGAATTTCGTAAAGGCCAATCATCGGGTAGGTAAGGGAAAATTTAGTTTCGTTTAAAATATAATTTAGCAACCTTGTCGTATGGTAGATTAGTAATGTACCATACGACAGGGCGTACCATATAAAGGTCGGGCACAAATACTTATCATCATCAGTAATTATTATAGTAATGTTCCTGCCAATGGCCTGCCTTACGGATGAAAATGTTATAAGCTAAATGAGTTATAACATAACCCACCATGCAGATCCAGTGAGGATTGGTGGGTGCTAACGACTGCAGATGCAACCTGAATCAACAGCTTCACATGCCATTTAAAAAAATATGTCCGAGTATATTATGCCTTTATATTTGTATAAGTGTGTACCTATGTTAACACTGAGGCACTTGTTATAAAGAGTGGATGGGGCGAGCGTCCAAGCGTTGCTGATGTTGCGCCCCTGGCGGATTTGTTTTTGTATTTATTAGGTTAGGAACTTTAATAAATTGATAATATTTCTCTTCCTATCCTGACTCGACGTATCGTTGTTATCTTAATCCGAATTACGATAATATCAATTAACTAGCGGCCCGTCCCGGCTTCGCACGGGTGGACAAAATTCTTTAATTTTTTTCTATTAGTAAATATGTTTCCGTTAGCGCCATCTAGCGTCCGGTAGACGAACTACTTGCGGTTGCTATGGTAACGCATATACAATGGAAAAAGAGCGGGAAAAAGAGAGGACAGACAAACACACAAACTACTGTGATCTTAGATTATAGATTTGAAAAATAGTTTTTTCCAAAACGCCTTCTGGTTAAGTTTATTTTATAATTTAGCTTACCGAGTTTGTGGTTATAAAGAAAATTCAAAGTATGACACTTATTAGAAATTTTATTAATTTTGAAAATTATGCCGTTCATATCAAGCAACACTAGCAAACAATAGTAACATTATAAGGTTGCAATGGGAAATAAACCCGAATATAATTTATACTACTATTACTTTGATATGGCACAGCGACAGGTATATAGTGCTTGGTGCTAGGCTTTTGCCAAAATCAAGCAGGTGAGAGGTTTTGTATAAGTAATTTAAAAACAACCGTAAGTGGTCAACTTGTACAAAAAGTGTCTTTTAACCAAAAGACTTCAACGCATTCTCAAATTAAAGTTTTTCAGATAAATTTGCCAGTAGTTTTGAAAATGTAAGTAAAATCAGATGAAAAACTTATAAATCACTTATAAATTATTAAACTTATTAATTATATTAAAATCAGTATTATATATCGAGAGTCTCACGTTTATGACGCATAAATTTCTGTTTCATATATAGACAAAAGATGGATGTATGGTTTTAACACAAAATCATGCACTAACTAGGCATTTAGACAATGTTTCTTAGAAATCTTCATCTCAGCCGAAAGAACGGACCCCACCCCCTCTTCCTAAAATTGTCATTAGAAATCTTACTCTACTTGAATTGTGCAATAGAACTGGTCTCAAAGTAAACTGTTTTGAATAGCTAAGATTTTCACTGAATGTGGTTCAGGCGAAACTGTATTTGTACCACGAAGTGATCTCCGACCCCAACCTTCCTATCTTAGCTCAAGCGCAATTCTGTGCGCTTAGTGGCTTGCTTTGCGATGATCATAAATAAATGACAAGACAAATTAGGGATAGACTCTGCTGATATTGACTTTAGGTCTTACTGTTTTTGCCATGGCCAACTGAATGCAATCTGCTCGCGAATCAGTAATATTAACAACTGGTTGATATTAGCCCCAGCAGGAAAAATCATTAATTTAGTATATAAAGATATATAGATATTAATTTTATTCGTTGCTTCAACACAAACACATACACACAATATAACAGAGCTGGTAAGATAAAACACCTTTATCAGTAACGTGTACATTGTGTATATATGTTGTAGTAATACAAATTGATCGTGCCTCATCGAAGTATTCGCCCTAAACCAGAAAACGCGTGAACAAAAAGAACCTGTCCATTTATTACCATTATAAATTATCGTGCAAATAATGATTGATTTATTAAAGCTATTTTAATGAACCTGTCGCATTAGAGCAGTAGCGTAGTCGGAGGCCCAAATAAAAATTAGTTTGGGTTTGGGGTATTACTCAAATGAAGGGTAAAGAATTTATCAAAAGAAATTTAAATAAATACTTATTGCTTTCTCCTAGAAATTGAGCTAGCCAAAAAATTCAAATTAAATATAAACTTTTCTTGCCTTTATCAAATTTATTAAATCATCTATTGCTGAAGACGATTTCAGTTTTTCTAACATTTCTGCCTCGATAGACAATGGTGACAAGTCTGATGGCCGTTTCTGCCCCATCGAAGTTAAGGACTTAAGGTCTTCCATGAGTTCCTTGATGGAATGAATATTTTTAATTTCAGATTTTAAGCATCTTTTAAGAGAAATTAATTGTTCATAAAGATTAACTGAGATGTTTTTACTGTATTTAGCCTACAGTTTTCCGGAAGCGTTTCTTATTACTTCGTTTGAAGAAGATAGGAGTTTCTCCGGTTATTCGTTTAGTTTGCGAAATTAATACATCTAAACAGCAATAGATAAATACAATAAATACATCCGGGTCTAAAATTCTCTCATCATGTGATAACTCATCAAAAACGCTTCGATATATTTCGCCTTTTATTAAAAAAAAAAACAGTTGTTACCCCCCACTCTTTTGCTAAATCTCTGGATTTATTGATATCATTTAGCAAACCATTTTCGTTTATTTCGCTCTGTCTATTCAAAAGGTTACTTAATAAAATACTAGCTTTCTGTAAGTCATTATTTTCATACATTCAGCTTTAGAAACAGGACTAATGATTTCAAATAGTGAAGAAAAAAATGTGCCAAGCACTAAGAAATCATAAGTCTCTAAAATGCTAATTATATTTTAACATTCTTCACATTCATCTTCTTTCATGATTCATAAATATTTTTTCTTTATCGCTAATAAGGCGTCGTTCTTTGAAGACCAACTAGTAGGACATACTTTTGAATGGTGATTTTAAATTTTTAGATGAATCGTTACTCGACATTGCCCAGTGTTTTATACAGGGTGGACCAAAAGTCTGTTTATATTTAAATATGCAGTAGGGCGGAGGTGTTAGGCATTGCAAGAGCGGCCAATGGGAATTTAGAGACATGGTAGCCAACGTGTTAACCATGAAAAAGGAGGGAGGGGCCGCACTACGCGCGCCAGGCCGCTCTTCACTCGATCCCCTTTGTCGCCGTACCCCAGTGCCCCTGTACCGCGCGGGCGAAGAGTCATTTAAGCGGTCGGTCGAAACGACTAGTTTCATTTTTTGTTAAATTTCGTGTGTAAACTAATAATAAGTTTCGTGTGTAATAAAAATAAGTGTAAAAATTTGGTTATAGCCCATATGTATTATTGCAGGAAAAGCGAGACATCACTAAAGGCTGCCTTCTAGTGTTACCGATCGATAGTAGACTATCGATAATTAATCGATAGTCCATCGATAGGGGATAGATAGCAGGACTATCGATCGTAGTATCGATAGCTCAAAACGGGGCAATACTATTAAAGGAGTGCAATACTATCGATAGTATTGTTGCCCGTAAATAACATACTACTGATAGTATCGATACTATTTATGTTCTTGGTAACAATACTATCGTAAGTATCGACACTATCGATTGTTTTGAACAATCGAAAATTTGTCAATTTAAAATAGTATTGTTCAAAATTTTAAGGCATAGCAGTCAGCAATAAACTCAACAATAAATCTCTAATGTTGATTTATTGTTTCATAATAATTTCAAACGATACGTTCAAATTTACATGAGTAGCACAGATCGGTAATAATGCCAAAGT
Source organism: Calamotropha paludella (assembly GCA_927399485.1). Classification (NCBI taxonomy): domain Eukaryota; kingdom Metazoa; phylum Arthropoda; class Insecta; order Lepidoptera; family Crambidae; genus Calamotropha; species Calamotropha paludella. The sequence goes on from OV656809.1 coordinate 13,015,946, forward strand.
GTTTGCGTTTTATTACATTACTATAAAAATATACCCAATACTATTGCAAAATTGAAGACTTTCGATAATCTATAACAATCTATAGTCTCGATACTATCGATACTATCAGTTGTTTTTTATTTACGGGAAACAATACTATCGATAGTATCGATAGTATTGCGCTCTTTCAATAGTATTGACATGTTTTGAGCTATCGATAGCACGTTATTTTTCAAATGAAAAAATCGATAAAAATACTATCGATAGTTCGGCAACATTACTGACTTCTGTCCAATCTATGCCTTCATTACTTTGATATTGCGGTAAGAGCTTTAAATAAGACTGTGAACTTACTTGCGGAGGCTGACCTCTTCGACTTAGGCGCGTGCCGATTGGCAACAAGATTATATGCCAGTTCCAGGCAGAACGTGACCAAATCAATTTAAACGGATTAAGTGACCTTTAAATGATTAAGAATTGGTTCAAGTTCAAGACAAAAGCGTGATTGAATTTTTAAGCGCGTTTTATCCGAAAGACTATCTTATTTCCCCATCTCTTAGCTGACTATATTATCAGAAAGATATTGATCCATATTTAGATTGATATCAACGATACACGACGACAACTATATTAATATATTAATATAAAACATAATTAGAAATTGTAGACTACGACTTACTACATAATTGAGACTGATTTTAAAATGCCTTATTGACTTTTTCTTTTTAGCTTATTAAAATAACACTATGTCTAAGCTCGTCACTCATTTATCTCAAGTGGCTTTTCTGTCTGTGAACGTTAACTCCAAAAATATGTTATTATTTTCTAACCAATATGTTAATAATTTTGACGTTTATTTTTGAAGTATTTAAATGAAACTGATTCAAGATTATATATATTGTTATGTAATTTAAAAAAAACTAAATTTGAAATAAACTTTCTGGAGTTCTCAATTTTTATCGGTAATTTAAAGAGACAGGCTTCGTTGGATATTACGAAATGTATTTAAGAAGATTTAATCCTACATTAATAGTATAGTTATCTCTTTTGCATTCCAACACTTTTTCAAAATGCAAAAAAAATATTGTTATTACCTTTACGAGTTCCAGGTTCGATACATGGTCAATTGAATATGGAAAACGAACGATTGTAGTTGCGGTATATGTACCGTCACATTTATAATATGCTCCCAATGCTTGTCTTGGGATCAAATAAATATATTTTTTTTGGCTGTTGATGAATAAAATTCAAGCATGATCTTGCCAATATGCCGAAGACGAGTTTTGTTGAAGATTCGAAACGCCCATGGAATCCTTGTATTAATTGATACAAAATTTTACCTTACGCACGGCACCTAAGGTAACCTTAACTCGTGACAAGATTTTTTTTTTAAATTTACTAAACATCACCATTTCAGCCACAAGACGCCCACTGCTGGGGGGTTTTGCCATAATATCCACGCCTGGCAGGCGGGTCGGAGAACGCAGGCGAAGGCTTTTGTGGTCCACGGGGGGTGAATTATGATTACCTTCAGTATCATAATATCACATTGTGTGGGTGAAACGTGTTTGGAAGTGGTTAAAATATCTTTAGCAATAGAGATACTAGAGATATTTAACGAGACTGGATTAAAAAAAAAGTAAATGTGCGAAACTACTTTAAATATATTAAGAAATCACTGTTACAAAGTTTTAATTAAATATTGTATTACAGAGTGATAAAAGTTCAAAGAATAGGTACCCACTTAAAAGGTCATTTTATTTCTGTTACGCCATCAACAGTTAGCGTGCAGTGCAAATCACGAATTACAATCACGCGAAGTAAAATCTGTGACACTGAATGTATAATGATTATACCTAGGCATTGACTTTTATAATCTAAGGCACAGAATTTGTGGGGATTTATTTGATTTTTGGTTAGTGTAAACCTACAACAATGGAGGAGTGCAGAAGTCACCATTTCTAAAATTGTAAATATTGACTTAATGCTAAACAATCTAGGTTTATCCACAATTAACTGTATTATTTTTTATCATTATAAACAGAATCATCAAGACAACAGATGACTGAAGAGTTATTTTTAATCTTACAATATCGCAGTGATTAGGTAATCTTCTACAAAACACGATTTTGTTTATAGTTTTTAAGCATTTGGTAGAAACTCATTCAGTTTTCCCTATTGTTTCCCAAAGTAATAACAGTAGCGCGAGCGGTTAGATCGAGTTTGTAATTAAACTCGCATCACTTCGACACCCCCTTTAAAAATTAAGTGTTTGTGTTTTCACAGAGCACAGTTAATGGATCTTATTCTTTCCTTTTACTATTTGAAATACCTATTTCCATAAATTCGCCTATTGAAAAACATGAGCAATTTATTCAAAAAGTGGGAATTCAATGCGAAAATAAAAAATGTAACCTCTGGAAATCCGGTCCAATGCTCTCCCAATTGAGCTACCGAGCCTTGCGAACACTCGTCGAAATTTTCTAGTACTTTCCTGATTTTACGCTGTAGGCCAGCGTTGTTTCATCAATGAGAGGAACATCCTCTCGTATTCAAAAGAAACATTTTTACTAATGTTTGGTCAATCGATTAAGATGAAACAGCCATTTTAGTTTTATTCCCGCCCGAGAATTCACTTGTGACCCGAGTCGACTTTTTCTAGTATTTTTCTATTATAATAATTTATCTTATAAGATCGCATTGAAAATGCATAAAATATATAACAATTATAAAATGTAACCTCTGTTTAAGTACTTCATGTGCATTAAGCTAGCTAGACAGAACAAAAGCTTTTGTTTGCCATTTTTTAGTCGATTTATTTATTAGTATTTATTTAGAATGGGTTCACCCTTGATCCCAATCAAGCCCGAGGGCCAAGACAGAATCCACGATGGAGCGAGCTAACCCCGAAGGTGACTATTCACCCTTGCTTTAAAAACAGACGGGTTATAAGTAATCGGAAATACAGACGCAGGAGAGAGTTCCACTTCTTTGCTGTGCGTATTATAAAAGAAGTTAAGAAGCGCTTGGTGCGAAATGTAGGAAAAGCAACCAAGAAAGGGTGGTAGCCCGCAGTGAGTCTGGATGTGATTTGTTAGATTACGATGTTATTTTAATAGTTATACATATCGCTCATTTAAAATAACAACGTGACATCTTGACAGAAAGCGATTTTGGAAATAGTATCACAAATTATTCACCGCAACGCTTTCTTTATTCTACACTAGCGACCCGCCCCGGCTTCGCACGGATGCAATGCTCTACTATATTATGCATGTATTATACATATAAACCTTCCTTTTGAATTACTCTATCTATTAAAAAAATCGCATCACAATCCGTTCCGTAGTTTTAAAGATTTAAGCATACATAGGGATATAGGGACAGAGAATGCGACTTTGTTTTATACTATGTAGTGATACTATGTAGTGATAAACATGGTATTTACAAAGTAATAAATGAAGACTCTGTGCGAAAAAGAGACAGAGTTATCGTATTAACAAATATTAAAAGTAGATTTCTCTAAATTGAAGAATATCGAGATATCGCGTTCTCTCTTTAAATGAGCGAATTATGTATATGGATATTTTTAAAAATTATACATGGAAATAGGAGGATCAAGTTCAAACTTAACAAATATTATCACGTAATAGGACATTGACGTTGCACGTTGTTAACAATTATATTATTTCTTCTAAAAATGTTACGTAAGGCTATTATTAAGCTCAGGTTCGTTTGCGGCAGAAATCCCCGATAGGTATCTATTTTGCTATGTCATCCCATTATCATCTCTGATTAAAAAGGTTCTACAACTGGGATTTCCATCACGTGAAAATATTATTGGACTATAATGACTTTAGTAAAAACAACGACCTTGAAAATAATCGTTGACTAAACACGTTACACAATGTGCTATCGGTTGCTAGGTGGTCCTTGCACATGTAGTAGATGTATGTGGCAGCTATTATTATGTATTCTCTCGCGACATGCGCCGCCGGAGGCGTCACTCAGACTGCAACTAATAGCAATATGATTCAAGGTGCTAGTTATCACGTGACCGTTTCACCGTTATGCAATGCCCAAATGACAAAAAGAGTTCTACTTTCGTTACATAATTACACTTAATAAATTATTGGAAATTTTTGTGAGATTAAGATAGGTATCTATAATATTAAAACTGCTATTCCTGAATAACTGCATGGAGCAGTGCCAAATACCTTGTGTCGACTGATTTCAATCAGTAGAACTAGTTAAACATATATAATGGCATAATATCAACTTAGTACTTATTGAAACGGGGTTATTACCATGTCTTTTATTTTTATTATCGGCGCCGTTGCGTATGCTGTAGTCACGGAAAAACTCAATTCATACGAATATTAGTGGCTATGAAAGTTTAAAATGATGACAACTTACTTATTAACGATTACTATATTATACCTTCGCTAAATTCTTAGTGTTCCAATTGCTTCTACTCAACATATAAGTATATATATTTTTTATAAAAAATTATGATATTTTTTTTGTTATATCCATGTTACAAAATTATCAGGAACCGAAGTGACGTCTTCTGGAAAAAGGAGGCTTTTACTAGCCTTGGTGAATGTAATCAAAACAATCTGAGTTCTCTATAAAATGAACTGCCAGGGATCTAGGTCGCAGTGCAGCTGGTTTGAAAACTTTAACAGCTATTCTGAAAATCTAAATGTATGACCCATATTAATATTTATTGTAATTTAAAGTATAATAAAGGTGTTGGAAAAAATCCCCTCGATACGACACTTATCTTGTGTACAAGCAAATGTGCCACAAAATAAAAAAAAAAACTGTGTTAGAAGTACGCACCAGCAGATTAATGCTGTTTTTAATTTTAAATAAATAAATTTCCAAAAATACATCATTGGAAATAAGATCGTATGGCCTTGACTACCACCTGAGTTATCGGAACGAATCATCTGATTACAGTTGTTTGATTAGTTGATATGAGTACTTATTTAAAGATATGAGAAACCGATTTAATTGATATCGGTTCAGGTCGTGGTGTTATGGCATCGTTCATGTTTTTGTTTTTCATAACACAATTACTTTAGCTGGGGTCAAAATACACACATATAAAACAACAACATTTTCTTATATTTATTATTTCCATTTAAAGTGATATCAATAACCTCCGGCACCCAAATGAACTACAATGAATTTTCATCGATATAATATCGATAGAGAACAACAGTAACAACGTCCATATGAAGGTGATTACCCAATCGAACCTCATCGAAGATAATCGTTGAAACGATTTCTTTGTATAGATTGCTAAAATAAAGCTATGTATTTTCAAAATAATTTTTTCGGCTAAGTTCTAGCTGATACCACCAATTGAAATATTTAATAATTTAAAAAGGATCGCAAAGAGCATCTCTTTTAATATTTTCTATATTCAATCTTCAATCTTTTTTACAGGAGTCGTGTTCACAAGATGTCTCCTAAATATAGTTATGACACAGTAAAAAACGTAGTTACATAAAATTTGGTCTTGAGTTTTAAGCACGAAATTGTTTGAAATGTCTGTGTTATTCGTTATCAGCAATGTCAGGGACATATTTGGCCTTTTTGTCTTAAGAGATTATAACACCGCTCTACTTTTACATTTTACGTTATTAAAATATTACTAAGCATTGTGTTATGTCATTGATTATGCCACAAGCACACGCGATTACCCACATTGAACTCTAATTTTGAAATAGTCTTTATTAAGAATCTGGCGTGAGTGGTTCCGGCAACAAAGGTAAAAGAGGTTCACATACAATATTCGTAGGAAATAACTAAAAATTGCAGCTAAAAATGATTCCAAAAATCATTCCGAAGTGAATCGAAGTGAAGTCCCGAAGTGAAAAAATATGCCCATGATCATCCCGAAGTAACCCGGGCCGCTACTGAAAAATATGCCCATTATCATCGTGACTTCAATATACAGGTAGTTGTGCATTATAAGAAAAATCAGCAAGCAATTGTTTGGTACATTATTTTTTGTCCGGATGCTTTTATGACCATAAGTTGATTCCGTCAACTTAATCACGTCAAAATGGGTGAACGGTTTTATAGGGATTCGGCGTAAAGGTGATATTGATGCAATGTACGATTGTCGTAAGATGTAAGAAATATTATTATTATTAATGGTGGCAAATAAACAAACAAACATGATTATATCTATTGATTTATGACTCTCTTATTTATGAGATATAATTTTAACATATTAAAAACCGAAAAACCTCGCCTACTCGGCATATATTATTAAGCGATATTATTATTTGTTATTAATAGAAATCCAAATAGCTTTATTACCAACATGCTCTGAAACGAGGCGTCAATAATTTTTAACAATTGTACTTTGAATATTCAAATGAATATAAAGGAGGTATAGAAGTGGCCACATATCCCCACATAAACAAAAGTGTAAAAGTGTAACTAAGTGTTGCCTACGTTATGTTAACCACGTCGTAAATACAGTCGACAGCATATGAAACTAAGGGTTTTGATGTTTTACAGTTTGCTCTGTGTACAAAGTCTCTTTATAATGGTAAGGGTAATCAACGGAGCCATTAAAACTCGTTGGAAAATTATTTCACCATTTGAAACCATTGTGTGGTTTTCACCGTTGAAGTTTTATAACTTTCAAGATAAAATATAATGATCTTATGATCTCGTGTAAAACCGCTATTTTACGTGAGTGTTTTTGAAAGCATTTAACCAAATTATACTAGATTTAAAAAATCTAAAAATCCCACGTTTTTCAATGTCCTAAAAAGAATAAAATAACCCTGCGGGGCAAAGCGAGGGCGCATATTACTAAGAGGAGATTTTAAAGAGATGAATGACATGCATTGATGCCGATTATTGTAAAGATGCGCCCCCACGTTTTAAGTGGCCCCTCGCTTTGCCCCGCAGGGTTATTTTATTCTTTTTAGGACATTGAAAAACGTGGGATTTTTAGATTTTTTAAATCTAGTATAATTATTTTATTCTTTTTAATTATTAACTCAACGAAGTAACCATGTGTTACGCAACAATCGGATAAGCCCCATACAAAAGTGAAAGTTGCCGAAAGTGGACCTGAAAGTGCATCTGGAAAGTTGAAAGTTGCTTTAGAGTGCATTGTCATCGGGTTCTGAACTATCCTGAAAGTTTCAGCTTTCTAGCTTATCGGAAAGTGCCTCAAATTTAAGTTGCAAGATTTTGCCCGGACAGACAAACAAATAAGAAAAGTGAGATAAGAAAAACGTGGTAAAAACTTTGTGAAATTCAACGAAAGTTTTGTGTAAATTCAGATAAAAGTGGTGGAAAAAATCACTTTACTTAAAACATAACCCTTACCACGATATGTTTTAGAGTTTATAGTCTCGAAACTCAGCGAAATCCCGTTAAGTTGTTTTTTACAGGCGTATTTTATATCTTATATAAATATAGCATTGTGAATACAAAAAGAATAAATAAAATATATTAAAAGTATTTTATTTTACCTGGCAATTTTACTTTATAAGTATCATTTGTTTTTTTTATTAAAGTAAATTTGATATAACATGCTTGTTGGTAATGGACAAAAGAATATCTAACACAACCTAACTTCTTAATCGCGGTCCCTGTGACAGGGAATTTTTATATAAATAGATAATAATCATACAGGATATAATCAAGGATAAATATAATTTCAAGACATATAATTTTCAAACGAACTAAAAATTATTCTATTAAATTATTTACCCTATATATCACTAAACATGACACACACATAGCGTATTATTATATGCAAATATAGTACTTATATGGTATAATAAGATGAATAATAAATTTTTAATTATAAAATACACATTTTAGGGACCATTTTATTAAAATATATTATACAAAATCAATTTATAAATTATTATCGTTATGAAAAACAAACAAAAATAATAGTTGTTAAGTATAACTTTAATTCTGTTATATGAACGCTATATTTTTTATTATGGAATTATAACAAAAGTAATAAATAACAGCAGCGGTACAGTTTGACTCCTTTATTTGTTTTCATTAAGATTGACAGTCACAAGATACAGGGAGATAGGGCTTGCGAAAAATAAAAGTGTTTCACATAAAATATTTAACAATGACTCAATATTTTAGGGTAGCGTATTCATCATTATGATAGTATCAATATCGATAATTGGTTTAACGACTGGTTTGGTTAACCGGGAATGATCCTACTTTCAAACCCAAACGGTTCCGGGTTCTAGCCCCGGAAGGCAAATGTTTGTGTGATGAATACGTGTATTTGTACCTGAGTGGTCTAATGACGTGTGTGGATACCTTTAGTATTATTAAACGCATTCTGCTTCCACAATATACTTTAATTGTTCATTATCGACTTTGGTCTACGAATAGGTAATATCTATGTATGATAATACATATATGTATATCTGTCCAATACCCTTGTACCCATAATAAAAGCCTTACAGAGCTTACTTTGGGGTAGGCTGATTAGAGTGAATATAAGAAGTATTATTATTATTATTATGTAACTGTTAGTTTAAATTTAACCGCTGAAACCTTGAGCCACTAAACTTTTGCTTTGCTTCACAAATGACGGAAACAATAGAAGGGTATGTCCGGCAAATATTGGGTAAAGGGGTACTAACACTTTATCTGTATTTAAATCGAGTCTACGTAGTTGAAGTCAAGGTAAGACATACGATTGTAGTTAATAGCTATTTGCTGATTCACACATCACGGCTGGTGATTTTATCTATTTATTTACGCTAAAGTCATTTTATTACTCAATCGTTTTATTATATCACTTATCCATAATAGTTTTGTATTGAAACACTTCATTGATATTAAAATCGCGTTGATTCCATATTTTTTTATATATCGTTTTTAGAAACCGTATTGACAGGATAAGAACACACAGTTTTTTTAACTATTTGTCCTAGTATAAAATGGACAAAATAAATAATTATATTTACTAAACCATAGTTTTTATATCGAGGAAATTTATTGAATGTTTAAATATTAAATGAACTTGTTTTTTTTTCAGGTCATTTCCTTTTCAGGTCACCAAAGTTAGTAAAACTATGGTATACTAAGATCTTAAAGTAACTTATATAAGTATAGCGGCGAACTAACTAAAAAACTCATATATTGTAGAAATATACTTTTTTAAATATTTCACATGTCGTTTAAAGTTTTCAAATAACTCATTTTGAACTACACTCGCGAGCAACCAAATCGACTCAAGCCCTAACTCTGAGTATAGACTCTGTTTTCAAGAAAGTTATAGGAGATATTTTTAAAAACTATATATCATCTGAAAGCTCCAAACTGCAGCTTTAATAAGATATCACCATTATCAATATCCGTTCATTATCTTTGTAATTAATGATATCTAAACATAAATACAGGAAAAACAGGAATTTGTGAGAAGATGTTGTGGTTGGGTATTTTAGAAATAAAAGAAAATTGATTAAGAAAATACATAACAATTTAATAAATCAATACTTGGTATTCCCCCCCCTAGCCCTAATCACCGCTTGAAGTCGATTCTTCATTGATCTGATCAACTTTTTGACGTCCTCTTGAGGTATGTTAACCCACTCTTCCAACAATGCTGCCTTCAACTCTTCCACCGTCGAAGGGGCTTGATTTCTGGCTCGTACTCTTCGTTTTAACTGGTCCCATAAATGCTCGATCGGATTCAAGTCTGGACTGAGCGCAGGCCAGTCCATTGTACGCATCTGGACTTCATCCAAAAACTGCTGGGTAATGCGCGCTGTATGACAACGAGCATTGTCGTGCATTAAGACGAAGTCCTCGCCGACAAATCCTTCATAGGGAACAACGTGTTCCAGGAGAATATCGGTGATGTACCGATCAGCTGTAAGCCCGCCTCCTCGGCCTCCACCAGGCACGAAAACGAGCTCCGTCTTTCCCTCTAAAGAGATGCCGGCCCACATCATACAGGAACCACCGCCATATGCTACTGTTTCAGCGAAACAGCATTGGGCAAATCGTTCGCCCGGACGCCTGTAGACTCGGCCTCTTCTGTCGTTGCCATGCAGACACATTCTGCACTCGTCAGTAAAGAGAACCGACTGCCATTGGGCAATGGTCCAATTGACATGCTCTCGAGCAAACTGAAGACGCGCTTGTCGGTGGGCTGCAGTCAATTTGGGCCCCGTCGCAGCCCTTTTTGGAGTGAGATTGGCTGCTCTCAGTCGTCTTCTTATTGTCCACTCGCTTACAGCTACACCACGAACGTGCCTGAGTTCTTGTTGAACATCAACACTCGTCAGATGCCGATTGCGCAGCGATGTTGAGACAATGAAACGGTCGTCTCTGTCAGAAGTACACCGGTGGCGGCTGGTTCTTGGTCTTCGATTGAAGGCACCGGTCTCTCGAAATCGTCTGTAGACCCGGGACACAGCAGACTGGCTCAAGCGAAGCTGGGCAGCGACTACTCGCTGGCTAAGTCCTTGTTCCAACAAGGCAACAACTTGAGCGGCTTCTTCAGGTGTGGTATCCATGGTAACGTGGAAAAAATGATTGCAATTCTCGGAGATGTGTACATGTCAACTTGTGATAAGCGACTGATAAGGTGTGCCGGTTGCGAGAGCTTTTATAGGGGTGGCAGTTAGCGCAAGTCGCGGATAGCGTAATGAGCAAAACGACTCATAGTGCTATTGATGTAAAAATGAATGCGTTAGATTTAAAAAAAAAAACAATATTAGTGTTTTATGAAAGCTTGTATATTGAGCTTTCTAATGACAGTCTTTTTTTATAAATACCTTGTATACTTTACGTAAAAACAAAGTTTGTAAGCAGAATGAGGGCTTGAGTCGATTTGGTTGCTCGCGAGTGTATATTAGTAAATAATTTACTTCATTTTTCTCTGTTGTTTATTTACTTCTTGTTTAATTCATAATTTAATTCTAATTTATATTTAGGAGACTTAAACGAAACAACGAATTTTCTAGAAGCATGCTGTTTTTAGGGGAAATACAAACATATACTTCACAAGTCCTTAAAATTGGCAAATCTTCTTCGGTGGCACAAATATTTATTGTTCTGACGTTTCCGGCTGGAGACCAAAGTGGGTAATGAAGAATTAAAGTATATTGTGGAAGCGGAATGCGTTAAGTAACATTAGAGGTTATAACCACACAAGTCTCTTAGGCCATAAAATAGGTAATGGTGTTTTCAAATTATGGTATTTTACTAATCTAATCTGTTTGATAAGCGTGGAGATTATGGCAAAGTCCTCCCATATTTGAGTAAAGTTTCCGTCCAGTAGTGGATGTTTATAGGCCGAGATGATAATGGTGATGAATGGAAATTGGAATTCTATGCCTTAAAATCTATATAAAAGTCCACGTTCTCCAGCTTATATGGAGAAAATATATTTTTTAATTTTTTTAAAGAACTCTCCGCTGGAAGAATTGTTAATGGCCATGCTGGACGCGGTATCTCGTCATGATGAGATTGCTCTACCGCTTTATAATCCTGAAAAATGTGATAATATCGCCTAAAAGGAATTACAGTGCAGCAGCATTCAATAAGCAGCCAAAGCCGATAAGGCCCTTCAGGGCTCCGCCTTATCTTGGTTTGAAACCTAGAAACCTGAATTATAACTTACATGACCTAAATATAGATGTTATTGACCTTTATCCCCAGAAGAAAAATCTATCCGAAAAATTATCCAAGGCGGTTTGGTATTCGTCAGACTCTGCCGAGAATTATTGTGAATATGCTAGTGAAAGACATAGACTTCTACGAAGTACTTAAATTTCATTTACGGAACCTCAGTTAATTGCGCTTGTTTGCTTAGGTGTTCGCAATGTCAATATTAAAATACCTTGTTTTAACAGCACGGTAGCGTGGTCGCTATCTGAATTAATAACCTTATTTTCCACGTTTATGAAACAAAGCCGGAAAATATCATCTGCTTGTTTTATAACAAGCCGATATTATTATCGTCTTTAGTAAACTTGTTGAAGCTGGTATGCTAGGGCCGAGCAATCCCAAACGCTTTAAATATGGTGCAAAACAACAAAATTTATTTAACGATGAATAACGGTGCTGTAACATTGGGAAAAAGGGACATGTCAGGACGCAGTGCTCTGTCAAAACTCTACTAATAAAACAAAAATGAAAAGATTAGCCAGCCAAGTAACATTTGTACCATTTGTAAAAAAGTTGGAAATCTTGCTGAAAAATGTTATTTTAAACCACGTGGTTTGGCATACAAGTAAAGTTAGTAAATTGTGATTACAAACTACTTTAATATTTATTCATGGACAAAAAATAAATTGCATATTAGACACTGGTGCAAATTGTAGCCTTATAAATGCGTGTCTAGCGAAGCGTCTTAAATGTCACTTTTCACCATATTCCTTGTATATCAATGAAATAGATAAGGGCAGTTAGGGCAGATAGGTAAGACATGTCTTTTCGAAAAAAAATTATTTATTAGGTTTGAAGAAATTTGTCTTGAGGTAGAGCTATATGTCGTCAGAGATTCTGATTTTCAATACAACTGTTTAATTGGTACTAATGTAATACAACAGCTTGACGTAGCAATAATGTCTGACGTTAATAAAATCTGACGGCAGTAAGATAATCCAATCGTGGTAAACCGCGGAAAAAACTCTTGTTGTTAATTTAAAAGTAGATGAATTATCTGATTTGAGAGAGTCAATTAAACACCTATGACGTAATTTACAATGTAAATAACAATGTACATTTTTGAACAATATCCCCTAATTATGCCATGTTCTAATAGACTCAGTACAGTTAAAACTAGAAATAGAAATTAAATGAAAAGAAAATACGGTAATCAATTCTAGGCCCTATTGAATTGCTCCTATTGAAGAAAAGACAAAGGTGACAGACATAGAAAAATTTTAATTTTTCTATGTTTACATTAAAATTGAAATTAAAATAATATTATGTAATGTTAAAAAATGTTTAAATCCTATATGATTATCTGGTATTTTTTGTTTTTAATATTTAAAATTTGTCGAGTATCTTATCTTATATTTTTATTTTATTTAGCCTTTTATATTTTCATTTTAAGAAAGCATCTGCAAAAATGCTAAAATGTGATTTAGTTCAGTAACGATATATATAGCACTTTGACAAGGCAGGGAAAGTGGATATAGCCAAAATTGTTAAAAGTTTCAGTTGTTTAGAGGTTATGCACGACTGGTGACTACTATTGAATGTTGATTCCATAACTAAAGTTAGTCTTGTTAAAATTCAAAAGATCGAAAACTTTGATAACATTAGTCAGTTAAATACTATATTGAATTTCATGGTTCTCACTAAAAACAGGCTATCGTTACTAAAATATTCAACCCTCTAATTCACTTTTTAATTCACAGTCATTAACTTTTGCCCCGTGCGTTAATGATTATAAGGATAGAATTATTGAAAACTGGCATAAGAGACTCTGACTTTTAAAATAATCATGTTTATGTACATATAACAATATCCTAAAATATATATATATATATATATATATATATACACTCGAGAGCAATGAATCCGGGTCACTTAAAGAATGTTAAAAATCTCGGAAACTAAAAATGATAGGTTAATGCAATAAATTGTATTTAATAGACAATGTAATACTCCTTAAATGAAAGTAAAAAAAATATGAGTCACCATACATTTTATTAACACAAAATTACATAAAGAAAAAAACTGCTGATCTCTCCTTAAAACAAAAATAGGAAACATGAAATGTTTGAACTTTATTACGATTTTCTTGAATTTTAATACTTCGTATTGCCTCCTCGTGCTTCCATTACTGCGTTTACGCGGTTTGGCATGCTGTACACCAAGTTCCTTATACGATTTTGGGGAATGTTCTCCCATTCCTCTGTGAGAGCAATTTTGAGCTCACGAAGCGTGATTGGGGGAGGGTTTCGTTGTTTTACGCATCTGCCTAGCTCGTCTCAAGCATGCTCGATCGGGTTGATATCCGGGCTGCGCGCTGGCCACTCCATACGAGTAATGTTCATCTCTTGAAGGTAGTCATTCACAATCCTACCTGTATGAGGTCGGGCATTGTCATGCATAAATATAGCATCCTCACCTAAATTGACCATAAATGGACCAACGTGATCATTGAGGATTTCTTCCACATATCTTACGCTAGTTAAAGAGCTGTTTTCTATGATCACCAGCTCTGTGCGACTTTCAGAAGAAATTCCGGCCCACACAAGTACAGACCCACCACCGTAGGCTACTTTTTCTTCGATGCATGCTTGCTTCAATCTTTCCCCTGGTCTTCGATACACTCTGTGTCTTCCATCGTGCTTGTAGAGCATAAATTTTGATTCGTCGGAGAACATAACTTTTGACCAATCTTCAATACTCCAATTTACGTGGCTCTGGGCATATCTTAGTCTTGAAATAAGTATTATAATAGTCTAAGGGGTTTTAAGTTAGATTCAGCAAGCCGACGTCTTACTGTCCATGCACTTGGGTTACTTCCTCCGAGGCGTCGAAACTGATTGGTGAGTTCAGTTCCTGTGAGAAAGCGATTTCGAAGCATGGTGTTCACCAAGTATCGGTCTTCTCGTGCTGTGGTACACCTGGTTCTGCCCGTTCCTGGTCTGCGTAGGTTAGAACCAGTTTCTTCGTAACGTCGGAGAACTCTTTGTACTGTTGACAGCGACACACCGACAGTCCTGGCTGTATCGCGCTGACTCCGGCCGGTTTCCAGCATTGTAAGTATTCTGGTGCATTCTTCAGGCGTAAGCGACATAATTTCAGCTTGAATAATGAATATAGAGCACTATCAACATGGTTTATGTACCCACATAAATGACAGATTACAAACAAAAGCAAAACCAAATCCTGTAATTTCGTAGTTCCATCTTCGAAAGTGGCCCTTTTTCAAATTTGTTTTTTTTATGATATAACTTTACAATAACTAAGAAGTTTTAATACCTTCATTTAAGGAGTATTACATTGTCTATTAAATACAATTTATTGCATTAACCTAGCATTTTTAGTTTCCGAGATTTTTAGGATTCTTTAAGTGACCCGGATTCATTGCTCTCGAGTGTATATATATATATATATATATATATATATATATATATATATATATCTTTTAGGATATTGTTCAAAGTTCAAAATCAAAGTTTTCAATCTTTTGAATTTTAACAAGACTAACTTAGTCATGGAATCAACATTCAATAGTAGTCACCAGTCGTGCATAACCTTTAAACAACTGAATATATATTTATATATATAATATTCCATATAAATAATAATCAAATGAATATTTAATTATACAAATAAGTATTTAAGCGGTATGATCATTAAGTAGAAAGAGAAAAGAAAATTACGATAAATTATTTCACGTTTCGTTTTGTAAAACCGATGGCCGATTGGATGTTTCCTTTATTATATATGCGAGATGAGAAGGAAATTATGAACAAAAATAATAGCTCTAAGACTTTCAATAAAGTAAAATAAATAATTATGAATTATGAATTTGAATGGAGCACTTAATATATGTTATATATTATATACTTATTACTTATTGGTATGCTGTATCTTCAGATTTATAGAATTTCCTTTTTATTAATTTTCTTCGAATTTTCATTCTGTAAAACAGTACCTATTGCGCATTCTTAAACACAAATGAGTTTAAGTAGCTTGAATATGTATAGTTGATTGTATGACCATAGCATTTACACACAGTAACGATATGAAAATACTTACATTTTCTTAAAACTTTATATATTTCAGTCTCTTATATAACGGTAGATTAATAGGGTCAGTATAAAAAACTTGTAAGGTTTGATGTTCTTTTTAAAATAACTTAAGACAATTTCAAAAGAATAGTAAAAGTAATTTAAACAGTTTTATGATAATACCATAATGACAATGAATGGAAGAAACTTTTACAATCTTTGACTGAAGCCTCCCAGAAAACTTGGAGGTTTTGCCATAATCAACGGAATGGAAATACATGGAGACTTGCTCAGATGGATTAAACCTTTCTCATAAATCGTTGCCAGGCAGTGGTTTCAGGAGGATATAGATCAAATTTTATTGACATCCCCACGGGTATTCCCCAGGGTTCCCATTTGGGTTCATTATTCTATAATGTTTGTGTGGCAGACATTACGGATTGTTTAAAATCGGCACATCGCTTAATGTATGCAGATGACAAAAAAGTATTTCTGAAAATTAATAATAAACAAGATTGCTTAAAAATACAGGCCGTCATAGATAGACTATCTGAGTAATACAATAAAAATAACAGTTAATGTAAACAAATGTGAATGTATTATGTCTTTTAGCGACAAACTCAGACCCATAGTATGATGGGTAAAAGTGTATACTTTTACAACTTTAATAATATTCCAATTCAAAGATCAACACGTGTAAGAGACCTCGGTGTGCATTCTGATGAAAAAATGCTTCTCAAAGATCATAGGTATAGATATAATTGCGGACAAAGGATATAAAAACCTTGCTTTTGTAGTTAGGGCCTGTAAATACTTCACGAATATAAATGCAAACAAAAACAATATACTTTGCCTATGTTCGAAATGTTGTTGAATATGCCAGTTCCATTTAGAAGCCTCAGTACGCTATGGACTCAGACCGCCTGGAACGGCTACAGAAAATATTTTTAAAACAATTGCTGTCTTCGTAATTTTGAATTAAATTCGACAAAGATATTTTTTTTTTTTTATTTTATTTTCATGTCAAATTTTTATTTAGCACCTATACAAAATTAGCCACATTTCTGTTAATGTATATATTTGGGATTACCTAAAATAAATCAAGTTTATACTGTTAAATTTTCATGCCTGTCTTTTTTGTTTTTTAAATTACTCGTGACACGTCCAAAAATATTATGAATGATTTTGGTGGAAATCTGCAAGTAGCTTTACCATAGACTTACTACTAGTTATGTTAACTGAATTTGTAACGCTGTTGGTTTTAAAAAAAAATCACCGAGTGATCGCAGTAAAAGACTATAATTTAGGAAACGCTGCTACCCATTTTGTGGTCTACGAGATGTGTATGGTCTCTTTTTACAACATCCTTAAGTGTGACGGCGTGGTGCTACCATTACTCTGACACCACACGGTTACACGTAACGATATAATGTGTGTAACATACAAAACCATCGTTTTGTTTACGTTTACATACATACACTTTGTCTTCAATGTCCGGTAGGTTGCTAGATACATACCTATAGATAATAGATAGAGATAAGATATTGATCTTAATATTAATAACATTGTTGTTAATATTTCTAGGTTCTCCTAGACATAAAGTTTAACTCTTTTTAAATAAATATATATATTTTCGAAACCACATTAAGGCCTTAACGTTTCATGAAATAATGTTAGGATCTTATTGCTCTAATAATACCTTATAAATTATATAATAGTAAAGCATACTAAAAAGTTGGAGATAATAAGTTGATCGAACGACAAATAATAAGTTGATTTTAAAATTAATCTCAAAACAAGTTAAAGTAAATGCAAAAGTTAGGTTCATTAGGTACTGGGCTGATAACTATTTAAGTGAATTTGCTTGCTTGATTGCTTTGCATCTTGTTTGTTAGCGATTTAGTGATTGTACTAGGTTTATTAATGTGATATAATATTCACAATTGTTGTGAAACTATTATTCTATGGTATATGCAATATAATACACATGTTATAAAATACACCAGTGCAACAAACTGTCAAAACCAAACCGTATTGTTATTGAAAAGTCGCCTGGCGGTTTTGTTTTAGCAAAAGAAGAATATATAAAATACTAGCTGAGCCGGCCACGCGTTGCTGTGTTATAAATTAAAATAAAATCTATCCTATCTTTTAAGTTAGATCAAATAACAGATAGTTACGAAGTTTGATCAAAATCGGTTAAGTAGTTTAGGAGTCCATCGCGGAAAAACAACGTGACACGTAATTTATATACATATATTAAGATATATTTTTTTAATTTTTTCAACTTATAAAAGAACACTCGAATCCGGAAATTAATTATGGCCTTTATAATTCACAAATCCTGATTTTGAAATGCTAAATATGTATCAATCAAAAGACTTGTTTCCCCTGTAGATTTTAAATCCGTACGGTATTGTATGATTTTTTATAGTCTCACTCTAACCCAGTAAAAGGAACTACAATAAAGAAATAAATCTATAATTATGACAATTCTCTGTCGTAACTACTCAACCGATTTTGATGATTATTTTTAATTTTGCTGGATTTGTTCCGACTTAGGAAATATGGAAGGTTTCAATTTAATTGATAATATTTTTTTTATTGCAAGTTATAATAACTCAGCCACATTGCCGCGTGGCCGGGTCAGCTAGTTAACAATAATTTTATCTACGATGAAACTCACAGGGTAGGTAAATAATAATTTACCTTGAAATGAAATAAACTATTTATGTTTATGCGTATTTTGGTCGCAATAGCTCCGCTACCTTAAACACTTCATTCACAATTATTTTCAATATCAAGACCTTCGACTGAATTGTTAGCGTGTGCTTACATTTCACAATAGAGACCGCCTGTACAAACTTCAGAACTGTCTCTTTCGAACCTTAGCGCTGCACGGTCACCGTCATCAGTTGAATGAAATGTTTTATATATGGTATACTGCTTTATGAAGTAGGCTCGTGACTTTATGGTGTCTTTCTATATAATGAAACGTGTTGTGCTATGGTATTAAATTAATTAATTCGGTTCGTCCTACCTGACTGTGTTATAGTTTTTATAATTCATGAAATGACACTTATTGGTGATTATGTTATGTCAGGGTAAGTGGAAAATTATTCACAATATGAAGTAATCTATAGAAAATTAAAACTAATTTTGCCATTGTGTTTACATAATGAAAATGATAATGAAAGTGACACATAAACAATATTAAAATAATAATAAATAACTTTTCATTTACGATTTGAAGTTACCTTTTGGTCCGGCCGTTATTTTAAATTTTGTCGTAAGCAGTTTGAAATATATTTTACACTGGTAAATGATATCAGAGTGATCAAAAAGTATATTGTCTCATTCATTATGTATTCGTAACATCGATTATTTTAAAGATATTTTTTTTGCGAGCAAATAATTGATATTGCATATTTCTGACATGAAGAGCTTATAGACTTACTTCCGTAGACCTAGATGTATAGACTAGGTTGAAGAATCATAGATTCGAGTGCAAATTGCATATTGCAAGGTAATTGTGTGACTTGATGGACCATATATACCATGATATTTCTCATAAGACATGGCGTATCTTTATTCTTTAGAAGACCCTTGCTCACTAATGTAGAGTGTAAAGGGAATCATAATCGCCTACTAGGTACCTGTGCTCTGGGGCCACCTGCCATTTGGTTAGTACCTCTATTCTTTAGCAGTGGTAGTGGTAGTTTAGTGATATTTTCTAAAAATATATTTTTTTGAAACCAATGATACAATACTAAGTGAATTGTAAATAAACTATCAGCACTAAATTATATTCATTTATATAACATTCCTATTCACGATACAGGAATGTTGTTGATTCAGAAATACCAACTTATAAGGCTATCAAGGATAAGGAAAACGTTAAGGAAAATCAAGTTACGTAACGAAATTGATAAAAGTATTAAAATATTATCTGTAGTCATCTCTATTTGCCCGCAGTTAATTGCATTTTTATTGTTTCTGCTATAAATTTACTATTATTATTTAATGTTCTTAAGTTGGTACCAATTACTTGGAGATTATTCAACTTCAAATCTTGATAAGTTGAAGTTTCTTTTACATACATAAATTTTGGACAACTCACACCAATCATTTAGTTCTAAATTATGATTTACGATTACGATGAAATTATGACAATTTAATTTAATTAAAGAAAAACATTTGACGAAATAATATTAAATCAATACCTTTAAAGTAGAATTCTGATACATAATATAAATCACTGTTTTTCTTTTGAATTAGATATGCCAGTAAGTTGAATTTTGTACATTTTTATAAATAAATAACAAAAACTTGTTCAATTGAAACGACGTCTATAATTTATTTCATGAAAAATTCTGATGAATTACAAATAAAACCACAATTCAAATGAGAGTAAAAAGCATAATCACAAAACGAATTAAAAGCAAGATAATGAAAAATAGTTTAATTTTGTTGAATTTATTTTTTACTTAAAGGCATAATAAAGCAAACAAAACACAGCTAAACACGTTACGTACGTTATGAGACATTATTTACTTGCTTTTTTTTCTAATAGGGAACGACAGACTTAAAACGAATATAGCAGGGTACTGAGAACGTTCAGTCAGGATCGGTTAAAAAGTTAGTTGAGATCAAATACCTTACCAAAGAACGCTTTTCACATAGCCCTCGTGCTATTATTTTTTTTAGTATTGTAATAAAATAGTTACGTTACAAAAGAATACATTTTTATGAAATTCTTACTTAATGATTTTTTTTCAAGTTGTATTATATTGAACAATACGCGTTATACCTCTTACTAAATCTGGGTCAATTGATTTGCAAAAGGCTCCTTGTGTCACTTATAATTAATTTTAACCAAACATTTGTGTTAACTTGAGTATTGCTGTAATCAAACTCTAGTTATTATGATAGGGGAGAGTAGAAATGCCAGTCATTTTAGGCAACTAGCCTGTAGATTTATTTGGAAAGTAATATAACACAATGTTAGCTAGTGTAACAAATGAACGGATTGATTGAAACACAGAAAAGAGAAAATATAGTTTATAACTCGGCACAAAAAATATTCACAAAAAAAAAAAACAGTGAAAAAAATGAAAAGTAAGATCAGGCGTATTTTGGCCTGTAAAAAAAACTATGCCTCCGAGCCCACCTAATGCTCTCAGCATTACTTTTTTTACGGGCGTATTTTATATCTTATAGAAATATTGCATTGCGAATGCACAAAATAAAAATAAAAAATATATAAGATATAAAATACGTGTGTAAAAAACAACCACGCCTCCGAGCCCTCAGATGGGATTCGAACCCACGACCTTTCGCAATCCGGGCGACTGCTCTGACCGCTGAGCTACCGAGACGCGTCTCGGTATCCCTCCCATCCCTCCCTCTGAGCCTCCCTCCCTCCCATCCGCCCTCCCATCTGAGGGCTCGGAGGCGTGGTTGTTTTTTACACACGTATTTTATATCTTATAGAAATATTGCATTGTGAATGCAAAAAATTAAATAAAAACATAAAAAATATAACATGAAAAGTGCCTGCTTTCCTACAAAAACTATATACCTTAGACTAATACGGCATCTACGGTCAACAGCAAAATTTTTGTTTTGCAGAACAACAAATTTGTGTTTTTTTATTATTTTTCATTTAACATCACAACAGTTACAATGATAATAATAAACCAGGAAATACTATTATCTAGTAAATTGAATCAAATAAAAAGCAGTCTTATAACACTTAAGTTTTCCTTACATTGTTCTGTACAAAGTCAAATTTTCAAGTCCTTTTTAAGAAGATTGGGCTCTACTTTTAGGGGCTCGACTCTACATATTTAAATAGGCATCGCGCTTGAAAATAACTTATAAACCGAGTCGAATTTTTCAAGTACTTTTCTTTTAAAATGATGTATCATATAAGGTAGCATTAAAATGCAAAAATATATATATAT
Organism: Calamotropha paludella; assembly: GCA_927399485.1. Classification (NCBI taxonomy): domain Eukaryota; kingdom Metazoa; phylum Arthropoda; class Insecta; order Lepidoptera; family Crambidae; genus Calamotropha; species Calamotropha paludella. Next base: position 13,037,628 of record OV656809.1, read on the forward strand.
TTCTTTCAGATTTTTTACGATTTCAGAGCTTAAGTCCGATAAAAATATAATTCTTTAAGTCAGTCTGAAGAGCTCTGCTAAGAAGTTTCCAGCCCTTAACATTAGAACATAAAATCCACGAATCCTTCCCAAATCTACACAGTAGTATACAATTAATAGTATACAATTGTGTTCATTACTTGAAATTTTGATAAATGAATGAAAATAATAAGCTTTAGACGTTTTCTATCTATTGACACAATTGTTTAAAAAAGTTCCGTCGAATATTTAGCTATCTTCAACGTTAAGCTGTACTTACTCTTGGACGTTTGGATCTTATGCCGTTGTAATAGAGTCTATATAATTTTAAGACTGAATATTGTGATACAGACAGATAAGACGTTATGCTACATAACCGCGACAAAAAATATGTTCTATGGTGCGAATACGCCATGGCCTTCGACAGCGGGGCGGGCGGTGCGGTGGTTTGACCCAGCATTGAAATTGCCATCGAACAGATATGTCGCAGTGACTCATAGTGTAATTGTGAAATTATGTATTTACAGGCCAATGTATTTTCTGTTATTCAAAATACCTTCTTAAGCAAAGAGTATTTTCTTATAAAAATGTATCCTAAGAGTCTAAAGAGCAAATAAAATAATGTAGTACGATTTACAGGTCAAGATGGTGGATACTCCTATCGTTGTTGGTGGCGTCAATAAATGGTCAGCACCGATCAAACATCGTTTTCATCATGGTCGACGATATGGTAGGTTTACAACAAGTGCAATTTTCATACAGGTAATATCAAGTGTTGGGAATTAAGAGTTTTAAGTTAATTGTGCATAATTTTGCAGTAATCAAAGACCTAATTGTTTATTTATAAAATAATCCTAAATCAGTTATTACTATCTCGTTATAATTAAAACAATAATTCGTTATTATGTTGATGATGATGACAATGGTTTGACTATAAAGTTTACTTTAATAAGAAATTTGCGCCCATTATGTATTCATAGTTAGCATTGTGCAATTCTGTTGTTTACCGTTAATTAATCATTTAATTAAAGGAGAGGTTAGTATTATTTAGTAATGGTAATTATATAATATCACGCGATATTTAAGGTTCATTTTGCATCCTTATTGGCAATAGCTCCCATGAGTATGTATTGTATACTTTAAGATTAACTGTATAAATAAATAATAAACATACATTACTCCAATGTTTGCAGTTTCTGCGGTAAATTAGACAGCCCTTGCCATTTTATCTTTCTCGGAAATCTCATAAAATCTTATAAATATTATATTTCTCATTTTATCTATCGATGACCTCTGTTATTTGTCGTCCACATATGGATTCCGATCTTTCAGTTGTCAGGTGTATTATATTCACATTCAATCGATTTATTCTACCCTTATTCTAATAAGGAATTATATTGCCGTAAGAACTGTATTTACAATCCTACGCAGTTGCAGGCCTCTTCACATATTGATTCGAAGCTAAGTCTGTATACGTAAATTCCAAAATGCGAGTGTTGAAGTGACTGAAAAGTATAACATTAGGTTCTTTTGTTTTTTATTATTTTCAGGGCTGGAATGACGTTTCTTTCCATGGATCTGATCAAATTTTAACGCCAAACATTGACGCGTTAGCATATCGCGGTATCATATTGCAACAGTACTACAGCGAAGCCGTTTGTACTCCAGCTCGGACAGCTCTCCTCACGGGAAAATATCCTATGCGACTAGGTAAGTTCAAATTAGTAATATATCATTAAGGACTTAATATCAATATTTTGTATTAACAAAGAATTTCCTAAAATAATAGTCATAAATAAAGCAGCGATCAACCAACAACTTATAACACTGGATCTAGAAGCGTGAAGTTTTCATCAAGGGTTTTTAAATGGTATGATTCAGTGGTATTAAGCACAGATTTTGTGACCCCTTAGAAGATTGTGGATAACAGTTTGCAAATCTTTGCGCTTTCGCTCGTGGAAGATAAATACTTCTCATCCGAATTTAAAAAGATTATTAAAATTTTTCACATTTTATTTTTCACTAACCTCATTCACTTTTTCTTATCGATACGTTAAAATTAAGTATTTTAACGTTTCGATACACCTTAAGAAGCACCTAAAATAAGTGGCGAAAGCAGAATTATAGTTTGTAAAAAATTTTGACGTTGTAATTATAATTATAAATGTAAAAATACAACGCCGCCGGGTTGTACCTACTTAAAATTATTGTATGTGAACTAATCTTCTTAACGGTTACTTGGTTAGGAATTAAGAAAGCCAATTGTAATTTGTGAAAAAAAATTGAATTATTTAACGCTGAAATTGGTAAAATAGGTATAAAACCTCTTGTTTTTATCAATACACCTGTATATTATGACTAAATTAACCGGCACAAAGTTACTCTATGGCGTCGTACTTTATTGTAGCTTATCAGCTATTCATTAAACTTTCTACGTTGAATTGATAAACAAAGCAAACACGAAAACAGGTTTTTTTGAACATTCAATTAATTGCATCGTTTAAAAATTGTTTTTTTTTTAAATTTTTACAGCCGTCGTCGTCGTTTTTTCGGTTAAGTTATAGCTTTGATGTGGCCAAATAAATAAATTAATAAAAAACTGTAAAGTATCATCCAAATCTTTTCTGTTGTTATGCGTCAAAAATTCCTTACAAACTTTGTCTCTTATAATAATAGGGGTTAAAGTATGAAATTGCCGTTTTATTGCAATAGGTTCTTTGAATTGACATAGAATCTTCATGGTTTGAGGTTTTCGAATGAAACTTTTTTTAAATGGTTTCTATGATGTTCTTTTTTTAAAAAATGTAAAACATTTGAATATCGACTTTCAATTGTTTTTGTTATTCAATTTAGACAAGAAAGATGGATACTGCGAAAATTCGAGTTATTTTTGAATACGAGTTCCGACGCGGAACTAACGCGGCAGAAACAGCCCGCAATATCAATGCTGCGTTTGGAGAGGGGTCTACTAATGAACGCACCGTGCGATTTTGGTTTAAACGCTTTCGTGATGGAAATTTCGACTTAAAGAACGAGCCACGAGGAAGACCGCCCACACAGGTAAATAACGATGAATTAAGAGAGATAGTGGAAGGCGATCCTAGTCAAAGTACCCAGGAATTAGCGGCATGGTTTAACGTTACCTTACCCACAATATTGACTCACTTGCGTCAAATCAATAAAATAAAAAAATACGAAAAATGGGTGCCTCATGATTTGACTGATCTGCAGAAAGAAACGCGTGTTGAAACTTGTGTTGCCTTGTTGAACCGGTACAGAAATGAAGGAATATTGGATCGAATTGTAACATGTGATGAAAAGTGGATTCTTTATGATAACCGGAAAAGAAAAATGCAATGGCTGACCCCAGGTCAAATGCCACAACAGTGTCCTAAAGCAAAACTTACCAATAAAAAGGTAATGGTAACTGTTTGGTGGTCTCAGCATGGTGTTATTCACTACAGTTTTCTCCGATCTGGTCAAGCAATAACGGCAGATGTCTATTGTGCCGAACTCCGAACCATGTTGACAAAACTAGCAGTAAAACAGCCCCGACTCATGAATCGATCTTCACCATTATTGCTCCACGACAACGCGAGACCTCACACAGCACGAGAAACCATTTTGACCCTTCAGGAACTGCAGTTAGAAACCATTCGTCATCCTCCGTATTCACCAGACCTTGCTCCAACGGACTACCATTTTTTTCGTGATTTGGACAATTATCTACGTGACAAGAAGTTTTCTTCCCAGGAGGCAGTACAAAATGCTTTCACACAGTTTGTGCAGTCTAGATCGTCGGAATTCTATCGCAAAGGCATTAATGACCTTCCCATTAGATGGCAGCAATGTATAGATAATAATGGCAACTATTTTGATTAAATAAATTTGTTAAAAATTTAAAAAATAAACAATATAGATTTTCAGTACAAATCGGCAATTTCATACTTTAACCCCTAATATTAGCATGAGTATGAATGAATTCCTCTGAATGACAACACCGTAAGAAGAACCGCAGAACAGAAAAGTCCGTTCTGCGGGGAGAATTGTCTATGACTCCCATACGGATCCAGTGCTGATGGGTGAACGCAAACAATTGCAGATTTAGCCAGGACTAAAACAGCCCACGTGCCTTTTGAAACTCAACCGATGACAAGGCCTTGCGAAAGTTCTTTGCAAATACTTTAGGCCGAACGCGCTTACTGCTGCACCGCCATCATGAAAAAGTTATCATAATGTTGCGTGAAATAATGTGACTGCTAATTTAGTATTGTAAGCTGAATCAATCAAGATTTTTATTATTATATATTTACAGGCATGCATGGATTCCCTCTATATAATTCGGAAGACAGAGGAATACCTTTAACGGAGCGCCTCCTGCCCTCATATCTTAAAGAATTGGGTTATTCAACTCACTTGGTGGGAAAATGGCATGTTGGAATGTCCAGAAAAGAGTACCTACCGACTTTCAGGGGATATGATACTCACTACGGTATGAGGGGAGGTTTCATCGACTATTACACGTATAACAAAATAGAAACGGTTAGTCTTTTTAATATAAGTATTTAGTAAAGATTTAGTTAGTATATTTTTGTTATTACGCATTTGATGCTAGATTATATTTAATGTATTTCTTCAGAAGAAAAAATATGAATTAATTTGTCGCAGTTGGCAAAAGAGATTTAAGTAATTAACTGCCTTAACTAACTCGTTTTTGTAAGATGTATAAATCGAGCAGTAAAATTCTTAGATAATGGAAACATAATAAATAGATATTATCATTGTCGATTGTTTAATACTTGATAGAGTTTCAATGTTTTAGGTTAATTTCCTAGAACATGAAGGGATGTGCTGATAGTTGTCTTGAACATAATTTGACAGGTCCATCAAGGCCTAAGTAGCTCTATTGAAAAAGCATTCACCAGAATACCCTGACATCTGAGATGACTTAAATATTTTCTTGCAAAAAAATTATGACATAAAGTTTCCCGATGATTCAGGCGATGTTGTTACAAATATTGATACGCCAGCGCAAAAAATAGATTAAAAACTTCTTTTGGTTCCAACATAAAAAGTAGCGGAAAATAATCTGGAGAACCATAATACGGTGTTTTTTCGCTAGCTTCAACGTGTGAGCGCTGCGTTAAGTGCCAAATAAAAAAGAAGTACATATCTCTAGACGAGTGTTTAGTTAGTCGTAAAAAGTATAATTTATTAGCAATATAGATGGAAATTTTATAAAACAAATAAATTAAACCTTTGTTTTAGGTTAATATGACATTACAGATTATTATTACATTTTATTGATTAATAAACTGTATAGATTAATTATTAAATATTGTATAAGACTGATGTTTGACGACCGTTTGGTGCAACGGCAGTGATCCTGCCTTTCGCACCGACGGTCCCGGCAAATGTTTGTATGATGAATACGAGCATTTGTACCTGAGTCATGGGTATTTTTATATATTTCTATTAATATTACATATCTATGTATCATATATGTATGTCTATCCGTTAACCTAGTATCCATATAACAAGCCTTACAGTGCTTACTTTGGGCTAGGCTAATTGGTGTGAATGTAAGAAATATTTATTTATTATTTGCATGCCCAGCTGGGTGAACGTGTAATGCACTTAATAGTACTATTATCTATACTATCTTTTAATGTACCACATTCTTGCTAAATAAATTATGTTCTATTCATTTGCGCAAATGCGCAAGAGTGCTGGGTGTGAGCCCCTGTAGAGTTGCGTTTACGTCGTATGACTTGACTTGTCATAAAGACGAGGGTTCGAATCCAAATTGATGTGAACTTTTTGAACATATACTTTTATATATTAACAAAAAGTGCATTTTTAATGCTTTAAAAAACAAAATTAAATAAGATATAAAAATATACCTATAAAATCAACCATTTCTCTAAGTTCTTAGGTAGTATCCGAACTTACGACCTTTCGCTATACGGGCGAGGTAATAAAGTATGCACAGTATATGTAATTCTTAGTTAGGGACTGGTTAGATAGGTAGTTTAGCGAGGCTTGTTCCGCACTTAGCCTCTTGATTGAGCCATTCTGCGTAACTTGGGGTTTCAGCCAACCCCATTCATGCCAGAAGGTTAGCAACCTTTTGAGGCTGCTTTAGGTCTCTGGGTTGGATGTTGGGAATTGGAGAAGCTGTGTCCATTGATTTTCCACGCTCCTGCATTTCATAAGCACGTGCTGTGGAGTTTTTTCCATGCAGCCTATGCACAGAGGACTGTCAGTCACACCTATTGTAAACAGGTGCGTGTTCAAAGGGCAATGTAAAGTTATTATGCCTATAACGTTGCGAATTTTGTCCTTATTTAGTTTGATAAGGTTGCGGGTCAACCTTTTTGATGCCACCGGAACTGCATTCTTTGTCTGCCTGCATCCTTCACTTGTTTTTCATTCTTTCAAGTGTTTTTTTCTGTATTACGGCGTAACCATGTTTTGATTTTTTCTTTGTAGCAGTGGTTTCGGTCTATATAATGTTGTATTTGAGCCCCTTTTGGCCAGTTTATCCACTGCGTCATTGCCAAGTGAGTTAATGTGTTGTTTAATCCATTGCAGTTCACTTTATTTGTTCTCGCGATGGATTGAAGTATGTTATGGCATTCTAATATAAGGGCTGAGGAGAAAATCTATATTTCTTTGTAGGACTTGAAGAACGGATGCACTGTCTGAGATGATTTTGATATCGTATTTTCTGACTTCTCTGGCTGCACCCGCCTGCGCCGCTTTGGTAATGCTTATGCATTCGGTGTGAAAAATATTGTTTAGCTCACCGAGGGTTGATGATATTTTGATATTTAGGTCGTTCGAGAAGACTTCGGCTCCAGTATCGTGTACGGTTTTAGAGCCGTCTGTGTATATCTTGACGTCATTGATGCCACACCTTCGATCAAAGACATATTAACTCGGTTTCTATGTTTAAGAAGAGGTATTTTCTTTAGAATTCCCTGCAGATCTGCCGAGTGTATTTTTTCTATGTTTCGCTACCATAAGCAAATTTATTCAAGGACAACCGACAAGTCAAACACTTAAGTATGAGTTGATGCTGTCGTGCATAATTTTATCAAAGGTTCCTTCTATGTCTATAAAAGCAGCTAGTGTTGATACAACTTTGTGCAGTGCTGACTCTGTTGATCTGCCTTTTCTGGAAGTATGTTGTTCGGGATGTAGTGGTTTATTTTTAGGTCTCTATCCCTAAAGTGTCAATCTACTAGTCTTGGCAAGGTTTTCAGGAGGAATAATGTTAGACTAATCGACCTAAAGGATTTGTCTTTCCTGGTTTAGGTAGGAAGACTATTTTCGCGTCTCTCCATATCTTGGGTATATATCCAAGCTAAAAGCTAGGCAGGCCGTGTAAATTGGTAATAGGTACCTGGCTGTCTGTTTGAGTTGCCATTGTAGCAGGGCTGGGAATATCCCATACAGTCCTGCAGACTCAAAAGTTACGGACTAATAAATTGGTGTGACGTTTAGGAAATTGGTTCATAATATCAATAACAAACGACTTGACCCGGTATGGGGTATGCGCGAGGTCGCATACGAGTATGGTCAGCCGATAAATATGGACATATTACTATAAATGTATTTTATACAATGTTTTGAGCAGTTTTTAACTTAATTTATTTTATAATACATAGTTTTATTTTTAAACTCTTGATAGGATGAATATTTCCATAAGGCAACGAAGCAATGTTGGCAGTTAATTGGTCTTAAGATAAAATTATAAGTTTTAGCATGTTAAATACATTTTATTGAAGTTTTTGACATATTTTACCATATATGATTGCTTAACGCTTTAACATATCTGATGGCGAGGAATAAGACCTGATCCTCGCCAGCACCGGCCCACGTAGTAGCTACGGGCTCCCCAAACAAGTGTTTATCAAACACTTTATAAAAGCAGCTCAATATGATGACGAAAGATTACACTAGTTATTTTTATTGATTTTATAATTCTAACTAACTCAATATAATATTCAAGGTGAGGTTTTTTTATTAAGCTCTTGATTAGGAGCACAAGAAGTGAACAAATCACAAAATTAAAACTGATTATTTGATGGTTTCTATAAATCAGATCATATTTATTTGCATGTGCAGCTGAGACACAGATACTACATATAATAGGTTAAGCTATTCCGTATTTCGCCATATTATAGCATAAAGTAACAATCATTTATACATTTTGTTTATTATTGAATTAGATTAATTACATTTTCAATCATAAAACAATCAAAATCATTTGCCATCAAAAAATTCTATCACTCTGTAGTTCTGGTGAGCTGTGAATTTTTTATTTATAATTGTCGTATCATGTAACATTGAAAACTCTTCTGAATACAAAAATAAAATCTGTTTGCCACAGCCTTCTCTGCAATTCTAATTTTAAAGCAACAAATAAAATTAATAATTTCAGTGGCCGAATGGGACAACTTTGTTTGGGTTGGATCTATTTGACAACGACGTACCTCAAGAGTTAGAGCAACGTTATATCGTGGACGCACTCACAGATCGAGCTGTAAAAAGTAAGTTGAAGGTTGGTTTTATTATTTCTTAATCGAATTTTGATAATTACTAAACATTAACTAAATATTACACATGAACTAAACACATGTTTAAAGTCCCTGAAAGAGAAATATCGTTGGAATTGAACGTATCTTTGTTCGGTGTTGCTTGGTCGCTCAGTAGACAATATTCCAATATTGGAAACCAGGAAGTTAATAAAAACAACAAGTGTTTGAATATAACGTTATACACGTACCTGTTTAATGACTTGGAGTTTGCGATACGTTGTTATTAGGTGCATACTTATTGATAATGAAATATAAGAATATAATGAAATGGATGTTTTAATGTTGTGAATATTATATAAATTCTTGATTTAACAAGCAAAAACAGTTTCCACACTTTATGGTATACCTCTTATAAAATATCTTAATTTGTCTAATAAAAGAAAGGGAAAAATATTTGCATGTTAAACCTAAAAAATATGATGCACAGGCAAGGCAGGTAGACATAAATAAAGGTGAAGGCACGCCTCGACGCGAATAGAGGAATATGTATATTTGTGATGGTATTTAGGATCTAATCCCTCTTTTGTCCTTAATATAATTCCAAAATAGTTTCGTGTTTTCACGGATGCTAGATTCAGTTTTTTTTTATATATTTATCGTTGCAAACTTTGAATAGTTTATGACAACGCTCGCGCAATAAGTCGTATTCAAGCTTGTCACGCGGGTTTCCAAATTTAACTAACTTATTAGGAATCTTATCCTTTTCTTTGATCAAATTAATTCATTTTGCGTTAAACCATGCTGGGTACTTTGAAGATCGAAGTTTACGCTTGGGGACATTTTTTCAATAGATTGTTTGAGAACTAGATAAAAAGCCGAAACCATTAGATTCACATCACCGATACCCTCGAAAGTTGCTCTCCAATCAATCTCAAGCAATTTAGACAGTATCACAGAATAGTCAGCTTTGTAAAAGTTATAATCATGACGTGGCTTAGGAAGAAGTACAGCATTGCAGGTATCACTAGATGGGATGGTAAATACCAAATTGGGAAGGCGGGGATTCAATCTGGTTATCACTTGATACACCTTATGTTAGGTTTAGAAACATATCCTTCATTTATATTACTTATGACTAACTCTAGAAATCTTCTTTCTGCATTAGGTATGTTGTTACGTTGATGCAGAAAATTAAATGCCATAAAATATATAAGTGAATAACCTAAACGTTAGTTATAATTTGTTGGTAACATATGAGTATTGTCACCTTGAGAACACCAGTTAATAAAATTCAGTTTGAAATCACCCAAAATTATAATTATATATTTATATGTGATTATACTGATTTTACAGTAATCCAGCATCACAATACGTCTAACCCGCTCTTCCTTCACATTACGCACAACGCTCCGCACGCAGGTAACCTCGGCAGTGGCCTACAGCCTCCTCTCAACTCCGGTGTCAATAATAGGCACATCGCAAATTCAAACAGGCGGCTATATGCAGGTAGGCCTTACTAGAACTGTGATGCTTTTAGTTGATGTTATTATAATACTTCACTGTCGCTTCTAATCTTCGAATGGTTTCTAATTTAAAGCAATTTTAAATGAATTCGAAGCAATCGCTATAACATGTGTTAAAGTGCTAATAAGTTTTTATTATTTTGATTACAGAAGTAGTAAACAAAATTGATAACTCTGTAAGCAGAGTGGTCAAAGCTCTCGCTAACAAGGGAATTATAGACGACACTGTAATAATATTTGTTTCTGACAATGGAGCGCCTACAGTAGGATCTAACGCTAACTGGGGTGTGAATCTTCCACTGAGAGGAATTAAATACACGCCATGGGAAGGTGCAGTTCGGGTCCCTGCCTTTATATGGCATTCTTCATTCCAACCTAGAATTTGGAATGGCTTAATGCATATTAGTGACTGGATGCCGACATTAATTGCTGCGGCGGCCGGACAGTTCAAAGGTAAAATAGACGGGGTTAATCAATGGGGATCTATAGTACAAGACGGTAAATCTAAAAGAAGGGAAGTTCTTTTGGCTGTAGAAGATAGCAACAGGAATGTATATGCAGCATATAGGGCAGGTGACTACAAAATTGTCGTTGGAAATGTGACTGGATTGAATAACGGATACTATGGAGCCGAAATTATGAGCAATAAATGTGTATATCAACCGGAGTACTTTCCCACATTGAAATCATGTGAAGTTGCTAGAATATTTGAGGGAATGGGAATGTATTTGGACTACTTTGATGTTCTTGCGACCAGGTCGGCTGCTACTATAACCCAAGAAGATCCTGTAAGAGATCCCACGCCATGTGTACCATCTCCAAGTAAGTACATATTCTATGTATGTAAAAAAACGATAACAAAGAATTTAACACGGTCGATTTCAAAACTATAGAACCTGACTATCCTTTTATTTAAATTTCATAAAAGTAATTTAAATGTTATATTTGCAGCACGCGGTTGCCTTTTCAATATACAGCGGGATCCTTCAGAGCGCCATGATCTTTGGGATCGTGCTAATAAGATCGCAGTTTTACTAACAAGTAGACTTCGAGGTTTGTGGGCATCACAATTGAGAAGGGGAGCCATTAACATCCAAGCGCAAGCGGACCCAGTCAATTTCAACTACATATGGAGTCCGTGGTTATCACAGAATTCAAAAAGTGCAGACAAAACCAATAAAATGGACAGATCATCAGTGTTAAATGTTCAGGACACTACGAAAGCAAATCCAATAAATTGTAATGGTACAACAGGAATAAGGAACTTTTTTTGTATATTAAGGAGCATGTTTTAAATAGTTTTCTTCCAATTATAGAATTCAATCTATTTAAATGAGGTTCAATACATGAATACTCATTAAATAGCTAATTTTAAGTAGGTATTTTAATAATTATTTTTATTTGAAACAGAGTTAAATGTTCTAATTTGCTATCTGTGATTTTAATTAAAATAGTAATATTAAAGGTTTTGTAATTGTTCAAATACTTTCAAGTCATAGTTTTTAAATATGCAATATAAAAACTATTTTCTAAACCTTGTATAGTATGTTGGAGCTTAATGGATTGTGGTTAGTGCTTCAGCAATTTCTCTCAAGGGCCCGATGACCCAAAATTTTATTATCTCGAGCTCTTTCGTATTTCGAGCAGCTTTTTCCAGAGCAAGTCAATGCATTAGCATCAACTGTACCAGTAGTTGTTGGTATTTTGCATGAGCCCATGTGACGGCTAATGGTCCATTCATCCAACGATGATTTTTTCATACATTAGAAAGAGCAGCTATTCAGCGATGAGGACGTCAGCATAAGCTGATGACGAAAAAACCCATGAGGATAATAAATTCCTGGTATTTCTTCAAAAGGTTTATTTTATTTATATATAAGAAATGCATAGTCATTAACTTAACGAAAATCACATTGACTATTTTAATACACTTTTTGTGAATTTTTATAAGGTCATTATTGAATATTCCAAGAAATAAGCACTCACTGTACAAAACACACCTAATTTGTTGGCACATAAAAATAAGTCATCTCAATAGTTCTCGGTTCAGTACTTAGTTTTATGTACAGTACTTATAAATGTTGTAGCTTTGTTAAGAATAATGTTATAACGCGTTTTATTTAATTTTTACCTTAAAATTTAACTTATTGAAAAATAAAATATGAATGGTAAATATTATTAAGGAATGTTCATAAAATGTATAGTGTCAAAGATCAATGAAATGAAAATATAAAAATTATAAATGAATTATGTTTTGTGCGAACATGTTTTTATTTCGGTAGTGTAATATTGTATGTATTTTGAAATTCTAAAGCCAAACCACAGTGACACAAATAAATCTTTAATTGCTTACCTTGCCACGGATGAGCCACATACATAGTGAGTAGTATGTAAGAAATTTAGTGCGAACTATAACGGTGGGGAGCTCAATGGCGCATGAATAAGCCAAATAGGTGAAGCCACTTTCAATCCAAATGGGTCAGATCAGATATTGAGCTTCAGAAGGCATGTTCATCTGTTGAATCCGACTGTATCTTCAGTCGCTCAGCAGTTACGAACCCACTGTGGACCCAATTGGGGGTTTATAGCCCATTTCTCTATTGCGTTTATCCATAAGAAGTTTTATGGTCTGAAAGGTCTTTTATACTGCGAGTGGAGTCTTTTATACTGATGACGATCACAATGTAATTTTCACAATAAAACTTCATAATTACCCAGACGATTACATTTAAGGCAGAAGAGTTTTGTTATATTGTTGTTTACCTACATTTTCAATCTGTACGAATATGTTAGTAAAAAATCGTTTATATATAAAAAAATAAAAACTTTCATTATTAATGTGCAATACTTTATACGACGTTAATATACTAATAATAAATGCGTTTTTGATTAAATATAGTTTTAGTTTTTTAATGTTTAAAAATATATTCCTTCAACAATTGTAAACAATCTTGACATCTTCGCAATTCATATTTTGCACTTTCAAGTACCTATCCTTATTCCACCAAATAAGAATTAGTTAATTTGAATTATAATTTTAACACTATTATATGTGCCAAACATTAGAGAAACTGTCAGCAAAACCAAAACTGTGTTAGAAGGCCATCTAGGATATGCCGACAGATGTATTATCACTACGTTTTATTCCGAAGCCATGCCTGCCTAGCATGAGCCACTTGAGCTATCTCGCGCACGATTGAAGATAAGTTTCGTCGATATCGACATATATCTCGTTGTCCTTAACATGTAGACAAACGGATGCTGCCTCTTGATATATGATTGCAGACTCCTTTTTTATCTAATATAGCCACATCGGTAGAGTTCAGTCAAATAATGTTGTGTGTTTTACCCATTTATTTACTTTTTGGAAATGTAGATGACAACAATTTTGACATTGGATGACAACAATTTTGACTTACATACCGCCCTAGCATGTGCTACTTGAGATATCTGGCGCACGATTGAAGAGAAGTTTGCTAATAGCGATATAGTCTCGTTTTCTCAAACATGTAGAAAAACTATTTTTGCCTTTTGATATATGATTATCCCATCAAAAACAATACTTGTCAAAAAAACCAAGTCTCGCAACTCAGTTGTTCTACGGTAAAAAGTTGTGAGATCCATGTAATACCAAGTCGGTTATTAATTTATTCAGTCCCTACTTAAGCGAATTTCTGTCTTGATACGTCCAGTCCCTAAGACCACGATCGTGGTCCATAACAATTGAAAATCAATTGTGTCTGGAATCTCCTTACTCGAAGCATTAAGTTGTTACGTAATAATTAACAGCATCTTATAGTGACGCATATCAATATTAAAAATCTCTATTGTTTTATATAAATATATCGACTCGGCCATCGCATGAAAACACGTGAAAATTAAATTATTTATTGCGATGGCCGAGTCAATATATTTATATAAAACAATAAAGATTTTTAATATTGATATGCGTCACTATAAGATGCTGTTAATTATTACGTAACAACTTAATGCTTCGAGTACGGAGATTCCAGACACAATTGATTTTCAATTGTTATGGACCACGATCGTGGTCTTAGGGACTGGACGTATCAAGACAGAAATTCGCTTAAGTAGGGACTGAATAAATTAATAACCGACTTGGTATTACATGGATCTCACAACTTTTTACCGTAGAACAACTGAGTTGCGAGACTTGGTTTTTTTGACAAGTATTGTTTTTGATGGGATCTCATTGCTTTTTTTTAGTTTTTTCTTGATTCATACACCAAACACTATTTATATTCCAAATTTGAAGCTTCTAGGTCTGCTAGAAGGGTCTTAGAATTTTGATGATCGGTGAGTCAGTCAAGTATTGTTTTTGACGGGATCTCATTGCTTTTTGTATTTTTTTTAGTTTTTCCTTGATTCATACACCAAACACTATTTATATTCCAAATTTGAAGCTTCTAGGTCTGCTAGAACTGTCTTAGAATTTTGATGATCGGTGAGTCAGTGAGTGACAAAATTAAGAAATTTGACCCGTTATAATTCTTAAACTACTAGTTCAAATTGAATGAAACTTGAAATATACCGTGTCTTTACAATGCCTGCATGGTTACTGAAAATTCAGTCTTCTAGTTTTATCCACAACGAAATTACAGGGGGTCGAAAATGGCCTAAATTGCTTCGAGAAAAGGATGGTACGTCCGTGCCGCTTTTTTGCTTGACTTGGCGGGGGCACTGCCGTGCCCCCAGATAAACTACTTTATTATTTAACTTAGCCACACCGTTATCGTTTATTTTATTGGTATTGTGTTTTCACCCTTTTATTGACTTTTTGGAAATGTGATGAAACCAAACGGATAAAAACTGTCGACAAAACGCTATTGCTATGTTAGAGTTTGTAGACAAAAATCCGCGGCTATGTAAAACTACTCTTTTGACATAAGAAATCGACTTCTAAGCGCAATCATGTTGGAGACGGTGACGACAAATGACTAAAACACGAGAAAACGGGTCGACAAAATTTTGTCGTGTTGCGTATGCTAGGCGAGCTAAACGTCAGACAGCCCGTGCGTTTCTAATTACATATAACCATGTTAAAACTAAATCAACAGAACATATCTACAATCCGACATGATTTTGGGAAACGTAAGAATAAAGAGATTGTCAAAAATGTTATACTTAAGAAAAGCATATTGCCTTATAATAAAAGCACAGCTGAAACAATATATTGATTATACATTTTAGACGATTTCATCTACATGTAAATATATCAAGTAAATTATAATATTAGTTCACATGAATTTGCTGATTTCTACACACACTCAATCATGGAGATAATCCTGTAAGGCAATAGTAGCTTTAGTTCATGTTATACATTTGGAATGTTTATTTTTAAGGTTTTCTACAAACAAAAAATCTAGTTATAAAAAAATATTGAAATAAAAAAAGAAACACAGTTATATGCCTTCTTGTTCCTTTCGTAGAATTAATTTCCTTTTTATTGCAATAAATACAGAACTGAACGCCTGGCGGCATACACGACTGGTCAACCGGTAAGGGTGTTTAAGCATACGAGCTATAGAATATAACAAAAATCTAAATTTTTATATTTTATGCTATTTAGGTACTAAACTGTGAGATTATTATATGTGACGAAGTTTTTACTATCTGCTTTTTTCCATCGGACATCCAGACGCACTGCAGGCTACCACCCTTTCTTAGTTGCTATTCCTACCTGTCGCACCATGCGCTTCTCAACATCATTATAATGCACACAGCAAAGGAGTGGAACTCCCTCCCTGCGTCTATTTTTCCGAGTGCTTATAACCCGTCCGTTTTTAAAGCCAGGGTGAATATGCACCATCTGGGTTAGCTCGTTCCATCGTGGATCCTGTCTTGGCCCCCGCGCTTTATTGGGATCAAGAGCCCATTCAAAAACATCCCATCAAAAAGAACCCATTCAAAAAAATACTAGAAAAAATGAAACGCTATCCGGGCGAACGATCTTGCATTTGAGCTATTGAGACTTGACAGATATGTTAAACTTTTCTCAGTACTTCTTTCTTAGTCTTTAGTTGATTACTAGCGCCATCTCCTAAACTACTATCTCTAACATCGAATGTAAAACTTTTACAAGTATCGAACAATCGGTAAAGAAAAAATGGTTATTGATTATAATATTTTTACAGTTTTCTTTTTCGAAAGAAATTTTTATTGCATAATCATAGTATGCCGCAATTTTGTATCACTATAACAAAGTGACCAGGGTTTCTACCTAACATTTGTCCTTAAAACTTACACATAAAATGTGTAAGATTAAATAGTTTTTCAGGTATAGGTATGAGTATATGAAAAACAATTATATAATGCACTGGCTGTGCCCGGCGCGTTTTTCTCGCTGGTCATACGTAAACGAAAAACAAGCGCTATTGCATCGTCAAAAATCATAGAGTTTTAAACGTATTTCATAATTTAGTGTCTTAAGTGTTGAAATATATTATTTATTAGTTTTCTTTAAAAAATAAAGCTCTATATACTATCCTTTGACCAAAATCACCACTAATAAACGAATGTTAGTAACTTTTAACGTATTTTTGATTTAAGGTTATAATCAAATTAGTTTAAAATCAACGCAACGCAAATCTATGGACTATTATTGTATTTGGAATGGGATGTGGACTTTTAATTGTTTTTTTTTTGTATTGTTCCGATGAATGCGGTTTTGTTAAATAAGTCCACGCTCGTGAATTATAATTGTGTTTTTATTTTTCGTAAAAGCGGTTTCAAACGCAATTCTCGAATAAATCTACTAATTTTCTCAGTAATCCGTTAAACTTACCGTAGTCGTTAGAAAGTACCTTCGTAAATCGTTTCAAAATATTCCAATGGCTGAATCATAATCAATGTGTTGTAGATGTGTATAAGAACTTGAATTGAAAATACGCGCATTCATAACAGAAATAAACTCTTCAATCTGCGAAAACCCAAATCTGCTAGCCACTATATTAGAGATAGCAGCAATATTTCCATTATTCACCTCCGTATTTTTCGTTTCGACACATTGATGTTTTTAAGTTTTTTGACAAACAGTTGAAAATATCTTGCTAAACAGTTACAAATCGTAAAAATGGGATTTATGATGCAACTGGAGCATTAGATTATAGAAGTTTACTTTTCGTTGTCCTTTTACTGGTTGGTAGTAGAACCAAGTTCTTTATGATAGTGTTAATTAATTATGAGTCATAAAAGATCAGACTTTAGTACATATTCTCTTGTATAGGTTTTATTTGTAAACCTTTGTATAGAGTCAAAGTACTTTTAAGTAAACAATAACGTATTTAGAGTAATTTACTTGCACGGTAAATATTTATGATACTAATAATTAGAACATGGTTACAATTTTCCTGATTCTTTACTATTTTTGGGTTTATCAATGACTACTTAAGATTTGCTTTAAGTAGAATTAAAAGTACTAAAAGTTTTAGTTGAAATTTCATACACAAATAGGGGTTTTGTTATGGTGCTAATGTACTATTGTATACAGATTTGTTGCCCTTATACAATATTTTACTATATCTGTGAATCTACAGTAGATGTGCGCTATATTATGTATATGTGCTCATCGTAGTGGAGCCTAATAGAGGATTTGGGTTCACTCGAGCGCATCAGATTATCATAAAGTGCGTTATTTTGCAACCTTTTGAGTACTTCCACCATATATAAGACTTTATTATAGGATCGTGAGTCTCAGGCAACCTATAAGAATAGTAAAAAAATCGATTGCTAGAATAACTCCAGATAAGGTGGGTTTTACATGTTGAGAAGTGTGCATTTCAATAATCATACAATATGAGCGTGACGTATAGGAGTTGGAGTTTTCAAAGCTTGCAACTTGCTTTATTTTGAAAGAAATAATTAAAAAAAAACAAAAAATATATAAACTTTTATTTTTTTATCGGCATTATGAATCTACATCTACAATAATATTATAAAGAGGAAAGATTTGTATTTTCATATTTTTGTATGTTTGCAATGGATAAACTCAAAAACTACTAAACCGATTTTATAATTTCTTTCACTATTGTAAAGCTACATGCATGCTGAGTAACATAGGCTATATTTAATGCTAGAAAATTTTTAAGAATTTTGTCCACCCGTGTGAAGTCGGGACGGGCTGCTAGTCTTTCTGTTCTGTGCGTGCAGATGCAGTGAACTATGTATTCCCCACTCCGAAACTCTTTCCCTTCTTTTTTCTATCTCTTACTCTCTCGTAACCTTACCTACTTTCTACTCTACTTGCGTCGCCATGACTTTGGCGTCATTTTTTTCAATTGGTCAGAACAAGAATACCCTTCCAAAGAATTGTCAGATTGTGGGTCAGAACATAGGGCATCAAGTTGAATCGCCTGTATAATAAGCTGATGCGTTCGAGTAATTCAAAATAGCGATATTTGCCGCTATGATATAGTCCGAATCGCTTCTTTCAGGTTCACTTAACGTCCTCTCTAAATATCGGTCGCGCCTGAATATTTTTTTCTCGGTTTCAACCCTTCCATACAGTAAAACAAACTGGCAGATTACCATACCTCCAATATCAGAGACACGTATACAGTATCAATATCTGACGTGCTAACTGTTGAACTCTCAGAACAATAACTAAAGCAATAGAAGCCGTGCAAAAATAACAACACAATACGTTACTTCGTACTATTTTGACGTATACAGTTGTAAATGTGTAAGAAAGAAATAAGTATAAGGCTTTTGTTTCGTAATTTATAAGGTTGTGACTAGTTTCCCTTACGTCAGTGATGTAACGGCATCAATATTACTATCGATAAAAATAAAATTAAAAACATT
This sequence comes from Calamotropha paludella, assembly GCA_927399485.1. Lineage (NCBI taxonomy): Eukaryota > Metazoa > Arthropoda > Insecta > Lepidoptera > Crambidae > Calamotropha > Calamotropha paludella. The sequence continues at coordinate 13,056,538 of OV656809.1, forward strand.
TAACTTTTTTATGCTGTTGGTATGTCAATGACACTAGAACGGACGGTAATGTGTCATAATAAACACGTGTAGAATCTGCAATATGAACATTTTTATAATGCAGTATTCACGGGGAGAATTTTGTACTCGAACCAATTTATTTATTAGATTTGCTGTCTTCAGTATCTAGAGAAACCAGGTAGGTACGGTTAAAAAATTGCACCTTGTTTCTATTTTAAGTTAAACCTCTAGCAGTACATTGGTGAACACTGCATTCAACGTTATATTTTTTTTTAATTTAAAAAGAGGAAAAATTTTAAAGGAAAATTAATCGATTATTTAAATAAAATTAACAAACTATTATTTTATACATATTTATTTATTAAACAAATTTGAGGTTTTCATGTGGCTCAAATGACTGTAGTCTAAAATGTTTGGAACAAATGTGACTGTGCGCTTTCTGTGTCCAATTGATCCTTGAAATACGTTGTATCCATTCATTTTTAATAGTTTCATCTTTGGGAAATCTAAAGCAAAACTTAAAAACCAAAAAGGTTGACATCGATAACAAAAAACACATCACTATCATATAGAAAACAGAAAGCATGAAAATAAGACAATTTAAACCAAAACTCATGAGAAATCTATTTGAAATAATAATTTACTACAATTTTCTAAAAATACCGTTGTTATATTGTCAAAAATATGAGAATTTTGAAACAAAACTCACCGATGAAATGATAACACCTCATCCGTATTTTCTTTCCGTGATATATTAGACTTGCAGTCTGGTACAACACAAGCCATTCTGGACGCGTACTCCAAAATGTCTAAAGCGTCTGTATGCAAACTTTCCTGTTGTTTTATCACCAAATTCCTTGTAAAATAATATAATTTCACGCTAGCCACTAACAAAGCTGTTCGGCCACTATAATACGACCGCATTGAATTTGGTCTTACTTCAGAAACACCGTTCATCAAACAAGTATTTTTAATTTGATAGTATTAAATTACAACCAAATTAGAACCATTTGACATTTGTACTTTGAGAGTTTGTGACAATGACAAGAAAAACTGAACTTGCAATAGTTGTCTATTTCGCTCTTACCCATGTATGTTAGATTACTTTAAGTGAATACGAGAGCTGTTAAATTTTAATTTTAGCACGGCTTCTATAGCTTTAGTTATTGTTCTGAGGTTGAACCTGCATTTTTTTCTTCTATCATAAACACTCTACTACTGGCCAATGCATATTCTTTTCGTTTAAATTAAGCATAGCAACTATCACTCTGTAACTAAGTTTATGTAAATAAACACTGTCAGCTATTACACCCTCAGAACAATAACTAAAGCTATAGAAGGAGTGCTAAAATAACAACACAATACGTTAGTTCGTACTGTTTTGACTTATACAGTTGTAAATGTGTAAGAAAGAAATAAGTATGCTGATTTTGTTTCGTAATTTATAAGGTTGTCACTAGTTTCCTTTACGTCAGTGATGTAACGGCATCGATATAACTATCGATAAAAATAAAAACATTTCAACTTTTTTTATGCTGTTGGTATGTCAATGATACTAGAACGGACGGTAATGTGTCATAATAAACACGTGTAGAATCTGCAATATGAACATTTTATAATGCAGTATTCATGGGTAGAATTTTGGACCAGAACCAATTTATTTATTAGATTTGCTGTCTTCAGAATCTAGAGAAGCCAGGTAGGTACAGTTAAAAAATTGCATTTTGTATAGGTATATCATATTAGCCTACATGTTTCTATTTTAAGTTAGACCTCTAGCAGTACATTGGTGAACACTGCATTCAACATTATATTTTTTATAGGTATAGATTAAAAAAGAAGAAAAAATTTAAAAGAAAATTTGTCGATTATTTAAATTTAATGACCCAACTATTATTTTATACATATTTACTTATTATTTTCATATTTTTATATACTACTCTGTCAAGAAAGTACCGGGAAAAGATCAATAATATACAAAATGTTTGTTATTCATTCAAATTTATTTTATCACCTTCAAAGTATGCTCCTTCAGAAACGATAAACTTACGCCAAAATTTCTTACTCTTTTCTCTGCTACAATTTTCTGTAAATTAGATATCAGTTCGCGGATATCTGAATCAGTATTTGTGTCAACTGTGGTCATAGATTTGGGGCGTTTACTTGGTGGTTCATAATTCCTTCTGAATCCGATAGTGGTTTCTGAAACACAAAAATATTAATGGAAATAAGCTATCATTATTATTTGGAATACACGGTGCCAAAATGTTAATTAAAAATCTGAATATTTATTGGTACGATCGAATAAATTATATGACAAAGCAAGACTAAGATAATGTTTGGAATAAAAAAGGAGCAATTTCATGTTCTGTAAATGTAATGTAGGTATAGCATTTGCTTTCAGCCACCGAAATTTAATGTTTTTATGTGGCTCAAATGACTGTAGTCTAAAATGTTTCGAACAAATGTGACTGTGCGCTTTCGGTGTCCAGTTGATCCTTGATATACGGTGTATCCATTCATTTTTAATAATTTCATCTTTAGGAAATCTAAAGCAAAAAGTAAAAACCAAAAATGTTGACATCGATAACAAAAAACACATCACTATCATACTATCATATACAAAACAAAAGGCATGAAAATAAGACAATTTAAACCAAAACTCATGGAGAAATCTATTTGTAATATTAATTTACTACAATTTTCTGAATATACCGTTGTTATATTGTCAAAATATGAGAATTTAGAAACAAAACTCACCGATGAAATGATAACACCTCATCCGTATTTTCTTTTCGTGATGTATGAGACTTGCAGTCTGGAACAACACAAGCCATTCTGGACGCGGACTTTAAGATGTCTGAAGCGTCTTTATGCACACTTTCTTGTTATTTTATCACGAACTTCCTTGCAAAATAATAAAATTTCACGCTAGCCGCTTACAAAGCTGTTCGGCCACTGTACTACGACCGCATTGAATTTGGTCTTACTTCAGAAACAACGTTCATCAAAGACGTACTTTTAATTTGGTAGTATAATATACAACCAAATTATAAATACAACCATTTGACATTTGTACTTTGAGAGTTTGTGACAATGACGTGAAAATAAAACCTTAAAATTGTTGTCTATTTCGCTCTTACCCATGTATGTTAGATTACTTTAAGTGAATACGAGAGCTGTTATACAGTTTTTATTTTAGCGCAGCTTCTATAGCTTTAGTTATTGTTCTGAGATTACACCTGTAATAGCTGACAGTGGAAGGAAACGTCGGGTTAAGAATTTTCAGCCACATCCCATAACCTTATGGGATATGGCTGAAAATTCTCAACCCGACGTTTCCTCTGCCCCTGCTACTCTGCAACAGCAAAAAATAATGGTTTCATCGCAGTCATCGATTCCCGTAAAAAAAATGGAAGGGTCAAAAAACTACACAACATGGAGTTTTGCAGTCAAAATGTTCCTCATTAACAACGATTTGTGGGACTGTATCGAGCATCCAGAGGAATTCCAGAAAGAGGTACCTGATTTTAAGAAACAAGATCAAAAAGCTCGATCAAAATTATGCCTGTCAGTCAAGGAACATATTTACCCAGTCCTGTATAATGTCCGCTACCTCACCCGCTGATACTTGGGAGAGACTTCGAGTGCTGATTGTGGGCTACTCAGAAGACTTACACTACTACAAGAACTTTTCAGAGCCAAGCTCAGTGGTCACCAAAGCATGGATAGCTATGTGAACGGAATACGCAACACATATCAGAAATTGCTTCAAGCAAACAAAAAAATAGAAGACGAGTTTGTCGGTGTTATTATGTTGGCAGGTCTACCAGAGGAGTATAACCCAATGGTCATGGCTTTTGAGAACTCCGGTATGAAAATTTCGTCTGACACGGTTGCCTAAATGCTGCTCAAACAAGACCTAAGACGCACACCTACAACGTCGGCAGCTTCTGATAATGCTTTTGTATCTATACCGTCACCTAAGTTTATGAAGTGTACTTATTGTAAAAAGAATGGCCATTTGTACAAAAATTGACGTAAACGTAAAGGGAAGAAGCCTGCTCTTAGTGAGAATGTACTTTAAGATAGTACTAATTATACATCTGATTCCCTTTTATCATGTTTTAATGTTTCGCTCTGAGGTACATCTAGCCGCTTCATCCTAGACTCTGGTGCTACGCGTCATATGTGCCACAAAAGGGATTGGTTTGCGAAACTAACTCCACTAGTTAAGCCTATTCCTGTGGCCAACAATGAGCAAGTCCTCAGTGAAGGTCAAGGCACTGTAAATATAAACGTTCCCAACTCGAGTGTAAATAAAGTCTCTGATATATTATACGTCCCTAGGTTAGCTGTAAATCTCTTATCGGTAGGTAGTATTGTAAGTTAAGGTTTCGTTGTAGTTTTAACGTCAAAAGGAGCATCAATTTTCCGTCAAGGGGAATGTACAATTTCTGGTCATAGTCTAGCAACTGCATCCATACACAATGGCATGTTTACACTAGACATTACAGAAATGGCACTTTTGACAACTGCCAAAGAGTCAGCATCTCTCTGGCATAGACGTCTAGGACATAGAAATGTCAAGTCTATGAAAGTTCTAAAAATTAAAAAGATTGGGGTAAACTTCATAGACAATTTCAATGAGACCTGCATTCCTTGCGTCCAAGGCTAAAACGTTTGGGTATTTGGGTATTTACTCAAAACAAAATCCGAAGTGTTTGAAAAATTCGTAGAATTCAAACATTTGGTTGAAAACCAAACCAATTTAAAAATTTAAATTCTACGCTCCGATAATGGTTGCAAATTTGTAAAAAGTGCAATGTCTGCCTTTCTTAAGGAGAACGGAATCATTCACCAGACATCCGTCCCTTACACGCCGCAGCAAATTGGTATTGCAGAAAGGGTAAATCGTACCATAATCGAAAAAGCTCGAGCCTTACTCCAAGACCAAGCTTTCTAAGGCATATTGGGGTGAAGCAGTGAATACTGCTATTTATTTAAAAAATTACAATCCCTCTCAAGCCTTAAACAACAAGATCCCTGAAGAACTGTGGATAGGCAAGCCAGTCAACCTCTCTCACCGTCGAGTATTTGGTTGTGAGGCGCATGTACTTATTCCTAAAGAATAGCGCAAAAAGCTTGACTCTAAAACACAAGCCTGCATCTTTGTAGGATATTCTACTGAGAGCAAAAGATATCGTGTAATCGATCAACAGAACCCGCAAAAAGTTATTATCACAAGGGATGTTGTCTTTATAGAAGAGAAGCTTCTGGAACCTGTTAAATCTCATCATCCTGAGCAGAGTAATGACGACAGCAGTACTTTAAATAATTTTGAAACCCAAGTTGAAGTTACTGTCCCAACGCCAACTCATGTTTCCAGATCTTAGTCTGAGGAGGCGACAACTGATGAAGTTTTTGATGTCCCATCAGTAGAAGGTGTGCCAGATACCGAAGAAATACCATCAGAATCTCCGTCAGACAATACCGAAGAGCGAGAGCAAGAAGAAGAAGAAGTGCTCCAGTCAAGTACCCCGAGACTGCTAACCTTTCAAGTATTGACTGTGAACCCGATACTTACAAAGAAGTATTAGAGGATAGCCACAAAGCAGAATGGTTAGAAGCTATGAAAGCTGAATACCAATCACTACAAAAACATGGCACCTGGATATTAGCAGACAGGCCTCCTGATAGAAAAACCATCAAGAGTAAATGAGTGTTCAAAATAAAAATAAATACCAATGGAGAAATCGCAAAGTACAAAGCACGTCTTGTGGCAAAAGGTTTTACACAAGTGTACGGCATAGACTATGGGTAAACTTTTTCTCCTGTCGCCAGACTATCTTCTATTAGGTTATTAATAGCTTATGCAGTTAAGCTGAACCTTAACATCGAACATTTAGATGTCGAAACTGCGTTTTTAAATGGTGATCTAGGATGAAGAGATTTACATGGAAAAACCTGAAGGCTTCGCAGTTGAACCACGCAGTAGGGTATGCTTGTTAAAGAAGTATCTCTATGGCCTTAAGCAAGCTCCACGGCAGTGGAATAAAAAGGTAAGTGAGGCGATGACCAGCTTCTCACTTACTCAAGCGGCATCTGAACACTGCGTTTTCTACAAAAGAGAGGACAATAGTCTCCTAGTAGTAGCAGTATTCGTTGACGACTTTTTCATTCTATGCAACGATGAAGATATGAAAAATCGTTTTAAAACATAATTAGGAAAAAAGTTTGTTGTTAAAGATCTTGGTCCAGTTAAAGACTGCTTAGGAATGAGAGTTGTTCGAAGCGATGGTAAAATCACTCGTCCAAAGGCAATATATCGATAATATTATCGAAAAGTTTGGTATGACTGACGCTATTCCAGTTTCAACCCCTATGGAAACTGGCATGAAACTTACAATCCGTAGTAAGTATGACGAGAAACCAGAGCTTCCATATCAACAGCTTGTCGGTTCACTAATGTAAATTGCAATTGGCACAAGACCAGACATTTCATACACGGTCTCTTATCTTAGCCAATACAATATGCATTACACTGGAGAGCGGCCAAGCGTGTCCTTAAGTATTTGAAAGCCACCAGAGATCTCGCCCATACCTTTACTAGGGACGAAAGTCAGCTTGTAGGTTTTGCTGATGCTGACTATGGCAGTAACATAGTTGACAGGCGTTCCTACACGGGCTACAGCTTCCACCTAAATGGAGCAGCTATTTTGTGGGAATCCCGCAAACAACGCACAGTTGCACTATCCACCACCGAACTCCACCACGCTGAAGCTCTTGGCGAATCCTGTAAGGAAGCCATATACTTATCTTCCGTAGTTAGAGAAGTCTTCAACATTAATCACGCCATCACCATTTACACAGATAACAAGAGTGAATTTAAGCTTACTAAGAATAACACATTTCACGCTCGCACCAAACATATCGACATCATTTCATTCGCGATGCTTTGTCACAATACCATTTCGACCTGAACTACATTCCCACTAAGAACATGACAGCAGATATATTGACCAAACCATTAGCTAGGCCTTCCCACTGTAAATGTGTACAATCTTTAGGCTTAACTTAGATAGGTTCATATCTATTCTTAGTTTTAAGGGTTGTACAGATAAGTTAACTTATGTTAAGGTGTATAGACATGTGTATAGTGATTAGTGTTGTTACGATTTTTATGTCGTGTGTAAATGAGTGTGTACAGAACAGGGTGTTCATGTTACGGGGAGGTGTTGAACCTGCATTTTTTCTTCTACCATAAACACTCTACTACTGGCCAATGCATATTCTTTTAGTTTAAATTAAGCATAGCAACTGTCACTCTGTAACAATTTTATGTAAATAAACACTGTAAGCTATTTACACTAACTATTTTCAAGTGACTATATTTTTAAAAAACCTGTAATGGGTCACCGGCAAAAGAGGGTACGTAATACGAGTATTATTTTTTTTCTTTTCTACCATCTAGTCTTTAAAATTCAAAAGGTCCCTACGACGCTTGAGTAAATCCCCAATTAAACATCGTGGGCTCTCTCTTCTATCATGGGCCGCAGATTCACGTTTTATCTTTTAAACTGTCATAACTCCACTGGGACAGCGTATCTTACTCATGCTGTAGCATAAAACAGTTATAGTTATGTCGCTGTATTTATTATCTTTTGTCTTATTCGACGATAGCTGCATCACAAAACCAGACGGTCCAATATCTTGTTATAATTTTAAATGTTATCAATTGACAGATAGAACAGTGTTATACTTATTATAATCGTAAATATATTCATTAGGCACAGTTAAACTTAGAAATGTGATTGCATAAGTTGTGTTCATACAAGGTAAAATGTTTTAACGATTTCACTGTGTGTGTTGTAATATTGGCGTAAAATTATCATTTAACATTTCGTTGTGTCACTGATGTGATTGTTATTGTGTCTGAATCATTCCGTGTATAACATTAAGTGTACGAACCTATCAACGATATTTAAAAGGTAAGTTGAATTTAATTGTTTTTATATGAGACAATTTTTTTTGTATCGGGATAACATTATATAAAAATAAATTGCTCCTCTATTAATTAAATATAATTACAAGCTATCATGAATGTTGATACCAATGATTGGAGAGAGTCGTAGGATTGTGATAAAATACTAATGTCATGTCACAAACACGAATGTAAAGGGTAATATAAATACCTACTAACAAAGTATCGACGTTTTACTATATATAGATTGATGGTAGGTACGTAAGATTAATTAAATAAATTTTATCTACAATAGGAAAAAGAAATTTAATAAAAAAAATATGTTTAATAATAAATAATTTTAATTGTTTATGTTCTTTTTTCTTTGATAAGCAGTGATCACCCGTAACTTTTTGATTAGGCAACTCATTTAATGTATATATATAGTGTCGGTTCCTATAAAAATAGGTAAATTTCTTTTTATTGACCTTGCTTAAGAGTAGTGTTTCAAATGAATAATATGCCAAAGATTTACGGTACCTACATACATGCAGCCATGTATGTACCGTATATATATTCATATGCATGTAGTAAAAAACGGTTATTTCAATATTACAAACAGACATTTCAATTTTATTTATATGTAAAGATAAGCAATACAACATTTATAGAGTTGATAATAAGTAATATACCTATAAACACAACAATTACAAGTGCCAACAGCATTCTAAAAATTATAACCATGATTTAAAAATTAAAATAAATAATACCCACATATTCAATAACTTTAATTTTAATTTACTTATCAATTAATAATTATACAAATTATATTGAATTACATTAATGTGCAATCATAATTAAATAGATAAAAAAACAAATATGTTACATATGAAAAATAAAAGAAATAAACTTAAACAAAAACAAATTTACATGGAATAAACAACATTATTTTGACAACTTTTGTTTAAAAGATGAGAGACCATCACAAAACAAATGAAGATCCACATTTCTCTTATAAAGTTCGTGGTATGCTCAACACATACTCACTAGAGGCGAGTGGTTTCCGATATTCGTTCGACAGCATGGTATATTTAAAAATTGCATTGATGGGCTTCCGTAGATAATTATAAGGCACAGACAAGACTTTTTCCAACATACAATTGAAATAAACTTTATTATTGATTGCACAGTGTAATAGTACCATGTCCGCTTTAACATGTCGATTACGGAGAGACTGCATCCCAAAAAAGGCCAATCTATCGTAATAAATGTCCCTAAATTTAGTGGAAATGCCAGAACTATGAAAGGCAAGATGTCTAGTAAACACGCATGGTACTGATTCAATACGTAAGATAAATTGTATGTGAAAATAAGCCAAGTCAAAGACCGTTAGTAATGTACTTTGTGTACATAATTCGACGATCGCATGCGTATTGCACTTTGCTTCCATTTCACATTTATATTTTTGATATGATAACTATATTACAATATATAGCTATATCGCGGCTTCACCCATCGTTATGCGATAGAAATACTAATAAATTTGAAGTAATTTTCCTATTATTTAGTTCTTACTTCACTTTCGCATTTTCTCATCGAAATTAAACAATTTGATGGGTACCGAGATGATGCTTCTATACAGAAACCGTGTTGACACGATGACTAAGGTTTCAGGATTCATGTTAACAAACTGCAATTCTATGATTACAGATCCGAAATAGTAGTCAAAATGTCGGAAGTAAACATTTGAAAATAAACGCGTTTTCCTTAGTATTTAAGTATGGAAAGAGGCCTAAATTTCCTAATTTATTTGTTTGTAGAATGGAATTATTGTACCTTTTATCCGTGTCATTGTTGTCAATTACACTCTTGTTGACCATGAAAGTAACAGCGGAGGAAGAAAAGCCAAGACGTAATATAGTTCTTATCATTGCAGATGATTTGGTAAGTGAAAAAAAATCTGTGTTATATAGATATTTTTAACCACGAAGACCTATGTTATACCTATGTTTATTTACTTTTGCATTACTTTAAAACATTTACGAACCCGATTTTGCGTGCACTTGCGGTAAAGTTTTATGCATTTAGAACAGTCACAAAAAATAACATCATGAATTGTAAAGGTTCTACAAAACGTATGAGCGTTTTATCGCTTTGGCTTACATAATTGTGGTATTGTTCATAGTGTCAAGTGAACGTAGTAACATTCAATAATTTTCAAGTATTAATATGTATAAATATTTTTTTATACATTTATTGGGGCCACAAGGACTTTACATTTTTATATATGTAAAATAAAGTTACAATGTAAATTAGGAGTTATATTACCAAAATTGTCTATTTTCCATAAATTAATTATAAAGAATATAACTTTTTTTTTTGTAATTTTGGTCTTAATACATTTTTCCATGTTAAATTTCCTACATTTTCTTTTGGAACCCATTTTTTTTATAAAACACAACGTGCAGATAATAACAATGTAATCATATGTTTTCGTACGTATAATTTTGACTTGGTATAGTACCTATACAACGGTTGTGTTTAAATAGCATTTAAATAATAAATTCATTTGACAAGTCATAGTTTCCATAGCAATATAAGACAGAAATAAGCGACAGCAAAACAAATACAAAACAAGCATCACAATAATCAACCTTTGAGTGTTCTCAATGCCACAGGATTAAATATCCTACTTATACCAATATCTATATACCTATTGATGAAAAAAACGTGGCCCTTATGTGAATGACTAAAAAATATTGATCAATCGCATTAAAATTTGAATAATTGACGTTACTAATGATTGATTTTTTACACGACTGTGCCAGAAGGAGGGTTATGTTTTTCGAGGGTATTAATGTATGTATGTATAATTGTTCGGCATGCTCTGCGGCCTGAACAACTCAATGGATTTTAGTTTTAAAGGTGTTATACAAAATCATTCAATAATAAAACTAAAAAAAGCAAAATAAAAGCGATAATTTAAAAAATAAACAACTCGACTGCATTTCTGTGTAATTTGGAAATGAAAAAATCCTAAAACAAAAGAGTTGTCATACCCGATTGCATATAACTCAAGAATCGCCAAAGTTGTAGCAGTCGGGACCCATTCTAGAAATGGAGGCTTAGTGAACTGAGAGCACATACCTATATTACTTTGCAGATTACTCCAATCTACTGACTAGACGGCTGATTTTCTAGAACGGGCCCGATTGCTACAAATTTGGCGATTTTTAAGTGCAATCGGGTATGACGACTTTTTTGTTTTAGGGTTTTTTCATTTCCAAATGTCACAAAAACGCTGTCGGGTTTTTAGTTTTTTAAATTATCGTTTTTTATTTTGTGAAATGTCCCATTTTATGAATGGTATGTAAGTTATAATACAAATATTTTTATACAAATTTTAGCTGCGGCCTATATTAATAACACGGCACCAGAGTTACAATTTACAATAGTAAACATAGTTTGTACAATCAACAAATTTGGGAATTCGAACCGGTCACTGTGAATCGGAAAAGTGGACAAAGAAGTGGGATTTGTTTACGTCAAAATCTGAGTGGCTCCGAAGATCCATAAATCGATAGCCTACCAATTCTCTCTAGGCCTATGTACTAGGCTAAAGCTTTACAATGTGTTTATCATATAAAACAAAGTAAGAAGTGGGGACTTACGAAGCTTTTGAAGATTGTGACGATAACTCGAAAAAAAAACTTGGATCAGTATGTAATTTTTACTTAAATTACTGTTTGAATCCTGTGGCAAGTTGATTTTATTCTATATAAAATCGTTTAGATACAAAAATCTATCAGTTAAATTTTTACATAAAAGAAATACGGTAATTTGCTTAGAAAGTTAAAACAGTAAACAAAACAATGCGCCAGCCATGTTCGGTATTGTGCCTAAATCGATAAAGTCGAGTTCGAGTTATTTCTCAAGCGGGTAATACCTACTCGGTTTTAACAAATCTTACTTTACGTTGTTTTATACTAGATTGATGCAGTCGCTAAGCATAAAGTTTCACTAGCACCAAATGTTGGAGCCAGCGTAATACTTAAAAAAAAATCAATAATGTTCAGTTAATTTTAAAATTCCATATTAAAGTTTAAATAGGAAATCCCATAGAGTAAATGTCTTTTGGTCAAAACTTTTTTATTTTTGCGAATTTCAAAATTCAATCCAATCTGATCCTAAATTTGTTGATTCGATTCCATACAAAAATATTGAAATCGGTTAAGGACTCGGGAAGTTATGGGGTGCCCGACATCGCGTCATTGAAGCTGGACCACTCCAAAAATATATGTATCAGCATGTCATATGATATGATATAAAATGCAATACAACGAGGGAAAATAAATCACAGTTTTACCTTGATAGCGTATTATACATTATTTATATAATTCATTATTAAATAAGATAAAGTATTCTTTATTACAAAATGTAAAATATGAAAAATATCAAGATCATGTTTATTTTCGGTACCTGCCTTCGAATAACAGTTTTCGAGTTTCAGGGTTGGAACGACGTGAGTTTGCATGGCACTAATCAAGTATTGACGCCTAATATAGACACGTTGGGCTATGCTGGAATTACTTTTGGGAGATACTACAGTAATTGCGTATGCACGCCATCTCGCTCCGCATTGCTCACTGGAAAATACGCGTATACAACAGGTAAATTTCACACCTGCAACGTGTAATGAAATATAGCAAATTCTAATAATAATTTATTCAGAATCGATTATTTTATTTTTTCTAAGTCCGCATAGTTGAATTTTCAAAGTTTTTCTATGATTCTCATTTTACACATATTTTGAGATATTTTTTGTATTACTCGTTGTAATCCTTTGAAAATATATATAGTTGGATTATGAGGATTTCATATCTACCCTAATCCCTTTGATATTCTTTGTATAGAAACACTATATCTGCCGTTCTTATGAAAAGTGCAATAAGTAGTTTCAGCTACTTATGAAATAATTGCGATTAAAGATTTAATTTTTGTGTTTTTGTGTATCATCGTAACTAAAATAGCTATTGACATGAAACTTTTACTATACGACTAAAAATTGAAGCGGAATTTTATGTAGTATATTATATTTGTACATACATTTGTACGTAAATTGTACATAAGTCAATTTGCCCAAAAACTTGACTTATTGCACTTATCGTAAGGACGGCAGATACACTGCACATTGGTCAGAAAATTTAAAGGTTTGTTTACGGTACGAAATCTACCAAACTTATATTCGAAATTAATCATACATTTTGTTCATAATAAGGTTTCGTCGAAATTATTTCAAGTTTTGCTGACATGTATTAAAAGGTACAAAATTGTAAACTTAACGAACTATGACAAAAACAGCGACCTTTAAACTGATATGCATTCTCACTTCGAGCTACGATAATTGTAATATTTTTCAAAATATAAATTTGGAATCAAATTCTTAGAAATATTGGCAAGCTAAGTTACAGGTAAAATAAAATTTTATATTTTTGGAAAATATATGATATAGCTATCAACTTAAAAAATATCAAAATTTATTTATCTATATAGTAATAATCTAGGTAATATGCAATTGTATTAAATTTTAAACATCTTAGTCTGATATTAACGTATAATTGATTTTAATATTTTGTACCCGATAGGAATGCAAGGTTATCCATTAACTAACGGTGAGGACAGAGGTCTTCCCATTACAGAGAAAATATTACCAGAGTACTTGAAAGAGCTGGGCTATGCTACTCATTTGGTCGGTAAATGGCACGTCGGTAGTTCCCGAGAAAAGTATCTGCCGACAAAACGTGGTTTTGATACTTATTTCGGACATAGAGGCGGATACATAGACTACTATGAATACACTTTGGAAGAGACTGTAAGTTGTTACGCTGTATTAAATAGAAACACACATAATTCTGTAACAGCAACATTTAACTATCAAAGTTTTTTCACTGTTTTAAAGTATCTATAAGAGCAACATTTAACCACCAAATTTTTTAACATAACGGATCTACATACATAAAGAAGTTATAGGTAATATTTGCTGAATGAATGAATAAATCTAGCAACGTCTGGATATACCTATGCCAGCCAGTGAGTGTAGCGGTAATAATGCTTTCTTTGTGCCGAAGATTATGGGTTCGAATACTGGTACGGATGCATGCATGCATTTGGAATTATATCATATCCGGTACGATACCGGAATCATTTGGCTTTGTGTATTGTATCTTAACTGTTATGATAGGAAATTTTAATAACACTGATTTTATTTGTCAAATATTTCTTTCTAAAATTCATAATCAAGACATGATTGCACAGTAAATACCAACAGACTTTTGAAAACTCATTATTAATTTAATTTACTTAAAGATATAAATGTTCGAGTGGAATTATTTTTTACAACTTCATACAGCTTTTATGCAAGTTCACACATAAATTTATCGTTATCGTACCTCATAACTTTACATAGGCACAGACAAATTGTTTACTATAAATATTACGATTCTCCACCGCATTTCCATTTGTGGAAAATGTGCCTCCCGCTATTATGTTCTGTGGTTTAAACAACGCGTTTATAGACAATTTTGTCAAACATACAAGTCAAATGAAAATTATTCGTAATTGAGAATTCGATGAGAGACGAGTTATTAAAAATTGCGCGCCAGCATTTTTATTCGCCATTAAATGCTTTAAATGCAGACACCATTGCAATTTTATGACGTGTTTAATTTGGGAAATTCCATAATAAATCGTCTATAAATCGGTAAAATATTTCACATTTGTTCTGTTCTGTTTAACATGCTAAAAGACATCCGTTACAGAGACAATACAATTAGTGTTCAAATGCTTTTAAAAAGGCGATAATTAAATTTTACTATTAAAAATCAGAACTTTTGAATTAAACTGAACTCAAGCTTTGAGATACAAAAATCTTGAGAGTTAATGATAAAAGATTTATATCTATAAGAAACATAAATAAAATAATAATATTAAAGAATGTCGCTCTATGTGAACAATTATCCTAAAATAAGCTCAAAAAAGTTATTTGTTCTTTATTATTCATACAAACTAAATACTTTATTTACGTTCACTCATTGTAATGGAATTTTAATTAGTAAAAATTATTTAATTATATACAATAGTTAAAAATTAGTACCTATGCGACTATTATGAGAAAATTTGACTACAAAGGCGATTAAGAAATATTTTTACTATTCAGTGGAGCACTGGAAGAGTATCAGGAATGGATTTGTATAGAAATGAAACAGCAGCGTGGGATACAGAAGGGTACATTACGGATCTGTATAGTGAAGAAGCGATTTCAAGTAAGGGTTACATTTTTTTTTAAATATGCATATTTATTAAAGTATTTTACCATAAAATGAGACTCTTTAATATGGAACAGACGCACCCAACAGTTTGTATAAAATTTAGTTTTTCATGTTTAAATTACCAAATAAAACTTTTATTGTTGGGGAGGCTTTCATCTGGCAGTGGACGTCCCACAGCTCAGGTGACGATAATGAAAGAAAGCTATTATTTAAAATATTTTTCTTTTAAGGGAGACTTTGTCTTTGAAATTTTCAAAAAATATATTTTTTTATAACAGAAATTTATTATTATTATTTACATGTAAGTAGAAATAAATCTGTCGAAGCGTTTCCAGGATTTCGAACGTTTACGAGATTTGAAACGCGTTTGAAGTTGATACCGTCAGCGCGCTCTGCCCGTCTCAGCGGGGCAAACGCGTTTTTAAAAATGGCTGACATTCTCCTGACCACTTAATTAACATATCGACCTGAAATTTGGAGAGCATACTCAGAAAATATGTCTTCATGGAATGACGGATCGTTTTTTCGATAGATACATTTTTGCATTTATTATTTATCTTTTTATGCGAAAAAAAACGCGAAAATTCGATTTTATTTTTTTAATTGCCGTCATTTTTCGAAATTTGTACTTAACGAAAAACCCATCCGTCATTCTATGGCCAAAGGGTCACACATTGATAATATGCTTTGAATTTGTGTTTCATATCAACAAAGACGGGGCAGTCATGTCAGCCGTTAAACTTCCGCGATTTGAGGACTTGTTTTCGCGGAGCTGCAAAGGCCGCCATTTTGTTTTTTTTTTTTAATTTTTTCAACTCTGTATATCATGAATAAAAGCGAGAAAAAAACCGCACTCAAAAAGCTTTACTCGTTTCCTTTAAAAAAATAAAACGTAAACACCTGAAATATGGCACTCCAAGAACAAAGTCTCCCTTAATGCTTCATTTACTTGATAGCATGCTAGAAAATAAAGTATTTTTTAAAATTTTAATATCGTATTGGGTATACTCAAAAAATACAAAATGCAGCTTGAAGTTATTGCCGGGGTCCAGTTACATTCAAAAACTATTTGCAGGCTGTTGTAGGTTATGGTTGTCATTGACCGTCAGGCCAAATATATAGGTACTTGATTGTCTGTCATTGGAGTAGTATAGAGACAAAAAAGAAACACTATTGATGCATTTTTGTGAATAATTTGGAGATTTTTAATATTTTATTATATTAATATAAAATGAAATAATTATAACTAAATTTTATTCCAAAAAGTGGAAACTGTGTTCATAGCATGGCTATTATTTTGAAATTTTTTTTTGCACATTTTCAATGCTATCGTATAAGATAAATTATTTTGATAGAAAAGTACTGGAAATAGGCCTAAAGTGTAAAAATAGAAAGGTACTGGAAAATTTCGACGGGTGTTAACAAGGTTCGGTAGCTCAATTGGGAGAGCATTGGACCGGACTTCCAAAGGTTGCGGGTTCGATTCCCGCCTGAGAATTCACTTGTGAGCCGAGTCGATTTTTTCCAGTATTTTTCTATTAAAATAATTGATGCCTATATTTTGTTCACGAGTCCGTTATATTTTTTATTCCTTATATCCTATACTATACAAATTTATGCAATAAAAGCCCATAGTGCATAATGACACTTGCATATTTTTCTTATAAAACTAATAGTTTCTGTTCCTGGAGTTCTTTTTGGAGTATTGAAATAAGATTTTGTAATATTTTTTTAGCTTTGTCTTTCTTTCACAGTTATTAAGTCACACGATGCTTCTAAGTCACTATTCCTTATGTTGGCTCACCTCGCTCCTCACAGTGGCAATGAAGGTGCTTGGCTTCAAGCTCCCCCAGAAGTGGTCCGAACCATGCGATACGTTGAGTCACCACAGAGAAGGATTTTTGCAGGTAAGTTTATATTATGATATTAATAAGAAGAAATCTAAGATCAAAATCAAATAAGGAAAGTTAAAAGCCTTCTTAACTTTTTGACGAAATTTTTAGTTTGGAAATAAGACTTGATTTTTTTTTATCTTTACATGAGTACATTGAAAGAGTCATAGAAAACTTTATATTCAAGCAATGATGAAAAAACTGGATGACAGTGTTGGAGATGTTATGGAGGCACTATCAAAAAAGGGAATTTTAAACAATACCATAATTGTATTCATATCCGATAACGGTGCCATGACGACAGGAGAGTCTTTAAATTATGGCAATAACTACCCTTTGCGTGGTATTAAAATGGGTCCATTTGAAGGTGGAGTAAGAGTAACTGGAGTTTTGTGGGCACCTGAAGAATTTACGAGTCATTATTATGATGGTTATATCCATGTATCAGATTGGCTCCCTACTCTACTTCGAGCTGTGGGTGGTGACCCTCCCGAACATATAGATGGACATGATTTATGGAATAACATTATAACAAATCAAGCTTCTACTAGAACTGAAATCGTAGATATAGATGACATGCAGGGTTATGCGACAATTATATCTGATGATTATAAACTGATAACTGGAAATGTAATTGAAAGTTATGGCAATTATCAAGGAGAAGATTTATTGGGTATCATTGGTAAAGAACCATCATATATAGACGCAATCAAAAGAAGTAGCGCTTATAAAGCTTTCAAAAAGCTAGGAAAGTCAGTAATATTTGATGACGCAGGTATAAGAGATCTGTTGAAAAATCAGTGTGACAATAATACTGACGTGGATGAGGATTTATGTTATCCAGGAAATGGTAAGTTTTATCACTCCATTAAGTATTACTTAGTTTAATATTCTTTATATGTACACGTTATTTCTATTTCTTTTAGGAAAAGTCTGTTTATACAATATTAGAAAAGACCCTTGTGAGAGAAAAGATTTATCTGATATTTATACAGAAGTAGTTGAAAACATGTCAAGACGTCTAGAGGCAGAGAAGAAAAGAGTGATACCTAGAATGGTTCCTATTTTTAGGGATCCCAGAGCTAGACCAGCGTTATTTAATTATACTTGGAACGTATTCGCCGATTAATTAGCGAGTAAAGTAGTCTAAGTTCATAAAAGATATACGAATTGGTTTAATGGCAAAAAGTTACTTTCTTTACATTACTAATGAGCCGAAATATGTTTTGTTTTCAATTTACTTAATTTCTTTAATTAAGAAGCGAAATTAATTAATAACACTTATGTCCTCGATGGTTATAAAACCTACTATGTTTTCTTTGAAAAGATGACGATTTGATTAAAAATTAATAAATCACGTTAAAACTATAGTTATGTAGAGTTATTAAAGATGGGAAATTAAATGTTTGTTTATATATATTACATTTGTAAATGTGTTAAGAAGACAAATTTTAGGCGTCTTACTTTTATCTCATTTGAAATATTGTTCCTCTGGTTTAGATATTCAAAATTGTAGGTTATAGGCATGTAAAGATTAGACTTTACACAGCCCCCGGAAATTACTTTTGTTTATACTAAAATAAAGTCTCAATTTCACCACTAGGAATTCTTTTTTTATATTTTTTAAATTAATGCAATCATTCTCAGGTGTCATGTCAAGCATTCGTCTCAAAGAGTTTTAAGTTGAGTGTTATCATCGTAGGAGCCGTGAAATCATCGCCGATCAATGATCTTCAAATCGAGTGTGTCGACCCATACTTTCGCAGAGAGTATTGTAGGGATCGGTTCCTAATTAAAGCCACTCAGCATGCCTCACACCCTATTTTGTATAGATTGAAAGAACTGTTCATTTGAAGGTGGAGTGAGAGTAACTGGTGCTTTGTGGGAACCTGAAGAATTTACGAGCATTATTATGATAGTTATGTCCATGTATAAGATTGGCTGCCTATTCTACTTCGAGCTGTGGGTAGTGATCCTCCCGAACGAATAGATGGACGTGATTTATGGAATAACATTATAATAAATAAAGATTCTTCTAGAAATCGTAGATATACCAAATCCAACCTCCAACTCTGCTTTAAATACCCCATGTATTCTACATAGCTACAATAAATTTTACAAACCTTCTTTGCCTATAGAGCGATTTCCCTGCCTGCCCTATTTCATAAACAATTTTGAATAGTTATCTTTTACTCCAAAAGTTACGCCTGTTGCTTCCTGGTCTCTTCAAATCCCCTTCTCCTAGGAGAAGGCTGGAAGCGGCCGCCGACCCACCTAGATGTGTCGTGTCTTATTGATTATAAAGAAAAGGGTTTCTCTATCACTGGAGAGTACTTCGCTGCACTATTAGAACGTCTGCGAGATGCTGTGAGAGAAAAAAGACGGGGAAAATTGACTAAAGGTGTGCTCCTTTTGCACGACAATGCACCCGTGCACAAGGCGCAAGTTGCGATGGCTGCTGTTCAAAGAGTGGGCTTCGAAATCTTGGAACATCCTCCCTATAGTCCAGATTTAGCCCCAAGTGATTATTATTTGTTCCCAAAAATGAAAAAAGAGCTTCGAGGGAAGAAATTTTTCAGCGATGAAGGAGTGAAGAGCGCAATTTCAGTCTATTTCGACGACAAAGAGAAATATTTTTTTTCCAAGTTATTAATAAATTAATTAATAGGTCTAATAAATGTATTAGAGTTAAGGGGGAATACATTGAGAAGGAAATTTAATTTTGTGTTTTATTTCTTACTTTTCAGCCTCCATTCCGCGAACTTTTTGACCCACCCTCGTATAATATTTTATCGTTTATGATCTGAGACTGGAGTGTAAGATTTTAAATGTGCAAACGTTACTATCGGGTTCGAGTTAATATAACCTGAATTAAATATCTGAACTCAAACGCGATAACATCGATTTGACAATAAAATACAAATACTATGAGGTCGTTGAGTATTACTACCTTTTAAAAAGAAACTAAAATACTGTATAATACTAATATAATACAACAGCAATGTGAACCATTGTGAATTTATGAATTTACTAGCTTTCCGCCCGCGGCTTCGCCCGCGTGGAATTCGGTTATATTGCGATATAAAGCACAACTATAAGAAAACTTCTCATTCCCACGGAAAAATCTAAGAAGCGCGATGTAACGCTGGATACAATTAGTTGTTAAACCAAAACTGAATGGTACACTATATTATATGTTTTCCCTTGTGGAGCAAAAACATGCAGATTTTGGACACTGGAAACCCGGGAACACGCTACATAGAGCTGACCATGCGAAAAACAATGTTTTTCCAAGTGTACTCCAGCAACCCTTAGAGTTTGGCCTTGTGCTTTATTAATGGTCATTGCAAATGAAACCCTTATAAGAAATTGTAGTCTTTTAAATTGAAATGGGAGGTCTGTTGGAATAATCGGAATCCGAGGAATGAGTCATTTAGTGAATTATTTAGTTCAAAATTGATATGTTCATATTCGTTTGCAATATTTTACCTTGTTTTTAACGAAACACAGCGCCATCTACAATCCATCCACCAAGCAAACAATATTTTTGTTTGTCCTCGGGAATACCAATTTTTTCCAGGATAAAAAGTACCCTATTATTTAATCCGGACTTTTATCTTTACGTCTGCAAAATTTCAAAGCAATCGGTTCAGTAGTTACGGCGTGAAAGCGGAACAAACAAACAAACGAACTCACTTTCCGATTTATAATATTAGTAAGGATTTCAATTGATTTCGATTAATTTATAAGCTTAATAATGGAATAATGGAGAATCTATGTTTTTCGTTGTTATTGATAAAAGTTTTGAAAGTCGAAACGTAACGTAACGTAACGTAACGTAACGTAACGTTTGCAATAATAATTCCGAATTCATTGAGGCGAAATACATATTTATAGATTGATTGACGAGATAGATAGTGGAGCAGTTGGCGCGTTCCGCAGTAGCTCGATAGGACAACGATTAAGCAACTCCTTGCTTTGGAAGACATGTTAAGCCATAGTTAATGGTTACTGGAGGGAGACTCTGTACCAGGGTCGTCTGCTTAGGTACCTCCGTCTTACTTATTTCTGCCGCAAAGCAGCAGTGCTTGCATTGCTGTGTTCCGGATTGAAGGGTAAGATATGGCAGTGAAATTACTGGGTACAGTGACTTTACATCTTGTGTCACAAGTTGGCAACGTACACTGTGGTTCTTGTGGGGGTTGCAGTTTTGCTGCGAATCTCACAAGAGCCACATGTATTATAGGTGACTGTTACCACTTACCATCAGGTGGTCAGTTTGCTTGTTTGCCAACTTCCAGCAATAAAAAAAAAAAAAAAAAAAAAAAACTTCTTCAGTTGTTATTAGCCACTATCCCGCACTGTGCCTCTGCAGTCGGGGATATCAATATCACTAATGATTTTGAAGATTAGGAATATAGAACGTCAACATTTCCTCAACTATGCTACTAGAAAAGTTAAATTTTATAGATCGATCATGAATTTATAAATAATAAAATTTAAATAATAATTGAAAATATTCATTGGAACTATGTAATTTTTGATGAGTTTTTTTAATCACTTTCAGGTAGGTAATTGTCGTTGATTTTAAAACTACGAGCCCTTGAGCGTTCGGTTAGTAAATTATGGTAAGTCTTCAGCGGCAGCACATAAATATTTAACCAGCGAGCTCCAGGAAACCACTAAAGCCGACAAGAATTATTTATAATCAGGCCGAGACTACCAACCTTATTATAAGGACTTCAGGGGCTACGTCATCCTATTCTTAAACGATAAATTGGAGTGGAAGCTCAAAATATTAAGTATATTTTCTAAGATACATACTACGATCTAAACTTAGGCCCGACCAGATTACGACATGGAAATAAGTACTTTATTAAAGGCGGTTATTTAGAATACTTAACGCAAATTACTGATGTTCTGAAATAAATTAAATATTTGCAATCATATATCTAAATTCAAAGCAATAGAGATAACTACTTTAAAATTAAGAGTCCCAGGCTGAACAGATTTTAAATTATTGCATACTTACAGTATATGGACGCAGTTGATTCGGCTATCAGTAATTCTATTGAGAGTAAGTTATCTGTTTATCTGTAAAAATACATTTATGATATATTTTTTCAAACTAACTAGAATACTGTTATTTTAGTTTTTCTAATTAA
This sequence comes from Calamotropha paludella, assembly GCA_927399485.1. NCBI lineage: Eukaryota > Metazoa > Arthropoda > Insecta > Lepidoptera > Crambidae > Calamotropha > Calamotropha paludella. The sequence goes on from OV656809.1 coordinate 13,078,886, forward strand.
GGTCTAATTTGGAATAGGATTTTTATGAAATTTTATGAGTTAAGGTGTAAATGTATGTAAAACTTTTAGTGTTAAATGGATGTTTGACTTATATCAAAATGTACGTGGGTTAAGAACTAAAACGAATATATTTCTTACTAATGTGCTTAACTCTGATTATGATCTTATTTGCTTGTCTGAAACCTGGTTGCTGCCAGGCATTTTCGACAATGAGTTGTTCGATTCTCGATATGACGTGTACAGAACCGATAGGGACTACGAAGCGCAGGGGGTGACAAGGGGGGGCGGCACGCTAATTGCGGCGCGTCGCGGGCTAGCGGTCGACGTGCGTGCCCTACCACCGTTGCCCTCGCTCTGCGATACAGAAATCACGAATGTCAACATTACCTACGATAAAAAACGGAATAACTCCAGAAGGTTGTGTATATTTTGTGCATATTTTCCCCAAAGTGTTTATCAGGAATCGTCACAGTCTACGTTTTTTGATTACATGCAAGACTTATATATCGAATTTCCTGATCACGATTTTATTCTAATAGGTGATTTCAATATTCGAGACGCCGATTGGTGTTGCAATGACTCATCGGGCATTACTTTAAGCAACCCATATTTTAATAATCTGGTTCGAAATTTAAACATGTTTTTATGTTTCACGGGTTGGTCACAACATAACATTATCACTAATATTAATAGAAGATGTCTCGATCTTGTAATTTCGTCTAATTTGACATGTACTGTGACACGCGCTATTCCATTGTCACTTCCAGAGGACACTCACCACCCAGCGCTTAGTATCGAATGTGATGTGGATGGTATGACTTTATCAAGTTCTGCACCTCGTTCAGTAAGAAACTATTACGCCGCTGACTACGCAAGCTTAAACTACGAATTATCGCTAATAGATTGGAGACAAATTTTAAATGTTGATAGTGTCGAGTCGGCTGTAGATACCTTCAACAGAATAGTTAACGGATTATTGGATATGTACGTTCCTATTAAGAATATTAATTACAATCATAATTATCCCTTTTGGTATTCTCGATCTTTAGTAAGATTAGTAAATAAAAAATTAAAAATTCATAAAAAATGGAAAACTTATAAACGAATTAGCGATTACATATTATTTACTAAAATTCGTAAAAAAGTCAAACTTCTTCAATCAACTTGCTATGCAGACCATATATCACGGGCTCAGGATAACATTAAAAAAAATAGTAAACGTTTTTGTATCTCTAGTGGTACCAATCTTTAAGAGCGGCGACAAGCATAACGTCCGTAATTATAGGGGTATTTCCAAACTCTCCACCATACCAAAACTTTTCGAGAAAATAGTTTACGACTCCATTTTTCCATTAATAAATCCTATTTTATTGCCACAGCAACATGGTTTCGTCGATAGGCGTTCCACAGAAACTAATCTTTGTGAGTTCCTGGATCTGGCGCTAGATGTTATGGACAAAGGTTGGCAGATTGACGCCGTGTATACCGACTATTCCAAATGTTTCGATAAGATTTCTCATAAATTACTAATTTGCAAATTACAACATGTCGGTATACACGGCGACCTTCTAAGATGGTTAACGTCCTATGTGCAAAACAGGAGTCAAGCAGTTACAATCAAGGGTTTCATTTCTAACTTCATTCCGGTGACGTCTGGTGTGCCGCAGGGCTCTCACCTCGGCCCTTTACTTTTTAACATCTTCATTAATGATGTAATCAAGTGCTTTTTTAATTCAAATGCTACGAGATAATCTGGCAACCGTAGCACCCTTGTCATCGCCAAAAGGGCAGATAAGGGCAGCCAAGTTTTAATTTTCCTAAGATAAGAAAGTCTAAAGATTATGGTGCAATATACCTCCATAGTCGGAGCGAGTGGGAACATATTTAAAAGTTTATTCAAACTTTGAATATTAAGATATAATACTCCAAGAAAAGTCGCCTCGTAGCAATGACATACTAAAGAAAATATATACTAAGATACAATTAAAATAAAAATATTAATTATTACATACCCTGTTCTTGGATATCCATTTCAGAAAAAACACACACAGCACTCACAGGTCCCGCAATGACAACAAATGACGTCACGCTTTTTAATGACTCACTGATAACAGTATTTACGATTGGCGATGCGCTCTCTTTGAATGCACACTCTAATTACTGACCTATTTATAGTTTCAGAAGGTACCGCAACTATCCAATGTAACGACAAGGAATAAAATGTAAAACTAGAAAGCAGGTTTTTAAGATTTATGACCTATGGATGTCCCACAGTGCGACGGTTTGACACTGATATATGAGTTATGAGTTTTAAAGCAAAATTATATCTTCGTTCCCTTTTTAGGGTTGAGACTTCTGGCGTGTGGGGCTCGGAGGCAGAGGTCTTTTTATTTAACTTACAACCCGGTTACAATATCTGTGGACCTGATGACGTCACGTCAGCGCTTAGGTACGGTGCACAAAACTAAAGCGCGGGGAGGTGACAAGAGAACGGGGAGGGGGCTTGACATTCCAGCGAGGTCCACAGATATTGTAACCGAGTTATAAGCGACTTTTTTTTAAACATGACTACGTTCGTCGTTGCTGGTCATACCTGTCCATGGTGATACAGCGTGGCAATACCCCCAGTATCATGCATATCTTTGGGTTGGGGTGTTGCCTGGCGGCCTATAAGATTATTTTTTTTTTTATTTTATACTTGATGTGGATTATTATATTTATTTAATTTAGATATTATAACTTATTGAATTGTCATAAGAATTAAAGGTGTGTACAAAATTTAAATTACTTGATCTGACCCTTACAGCATTCAAACTAAACAAAATAAAATATTTAAAATAAATAAACTAAAACCACGTATGCTTTTAAATTCTGATTTTATTCATGATTTAAAATTTGTAAGTCTATTTCATTTGGACCTAGCAAGTGCTTGAGTTCATTGAATACATGACTCGGTCACGAGTACTATTAAAACTACTCAAGCGTTGAGTGTTGTTAAAAAAATTGACTTTCTTTTATAATAATACGAGTATATTCAAAATTCCAGTTCTCTGCTTTTTATCTGCTTTGTAGTGTAAATAAAATGTTTAAATTGTTTAATTTATTTTTTGCTACTAAAGATTTATCTGATTGTTATATGTTCTAGGTTGACTTAATGAATGGTTCATTTTAATTAGCTACATTTATTTATTACATTAAAAGACTTCGCTCCGATATAGTATTTTTAAATTTCAACAGTCTTCAATATTCTTCTTCTTCATTATTTACTCGTGATGTCCGCACGATTTAAAGCACCTTATTGTAATATTACTGGTATTGAAACTAGGTCTTATCCGTTATTAAACAATCTTGTGAGATCCTATAAATATTGTTACTAGCTGCGGGTTTTGGGTAGTCAAATAAATCAATTTATTTATTCCGAAAATTTATTAGTTCAATAATTTACACACAGTATAAAACCTTCCAAATAAAGTTCCAAAACAAGTGCGCTAATAAGCTCCACCCGTCCAATAAATTGCCAAACTTGTCAGAAATTATCTCTTTAAAATCGTCGCATAATATCCCAGTCGCGTGCGTAAACCACGTTCACAACAGTCCATTCACATGGCTGAATTCGCTTATTGAATCACTCTTCAATACGCACTTAACAATAATTTCAAGTCGCTTCGATCGTTTCCAAAATCAGAACTGGGTAATACGCGGCCGCGTTCGGCTTTAAATATAATTCGACGCAGTCGAATAATTTTAGAATCATCGCGAAAGACGCAGTCGCGTTCGTTCTAGTATCATAGCGTCGAGTCGACATAACTCTCGAAAAATGTTCGCGAATCGTTTCGCTCTCTGTCCTCTAGGTATAACTACCTTTTTTATACCTACGATTTATACCTTCACGCTCCGACAACAGTAACAGCCTTTGCGTCGTAATAATATCATCAATTAGACGGGGTTATTTTAACGCTTACTAAATACACGTATTACGACTTCATAAACTGACGAAAGCTGAGATAAAGTTTCGCTCATCTCATATTACTGCAGATTATTCTGTTAGTTTAGGACCATCTAAATAAATTAGAGTTACTCATGTTGATTGAGTTTGAATACGTATCTGACATCAATTAAGACCTTTGGGCTACTTATTTTATTAAGGCACATGTATAATCGTAAATACAGCGCGTTTTCTATAAAGTGTATTAAATACTAGGGACCGGCTTATTTGCATTAATTATTTGTTAGCAATCCGGCATAAAGTTAGGTTGGTGAACAATGTTGATCTTCTGTTAGAACAGTTTTAGTGGTATTGTTGATACAACAGGTGGAATCTAAAAAACAAAAATGAGATCTTTTTCTAAAAGAAATAAAAAATATTAGGCTATATAAACTGAATCCCTTTGCATGTTACAACAGTATTTTCGCAAGACATAAAAATTCTTTGCGCCTGTAAGTTGGCTATGGGGTTGTGTTTTTGTTATATATTTCTTACCACGTTTTGTGTTTGTGCCACACGATTTTATTTTTATTCATCATTCATACAATAATCAAACAGACATATCTAATAACTTTGCTTTCTCTTTTGTCATTACTCTTTTTATACTGTTGACTTTATTTACCTTTTCCTTTATGACTACGAGTATGATCATTTTGACAGTCTTCTGAAAGTAAACTTTCATTTGTATTGTATGTGTATATTTATGAAAACTTTGGGTTGCCCAGAACAGCACTTTCTTGATCAAATCTACGTTGTACTTGGGAAGGAAATGTAATCACTGCACGGCGCGTGTTCCAATTACGAGATTTCTGAAAATGCTTGTCTGATGACTTTATTATATAAAAAGGTTAATTATATTAAGGTAAGATACATTGAGACAAGCTCAAGATCAATATTATTATATAATAATCCACGTTTTCGTTTTCATAGATCATTTATTAATAATTGCAGGATGCTGTTTTAAAGATATTTTTATAAATTAATTAAAATAATATGAAATGAAGTCGATATAAAAGTAGAGCCTGAACTTGATTTTTAGACTTGATGAGCCCAGCGGCGAAGGCTTTCGAAGACGTTCATTTCCCCTGGCTCCAGAAAATTGGACTATGGATGCAATTGACATACGATTTTATGAGGATAGCTGCAAACTAATGGATCGACAAAGTATGTATACGAGCAAGGCAATTGGCGTGCAGTCTATTATAGAAGGAGGTGTAATATTGTAAACAATCTTTATTATTAGTACTTATTATTATTATAATGTTCCTTTTCACTGTATGTAGGTATTTAATTATTTACTACTATCATAATGAGAACTCTAAGTTAAAGCAACATTCATAATACTGAATATTGCGTAGGACTGGCGAACCATCTGAAATTAAAATAATATAATTGAAAATAAGATGGTAAAATTACTCAGGCATCGCTTGAGTTATATTTGGGTAATCTTATTAGAGCGTAATACTGATCTTAAGTAGATATGAAATAATGATTTAACATGTTATTTACACGAGACAAGCACGGCTTGATATATTCTTGCATTTTTTATATATTTATTTATCCTTCTTTGATTATTTATTACGAAAAGTAGTTGAATTAAATTATGCTTTCAGATATTACGCTAATACAATTACTTTCACGACGCGCAAAAAATTAAAGGAATTTTTAAAATTTTGTTAAATTGGTATGTGGTGGTAATGTGTATTTAGTCAAACTAAAACATAGTCTGTTGTATTGAACTTTCTGAGACAGGAACGTTCACTTAAACTTCAATGATGATTTGTGGCTTATGCGAAAAACTAGATTAAACTAGATTATGTATTAAGTATACCGGACACGAATCTTTCACCATACATACCATAAACAAAATTTTTTCAGTCTATTTCAAGAAATATAAAGATTTAATATCGTCAAAAGTATGATGATCGAATCATACCTCAGCAAATGTATCCAAGCATATTGGATAAAATACTGTAGTTAAGGCAAGTGGTGCGGTGGTTCTCGTAAGCATCAACAGTACAGTTTTGCGAGCTCGAGAGTCAGATTGCATCTCCCAGCCACAAGAGTAAATAGATTTGCGGAGATTTGCACTCTGTAATAGTTAAATAAATTGCCGGTTGTAAAATTGCAAATTTTCCAAACTGCCACGCAAATAAAAGTCGCTTGCAAGTAATTTAAAGCCGCCTGGGAGAAAGAAGTTACAAACTAGATTATTCGGGACTTGACCTAAAATACAAACCGGCGGAACCCAGTGCGCGCGGCTTTAATTAGGAACTTGAAGATATTGATAATATTTGTTCCAACTTAACCTTCCTTCTTACCTAACCCGTCGTTTATTTAACCCGAAAAGCGATTTAGGATTACACAGCTTGTCTCGAAATTCTGATCCATATTCTATTATGCATTTTGGTAGGTCTAGAGATCAGCCATGTCTCCTTAGGGTCGCTGATCGCTAGGGTTATATTGATGATTTCATGTATCGCACTTCTAAAGATAAAAGAAGTGGAGTATGTTGGTTTCAATCTTCTTGATGACTATCGACCTGTTTTGCCAAATATCTGTTATATTGTCTATCCAAATATTGTCTATTGTTTGATTGAAACTCTTAACCATTCCGTCTGATTGATGTTCCTGTCTAATATATAACCATAATTCGAAACATATCCTGGAACAGCTTGAGAAATTTATCATTATACAATGTCAAGGGCATTCAAATTCGGCGAAATACTTGGTTTTTCGGGTCAGCTTCCATCCATTACATAATTGGCTGTGTGGCTCAGCCATCCATTCATCTTCTTTTTAAATTTTTACGATTTCTTTACTGCACCAATTTGGAGTCAGTTCTCAACATCGAGCGAGTAACTTTTCCGTCGGGGTTTCTAAACTAATAGCCATTTCAGAGTAGCGTGATAATCATTTAGATTGAACCGTCGCCCCAGTAAGTATTTGCTATAGTTGTTTCTTGTCAACTAGTTGTTCAGTGTTAACTATGATCACATCAGAAACATAAATGTGAAATTAGAGCCAAGTTCGATATTATGATATATGCCTTGGTTATTGACTTCAACGACCAAAGAAGTGAGATCTAAATGGGTGCCAAGGTCAATGCATGCCAAAGGATATCATCCACTGTCCATAAATTTTTAGCGCAAATTTGAAAGTGCCGGCCAAAGAAAAATAAATGCTATATTTTGTTGGAATATGTCCATCTGAACAATTGTTATTATGGGGCCAACAGTGTAGGATTAAAATCTTTGCTGTTATGAGAGGTTGAAAATATTACTTTTCATACATTATCGTTGAAAAATATTTGTCAAAACATTTTTATTAGTACAATGTGGTCATATATAAACTAAATTTGACACGTTTATGTGAAATAGTTTTTGTCTTATGAGGGGGTCAAAAGTGGTTCAAAATGGTTCGTGTATTATTACACACGGTGCTGCTCGCCAGTTCTGTTCTTGAACTTGGCTTGACAAGTTACGGCGTGTCTAGATTTGATATTTAGGGATATCCTGGAATTAACATCCCACAAAGTCGGATTTTGGGCCCCTTATATTTCGTATTGTTTCCATAATCTAACCGAATTTTTGATTCATTTTCATAACTTATTGTAAAGGTTTTGCGAAGTCAGCATAATTTATAATATTTTTTTGTGTAGTATTGAACATAATGATCATGAGCATAAACCCAAGTAGGCAGTAACTTGAGCACGGTTATGTAGGAAAGGGCTCTCTTGTATTGTCTTTCTTTTTAAAGATCTGTCCAAACTCCTTTCTTTGAGACTATGCGGCCTAATCAATTGGTATACTTAAAAAAAAAAACAAAACTTTTTTGGGCTCAGCTATAAGTTTGCTGAACGGATCTCCACCGTTAAAACTTTACGAAAAAGGTAAGTTTTAGATTTCTAAGATTCTCTTCGAAAGCTGTTCTGTGTCATAATATCATTCAGACGACAATAGTCTACACAAAATCTCAAACTACCATCTTTCTTTTTTAAGAGGATGACTGGTGAGCAATACGGAGGAAGACATCAAAAACCGGTGCTTTATATTGGGTGAAAGATAATCAAGTCTGCACGACGTTTAAACCAGGCTAGATTGTCTGCTCTATACTTGCAACTACTTAAGAAGTATTATGAATTTTCTTATCTACCTATGAGATCATTTATCCTTTAGTTGTATTGGACGAAGTGTACCATGATTATGTTAAATTTGCAGCCAGATGCCAGAAATTGTTCTTTTGATTGTTTCCTTCTTCTTCTTCCTTTTCCTCGCGTCGACCAACTTCCTTCTCCTTATGATGACGGGTTTCCTCTGTCATCGATAAACACCGCACGCTTTCTATCCTTTTCTTTTTATTTCTATTTTATTCATTCAGTGGTCTATTTATCTCTTTTTACTTAAATGAGATCTAGCGTGTATTTTGTCATAGGTTTTCGTAATTACAAAATGTTTAAAAAGTGTAATATAAGTATTATTTCCAAAAACGTTATATTTAGAAACTGTTTTACGCTTATTTTCTTTGTTTATTTAACTGTCATAAGCCTAGGCCATATTCATAGTTGTAAACAGTAAGGTGACAATTGCAAAATATAAATGGTTAACGATATTACCTGCTCCATAAGCAGATCACTGTAATAACATGGCATATAGAAGTGTAAAACGGCGGCAAATAAGAAAGCAATAAACTCTAGATTTAATTTCTTCCGTTGCAAGTCCTGTAAAGAAATAATATCAATTGTTATATATATATGTAAGTTACCACACTTATATTCGCATATAAATAGGTCACACTAAGAGTTTCCGGAACTGGCCACTTTTTTAAAAATAAATTACAAATTGTCACTTGAATTTATATTGTGGTGCCATTTTAAAAAGTGTATTTCATCATGTATTTAACTTATGGCAATATTCGTGGAATGATTTTCTATTAATATAAGTGTTTCAGGTTTCTTGCAAGTTGCTTTGGTAATAAAGCACTATGTTAGACGACAATTTAGAGCTGGTTTGCAGAATTCAATGGCGGTAAATCTTGGTGACCAATTTCGTGAAGGCTATTCACTGTATCATCGAAACAAAGAAGCATCCTTAAACATAAACACAATTCAAATTTAATCAGTCCTATACAAACATAAGCGTGTGAAAGAGTTCCGGTGGATACGATAAAATTAAACTAAGATTATAATTAATTATGGTTAAAAAAATAAATAAATTAAAAATTCTGGGGGGACAGTTCAGGTTTAGACAGGATTACCCTCATATACCTAATATACTTCATGTTAATTGTTTGGTAGGCGGTTAGGTCCATCTTTAATTTTTTTGAATAAGTATTTATTTTATTAAAGTAGTTTAATTTGGAGCGGTCTACGATACGACTAAGTTTTAATACTAATAATAATATTATCTTGTATTATTATTTCTTATATCATTGGTCGAGATTTTTATTTAAACCTTACTATTAATTTTTATTTTTAATGCATTTATAATACATATTCATATAATTATTTTTGTGTTATGGGTTTTTACATTTTACCCATTACTTTTACTATGTTTTCTTTATCCGGGGGTTTTTTAATTTAAGTTTTATTTTACATTTTTTTAACTTAGATTTAGGTAGGAAGTATTTGCTTGTTTCAAAATGAAAAATCGTGTTTTACCATAGTATTGTTACAGATATTTGTTACAGAAAGTCTGTAGGCCCTTTATTTCGAAACTGTGTAAGTAGTAATTTAAAGAAAACAATGTTATTATTATTTATTTCAAGTTGTCGAAAAATACGATTGTTCAAAGTTTTTTAGTCTAGTTTAGTTTTTTTCTTTTTTGCAATTGTATTTTTTAAACAGTTGTGCAATAAAAATAAATGGCTGTAATATTTTTACTATTGGCTCAAGGGCGAAGCTTCGTGTTTTATAAAACAAAGCCACGTCACAGATGTAGTACCTAGTATTGCACATGTGCGAAACATTAGTAAAATACCGTGTAAGTGCGAGTCGGATTCGCGCCACCAATGATACCCCACTCAGGTATTTCCGCTGAATTTAGTAAATTCACCACCTTCCCTACAACTAGCCCTCTTCAAACAACAATTTTTTAATACATAAATCAAAACCTTTCATTTGATACCCCACTCGGGTGTGATCGATAAATTCAGTAGAGTAATCCCCTTCCGCATAACAACTCCCCGTCCCCCCTTCAAACAGTTACTTTTGTAATATACCAATCAAATCCTTTCATTTGATACCTCACTCGGATTTACGCTTACTATCGTTTATTCGTCAATTTTCTTCAAATATAATCTAATACACTCTCGACTAAGTAATCTTTCAAAAAAAGCAATTAAATAAAAGTCGGTTCATCCGTTCGAGAGCTACGATCGCACGTAGATAGACATACAGACACACACGTCAAACTTACAACACCCGTCGCTTTTCCGTCGGGGATTAGAAAGCAAGCTTTAATGGTAAAGCGAACTAAAAAATGAAAAATAAATGAAGTCAATTAAAAGAAAATTAAGTAGTTTAAAAGACAAGACTCCATAAGACTTGACTCCGCAAGAGATATCCCTATGTTAGGCTTCCGCATATATTTAAATACTATAATATATTTATGATGATGATTATTTACCTCAGTGATTTGAAACATAGAGAGCGGCAATAAAATTGTGGTTGTTTTCATAGTAAATTCATACAAGAAGGTAAATTTGGCTATTATATTTTCAATCATGCTGAAAAAAAGAAAAATATTTGAGACATCTATGAAGTAATCGATCGGGTTAAGAAAAGATAGGTAATTTTAATATAAAAATATCTTTACTCTGGGAAAGGAATTAGGTAAATTTTAGAGGAATCTTTAGATGCTTATAATGTTTAAATTGAATTTTTTCCATTGCGAAAAGTTTATTAAATCTTTAAATAATGTTGACAAAAAGATTTGATGAATATGGTGGGCGACGATGAATTGTGGAGTGTTCAAGCTTCATTAACTTAACATTTAAAATAAAACTAAACTACCTATTGAATTAAATGTTGCCCAAATTTATATGCTACAGTAAAATTCTTTATTTTGCTTTCTTTTATTTTTGTGCGTGTTGCAGATCACTGTTAAGTAGGTAAGCGGTTGAACGATAGATGGTGAGTTATAGCTAAAGCGAATTTGCAATTTCAAAGACATTTTGAATAAAGAAAGAGTTAACAAAGACGCAATTATTGTTTTTTATAACATAGGCATTTAATGGAAACCAAATTGTATTAGAGATAATTTAATTTCTTTTAGATATTTCAAGTTTTGGTTACACAGTCGTTTTTGTGGCAGCTCTCGAAAAAAATTAACCAATTATATTGGCACAGGTTGAGCATAACTGCACGAATAACTTGCCTCATTGGCGAAAGTTTCACTACTTTTTTAGTGCTCAACAATGATAAGTCTTGTTCGTTGCGTATTAAGCTAAACTCTATAATAATGTAGAGCTAGTATTTTGCTTTCATCACAGCAAAGATCGATGTGGTGACGTAACAATTAAACTTCAACCCGATGTGGTTGTCTATTTTTTACTTTTAGTTTTTTTTTTACTTCAAGGTTCTGATTGATGCAAGCGATGTTTATCAACACTTTCTTAGATATTAAACTGAAAAATATAGTTCAGTATAATATATATATATATATATATATATATATGTCGTTAACGGCTTATTAAAAAGTAATTTAAATTACATTTAACTTTTGGTCATCGAGAATGGCACAGAACTATGTAATTAGTACGTAGTGGTGCTGGATTCGCCAATTGTGCGTTAATTTGAAAGGGTGTTTTTTTTTGTTATTGTGAGGGTCGATGTTCGATCCGTCGCGCCGGTTGCTGTCGTAACTACTCCTCATTTTCGTTCCAGTGCTTCGCCACTTAAGTTTTCCGTGATCAAGGTCAGAAATATTTTCAACTTCGATATTATTTGTGTCATTTTTTGTCATAATTGTAATTAGTTGTGCGTATTGGAATAAGTTAATAATGCCAAAACGATAATACAGTGATCGTGACGACTATGAGTATATTGAGAAAAAATGCGTAAACTGTTATAAAAACTAAATAAAGTTTAACGTAAAGAACGACCTGAGGCTCTACCATCACTTCTTATCGCGATTCAAGTTCAGCTGTTGAAGAGAGACGTCATTATAGCCGCATATAGCGGTATCTCACTTTGCCAATTGAACTTGCATTGCGCTAAGATATTATGGTAGGCTGGCCCTATGATCACCTTTTATCGTGATTCAAGTTCAGCTATTAAAGAGAGACGCCATTATAGACCGCCTATAACGGTGTCTCACTTTGACAATCGAACTTACATTACGCTAAGAGATCATGGTAGGCCCTCTGATTTGATTTTGTCATCGAGGTCTTCTTATAATGTTGTCATTATATAATATCATCGCGCGCGCTATTCGATTTGACGAATGAGCGCGCGGTTTTAGAGTTGACCGTCAGATAGTACCAACCAATTTTCCGAGAGATCAGTCTGTTAGCCATCAGCTGTGCACTTAATACGGCGTATAAAGTTTGCTGTTATATAAATCAATTTATTTACTTCAACTACATAAATAAACATTGACTGTTGATAATAAGTCTCAATAAAGTGCAGATCATTGGAAAAAATTCAAGTAAGTAATAATAAATAATTATTCGAATAAAGTATTTCAGTATTTAGCTTTTTTTAAAATTTTCGGTTAATATCTGTCATTGCTTAAACAAAATCTTTTATGAAATTAGTATTTTTTTATGATCTTACGAATAAAATATTTCAGTATTTAGCTTTTTTAATTTCAGAATATAATTTTAAAATGCTTATTACTAAGGTGAGATGTTACACATCATTTGCGACTACTGTAAGGCTCGCTCGTATTTTTTCTTTTGTTACAGAAGCTATAATACCTTAAATTTCTAGCGATAAGCGAGATCCTGGCTAGCTTCAGTTATTAATGGATGCTATTCGCAAGTTATGTGACATTCAAAATAAACACACATGTGTAAGAAGGGGGCTAGAAAGGATCAAATACAGGGAGAAAAACCTGACAGTTACCAGTTCGGGCATAACTTTGCCATTCATTTAAAGATTTCTGAATCAGGAGCCGAACTCAAGCCTAAACCATTACAACCAAAAAACCGGGGTCATCTTGACCGTTTAAGAAGAACTTTTCGACATCCCAGCATTTAAACTGGAAGTCTCTTATGCCGGGTGGCAGGTCAACGGGGACTCAGACGATGAAGGAGCCTGTCAGGTCATCGCGGAAGTCGTTACAGCAAGGCACAGCTTGAAGTTGGCGTTAAATGAGGTTAATTACGTTTGTAGACTATCTTCCCTTAATTGTTATCATAGGTATCGAGCTATAAGATCACTTTCTCAAAGTCAGTTTTCCAATATTGTCTACCTAAGAATACTCTCAGATAGTGAAAAGTTGAAAATGTCTGAGGCTATCGATAATATTATCACAATTGGCGCTGTATTAAAATGTATCCGTAAAAATAACCAACTTATATCAAGTTATTTTTCAGCCCCAAAACCCAATAGTAAGACACAATTATTTATACAAAAATTATGAAATCGGTAATTAGATTATCGAGATGCCGAGGATTTTTATCAACAGTCTATTTACATGACTATTTTAGGTCGGAACTGATTATGATACTTGTCCAAAAATATATTCAATACAAGCCATTTACTAAAAGCCTTAGGATTTATAATTAATACAGAAAAAAGTTGCCTCATACCGCAAAAATTTGTAAATTCTTATAATTGAATATAAAACTTAAACAAAATCCCATTGCACAGAACAAAAGTAATTAGAATATGAAATAAATGACTAAAGTTTCTAAATTATTATTCGAGTTTTTGCTCATCTGGTAGGTTTATAATTTTTTTTCTTGTCATACGATTGAATATGATTGCTTATATACCAATTAACTTGAGCGAGACATATACATGAACTTCTATTCTCTATTACCTATGAGGGATTGAGATGACGTGTGTGGTGATGACAAAGCTATTGGTATGTGATCCAAAATGAAAAAAAATCACATAAATTTTATTTCAAAATCATGGCTGCCTTTTTAGGTTTAAACCATTTGATCAAAACAAACACAATTGTCAAATTCTATTTCGGATTGACAATACCGCTGCCATACCTTGTAAATAAATTAATTGGTATACAATTTCCACATTTGACAAGGATAAACGGTAATATTGTAAAACATTTCTTTAAGGGAGTGTACTGATTACATCGGGCGTCGCATAAATATGACATGGGATAGTCCACAGCTTCAGATGTACTTAGCACTTATTAACTTTACAAGATTTTACTAATAACATTTTGGCCCAGGGGCCAAGACAGAATCCACGATGAAACGAGCTAACCCAGACGGGGCCTATTCACCCTGACTTTAAAAACATGCAGAATATTAAACCACAATCAAATTGTTATAAATATTATCATAATACCTGACCTTGTAAAAACATACAGATTTGGATCACTTCAGCCAATTCTTACTTTACCATATTATAATCAATTCGGCTATTTGTAGAAGTCAAAAAATCATAATGACTACTCGTTACCTCGAATATGTAAAGTACAATCAATGAAAATAATTAAAGCTGCTTAATTGATTATTGTTAATTTACTTACAAAATTAATATAATTATAATAAGAAGTAATATTTATTTTGTACGTTCGTGATTAAAATAGAAGACTCTAAATCATGAATTTGCCATTTGACTTCTTATGATTTTGTTAACTCTCAATATCTACATAGTTCTATGTTAATCTCGAGGACGAAAACTTAAGTATAATTAATGATTAAACGAACTTACCTGCACGTGAAGTTCAATCATAATTATACGAGTTTCCGTCCGAAGAGATTAGCAACCCTGGAAGGATTCCCGCGAGGAGAGGAGCCTCCCGCAAATTTATTTCCAGGTACAAGTAGTCAACCTTAAACGTCATGAGGAGCGGTTACGACAGCAGCCGGTGCGACAGTCGGAAGTCTACCAACAAAAATAAATACCCTCTCAAATTAGTGCATAAGTGGCGAATCCAGAGCGACACTACATAGATCTATGCCTATCTCCTGTACGAAAAGTTCTGTCATAATTATACAAGTTTCGTATAATTATAATAGAACTTCACGTACAGGTAAATTCGTTTAATCATTAATTAGGTATTTGTTTGGTCAATTTCTGTCACAAATGTCGGTATCGGTGTCCGTTTGCTGTATACAAAACGTAATAAAAATTTACAGAAATATTGTTATTTAAAGATATCATAATTTTGTTAAAAGCTTCAATTCAATAAAAATTAAAATAAGGAATAACGAATTTCTTAGGTCTCCCTTCTCCTCCTCCTGAAATTTTGCCATTTCAAATTATGCGCGTATCTTGTGTTGCTTTTCTAAAATACATAAATATGCAAAATAAAGATGAGAGTGGTTTAGCTGTGTTATATTCAATTTAGTTACATTCTATATATAAATATCCTTATAGAAACCATGTAATTTGATACATTAGTAATATTGTGACCATACTTACTTGTATAAATCTTGTAATTTAATGTTAATTTGTTTTAATTTTTCATTTATTTCTTTAGGGTTGGAACTTTTATTGCTAAGAAATATTTCCATCATTCTTCTGCTGAGAATATCCAGTTGCCCACAAATATGTGTTAAGAATATTGGTACCAAAGGATCAAATCCTACATACATAGTAGCAGCGTAAACATCAAACATTAGGCACAAAAGAAATAATACGACGAACATAGCTGCAGTTTCCTTAATTATTTCTATACTGGTCGGGTATCTCATATCGAACATATGAACGAATTTGAAATCACCTTCCCAATAATAGAGCCCCATTAGAATAAATGCTTTTAAAGGAAACAATATGCTAGTCATTGTAGTGGAAACAAACCAGTAAGTAGAAACCCTAGCACCCTTATGACAATACTTTAAAATGATGTCCCTTTCTTCATCTACGTAATCTTTAGATTGCTCGTAATCTTTATTAATAGTGTCAATTAACAGACTAAGGTAATTTTGAATGTACAGTAAAAATACATATTTAATGGTGATGGTCAGGGCTACAATACTCATGGTACCATTTTTACTTGCATCTGCAAACCTTCCAGCTGGAATATCGTAAAATAAAAGAGAGTTGACAGTAACCACAAAAGTTGCTACTGATAAAGTTAAAATAATCAGAAATTGAAAAACCCAAAACCAATTTCTTTTTATGAAAGGGTGTGCTCGATTTAGGTGGAGAGCACTTGTCGTTACATAAAAAACTTTTTCAAAGACTAAAGGCGAACTACTCATTTTGTCCTATTATAGTTTAGCAAGCAACTGTTTTTTATTAGTACGCGTTACTGTTCTAGAAAATTATGGTTCGGATTCCTTCTCAGTTCACGTGTGAATGTCGCAATGCGGTAAAACAGGTGATGTTGTGACAGGCTATGTAATAAATACTCGAGGATTTTCCGGGAACTATCATATGCACTCGACATAAAATAGTGATTGTATAAATTAATATGTCTCCAGTACAATTCTAAAAGCACGTTACATAGTTATTCATCGATTTAGATGGTAGCGTTTATGTTGCAGTGAATTATTAATTTTAATCTTTTATTTCAGTTACATTTTGTTTACGTCACATTTACCTGAGTTGTTTACCTTTAACATTAACCTTTAAGCAAGTATATCCGTGTACTTACGACCGTTTGGTGCAATGGTAGCGATCCTACCTTTCGCATCGATGGTCCTCGGTTCAAATCCCGAAAGGGGCAGATGACAAACATCTGTGATGAATGCGAGTGTTTTTATATATATATTTCTGTTGTATATATGTTTATATGAATATTACATATCTATGTATTATATATGTATGTCTATCCGTTACCCTAGTAGCCATAACAAAAGCCTTACTGTGCTTACTTTGGGCTAGGCGAATTGGTGTGAATTTAAGAAATATTATTATTATTATTATCCATGAATATAGATCAGAAGGAATTTTTTGAAAAATTGCTGTGGATAATCGAAAATTAACTCGAACCATTGAATTAATTTAATTTAAATATGTATATACAATTTATGACTAATAAAATAAAACAGTATATCTAATAAAAAAGGAAAATAAAATTTAGAGAAATGATCTACTTGAAGAAAAGGACTTTTCGAAAATAGACTTTCTCGACCTATCGTTTAGGTTCCTTCCAACCATCTAATTTACACCATATTCTATTATTTTTTAATTCAATTCAATTCCTTATTGCACTCTATAATGTTAATTAAAGATATTGCATAAAAATATAATGAATCTATATGTAAATCAGCGGTAATAGAATATTTTACCTAAGATCTAGTTATGATGCATATTATCGGTACATTTACAATATTTTTCACTCACGCTGCGTTCCAAAATGCGACCAAATTTAACAACAGTCACAAAATATAGGGGGTAAGCTATTGAGTAATAATTGTGCCTTTTTACTGCATTTCGGAACGCAATCAGTAGCCGCGCGCGTCTTTTGTTTTGACAGTTACGATAATAAAATGAAAGAGAAAGAAGAACAAAAATTTTCAATGTCATATAATGTCCTACCTTGTATCGCCTATCAAAAAATAATTAACTAATTGTATGCTGATTTTGAAATAAAAAAAATAAATACTTATTTTTCTCTTTTTTTTGGGCTTCCTAAAAATTTATTATTTAATTTCGCATATCCTGTCAATTTTCGTGCATATTTCAAGCATTTTTCATGCATATTTGCATGCATATAACAAGCTTTTTATGTTGCATATAATCCGGTCTCTGGACATACCCAAAGGGTCTGAAGAGTGCACTGTCAAGAGGGAAATTGGAAGGTTGAATTTGTTTTTATGGCGTAATGTTTTTTTGGTATGAATGTTACTTCGCAATGTGTAAAATTCGGGGTATTTACGTACAAACTTACATATTTCTAAAATGTATAAGCAGGTTAGATTCATTATATTGAGTCTTTGAAAATGAGGTTTACAGGTGTCAGTCTGATCGTTATTCATCATAATCCTAATCACATTTTTCTGCGCGGTAAAAATAGTAGTTGCGTCGGTACTGTTTCCCCACAAGATTATGCCATAGCTAAGCCAAGAGTGAGCATTTGCATAGTAAGCAGTGAGTGCAGTTCATAGATCTGTGGTTTTCTTGCGTGGTTACAGCCAGTTGGGCTGGATTGAATTTTTATTTTATTTTCATATATCCAGCAATACTCTCACAGTAAATATGCATCTAACAACACCTCTTAAGCTAAAATCCATCGAGCCGTTCAGGCTGCAGATTGTGCCAAACATTTGAATTTGACGCCATTTTGTTTTTTATTTTGATATACCCACTGTTACTTTCACACTAAATACGAATCTAATGACACCTCTCAAGCTAAAATCCATCGAACCGTTTAGGCCGCAGAGCGTGCCAAATACATACATACATACATTCTCTCCAAAAACATAACCCATCTTCTGGCGCAGTCGGGTAATAAGAAACAGTTATTCAGTGCCCTCTTGTCTTTTTTATAGTGGAACACTTGGCCATGTAATAAAGCAGTCATGGATCTATCGATCTATCAATCAGCGTAGTAGTTACAGAGTTTTTCGATAGATGGCGTTGGTTGGTTTAGTATAGTAAGAAAGATAGCAAATTTTTCGTTATATATTTTTTCAATCTAGATAGTCAGTCTATTTGCACACTATTTTTCACTAAACACTGGGCGATTTTCCACAATGTTAAAAAACGGTTGTTGAATTGGGAATTTGAAACTAAATTTTAAACACCTTTCCACTATGCGTTCATTTTTTTCTATTCAGATATCTCTTTTTTTTCATATCGCACACTGTATTCTTCATGTAATTCACATATTTTATAGTATAAATTTTAAATGAATAGACCATTTTATTGTTATTTTACGGTGTTTATATTTATTGTTCACTTTTTTTACTGACTCAATATCAACAGACAGTCGTGCCCTCTCTTTTGAGGTGTCTGCTGTTTGAAAAAACCTTATTCCTATTTATTTTTAAACAAAATTATGACGGTAATTAGGAAGGTACTGTACCTTTATGTTTTAGCTTAGTTATATGGATTTTGTATAAGTTTCAGTGTTCCAAGTTATAAATAGATAATATATTTTTGTAAATAAGTTATTCTTACAAGTCCCTGTCAGATTATGACAACTGCTCTATATGCCAAAATCGACAACCAATGACATATCTGAAATATGACGGATTTAAAATATATGTGTATGAGAAATTAGTCTTATAAATTCACATAATTAAATTCTTTCCATTGGGTAGCTAGCATTCCAAATAAAATAGCACAGCTCATTGTATTCTTGCCATTACCATGTAAGAACTTTGTGAAATAGTAATATTGTATTTCGAAGCATTTGATTAAAATGTAGATATTTTTTTATTATTTTTATTAATGTTCTTAGGTAACCTACCAGTCTGTTAAGGTAGATTTTTATATAGTACAAACCCAAAATCAACTTTTCCTAAAATAACTGATTTTCTAAATGTCTTAGTTTTTGAATGTCGATAATAGTTTACTTGAAAATCCTTTTATTAAAAGCGAAACTTAATTTCAAGAAACACAATATATTATTCTAACTTACTCGAAGGTTAATTAGTAGTATGTGGAAGTTGATATCTAAACAATATTTCTGTTTTCTCACACCAATAAAGTCTGTGAGTTGTTACCTTTTCACAGTAGAACCACTGCTCAGCTAATGACTCAGCTAATCAAAATGTTCTTATTTATTATTCATATTACGAGTTAAAAAAGTAAAATATCATCCAGTATTATTACCATAAAACATACAAATGACTCTATAATATGCTTTAGATTTAAATTTTAAACCTCTGCGGACTGAGTTCCAACCTCGGCGATAAACTACGATAAAACCCATGCGTAACACAAGCATTTAACTTACCACGAATTATAATTTAAAAAGTTGCAGGTTGGTTCAAAAAGATCTAAATGCGTATCTTTTCGCTACCCGGGTGACTGCTTTTTCAATTAAGCTTTCGATTGAATTAAGCTTAACAGGTTTATCCCTATAAACCTGTAAAATTTTTTCAGATGTTTCTTATATTGAGTTATTTCTTCATATTTTATTTTAGGTAACTAACTAAGTATATAATATAAAATGCAATACTTTTATAAATAATTAATTTTGATAAAAAATAAATAACTTTTTTAAAGTATCTATTATACAAGTATTTAACTGCTATTTTCTTAAAACTAAAATAGTTTTACTAAAAACACTCAACTTGTCTCAAGTGTCAGTCAGACAGTCTTGTTAAGATAATTAATAAATAATTACCATGAGGGGTTAACATTTATAATTTTTACTAGCTGACCCAGCCACGCGTTGCAGTGGCACAGTAATTTCAAAGATTTTTTTCTAAAATAAAAGTAGCCCAAGTTACTCCTTATTACATCAGCTACCTGCCAATAAAAGTCCCTTCAAAATCGGTCCAGCCATTTCAGAGATTAACCGGAACAAACAGACAGACAGACAGACAAAAATTGTAAAAAAATGTTATTTTGGTGTATGTACCGTATATATATTCATATGCATGTAGTAAAAAATGGTTATTTCAATATTACAAACAGACACCTCAATTTTATTTATATGTATAGATTAAATAAGAAGATTCAGAGATTATGCATTATTTTACTATTTTGGACATATTTAATTGCATTTAGATAATTATTATATAACAATATAATTTTTTTCTGTTGCAGCATGTTCAGAAGTCTAGTTTAACTTTGGAAGCAAGCACCTGAGTGTGACAAGTGACAGCTAAACGTTATCGTCTATTAGTCCCTCAATTGAATTGAAGCCGTTTCGAGGTCACTATCAATCAAGCTCGGAGAGGCTTTAAAGGACTTATTTGTCATCATTGCCGCTTCATGCCAGAAACAGCGAATGCAGATTATCTATTGCACCACATAAACCGTAAACAATTTTTCCAATGTACCTCCGGAAAGTGTAATTTGTTATAGGGATTTATTATGTGTAAGATTTGATTCAAAAGTATTGTAGACATTTAAATAAATCATCTTTTAACTTAATTAACAATACTTTTTTCCTAAATATAGGATTGTAGACATTAGGTTAGATTTTTTATGAAAATAAAATAATTAATAAAATAACGATCTTTATGCTACAAGAAAACATTTAGAAATTTACGGAAAACGACATTTTCTTATTACCCGACTGCGCCAGAAGATGGGTTAAGTTCTTACGGAATATATTTCCCATTTGAAATTTTCCCATTGTTCATGGTTACGAAAAAGACGACATCATACTTTGAATAATTAATGTTCTATTAAGTGTTAATTTATACTACACATTGTACTCTTTTAAAAAATAGCAACAAAAATATTGTAGGTATATAAGCAGTTGCGAAAAAATAATTAGTTATTGATTCTGTATCGAATCGATCGAAAGTATTTAAATACGATTTAGAGACACCGATAAGACAGCGTTCGTAAAAACTCCATCCCTAGACCCTTTTTTTGGTTAACTTGAGTTGCAAAATAGGTCACCACGAAAAGCCCTTTTAGTCTATGTCCACTCTGCGAGTCCATTCTAAATTTTAATCAATGAGAAACTTATCTCTTTATAAATTAGTGTAAATGGAGATATAAAAACGTTATCGTATTGAAAATATTTTGGCTACTAATTCTACATTAACTATTCTGCATGGCATATGGCAGCATCTGACAAAAATCTTGTAAAGTTCGCAAAAGCCATAAAGCTTCTTTAAAGCAGGCTTACTTTATATTCGTTCATCTGTATTCTGGTGTAGAAACGAAAGAGCCACGACTGTTCTGAATTTCTTATCTGAACCTTTATGTCTTGTTTCAGAACTGGTTTTAATATTATATAACTAGAAAATCAGACAGAGGCTATCCAATTTAAATTAAGTTAGGTGTTGGGTTTTAAAAAAATCTATTCTACACTTTTGAAAAGCAGTAAGTCATATTTCAACTAAAATATAACCTAAAGTAAAAAATAAATATTTTTACTGCAATCGTTTTATATTTCTTAGTAATTGATAATAAGGTTTACAGCTTTTCAGAATTTAAATCAGTGTACACAGTTTTTAGTTTAAAACAATCAAAATTAAGGCTATAAAGTATAACTTTTAATTATTATATAACTTTTAAGATTTAATGAAAGAAATTGAACGTGGAAAAATGTTTTTTACCAAAGAGGATCAACAACGATTTTTGCTCTTGGTCGAGCTTGCTGGACGCGGGTATATCCCGCCTGGTGTGATTAGACTTTTTCATCGCCATTGTTCATATTTATTCATATTAAATAAATAAAAAGCTACTGCTAATATTCAATTCGAATGTCGGGTGTCTCCTCACTTTCCTATTTTTGACCTAACAGCAACTGTAATCATATTTTATGCTTAGAAATATTTAATATTAACGTCATATAAAACCTTATCTTTTTTCACCACGATTTGTGTATCGATTTACACTATTATAGAGCCTTACAAAACACTAGTAAAATATTACTAAATTTTTTTTTATTACCTATAGAGTTTGTAAGAAGCAGAACATTTTATATGTACATCATTGTAGCTAATTTTGACTTTGCTTATTTATATGGCGGCATAATAAAAGGAGTATGTACTTCTGAATCTGTAAGCAGTAGGAAAATGTTTTTGTTAGAGAGAACTGCAGTATATTGGGATACTGCAGGTTAATTTGGATTACTTCCATATCTAAATCAATATGAACGCCATCTATGTTTTTTGCAGTAAACTTAATGTCATACGACAAACGAAGTTATCAAGCACATGAATACATGCTAAGTTCAAATAGAAATACTGGTCTTCACGACGACACAGGGAATCCTAGTGTGAAGTCCAGTGAAACTGTTAGCAACTTAAATATTACTGTTATACGATAATACTCAATGAAACTTTGATTGTAACAGTTACCTATTTATGTGCTGTGTTGTAAATTGAACTCAAATAAAACTTTTATTTTATTAAAAACAGGACGCCATGTTGACATTTCCGCTACCAGCCCCAAGGAAATGCCTGCTTTAAAAACTTTTGCTAGTTGAAACAAACGCTGGAACAGTTGCTCAATCTTTACCAAGTGCTAGTTCGATCGTGTATGGAGTACTGTTCTAATCTTTGGGACGGTTCCGTTTAATATCAACTCCAGACATTTGAAACTCCAAACTCATCGGCAATGATGATCTTTTTAATAATACGCTGAAAAGCCTTGAACATAGACGGAAGGTAGCCAGCCTATCCGTTTTTTATAGGATACATTTTGGAGAGTGTGCAGCAGAATTGCACGACCTTGTTCCGCCGTCCTCATTTTTATATTTTACAACCAGTCATGAATCACTTAGGTACTTGCAATCACTTACGAATATGCAGCATCGCTATATGGTTGTAGGTATCCCTATCCATTTTTTGTGATAAGAAATGCACTAGAATTGGATTCCAAGTGGAAATATCAACCCCAAGGTTATTCATGACGTTGAGACATCCGTTTGTTGTATCATGTAATATTTTAATATATGTAGCTGTTTGGTACTGTATAGTTGGCAAGTATATTATAGTTTTAACTTTCGAAGAGAATGTAAGTTTTTAAATGTTGTTGTTGTATCTATTTTTAGTATGTCCCAGCAAACATTGTGATTGTTTATTTTATTATATTGCTAGATGATGAATAGGTTTTTCAGCTTCGCCCTTACATTTTCAAAAACTACATTTTCTGTGCTATTGATAATTATGATAACGCAACAGTGCGGTTGTAGTGAGCTCTATGTCTGATGACTTAGTATCGCACAAATAATGACAGAAAATACCAAAATTTAATAATACAGCTATGTTTGATGTCAACTCTCAAAGTAGCCTAAATTACGAGTATTACTAAACAAAGTAGGGAATTATAACCAATTTCAAAATTTTGCATAGGATATTTCTAGCTTCTTTCACTCAAACGCTCCATAAACAACACCTTACTTTTTTACCTAATGGCATTTCCAGCATGGCGAACATTCTTAAGCTTTGCTTGAAATATTTCCTGTTACAACCAAGCAATTGACAAACTTATAAGTTATAACTATTATACATATAATATTGAAATTTT
Source organism: Calamotropha paludella (assembly GCA_927399485.1). NCBI lineage: Eukaryota > Metazoa > Arthropoda > Insecta > Lepidoptera > Crambidae > Calamotropha > Calamotropha paludella. Next base: position 13,103,074 of record OV656809.1, read on the forward strand.
GTGTGGGAGGGATATAAAGGCGACTTTTTTTTTGTAAAATATATTTCATTAATTAAAGTGAACAATATTGTTATCTATGCACTTTTGCCATCTCAAAGGTAGTTCATTGATCCCTTTACTACAAAAACTATGGGGGCGAGAATCAATAAACTCTCTGAAAGCGGTTAGGACTGTCACATCGGAGTTGATTGTTTTTCTTTGTAAGAAGTAGTCCAAATTCTGAAAAAATTGTAATCTATTGCAGCAAGGGCCGAGGAGTTCGATGGATATCGCAGACATTCTAATTGCAGCTTCTCTAGTTGAGCGTTTGTTGTGCAGTGTATGGTCTAACGTTGTCCTGAAGCATCAGTGGCCTAAAGATATTGATCTGCCTCGGTTGTTTAGCAGCCTGTTCTTGCAACATGGTATGCAGTTGTTGACAAAAGATATCTGCCGTAATCTTTTGGCCAAATTTAAGAAAGCAGTTGTGAACGAAACTGGCACTAATCCACCAAACACAAGTAACTTTTTCTGAGTCAATTTTCGCTTAGGGCAGGATTTGGCTGGTTCTCCAGGGTTCAGCTATTGCGACAAGGGCTTTTGATTATCGTACAGGATCCAGTTTTCATCACATGTAATGATACTATTTAAATTCCCTTATTGTTGTGTAGGTTGAGCAATGTAACGTTGGTTTGATTCAAGTGTTTTAAAACAGTTTATCACTCACACCGAAGCCTACAGCTTACTCTGAAGTTGTTTGCATTGGATCCGCTACCATAGTAGCTTTTAATTCTTCATTATCCACTTTGGTCTTCGGCCGTCCACGGATCTTGTTCTAAATGTCGAAAGAAAGAAAACGTTGGAACCAAAAACGTACCGCGTTTTCTTTTGCGACACCACTGCCAAACACATTGATAGTCCTTCATGCTGTTTCTGCAGTGCTGGTGTCATTGGAGAACTGGTAATGGTAAATATAGCGATATTTCATGTTTTCCATTGTGCGGTATGAGCGACGCCAAATAAAAAACTAATCAGGAAAAAGCAAATGAATTATTGTTTCGAAACTCAAATGTACCGGCTAAATGGATTTATAAATTTTAATTTGGAACTCTCAACTAAAGAGGAGATATTTCAGATCAAAGTTGTTTAATACGACAAAACGCCAATTTGATATGTAAGGAATTACTATACTCTATCCATTTCGATCTGAGACAAAAGGTAAACAAAGAATGTGTGGTTCTCAAACTTTTTTATCCAATTTTGGGATTAAAAATATGGTTTATTTAAGGGTGATAATTATTTATAATAAAATAGGAAAAGGGGTACTTAAGTAATAATAATAATATTTCCTACAATCACACCAATTAGCCTAGCCCAAAGTAAGCACCTTAAGGCTTGTGTTATGGATACTAGGGTAACGGATAAACATACTTATACGATACATAGATATGTAACATTCATAGAAATATATGAAAATTTCCATGACTCAGGTACAAACGCTCGTATTCATCATACAAACATCTGCCCCTTCCGGGATTCGAACCCAGGACCGTCGGCGCGAAAGGCAGGATCGCTACCGTTGCACCAAACGGTCGTCAAATAAGTAAGTGTATATAAACACAAGCTATCATTGCTATTATCCAAATGATACTACTAATTTGAATGGAAATAAAACAAGGAAGTAATTTAAATTATTTTAATAGGTTAGTTAGAGATGAATAAAGAATAAGTAAGAATACTGGTGCGAAATCCAGTTTATTACAAAATACACACAGGTTTTAATTTTATTTATTTATTCCTCTTCTGATGACGAAGAGGTACATCTCCGACATGAATCACGAAAGCGTCTACCACATGATCAATTATACCATCTATTTTTAGCATTTCTTGTTCCTGTTTCATGACATGGTCAATGCACTTTTGCCAAGCTTCCCATGTAATACTGTTTAATGCTTCAGCTAACAAACTTTTGATTTCATTTAATTTAAAAGTTTTATTATTTTTTGCCACATATCCTTTGGCTTGGGCCCAGAATAATTCGATAGGATTTAATTCACAGTGATAAGGAGGGAGCCTTACCACTGTGGGCCATTTCATCAATTACAAAGCTTTGATAATTTTCTTTTACATTCTTAATTTTTTCAAGAAGTTGCGCGTTAACTTCTTTTTCATCGAACGATATATTTTTCTCGTTTAATCATTGCTGAATTTCTCCTTTTTTGTTAGCTGAAGTGGAAAGTTTTTCTTTTCTTCTGGAATGGTATGGTGCATTATTCATGACAACAACAGAATTTGGCTCTAATTTTGGCATAATTTCGGTGAACCACTTTTCGAAATTGTGGGAATCCATCTCGGAGTGATAGTCTCCATCACCTTTCTTTGCTTCGAATATGAGTTCACCGCCTTCCAGGAAGCCTGTGTCAGATCCTGTAAATAAAATAATCAATGAAATACTAAAATATAGGTTATTAATCTTTTGTTCATAACAAAAATATCTGGCGTTTAAAACTCAATTTCTCAGTCAATTCATATTTTTTTAAGACACCAATTAAATACTTCCATTATTACTTTTCGTCCTTAGTTACAATCCTTGCATACTATGCATTTACATTCTTCAACTTTTATCACTTTCTTCATCCCGCTATGATATTGATATAAATATAGAGAGAGACGATAACTTAGCATTCCATGGATTCACTGTGCGGGTGCCGGGACCATCGTGTTGCAGAGAATTGTTATTGAGTAAACAAAATAAGATCAATATTCAAAAAATTACCTATACATATGAAGGATTATGAGGCGATTTCCTTTACCGCTTGGATTTTTCAATCCCGTTGATAGGCCTTCTTGGTGGGCTTCTTTGGAAGACTTTATTGACTCGTCATGCCACACTTTGTTTACAGTGTATCCTGTAACAATCAAAGTTTGTTTTAAAAGAGATTTATTCCATTCAATGTCAGCAACAATAATAAGAATGTAACATTTGATTTGTAAATAAATTACTAGAGAATATTATTGTTATATATACTAAAAAAATCAACTTAAATTAAATAAATTAAATGATTTAATTGCAAGCAAAGGATAAAACAACGAATTCAAGAAAAGTTATTAACATTATTTCGATTTTTGAACTAACCTTCATTAAGCCAAGTTTCATCGGTATAATATATTTTTCTTCCTTCGTTACTCATTTTTACAATGGTGTACAGGTATTTAATTCGCCAAAGGACTATATCATTTCTGTCAATAAGAAAACTATTGCGGCTACGTTTTGCGTATTTAAATTGCAATTTATGCAATAACTTGTGAAATGTGCTCCTTTTAAAATTTGGTAACGAATCATCAGCATTCACAGCGGTCAGGACCTTTTGAATGGTGGGCAGTTCATTCTTAAAATAAAACATATGGACTTTACGGCGTATCGCACCCAAGGTAAGATCATCCAAGCTATCAATAATAGATTGTTTTGGAGATGGAGTCGGAGGAGATTTGACACATCTTGTTTCCTTTTTTTCTTTTATGAATCGATACACTGAGGCCCGCGATATTCCCATTATCTCGACAGTCTTGTTCACGACATCATTTTTGTAAGGATATGAATCTTTGGGCCAGCTTTCCTCTACGTACTTAAATATGTTTATAACAATTTCCTTATTCATAGAACGCATTTTAGTAAGCTTGGAACGCTTTTTCTTCGGCGAAGTGCAAGCGCTGCTTGGTCCAGGCTCACTCATTTTCACTGACAAAAACGATTTAATAGCATAAACTCAACAATAACGATATATTACAATGTAACACAACAATAAAACTTAACAAAAACGACAATTATAACAAATATTAACAAGAAACAACGAAATAATCAAGGAGAGAACGCACTCGCACCAATAGTTGATCGAAAATAAAAAATGGCGGATATAATCCGGCTAAACCCGGAAGCCACTTAGTTCTACGTTATAGTATGTGATGGTTGTTCATCTTCATTTGGAAGTATTATAAATGCTTAAAAGTTTTAGAACACTATTCAATTTAGGTCTTTTTAATAGCAAATATGTAGTAATCTAAACTTACGTTAAAAAAATTACCTAACATCGATGTAAAAATACTGAAAATTATTGAAGGTGACAAGTAATTCTTAGTTATCTTAATTTAAAAAGTTTGAATAATAAAATATTGAATAGTCGTATGTTTTCGATTAAACCTTTCGGCAATGAAGAAAATTGACATCTTAAAGAACCCGTTTTATGGTTTGTTTACCTTTTGTCTCAGGTCGAAATGGATAGAGTAGGTACTTAAAATGATCTTAATAAAATTCTTCCTTCTTGATAAATTTTAATAAAATCAATATAAGCAAGCACGAATTTTCAAAGCCCATTAATTTATGAATTCCTTTAAATAAACAAAGTATTGAAAACTAAACTGAAAAACGGGGAAATTATAATATTAATTAGGAGATGCGTTTTTATGTAAATAAATACTTAAAAAGCAAATATAAAGTTCAGGTAACTATTGAGATTAGTAACAAAATTTTAAAATTTTCTTTATCTTTTTTTTTCTTTATCAAAAGTAAAATTATTGTAATAAATAGAAAGTCATTACTAAACATAATCTTATTAAACACTGTAATCTTATCAAATACTGTGACAGTATTAGTATTGGAAACTCTATTATTCAGCTTAGTCGTACTTCCGGTTATCCATCAATCTGACAGCCCTTTGATGAGGCATTTGGCAATATAAGCTTTTCCAAGCCTAGTGCTTGTTTGTGTCATAGCATATTTAGGAATAATAAATTAACAGAATATTTTTTTTCTCACACTTTTTCTCAAAAAGCTTTGTTTATTTTTTGTTCGTTATTCTAAAAGAAAAAAATATCCATCCATATAATCCATATCCTTATCCATATCCATAATAGTTTATCGTGTTCTAGATGAGACTGATTCGTAGTTAAACAAAATCCCTATGATAAAATAGGACTTGTAGGCACAGGTCGTAGAAACTAGGAACCAAAATAATGAGTAAACTTTCGAGTGAACATTTTAAGTTATCGTTAACTTTTAATTAAATTTCACCTCAAAGCTTTTATTAAATCCTCCCCAAGCACAGAGTGGCTTATTAATGAATTTAACAGTTACTTTGTTTTTGACGTAAATGCGTTCAATAACCATATTGAGCATTATCAAATATAGTGATAATAGATCTCAAGATAATAGTTCTCACACTTGATTAATAAAGGCCAGCTTATTTTCTTACGGTATTTAATTTTGATTGACAAACAATTTAAAATTATATTCAAATAATAAATGCAACGCTTACGAAAAACAAATAATATCATGCTCAACTAGTTGATTCAATAAATATTTGTCCTCCTTATTATTATTATTATTCCTATAAAAATCATTTTATTTATGATCTATTATGAAAAACGAAAAACATCATAAAACCAATGTGTCATTCCTAACTTCAGAGAGGGCATATAGATTTTAACAGTTTATCGCAATTTTCTAACTTTTCTTTGAATTCTGTTCCGATGTTTTTGTGTGATTGAGTAGCACATTCAAACAAATAAACTTTTTTAGTAATTTGATATACGGGTATACAGGACAGATGCTCGCATGCTTAGATTTAAGGATGTTATGAAGAAAAATGTAATGGGGGTTAATCATCATTAACCTATCAATATCCCCACAGCAGGTGCACAGGCGTTCCCTATGGTTGAAAAAAACTTAGGAAAGAGGACCATAACCCAACACGCGAACACAGAGCGAATTAGCTTGTGTTGAAGATTGCAGACTCAGCTATGCTTTTCTAAACTTGGAATAGCTCGAGTTAGTAAATTTTAGACCACCTATCTTTTTCTTTTGCGAATGTTGCTTAACGTCTTAAATTAAAGGTCGAACAGACTTACTGCTGCGTCATCGAGTGATTGCTGATATAAGGTATTGCTTGAGCCCAAGAGTCAGTTCTTCTACTCAATTTGTCAATCTAACAAAAGGAATATGAAAATTGTAGTCTGTAAACTCGTTTCATTAAACATAATACATAATATAACACTTATATATTTTACGAATCTTGTTCAATACAAATCGTAGTTAATCTCACTAAAATAGGTGCACTTTCAGGTCAACTTTCGGCAACTTTCACTTTTGTATGGGGCTTATCCGATTGTTGCGTAACACATGGTTACTTCTTTGAGTTAATAATTAAAAAGAATAAAATAATAATACTAGATTTAAAAATCTTAAAAATCCCACGTTTTTCAGTGACCAAAAAAGAATAAAATAAACCCGGCGGGGCCAAGCGAGGGGCCACTCAAAACGTGGGGGCGCATGTTACTTATGGAGATGTAATGAGATGTATGATATGCATGGATGTTGAGAGTATTTGTAAAGATGCGCCCCCACGTTTTAAGTGGCCCCTCGCTTGGCCCCGCCGGGTTATTTTATTCTTTTTTGGTCACTGAAAAACGTGGGATTTTTAAGATTTTTAAATCTAGTATTATTTAATTGTATTGCTAGAGATGGTGAAAGACGTTCAAACGTGCTTAATCCGAGTTTTTCGATGCGATGTTTCCATAAAAATAAAACATAAAACCTTTCTTAATTAAAAAAAGTTAACACGGCGAGCTGGTTACACCTGATAACGATAGTAACTTTAGGAGAAATAGGCCTTGATACTTATATCCGAAATATAAAAGTACAATAAATTCACGGTGTGAACTCACTATATAGGTACCATTTATAAATTTAAACTAAAACATAGTTCCATTTGTTTCTTCGCTGATAATTATTAGCCATACTATAATCGTCCAAAATATCTATGAACGACTTCGAAATATATGATCGAAGATGAACGACGTTCACTATTCGCATTATTGATATTTGAATCCTAACTAGTATACATATATAAATATATATATGATTTTCAGTAACTTCATAACTATGCCCTACTCATATATAAAAATGTTTCCTTCAAGGTTTATTCATCTTGTTTTTCAAAATTGAGGTTGTATAAAGAGAACTGTTGAAGCGACATATCGGAGTCGACATTTTCAGTGGTATTGCATGGCTTTTGAGGGCTGATGCAATGCTGTGTATGCAATCAGCCAATACAATGTATTTTGAACTTTTTATGACACAACGTTTTAAGTGTGCGAAAAAGTAATTGTCCGGGTGCTTTCAGCGCGCTGCGCTGGTGCAGTAAGGAAATTTTCGCTTATTCACCCCTAGTCCAGCAAAATACGGTTGATTAGTCAACTGGTTCCGACATCAATTAGTTTTCTTCGGATACTTAAGGGGGCCTATGCTGCCTCACACCCTCCCCATCGTTGGGTGTGGCCCGTGGGCCACTTCATCGTGACGTTACATGAGATAGCAAATTCCTAGCAAGTGTAGTTTTCGTGACAAAAATAACAATATATAACATAAAATGACATTTGCAAAAATAATGGGGTAGAAGTTTTTCGCATTTTATATGAAAATTCAAGACCTTTTTTTTCAAAGTTAATTTACATTTAATTACAGTATATATGTGCCATTTTGTTCGTAGACTTTCTGCCATCTTGTAGGTAGAGACATGTTTCCGTTGCTGTAGAAATTTTGGGACTTCTGATAAAACGCAACAAGTAGTGTTGGTAGTCCTCTCTTGATGTGAACCTTACACTCCTTCCTACCTAAAGAATTCTGAAGATACCGAAACAGGTGGAAATCTAAAGGTGCAAGGTCAGAGCTAAATGGCGGATGCATTAACACCTCCCTCTCTTATTTTTTGCTGAGTGGCTAGAGATGTATATGGTCTAGCTCTATCGTAATAAAAGACCATACCCTTTCTTTTAATCTTGCTTTAATCTCTTCAGTTGTTGGCAGTAGAGATCCGAATCGATGGTTCTGCTCGGCGGTAAAAGCCCATAATGAACAATGCCCTTCCAATCTCACCATAGACACAGTATCACCTTATTAACCCAGGTTTTGCCACAGTCTGTGAAGCCTGACCGACCTCTGACCACTACCTTTTTCGCACTTTCTTGTCATACGTGATCCACTTTTCATCACCAGTTATCGATCTCTTTAAAAACGGTTCGGTTCGGTTTCATTACATCGCAATAAAGAATCGCAGAGAGTACACGGTTCATTCGCTTTCTTTCAGTGAGCTCGTGTGGCACCCAAATATCGAGCTTTTTTGTGTACCCAACTTCTTTTTTAAATGACCAAAATTGTTTTATGGTCAATACCGAGTTCTTTAGCTATGTCGTAACTGCTGATATGCCGATTTTGCTCAACTTTGTGCTACTCTTACTGACACTGCATTAAGTCCATAAACGTCACAATTTTTTTTCGCAGTTTGCGTTGCATTTTTAACTTTTTTATAATAAAATTTTAAAATGTATCTAACTTCTTCATTCGATTCGCTCATTTTGACAAAAGGAAAAACAAATGAAAAATAGTGAGTAACAAAATTTTCCTAATTTGATGCTTTTTTGTAATGTCACCTTTTTAATGTTATGAAAACCAGCCAGATACAAAAAGTACAGCCAAAGATATGTTATGACAAGTTTATACATACTATATGCGAAAAGACTTTTTCCCCGACCTAATATTACTTTCAGTTAATATAAGTGTGGCCTGGATACGATAAGAGTATTTGTTTTTAAAAACAGAGAACTACCAATTGTTAGGGTTCCGTACTCAAAGGGTAAAACGGGACCCTATTACTAAGACTTCGCTGTCTGTCCGTCAGTCAGTCTGTCAGCAAGCTGTATCTCAAGAACCGCGATAGCCAGACAGTTGAAATTTTTACAAATTATGTATTTCTGTTCCCACTATAATAACAAATACTAAAAAAAAACCATACAACAAATGCAGTTTTTTTTTTTGCCCTTTTTTGCTCTATATCAATAATGGCATCAGGTAGTCACTTGAAATATTCAGTTGTATTTTTAATTTAAAATCAATAATATGAAATTTGTGTACCTAATGTTGTTTACCTAGTCAATGGTACGGAACCCTTCGTGCGCGAGTCCGACTCGCACTTGTTTTTATTTTCTTTTTGTAAAAATAATACTTAAAAATAATTAGATTTAAAAACAGGACGTATATCTGAATCAGTTAATGATCTCGTATAGTGTATGGGCAACATAGTGCTTCACGCTAGATAAACATTGTAATTGAAAAAAGGTCAGTTGATACAAAAAAAAAACTTCTGAGCGTAGTACCTTTATTTGATATTTTTGCAGTCTGTAAGTAACAAATAGAGAAGAAGAACTTGAAAAGGCACAATAACTTGTTTATATGCCAGATATCGCAGTAAGACAACTCCTTTTTTATCTTTCATTATTTTATTACCACGTTTTTCTTATCTCACTTTTCTTATTTGTTTGTCTGTCCGGGCAAAATCTTGCAACTTAAATTTGAGGCACTTTCCGATAAGCTTGAAAGCTGAAACTTTCAGGATAGTTCAGAACCCGATGACAATGCACTCTAAAGCAACTTTCAACTTTCCAGATGCACTTTCAGGTCCACTTTCGGCAACTTTCACTTTTGTATGGGGCTTATCCGATTGTTGCGTAACACATGGTTACTTCGTTGAGTTAATAATTAAAAAGAATAAAATAATTATACTAAATTTAAAAAATCTAAAAATCCCACGTTTTTCAATGTCCTAAAAAGAATAAAATAACCCTGCGGGGCAAAGCGAGGGGCCACTCAAAACGTGGGGGCGCATCTTTACAATAATCGGCATCAATGCATGTCATTCATCTCTTTAAAATCTCCTCTTAGTAATATGCGCCCCCACGTTTTGAGTGGCCCCTCGCTTTGCCCCGCAGGGTTATTTTATTCTTTTTAGGACATTGAAAAACGTGGGATTTTTAGATTTTTTAAATCTAGTATAATTATTTTTTTTCTAGCATACATAAATAAACAACGCATACACTGATTTAGTTTAGTGGTTTATATGCCACTAGTAAATAATACTGTTGTTCGGAAAAATAAAATAGGCGTCGATTCTCAAAGTTTTAAAAGATTTTAATTGATTTTATTTCTTGTGTACTATAAATATGCTGTGGGTTATACATCGTTATCACACCCGATAGGTATTTAGTTATGTGTATTATTAATATAATTGTAATTTATAGACAACCTTTGTTTACTCAAGACAACATGCGAGCGATGTCTTTGATGTAAATAAACATAAACCACATAATCTAGGGATTACATGAGTCTGACATTGTTTGCTTATAACTGTATGTGTCTAGTATGCTTACATACGGCGAAAGGGCTGTTATTTAAATCTTCTTCTTTATTTTTAGCAAATTGATTAAAGTTAAAATAAACAACATAACAAAAATAAAATTCAGACAACTCGCATGTATGAGTCCAAACTAAGCAAAGCTTGCAATAGGTAGGGCTACTAACCATTTATTTGAATACATAAATAGGTATACAGACGACTACGATAAATGCTAGTGCTCGTCACACAAATAAATACCACTAGCAGGATTCGAAACTTTGGACATCTTAATAAATTTATAATTATATTTTTATTGCCAAACTATAGCAAGACGATCTCATAATAATTTAACTTCCTAATTTTACACACTACACAAAAAATACACAATTTTCACGATGACTGAAATTGTTAATATTTTTCTATTTAGTTGGAAATATTATATCAATAGATCATGGTGAAATATGTTATTTACATTAATGTTCTATATGTAATTTTTAACGATCAAGTGTTCCGAATATTTTGTTTTTTTTTTAATTATAAATAAAAAGTTACTTGAGCCACAACAATTCCCATATATTTAACGCTATATTATAATAGACAACATCACATACATTGTCTTGAACTCGAGCAAAGTAACTAAAGCACTTGTATTATGGAATTCAGAAACAATATTTAATACAATCTTTGCAATATGAGACAAACTTTCTATCTACGTACAGCTGCTTTAAGTATACTAAATTTATTTTGTAGATATAATATTAAGTAACGCTTTCTAAGAACAGTATTCATTAATATCGAAACTTTTGTACCAACGACAAAATTAAATCCATTAAGAGAAGTAATTAAGCCGTCGACATAAAACAATCCTCGACACGTAGTCTTTGCGTCGGTTCTGAATTTTGTTGATGTCCCAACATGTAAAAATAATTAGTTAATTATGTGTATTTAATGGCTTTTTATGTCCAGACCACGTTACAAGTTTGTGTATGTTAATTTTTATTTAAAACGTGTTTTATAGAAACACCTGGATTTCAATTAAAACTAATATACTTAATACTTGATATAATATTGTTAATATTTGGAAGTTTAAGAATATAAAATAAAATTGTTGAAGATTATTAAAGTTGATGTTCTGGCCTGGTTCTGTGCTAATACTAAATTCTTTTCTTTCAGAATACATTCATTTTTAAGTTATACTTTTGATAAAGTAGAACAGTATTAGATTTATTAAGCATGTAGAGTTTTTATAAATAATAATAATAAATAAATATTTATTACATTCACACCAATTAGCCTAGCCCAATTGTTAATAATATTTTAGATATGGCTATTTGAAATGCTAATGATGATTTATTATTTACAGGGTCTTTATTATGCAGCATTATATACAATGTACATTATGGCTACTTATGTTTGTGAAAAAAAATTTTTTTTTCAATATATTTAGTCGATGCGTCCCGTAACATTTATTTGTTATACGAAGGTGAGTTAAAACTAAAGTTGTCTCTTTATTGTCAATGTAATAAGGTCACTTATAAATTATGCTGAGGATCTAAGTCATTATTACTATTTTGAACAACTTTACAGGTATTCTGATAATTATTTTTTGAGTAAATTATATTATTATAAAATTTCATTATCACGATAATTTTTATAAATATAATATAAAATATTTTCGTATACCGAGTACAAAGTTTAATTTTGCAATCCAAACTAACTTTATTGAGTTACAGTTTAGTGGAGAATTAAGCATAAAATTCATAAAATCAAGTGTTTTTTTCTAAAATTATCGATAGTACCTACTTTTATTGGGATACCGCAGAGCTGTATAACGTCAGCCTAGTTGAGCGTTTTGCCTGGCATGTTACTTATGGAGATGTAATGAGATGTATGATATGCATGGATGTTGAGAGTATTTGTAAAGATGCGCCCCCACGTTTTAAGTGGCCCCTCGCTTGGCCCCGCCGGGTTATTTTATTCTTTTTTGGTCACTGAAAAACGTGGGATTTTTAAGATTTTTAAATCTAGTATTATTTAATTGTATTGCTAGAGATGGTGAAAGACGTTCAAACGTGCTTAATCCGAGTTTTTCGATGCGATGTTTCCATAAAAATAAAACATAAAACCTTTCTTAATTAAAAAAAGTTAACACGGCGAGCTGGTTACACCTGATAACGATAGTAACTTTAGGAGAAATAGGCCTTGATACTTATATCCGAAATATAAAAGTACAATAAATTCACGGTGTGAACTCACTATATAGGTACCATTTATAAATTTAAACTAAAACATAGTTCCATTTGTTTCTTCGCTGATAATTATTAGCCATACTATAATCGTCCAAAATATCTATGAACGACTTCGAAATATATGATCGAAGATGAACGACGTTCACTATTCGCATTATTGATATTTGAATCCTAACTAGTATACATATATAAATATATATATGATTTTCAGTAACTTCATAACTATGCCCTACTCATATATAAAAATGTTTCCTTCAAGGTTTATTCATCTTGTTTTTCAAAATTGAGGTTGTATAAAGAGAACTGTTGAAGCGACATATCGGAGTCGACATTTTCAGTGGTATTGCATGGCTTTTGAGGGCTGATGCAATGCTGTGTATGCAATCAGCCAATACAATGTATTTTGAACTTTTTATGACACAACGTTTTAAGTGTGCGAAAAAGTAATTGTCCGGGTGCTTTCAGCGCGCTGCGCTGGTGCAGTAAGGAAATTTTCGCTTATTCACCCCTAGTCCAGCAAAATACGGTTGATTAGTCAACTGGTTCCGACATCAATTAGTTTTCTTCGGATACTTAAGGGGGCCTATGCTGCCTCACACCCTCCCCATCGTTGGGTGTGGCCCGTGGGCCACTTCATCGTGACGTTACATGAGATAGCAAATTCCTAGCAAGTGTAGTTTTCGTGACAAAAATAACAATATATAACATAAAATGACATTTGCAAAAATAATGGGGTAGAAGTTTTTCGCATTTTATATGAAAATTCAAGACCTTTTTTTTCAAAGTTAATTTACATTTAATTACAGTATATATGTGCCATTTTGTTCGTAGACTTTCTGCCATCTTGTAGGTAGAGACATGTTTCCGTTGCTGTAGAAATTTTGGGACTTCTGATAAAACGCAACAAGTAGTGTTGGTAGTCCTCTCTTGATGTGAACCTTACACTCCTTCCTACCTAAAGAATTCTGAAGATACCGAAACAGGTGGAAATCTAAAGGTGCAAGGTCAGAGCTAAATGGCGGATGCATTAACACCTCCCTCTCTTATTTTTTGCTGAGTGGCTAGAGATGTATATGGTCTAGCTCTATCGTAATAAAAGACCATACCCTTTCTTTTAATCTTGCTTTAATCTCTTCAGTTGTTGGCAGTAGAGATCCGAATCGATGGTTCTGCTCGGCGGTAAAAGCCCATAATGAACAATGCCCTTCCAATCTCACCATAGACACAGTATCACCTTATTAACCCAGGTTTTGCCACAGTCTGTGAAGCCTGACCGACCTCTGACCACTACCTTTTTCGCACTTTCTTGTCATACGTGATCCACTTTTCATCACCAGTTATCGATCTCTTTAAAAACGGTTCGGTTCGGTTTCATTACATCGCAATAAAGAATCGCAGAGAGTACACGGTTCATTCGCTTTCTTTCAGTGAGCTCGTGTGGCACCCAAATATCGAGCTTTTTTGTGTACCCAACTTCTTTTTTAAATGACCAAAATTGTTTTATGGTCAATACCGAGTTCTTTAGCTATGTCGTAACTGCTGATATGCCGATTTTTCTCAACTTTGTGCTACTCTTACTGACACTGCATTAAGTCCATAAACGTCACAATTTTTTTTCGCAGTTTGCGTTGCATTTTTAACTTTTTTATAATAAAATTTTAAAATGTATCTAACTTCTTCATTCGATTCGCTCATTTTGACAAAAGGAAAAACAAATGAAAAATAGTGAGTAACAAAATTTTCCTAATTTGATGCTTTTTTGTAATGTCACCTTTTTAATGTTATGAAAACCAGCCAGATACAAAAAGTACAGCCAAAGATATGTTATGACAAGTTTATACATACTATATGCGAAAAGACTTTTTCCCCGACCTAATATTACTTTCAGTTAATATAAGTGTGGCCTGGATACGATAAGAGTATTTGTTTTTAAAAACAGAGAACTACCAATTGTTAGGGTTCCGTACTCAAAGGGTAAAACGGGACCCTATTACTAAGACTTCGCTGTCTGTCCGTCAGTCAGTCTGTCAGCAAGCTGTATCTCAAGAACCGCGATAGCCAGACAGTTGAAATTTTTACAAATTATGTATTTCTGTTCCCACTATAATAACAAATACTAAAAAAAACCATACAACAAATGCAGTTTTTTTTTTTTTTTGCCCTTTTTTGCTCTATATCAATAATGGCATCAGGTAGCCACTTGAAATATTCAGTTGTATTTTTAATTTAAAATCAATAATATGAAATTTGTGTACCTAATGTTGTTTACCTAGTCAATGGTACGGCACCCTTCGTGCGCGAGTCCGACTCGCACTTGTTTTTATTTTCTTTTTGTAAAAATAATACTAATTAGATTTAAAAACAGGACGTATATCTGAATCAGTTAATGATCTCGTATAGTGTATGGGCAACATAGTGCTTCACGCTAGATAAACATTGTACTTGAAAAAGGGTCAGTTGATACAAAAAAAAAACTTCTGAGCGTAGTACCTTTATTTGATATTTTTGCAGTCTGTAAGTAACAAATAGAGAAGAAGAACTTGAAAAGGCACAATAACTTGTTTATATGCCAGATATCGCAGTAAGACAACTCCTTTTTTATCTTTCATTATTTTATTACCACGTTTTTCTTATCTCACTTTTCTTATTTGTTTGTCTGTCCGGGCAAAATCTTGCAACTTAAATTTGAGGCACTTTCCGATAAGCTTGAAAGCTGAAACTTTCAGGATAGTTCAGAACCCGATGACAATGCACTCTAAAGCAACTTTCAACTTTCCAGATGCACTTTCAGGTCCACTTTCGGCAACTTTCACTTTTGTATGGGGCTTATCCGATTGTTGCGTAACACATGGTTACTTCGTTGAGTTAATAATTAAAAAGAATAAAATAATTATACTAGATTTAAAAAATCTAAAAATCCCACGTTTTTCAATGTCCTAAAAAGAATAAAATAACCCTGCGGGGCAAAGCGAGGGGCCACTCAAAACGTGGGGGCGCATCTTTACAATAATCGGCATCAATGCATGTCATTCATCTCTTTAAAATCTCCTCTTAGTAATATGCGCCCCCACGTTTTGAGTGGCCCCTCGCTTTGCCCCGCAGGGTTATTTTATTCTTTTTAGGACATTGAAAAACGTGGGATTTTTAGATTTTTTAAATCTAGTATAATTATTTTTTTTCTAGCATACATAAATAAACAACGCATACACTGATTTAGTTTAGTGGTTTATATGCCACTAGTAAATAATACTGTTGTTCGGAAAAATAAAATAGGCGTCGATTCTCAAAGTTTTAAAAGATTTTAATTGATTTTATTTCTTGTGTACTATAAATATGCTGTGGGTTATACATCGTTATCACACCCGATAGGTATTTAGTTATGTGTATTATTAATATAATTGTAATTTATAGACAACCTTTGTTTACTCAAGACAACATGCGAGCGATGTCTTTGATGTAAATAAACATAAACCACATAATCTAGGGATTACATGAGTCTGACATTGTTTGCTTATAACTGTATGTGTCTAGTATGCTTACATACGGCGAAAGGGCTGTTATTTAAATCTTCTTCTTTATTTTTAGCAAATTGATTAAAGTTAAAATAAACAACATAACAAAAATAAAATTCAGACAACTCGCATGTATGAGTCCAAACTAAGCAAAGCTTGCAATAGGTAGGGCTACTAACCATTTATTTGAATACATAAATAGGTATACAGACGACTACGATAAATGCTAGTGCTCGTCACACAAATAAATACCACTAGCAGGATTCGAAACTTTGGACATCTTAATAAATTTATAATTATATTTTTATTGCCAAACTATAGCAAGACGATCTCATAATAATTTAACTTCCTAATTTTACACACTACACAAAAAATACACAATTTTCACGATGACTGAAATTGTTAATATTTTTCTATTTAGTTGGAAATATTATATCAATAGATCATGGTGAAATATGTTATTTACATTAATGTTCTATATGTAATTTTTAACGATCAAGTGTTCCGAATATTTTGTTTTTTTTTTAATTATAAATAAAAAGTTACTTGAGCCACAACAATTCCCATATATTTAACGCTATATTATAATAGACAACATCACATACATTGTCTTGAACTCGAGCAAAGTAACTAAAGCACTTGTATTATGGAATTCAGAAACAATATTTAATACAATCTTTGCAATATGAGACAAACTTTCTATCTACGTACAGCTGCTTTAAGTATACTAAATTTATTTTGTAGATATAATATTAAGTAACGCTTTCTAAGAACAGTATTCATTAATATCGAAACTTTTGTACCAACGACAAAATTAAATCCATTAAGAGAAGTAATTAAGCCGTCGACATAAAACAATCCTCGACACGTAGTCTTTGCGTCGGTTCTGAATTTTGTTGATGTCCCAACATGTAAAAATAATTAGTTAATTATGTGTATTTAATGGCTTTTTATGTCCAGACCACGTTACAAGTTTGTGTATGTTAATTTTTATTTAAAACGTGTTTTATAGAAACACCTGGATTTCAATTAAAACTAATATACTTAATACTTGATATAATATTGTTAATATTTGGAAGTTTAAGAATATAAAATAAAATTGTTGAAGATTATTAAAGTTGATGTTCTGGCCTGGTTCTGTGCTAATACTAAATTCTTTTCTTTCAGAATACATTCATTTTTAAGTTATACTTTTGATAAAGTAGAACAGTATTAGATTTATTAAGCATGTAGAGTTTTTATAAATAATAATAATAAATAAATATTTATTACATTCACACCAATTAGCCTAGCCCAATTGTTAATAATATTTTAGATATGGCTATTTGAAATGCTAATGATGATTTATTATTTACAGGGTCTTTATTATGCAGCATTATATACAATGTACATTATGGCTACTTATGTTTGTGAAAAAAAATTTTTTTTTCAATATATTTAGTCGATGCGTCCCGTAACATTTATTTGTTATACGAAGGTGAGTTAAAACTAAAGTTGTCTCTTTATTGTCAATGTAATAAGGTCACTTATAAATTATGCTGAGGATCTAAGTCATTATTACTATTTTGAACAACTTTACAGGTATTCTGATAATTATTTTTTGAGTAAATTATATTATTATAAAATTTCATTATCACGATAATTTTTATAAATATAATATAAAATATTTTCGTATACCGAGTACAAAGTTTAATTTTGCAATCCAAACTAACTTTATTGAGTTACAGTTTAGTGGAGAATTAAGCATAAAATTCATAAAATCAAGTGTTTTTTTCTAAAATTATCGATAGTACCTACTTTTATTGGGATACCGCAGAGCTGTATAACGTCAGCCTAGTTGAGCGTTTTGCCTGGCATGTTACTTATGGAGATGTAATGAGATGTATGATATGCATGGATGTTGAGAGTATTTGTAAAGATGCGCCCCCACGTTTTAAGTGGCCCCTCGCTTGGCCCCGCCGGGTTATTTTATTCTTTTTTGGTCACTGAAAAACGTGGGATTTTTAAGATTTTTAAATCTAGTATTATTTAATTGTATTGCTAGAGATGGTGAAAGACGTTCAAACGTGCTTAATCCGAGTTTTTCGATGCGATGTTTCCATAAAAATAAAACATAAAACCTTTCTTAATTAAAAAAAGTTAACACGGCGAGCTGGTTACACCTGATAACGATAGTAACTTTAGGAGAAATAGGCCTTGATACTTATATCCGAAATATAAAAGTACAATAAATTCACGGTGTGAACTCACTATATAGGTACCATTTATAAATTTAAACTAAAACATAGTTCCATTTGTTTCTTCGCTGATAATTATTAGCCATACTATAATCGTCCAAAATATCTATGAACGACTTCGAAATATATGATCGAAGATGAACGACGTTCACTATTCGCATTATTGATATTTGAATCCTAACTAGTATACATATATAAATATATATATGATTTTCAGTAACTTCATAACTATGCCCTACTCATATATAAAAATGTTTCCTTCAAGGTTTATTCATCTTGTTTTTCAAAATTGAGGTTGTATAAAGAGAACTGTTGAAGCGACATATCGGAGTCGACATTTTCAGTGGTATTGCATGGCTTTTGAGGGCTGATGCAATGCTGTGTATGCAATCAGCCAATACAATGTATTTTGAACTTTTTATGACACAACGTTTTAAGTGTGCGAAAAAGTAATTGTCCGGGTGCTTTCAGCGCGCTGCGCTGGTGCAGTAAGGAAATTTTCGCTTATTCACCCCTAGTCCAGCAAAATACGGTTGATTAGTCAACTGGTTCCGACATCAATTAGTTTTCTTCGGATACTTAAGGGGGCCTATGCTGCCTCACACCCTCCCCATCGTTGGGTGTGGCCCGTGGGCCACTTCATCGTGACGTTACATGAGATAGCAAATTCCTAGCAAGTGTAGTTTTCGTGACAAAAATAACAATATATAACATAAAATGACATTTGCAAAAATAATGGGGTAGAAGTTTTTCGCATTTTATATGAAAATTCAAGACCTTTTTTTTCAAAGTTAATTTACATTTAATTACAGTATATATGTGCCATTTTGTTCGTAGACTTTCTGCCATCTTGTAGGTAGAGACATGTTTCCGTTGCTGTAGAAATTTTGGGACTTCTGATAAAACGCAACAAGTAGTGTTGGTAGTCCTCTCTTGATGTGAACCTTACACTCCTTCCTACCTAAAGAATTCTGAAGATACCGAAACAGGTGGAAATCTAAAGGTGCAAGGTCAGAGCTAAATGGCGGATGCATTAACACCTCCCTCTCTTATTTTTTGCTGAGTGGCTAGAGATGTATATGGTCTAGCTCTATCGTAATAAAAGACCATACCCTTTCTTTTAATCTTGCTTTAATCTCTTCAGTTGTTGGCAGTAGAGATCCGAATCGATGGTTCTGCTCGGCGGTAAAAGCCCATAATGAACAATGCCCTTCCAATCTCACCATAGACACAGTATCACCTTATTAACCCAGGTTTTGCCACAGTCTGTGAAGCCTGACCGACCTCTGACCACTAC
This sequence comes from Calamotropha paludella, assembly GCA_927399485.1. NCBI lineage: Eukaryota > Metazoa > Arthropoda > Insecta > Lepidoptera > Crambidae > Calamotropha > Calamotropha paludella. The sequence continues at coordinate 13,122,571 of OV656809.1, forward strand.
CTTTTTCGCACTTTCTTGTCATACGTGATCCACTTTTCATCACCAGTTATCGATCTCTTTAAAAACGGTTCGGTTCGGTTTCATTACATCGCAATAAAGAATCGCAGAGAGTACACGGTTCATTCGCTTTCTTTCAGTGAGCTCGTGTGGCACCCAAATATCGAGCTTTTTTGTGTACCCAACTTCTTTTTTAAATGACCAAAATTGTTTTATGGTCAATACCGAGTTCTTTAGCTATGTCGTAACTGCTGATATGCCGATTTTTCTCAACTTTGTGCTACTCTTACTGACACTGCATTAAGTCCATAAACGTCACAATTTTTTTTCGCAGTTTGCGTTGCATTTTTAACTTTTTTATAATAAAATTTTAAAATGTATCTAACTTCTTCATTCGATTCGCTCATTTTGACAAAAGGAAAAACAAATGAAAAATAGTGAGTAACAAAATTTTCCTAATTTGATGCTTTTTTGTAATGTCACCTTTTTAATGTTATGAAAACCAGCCAGATACAAAAAGTACAGCCAAAGATATGTTATGACAAGTTTATACATACTATATGCGAAAAGACTTTTTCCCCGACCTAATATTACTTTCAGTTAATATAAGTGTGGCCTGGATACGATAAGAGTATTTGTTTTTAAAAACAGAGAACTACCAATTGTTAGGGTTCCGTACTCAAAGGGTAAAACGGGACCCTATTACTAAGACTTCGCTGTCTGTCCGTCAGTCAGTCTGTCAGCAAGCTGTATCTCAAGAACCGCGATAGCCAGACAGTTGAAATTTTTACAAATTATGTATTTCTGTTCCCACTATAATAACAAATACTAAAAAAAACCATACAACAAATGCAGTTTTTTTTTTTTTGCCCTTTTTTGCTCTATATCAATAATGGCATCAGGTAGCCACTTGAAATATTCAGTTGTATTTTTAATTTAAAATCAATAATATGAAATTTGTGTACCTAATGTTGTTTACCTAGTCAATGGTACGGCACCCTTCGTGCGCGAGTCCGACTCGCACTTGTTTTTATTTTCTTTTTGTAAAAATAATACTAATTAGATTTAAAAACAGGACGTATATCTGAATCAGTTAATGATCTCGTATAGTGTATGGGCAACATAGTGCTTCACGCTAGATAAACATTGTACTTGAAAAAGGGTCAGTTGATACAAAAAAAAAACTTCTGAGCGTAGTACCTTTATTTGATATTTTTGCAGTCTGTAAGTAACAAATAGAGAAGAAGAACTTGAAAAGGCACAATAACTTGTTTATATGCCAGATATCGCAGTAAGACAACTCCTTTTTTATCTTTCATTATTTTACCACGTTTTTCTTATCTCACTTTTCTTATTTGTTTGTCTGTCCGGGCAAAATCTTGCAACTTAAATTTGAGGCACTTTCCGATAAGCTTGAAAGCTGAAACTTTCAGGATAGTTCAGAACCCGATGACAATGCACTCTAAAGCAACTTTCAACTTTCCAGATGCACTTTCAGGTCCACTTTCGGCAACTTTCACTTTTGTATGGGGCTTATCCGATTGTTGCGTAACACATGGTTACTTCGTTGAGTTAATAATTAAAAAGAATAAAATAATTATACTAGATTTAAAAAATCTAAAAATCCCACGTTTTTCAATGTCCTAAAAAGAATAAAATAACCCTGCGGGGCAAAGCGAGGGGCCACTCAAAACGTGGGGGCGCATCTTTACAATAATCGGCATCAATGCATGTCATTCATCTCTTTAAAATCTCCTCTTAGTAATATGCGCCCCCACGTTTTGAGTGGCCCCTCGCTTTGCCCCGCAGGGTTATTTTATTCTTTTTAGGACATTGAAAAACGTGGGATTTTTAGATTTTTTAAATCTAGTATAATTATTTTTTTTCTAGCATACATAAATAAACAACGCATACACTGATTTAGTTTAGTGGTTTATATGCCACTAGTAAATAATACTGTTGTTCGGAAAAATAAAATAGGCGTCGATTCTCAAAGTTTTAAAAGATTTTAATTGATTTTATTTCTTGTGTACTATAAATATGCTGTGGGTTATACATCGTTATCACACCCGATAGGTATTTAGTTATGTGTATTATTAATATAATTGTAATTTATAGACAACCTTTGTTTACTCAAGACAACATGCGAGCGATGTCTTTGATGTAAATAAACATAAACCACATAATCTAGGGATTACATGAGTCTGACATTGTTTGCTTATAACTGTATGTGTCTAGTATGCTTACATACGGCGAAAGGGCTGTTATTTAAATCTTCTTCTTTATTTTTAGCAAATTGATTAAAGTTAAAATAAACAACATAACAAAAATAAAATTCAGACAACTCGCATGTATGAGTCCAAACTAAGCAAAGCTTGCAATAGGTAGGGTTACTAACCATTTATTTGAATACATAAATAGGTATACAGACGACTACGATAAATGCTAGTGCTCGTCACACAAATAAATACCACTAGCAGGATTCGAAACTTTGGACATCTTAATAAATTTATAATTATATTTTTATTGCCAAACTATAGCAAGACGATCTCATAATAATTTAACTTCCTAATTTTACACACTACACAAAAAATACACAATTTTCACGATGACTGAAATTGTTAATATTTTTCTATTTAGTTGGAAATATTATATCAATAGATCATGGTGAAATATGTTATTTACATTAATGTTCTATATGTAATTTTTAACGATCAAGTGTTCCGAATATTTTGTTTTTTTTTTAATTATAAATAAAAAGTTACTTGAGCCACAACAATTCCCATATATTTAACGCTATATTATAATAGACAACATCACATACATTGTCTTGAACTCGAGCAAAGTAACTAAAGCACTTGTATTATGGAATTCAGAAACAATATTTAATACAATCTTTGCAATATGAGACAAACTTTCTATCTACGTACAGCTGCTTTAAGTATACTAAATTTATTTTGTAGATATAATATTAAGTAACGCTTTCTAAGAACAGTATTCATTAATATCGAAACTTTTGTACCAACGACAAAATTAAATCCATTAAGAGAAGTAATTAAGCCGTCGACATAAAACAATCCTCGACACGTAGTCTTTGCGTCGGTTCTGAATTTTGTTGATGTCCCAACATGTAAAAATAATTAGTTAATTATGTGTATTTAATGGCTTTTTATGTCCAGACCACGTTACAAGTTTGTGTATGTTAATTTTTATTTAAAACGTGTTTTATAGAAACACCTGGATTTCAATTAAAACTAATATACTTAATACTTGATATAATATTGTTAATATTTGGAAGTTTAAGAATATAAAATAAAATTGTTGAAGATTATTAAAGTTGATGTTCTGGCCTGGTTCTGTGCTAATACTAAATTCTTTTCTTTCAGAATACATTCATTTTTAAGTTATACTTTTGATAAAGTAGAACAGTATTAGATTTATTAAGCATGTAGAGTTATTATAAATAATAATAATAAATAAATATTTATTACATTCACACCAATTAGCCTAGCCCAATTGTTAATAATATTTTAGATATGGCTATTTGAAATGCTAATGATGATTTATTATTTACAGGGTCTTTATTATGCAGCATTATATACAATGTACATTATGGCTACTTATGTTTGTGAAAAAAAATTTTTTTTTCAATATATTTAGTCGATGCGTCCCGTAACATTTATTTGTTATACGAAGGTGAGTTAAAACTAAAGTTGTCTCTTTATTGTCAATGTAATAAGGTCACTTATAAATTATGCTGAGGATCTAAGTCATTATTACTATTTTGAACAACTTTACAGGTATTCTGATAATTATTTTTTGAGTAAATTATATTATTATAAAATTTCATTATCACGATAATTTTTATAAATATAATATAAAATATTTTCGTATACCGAGTACAAAGTTTAATTTTGCAATCCAAACTAACTTTATTGAGTTACAGTTTAGTGGAGAATTAAGCATAAAATTCATAAAATCAAGTGTTTTTTTCTAAAATTATCGATAGTACCTACTTTTATTGGGATACCGCAGAGCTGTATAACGTCAGCCTAGTTGAGCGTTTTGCCTGGCGTATACGACCTTCTGGCCGCGAACTTCTTGTATCCTGCGTGAGAATGTTTTAAGCGCATACCGAGCCCAAAAGGGAATAAAATGCAACGAGGTGGGAATATCTAGTACACAATATAATATATACCTAAATGAGCATCTTACACTGCAGAAAAAAATAATATTTCGCCAAGCAAAAGACGCTGCAAGACAAAATTTAAATTTGTTTGGATCAAAAACGCAACGGTTTTAGTTCGGGAATCGGAAAACTCCGAAGTCATCCCGATTTGCTCTTTTGAAGATATTAAGAAAATTAAAGCTGCTACCGCACCAGGATCTTCTGAATAATTTTTCCCTTTTTATCTTTGTTAATTCTAAATGTCATTGGTTTACTTTTTATTGCATTAACATTTGTTTTTTTATGACACTAAACATGTTTTTAACTTTTTTGTTTTGGCATTTCATGTAAATGTTGTAATGATTGTTACTTCTTCTCGGATTTTGTGCGGTCTGATTGCTCTTGATTGTGTAGTTCTGGTTTTTTTATATCATGAGCCAGATTATAATAACATTGTGGTCGGTTGTTACCCTTAACATTAACATTTAATTTCTACAAATATACTTGTAAACTGACTTCAGAAAATGTTCTCTAATATGTCGATGCTGAACATGATATATTAAGTAATTGCTGTGATATTTTGGAGCAAACCGAAACTTTTCTTTAACCTGAAACTAATTTGACAACGATCGTTATGTAGTCTTCCGTCGTGACCGTGATCAATATGCCACAAATAAAACAGATGCAGGAAGCGTTCTCGTGGCAATTAGGCGTGAACTCTATCCTAGAGAAACATCAACACCAGTCAATCAGGCTTCACAGTTTCATTATATTTCTATTTATACTTTTCGGAAGCTTCTCAACTAGGGAATCACTTAGTGAGAAGATCTAACGGAGATATAATAGTGACATTTTTCGATTTATGGCCTATGTGTGTATTACTGTGTATTGGTGACTTCTAGGGTCCCGCAGGTGTCGATATTGAGGCCATTACTTTTTATTTTTTATATAAATGATATTCAAAATGGTTTTCAGTATTTCTATTGTACGCATCACCTCAAAATTTATAATCCTATCGTTGGCCTTTCGGACTGTAGAGAACTTCAACAGATCTGAATAGATCATTTGCATAATTTGAAACCAATAAATTAAATTGAAACAATTCGAAATGAAACAAATAAATTTAATTCTCATAGGATTCATATTTTTTTGTAATCAATCCTTATATAATGTGAAAGCATTGCGAGATCTCGGGGTCATACTAGAAAACTCACTCTTGCTCAACATATAACTAATACAATCAACAAAGCATTAAAATTATTCGGTTTTGTACTTAGATCCTCAGCTGAATTCTCAAAACACATTTCCTTTATCCATTTGTATAAATCTCTAATACGTCCTCAACAAGAATACGCATGTGTTACTTGGGATTCAAACTACAAAAAATACGATGAGGCAATAGAAAAAGATCAGCTTACATTTCTTCGCATCTTACAGTTCCATTATATGATCAACTCTCAAGCAGATACCAGCTTTTATCATTAAAATCTAGACGTATCTTACTTCAAGTAATGACGCTTTACGTCACAATAGGTTTGACAGCGTCGAGTTCTGTAATAAGTTGTCCTATACTGTACTAAGGGCAGCATATCGACGAGAGGTTCGCGTTCGTCGGCCTTTTTACCAAGTCGTGTTGAATAAACGCTTGTTTGCGCGGGCTTTTGCATCGTATTGTTCAAAACTACGACGAATTTTGTGAGCACATATATCTATATGCATTGTCAACTCCAAAATAAAAATAATCTTTACTAGACAACTGTGTGTGATGTGCAGAATGGTAGGCAACCTAGTTTTATATAAAATAAAATAAAAATCGTAAAAGTTTATAATATATATTTTATTTCATTAAAGTGTCAAAACAAATTACAGGTCGCCAGCTGCAACTTTACAGAAAATACATGGTGTAGAGTTTTTGTCGAGGTACATGTTAACACATGTAGTTACAGAGTGAACACAAAAAACGATCGTTAGTTGAACAACCCATTGCCGCCCCTCGTCACTTGCACCGACAACCGTAACTTATAATGGATAACTAAAACTAGGAATACACCATTTAGTGTTATATTCTACGTAAAATAGGAACATGTAGTGATCGTGGTAAGATTAGTCAAAATAATATGAAGTCGCGACGGTATCTATATGCAACTATTCTAGTTATAATTCTTCGGCTTAATAATAAATAAGCGTTCTAAGAACGGCATTCATTAATATCAAAAGTTAAATTCCAACGACAAAATTAAATCCATTAGAAGTAATAAATCCATCGACCTAAAGCTATCTTCGACCAACTTATAAGAATAATTAGTTAGTCCATTGTATTTATGTTGATGTCTCTTTATGTCAAGACCATATATGAAAAGTTTGTGTGTGTGAATTTAACTCTAGGTTAAAACATTATTTGTAGAAACATCTTGATTTCACTAAAGTAATTAGAATAGTGATGGTACTTGATTATTATATTGTTTAGTATTAGTAGTAGGTAGGTACTGTTATGTAACTTAAGAAAATAAAAATTGTATATTCTTTGACATTTTAGTTACTACCCTGGCCTGGCTCTGTGCTTATTACGATTTTACTTATTACGTCAAGTAATATTTTTTACATTTTTAAGTCAAGGTTTTGATAACCTTAAATAAAATCAGTCTAATTAAGTTTATTGAGTTATTGTTCAAATTGCTAATTATACGTGAAAAACAACCACATCTCCGAGCCCTCAGGTAGGCTCAAACTTACGAGCTTTTGGTATCCTGGTTTTTAGATGAGTATTTAAATTTTGTAGAATTAAAGCATTGTGAATACGAAAAAATACCTGTCTACGTAGGTTTTTATAAGTTTAGGTAGATATTAATGTTACGTCCAAACGCTTTTAGAAACTCGTTAATTTATTAGTGATTTCTAATATCTGAAAGCTCAGAAGAAGGAATAGTAGCAATACACCATTTATACTACGTAAAAGTTTTGTAACGCGTTGGTGTGACATATTGAATAGGCTACATTCACAGATAGGAAAAAATAAACACAAGTTATTTCCAGGATTTTAGGAATACTTCTGCAAAGCTATTATGGCAGTGTCCATTACATTTTATCACAGTTTCAGAATTTATCGCAATTCTCTTTCTGTTTTGGGCGTGTAATACTTAAAACAATAAGTTTCCGAAAGGCTATTTCTGTCTTATTTTAAATAAAAAAAAGAATAAGTACAGTAACTTCGATGCTTCGACACTAAAGCTTTTATATTACTCCTGGTGTTAATACATAGATTTGCCTGATATGAATTCAAAACTTGCACTAGATTTTTTAAGATTTAAGAACCACAGTATTGCAAACATATACAAAACAATATAAGCAAAGATAAAAGTTTCTTCTTTGATTTGAGAATTTATAAGGCGTTCATTTAAGTCAATAACTATAAGTCCTACTGAAGGAGATTTTATACTAATCCTTTATTTCATTTTCTTCATATTTTTTGTAGCCGTAACGTCGTAAATTAAATTTATTTTGAGAAGTAGCAAAGTGCACTCTGTGGAGCAAGTAGAGCCCACAGCGCTCGTCAGCAAATTGAGTTACGTCAGGATAGCCTCTATATCGTCATTTTTGCAGTGTCACAGTCTAATACGTAAAACAGTCGTCCAACAAAGACGCCCAGATAGAGCAATCAAGCGGTGCGTCCGAGCTGCATACAATGCGTAGGTAGCTCAGGAAAATTGTTGTTAATTATTTTGTTTCAGAATTTGTTAATTTAATCCAAGGTAGCAGACATTATTTTTTATAACATGACAAGATTTCTAGGTTTCGCGAAGCATTGTTATTGTTTTTAATTTAAGTTTATTTCATTATAATAGAAAAATACTAGAAAAAATCGACTCGGGTCACAAGTGAATCTCGGGCGGGAATCGAACCCGCAACCTTTGGAAATCCGGTCCAATGCTCTCCCAATTGAGCTACCGAGCCTTGTGAACACTCGTCGAAATTTTCTAGTACATTCCTGATTTTACACTGTAGGCCAGCGTTGTTTCATCAATGAGAGGAACATCCTCTCGTATTCGAAGGAAACATTTTTACAAATGTTTGGTCAATCGATTAAGATGAAACAGCCATGTTAGATTTATATTTTTTTTATATTTTATGCATTTTCAATGCGATCTTATAAGATAAATTATTATAATAGAAAAATACTAGAAAAAATCGAGATTCACTTGTGACCCGAGTCGATTTTTTCTAGTATTTTTCTATTATAATAATTTATCTTATAAGATCGCATTGAAAATGCATAAAATATATAAAAATTATAAATCTAAGTTTATTTCGTTTAATTTAAGTTAATTATTTTTTTAGGACGACGACAATTTGCGAGTCGCCGATGATATTGTCCTAGTGTCCGACAATGTCGATGACATGCTCCAAATGTTGGAAAATCAGTGCAGGGAATCATCAAACATAGGTCTAAAATTGAACGTTGGAAAGACGAAGATTATGACGAATTTACCTGACTCTCGTAGATATGACATGCCTATGGAAGTCATCGACGAAGGCCATAAAATATATCTTGGCTATAGAAACCAAACGGCAGAGATTGAAAGAAGAATTGCACAAGTATGTTCTGCCTTCGGTGCGAACAAAGCAATACTCCGCTCGAAGAAGATTTCGCAACACCTTAAGACTAGGGTTTTCGATCAATGTGTCCTGCCAGTGTTTACCTATGGGATGGAAACGGCGACTCTAACACAGAGATTGACCAAAAAGCTCCGAGTTGCACAAAGAGCAATATCGTTAGTGGATCGTAAAAGAAACGAATGGATCCGAGAAAAGACTCGTGTTAGAGATGTTGTTACAATAGAGCGACAGAAGTGGAGGTGGGCAGGACACATAGCCAGAATGGAACAGTTCAGGTGGACCAGGAGATTACTGGAATGGCGACCGTGGGAAAATCGTCGCGGTAGAGGCCGTCCCCCTATGAGATGGGTCGATGAAATATCCAAAACAGCTGGACCGAATTGGATGAGAGTGGCAAGAAGTAGGCAGAGATGGATAGATTTGGAGGAGGCCTACATCCGAAGACGGACAAACGAAGGGCCGTGATGGTGATGATGATGATAATGAAGTTTATTTTGTTTATTTGTAATATGTAATATGTAACTTATCTTTTTTTACTTTTTATCTATTTTATTATGACTGCACATTAAGATAATTCAATGTAATTCAAAATAATTCAATTCAATATAATTTGTAAAATCATTAGTTGATAAGTAAATATTAATGGGAAATTGTCGAATATGTAGATATTATTTATTTTAATTTTAAAATCACGCTTATAATTTTTAGAATGCTAGCGACACTTGTAATTGTTGTGTTTATAGTCTCTGCATTAATGTTGAATTAACGCAATGTTAGTGTTGCTTATTAAATAAATTACAAGAATGAAGTTTATTTAAAAAATCCAAGACGGCGGACACTATTCATGTAAATGTCGATTTGCAGGTTTTACTCACTCATCTCTCTCATAAGAACAATCATGTCCTTTTCAAAATTCAAGTTATTTTTTAAATAACATGTTTTCATTTAAATTAACATGACGCGTGTGTATTTTTTGGGTTTCTTGAGGCACTGGGTGTTATTTTTGATGTTTCTGGGGAATTAAGAGGCTTTGGAAAGGGATAGCCTTTACTAGATAATTGCAATTATAGGGTGTATAAACCAGAATCTTTAGGTGAAGTCGCAAGGCAACTCACATTTCATAAGATAATGAAAGATTAGTTAGTAGATTCAAGCGCAATTTCAAATTATTTCGGCAAAGGTATTTTAATAATGCTGCAAACCATTTAATGGACGATTTAAGGATTGCTTGGGCGACCAAACCAACATTCATACTCTGGCTGGGTTTTTAGACAATATTTTACTTCCAATTATCCATATTAATATTATAAATGGGAAAGTGTGTCTGTCTGTTCGTCTTTCCTTCACGGCAAAACGGAGCGACGAATTGACGTGATTTTTTAAGTGGAGATAGTTAAAGGATAGAGAGTAACATAGGCTACGTTTTGCCCCTTTCTAACCCCCCACTTCCAAAAAATGGGGAGTGGAAATTTGTATGGAGCATTCCGCAATTTTCAAGGTAGAAAGCTAAAAATTGGTATGCTGACTATTTAAGACTACCAAAAAAATCGCCCTTCACTTTTTTTGAAATCTGCACCCAACCCCTTAAAAGAGGGGGTGAAATTTTATATGAGACCTTTCGCAGTTTTCAAGGCAGGAAGCTAAAATCGGCATACAGACTCTTTGTTACTAACGAAAATACCTGCTATTTTTTAGAAATCCTCCCCCAGCTCCTAAAATAGGGGATGGAAATGTGTGTGAGACTCCGCAAAATTAGAACAGGTTCTTTAATACAAACGAATAATAAAGTAATTTAATTAAAACGAATTAAATAAAACAACATTAAAAACATTAAATCTTACCATAAATCAATCAGCTTTTGAGAAAATAAACATTATAAACACAAATAAGTGTAACTCATGGATTCCGATAGATGGCGCTGATATGTTTATTGTATATTATGTTCACGATAGGTTTAATTGCTTAGTTCAAAATTAATAACAGATGGCAGTGTTGAAATAAAATAAATAACGTGTAAAATTCTGTTCCGAGTTCTCTTCTGTGTTCAGGAAAGGGGAACAGTGCTAACCCGAATTTAACGCGAGCGAAGTCGCGTGCAAAAGCTAGTAGAATATAAACAATAACTACTAATAAAAAAATATCTCAGTGGAATATACAAGCGTGACAGATCAAAGAGGACAGTTTATTCAATCTCCAACACCCTCCCGGAAGCCTACAGCAGTCTCAAAAAGCGGTTAGCCTTCAGGCATGAACTGGGTTGGTTCGAGTAAAAATAAAATCTAAAACACGCACAATCACCCGATCATGAGGCTAAGTGAGGATAGGATATAGTATCGAGAAGATTGATTTCTTAGCACTAATATCTGTAGTGATATGATATTCCAAATATTAGGATGAACAGTAATTCCGCTTTGTAAATCCGTAACGTAACGTTAATGACACTCTTGTTGCGGACTGATTTATTAAAGAAAAAGGCTGGTGGAGGAAAATGGGTTTAATAGTAAAAGAAACAGAGAAAAAACCTAATGCGAATTACATAAAGTGACAAGACAACAACACAAAACAATTGCTTTAAAAAATGACAGAAATATATAAAAAGAAATTAAAAAGAAGTTTATAAAATAATTGGCCAGTCTGGGCCAGTTCGTAACATCGTCCACTTTTTTTTTAAAGGACCGGGACCAACTTCTTTAACGGTCTTTTCAAGAGCCCAACTGCAGTATTTACATCTGCTACACGCGCAATGCCGTCTCTCCCTAAATAAATGTGAGATACCCTGCCTCTGGGCCAAGTGCCTCTAGGTAATTGGCTATCTACTATTAAAACTAGATCACCTTCTTTGATTGATGGAGGCTTCCCACCTCCTCGTCGGGGAACCAATGTCGGCAAATATTCACGTATCCATCTACCCCAGAAGAAGTCCAGTAGTCTTACAGACTTTCTCCAGCTAGCCCTGCTCAATAAGTCTCTGTCTGACAAAGAAGCTGGAATGCTTTGACCAGAAGACGATCCGATAATAAAATGAAATGGTGTGAGTGCTTCAGGGGCATTGGGTTCAGCTGGGACGTGTGTCAACGGGCGACTGTTTACGAGGCTTTCTGCTTCTGCTAACACCGTCGCTAATACCTCTTCCGATGGAAATCGTTCGCGAAGCGTTACCTTCAGAGCTGTCTTTATAGATCTAACGAGGCGTTACCATGCACCTCCCATAAAAGGCGATGAAGGAGGAATAAACTTCCAGGCAATAGTTTCGTCAACAGCAAAGTTCGTCACAGCTTCTCCATAAAGTTGTTTTAATATTCTGTGTACCCCTACAAAAGCTGTGCCGTTATCTGACCAAATTTCTGATGGTGTCCCTCGACGAGCACAGAAACGTCTCAGGCTCATTAAAGCGGCATCTGCAGACAAGCTGTGTACTATTTCTAAGTGTACTGCTCGTACAACTAGACACGTGTATAATGCAACATAACGTTTTTCCCTCCGCCTGCCGATGGTCACGTGAAGTGGGCCGAAATAATCTAGCCCAACAAAACTGAACGGTCTTCGGTGATGTGTCAATCGAGCAGTTGGGAGGCTGCCCAATGGAGGTTTCCAAGCTACAGCTCGTCTTATCTTGCAAAATGGACAATTATAAGCAACAGATCTTACAGCACTGCGAAGGTTAATCACCCAGTATCGCTGACGTATCTCGTTGACTACCATCTCAGTATTACCATGAACAGCTTTCTTGTGGTGATATTCTATGAGAAGACGTGCGGAAGGGTGTTTCGGGTCCAGGACGACAGGTCGCTTGAAGACTTGGTCGACGTCAGGAGCGTTATCTATCCTCCCATTTAATCTCATTAATTGATTCTCATCGAGAACTATGCATAAATTACGAAGACGGCTTTTCAGAGGCAATGGGTGATTTGTACGAAGGCATGATATTTCTTCGGGGAACGACTCTACCTGACTTTTTCGTAAAACCTGTATTTCAGCTTTGCTTAAATCATCAGCAGTAAGGTTTTTCTGATTATGTCTATTTTTTAACAATGATACAAACTTGTAAGCTGTAGCTGTGGCTCTTAATAATATCAAATAGGAACTCACTCTACGTGGATCAATAACTAATATGTCAGAAGATGAACTTAATGACACAAAATGGCAAAGGACTTTTTTTGATGATTTTGATTCAAGGTGATATCTAGCATTATCGGCCATTTCTAATGGTGGAGATGATGGCCACTCCGACTCTGAAGCAGTTAAAAACGATGGTCCAGCTATCCACCGTAAATCTGATGTGATCACCATCCGTTTTGGGCGTGTGGAGTCGTCGGCGACGTTCTCTAGCGTAGGGACCCATCGCCATTCATGGGCATCACTAAGCTCGAGAATCTCGCCAATACGATGAGCAACAAATGGTTTATAAGAACGCGCATCGCTGCGCAGCCAACCGAGTACATTCATAGAATCACACCAAAATATTCGTCTGGATGGTTTATACCTATGTGAATGACAAATAAATGAAGCAAAGCGTGCTGAAAGCAAAGCTGCCTGCAACTCTAAACGAGGTATGGATACCGGCTTCAATGGAGCGACTCTATTTTTACTACCAATCAAGGCGAGTCTCACTTGTCCATTTGAGTAAATAAAACGCCAGTATGCTACGGTAGAATAGGCCATTTCACTTGCATCAGAAAACAAGTGAAGCTCACGCACTGTGACATCGACTTCGCTCAAGTTGTAACAACGAGGTATTTGTAGATTAAAGGTGGTAATAAGATCTTTGAACCAATCTTCCCATTTCTTTTGGTCAACTTGAGAGAGTTCGTCATCCCATTTGATACCTTGCTGCCAAATAGACTGGAACATGACGCGCCCTCTTGACACTATAGGGCCCAAAACTCCTAAAGGGTCATAAATACGCATTAGGTGTGAAAGTGCGTCGCGCTTCGTTAGCCTTTGTGGAAGTGCAGATTTCTTTAGCCCGTAATCAAAGCTGAGATTGTCTTGCAATGATTGCCATTTAAGGCCAAGTACCCGAGATACATCGTCATGATTTTGAGATCGCAGTTGTGCAGGTAACAAACGAAGAGCTCGTGGATCATTCGAGACCCAATCTCTCATTTCGAAATTGGCCTTACTATTAAGTAACACGATGTCAAAAGCTAACTGTGCAGCCTCATCAACATTTTTAAGAGACCCTATATAGTCATCCATATATACATCGTTAATAATAGCATGAGCAGCTTTAGGGAATTCGTGTTTATATTCTTTCGCGTTAAAGTTTTTCACGAATAGGGCAGTGCATGGACTCGAACATGCGCCAAACATCATAGAAGATATGCGATACAGACTAAGTGGTTCATTGGGATTGTCACGCCATATGAAACGTTGAGCGTCTCTATCTTGTTCTCGAATACGAACTTGAGGAAACATTTCCCTTATATCAGCCGTAGGAGCTATTCGGTCCTCTCTAAAACGCATAAGTATTGAAACAATAGGTTGTAATAAGTCCGGTCCCGGTAAAAGGAGAGAATTTAGGCTGACTCCTTTGTATTTTGCAGCTGCATCATGTACTATTCTTAATTTGCCAGGCTTATGTTGATGAGTGACACCAAAGTGTGGTAAATACCAAGTTATACCAACTGGAGGTTTTGAACATTTTTCGGCATAGCCTTTTTCAAAAGTCGCATGGATATTTTGCCTATATAGTTTAGCGTAATCGTTATCAGCTTTCAACTTATTTTCAAGAGATAAAAATCGTGAAAGAGCTGATTTAAAGTTATTGGGTACATTGACAATATCTGGACGCCATAACAACCCACTTTCAAACTGACCATTTGGTAAACGGCGTGTAGTGTCTTTAAGAATTTTAAGAGCATATTTATCAGAAGCACTACGATAATCCGTCTTAGTAATGCCTATTGAATCTAACTTAAAATATTCTCTTATAGCAGAATCCATAGATTTATCACTATCGCCTTGATCGATTATGTGCGTATGATTAATAATGTCAACTTGAGAAGTCTTACTCGAAACAAAACCGTACAACACCCATCCTAAGGCTGTACGTGCGGCAACCGGTTGAGATGATCTACCAGCTCGAGTGGAGGTTGCAATAGTGTGAGAGACCAATTATCTATACCAATTATTAACATAGGTTGCGCCTCGTCGTAACATAGAACATCGGCAACGTCATTCAGGTAAGTATATCTACTAATATCTTCTCTATTTACAGCCCGGCGGTGACTTACGCCTAAATTATTCACAGAGCGGACACCCCGCAACTTTAAAGACTTCGTACAGTGCCTACCTTTTATGTCGAAATCGACATATTCTACATCACACTGCCGTGACAAATTTCCTATACAATCAATACGAACTGGTTTAGTAGGACCTACAGCACCGATTTGTCGAGAGATTACGGAATCCACAAATGTTGCCGTACAGCCATCGTCTAGCAGCGCATAAGTATCCACATTACCACTTGGACCAGACACTGTAACTGCAACAACTTTCAGTAAAGGACGAGCTTTGGAACTAACTGAAGCAGCAGTGTGAGTCGATGTCTCGCGCTCCAATTCTGCTCGATGCGCCTCTAAAGTATCTCCTGCGTTAGTGTTGGATACCCTGATAGAACGCTCTGAATCTGAGTCAGACTGTAAGTCAGCATGCGTTAAGAGGTTCTGTTCTAACTCCGAATTATGTAGAAGTTTATGGTGCTTATAGGCGCAGTCTTTAATACCGCAAATAGTTTTAGCCTTACAAAAATTAAATCTATGAGAACTATTTGTTAGACATCTATGGCAAACTTTATTTTTCTTAACCCACTGCCATCTGTCACCTACTGACAATGAAAGGAAATTGACACATTTGCTTATATTATGTGCATTGTTGCAAAACAAACATTTACTAGTATTTTTATTTACAAAATTTACGTTATCGTTTTCTATATATTTTTCAGCAAGGAGATTACACTGTGTTGGAAACTTTTTAAAATAACTACCTGATGTTGTCGGCATGTCATGCAAAATACCGAATTTCATCTGGAGGTCAACTTGTCTTACCAAGAAGTCGGCGAGAATTTCCAGACGAGTGCGTCCGTCTACGTGTTCGGCTGCATAGTGGTACCAGTGTGTGCGAATAAGTGGTGACAACTTGTGCAAAAGAGCGTTGAAAAGTTCGGGTGAACGTAAATAGTCTGATTGGTCTAATAAACGGATTATTTATACACAATTCTTTACTTTACACGCAAAATTAGCTAGATCTTTCCCTTCGGTGTTTACCTTAGGTAAGGCACGTATGGAATTAATTTCCTCCAACACAAGAGTTTCAACTTGACCATACTTCATATCCAAAACGTCCACAACTTCCATGGGGTCGCGCGCAGCTACTAGTAACCTGTACACTGATTCGCGCGCAGCCCCGATAAGGGATACATTCAGGCGTGCTAAATTTTCAGTAGCTGAATAAAATGTTCTAGTATCTAGAAATGAACGCTTAAAGGCTAACCACTCTGTAGATGATTTTCCATCAAACTTTGGCAGCTGTATATTCGAGCTCCTAGGTTTATTCACAAGAGCTTCCAGGGCTTGAACAAGGCGGTTATCCTCATTTGACACATTAGCTGGACAACATCCATGTGGTACCTGTAAGTTAGATGGGGAATTAAAGTTACTTTTATTTTCATAATTGATTAAGTCATGAGTAATAGTTTGACGTGTAGAGTAATTCTGTACTCCAGACGATTGTGGTTTAATATCTAATGGGGCCCTCTGGACTGGAAAACCATTAGTTTCTGCTGTCATGGGGCCCACGTCATTATGCACATCATGTAACCATTTTATTACTCTACGTTGACTGCCGCTGCGAATACTTGATTGACTGCCGCTACGTGTGCTATCTCGATTGCTACCATTAGCTCTAATCTCTGCGAGCTTAGCCTGTAGCTCCAAGTTTGCAGCTTGTTGTTCAAAATCAATTTGTTGTTTCGCTATTTCATTCTTCTGTTTAACCAACTCAACCACTCGTCGAGCATGCTCCGCTTCAGCGGCAAGCAATTTCGCTTGAACCGTTGATGATGAACGCGACGACCGAGATGTGCGCCTTCCCTCGGATTCTGCTTGTGGTGAAGTCGAGTCCAAGCATACGTCAGCACTAGCATTAGCAGGCTGTGCCTGGCGATTCGGTAAGCTGGAATCCTGCGTGAGGTCGGGTGCGGCTGACGTTTGCGGAACATTTACACACGCGGTTTTCGAGCGAGTTTCGTAACCCATCTTCCTTCCTTTTAATGCGCGGAGAAGGACCAAAAATGTTGCGGACTGATTTATTAAAGAAAAAGGCTGGTGGAGGAAAATGGGTTTAATAGTAAAAGAAACAGAGAAAAAACCTAATGCGAATTACATAAAGTGACAAGACAACAACACAAAACAATTGCTTTAAAAAATGACAGAAATATATAAAAAGAAATTAAAAAGAAGTTTATAAAATAATTGGCCAGTCTGGGCCAGTTCGTAACAACTCTCATTGCTACGGGTGGAAGCTTGTGTCTCTAGATCTCTACTGCAGCTTAGATGGTCAGTGCTAAGCCTGGTTACAGGCGTCATTTGCGGTTATGGTAATTTTAACAGGCACCTTTTTAATCTAGGCGTCAGACAGTTTTTATGCAGAGTATGTGTGGAAGTAGAATAAAGAGGCACTAATGTCATTATGGAATGGCCTAATACTGGGCTCTCATTATCACACTTACATATCAGCTCGCTGGGCATTCTCCATGAAGTTCTTAACAAAGTGAAGGCCCTTAAAGCGTTTCTGGCTGAGCTGGGATGGCTGGAATATACAAGCCGACATTAGCGATGGGAGTTTTGGCTATCCTTTGGAAACCGTTACGTAACGGTTTTGAAGTTTCCATAACATTATTAAAAACCGTTTTCAGTTTTGGTTATCACTACCGCGGTTGACGAGATGGTTTGGCTACTGCAAAACGAATGAAAACGAAAACGCTGTTAGCCAACGTAACGCAAGATTTGTTTTAGTTTTACGTAATTATGGTTATGACGATATCCCTTCATGCTTCTAGGCTTAGGACTAGTTTGTAAAACTTTATTATATGAATTAGTAATTTTTAATGTAATGTGTAAATCATAATATAAATGATCAGAAATAAGATTAAAAATAAATTACAAAATTATTTGTTTTATTATTGCTTTTACCACTCTTTTGGTGCATTTACCCGATCGTGGCGGCGCGGCGCGGTGCGTGGTTTTCAGTTTTGGTTGCATTGCGTTGGTTATGAGAAAAACGGTTTTATGTTTTGCGGTAACGTAACGTTTCGGTATGAAATTCAAAATGGTTTTTAGTTACGTTTTGGTATAACTTCTCATGCCTAGCCGACATCCATCACACGCAAAATAGGCCCTTGAAGTGATCGAGTTGCGGGCACTGCCTGTAATAAATATAAAAGTTCGTTTGTTCGTCTGTTTAAAAATAAATAAAAAAGTTCTTGAATATTTATATTATATTTAACTTGGGTTTGGTGCTCAGTAAGTATTCAATAAAGTATATAATAATATTTTGCCATACGCTTAATACCATTAATAATGAAACTTCTTACAGTTTTAAATAGCAATATCATATTCCGACGTTTTTGTCAATTGCTTAATCAAGGAGTTTGAAAGCGAAACAGGCGGCGTTTTTATATTACTCCCGAGATTTTTACTCACCGTAAAAGAGCTCAGATTAACGGAAATAATTAATAATCAATAGTGGTCAATAAAATTAAATACTATGTTAAGCTCCATACAGTTATTGGCCATGTTACACATTTAACATTCCATAAACGATTATTTTTACAACGATAAAAATTATGCTGTGGCCCAGCTGTAAGGTTGAGGTTGTATTGAGCAGTATGCATATGATATGCTTTCTGTTATTTGCGTGGATGCTAGACGTATACTTAGGGGTGCAGGGTGCTGGCCCCACTACTTGGGGGATCCCCTGATGCTATGTAGATATCCTCAGAATATCACGCGTAATCGACTGAGCAAAGCAATGTCATGGTAGCTTTTTTAGCATATTATGTACTTGCATGCTGAATGCTTGCCCAAGAGCATACTGCTTGCTTGCTTTTAAGCTATATGCTTATTTGTCATAATAATTATTATCCCTACGAGAACGGAAATAGGTAAACTAATTGTTTTAAATTAGGTAAGACAAATTGGACTTTGTCCAATATGTTATACTGGGCGATCCAAACAGTGACGTTTAAGTTTTTTTTTAGTTTCCTGACATCTGGGTGTACCCGGAAATATCCCATGTATGTTCCGCGAATTTTCGTAGTTTCCGAGTTATAATTTTCTTTTTAAATTTGAGAATTTAATTTGTTTTCTTGAAAATAATGCATTTTATTTTGACTTTTTTATGTAATATAGTCCTAAAGACTTTTACTTGCACTGCACACATTAAATACCTAGCTTCTTGTAATTATTGTAAGTAATAAAAATATCGATAGAAACTAAAAAGTAAGGATAAAGTTAACCACGTTTAAATTTTCAACTGTGAATAAAAAATAATAAAGTTACATGTCTTCTAAGTAATTTTGTAATATTCGCAAGACCCTTACCTTTTACAGATAAGTGATGCTCAACAGGTCTTTTTAGCGGAAATCTGCCTTCGAATGTAGATTTATATCCACCAAATAATCGCTTATTTCGTAGCAATGCCAAATATTGCGCTCCGTTTAATCTAGCCGGCAATTCGAAAGGTCCTATAAGTTTCCCATTGACAATTCCAGACCACAAATTGACCCTGTACTGTGTTTGAAAATTTGATGACCTTGCCATGTGTGGGTTTCCAATGAACCAACTACAAGTGTAGTAATAATGGATATTGAAAACCCTGGTTCTTTCAAATCACGATTCGTCTGTCCACCGGATTTTGTCGAAAAAATTAGGATCGTGTTGAGATCTTTGCAACATTGTTTATTAGAAAGTTACTCCTTTTGCATAATCAGTAGGTTGTAATAACTGCACGCGTTGGATACAAAAAGCGTGGTAACCCTCTGCTCAAGTTTCACCATTTAGTGGGTTTTGGTAGACACAAGCAACGTGAGCGAGCTCCCTAACACGGTGGCCGGTCAGGTTTAAAGACAATAAAATAATTCAACTGGCTTCAGTATCCTTATAACTGAGGTTCATGGTACACCAGTCCTTCTTGAGATTGATTTGGTACTAGTCGATGGATCTTTTTCCACTTGTTTCACGACTAGATGCAGATAACACCTGGATCCATCTGGGTAATCCTTCCAGAGATGAACTGCGTTCAGGACCTCATCCCGCAATAAATGCATAGTGAGTATTTAAGAACACTTTGTAATCTGGGTAATGCTCCCGTTGTTTTCCTCGCTGTTCCAGTTGCTCTCGGTAAATCCTTACCGCTAAACGCCCATTTCCTTGGAAAATATCACAAAATTAGTGCATCTCACCGTATTCACTCATGTTGCAGAACAAAGGTTCCAATCACAAAGTAATCAAAGTCTGAAATCAAGCACGTTGCCAAGCGAGAGTCGACTACTCTCGCTTATCAGAGAGTATTGAAAACAGAACCAGGAACAGTAGTAACACGAGCAACAGCCGTGAACAACTAATTAATGCGATGTCTTGAGAGGTGGAAGACGACCGAGGAGAAAAAGAGAGGCCGCGCTACAGACGATGTAGTGACGCTCCTCCTTTCTTTGTTCGGGGCTCGCGAATCCCACTATCCTAGCATCTGACAGAACTTTATTTTATTTGTTATCTGCTAAAAATATGCGGCGAGCTTCCGCTCCCACAACTACGCTTGGGTAACTGCCTTATAATTTGGAAATAACCCGCTCCGCTTATGCACCTTGGGCCATATAATCGCGATAACGCATATCACACCTCATGCGCGTGATCATATACACCTCCCCATCGCACGCACTACGCGCCTTATGCCCGCTGCATCCCTCACGCTCGCTGGCAAATTCAATAGATGATGGTGAAATGATTTGCATTTTCTCACTCCGCGATATATGTAGAACGCTTGTGATTGAATGTTTTATGAAAAATATAATTAATTGCTGTAATTTCGAATTGAAGGTGCTTTGGTAATTTGGTAATTTAAATAAGACAGGAGAGATCGGTGATAAAAAACAGGGAATGACCTTTACTCCTCGAGTAGCTAGTAGTCAAGTTACACTGCAGGCAAATAGTTCAAACATAAAAAGTTAAGTCAATTTGCTTGGGCCCACGCTCGCGCCAGAATTGTTCGCAACAAGAGGTGTTAAACTTTTAATTAGTTTACTAACTTTTGAAGAAGCATTAAGGTTTCCGAACAGGTTCGATGTTCGACCACTTAGTTTTTTAAGGCTTGCCCAAAGCCATTATTTCAATTTGAGACGATAATTGCTTTGTTTCGCGTACTTTCGTATATTTTAACTTATCACAAATGGTTAGTTTAGTTACGGTAACTTTTGGTTTTTCCTATATTGTACGCTGACAGCTTAAGCTCAAGTTATGTTGAGATAACGTTTCAAAAAAAAAAGTCCTCGATTCCGTATATATTTTTTCAAGACGACTGGTTCATGATTTTGAATACGAAATAACTACAGTCGCGGGTTGGAGCCTCGTTAAGGTCAAAAGTGTAGTATATAGGAATTTTGGAGTAATGGTAGCTTATATTATGTTGTTGTGTGTTACTTTTTATTTAGTTAGGTAAATAAAAAAATCCATACTATGCTGATGAATCAATTTAAAAAGATACAAATGTTTGCTTAGTTAATTAAAAGAAAAGGTAAAATTAATAAAATAGCAAGTATGTAATAATATTGGTATTTTTTCCATTCACAATGCCATATTTATATAAGATTTAAAGTACGCTTATAAAAACAACCACATCACGGTAGAATAGGGTCCTACTTGAGTTGTTGTTTTTTTTATGGGCGTATTTTAAATCTTATGTAATAAATTTAGTTGCTACACTTCCATGCACATTCCTGACGTTTCGACTCCTTTACAGGAGCCGTGATCACAGGATGACTAAGGTAATGGTCGTTATATATTTGCTACTAACTTTCATAATATTTTCATTGGGCACATTCCAAATTGTGAAAATTTTATATAAATCTATTTTTAAAATTTTACATTTTAGGTAGTTATTAAATCCTCACTACGATTACATTATATAGCACTGAGTCTACTACCAGTTCGAAAATTGGAGATCTTCCGAGAAAAACTTGAGAAAAAAACTCTGGCAGGGGGACCGACCCCCATCTTTTTGTGCAATGTGTGTCTTTGGAGGTATTCATTTTTGGATTATTGGATCCCAAGCAGGTGGAACGCTCCAACCTTTACCTCTATTGAAATTAGGATGATTTCCGATTTCAATAGTCTTGCGTAGCAGTCTAGGAACAAATCTTTGTTCTCTAGGGAGAATTTGAGGTTTATCGAATCACATGTATTGGTTTGGATCCACAAAAGCATGCTCACACACTGCAGACTTATTATCGCGCCTTTGTTATGTCGGCTATGTGTTCTTTAATACGCGTACTTCTTTTTGTTTGCCCGATGTATGAGAGACCACAGTCATAATCAATTTTGAAGACACCTGCTGCCTGGCTAGTTTAAAGTAAGTATTAATAAAAACTCGCTTCAGAATGTTCCCAATCTTGACAGTTCCCCCCTCATGTAGGGAAGGACAGCAGGTTGTTGTTCTACTGTGGCTGGTTTGGTGCGGCTTCGGTGACGCAGCCTTGGTACTCGTAACTTGTTATCTTGTAGTACTCGCTTGACATGCTGGAGTTCAGCAGTAAGACGTTGTTTTTCACACATGCCGCGAGCTCTCTGAAGCAAAGATTTCCCTACGGTAGCTAACTGTCTAGGATGGTGGTGAGAGTCACCATTTAGATATCTATCTGTATGAGTTGCCTTTGTATACACTGTATGACCAAATCGAAATATTGGATTCTTAATGATTTGAATACCTAGGAAGGCTATTTTATTGTCTGTCTCCAATTCCATAGTAAATTGTATGTTGGGATTTATAGAATTACGGTAACGGTGCCGTTGCTAGGGCCCTTTCTTCCATGAAAATGTCGGTGTCTATAGGCGAAACAGGAGAGCCCATTGCTACACCATTCACTTGTAAGTAGAATTTATCATTCTACAAGAGATAGCTTGTGAATAAAGCCTGAACAGCAAAGCTAACTATAGTTTCATCATCAGTGAGATGTAGGTGTTGTATCTCACTAACAAAATGGTAGGAATCCTTTACATCCTTACGTAATAAAGTTTATTCTATGTTAAGGTGTCTATGCATTAACATTGGTAATTGTTGATAATTTCACAACTCTATTTAGTTTATAGAATTGTTACTAAACGTCTTTGAAAGTATTTTGTGTTGTGATTTTAACAGGAAAAGATGTAGAGACTTAAATTACTGTTCGTTTCGATTTTATATTTTGTGAATCTATCACGATAAATTCTTTTTATACATTCACTGTCGATTAAAAAATTGTGCTCAAACTTCGTACCAATACACAGAGGATGTCTGTGATATTGAAAAGGGTTTTAATGAACACTTACTAGACACCCTTTTTAATGAATACGACATCTTTGAAAGGAGAACAGTTATTTTTATTTTAATGATGAAAAAAATACGGTGTTTTAAGTACATTTATTGATATTTAGAATATACAAATCCTACTAGCATAATATTATAGGAATGAGGTTTTATTATTTTATTTGTTAATATAAATGAACTATGCTCTATAAGGACGCTGGAAGAACAAGAGTGTATAGAAGACCAGGTAAGCTATTCAAGCAAGCATACAGAGATATCTTCAGAGAGTCGCTTAGAACTGATGCTAACAGAAAACGGTTCTTTAACTAACGAAAGATACGTGGGAGAAATCCTAAACGAATAAATTTACGGCCAATTTTGATGGAGATGCTGTCTTTACCGATAACAATGCCCGGTCGGATTGTAAATCACTTCCTTCAAGAAGAAGGTTTCTGTACATTAACTGTAAAGAGTGGCCAACAAGCAGTCATCGTAGTAGTACCTTAACCGGATCGAGTGTGCTTGGGGCGAGCTCGGACGATGCAAGAGATAACGAAACTCTTCTCGATAACGCTTCGAGAGCTCAAAATTGCTTTCGCAGAGGAATGGGAAAGTTTTCCCCAAAACTTTATAAGAAGGCATTGGTTTACAGCAAGCCAAACCACTGTAATGACGGCACGAGATAGAGCACTAAAAATTGTTAAGTCGTAGAAAAATTAAGTGTTTGTTTTTATGTTTATTTTAAAATGAGATTGATATTTTCTCATTTTTATGAATTTAATAAAAAGGGATAAAAAAATACTACTTTCATTTAAGGAGTTTATAATTAGCAATGTTAGCTATTCCGAATAATGGCGAAGCTCACACCCGATTATTGTTTTCACCAGAAACTTTCCAATGAAATGTACAAAACGAGGAAAAATACAAACCAGGATATTGAAAAATGGAAAGATGTTGGGCGTGCGAAAATTTTAGAAAGAATTTGGAAAATATTCCGGCAACAGCTGTAGTGTAGCGCGTTAGATTCGTGAATTTTCCATTTGAATCGAGAATCGTAGTAATATGCAAACCTTTAAATAATATCTTGTGACGATTTTTTGGCTTTCCGATTGTAGTTGCCCATTTTAGTACATTTCAAAAGATTTTTCTGTTCCTAAATAAAATGACGTCTATTTAATTTATCAACGTACAAGACCTGGTGGCTAAAAGTTACACGCTATGCCTGGTCGGTCTGTTAGACCCAGATTTTCAACATGTTTTATTTTCTATAAATTTTATTATGAAAGGTGTTTTAATGCTTTAACATGTATTCCCAAACTTGAAGCAAGTAAACAAGAGATAATAATATAAATCATATTACAAATTATCAAACTTTATATATGTGTTGTTCAAACTAAACTAAACTCACATTTTTAACAAAATTTAGACAATAGTAATTAGATAACATATTATTTGTGTCAAAACTAAAGAAATCTTCATTAGATTTGATGAAATGTAAGGCACTAACTTAGATTAACACATTGCAGTTGTCAGTTAAATTCAATTCAATTTGAATTGAATTGAATTTATGAATGACCATCAGACCTATTAGACACAAATAATACCATCTAAACTAAAATTTTACAAATCGGACTATCAAAACATTTTATTTGAATTATTGCGGATTGATTGGAAACTTCTCGTACGCCTGCTCGAATCGATCGAATCGAATCGATTTTATATAGTTTTTTTTATAATAAACTATACATTTTTAGTGAAGAGTTTACACCAAAGATGAGAAAGCGAAATAGTTATCCTGTGTGGTTCTCTAAAAGTTTAATTAAGTTGCTTAAGGAGAAATACCAAAATAGGTTTCATAAATATAATAATCCCCTTGATTACGACCCCTTTTTTTCCTAAGATCAAAACCCAAAAAAATATCAGATTAATGTTTTAAAAAGTAAATTAAAGGAATCGAGAAGGACTTAGTTCTCAACTGAAAATCTTTTTGGAGACGTACAAAGAATAAGGAGTTACTAATGATATGCCTAAATAGATGTAGGTAAAACTGCTAATAATGGTGCACAAATTGTTGGTATGTTTGCAAAGAATTTCTTTTCAGTTTATAGTCCTGAATTAACACCACATTATCATCCTGAATTTGAATCGATAGGGTTTTTACTTAGTGATATACGCATAAGCGAGGAATTAGTCTTAAAAGTTTTAAAGGGAGTTAATCTTTCTAAAAGTGCAGAATCTGACGGAATTCCTCCTATATTTATCCAATTTTGTGCACAGGCGTTAGCAAAGCTCTTTTGTACAAAATGTCTCTAAGCATTGGTACATCTCTAGGGAAAATATCGAATGTAACTCCAAAATATAAGACTGGTGACATAGGTTATATTATAAACTACCGTCCTGTTTGTGTGCTTAGCTGGTTTGCAAAGTTTTTTCAAAGTATAACTTACGACCATCGTCGGTTCACTTCATATCTACTCAATCGTTAACAACTAGTAACACTAAATGGTTATAATTCGGTGCCATATTCAGCTACGTCTGACACTCCTCAGAGATTTATTTTTGGGTCCTTTATTATTTTTGATTTGTTAAATTTATATAGTAGTAATTGTTTAGCCTATTTAGCTTAATTGTTTAGTTAATGCTGATGATATTAAGTTTTATCGACAGGTTAATAATATTAATGACTCTAGATCTCTGCAAGATGATATAATATTTTAATAAATTGCTGTGCTGAAAATTATGCCACTTAACAGTGAGAATTGTCAAACAATTAGTTTCACAAAAAACGGGTTGCACTCCGGGAGTGCCGGCAGAAGTGAAAACATGAACATTAACGTTGTGCATTTTTGATATTTTGAAATGGTTAAGGAATAATTTCGCACGAATTGCTCTAATGATCAGTATAAAAGTGCTATCATTTATGTGGTAAAATACAATATTCATTTATTGCGCTATCGTATACAAACATGTCAACAAACACACCAAGTCGTGTTCGTTGCATTTTTTTGTGCGCATGTGCAGGATTTTGCACATGCGCAATGAATAAAATCAGTTGAACGCATGCGTTCTCATGACATTACCTGCTATTTTAAAAGTTCATTATGACAGTTTTAAAAAAAAAATAATGTAACTGTCACTATGAAGTTTAAAAATGACACGACTATACGCACATAGCGCAAGCGCCCTACGCCGTCTTACGAATTTTCGATCAGGTCACGTGTCCTGAAGCGAGTTTAGAAATTTTTACCCATTCCAAAAAAAGTACACAGCGCCGGTAAAGAAGTTTTCACTTCAAAAATAAACATCATATAGTGTATTATTAAGCTATGAACGGAGTAGTCTTGGATCTCGTTAGCGATGTTCGAGATACTGGGTGTAGTTTTGATTCAGTTTTTTTCGTTTAATCAACACTACGATCATATTCATAGTAAGGCTTAAAGTATGCTTGCTTTTATAATAAGACAATTCAAAACACTTAAAAACCCTCAATCAATGGTTATACTTTATACATCCTTGATTAGTAGTATTTTAGAATATTGTTCGAGTGTTTGGTCACTTTATATAATAATCACATTGACAGAATCGTATTTATCCAGCGCCACTTTTTGGCAAATCTATGTACAAATCTTGGTTTGAGACCTAAATTACCGGACCTAAATTAACAAAATGTTCACTTTTCACTTTGGAGAATCGTAGACTGGCAAATGATTTATGTGTTTTGTATAAAATATTTAATTGTAGATATTGTGATGATCTCCTGAAACAGATACACTTTAAAGTACCTACTCGTTCAGTGCGTAATTTTCAATTGTTCACTATAGCAGGTGCGAATAATAATGTATCGAAAAATGTACCATGTATGTGTTATGCATATAATAACTCATGCTCTCAAAGAGATATCTTTAATTGTAGTTTTAGTTCATTTAAAGTGTCCCTGCTGCGTGATATTTAATTGTGTTGTTTTTTTTCTGTATTGACACTGATGGCTTAATGTCAGGAAATATAATTTTTGTTTTAAACTAGCGGCCCGTCTCGGCTTCGCACGGGTGGAAAAATTCTGTAAATTTTTTCTAGTATTAAATACTTTTCCGTTAGCGCCATCTAGCGTCCGGTAGACGAACTACTAGCGGTTAACGCGATGCTATGGTAACGTTATTGATACAATGGAAAAAGAGCGGACAGACAAACCACTGTAATCTTAGATTATAGATTTATACTATAGTAGGTACTAGTTTTAATTTCTTTTGTGACATTTTTAAATAATTGTTTTTTGATGTTTTGTTTCCTTTTTTTGTATTTTTAATTTTTCATTTCATTTTTGGTCTTTTATTAAAAATAATATACAATTGTATTAAGTGTTCTTTTTGATTAAACCTACGTTATAAATTGTATTCTGTTATTTTTCCTTAACAATCAAAAAATACCATCTCAATATGAACGGTCCTGTTTGTAATTTCAATAGACTGTTCTGTATGTTTGCTAATAAGGTTTCTATCAATGTCACCCGATATAATTACATTTTTCCGAGTCCCAAATGTTTCTATTATAGCAAATATAATTTGCTAATAAAAATAACTGTATAATTGAGTTCTTTGTGTATGAATTTAGGTATAAGGCTGATATGTGTTACGTTACGTTACTTACTCGTTGTATGTATTTTATGACATGAAATGAGCAAGACTCAAGACAAGTCAATAAGCGGTACTTCTATTAAATTACTGTTCAAGTTCATTACTTCATTTATTTGGCGTGTATGTATACTTATTAGCTTATTTTTTATGTGTTAGTGAAGTAAATATAGACCATATTAATATTTTGCATTTTTTTATATTTTTTTCCTAGAGTATTATTTTAATCTAAAATGAGTATTTTTTGTGCTAAAATTAATTCCCAAGGATTTCCGAGGCTTGAGCATCAAATTTCCCCTCGTAATCAAAAAACAGGAGACGGGAAAAATATGCCACGAAATAGCCTGTGCTTAAATTTATGGCCATAATATACAGAACGAAAGTGATAATGTCCTGTGACTACCACAGCAAATAGTTATTTTATACAAGATGTAGTGTAAGATACGAGAGAGTTACGCCAATGCTAAGATCAAATCGACCTCTTAAACATTTATAGTGCTTATTTTGAACAAAATTAATCTGTAGATATGGTTTAAATTTTTATTGCTATAAAAATATTATAGAAATAGTTCAAGCGTTAAATATGCGTAATAAGTTACGCGTATGCTCGCGTAACGCTTAGTTATCCACCTACTATCACCTTACCTAACACTAACATGATTTTTTTGACCAATTTTTTAAATTGAACTACGACGATGTCTGTATGATCACTACAAAGTATAAAACAAAGTCGCTTTCTCTGTCCCTATATCCCTATGTATGCTTAAATCTTTAAAACTACGCAACGGATTTTGATGCGGTTTTTTTAACAGATAGAGTAATCCAAGTGGAAGGTTTATATGTATAACACATGCACAATATAATAGAGCATTTCATCCGTGCGAAGCCGGGGCGGGTCGCTAGTTTATAAATAAAACGCTTATTAACTAATAATTATTTTACGTTTCTCACTTAATTATTAAAGTTACTAGCGTGCGGTCTGGATAGGTTGCTTATCTGTAACAAATTTAATAGATATAAATCGATCAAGAAACTTTAAAAACTTACAAGCTAGTGGTTCTTGACTGTAGGCTATTTAATTTCTGCGAGGAAAGGATGTCAACTGGCCATTAATGTATTAATAATATCTCGAATCTATCAGTTGTAGAAAACTAAAAATAATAAAGAGTACTATTGATTTAATTCTAGGTACTGAGTTACAATTACTACGCGAATTGTTTAGGAAATTATTGAAAAGTTATTTTAATTTGTTTATGTATTTATATTGAACTTCATTTTGCTATTATTTAACTTAAAAATTTTACTTAAAGACAGATATTGTTCTACAAGGTGGCGCAAAGAGAACGCATGGATTTTAAAATGTTATAAATTTGTTAATTATAATCATACGACATTTCTTTTAATACCAAAACAATCAGCAATCAACCCAATTTCAGAATTAGTCATTGTGAATTCCAAAGCCCCTCATTAATTAAAAAAAAAACTGAGAGGTGGAGTCCTCCTGCATTCATACACATTACAAGTCTCTCTTCAAAGTTCTCCATAACCTTTGTCAATGTGTCATGTGGTACAGCAGCAATTTCTTCATTTATTGCAGAAGAAAAGTTAAAGCTCTTCGATGGAACGAGGCTTTCGACAGTACACTTTTAATTTCAGGTGACCCCACAAGAAGAAGTCGCACGGTATGAATGCAGAAGGACGCCATCTCTCAGATTTTTTTTTTAATTAATGAGGGGCTTTTGAATTCACAATGACCAATTCTTAAATAGGGTTGATTGCTAATTGTTTTGGTATTAAAATAAATGTTGTATGATTATTATAAACAAACTTATAACATTTCAAAATCCATGCGTTCTTTTTGCGCCACCTTCTACTAAACTTGCTAGATAAGTCCATTGTTTCTTTTACATACCGTGTCAGTAATTTATATGGAACTGGTAAATATATCGGTAATTATTTTTAGTATACACAAGTGTTTTGAAATGTAACCTTGTAGCTGAGCTAATAAAATATAACAGGTTGACTTTATAATACAGGGTGAAATAATAAGTATTTGTTATAATTTTTACTATACACGATGGACTTTGAACACGGGAAGGTCAGGCAAATACAATCACTGTCAAATATTAGGTGACGATCGAAACGTCAGAACTATCCAAAGTGAAAATATTGAGTCAGTATCAGCATAGTTGAATGTATCTTCAGAAATTTTAAAAATTTTAGGGTGTTTCTAATTATTTAGATATCTCGAATGTGTCTCGTTTATCGTAGAGGAACAGTTTTTTTAGCTTAAAGAAATAGAAAAAGTCCTTAGCCATTGTTTATATTACATAAATATAAAAATTCAAATCAGTTTATGGCAATCATTAAATCTAAGCATAACTGCAAATTTGTAGTCCACTCGAATCCACTTCCCTTCGACATCTGGGCGAATATTCTTACAATAGGCCTTATGAGATTCGTCGAATTTTTCCAAGCTTTTCTTAAGCTGATGCCATCAATGAGAAAGAAAAAGTCATGTAATTATTATATTTAGAAATTAATTACTAGAAAAATTTTACTTATCTCAGTTATAATAACATTGTGCCTGGTTTAGAATGTCCGTTGGTACACCGGCAACAATTCTGGCTATTCGCCAAAGGTGCGAATCCAGAGGTGCGATGGTAAAGTGAAAGGCATAATATTATTTTATAAGGTGCAGTGATTAAGTGTATATATAAGAAAATAGTAGATAATCACGACTAGCCCTTATTTTGTTGTGAGTATCTATTGATTTTGTTTTAACCTTAATTTCAACACATACTAGGTTGACTGCGGGAACTGGCTTTCATAACGAATGCAATAAATAACTTGAGAGGTATATAATGATTTTTTAACAACTAACATCATTTATTTAATTTAAAGAACGTGAAGAGCTTAACTAAATAAATAAATAATAAATAAATATTTCCTACATTCACACCAATTAACCTAGCGCAAAGTAAACACTTTAAGGCTTGTGTTAAGGATACTAGGGTAACGGAAAGACATACACATATATACATAAATAAGTAATATTCATAGAAATGTATACAAACATCCATGACTCAGGTAGAAATGCTCGTATTCAGCATACAAACATCTGCCCCTTCCGGGATTCGAATCTAGGACCGTCGGCGCGAAAGGCAGGATCGCTACCGTTGCACCAAACAGTCGTCAAACTAGTAATCAATAATATCTTAATTATATTATGACACTACTTTGTGTGTGTGTGTGTGTTTGTGTCCATATTGTCAGTTTATTCGATGCGTTGCTATGGTTACTGTTTCACTAATTCTTACACGTCAAAATAAGAACGTGAAAAGTTAAATAAGAAAACTGAAGATGTCAGTCCAACCCGCCCCTTTCGATGGGCGGGTGACGGCTATTTATACATAATAATTATGTTGAATGTATATTTATACCCTTTTAATATTTTTTGGTATTAGCATTAAATTGCGTCTCACCCATGTCATCCGCCAAGCCGAGCCAGACCTACCCTCTTAGGTAAGAGATAACGTTGAAGAATTTATTCAACACAGTTTATATATTTACTAGCGACCCGCCCCGGCTTCGCACGGATGCAATGCTCTACTATATTATGCATGTATTATACATATAAACCTTCCTCTTGAATTACTCTATCTATTAAAAAAACCGCATCAAAATCCGTTGCGTAGTTTTAAAGATTTAAGCATACATAGGGATATAGGGACAGAGAAAGCGACTTTGTTTTATACTATGTAGTGATATAAAGTGCCTTGTAATACTGCATATTTATTATGAACTGCATCACAGCAATCTTTTTAGGCAGATGTATTCTGAAAAACAAGTTATAATGTTCATATTAATTGCATTTATTTTAGTATTAACTATTAAAATTTAAAAATAATCCGCCACTTGTCAGATACTTGAGTTCGAATTCTCAGTGAGATCACTGTTGAGTCTAGATTATTTAAATTTTGAAATTTGTTTAATATCCACTGCTACGTCGCGGAGCAAAATGCTACAATGACTTTTAAAATAATAAGTGATGGATATTTCAATGAATGGATGAAATGGATATTGTTGCAAATTCTTGCTGAATCTTTTTTCAGTTATAATAACCACTTATACGAGTATTGTCACAATATCTCATTTAATGAATGAAATATTTTTTTTGTTGCACACAGATTTTAAGCCTTAATGAAGTAAAGCCCAATACGAGGTGGTACAATATCGCTAAGAGCTGCCTTTGGATAAATAATACATATTAAAACGGTGGTGTAATATATGAAACAGAAGCATATTTTAATAATAAAAACCTATAACCAATTTAAATAATTACATTTAATGAATAAGGTTACGAAAGTGATAATACTAATAATAGCAAGAGAACGAAAATACATAAAAACCAGTACATAAATCACACAGTATATAAATCAAAACTAATAAAAATGAAACTGAATGAAACTGAATTCCAGAATAGCTCACACAGTAAAATTTCAATTATAAAAGGTAGTGCTATGTTTGGAGGCTCAGACTTTCTGATTATGGAAGAGGATAAGTGATAGCAAAATGGAGAAATGGTATAAATGTGTTTTAAATACACCCTGTACTAATTTACGCATATTTACGATGAAATTAAACGAGTGATTTCATTTCTGTAGTGTCTGAGTCAGTGTATAGTCACTATGTAAGCTTGCATTCATGAGTTAAGATGTTCCTGACAACGATAAAAAGTTTATCAAAAGTCAGTTGCACAATGTGTTCTCTTCAAAAATTATATTGTTATAGTTTACTAGTGGTCATAATTATAGGTGCAGCTGCTGATAAAAAAATACAGAAATCAAATATTGTGTTTATTGTAGCTGATGATTTGGTATGTATAAGCCATTAATGTATAGACACACCGTGGTATCCCAGAATGAATTCTAACTCATTAAAAAAAATACATAGTAGGTAAAAAGTTCATCTTCTTTCTATAGATTATATATATTGGTAAGATATGTGTGATCGACCAACAGATATAAAAGATGATTTCAACCTACCACAAAATATTTAATCGTTAATTGACATTCAACTCTACTTGTTGGTCTATAAGTTGACAACCGAAAAACATCAGGCTACAACTTAAGATCTTTTAACCACGTTATAATAAATAACTAGATTGTACTATATACAAGTTTATAACGAATCTAAAGGTAAATTTATATACTTTTTTATAATTTTGTTCAATATCTTTTGTTTATTACAACTTTCTCCAACTGTAGTTACTTAAGAGCCATATGAGATAATTGTACTTCCAATATTTAAGTGAATTTGGTTCAACACAAGTTTGAATTGAAAATTTGCCGTAAAGCGGTACAGCGTAGGTATCAGCATCATATAGTGTTCGAAGTTTTTAACATTTGGGTGTAAAAATGTGTCGCAAATTTATTTTTTTACTGAGTATTTATTTAAAAATAAGTATATTTTTTTACTGATTGTTATGTTTGTTTGATTGTTTTAGGTACCTAGTTAAAGCTTGTATAAGTCATAAAAACTGGTTTATATTTGTATTTAAAGTTGTTGTTTAAAACAGCAGGAAAGTATGAAATATAAAGAAACCAACTTATGGTTTCAAAAATCAAACGTTTTGAAAACGTTTCTTTCCACATTTTCTTAAAATGGTTGGCAGAACAAAAATTGGTTCTACAAAATATACAAAATTGCAAAATATTCCCAGCACAATATGGCGTATGTTTTTCTGTAACATTAAAATGGTTTTCTTAAATAATATATACCATTTTTTTTTTCCATATTAAAAGCGATAAAAATGCATTCTTTAAAATTAATTTTGTTATCCGACTGTAAAGGAACCGTTTAGTAAAATCAGGACTATTATGTTACAGGGTTGGGATGACGTAAGTTTCCATGGGTCAGATCAAATATTGACGCCCAATATTGATACACTGGCGTATCAAGGCGTAATACTTAATCAATACTACACTGACTCTGAAGGAACGGCATCGCGATCCGCCTTGTTTACCGGCAAATACCCCATGCGAATGGGTATGTCATCCTACAGTTATTATAATTAAAAGAGGGGAAAAAAAAATCATGCCACACTGAATTGAGGCTGACAATGTCTAGTATGAATATTTGCACAGAAGAGTGCGGTGTAAATTTCTCTATGTCTAGAACCGATATCCAGCGTTTCAGAGTTCTATATCATATTGAGTCCTATATTGTTTAGTTCTGTCATTATTATTGATGCCGTTTTATTTCTTACACAATAAAATAATAAAAACTGATAAAAACTAAATAACTTTATCTGATAAATTTAGTTTTGCCTCTTTGTATGTAGGCAACAACAAGAAGAAAATATATGAACAGTATTTTTTTTTGTTTTTAATTAATATTATTTTATTTTTGTTTTTAATGTGTATTTTTTTGTATCAGTAGCGTCTCCCATAGTTGGTTCTTAGGCCGAATTACTGTTCAAGTGATTTCAATTCAAATCCACTTTAAGATTAAAATAAATGTTTTAACGCAAAAATTGAAATTCTGCAGTAGTATACAAAAACCAATGTTATCAACCTGTGCTTGAAGCTGTCACTATTAAAAGAATATTATTTAGATATACTGAATTTGAGCGTAAATATAAACGTAATTATATGATTTCAAAGAAACGATATGAAATGTAAAAACATGAGAAGGGTTATTTTGTATTTATTCTAATAAATGATATGGTTTCAGGAATGCAAGGAGTTTCAATAAAACCATCTGAAGACAGAGGTATTCCTATATCTGAGAGTTTGTTACCTGAGTATTTACGTAAATTAGGGTATAAGACACATTTAGTAGGAAAGTGGGGCGTCGGAAAATCTAGAGCACAGTATCTCCCAACACACAGAGGCTTCGATACTTTCTATGGCTTCACGGGTGATTCCGTGGATTACCTCACTTACAACACTGTAGAGGTTGGTATGCGATTAAGCTAATCTTCATTTAAGGACATTTTATTAGGTAACGCGATCAACCGTACTCATTAAGGTCGTATAAAAAAGATAAGGTTACAATTTGAAGACCAACATTACATTTATATTTTTTGTAGGAATTTAATGGAACGTCGTTTTTTGGACTGGACTTGTTCGAAAATTTAGAAGCAATTGAAGATAAAAATGGACACCTTACCGATATAATCACTAATAGAGCGGTTGAAGGTAATATTTATCGTTTAATACCAAAATATATTAGAAATATATATTTTGGTTCCAATTTATAAAATAAACTAGCGGCCCGTTCCGACTTCGCACAGGTGGACAAAATTCTTTAAATTTTTTCTAGCATTCGATATAGCCTATGACACTCAGCAATAATGTGCCTTTCTATTGGTGAAAGAATTTTAAAATCGGTTCAGTAGATCTCGAGATTACCCTTTACAATTTAACAAATATACAAACACACAAACTTTACTTCTTTATAATATTAGTATAGATAATATGTTTTTTTTTTATTTTATTTATTGCATTTACAATTCCATATTTCTTTAGGAATTAAAATAGGTTTGGTTATGCGGGCAATTCAAAATTAGTGGACTTTATTGCGGTATGATAAAATTAATGTCGACAACAAATATGAGAGGAAGATGAAGGGGCAGGACACCTCCACCACCACGTGGTGTGAGATGTTGGAGGATGCCGGGGATGCCCCTGGGCTTTGCTGTTCCTTATTGTTATGCACATTCGTAGTTGAAGTTATTGTTGATTAGGCAAAGGACAAAGACTTAACAATAACTAGTCCCAAGTACAAGCCAGTTGCGATTTTAACACGATCTATATGGGTGATCCCATTCGACCGAGGGAAAACTTCTTCTACAACCCCAAGCGGCTAATATAATGAAGGTGTATTTTCCATTAAAATTACTATGACAGTACCGAGAGTAATAGGGTTTGAT
Organism: Calamotropha paludella; assembly: GCA_927399485.1. NCBI lineage: Eukaryota > Metazoa > Arthropoda > Insecta > Lepidoptera > Crambidae > Calamotropha > Calamotropha paludella. The sequence continues at coordinate 13,158,476 of OV656809.1, forward strand.
GGAGTATTGCATTTCTGACGTGACTATAGCGTGTGCAAACAATCTGTTCCCCAAAGCTTCCAAAACGATTGAACGAGTTTATCTAATAATGTGTAACGCGAGAGAAGATGAAGTCGGTCTTCTTCTATTTCTAAAGAGGGTAAGTATTTTAAGGGTGTGACATTCAGAAAGTGTACTTTTAACTTTGGAGATGCCTGCATTTTCTATTCTAAACAAAAGAAGCGGTTTTCGGCTGACAAAAACGAATCTCTAAGCGAATTAAGATCACCCTTAAAGGGAAGTGTGACAATAAAACGGCCACTACTATCACGAGTAGTCGTGCGACTTTAAAACTCTCCACACAGTTGATCATTAGGTCTGACAATAGAAGGTACGTCAAGTCAAACACTGTCAAGTTGCAATCTAAACAAGCGGATGCGAAACCAACAATAACAACTCCAAGAACTGTTTCTAAGGCGAGCGGGCCGGGGTGCGATGAGTGACCTGGAACCCTACGCTGCAACTGGAGAAGCGGGGAATTCGAAACGCCAACTAACAAATAAAAATCTCCTGGAACGGCATAAGTATCATCAGCCAATGCTAAGTTACTAAAATTAGTCAATAATAAGGTATTGACTGCGACAGTCGGTAACGGTTCATTAACTTTATCGACAACTAGCGAATCCATCAAGGAACACATACTAAAATCAAAAACAAGTGGAATTTAACCCCTACAGAACCTTGAATGACTTTAGTGGAGCTCCCAGTACTTTTCACAACACTACACTACAGCAGGGCGGTTATTTATGTGCAAACCAAGATGACAACAACAATTTTTAATTTAATTAAATAACTTTGAGAAGCACTATCTAAAAGTGTACGAACCGTCGAAGTGTATCATGCGAATCATAAATAATAACTTGAGCAGTTGCAAGAAATACCGTAGTATAGCTTGTGCTTGGATGAAAGCACACGAGAGCCCTCCGAGTTGCCATTCAATGGCGCAGGTGGCTGTGACGCGACTAAGTCTTGGCATGGCGGGTGTTATATTCGTTACAAGAAGTACTTCTTTCAAATTTAATATTTGATCTAATTAAGCGGTTGTTACAAAAGTAATAATGTAATTGTTCGTAATCCGATAACGAATTATTTTTATGGATTGTATTTTTAAAAGTACTTAGCGAAAAACAAAGGCCAATTTTTTATATCGCTATCAAATCTAGTATTTTTACGAGCGGTAACTTAATTGTCCGTTTCGTTTTAACAAATGGAAAATAGGTTTCCTATCGGTAAATGCTATGGGCGCTTGCAATGACTTAGCGACATGTTTAATAAGACAAACCAAATCTTCAAACGATGACATGGCGTCATAACTGAACAAAAACTCAGGATTTAATTCTCATTCAATTGAGTCAATTTTATCGAGAACATTTTTGAATTCTAAGCACATCTATTATCTACTGTTTCGATTGAACATAAAAACAAATCTTTTACTGATTCATTAGTGATTTGTGATGAATTATCACTAATTGATTGAATACGTTGAAAATGCTTTCCTTTATATTGCGGTATGAGAAAATTAATGTCAACAATAACTATGAGAGGAAGATGAAGGGGACATGATACATTTGCCGCCATGAGGTGTGAGATGCTCGATGCGGTCGGGCCGGTCCCTGGGCTTTACTGTTTCTTTTTGTTACGCACACGAAGATACCGTTACATAAAACTATAGTTTGTTGTAGGGATTTGCGGAATGGCCATTAGTTCAATTCAAAATTGCGAAACTCGGTGTACGCGCGCGAGCGTCCATCAGTAGTCTCTTTTTCTTTGCCCGCATGTTGGCCACATTTTGGTATGATTTGCCACCAATAGATGGCGCGGTCGTCTCGCTCTTCAATATACGAGACAAGGTATGTGCGAAAGGGAAATGGAGTAAATGGGGTGAGGCTAGGAGTAACGACCACTCTCGTCAAAATAACAAAAACATTCAAAACATAATGCGGCACATTTCAATTTAATACTGGGGCAACCAAGGCTTATAAAAAAACATCTACATTTCCGAGCCTCGAGGTGTGTTTTTTTATAAGGGTGTTTTAAATAATATAGAAATTATATATTTTCAGTTATAAGAGAACATAACACATCAGAACCTTTATACTTACATCTGTCTCATGCAGCGCCCCATATTGGTGGGGCATTGGTAACATTACAACCGTCTTTGGATTCTGTGAAGGCAAACAATCATATAATTCATTCTGCTAGAAGATTATACGCAGGTAAAATAATAATGTTTTTCTTAATTAAGCCATATTTAAATATAAAAGGTGACCTTCCTGGTCGAATGGCTCGCATACTGGTTTTATTTGAGACGCCACTACGAGATCCCGGCCGAGTCAATACAGAAAACGATCTTTTCTAAATTGGCTCGGGTCTGAGCATTGTGGTACCGTCGTTGTTTCTGAGTCTAATAACACAAGTGCTTAAGCTACTTAAGTTGGGATCGGAAATAATGTATGTGATGTTGTCTAATATTTTTTTTAAATAGCAAACATTAACAATACCGAAAAGAAGAAAGCCTTTAAAAAAGCCGCCAAGTCCTGCACAAAGGTTGTAAAGATAGCTCACTTAGATCAAATAGGTCGAATAGTAAAGCGTTTTGGTCCCTGGCTAAATCGATCAAGGGTAACTTGCTCCGTACCTCAGTGGCTCCCTTGCTTAAATCCTGATGGATCATTGGCACACACGGCCAAGGAAAAGGCCGATTTATTTGCCGAAAGTTCGCGTTAGGAGCGTGGCAATGCTGTACCTTCCGGTTTGTCAAGAACAAACCGAAGTAAGAAAAGCATTGCTTGAAATGGATGTGAATAAGACCATTGGTCGGTATGTTATACCAGCCATAGTACTTAGGACTGGCGCTCCTTTTTTTTATCGAAGGGAAATACTTTGCGCATGCCCTTCTGCTGAGTGGGCAGTGGGGTTATGTGAGACTCTCCCGCCACAGTGTAAGTCTGGCGGGCCTACTCACTAAAACCCCTCGGTACACCCTTTCCGCAGCCGTTGGGTTCCGTGGGTCCGTTGTGGCAGTCACCACGTGGAACACTGGCAGGCAGCTTGACGGCCCCCTTTCGAATGGGATCCCCTATTCGAATTCCCCCGCTCGAGTATACAGTGGGCATTCTTCCAGACTCGCAAAGCTGTGCACTGCCGACGGTCGGATTCTCAGTCCTCCGTCTAGCCTTGCCCGGTGGCAGGAGGCTACTTGCATTACCGCAAGCCGCCCCTTTCCCCTTTCGCCCGCTCTGGTGCGGTCTGAAGCCTCCCCTATCTCTCACCGACTGACCCTGGCCGGTACGCAATAAGCACTGTCTTCACTCTAAGCACTCTCTTCTCCTGGAGGAAAGGGAAGAGCGGCGGACACCCCAGCCGGTGTCCAGATAGTGTCAGACAAGGACTTGCGCTCCTGAGTGAACTTCGGTACTGACACTCCTATATTGTTTATCTATGGCTAAATGATAAGTGCCAAAGTTCTGAAAGCTGGCCAGCGTGCAACCTTTCCCTTAAAAGGGCAGTCGTGCTGATCCTGACAATTACCTACAGGCCCATCTCGGTCACGTCTATTCTCGCCAAGATAATGGAATGTGTACAGAACCACAGGGTCCTGTCGTATCTAGAAGAAAATGACCTTCTTTTTGAACGACAAAATGGGTTCAGCCGAAACCGGTCTATTGGAGATCTCCTGGCATACGCCACTTACATATGGAGCGAAGCCATCGAGAGGCATAGTGTTTAGCGTTTGCTGTCTCTCTTGATATCTCGAAGGCTTTTGATAGCGTGTGGTATGAAGGCTTTATTAGCAAACTTCCGCCATGTGGTCTTCCCGCTGGATTGTATATCTGGATATCGGACTTCCTGTGAGATCGGTCAATACGAGTTGTCATTGACAGTAGCTCGTTGGACCATTTGGTTATCAATGCCGGCGTCCCTCAGAGTGCCGTACTCTCTGCAACACTTTTTGTGCTATATATAAATGACCTGCTTTTGCCCGGTATTTTGGGGTACGCAGATGACAGCATGGTTGTAGTGACCTATATGTCTAATGCACGAGCCATTACGGGCGATGGTCAGCCGCATGAACGTATCTCTGCAGGCAATCTCCGATTGGGGCGGTGCCAATTTGGTAAGGTCAATCCGTCAAAGACTCAGGCGTGTCTTTCTCCGTTTAAAGGAGCCCTTATGAATTGAATCCTACTTTCCGAGGTGTATCCATGCCGATCACTAACTATCTTGAGCTTCTCGGTATGTCTTTGTCACAAACACTCAATTTTGGCTCTTTCATAGAGAGTAAAGATCAAGTAGCTTTAAAAAAATTTGTCATTCTGGCGAAGGTGAAAAAATACTTCACGCCGGTACAGTTGCTCATCCTTTATCAAGCACAATTTTAGTATTGTTCTCATCTTTGGGATGGTTCCGTCCGAAACCAGCTCCAGACGCTCCAGAGCCCATTGAGAGGAGGGCCAAGAGGCTCATCGGCAATGACGATCTTCTTTATAAAAAGCTCAAAAGCCTTAAGCATAGACGGAAGGTAGCAAGTCTTTCCTTTTTTTATAGAATACATTTCGGAGAGTGTGCAGCAGAATTACACGACCTTGTTCCGCGGTCCTCATTTTTTATCAGAGAACCAAACTTATAAATAGGCGACACCATTATATGGTAGATATACCAAAGAGTCGCACTAAGCGTTTTGATTCTCATATCGTGATACGTACCCCAAAGGAGTGGAACTCTTTGCTTGAATGTGTGTTTCCTGACAAATACAATTTAGGGGTCTTCAAGTCACGAATGAATAGGTATTTTCTAGACAAGCGTGTCACATCCTAGATCACATCGTGCACTTGACTACTATCAAGTAGTCAAGTGCATGCCTATTTTCTATTAAAATAATAACGTACTGCATACCTTATTATGTATGTCTAAATTATATGCTACACAATTTGCTCGAACCAATCTTGGGCTTCAGTCTCCTTTGGCACGAATTTCCACAGAGTATAATCTTTTGAGTATTGCTATTCCTGATCTAGATATATTTTTTAACAACTTTAAAAAATTTAAATCTTTGATTTTAGAGTATTCATCGGGCCTAACTTTTCGCTGATGGGTACTTTAGGATTAGTCACTGTAAAGTTCTGCAGGTTTTTTTTTCCACTCTTACGTAATGAATTAAACGCAAGTGTTATGTACGCCGTTAATTTGGTGCATATCAGAATATTTTTTTAGATTAAGTATTGTAATGTTGTATTAATATGTACCATGTGGCCTGTACTTATTTAAATAAATAAATACCTTCGATTGCCATGCCTTCCACACATTTAAATACCAACTTGTAAAATTTATTAAGCAGTTTATCCTTAATAAGTAAAATTTTATCAATTTTTAATAAAAAATCTCATTACAGGTTTGGTATCTAGTTTAGACAACAGCATTGGTAATATTGTTGCTGCGCTTGCTGAACGAAATATCCTTCAGAATACCATAATCATCTTTGTTTCCGACAACGGAGCACCTACTTTAGGACCAACCAAGAATTTTGGATCAAATATTCCACTTCGTGGCATAAAAGGCACTCCGTGGGAAGGAGGTGTGCGTTCCATAGGATTAGTATGGCATGCCACAGTGGTACCGAGAATTGATAACTGTATCTTTCATGTAACTGATTGGCTTCCTACATTAGTTACTGCTGCTGGGGGAAAGATAAATAAGCAAATAGATGGCATTAATCAATGGCTCATGTTAATTGATAGGAAGACGTGTCCCAGGAATGACGTACTTATAACAGTTGATGATTTAAATGGATGGGCAGCTTTTAGAGAAAGCGACTTTAAAATAATTTTAGGTGATATAAACAAAAAAATAAGTGGGCATTATGGCGATGAATTAAAGATAAGCAAACAAAAGAAAACGTCCCAACTTTTTTATGACGATATATTATTGGACTCTGAAACAGCTCGAGTGTTCAAGGAGATTTTACATCTGAGTTTAGATGTTGATTCATCTTATATTTTAAGATCAAATTTGAATTTGACACGATTTTATGAAAGAACCGATAGAACGGCGATGTGTTTGCCAACCAAGGGTAAATATAGATCATTCTTGAAATTTTATTTAAGTTAATGATTTATTTTTATATTTATTTATTTTATAATATATACATATATTTTTACAGCTCAAGGTTGTCTGTATAATATCAGTGCAGATCCTATGGAGACTAATGACTTATGGCGTACGTTACCAGATGTAGTAAAACGCATGACTCTTCGATTGAGATCCTTGTGGACCGAATTAAAGGCTCGTCCTCGACCGCAATCGGATCCGCGGGCCGATCCAGCACTACGAAATTATGTGTGGTTTGATTGGGCCAACGACGACGAGTTGAAGCTTGAACCTTCAGTTCCAATCTTCCCGTTGCAAGTTTCAATTGGAGAAATGAACTATTTAGTAGATCTCAACTTCAATATATTTAAGGATAAATTAAACTTATACATAGGAAATGTAAAAGATGCTATTACAAAAAGTGTTAGTAAATTATTTTACAACTGATGACTCAAAAATATAAAAAAATGGAAAGATAATATTTACTTCAATATGTATTTTTATAACATTTAAAAACGATAATTTTGAAAAAAAAAAAGTAATATTTTGCATTTTTTAAATTATAAATTAAAATGAAACCTCTCCTATCTTAAGTGGGAATTAATCCAGCAAAATATAACAAAAATCGGTTAGGTAGTTTCGGAGATCATCGCGGTCAAATATCTAGACAGGGAATTTTTTTATATATATATAAAGAAATCAGATATCATAGAAAATATAGATCAAGTGCGGCAGGGTGTTTTTGGCAAGACGTGGGGTTAAATCCTATAATTTTCGATGCTGCATATTTTGACACATTTTTTATCAAAATAATATTTATCAGGGCTCGTTAATAGTTATTTGTTATGCGAGGTTGCAAAGTGGCGATTTGGCCGCGAGTTACCTCTATGAGTGGCTCAAAGATAGAATCTTAAGCATAGCGAGGGCTACAAAGGTACGAGACGTTAATAACTTTGCTGCCGAGCGAAACATAATTTTTCACCTCACTACAGCGAAGAAAATTTTTAGGTGTAACAGCTTAAATAAAATGGTAAATTGGTTTAGGTATTTAAATTAAAAATGAAAACTGGAACATTTAGTAATATTAGAGGTAATTTTATTTTTATTAGTTTCTATTCAATGTGATTGGACTAAGAATACCATAATCACTTTGATAGTTCCTTTTGGATGGGGTCCGAAACCCAATCATATGTTATAAAATCTCACCCACCATACATTTAAAAATCCTCATTATAAATAGTATATTCTAAATATAGTTTATTCTTCTTGTTTTAAAGCTTTACGGTACTAAAATAATTTAATGAAATCAAAACAGAGTATTATAGCATTAATTTAAATAAGAATAAAATGTAACCAACAAAGACTACAATGACGATTCGGAACATACCATGAGTGTTTTTCTTTGAATTGAAACGTTCTAATTTTAAAACACTTTTTCACGCTAGCGAATAAATCGCAATTTTGCCACGCAGAAATTGAATGACAAAGCAGACATTTCCGAGCGCGTGAGGTGAAAAAATATTTAACAGGATCATTGTTGTTATACACTTATATACGAGTGTATGTACTGTATTCGTGATTTAGTATTCATGGTACAAGCACTATTTAGTTTGAGACAAAATAATTGGTGCGAGTTATCCGATAGGACATTGGAGAAATGTATCCTAACACAGACAAACAAATGTCCTACATTTTTACATTGTTTGCAATTACCATATTAAAAGGATAAACTTTGGTTTGAAACGAGTAATTAAAAGTTTTGTTATTACTATACAATTTGGCTCATGTCAAAAGCTTAAGAGACGTGCCACTTGCTTTAACGGAATCGTTAGTTCAATTACAATGTTAGATCGTTCATGTTTATCGATGAGTGTTATTTTTATGTTCGTAATTGTATAAATTTTTATCAAAATACATTTTAGGTAGGTATACCAAATAATGTAAAATAGCGGAATTGTAGTGTTCCGATCGATATTGAAAAAAATTGATTCTGGATTCGTTGGTTCAATTGGCGGTGTCGATTCTACCGAACCGAAGTGAGTGACTTTTCTATTGTTTTGTTTCTAATTGCATTTTAATGTTATTTTTGTAATACATTTAATAACTTGGCATTTATTGAGGACTCGATTTCTTGCAAACCCATACATATGTAGGACTCATTATAAAATAGGTAGGTATGTTTAATAATAGTAATTATAGTATGCAGTAATGATAGTAGTAGATATTTTATCACAAACATGTACAGGTTATGTTTACTCTGATACAATATTTTTCTATTACTATTTAAAAATAGTAGTTTATGATACTGTTGCATAATAAGGGTTCTTATAACATGAGTGTGTTTTAAAAAAACGAGCCGTAGGCGAGTTTTTTTATAGTATCACACGAGTGTTATAAGACCAAGTTATGTACAGTGTCATACACTACTTTATCTACTCTCATATTATAATACGTAAAACAATATTGCAAATAAAACGCTGAATATAACAACAAATTTTTAAATGTCAAATGTTGGCGCCAAGGTGCAAACATCGATTGCGCATGCGTGTTGCGTCGTCGCGGACTCGTTCATTGAAACCTTTTTAAAGTAGAGGTTCAACCTCCTTGGTCCAGCTGGAGGTTGTATAGGTGTATCGTTATGATTAAAAAGTTATATTATGATACAGGTGTCCATACAAGACCTGTATCGTAATTAAACTTTTTTTTTTATTATTTTTGGCCTGTACGTAATGTTTGTCATAAGCATTTTGTTTTCAGTTTTAGAATCTTTGTATTATAGTATCAGAGTAGATAAAATCATATATTAACCAGATACCTATAATATAATTAAATGGTTCAGAATGAAATGCCTGTACATCTTATTTAAAAAAAAAATGAATTCCTTGGTGATCTGCAGTGGTCGGAGTAGGTATATTGATTTTAGATACTTGCGTCATGATATCATAACATGGACATGCATTTCTTCCGGAATGTACCGGAGTTTCCAAAAATTTGGTAAATAGAGTAATAAAATAAAAAACCATATGTAAGCAAACAAAATTGTTTATTGTGAATACAAATAATCATTATTACAGTTTTATTAAAAACAATTATTTTTAATCCTCATCGGTTACAATTTCTACATTTTGATTTTCTGTCTCTATACAATTAAAATAAATAACTATAATTTTTTCAATATTTTCGATTTTTAAGCTATTTCTTTTAACATCTAAGATCCATTTGTAAGTGGAAAATGATCGTTCAACATCTGTAGATGTCAATGGAGCGAATTTGAAATAAAGTTTCTGATTATTTGCTACGCTTTTTTCAATACTCTCGCTGTATTCTCTAATTGTATCTAAATCTGGATTTCGTTCCATAACTGATTCTATTTTATTTTTTATATTCTCATTATTGCACTCGTTAAGCGTAGCCCTTACTTGATCAAATACTAAAAGTGAATCAGCTAGAGATAAATTTTGTTTTTGTAACTCTTTTAGGGCTAGTAGTATAATAGAGTAATTTTCTTCGATATATTTTAAATCATTTTCTAAATTTTGTTTTTCCAAAATGTTTTTTGCGTTTCGTATGGCTATAGCATCAGAACTGCTCAAGCAGGATAAAACTTCTTTTATTTTATCTAAATGTTGAGCGTAGTAAGATGTTGCCTGTAACCAAGTACCCCATCTGGTAATGACTGGTTGCGGAGGCAACGGTAAGTCAGGATATTTTTCTTTTAAAATGTTTACCCTACTAGGAGCCTTTAAAAATACTTTTTTAACATTTGATATAAGAATATCAATATCGTTGTATTCTGACCTTATCTGCTCACTTACACGATGAAGAGCGTGCGCCAAACATGTCACATGCTTCATTTCAGGTAAGTAATGTTTTAAATTTCGCCCTGCAGATAGCATGTACGCGACACTGTCAGTGCAAAGCATTAAAATATTGTCAACTTTCGCTTCAAAAGTGTTTTGCCATAAATTTTCTAGACATTGCAGTACAAATTGTGTTATTGTTTGTCCATTTACTGCTGTTAGCATTTTACAAGCAATCAAATAAGGCCGGCCTGCACTATTACTAGGATGCAATGGTTTTATTAGGAAATTGACTATGTATCGACCAAAAATGTCTGTTGTCTCATCCAGCGATATCCATAGTTTCTCATTTTTATTAATTTCATAAATCGAATTGATTTTATTCCTATAAAACTTCTCCAAATAAACTTTTCGTAACTGTGATTCGTCAACCACTTTACGATTGGTACAAACGCAACAACAAGTACTGCACATATATTTCTGAAAAAACTCTTTGAACGCTGGATTTTTCATTTGCGACCAAGGAATATTGCATAGAATCAGGAACTTAATGAGGTCGAAGTAAAATTCCTCTTGCGGTCTCTTAAATTTTCCTTGATGTACAGCGCCTTCAATGTGTTTGGTAATGTTGCCTCTATTCACAGCTTTCAAATGACTTTCACACTTTGTACAGTATATAGTGCCACTAGCGTTATCGTAAAGTAGCTCAGGATAGTGCAATAACCACTTTAGCACTGTTTCAGCCTTGACCTTTGCCATATTTATTTATATGTCACCTAAAACAATGATTTAAATTTACAATATATACATACACAACTGTAAAGTCGATAATGAAATTCTGTTTCATATAAAGTGATTTTTTTAACTGAAGCGGTGATAGCCCTGCGGTGTGCGTACCGGACTCTCATGCGCTATGATGATTGCTATAAAGTGATATTTTAACTGTTTCCAAGTTCTAAAACCTTCTTAAATAGTGAAAATAATTAAAACTTACCCGTACAAAAACAACTTCAAATGGGCCCAATCCAAGAGTAATAAATCGATGTCCGTAGTTATAAGCCAAATTCGTCGTTTTAAGTAGATTTCAGAAGACAGTACACAAGCCAGGGTCAAGTCAAGATATTCACAACACATAAAATAAGCGCACTCCACGAACCGAAATAAGTGAGTGAGCCACTTGGTCTGGATGTCGGTGCGAGCATTGTTTTCGAACAAACAGTCAATGAGTCATCCAGGATACTTGATTCTAATTGGTCAGATGCGTTGAGCATAGACATAAGAGGACAAAAGACCCTGTTTGCCGGATGTCGTGTGTTGAAATGAATATTATTATTATATCATTTTATAAATGAGAGCGAGTGAGAGGCACGCGTCCCTTCCACTCGGGCATGGTTAGCCCGCCTAAGAGCGAGAGAGACAGAGCGAGAGAGAGAGTGAGAGAGATAGGCATACACACCGGTTCATGTCTTGCGCTTCTATTTCGCTTAGGCGGTGATATATGAAATTCAGTGCGAGATTCTTTGTATAAATTAATGTTTTAAATATAATTCTTTGTATAAATAAATGTTTTAAATTGTTACTATTATTTCATCCTTCTTCCTACTATACGAATGAATATTCACATTAAAATTATTTTACCACTCAAAGTCGTTGTCACGTAAAACTTTCGCCCGTATATCGACTTTACAGGCAACCAATTTTTTTTACTATTAAATTCTGGCCATCTACGCCACTAGCAGCATAGCGTTGAGAGTATTGATACATTTTTAACTAGTTTCATGTAATAATTTCGATGTTTCGGTATTTTTATCATAATAATCCGGAAACTCGGAGGCGTATCCATATTAACATATACGTTTGATGTCAGTGACCTTAATTCAATATACCTACTCCGACCACTGGTGATCTGTTACTATCTACACTCATAAATAAAGGAAGCGAGTACCTATTATTATTTTTACTTGCAATGATTACATTTTATAATGTTTTGATTAATATTATTTAAGTACCTACATAAAAGGAAGCAATAAATATATCCCGAGCATATTAAATGAACATCGTTTTCTTTACCATTATAACATGAAAATCTAATACATTTAGTGTGACACTACGGATCCTTCGCTTGTCCGGCTATCAACAAATGTATGATGAGAATGTTTGAATAATTCCAAACACAACTATCATTTGAGGGGCATTCAATGTATTGTACCTGAGCAATGTCCTTTATTCATATTATCATAATACTGTTCTGTACAGTTATTATGTGCGAAAGTCTTCACGAGTTGCTACCTAATTAAGTAGATGAAAGCTTTGTGGGGGTTAATTGCTAAAAATAACAGTAAAGGCAAATTTTGTTAGCGGATGAGGCGTCCCGTCAACGCTCCCTTGGTGGCCCTTTGATCACGCAGGGCGTGCATTAAAAAGGAAAATTGGTAGACTTTTTGGGATCGTACGTCTAAAAGAGCAGTCAGTCTATTATTTTTATTTCCAAATGTAAGATGATAATAGTACTTTAGTTCTATTATCATCAATAAAAAGACATATTTGATTTTTCCATGTTGCACGGTAAATATTGAATTGAATTGCTTTTAAGCTTAATTTATTTATTGACGTGACAACGTCTTAAATTAGGTTGCGGCCGGGAGTCACTTATGAAAAAGTGTAACGCTCGGTAACGTTACGATGAGTCACCGAACGAGAGAGAGGCCCGCCGAATGCCTTGCGTCTCTCTCCCACTCAACTATGATCGGTCTGCCGCGCGCATTGTGCAATTTAATTATATTCATATCAATAAATATTCTACCGAGAAAAAGACGTTGTCACGTAAAATCTTCGCCCGTAAAACCGACTTTACAGGCAAAAAAAAAAAAAAAAAAAAAAAAAAAAATGGTTTTTTTTATCTATAATGCTTACCGGCTGCTAGATTTTTTTATTCGTACATCTGAAAAGAAAACAAGAATAAAACAAAGGTATAAACAGCTTTACTACGAAGCGTTGTGAATTTGTATAATACTTAAAATATCAGCTCTTCCAAGACAGCATTTGACAGCAAACAATATCTAAGAAAATCTGAGAGGTGCAATAATTAGAATTCATCACCGTTAAGAGCCAATTAAAATGTCTTTATTTAAGACCTTATTTTTTTTACCATTGTTACCATTGTAAAGACATTTTGTTCTGTGTGCCTACCGTGTTCAGTACCTGATGACATTAAAAAAGGAGAGTCGACGTGACATGGTAACCTCGCAGAGCTTATAGAACTTGTTTGCTGTCAAAGAGGATCCTAATATTCCAACCCTCTACTTCCCATACTAATATCGTTCTTGCTGCCAACATGATGCTCATACGGTGTTATATGGACTCAGTAGGCAAGCGATGTGTATGTCTAGGTCCTCAGAGAATACACCTGCTCCGGTCCATGAATTAGTCGGTATCTATATTAAGGGCCCTGTGCATTATTTTCAGGTTGAAGTTCTTTATGAGATGTACTCTGTACTTCTTATCGAATATGAAGATCGACTCGATTTTGTTACATACTGCCTCAGTAAGCGGAGTATATAGCCATTCCTTAAGTAATCCGTTGAGATGCTTTGCTTTTTCTAAACTTACGAATTTAAGAAGTTGCAATCTCAGCGCATTTTTGGCTGCTTTCGTGCCTTTTATGTAAGTTAAGCAGTGCAAGGTTCAACATTACCTCCAGGGCTGCTGTTGGTGTCGTGCTCATGCTTCTGTGAGGGCGCAGCAGGCTTGTCGTTGGAGACCTTGTAGTTTACTAACACAGGATGATTAGGCAGTTTTCGGCCACCACACCACAGCGCCATTCGTTTTATTACCGTGTTGTTAAGCCCCAGGAATAGTTTTGGAGCTAGATCCCATCGCTTTTCGATTATATGCCTGCACTGCCACAGCACTATCCCAGCGGTTTTGATCTTGTGGTCTTGGTGGCTGTTCTAGTTAAATTTACTGTCCAAGATTATACCTAAATATTTAACCTACTTAGATAGTTGTAAAGTGGTACCAAACAACTTCGGAAGATGATAGCTTTTCATGTTGCGTTTGTTAGTAAACATTACCAATTCTGTCTTATTAGGGTTTACGGTTAGATCATACTTACTGCACCATTTCTCGACTAGCTTGAGTGCTGTTTGCATAGTGTCACAGTTATGCTAGTTTAAAAACCTATAGTTAGTATAGTGACGTCGTCTGCATAACCCATGGTGTAAGAATGGTTAGTATTTAGTAGGGTAATGAGTTCGTTTATCACCAGGATCCATAGCAAGGGCGAGAGTACCTCGCCTTGATGGAACCCCCTGCACCACTGCCTGCAACCCTTACTATTCTTTTCCGAAGCATGTTTAAGATCCAGTCTGTGATCTTTTCTTCCACTCCGTGTCTCTCCAGAGCAGCTTTGATACTGGAGAAAGTAGTGTTATCGAAAACTCATTCTATATCAATAAAGGTGCAGAGGCAAATATGCTTGTTATGAAGAGCTTCTTCGATCTTACAAACTAGTTGATAAAGAGCAGGTTCAGTAAATATATTGTTTTAAACTTTCATGGTCCCTAACATTATAGTAATATAAGTTATGTACGGGATTTTTACCATGTACCATGTTTTTTTTATTGAGTTTCCGATATTTCTGCACTGTTGCAAGCGCCGTGATCATGGATCTTGGTAAAAATTTCCCACATAACTTATTTTACTATAAGGTTCAGTAGATTTCCCTGCACTGATACCATGTTGGTATCTGTGATATGGGCTGTATTTTAACGCCCCTTCACGAAGATGCCCATCACATAACGTTTCTAGTGTTTTTAACAGGAACAGAGAGGAGAGAAACTGTTAAGGGCCCAGGTCACCTTTTCTGGTGTTTACATCTGGTCGGCTAGGTCCCAGCCCTCTTCTGTGGGAGCGCCTGGTTCATCTGGCCAGTTTGCCTGTTGAGTCGGTAGGCAGTCTACAAAGTGGGTTAGTAGAAGAACGACATTAGCCTCTTCCTGGCTTTGCGTCATGGTGCTATCAGCTCACCTCAGATAGCTTGATGTCCCTGAACCCTGTTTAGCCAAAACCTTTCTTACCCAATTTACCTGTATGGTGGAATAAACGGCCTAAGTGAATTTCCTCCAAGAGGCGGTTTTCCAGTATTTAATTAGTTTTTTGTACTTAGCATTAGTTGCACTTGTACCTGTCCCACTCATTGTCATCACAAGTGTTCATTTCTCTGTTGAACCTTTTCCTTGCTTCGGCTCTCAACCTCTGCAGCTTGGAACTCCACCAGTGGTGCATCCTCGAGCCACTCGAGTCAGAAAACTTTAGAGAACAGGTCTGTTCAAAGCATTCTAACAAGTTAGCTGTAAGGTTTTCTACCTGTTGCACGAGCTTTACCACGTTGTGTATCCTTACACTCCCGACGTCTTTGTTCAGCGCCTCCGATAGGAGTCAATTGTACTGTTGTTTGTCAGTTTTCTTTGGGTATGTTCTTGGGAGAGGAATTACATTAATTGAGACAGCCCACTCACCAGATAGCGAAGGACCCACGCAGGTGGACGCCGTCACAATCCTATCCTTAGACATCTCTGTAAAGGCTGTGTCCGTTGCAGCTGGTGTCGCAACCGGTGATTCTGCGGCCGTGTCGGTAGTAGTGGACTCGCCGATTAGTGACGGAGGTGTGTCAATAAATTTACCCTTCGCGTTCCTCAACTTCAGGTACAACGACCTAGTCAGAAAACTGAATCGGCGCCTCTTGGCTAGGATCGCAGAGACAATAACAATATATTGATACTCTCCTGCAACAGAACTCCATTCAGGAGTCACCGTTCTGGTCTGAGTTTTCGATGTGCCTACTGCAGGCGCTTACCAATAAGGGCCTGGTCGCGTTTACACAGTTTCGAAAGAACGAAATCACATCGGACCCTACTAGAAATATCCTCGCGCGCACGATTATGTGGTCTCCCGTGTCCGTTATGTGGAGCTTCTTCGTCCTCTATGTAGCCCACTTGAAGGTTACGCTGTTGGAGCCTGCGTAACTTTCGTGTCGCAAATGTCCGTCCACATAGGTCGGCTTACCGCAAAAATTGTTGGTTCTGTGTGGCTGGATGTTATCGTCTTGACTACAGCCTGCATTAGGGCCTCCACCAGCTCGGCCTTAACCTGTACCGCCGTCGCCCTTGAGACAAGCCCAATGGTCGAGGTCACAGCAAATCGAACGTCCGCTGTCCTGGCCGTGGCTGCTGCGTTACACCTAGTGCGGGTGCCATCTGACGACTCCATATTCTATTTTTTGGACTCGCCTCGTGGAGAGATAGTCTCGTCGAGACGGGGCCTTTTGGCATTGTACTTCGCCTGTTCTTTATCACCTCATCATCGGGAAAGATGGTGTGGTAGATCAAGGTAAGTTGGGCATCCTAGCGCTATTATACAACTTAATCTTTCCCCCGCCCAAAAATAAAAGAACTTTATCATAGAGTTAATCTAAATAGTTACCTTTTTGTATGTAAGCTTTTAACAGCGACAATTTTTTGTCAAACGATTTTTTTATTATTGACTAGCTATGAAAAAAAAACAATGAATAGTGAATGAAATTGTAGTCTGGTATTTATTTTAGCAATAAAGTCAATAATTTTGAATATTAGTAAAACAACATTCGTACTATAAAAATGATTGCTATGCTTATATTATAAAGGCCCTCGAAATGATTTAAATTGCTTGATATAAATCATGTGAACCCGAGAGTACTCTAATCTTATTCATCAGTTCAAGAAAAATATACGACCCTCACAACGATTTGCATGCGTGCTTTCATGATATTATTGTATTGGATTTCTTAATTTATAAAGCATTAGTCGCTACCCGCGGCATTTGTTGCAAACCGTAATCCTGGCTGAACATTTTTTGTCCTCGTTTTTTGAATTTATTATGTGTCTATGTCTATTGTTTTTATTTGCCATTTCTGTTTGTTTTGCCTTTGTTGTTATCAGTATCATGATTGTTATTTGACTTGAACTTTTTTGTTACGAACAGGGTTGTCATGCTTTGTGGATACACGATTATACTTGTTAATATTTCTATTCGTGTAAAAGAACTCCATTACATTAGAAGTATCAACGGTCCAACGTTTATCTTGAAGAAGTTTAGTTTTTATCAGGTTGTTATTTCTACTCCAAAGCCATTATCATTGGTTCGAAGTTGCGTGACAATCCTTGTAGCATTATATGTAGCTCCTAAGAATTCATCATCTACTGGTTTATTCAATGCTGAAAGTTGTTGCGATAGAGAAGTTAGTTTGTTCACAAATCTGTATTTACCTATATATATTTGTTACATAATAACACTTATAGTGCATCTTTAAGGATTATTAGGGATGTTTCTAAAACAGTGTGATGTAAGTACTAGTGTTCAGGGTTGAACTTATTTCTTTACTTTTCAGTATAATTAGTTTAGTGGCTTAGTTTAGAATAATCGTTGTGTAGAATAGATCGCCGTGGTTCTCTTGATCAAGACACGCATGTGTAATTAGTAGTATAAAGGAAGGTTAAGGAACTTTTAGTGTGTACAAGATATTTTTCAAAACTATGTAAGTCAATAATTACCCTATTTCCAACAAATCTTACGGTATAACGTCTGAGGCAATTTTAAATGCCGGAAACTAATTTGTCAACGCCATAATTATATTCCAGTCATGAGTTTTCTTTTTATTATATGCAAATGTATTTAAAATTCTGGCACAAGTACGAGCTCGTGTTGATGCCCTTACAGTGTCACTTTAGCTATACCAAAAGAAGGGCTTATCATCGAATAGCTATCCTTGGTGCTACATGTAATTTGGAAGGAAGCCAAGGCGTCGCTGCTGCGCTTACTAACAACTTTATTATGCATTACCCGGTTTCGTGTGAACCTAAATAAGCAACTGTTCCTTGCCAAGTTTCAGCTTTACATTTCCATTAGAGGATGGCCTGTCGTCACTCGTTAGTAATTAACGCGGCTTAAGAAAACCCCACGAGATGTGAGGCGGGTGTGAAAAATCTGCGGACAAAGGCGAAATGAAAAATAATTTTAACAAATATTTTTGACGAAGAGCGAATAGCCTTATTAGATTTTTTAAAAATGTTTTATGAACTTTTTATTTTTGTTAAAATAGACGTGGTAGCCACATCTTGTATATGTATATGTTAAAATAGCAACAAAAATCTTTGTTCAATAAACAAAATTATTTCTATGGTTATGATGGCACACTCTCTCTATAGTATTATTTTTCATAGCGAAACTTGTGTTCCAGTAGTAGGGCCCTTAATACGCTGATGGTAATGGTGATGATGATAATGACTGATGTATTTTTATTCATAGTTACCTTCATCGAAATTTTACATTGAGAATTTAAAACATTTTTTACATATTACCAAGCTTCTTAAATGTTGATAATTTACAAATTCTTAATTATTTATATCGAACATGTCGTATAAATAAATATCAATGAATTTATTGAAACTCTAAAGCTATGCTACGGATTGGTAACTCCTACCAACGTCTAGAAACATTGAAAAAACTATAAAAAACGCTGACGCTATTTCGTCTCTTCAGTGCTCTCAAAAACTTAGCGTTAAAATGTGTGAGGTCATACATGATCTGAAAAAAAAGTAATGGGTTCGATATTGTCCTAAATATAAAAAAATTGACCTAAAATAAATGTGATGCCTTCCGTTTATCTACTTTATATAAAAAATATTGTTTTTATGTTATCTAATGTTATATACACGATTTAAACTTTGTTAGTATTGTCATATTTACTTAGTAACTAGCGGCCCGTCCCGGCTTCGCACGGGTGGACAAAATTCTTTAAATTGTTTCTAGCATTTAATATAGCCTATGACACTCAGCAATAATGTGCCTTTCTTTTTTAAAATCGGTTCAGTAGATCCCGAGATTACCCCTTACAATTTAACAAATATACAAACACACAAACTTTACTTCTTTATAAAATAAGTATAGATAAAGAAAAATCGGAAAATGTTAGTGTGGACCATTTGTATATTTAATTTTTTGAATACATGAATATGAAATTGAAACACCAGTGATATAGTTTACAGCCTTTTATCGCTTTCTTGTTATTTTATTTCGTTATTTATTTTCGTTAGTTATTTCCTTAGAGTAAGAGAATGAAGAAAGAAAATAGACATTTCATCGTTCTCAACCAATGAATGATCAGTATTAATTAGCTAACTTAAAAGTGATGAAAAGAAAATTAAAAAAATACAAGACAGACAAATTAGGACGCTGACGCAGTATGGTTTCCTGCGTCACTCGCAGAAAAACCGCGGTATAGTGGTTATTCTTTAAAAGAAACAAGATGTAAGTTAAAACAAAACTTTTTTAAATACAAGCTTTTATTATTATTTGTTACTAAATCGAACTCAAAAGTAAAAAGCCCAAACTCAATAGGCTTGTATCGTTTTATTGCGGAGTTCCTATGGCCACCTTCTAGCTTCAGCATTAGACCCTGGTTATCATATAGGATTAAAGTATTCATTAATACGAATGAAACGAGCTCAAACTCGATGGGGTTGCGTTGTTTCATTATGGAGTTCCTATGGGCACCTTCCAGCACCAGTATCAGATTATTACCGCGCAATATACACATGCATGCAAAATTTACGCTCAATTGAAATCCGGGAAGTGGGTCAAATTTAACTTGCAAGATTTCATTACAGAAAAGGGACAGGTGAAAGTAAATAAAAGCTTGTAAAAAAAACAATTTTGCTCTCATTTCCTGATCATTTTTCAATGTTCGTCATAAAAACAAAAAAAAAGTTGTAAGATTCGAACTCTCTTGACAACAGAAACCTAAGAAAGTTGTCTCTTGCATAAGCGTATAATTCTCATGGAGCTAATAAGTGTTACGTGCAATAAGTATTTATGAACGTGTCAAAGAGAAGTTAATTCAAGCAGTTCTTTATCTCTATTATATAAAAGAAGGACTTTGTGGGATTGTTACCATATATAGTTACCATAAGCCTAAGAATAACAGTTTTCATAATCAATTAACGGTGCCATAGCAACGCATGGCCGGGTTATACCAGCAACGCGTGGCCGGGTTAGCTAGTCATTAATAAAGACAATAAAATAGCCAATTTAATGTTTTGTCTTCTTTATTTGAATAGCCAATATATTAGAATAGACAGCTGTTTTTCTTACATAACAAATAATTTTTTTCATACTTATACTAATAAATACGTGTCACATCACGAGCAACATGTGAGAGCGTTTATGAATTATTCGCCGCTCAACCTCTGTGTCATTTAGATATTTTATGCATAAAACCGTAATACCAATGTACAGCTGACTTTATGTTAAGCTTACAGTTCTTTTCTTTTGCATAGGGTATTTATTCTGATAAGATAGTGTCCACTGTTGGATTGTTTGCATGTCGTATTTGGAAACTTATAGTGAGTCGCCAGTTATTATGAAGATGGGTTCGTCCGTATCCGTAGAAACCATATCTTCAATGATGTGGCATTTTCGTTCTGGATAAATTGCTCCTTCGGAACCAATCGTGCAGTGACGTGACTCACGCCTATTATATCTATTGAAGTATTGTCAACGAACTTAAAAATATATCTTCAATTGATAGGTAACCTCTCTTAGAAAATTTTAAAGCAGCTGGTTTTTAGTATTAATAAATAATGTTTAGTTGTTTGTTATCGTTGAAGGTCGATCAGAAAAAAACAAGTTTACTACTACTTTTTCTTAGTCTTCTTTAATTACTTTATTGTTGAATTAAGTCCTGCAAGTTTTGGTTGGGACTACATCTGTTAGTATTATTAAAATTCTCAGGCTGTCTGAGCAATTAAAAAAAAATAATATTAATACTATTATTTTTATCTTTTATTGGTGTAGGAAAGAAAAAGTATGGATATACATAAGGCTAATAAAATACCGCCTGAGAGAGGAAATAAATCGCCGCTTTACGCATGTATCATCAGTAAAGCGCTAAGATGAAGATTTTTCCCCTAAGTTCCCGCTATTTCCATCCTTACAAACGCAAGTGAAAAACCACTCTATCACTATTGTAGTTCAAGAAAAAAGCATAGCAGACCTAATCAAATGTATATTGTTTGAATGAAGTAGTTATTTCTTCTTTGAACATGTTCTTTTTACCGTAAATACAGCCTGTACCGTAGAAGTTAGTTAAATTTAATACAAAATAATGAAAAATACAATAGTAAAACATGACTCTCCGCCTCCAAAATATGCGTAATAAAAACATCGATTGTTAATAAGACCATCTTAATTCTTAAAATTTTCACTTTATTTCTCTAAAAATTTGCACTTTATTCTAAATTATAGCAAAGTTATAGACTCATCCTTAAATTCCCCGAAAAGTTGCTCAAAAGACTTATCCTAAGCCTTCTTAAAGCAATCTTGAGAGAAATTTTTATAAGTTTTCGTTGAACGGCAAACGTAAACAATAACGTGGTATGCATTAACTTTGGTGATCCCCAATAGATTGTTATTTTAACCTAGAATGAACATTATGGTACATTATTGGTACATTAAGTTAAAGGTCATGTGACACAATTATTCTAAATCAATTTTCACGTTTTAGAAGGGATGCTGATGTTGACTCTAAGCTCGACTGCAGCTGTTAAAATGCCCAATACTGTATTTTTTTTATAATCGCCTCCAGAAAACGGTCTGGTTGAATATTCCTTCAAAAGTTGAATAATATATGTAGAACACGACCTATCCACTATCGAAGTCTTTTCTAAATGTACTCCTAATATAGTTCACTGATTACTTAAGAGTCGAGCGAAAAAAGCTGAAACGCTAATTAGCATTTAGTTGGTACCAGGGTGTCCATCGGGAAATTTACAATTCTTCAAACATTAGCGGGGTCAGGTTAGCGGGAGGGGTACCGTTCGAAGTGTGCAATATGTGGATTGTCGCCATGAGTCACTCGTCGGGGGCATACCGTTCGTTAGCGGTCGAACAATATTTTAAGTGTGACGAAACACTGGTTCGTGCGTGTCGCACTTTTTGTACTCATTTCAATATGTATCGAATAAATGATGGACCGAGCACGCACATTATCTGGTCGTGGGTACAAAAGTTTAGGCAAGAAGGAACCGTAGTCAACAAGACTCCTCCCGGGCCATCAACCGCAGCAGCGACGCCAGTTCGACACGAAATTATGGGAAAGGGGGTTGTTAGCGACAGTCTTCCTCTTTCAAATGAGCCTAGTTTGGTTGAAATCGGTTAATTCCTGTGAGCGGGGCGATTTGTTGAATAAAACCTCGAATTATTTTTTTTAATGCTGTCAATAATAAGCCAAATTATTTATTTTTCAAAATTTTTGTATAAAAGTCTCAATACGTGATATAATTATATAGGGGTTTTCGAGGTCGCGGTTCACGAATTTGATATCAAAAAACTGTTGATGTCAAAATCAAACTAAAATATTCAAAATGTTGTAGAAGTATCACATAAATACGTTTGATGGCAACGTTTTTAACAGTTATACCAAGTCAAAACAGTTTTTGGGATATTAAATTCATGAACTGCGACCTCGAAAACCCCTATGTATTACGTATTGAGATTTTTATACAAAAATGTTGAAAAATAAAAAAATTGGCTTATTATTGACAGCATTCTTGACAGCTGACATACGTCAAAAGTGTTTTTTGGGTATCAAATCCGTGATCGGCTACGTCGAAAACCCCTATATATACAACATTTTGAGACAGTTATACGAAAATGTATGATTCGGCTTTTCCATGTTGCACGGTAAATATTGAATTGAATTGCTTTTAAGCTTAATTTATTTATTGACGTGACAACGTCTTAAATTAGGTTGCGGCCGGGAGTCACTTATGAAAAAGTGTAACGCTCGGTAACGTTACGATGAGTCACCGAACGAGAGAGAGGCCCGCCGAATGCCTTGCGTCTCTCTCCCACTCAACTATGATCGGTCTGCCGCGCGCATTGTGCAATTTAATTATATTCATATCAATAAATATTCTACCGAGAAAAAGACGTTGTCACGTAAAATCTTCGCCCGTAAAACCGACTTTACAGGCAAAAAAAAAAAAAAAAAAAAAAAAAAAAAAAAAAATGGTTTTTTTTATCTATAATGCTTACCGGCTGCTAGATTTTTTTATTCGTACATCTGAAAAGAAAACAAGAATAAAACAAAGGTATAAACAGCTTTACTACGAAGCGTTGTGAATTTGTATAATACTTAAAATATCAGCTCTTCCAAGACAGCATTTGACAGCAAACAATATCTAAGAAAATCTGAGAGGTGCAATAATTAGAATTCATCACCGTTAAGAGCCAATTAAAATGTCTTTATTTAAGACCTTATTTTTTTTACCATTGTTACCATTGTAAAGACATTTTGTTCTGTGTGCCTACCGTGTTCAGTACCTGATGACATTAAAAAAGGAGAGTCGACGTGACATGGTAACCTCGCAGAGCTTATAGAACTTGTTTGCTGTCAAAGAGGATCCTAATATTCCAACCCTCTACTTCCCATACTAATATCGTTCTTGCTGCCAACATGATGCTCATACGGTGTTATATGGACTCAGTAGGCAAGCGATGTGTATGTCTAGGTCCTCAGAGAATACACCTGCTCCGGTCCATGAATTAGTCGGTATCTATATTAAGGGCCCTGTGCATTATTTTCAGGTTGAAGTTCTTTATGAGATGTACTCTGTACTTCTTATCGAATATGAAGATCGACTCGATTTTGTTACATACTGCCTCAGTAAGCGGAGTATATAGCCATTCCTTAAGTAATCCGTTGAGATGCTTTGCTTTTTCTAAACTTACGAATTTAAGAAGTTGCAATCTCAGCGCATTTTTGGCTGCTTTCGTGCCTTTTATGTAAGTTAAGCAGTGCAAGGTTCAACATTACCTCCAGGGCTGCTGTTGGTGTCGTGCTCATGCTTCTGTGAGGGCGCAGCAGGCTTGTCGTTGGAGACCTTGTAGTTTACTAACACAGGATGATTAGGCAGTTTTCGGCCACCACACCACAGCGCCATTCGTTTTATTACCGTGTTGTTAAGCCCCAGGAATAGTTTTGGAGCTAGATCCCATCGCTTTTCGATTATATGCCTGCACTGCCACAGCACTATCCCAGCGGTTTTGATCTTGTGGTCTTGGTGGCTGTTCTAGTTAAATTTACTGTCCAAGATTATACCTAAATATTTAACCTACTTAGATAGTTGTAAAGTGGTACCAAACAACTTCGGAAGATGATAGCTTTTCATGTTGCGTTTGTTAGTAAACATTACCAATTCTGTCTTATTAGGGTTTACGGTTAGATCATACTTACTGCACCATTTCTCGACTAGCTTGAGTGCTGTTTGCATAGTGTCACAGTTATGCTAGTTTAAAAACCTATAGTTAGTATAGTGACGTCGTCTGCATAACCCATGGTGTAAGAATGGTTAGTATTTAGTAGGGTAATGAGTTCGTTTATCACCAGGATCCATAGCAAGGGCGAGAGTACCTCGCCTTGATGGAACCCCCTGCACCACTGCCTGCAACCCTTACTATTCTTTTCCGAAGCATGTTTAAGATCCAGTCTGTGATCTTTTCTTCCACTCCGTGTCTCTCCAGAGCAGCTTTGATACTGGAGAAAGTAGTGTTATCGAAAACTCATTCTATATCAATAAAGGTGCAGAGGCAAATATGCTTGTTATGAAGAGCTTCTTCGATCTTACAAACTAGTTGATAAAGAGCAGGTTCAGTAAATATATTGTTTTAAACTTTCATGGTCCCTAACATTATAGTAATATAAGTTATGTACGGGATTTTTACCATGTACCATGTTTTTTTTATTGAGTTTCCGATATTTCTGCACTGTTGCAAGCGCCGTGATCATGGATCTTGGTAAAAATTTCCCACATAACTTATTTTACTATAAGGTTCAGTAGATTTCCCTGCACTGATACCATGTTGGTATCTGTGATATGGGCTGTATTTTAACGCCCCTTCACGAAGATGCCCATCACATAACGTTTCTAGTGTTTTTAACAGGAACAGAGAGGAGAGAAACTGTTAAGGGCCCAGGTCACCTTTTCTGGTGTTTACATCTGGTCGGCTAGGTCCCAGCCCTCTTCTGTGGGAGCGCCTGGTTCATCTGGCCAGTTTGCCTGTTGAGTCGGTAGGCAGTCTACAAAGTGGGTTAGTAGAAGAACGACATTAGCCTCTTCCTGGCTTTGCGTCATGGTGCTATCAGCTCACCTCAGATAGCTTGATGTCCCTGAACCCTGTTTAGCCAAAACCTTTCTTACCCAATTTACCTGTATGGTGGAATAAACGGCCTAAGTGAATTTCCTCCAAGAGGCGGTTTTCCAGTATTTAATTAGTTTTTTGTACTTAGCATTAGTTGCACTTGTACCTGTCCCACTCATTGTCATCACAAGTGTTCATTTCTCTGTTGAACCTTTTCCTTGCTTCGGCTCTCAACCTCTGCAGCTTGGAACTCCACCAGTGGTGCATCCTCGAGCCACTCGAGTCAGAAAACTTTAGAGAACAGGTCTGTTCAAAGCATTCTAACAAGTTAGCTGTAAGGTTTTCTACCTGTTGCACGAGCTTTACCACGTTGTGTATCCTTACACTCCCGACGTCTTTGTTCAGCGCCTCCGATAGGAGTCAATTGTACTGTTGTTTGTCAGTTTTCTTTGGGTATGTTCTTGGGAGAGGAATTACATTAATTGAGACAGCCCACTCACCAGATAGCGAAGGACCCACGCAGGTGGACGCCGTCACAATCCTATCCTTAGACATCTCTGTAAAGGCTGTGTCCGTTGCAGCTGGTGTCGCAACCGGTGATTCTGCGGCCGTGTCGGTAGTAGTGGACTCGCCGATTAGTGACGGAGGTGTGTCAATAAATTTACCCTTCGCGTTCCTCAACTTCAGGTACAACGACCTAGTCAGAAAACTGAATCGGCGCCTCTTGGCTAGGATCGCAGAGACAATAACAATATATTGATACTCTCCTGCAACAGAACTCCATTCAGGAGTCACCGTTCTGGTCTGAGTTTTCGATGTGCCTACTGCAGGCGCTTACCAATAAGGGCCTGGTCGCGTTTACACAGTTTCGAAAGAACGAAATCACATCGGACCCTACTAGAAATATCCTCGCGCGCACGATTATGTGGTCTCCCGTGTCCGTTATGTGGAGCTTCTTCGTCCTCTATGTAGCCCACTTGAAGGTTACGCTGTTGGAGCCTGCGTAACTTTCGAGTCGCAAATGTCCGTCCACATAGGTCGGCTTACCGCAAAAATTGTTGGTTCTGTGTGGCTGGATGTTATCGTCTTGACTACAGCCTGCATTAGGGCCTCCACCAGCTCGGCCTTA
Source organism: Calamotropha paludella (assembly GCA_927399485.1). Taxonomy (NCBI): domain Eukaryota; kingdom Metazoa; phylum Arthropoda; class Insecta; order Lepidoptera; family Crambidae; genus Calamotropha; species Calamotropha paludella. Next base: position 13,184,768 of record OV656809.1, read on the forward strand.
ACCTGTACCGCCGTCGCCCTTGAGACAAGCCCAATGGTCGAGGTCACAGCAAATCGAACGTCCGCTGTCCTGGCCGTGGCTGCTGCGTTACACCTAGTGCGGGTGCCATCTGACGACTCCATATTCTATTTTTTGGACTCGCCTCGTGGAGAGATAGTCTCGTCGAGACGGGGCCTTTTGGCATTGTACTTCGCCTGTTCTTTATCACCTCATCATCGGGAAAGATGGTGTGGTAGATCAAGGTAAGTTGGGCATCCTAGCGCTATTATACAACTTAATCTTTCCCCCGCCCAAAAATAAAAGAACTTTATCATAGAGTTAATCTAAATAGTTACCTTTTTGTATGTAAGCTTTTAACAGCGACAATTTTTTGTCAAACGAATGACTGGTTTTCTTTTTATTATATGCAAATGTATTTAAAATTCTGGCACAAGTACGAGCTCGTGTTGATGCCCTTACAGTGTCACTTTAGCTATACCAAAAGAAGGGCTTATCATCGAATAGCTATCCTTGGTGCTACATGTAATTTGGAAGGAAGCCAAGGCGTCGCTGCTGCGCTTACTAACAACTTTATTATGCATTACCCGGTTTCGTGTGAACCTAAATAAGCAACTGTTCCTTGCCAAGTTTCAGCTTTACATTTCCATTAGAGGATGGCCTGTCGTCACTCGTTAGTAATTAACGCGGCTTAAGAAAACCCCACGAGATGTGAGGCGGGTGTGAAAAATCTGCGGACAAAGGCGAAATGAAAAATAATTTTAACAAATATTTTTGACGAAGAGCGAATAGCCTTATTAGATTTTTTAAAAATGTTTTATGAACTTTTTATTTTTGTTAAAATAGACGTGGTAGCCACATCTTGTATATGTATATGTTAAAATAGCAACAAAAATCTTTGTTCAATAAACAAAATTATTTCTATGGTTATGATGGCACACTCTCTCTATAGTATTATTTTTCATAGCGAAACTTGTGTTCCAGTAGTAGGGCCCTTAATACGCTGATGGTAATGGTGATGATGATAATGACTGATGTATTTTTATTCATAGTTACCTTCATCGAAATTTTACATTGAGAATTTAAAACATTTTTTACATATTACCAAGCTTCTTAAATGTTGATAATTTACAAATTCTTAATTATTTATATCGAACATGTCGTATAAATAAATATCAATGAATTTATTGAAACTCTAAAGCTATGCTACGGATTGGTAACTCCTACCAACGTCTAGAAACATTGAAAAAACTATAAAAAACGCTGACGCTATTTCGTCTCTTCAGTGCTCTCAAAAACTTAGCGTTAAAATGTGTGAGGTCATACATGATCTGAAAAAAAAGTAATGGGTTCGATATTGTCCTAAATATAAAAAAATTGACCTAAAATAAATGTGATGCCTTCCGTTTATCTACTTTATATAAAAAATATTGTTTTTATGTTATCTAATGTTATATACACGATTTAAACTTTGTTAGTATTGTCATATTTACTTAGTAACTAGCGGCCCGTCCCGGCTTCGCACGGGTGGACAAAATTCTTTAAATTGTTTCTAGCATTTAATATAGCCTATGACACTCAGCAATAATGTGCCTTTCTTTTTTAAAATCGGTTCAGTAGATCCCGAGATTACCCCTTACAATTTAACAAATATACAAACACACAAACTTTACTTCTTTATAAAATAAGTATAGATAAAGAAAAATCGGAAAATGTTAGTGTGGACCATTTGTATATTTAATTTTTTGAATACATGAATATGAAATTGAAACACCAGTGATATAGTTTACAGCCTTTTATCGCTTTCTTGTTATTTTATTTCGTTATTTATTTTCGTTAGTTATTTCCTTAGAGTAAGAGAATGAAGAAAGAAAATAGACATTTCATCGTTCTCAACCAATGAATGATCAGTATTAATTAGCTAACTTAAAAGTGATGAAAAGAAAATTAAAAAAATACAAGACAGTCAAATTAGGACGCTGACGCAGTATGGTTTCCTGCGTCACTCGCAGAAAAACCGCGGTATAGTGGTTATTCTTTAAAAGAAACAAGATGTAAGTTAAAACAAAACTTTTTTAAATACAAGCTTTTATTATTATTTGTTACTAAATCGAACTCAAAAGTAAAAAGCCCAAACTCAATAGGCTTGTATCGTTTTATTGCGGAGTTCCTATGGCCACCTTCTAGCTTCAGCATTAGACCCTGGTTATCATATAGGATTAAAGTATTCATTAATACGAATGAAACGAGCTCAAACTCGATGGGGTTGCGTTGTTTCATTATGGAGTTCCTATGGGCACCTTCCAGCACCAGTATCAGATTATTACCGCGCAATATACACATGCATGCAAAATTTACGCTCAATTGAAATCCGGGAAGTGGGTCAAATTTAACTTGCAAGATTTCATTACAGAAAAGGGACAGGTGAAAGTAAATAAAAGCTTGTAAAAAAAACAATTTTGCTCTCATTTCCTGATCATTTTTCAATGTTCGTCATAAAAACAAAAAAAAAGTTGTAAGATTCGAACTCTCTTGACAACAGAAACCTAAGAAAGTTGTCTCTTGCATAAGCGTATAATTCTCATGGAGCTAATAAGTGTTACGTGCAATAAGTATTTATGAACGTGTCAAAGAGAAGTTAATTCAAGCAGTTCTTTATCTCTATTATATAAAAGAAGGACTTTGTGGGATTGTTACCATATATAGTTACCATAAGCCTAAGAATAACAGTTTTCATAATCAATTAACGGTGCCATAGCAACGCATGGCCGGGTTATACCAGCAACGCGTGGCCGGGTTAGCTAGTCATTAATAAAGACAATAAAATAGCCAATTTAATGTTTTGTCTTCTTTATTTGAATAGCCAATATATTAGAATAGACAGCTGTTTTTCTTACATAACAAATAATTTTTTTCATACTTATACTAATAAATACGTGTCACATCACGAGCAACATGTGAGAGCGTTTATGAATTATTCGCCGCTCAACCTCTGTGTCATTTAGATATTTTATGCATAAAACCGTAATACCAATGTACAGCTGACTTTATGTTAAGCTTACAGTTCTTTTCTTTTGCATAGGGTATTTATTCTGATAAGATAGTGTCCACTGTTGGATTGTTTGCATGTCGTATTTGGAAACTTATAGTGAGTCGCCAGTTATTATGAAGATGGGTTCGTCCGTATCCGTAGAAACCATATCTTCAATGATGTGGCATTTTCGTTCTGGATAAATTGCTCCTTCGGAACCAATCGTGCAGTGACGTGACTCACGCCTATTATATCTATTGAAGTATTGTCAACGAACTTAAAAATATATCTTCAATTGATAGGTAACCTCTCTTAGAAAATTTTAAAGCAGCTGGTTTTTAGTATTAATAAATAATGTTTAGTTGTTTGTTATCGTTGAAGGTCGATCAGAAAAAAACAAGTTTACTACTACTTTTTCTTAGTCTTCTTTAATTACTTTATTGTTGAATTAAGTCCTGCAAGTTTTGGTTGGGACTACATCTGTTAGTATTATTAAAATTCTCAGGCTGTCTGAGCAATTAAAAAAAAATAATATTAATACTATTATTTTTATCTTTTATTGGTGTAGGAAAGAAAAAGTATGGATAGACATAAGGCTAATAAAATACCGCCTGAGAGAGGAAATAAATCGCCGCTTTACGCATGTATCATCAGTAAAGCGCTAAGATGAAGATTTTTCCCCTAAGTTCCCGCTATTTCCATCCTTACAAACGCAAGTGAAAAACCACTCTATCACTATTGTAGTTCAAGAAAAAAGCATAGCAGACCTAATCAAATGTATATTGTTTGAATGAAGTAGTTATTTCTTCTTTGAACATGTTCTTTTTACCGTAAATACAGCCTGTACCGTAGAAGTTAGTTAAATTTAATACAAAATAATGAAAAATACAATAGTAAAACATGACTCTCCGCCTCCAAAATATGCGTAATAAAAACATCGATTGTTAATAAGACCATCTTAATTCTTAAAATTTTCACTTTATTTCTCTAAAAATTTGCACTTTATTCTAAATTATAGCAAAGTTATAGACTCATCCTTAAATTCCCCGAAAAGTTGCTCAAAAGACTTATCCTAAGCCTTCTTAAAGCAATCTTGAGAGAAATTTTTATAAGTTTTCGTTGAACGGCAAACGTAAACAATAACGTGGTATGCATTAACTTTGGTGATCCCCAATAGATTGTTATTTTAACCTAGAATGAACATTATGGTACATTATTGGTACATTAAGTTAAAGGTCATGTGACACAATTATTCTAAATCAATTTTCACGTTTTAGAAGGGATGCTGATGTTGACTCTAAGCTCGACTGCAGCTGTTAAAATGCCCAATACTGTATTTTTTTTATAATCGCCTCCAGAAAACGGTCTGGTTGAATATTCCTTCAAAAGTTGAATAATATATGTAGAACACGACCTATCCACTATCGAAGTCTTTTCTAAATGTACTCCTAATATAGTTCACTGATTACTTAAGAGTCGAGCGAAAAAAGCTGAAACGCTAATTAGCATTTAGTTGGTACCAGGGTGTCCATCGGGAAATTTACAATTCTTCAAACATTAGCGGGGTCAGGTTAGCGGGAGGGGTACCGTTCGAAGTGTGCAATATGTGGATTGTCGCCATGAGTCACTCGTCGGGGGCATACCGTTCGTTAGCGGTCGAACAATATTTTAAGTGTGACGAAACACTGGTTCGTGCGTGTCGCACTTTTTGTACTCATTTCAATATGTATCGAATAAATGATGGACCGAGCACGCACATTATCTGGTCGTGGGTACAAAAGTTTAGGCAAGAAGGAACCGTAGTCAACAAGACTCCTCCCGGGCCATCAACCGCAGCAGCGACGCCAGTTCGACACGAAATTATGGGAAAGGGGGTTGTTAGCGACAGTCTTCCTCTTTCAAATGAGCCTAGTTTGGTTGAAATCGGTTAATTCCTGTGAGCGGGGCGATTTGTTGAATAAAACCTCGAATTATTTTTTTTAATGCTGTCAATAATAAGCCAAATTATTTATTTTTCAAAATTTTTGTATAAAAGTCTCAATACGTGATATAATTATATAGGGGTTTTCGAGGTCGCGGTTCACGAATTTGATATCAAAAAACTGTTGATGTCAAAATCAAACTAAAATATTCAAAATGTTGTAGAAGTATCACATAAATACGTTTGATGGCAACGTTTTTAACAGTTATACCAAGTCAAAACAGTTTTTGGGATATTAAATTCATGAACTGCGACCTCGAAAACCCCTATGTATTACGTATTGAGATTTTTATACAAAAATGTTGAAAAATAAAAAAATTGGCTTATTATTGACAGCATTCTTGACAGCTGACATACGTCAAAAGTGTTTTTTGGGTATCAAATCCGTGATCGGCTACGTCGAAAACCCCTATATATACAACATTTTGAGACAGTTATACGAAAATGTATGATTCGGCTTATTGTTGACAGCGTTTTTGACAGCTGTCATGAGTCAAAAGTCTTTTTTGACACCAAATTCGTAATTGGCAACCTCCAAAACCCCTATTTTGATTTATTTTCCATAGTGTCGACGTTCTTAAATAAAAACACTTCTATTCTGTCGAAGAATCATTAAAAAAAATAATTCGAGGTTTTATTCAACAAATCGCCCCGCTCACAGGAATTAACCGATTTCAACCAAACTAGGCTCATTTGAAAAAGGAAGACTGTCGCTATCAATCCTATTGGGCACCCATAGTAAAAATGAAAATAAACCCAGAAACCATTGATTTATTCCTTCGAAATAACGTAATTTTCACGTTTTTTTTTGCATTCAAACTTATTTTTCACATATTCTTGACAAAAAAATCTGAGAAATTCCGGTAACATCTACACACCCAAAACAAATTTTTAGATGCGTTTCGACCTCTTTAAAAAACTTTTAAAGCTCGAAAAGAATTAAAATATCTAAAAAACACATTTTTCGCGGTTATGGGGTTTTCGGTTGGGTCCATCGGGTTGAAAAAAATCTCAAAAAAATATTATTCGACCCTCTTCGAGAATTAAGGGTCGATTCTTGCGAATCCGGTGGGGGCCGCTGGACCATTCTTATCCCGCTACCCCCTTTACGTAAATCAATAATAAAAATTGCGGCCTCTACTGGAATTGAAAAATCAACAGTGCCCATTATTTTGAGAAATCTATTAAAATTACGTGCATACAAAATTCAAATCGTGTCGCGTATCGAGGAAAGTGACTATCCTTTGCGAGTAAACTATGCAAAAATAATGCTGGAACGTTTTTGGACAGCACGAACGTTTGGAAACATTTTGTACGGTGACGAAGCTCATTTCCATATTGACGGCTACGTTAATAAGCAGAATGCGGTATTGGAACCCCAGCAACCCTCGAAAAAGCCATCAAAAACATTCACACTGTCCAAAAACAATAGTATGGTGTGCAGTGACTACCCGAGGGATAATTGACCCTTATATTTTAACCAGGGAGAAACAGTCACTGCTCTGGTGTATTGCCGCATGATCAACGAGTTTCTGTTGCCGTAATTGCAGTTGTTTCCCGGATACAACAATAAATCGCTAATTCAGCAAGACGGTGCCAATCCGCACACAGCTAGGGTCTCGATGATGAAGCTGAGGGAAACTTTTCCGAACAAGTTTCAGTTTTTCTGCAACTACGGAGACATGGCTCTGACCACCTCAGTCGCCGGACTTCACACTAGCCGACTTTTTCTGTGGGGACACCTAAAGTTAAAGGTGTAGTCTTCAAACGATTCAAGCCCTGCAGGAAAATATTCGCCGAGAATTTGCAGCCATTTCACCAGCACTATGCTCTCACGAGATTGCGAATGCAAGAGTCCGGCTGCAAGAGTGCTAGGACAATCATAAAATAAATCCGCATCGTTTAACTTTAGCTTATATACATAAAAAAATCGTTGTTTTAATTTAATTTTAAACTTGTAAATTTCCTGCTGGACACATTATTTCATAAAAAAATACATTTTTTTGTAACAGATCTTATGGCCGGACTAGATATTTATAGATTTTGCTAATACTTAATATTTACATGTTTTAAATATTGTTATGACGGAGGGCTGTGACGTATTATGCATTGTTATCAAATCTAACGGAAAAAGTAGCTGCTGAGAATTAACCATTCAAGAGAAACGTGCATAAAGTCTGTTCATTCTAACTTATCCTGTTTGGTAAACAATCTTGGCACAACTTTTTCACGAAATCGCCCATTTAAAAATAATTTAATAACAAAGTCAATAATCTATTACAATAGATCGTTATTATAGACTGAAACTCATTGAATCCAGTTATCAGTTGATTTTTAAAGCTGCATTTTCAATAAAAAGGAGTGCCACGATTGTTTACCAAATAGGAACAAGTTAGGATGAACAGACTGTAGGTATAAACGAGTGGCACATTGAACACAAAGATAGCAAACGCGCGATTCGATCGTGAATATCGATCGAGATAGATCGCTAACATCGATTGAGTCGTAACCACAGTAAACATGGCATGTATTTGGAGATGTTTTCGTGATTAATAGGTTAAAAACCGGTAGCGGTCACCGAATGGTTAGTGCCACCCTAAGTATTTCGAGGGGTCACTTTCGATAAAATCTACTTTTCAACCAAGCCTTTTCCAAATCATATATCTACAAAGCCAAATCAAGTCGAATTTGAAATTAGCTTTCAAAGCCTAGTGGAGCACTGTCAGATTGACTATAGGTATAGGTGCTGAAATCTTTGTATTAAAAGCTACTATGCCAGTACATATATGGGACCAGAATAAGAAACCAGGTGGCGTGGGAGAGGGAGACGTTATTTCTTCAGAACTATTCAATAATACTCTTGAAGAAGTTATCTAGCTATGTTTTTTTTTTTTTATTTAATTTTTTGCATTCACAATGCAATATTTCTATAAGATATAAAAAACGTGTGTAAAAAACAACCACGCCTCCGAGCCCATAGTATCATAGTATCATAGTAGTAGTAGTAGTATAGTATGATACTAGCTCATAGTAGAAGTTGGAATACGTTTGTAAAATTCGACACGTTTGCCAGCGTCTCGGTAGCTCAGCGGTCAGAGCAGTCGCCCGGATTGCGAAAGGTCGTGGGTTCGAATCCCATCTGAGGGCTCGGAGGCGTGGTTGTTTTTTTTTTTACACACGTATTTTATATCTTATAGAAATATTGCATTGTGAATGCAAAAAATTAAATAAAAAAAAAAACAATTATAGCTGGTTCCATCTTAATTGATTGTTTAATATTTGTAAAAATATTACTTTCAATGTTGAAGGTAGTTAGCGTTCAACATTGGTGGAACGATACTAGCTCATAGTAGAAGTTGGAATACGTTTGTAAAATTCGTCACGTTTGCCAGCGTCTCGGTAGCTCAGCGGTCAGAGCAGTCGCCCGGATTGCGAAAGGTCGTGGGTTCGAATCCCATCTGAGGGCTCGGAGGCGTGGTTGTTTTTTTTTTTACACACGTATTTTATATCTTATAGAAATATTGCATTGTGAATGCAAAAAATTAAATAAAAAAAAAAACATAATTATAGCTGGTTCCATCTTAATTGATTGTTTAATATTTGTAAAAATATTACTTTCAATGTTGAAGGTAGTTAGCGTTCAACATTGGTGGAACGATACTAGCTCATAGTAGAAGTTGGAATACGTTTGTAAAATTCGACACGTTTGCCAGCGTCTCGGTAGCTCAGCGGTCAGAGCAGTCGCCCGGATTGCGAAAGGTCGTGGGTTCGAATCCCATCTGAGGGCTCGGAGGCGTGGTTGTTTTTTACACACGTATTTTATATCTTATAGAAATATTGCATTGTGAATGCAAAAAATTAAATAAAAAAAAAAAACATAATTATAGCTGGTTCCATCTTAATTGATTGTTCAATATTTGTAAAAATATTACTTTCAATGTTGAAGGTAGTTAGCGTTCAACATTGGTGGAACGATACTAGCTCATAGTAGAAGTTGGAATACGTTTGTAAAATTCGACACGTTTGCCAGCGTCTCGGTAGCTCAGCGGTCAGAGCAGTCGCCCGGATTGCGAAAGGTCGTGGGTTCGAATCCCATCTGAGGGCTCGGAGGCGTGGTTGTTTTTTTTTTTTACACACGTATTTTATATCTTATAGAAATATTGCATTGTGAATGCAAAAAATTAAATAAAAAAAAAAACATAATTATAGCTGGTTCCATCTTAATTGATTGTTTAATATTAGTAAAAATATTACTTTCAATGTTGAAGGTAGTTAGCGTTCAACATTGGTGGAACGATACTAGCACATAGTAGAAGTTGGAATACGTTTGTAAAATTCGTCACGTTTGCCAGCGTCTCGGTAGCTCAGCGGTCAGAGCAGTCGCCCGGATTGCGAAAGGTCGTGGGTTCGAATCCCATCTGAGGGCTCGGAGGCGTGGTTGTTTTTTACACACGTATTTTATATCTTATAGAAATATTGCATTGTGAATGCAAAAAATTAAATAAAAAAAAAACATAATTATAGCTGGTTCCATCTTAATTGATTGTTTAATATTTGTAAAAATATTACTTTCAATGTTGAAGGTAGTTAGCGTTCAACATTGGTGGAACGATACTAGCTCATAGTAGAAGTTGGAATACGTTTGTAAAATTCGACACGTTTGCCAGCGTCTCGGTAGCTCAGCGGTCAGAGCAGTCGCCCGGATTGCGAAAGGTCGTGGGTTCGAATCCCATCTGAGGGCTCGGAGGCGTGGTTGTTTTTTACACACGTATTTTATATCTTATAGAAGTATTGCATTGTGAATGCAAAAAATTAAATAAAAAAAAAAACATAATTATAGCTGGTTCCATCTTAATTGATTGTTCAATATTTGTAAAAATATTACTTTCAATGTTGAAGGTAGTTAGCGTTCAACATTGGTGGAACGATACTAGCTCATAGTAGAAGTTGGAATACGTTTGTAAAATTCGACACGTTTGCCAGCGTCTCGGTAGCTCAGCGGTCAGAGCAGTCGCCCGGATTGCGAAAGGTCGTGGGTTCGAATCCCATCTGAGGGCTCGGAGGCGTGGTTGTTTTTTACACACGTATTTTATATCTTATACAAATATTGCATTGTGAATGCAAAAAATTAAATAAAAAAAAAAAAACATAATTATAGCTGGTTCCATCTTAATTGATTGTTCAATATTTGTAAAAATATTACTTTCAATGTTGAAGGTAGTTAGCGTTCAACATTGGTGGAACGATACTAGCTCATAGTAGAAGTTGGAATACGTTTGTAAAATTCGACACGTTTGCCAGCGTCTCGGTAGCTCAGCGGTCAGAGCAGTCGCCCGGATTGCGAAAGGTCGTGGGTTCGAATCCCATCTGAGGGCTCGGAGGCGTGGTTGTTTTTTACACACGTATTTTATATCTTATAGAAATATTGCATTGTGAATGTTAAAAAATTAAATAAAAAAAAAACATAATTATAGCTGGTTCCATCTTAATTGATTGTTTAATATTTGTAAAAATATTACTTTCAATGTTGAAGGTAGTTAGCGTTCAACATTGGTGGAACGATACTAGCTCATAGTAGAAGTTGGAATACGTTTGTAAAATTCGACACGTTTGCCAGCGTCTCGGTAGCTCAGCGGTCAGAGCAGTCGCCCGGATTGCGAAAGGTCGTGGGTTCGAATCCCATCTGAGGGCTCGGAGGCGTGGTTGTTTTTTACACACGTATTTTATATCTTATAGAAATATTGCATTGTGAATGCAAAAAATTAAATAAAAAAAAAAAACATAATTATAGCTGGTTCCATCTTAATTGATTGTTCAATATTTGTAAAAATATTACTTTCAATGTTGAAGGTAGTTAGCGTTCAACATTGGTGGAACGATACTAGCTCATAGTAGAAGTTGGAATACGTTTGTAAAATTCGACACGTTTGCCAGCGTCTCGGTAGCTCAGCGGTCAGAGCAGTCGCCCGGATTGCGAAAGGTCGTGGGTTCGAATCCCATCTGAGGGCTCGGAGGCGTGGTTGTTTTTTACACACGTATTTTATATCTTATACAAATATTGCATTGTGAATGCAAAAAATTAAATAAAAAAAAAAAAACATAATTATAGCTGGTTCCATCTTAATTGATTGTTCAATATTTGTAAAAATATTACTTTCAATGTTGAAGGTAGTTAGCGTTCAACATTGGTGGAACGATACTAGCTCATAGTAGAAGTTGGAATACGTTTGTAAAATTCGACACGTTTGCCAGCGTCTCGGTAGCTCAGCGGTCAGAGCAGTCGCCCGGATTGCGAAAGGTCGTGGGTTCGAATCCCATCTGAGGGCTCGGAGGCGTGGTTGTTTTTTACACACGTATTTTATATCTTATAGAAATATTGCATTGTGAATGCAAAAAATTAAATAAAAAAAAAACATAATTATAGCTGGTTCCATCTTAATTGATTGTTTAATATTTGTAAAAATATTACTTTCAATGTTGAAGGTAGTTAGCGTTCAACATTGGTGGAACGATACTAGCTCATAGTAGAAGTTGGAATACGTTTGTAAAATTCGACACGTTTGCCAGCGTCTCGGTAGCTCAGCGGTCAGAGCAGTCGCCCGGATTGCGAAAGGTCGTGGGTTCGAATCCCATCTGAGGGCTCGGAGGCGTGGTTGTTTTTTACACACGTATTTTATATCTTATAGAAATATTGCATTGTGAATGCAAAAAATTAAATAAAAAAAAAAACATAATTATAGCTGGTTCCATCTTAATTGATTGTTCAATATTTGTAAAAATATTACTTTCAATGTTGAAGGTAGTTAGCGTTCAACATTGGTGGAACGATACTAGCTCATAGTAGAAGTTGGAATACGTTTGTAAAATTCGACACGTTTGCCAGCGTCTCGGTAGCTCAGCGGTCAGAGCAGTCGCCCGGATTGCGAAAGGTCGTGGGTTCGAATCCCATCTGAGGGCTCGGAGGCGTGGTTGTTTTTTACACACGTATTTTATATCTTATAGAAATATTGCATTGTGAATGCAAAAAATTAAATAAAAAAAAAAATAATTATAGCTGGTTCCATCTTAATTGATTGTTTAATATTTGTAAAAATATTACTTTCAATGTTGAAGGTAGTTAGCGTTCAACATTGGTGGAACGATACTAGCTCATAGTAGAAGTTGGAATACGTTTGTAAAATTCGTCACGTTTGCCAGCGTCTCGGTAGCTCAGCGGTCAGAGCAGTCGCCCGGATTGCGAAAGGTCGTGGGTTCGAATCCCATCTGAGGGCTCGGAGGCGTGGTTGTTTTTTACACACGTATTTTATATCTTATGTTATCTAGCTTTTGAATTGGAACTTACTTGGCATCAGGATCAATGGTGAATACATCACTCACCTTCATTTAACGATAATGTAGTTATACTTAAGTCGATTTAGGATCTGAGTACCAAACTCAGCGACTTGTGTTGAGTTTCCGCACAAGTAGGTAAAAGTGATCAAGAATAAGACAAAGATCATGTCACATATTGTCTAAACAATTGTCAAATATTCAAAAATATGAATCCTAACTGCCAAAAAATATATCACACGCAAGCTGAAATACAAATAGATTAATAGGAATGTATGCTACATTTCAAAATTGGCGTTATGCACAAAAAGCCTAGTAAATGATAATCAAGCTTTTGCCTATCAACGTCGAACACTTTCGTCTATAGCGTCTCTATCTTAAGCTATATTTAAATAATGGCTGAGAAATTTTCTATAAGATTAAAAAAAAAATTGACGCTCACAATGTAGCTGAATTTATAGATATGTAATAATATGTTTTTTTTATCACAATTAATTATTATGATAATGAAGTTTTTATAATAAAACTGTGTCATATTAATTTTATAGATAACGTAAATGAATATATTCTTCAATATTAACTAGAAAGGAACGATTTAGTAGGCAATTGCTATAATTAACGTTACATAATTGAAATTATCTATATTTATACTTACCACATGTCGCACCCATATCAGAGACTTATTTATACGGTAATTGAAAATTCATAACACTTATAGCATTTATTTTGTTAAAGTAAAGTTAATATATATATATAAAATCACGTTCATTAATCAACATTTTAATTTCGAAATTGGCTGTATCTACCGAGAGGATACTTTATGTTTTTGCAAATCAAAATTTAGTCTAAAATGCAAAATCACCTTGCTAACTAGTTTTATTTCTTAACTAGCTATGGCATTGTCGTCTTAAAAGCATTGCCTTGTATTAGGGATGTTTAAAACATCAGCTTTACTCGTGAATGTAGGCGTAAATAACAATGGCCCATAATGAGTTCCCGTCACGTATATCGCCGAAACGCGCCACTCGCCGGCTTCTCTTGACGCAGAGCAGGTAACAAATAGAAAAAAATCCTACATCACTCCATAGAGTATTCATACTTACCCTTTCTATTCTTTGAACTAAAAGCTTATTTTTTCAAATATTCAAACGTAACCAAGTTTGCATTTAATTGTATGTATCTCATAAATCTCTAACCTTTATAATAGATAGTCGCAGCATAATAGGCGCAATAATAGGTCTGTAGTGTGTGAGCATGCTTTTGAGGGGCCAAACCACTACATTCGTTTCGATAAACCTCAAATTCTCGCTAGAGAACAAAGATTTGTTCCTAGTAAACATCCTAATTTCAAAAGAGACGAAGGTTGGAGCGTTCCACCTGCTTGGGACCCAATAATTAATAAATTAATACCTCCAAAAACACACATTACAAGACCTGATGATTTATTTAGCTATTTTTGCAAATAATAACAGTAAAATGGAGTTCGATCATCCTGCCCCGGATTCTTTCGCCAGTTCTTCTCGGAAGGACCTCCCAATTTCCGAAGTGGTAGTAGACTCAGTAGTATACAATGTAATCGTATCGTATAAAATGTAAAAATAAAACAATTTGATTTATATAAAAAATAACAATTAGAAACATGCTCTATTAAAATATTGTGATGGTAGTAGAAAATACATGATAACCATTATCTTAGTCATCCTATGATCACGACTCCTGTAAAGGAGTCGAAACGTCTGGATTAAATATAAAATAACATATGCGCAAAATCTGTAAAAAAAGTATTTTATTCAAATTTATATACAGATATTAAGAAAAATAAACCGCCACATAGCCGTTAATTTTTGAAGGTAAATATTTTGTTTGACAGATTTATTAAAAAAATCTATTTTTCTATAATTTTTTGAATGTTGTTAATCCTATTTACTACCGTTGATTAAATATATTACAAAATAGTGAATTCAGCGTAACATCCAACAATGAGTAAATAATGCATTTTGCACGGAATGTGTTCACAAACTTTTAGAAGTATAGAACCGTTATCTCCTGTAGAAAACTTGCACGGTATTATTCCCAACTTAAACGTTATTTCATATCGTTTTGTTAAGGTATCTTAAAGTTATTATAAACTGAGAATTTTAGTTGAGTAACACGTGGCAACCGTGGCATTTTGTTGTCTTTGTCCGTTAATATAAACACTCTTCCAGAAAAAAATACCTTTAATATAGGATACATGATTTGCTTTAATATAAAAATATAAGAAAAAATAACAATAAATTATTCAAATAACTTTATTTATAAACAGTCATAGTTTTGTCATAATCCAATTCTAAATCGAAAAACATTGCAAATATACCATTTTCTTTAATAAAGAACAGTTAATTCTCGATTGCGACATCAAACAGCAACATATAACTTTCAAACTGGAATAAATAAACCATATTTATATCTGCTAGTCATGAGCTTCAACTACACATACCTCAAAATCAGATATTTAGTTCTTACACTTCCGCGCATATCGCAGAAAAAAACACTTTTACCGAATGCACAATAATGCACAATTCAATTTGTTCTTTATATTTAATCCTGACGTTTCGATTTCTTTACAGGAGCCGTGCTCACATAATGACTTAGGTAATAGTCGTCACATATGTATATACATATATATCTGTATTCTAATTGGATACGTTCCTTACTGTTATGATTAATAATAATATTTCCCACAATTACACCAATTAGCCTAGCCCAAAGTAAGTACCTTAAGGCTTGTGTTATGGATACTAGGGTAACGGATAAGCATACTTATATGATACATGGATATGTAATATTCATAAAAATATATATAGATATCCATGACTCAGGTACAAATGCTCGTATTCATCATACAAACATCTGCTCCTTCCGGGATTCAAACCCAGGACCGTCGGCGCGAAAGGTAGGATCGCTGCCGTTGCACCAAACGGTCGTCAAATTATGCAAATAAAATTGTTTTATTTCGTTTTTTTATATAAACATGTAGTTGTATACACGTGTATGACGACCAATACCTGAGTCATCCAATAGTCACGGTGCGTAGTTCAATCACTTAAGCATAAAAAGGTCCACCTCGGAACGAGAGATAATAAGCTGAATCTTCGTATAGACCTTCATTTTGGGGATCTAAAAGTTGTCTCAAAACTCCTATGTAATGTGAAAAAAAATTAACTATTATTACAATGTTAACATCCCTATTAATATTATAAATGTGAATGTAAGTTTGTTTGTTATGCTTTCACGCAAAAACTACTACATCGATCATCATGAAACTTCGTACATATATTCTTGAAGGTATTGGAAATAACATAGGATACTTTTATATAAAAAAAATTGCGGACGAAGCCGCAGGTAAAAGCTAGTCTATCTTAAAAATTTTAGAACATCAAAGTTATTTGAAACATTTTTTCATACGTTCAACCGTTTTTGAAATATACTGCAATATATATAATACTACTTTGATTTTTGAAAGATTTGAATTATTTATCATATTTATATATTATTAATATATCTATTTTAATAATACTTGCCTTCTTTATGTAATAACAACTCGTTATATGAAATATTTATTGTATATATTTTTATTGAAAGTTAATGTTAAGTAGAAAAACAATAAAATAGTATTTTATTTATGTTTTAAATATGTATGTTTTTAGATATGAGATAATATATTACACTTTTAATATAACATAAAAATTACAGATAAAACCTTTTACTTAGAATAACTTACGACGCAGATGCGACATTTTATAAGATTTACAATTTTAAGAACGCCAAAATAAGGTTATATACGAATATTCAGCTTATTATCTCTTTCCGAGGTTTAACGTTAATTTGACTTGACTCTTCTGTAACGGAGACGAAACGTCGTGATTAAATAGAAAAAACTAAATTAAATGCGCAATTGAACCGATAAAAGAGGTTTTATTAAAAATAAAATTAGTACAAATTTGTAACGTGTGACAGTGAATTAACTAAAAGAGTGAAGTGAAAGAGAGAAAAAATTAAGGAAACAGGATAAAAAAATATTTATTTAAAAAAACGATAAGTATATTCTGTACAGAAAATTTGTAAGTAATCAAGCTAGCACAGTCGAACCAGGTGTTGACGCGATTGAGTATTTTTCTTACTTTATTTTCCTATATTCGTTTTACACGTTATGAAATTAGCTATTTTAACATATTATTATGCGAAGTATTCCCATAAGACAATAGTTATTTCTTTTTATGGAAATAATTTGTAATTCAGATCATATTTTTATGGTATTTCCAAAATTAACATTCACTTAATTATTTTTTATTGATATTGAAATGGTT
Organism: Calamotropha paludella; assembly: GCA_927399485.1. Taxonomy (NCBI): domain Eukaryota; kingdom Metazoa; phylum Arthropoda; class Insecta; order Lepidoptera; family Crambidae; genus Calamotropha; species Calamotropha paludella. Next base: position 13,201,455 of record OV656809.1, read on the forward strand.
TCGAAAAATTCAAATCATGATGGCTTGTAAATTTTATATACCTATACAGTTTTTCTTTGTTTGCTTTTTCTACATGTACCTAGATAATGCATCATAAAGATACGAATATCAGTGGTAACTACCAAAATTAAAAAATATGTAAAAAGAAAGCTTTTTCTCATACGTGGGTTGCAGTGTCTCACTTTGATTCACTTCTATCTCCGACGGTTGTAGCGCCCGCCACCGGTTTTTACTGAGCATAATAAAAGCACACGCGACTTTCAATTAACAAATATATCCCATCGGAATCGTTATGATTCTAAAACTGTAATATTCATATTAAAAAGTATTTGACTTGATCTCTAAAATAACAACCAAAGTAAAGTTTTGGTTTCTTCGTAAAGTAATTGTTTAGCACTAAGATAATTTGTCATAAAGGGAAAGAATAAAGTTTAAGTTATACAGCGCCTGCACGGCATGTACATATTTTAAAAAGTGAGAATTGTTATTTTTCTATCTAACCTATGTTCTGTCAATAAATAAGATAAGGTTGTTTCTATATCAAAGACATAGTCTGTATGTAAAGCAATGTATGACATAAAGTCAGTATTGAGTAAGTATTAACGATATAATACTTCAGATAATTTACGCTTCCTGTTCTCGGGTTTCTACTCCTAATTGGCCGCTTGAAGTTATGTGATGCGACAATCTTCTCTAGTCCTGTGTTAAAAAAGTATTAATATTATTTCATTATTATTGTTTGTAAAACAAAATGTATCTTCTTACTTCATAGATAAGTTTATTCTATTTCATTGTCTATTTATAAAATAATATTACCCTCTCATTTATTTCCTGTAAATATATCTCATTATTTATAGACAATAAATGATAGGAAATAATTGATATATTTCAAATATTTACAAGCATAATAGAAACTGCACCAAGTTTGACCTCGAAGAATAGAGTCAAAGGTTCTGTAGTAGGGATTCACTTTACAATAAGTATGAAAAGTTGCTACTAAACCGTTTACTGTATAGCGTTCTGTATTTGACAATTAATCCAAATATTTACACGAAGAATTTATACTATTTAATAATAATAATTTATCGATTAATCGTGACGGGTTATATTAGTTCTATTTTTTTCCAGGGATATAGCTGGAGTTCTTCGATTAACTGACTTGGATAACTAAATTGTTAAATAATTAAAATTTAAACGCAGTTCTTTAGTTGCAAATAGAATCTCCTTTAATATCCTTTGAATATCAAATTAATTATGAAGGCAAAACTTCACTTAATTTCCTTTTCACAAACAAACATTGGATCTAATTTCCTGACTTTCGGTTTTGGAGTTATCTTTAATTTACTTAATTCTACTACAATCCTTTATGTAGTTATAGTGTAAGACGTAAGTTATTTCACTCTTACTTTTGAACTATCAACGGTCAGGTTTTTATGGTTGGGCGACTTAAATGACCAGTTTTTCTGTAACAGCTGCGGGACGCGAGCGGGACGGGATATTCGAACGCCATCCGGCATTCGGTGCCGCGCGTTGGTCCACTCTACGCGTGCCTTGTTCTAATCGACGTATGTGTGCCGCGAGTGTCGAAGTGTAACTTATACCGGTCTTTCTGTGATCTCAGCCATGGGTGGAGGAGTGTTGTTGTTTGTGTTGTGCGTGAGCCTTGCTACCGCTGACAGGAAGCCTACGATTGCGGAGAAACTTAGAGAAGATGCGGACCTCTCACAGGTATTTTAAAATTTTAACAACAAAGTTACTTTTAATAGCAGGGATGGGTAGAGAGAGGGTTTTGGTGGGTTTAAAGGCTCTCTTCTTCATTTTGATACATAATTGAACGATAAACTGAAGATTTTAAATATGATAACAAAACAAACAGTTGACTTTTAAAAATCTTAAAATTTACATTTAAAAATCTCGTGTCAGAGTGTATATTATCGAACTCCTCCGAAACGGCTCGTCTGATTTTTGTGATTTTATTGTGTATATTTGTTTAGTTCAGACCATGTAGATCTACCTAAAATAGGTCGTAGGCTATTTTTATACCCCTAGGTGATAAGGGTGGGCCTCTAATCCATGCGTATGAAGTTGCGGGTAACGGCTGGTTATATATAAAAGTAGAAATCTTAAGATATCCACAAATCTGAAAGTTTTTTAAAACTTGTTATATCGTGAAGTTACTTTACTTTGTCAGTTTACATTTACTTGTTTATTTATTCCTGATATTACTCATGCAAGACCATTGTTACCAATAGCTCAGCTCTACCTTATTCTGATTCGGTTGCAACAGCTAATGTCCTGCTGGCATATTTTTATGTTATTTAAAATATCTTGTTTGATTCTGGTTGTTTTATTGTGCTTAGACATTTTATTATTCTTTGCATAATTTAATAACCACAGTTGTTTAATTTGAACTTGCGATGCGATTTATAATCGCTGACCATCTGTCGCGGTCGTGAGTACCTAGGTATTGTAAAAATTAAAGGAATAATGCCCTTCTATTTAATTCTAAGCCACAGATACATTTTAGGTTAAAATTTCCAATATGGACCGTCGATTTAAATGCCCATATTTTTTTTGTAGATAGTACTCACTAAAAGAAAGCGTTTTGCCAAGTATTAGGTTACGAAAATTTACGGTTCATGAGATATATTTTTTTAAACTTTTCGTACAAATTGGCAAATAACACAATATGGACCGTCAATATATGAGGTTTGAGGGGTTGAAGGGCGGAGGGGGGGTTAGGGCTATCCCCCCGTGCCATCCCCACCCTGCGGAACCCCATGGTTATTGAGATATTCATGGTTAAAGTTTTAAGGTTAGAATAGCGCTATTTAGTTTTAACCGTACCTAAACCAATAACTATAGGACCGATTCGGTTCTGGCACTTCGCCGGCCGCTGCCGCGGCACGCTCGCTTCGCTCGCTCGGCTCGTGCGTTGTGGTCACAGTTCTAACCTAACCTAACCAAACCAAAATTAATGTATATAATACTGATTACTATTGTAGTATTATGTTTGTATACAAAGTTTGAGATTGTAACAGAAACAAGGTAAGAAAGTAATTTTTACAAATTAGAAATATGTTTTTTTTTATTTTCGCGTATTTTCACGGTTTTTTCGTTCTTATCTTAAAAGAGATGTGTCTAAATGAGCTCTAATGAGATTTAATTGTTTCTTGGTTAACAAAAGCTGTTAATTATTAAAAGTCTGGTTCAAAATAAAGAAAAGTGAAAAAAAATATCTGACGCAGCTGGGTATGTAATGTATAAGTATGTTTTCTACAAATCACGAATGTTGGAACGCCACGACGTCATACTGTACGCGTACGCAGTACGTTGTTCTAATATACATAACATAGCATGTTATAAGATACTCAGTAACTGAAGTAACGATTAACAATATGATAGTAACGAAAACTAATTGTCATAGTAATGAATACATGCTAGTACGTGAAGTGATTGACATTTGACATCTATTATTTGTCAAATTTATTGTGTAATTGCGTGTTATTTGCCAATTTGTACGGAAAGTTTAAAAAAATATATCTCATGAACCATAAGTTTTCGTAACCTAATACTTTGCAAAATGCTTTCTTTTAGTGAGTACTAACTACAAAAAAAATATGGGCATTTAAATCAACGGTCCATATTGGAAATTTTAGCCACATTTTACTCCGACTTAGGCTTAACTTTAAGCTAATTTTGATTTAAGCTCAATGGATACACTGATAGAGCCATATACATGTCTCTACGTATATTGCTCCACAAATATCCACACAGTAAAAAAACTGTAAAGAAAATTTTGAAGCCACGAATTCTTCCCATCATTAAAATATTTTTTTTATGCAACGATTATGTCTATGCACATTCCAGTTAATAAATAAAAATATGTACTTTAAGAGTACACCTGTAAACGCGGTCTTTTGTTCATCATATCTACGTTATGCTGAATTTTAAATACTTAAAAATAAAATTAAATTTGTTGTTACTTTTTATACGCCCAGTATATTCAATCAAAATTTAAAACAAATGGAAAATGTCGAAACGAAAAAAAGCCAATTAACCCCTGACAATGTCAAAGGAAAGCCGAAAAAATCATATCATGAATGCACATTGTAATTTATATTTATTTGACGATAGGAAAGATTACAACTATTACAAACAAATCAAAAGAAATTTGTAGCTTTTGCACCTGTATTATTTAATTACATTACAAAATGATTGAAAATTGTCACATAATATTATCACGTATTTCATTACTTACGGTGATTTATCACTAAACACTTGGCGACACATCCCTCGAGGACGCTTATTACGTGACATTTTCAATTAGTGGAGTCTTCTCACATCCGAAGGATTTGCTGACACAATTATTTATCTTGTCACTATATTCAGTTCTATAAGTGTAAACAGTAGCATCCTTCTATAATAATTTATTACTAAATTTAAAGAAAACAAAGTGCATTCAAATTACGTTACCGAATGCAAGGCTGGTTGACCTACATATAAAATTGAATAATAAAATAGTCGATGGTTGAAAAGACAAAGTTTTTGAGTATCACATTAGATTCACGACTACAATGGGACCCTCACATTGAGACCTTGTCAAGTAGAATTGAGTCTTGATAAGGTAAATTAAATTAACAAACAAAAATAAAACTAAGTTATAGAACAAAATTAAAAAATTAAATGAATATTTTAATTCATAGAAATAAATTATAAGAGAACGTGAACATCAATCAATTAGCATAAAGCACAGAAAAATTTGTACGTTTGATAGGTTCGACAACGACGACTGCCCGTTCGGCATCTTCAAAACAAATTATCGTTTTATCACTTTTCGTTTGTTATATCGGAAATGTCACTCATTTCTTTTTTCCCAAGTCCTATTTAAAAATATAAGTAGCATTTTGTGAATAATCACAAATCATAAGATAGAAAATAAAGATTTTGTATGGTGGTTTTCGAAAATTTAATCTATATTTTTACAGAAAACGATATTGACTGTGGAATAAAAATAAATCGTATTCATTTTTTTTTACAAAAAAAAAGACTTCAATGCTGTTTTTTGTATCTCTTTAGAAGATACAGGCGTGATTTTATATTATGTGATTGCGTAAACGATACATATTTATGCGATAGCAGCAATCGCGGTTTATTTGCCGTCATTTTTGAAGATTTTCTTTGTCTGTTTCCGAACTTAAATGGTTATTTAAATCAGACTATTTCGGAATAACCCTTTCAAGCAAAAACGGAGTTATTCCCGAACACACTTAAAAAATTAAACATCCGTATTGATAACCTCCTGTTTGAAGTCGGTAAATATTTGACTACATTTAATTTCTTTAAAAAATAAGTAATTCGTAATAATTTGGTAACCCTTCGATTGAAATTATAGAAGTTTCATACAAACTTTGCCACTCCGTTTTATCCTCTCTTAAGAGGGTAAAACGGAGTGGCAAAGTTTAGTTCAACCCCTAGGTTGAAGTTTGCAAAATCACTTGTTAGTGAGCACTTACGTCCTAAAAGGAACTCCCATGTAAAATATGAGACTTCTAGCACTTGCAGTTTGGAGATTTTGCGATGATTGAGTGAACTTTCGCTTTAATATATATACGCGTAAATTTTAATAAAAAGAATTCTAGGAAAAATCAATCGGACTCGGTTGTTGGTTCCTATCTAAAGATGAAAAATTGACATATAAGATGGCGTAGGAAATGCAAAATATAAAAATCAAAAATAAATGGTGGTTTCATTTTAATTGATTATCAAGCATTTGTGTAAATGTTTCTTTCGAATGCGAGGACATTCCTCTCATTGATAAAGAAACGCTGGCTTATAGCGTAAAAAAAGTATAAATTACAAAAAAAATCTAAGGTTGCTCACAATGCTCCGAAGCTCAACTAAGAGGGTAATGGACCGGATATGCAAAGGTTGCGGTTTCAAGTTCCGCCTGTGACCAATTTGTGAGCCGAGTCAGTTCTAGTATTTATCAAATGAAATTTATTGTATTGAAAATGCAAAATATAAAATCATTACTATATAGCGTTTTATATTAAACGCGATGATTTCAATGTATCAAATAAGCTTCAAAATAGCTTTTAACTTAGTAAATAATTTTGAGACAGAATTTAGATGTTGTAAAACTTATTTAATGTATTGCTGGCAATAAATATGTTAAGTGCTAGTGTGCTCTTTAATCATCACCATCATCTTTCAGGATGAATTTATCCTTAACACTTTGATTCAAAAATATGACTATAGTGGGCGATATATCAGCTCTTGATATATCAGTGGTTCATAGACAGCCGCAAAGAAATAACAATGTCGGACTTAATAGAATCGATAGATTTATTTTATGATTGAAAATAATATTAATTAATTCTATTATTCCTTTTTTGTCATTATTTGTTATTTTAATCCTATTTTATAACAAATGCAGTATTAACTATATTAGCCTTCGTTTTTAATATAATTACAGCAGCCCATAACTTAAGTGCAAAATGTTTAATTATCTGGTAAACTTAAAGTAATATGTAATTCTTCTGTCAATTCGAAAATTAAATAGTTTTACCTAAAACTACTACCTACCTAGGTAGTAGACAAAAAAGTATTTGTTAAACTGTTTGTCACATGGTGTTATAATAATAACCGATGGTAGAGTCTGTTAAAATAGTGATGTACAACAACGTTTTGTTTCACGTACATTTCTTTACACTCAAAATATTAGGTACTCTTTTCATACAGTATAAACACCGTATGGTCCAATTATGTCAAATATCAATAGCATAATATAGATATTTATATATATAACGGTAGCGATCCTGCCTTACGTACTGACGATCCTGGGCGCGAATCCCGGAAGGGGCAGATGTTTGTGTGATAAATACATTATACCTGAGCCATGGGTAATTATATATATTTCTTTAAATATATACACATCTATGTATCAGATATAAAAATGGGTAGCTCCTTATCAGCTTATTTAGAAATTGGTAGACTTGTTGATCAAAGAAAACCCTATCTTTAAGGCAAACTTTATTAGAAAAAAATTTATAAGAACTGAGATGATGTGAAAGAAACTGTGTAAAACCAAACAGAAGAAAATAATGGTGCCTTCATATATTTATACAGTAATATTATAATTTAGCTTAATCACTGTTTACAAATTCACGTCATCCATATTATTTAAAAAGTACTTTGTGATTTTTGAAGTGTGTAATTTATTGCATATTATTTCTGTATCAAGAAGAATATAATTATTGTTACAAACTTATACATAATTTACGTATAGATTTGAAGTTTATCATTCTAAAATCATTCTAAGGTATGTATTTAAGGTATGTATGTATTCATGACCTGTACTATTGCATGGCTGGGACTAGAAGCTTACTTTTTCTGATGAGTATAGAGTGCAAATTTACGGGGTGAAGAAAATGACATGTGATCAAGTTTTTAAATTTAATATACTGGAGTATACTTTATACTTTAAAGTAAATATATACTTTAGTTGGAGTGCATATCCAGACCATAAAGACTTAGTTCAATCGGAGAAATGGCTCAACTTAGCATTTATTTCTTGAACAGTATTAGCTATGCTTATACCAATAACTTGATAAATTGAGGTACTGAATATTTTTTGCCACAACTTCGAGGTCCATTTTAAATCCCTTTCCTTTTTTCTGAGACATCTGCTGTTCCTACGATAACACAATTTGTAATGATTGAACTTTATTAAGAACTAAATTCCATCTGAGATTAATTCACATTGACTTCGAAATTTTAAAAGTAACATAGTATCAGAAATATTTATTATACAGCTTACTTCTAAAATGGAAAACTTTCATACAAGATTTTAACTCCCTGGCAAATGAGTTTTTAAAAAAACCCTTTTTGTTGCTTTTACGTACCTTTCCTGAACCTTTGTGTAAAATTCTATGTTTCTAGACCACTTCAAAGTTTTGGAAGTTCTTTTGATTAATCAGTCAGTTTTTACCATTTTGAATATATAATATTGCGTAATATCTCAGAAAACTGAATATGACAGTTCAACGTTCATAATTTCATACAAACCCTGAAACATAATTTGCATGGTATCTTCATTGATTTGAACCGTGCCTCATAAATAGTTTCCGATGAGATACGGTTCTGGAGACGACCTTTATTGCCAATTATACTGAATGAAGCACATTAAAAGGAAAGAAATGAGCAGCGATGCAGACCTTAAAGTTACGTAACGAAGCAGTCTCAAACGTTTGCATCCGTTAGTTTCTAGACTAATATCATTTAATATTTCAGCTTGCATTGGTACTTACATTTCTGCATGCAATAAAACATGGTTCATCAAATTAGATAATTGTAACAATATCTTTTATGAAACATTTTCTTGAAATGATAAAATGGAATAGGCTACGATTTTTAATACTTTGTATTATTTTAAGTATTTGTCTTGAAATTAATAATTGTTGGCTATATTTTCTGAAGCCATTTTACACATAAAGCGGAAGTATAAGCAAGAAATGAGAAAGGAAGACTAGAAAAACCTTTATGTTTATATTTTGTGTAGCAATAAATAAAATGTGATATTTTTACAACCTTATAATTCAATGGATAAAAAGGAGCTGTAAACCTAAAACAAAACCAGTGGAAATTTTGAGCTTAAAAAGGGCGATAATGTATTCCCAAAAAAACTTATACCATTCACCACAGTACGTACTCATCTTCCTCTGTTGGTAATTACAGAGGACAACGAGGCCCTTCGTCAATCAACGGACAGTTTAATTACATTTGAGCATCCTCTTAAACGGTTATGACTAAAGTTGTGTTATCGAATTACATAATGTGAAAGTCGTGATTCTTAACATAATTTTATTGTTGGTTCACTAACAACTAACAATCTAAAACTACATTTAAAAAGAAAACTCGTCTCGTCTAGTTAAATTGTATAGTCCATTTTTTTAAAATCATGTATCATTTAGGAATAATTATATTCAAGTTTACAGTCTTCATTGAACATTTATTTTCAACTTCATCATATTCATAATAAGCCTAATAATATGTTTTCTGTCTAGCTTTCTACGTGTATGAATATATCGCAGTGACAGAATTAAGTAGAAAAGTGTTAAATAAAAAGTTAAAAGTATGTTGTAAAAAAATACACAAGCAGTATGTAATTACTTAAAACAACTAGTGAATTTTACCTTTTGATCACAAATCTCATATGCTCTATTACCCATAAGAAAGCTAAAAGAAATTATTCTGTGATTTTCCTGGTTACGAATTTTTCTCTAATTAAACGAGAATGGTTTAAAAATAATTGCAATAATAGCTTTAGATTTCTTAACAATAATTACAATTATATGAAATAAAGACGATGACTTATTAAAGAAAAAAGAATATAATTACATTTATTCTATACTAGCTTTCCGCCCGCGGCTTCGCCCGCGTGGAATTCGGTTATATTGCGGTATAAAGTAATAGCGTAAGCTATCATTCCACTTCTTACGTATTTTAAAAAACACATCGTTACTATGTTTTAAAAAACACCCAGCGCCATCTATCGCATACCTCAAGAACTAAATAGAGTAAACTATCATTCCACTTCTTATGTATTTTAAAAAACACATCGTTACCATGTTTTAAAAAACACCCAGCGCCATCTATCGCATACCTCAAGAACTAAATAACGTAACTAATACTTATACCAATTAGTAATTCGTTGACTTTAGTGATTTCAGGATAAGTAGATGTAAAAAAAACAATTTAGACGATAAAACAAATTGTACGTCATCCCTCGAGAATTCCTCATTTTCGAGGATTCATTTTCGTATCATTTAGCTTCAAAATTTACATGTTCATATTCGTTTGCAACATATAAGTAGATGTAAAAAAAAAAACAGTTTAGACGATAAAACAAATTGTACGTCATCCATCGGGAACTCCTCATTTTCGGGGATTCATTATCGTATCATTTAGCTTCTAAATTTACATGTTTATATTCGTTTGCAATATTTTACCTTGTTTTAAACGACACACAGCGCCATCGGCAATCCATCCATCAAGCAAACAAAATTTTTGTTTTTCCTCGGGAATATCAATTTTTTCCAGGATAAAAAGTACCCTATTATTTAATCCGGACTTTTATCTTTACGTCTGCAAAATTTCAAAGCAATCGGTTCAGTAGTTACGGCGTGAAAGCGGAACAAACAAACAAACAAACAAACTCACTTTCCTATTTATAATATTAGTAAGGATGTATACGGCGCTACGATGCGCAGTTCTGTTATGTTCCGGTTGAAGCAAATTCAAAGAATTTCAATAACTCCTCCTGTCACAGAACGGAGAACAGATGGTTCAGTCGAAAAATAAATTACGGATAACAATTTAACTTCAACATTCTTAAGTTAACTTTATAACTTGAAGCAGTGTAACATTAATATTTTAGAGAAAACTGGCAATAGAATTTGAATGCTTTGAAATCATATTTTCAATTTACCTCTTTTTATATTTTGTAGCCAGATTTAAATCTCAAAGGCGGGTAACTATCACATAAACAAGTTCATAAAAAAATTCGAACTTATCATGAAATATTACTTGAGCTAGGTACATGAAGTCAGTTATTTTCACTGAACCAGTAACAAATTTTATTTTACGGACGGCTGTGGCCAGCTTTAGGACATAAAGTGAGGATAATGTTTTGTGCTTATCAGTATTTTGGTTCAACATTATACATTTTTTGCTTACTGCGCTAATCTCTTTTTTATTTTTTAACATGAGCTGAGACCGAAATCATGCGTGAAATAAAGTAATAATTACTTATAAGTTTTTAATCGAATGTTATTTTGAATTTGTTTTCTTTAATTCGTTAATTTGTCAATAACTACCTATATTTCTTGTAAAACTTTGATTCCTATGTACTTTAGCATGGAAATACATTTTGATCGCGCAAACTAAACGGTAGAATAAAATGTTAAACGAAAAACTATTTCAGTAACTCTCCTTCACGGTAATGTGAAAGTGACATTTTTGTCCCGTTATCTGTTAGAGTGAGGTGTCGTTGGATATGTCATTGAAAAACATTGTGGATTTATGAAGGCCGTTTTTACCACGTTTTACTTAACTTCACTTGTCTGTCTGTTGGTTTGTCGTCAAAATTTGAGATCCTTATTTCGACCTCTTCCTCTTATCCGATTTGGCTGAAATTTTGTATACAGGCTTGTTTCACCTTACAATTTCATATTTAATCAGTTTTACATCCTAAAACCACTTAATTAGTTTTTAATTAAATAAACCTCTACGTGGTGTGTCTGGATATTTGATATATATATTACATGTATATAAATAAATAAATAAATAAATAAATATTTTCTACATTCACACCAATTAGCCTAGCCCAAAGTAAGCACTGTATATATTGAAGAACTAAGTAGGCACAATTCAGATAATTTAAAACTAAATTATAGATGTACTAAAAAGGAGAAAATAAATTTTTACAAATGGACTAAAAAGATAAAAATAAATTTTTGGTAATAATGAAAATTTACGATACAAATATTCTAAAATTTATTGAATATTATGTATTGTTCTGAACATTCATACGCAGAATTTGAAAAATTTCCAAAAAATTAAAACGTGGTGCGTAATTTAGATCAACAGCGTTATTGATATTATATTAATATTTTCATTATCTTTCCTAAATCCCTTCCTAACTAAACCAATGCAATAGTAATGCTGTGGATGGCATTGAATAGTTTTTCAAGTATAATGCGCACCACGTTTTAATTTTTTGGAAATTTTTCAAATTCTGCGTATGAATGTTCAGAACAATACATAATATTCAATAAATTTTAGAATATTTGTATCGTAAATTTTCATTATTACCAAAAAATTATTTTTATCTTTTTAGTCCATTTGTAAAAATTTATTTTCTCCTTTTTAGTACATCTATAACCCGTAGTAAAACGTGGTTTTTTTAAAGTTTTTTTTTTATAAAGTATTTATTTAATACATCAACCAATGCCAAATGTACAAACTTAACGGTTCGTTCTAAAATGCGAAAAAATCACAGTAGTAGTATATAGAACGAATTCAAAAAGAAAAATACTTATCACAACTACCTAGTTGGGATAAGTATTTTTCCTACTACCTAGTCTTACAGGTCAAAGATTAATAGACGAACAAGGTCAAAGTGAAAGTTTTACTTTGTAATTTGTATTTGGGACAATTACTAAAACTACTAAACTTTCTACTATCATAAGTTACATAAAAACGTTGTAAAACTGTCTTCTAAGTACGCATATTGGGCTCCGGAACCCTAAACTGCACGTGGCCCGACAAGCACTTGGCTGGCTTTAAATATTGTTATTTGAAATTACTGGAAGAAAATAAATGAAAATAGTATTACATTTTACTACAAGTGCCTTAATCCTTCCATTTAAGGTACGAATTTCGTTATTATTTGTTGTTTTAAATAAAAAATAGGATATTTGATGTATAATTTAAGCATGTGAATGTGCTTTAATTGGCGACTGGCAATGAAATGTGTGAAATTCCGTTGGCTTTAATGTAAATAACTTAAGGGTATAAAGGCGAAATGAAAATGTTGCGGTTCGCTTGCTACTAGATTCCTAAAGCGTTGTTTTATCACGAAATGAACTCCTCGTTTCAGCCATTTACCTTTATTGGAAAACGGACAGGTCTTATTATTTTTTTTACTTCTTTTTTTCGATGATATATAATTTCATACCGGTGGATCTGTTCACAGGGAACTTTAATTAAATAAAAACTTTTTTAACTGTCACGTATTCGTAGGTTTTTAAGGGTTACTTAACTTTGAATTGGATGTTTTTATAAATAAGAGATTTAACAAGATTGTAAGCTAGTTAAAAAACCCAACGTAGAAGTTAAAATTGATTTGTATTTTTTAAACATAAGAAGACCAAAAATTGGGAAGAGCGATAGTAGAAGAAATGAGAAGGTAATTTATATTTTTTTTCACCTCACATGATCGGCAAAGTTTAGTTTGTCATTCAATTTCAATTGCGTAGAAAAATGCGTAAATAGTGTGGAAAAGTGTTTTAAAATAAGAACTTTTCTATTAAAAAAAATCGGAAAGAGTCTTTTAAAAGAGGATTGTGAAGTTTATGGAGTTTACCCCGGAGAATGATAAATATGCAATGAGGAACATAACAACGATATAATATTATGACAGAGTTTTATCCTTAGGGTTGTCAATAAGATTAGATCCCAAAATCATTAGCGGGAAATTAAGTAGGCACCCTATACACGTATACCTTATGTATATTATGTTGGCTAAAAATGTGGACATACCGTTCTGTTAGCGAATAGGTCATGGGTCAAATGTTCTTTGGACGAAAAGTAAATGGTTTATAAATTCTCTTGGCAAACGGTTTACGGATCCATTAATTGTTGGTAAAAGTAATAGGGCTGAAAGCCATTACATATCTGGGTATCTTAATTAAGACATACAGGTGCATATTTTATCTAAGTCACCATAGCACAAAAATGCGCCAACCGATCATTAAATTATTAGTAACTAGACATCTCGATTGATCTTGTTCTAATTTTTGTTTTAAGAATGTAAAAAGTTGATCTTAATGGAGTACCGTGTCTTGCTCTAGGATAACTACAATCAAAACTACCATAATGCTGTTCATTGACGTTCAACTCGAAAATAAGTAGTTGCATTTCCTCAAACGATTGGATACATAAGTGTTATCAGTCGTGATTATTTATTATTGAATCTATTAGTATTGTGTCCAAATTTCTATATTCTTATGAGATTTTTCTGTAATCTAACTATGCTCGTGTAATTAAATGAACAAGTTTTACATAACATATTATCAATATTTACACAAAATAGCTGAGGTATAGATAAAAACCTCAACGACGTACAAATAACGTTATTACAGCTGGCGTATGAAGTGGATATTTTAATAATTCTGAACGTTGGTTAAACCCCACAAAACCAATTTCAATACTATCCAATTAGATCCCGAAATAGTATGGCTTATCCGAATTATACTAGTATGGCGTTATTACTTATGGTGCTACCTATAACATTTTTTACATCACCAAAATCGATTCATCCGTTACAAAATTATTGAACACTTCATTGTGAGGAGCGGTCGCGACAATCTGTAACGTCATGACGTCTGCCCGAACGCCCCGCAGTCTGTTAGGTTGGCCATCATTTGCCAATCATTTGGCATTGCACTTTGTAGTTTGTTTATTCACGTTAATATCTGTAATAATGTCGTATAAATATTATATTGTCCATTCATCACTTAACAATATTGAATAAATCTATAAATATAAATAAAATTGGAGTGTCTGTTTGTAATATTGAAATAACTGTTTTTTACTACATGCATATGAAGTAAAAAACAGTTATTATTATACGGTACATATACTAAAATATTATTTTTTACAATTTTTGTCTGTTTATCTGTCTGTTTGTTCCGGCTAATCTCTGAAATGGCTGGACCGATTTTGACGGGACTTTTATTGGCAGGTAACTGATGTAATAAATAGTAACTTAGGCTACTTTATTTCAGAAAAAATCTTTAAAATCACTGTGCCACAGCAACGCGTGACTGGGTCAGCTAGTATTAAATAAAAACATTATGTGTTAAATACTAATACTTCGGTAAAAACACCTGATAAAGTTTTTTACCGTGCCAAAAGATGCAAGAAATCGCAAAACATTTTCTATTCGAACTAATAGATTTAGCTGTAAAGATACTTTTTGTGTAAGTAATTATCAACAGGAAGGTTTGTGCACAAGTCTTACTAATATTAATTTTGCCTTTGGCACAAATTACTAAAAAGCGTCTTGTTCTGGTTTGAGAATAAAGCATGAGAGCTATGATAATCCTGGACTGACGGGTTTGAGTTAAGATGTATGGAAAGTCATGTAACGTTTACCCAGACAGTCCTGCTACCTAGACAACCAAAGCGATGGAGTTGTCGTTTATATAATAAATAATCTGCATGCTAACATAAAAGAACTCAACCTTACCAATGCTACTTGTCTTCAAATCAATGTTTCAATCTATATGATATTGGCTATTTATCTTTCTTCGTCTTACACTAATAAAGAAAATTACGTTTGTTTAAATTTACCATTTAGTCAAAAATTTACAAATTCACTAGTTTCAATTTATTTTTCATTGAGGCAAAAAATTACTAGTTAAAATAAGTTGTTACAAATGGTCCAACGTTTTTACCTGCCAGCCACTCAAGTCGTATAACTATATACTGATATTGATATTTTTACATTAAAATTAGTAAACATTATTGGGAACATTATTTAAGCTGTACTTCTAAAGGTTGAATTTTGTGTACCTGCTCGCTACTACCCTTAACTTAAAAATGAATCCAATTAGTGGCACTACGAGTCTACTTAAGAAAAAAAAATGTTTGTAAATGACTGTTTTCTAAATAAAGATAAATAAATGAATAAAAATGTTCCCTACATAACTACCTAGTCTTATGTCTTAAATTATAGAATTAAATTATAGAAACATTATAGATTTTAGAGGACATGGACATAAATTTGATTGTCACACTGACTAAGAAACCCTATCAGTGTTAAAATAGATTAGTTTAATTTTAATATCTTGTCTTTGCATGGTCTCCTGCTGGACACATCCTACCAAATGATTGCAACCGTTTTGACCACTGCCTGCTTAAAGTGGATAGTATCCCCAACACAGTTTTATAGCTATTTAAAAAGATACATCAAAGGCGCAAAAAACTATGAAAAAGTTTATTACACTATGATGATCTTGATTTATTTGCGGTGCGGCTTATTGAAAAGATCAGGTCAGCTACAGCTGCGAATTCTATGCTGCTGCGAAACAGTTCTATCTCAAAAAATAAATATCTAATAAAATTAAATCCTTGGATTATGTAGGGGGCTGTACTGTGTGCAAATCAAATTGAGAGATAGCATGCAAATGAAAGTAAGTTTATATCCTTATAGTATTATCTTAAAATTTACTTTCATACGTTTTCGTAACTTATAGCGTGTCAGCCCGACGCGTGACTGGAGTTTATTCCTTAAAAACGATTATCTTAATATATATATATATATATATATAATAGGCAAAGGAAGTAAATGAATTCATATATGTATTCATATGCTTATTCATATTTATATTTCAAAATACATTACTCTAATTATGGCATTATTTTTAAAATATTTTTTTCATTATTTATGATTATTTTACATGTATACTGAATGCTATAGTGAGAAAGAAGTAAATGTGTGCTTGGGACTGAGGAACGGGTAGTATATTACGCAGAGGAAATGTGACCCTTCACTTTTTGTTAACGTTTCATTTTACTACCCATTTATTTTTCATACCGTGCGCTATATATGAAACGATGCTTAAGGAGTTAAACTCCAAAAACTCAAGCGAAATAATGACAAAAGTCAAATTAGACAAAAAAATTAAAAACTCTAAAAAGTTTTGGTTTGTTGCTACTAAAACTCCTAAACTTTATATATTTAATTTAATTTTGTCAATATCTTCTTTATAACTGTTAGCAAAAATTTTAATGAATCAAAATGCAGGTTAGTAAATCATCAAATCCCATCACTATCGCTGATACATAATCAAGGATGGGGATAAATCTGATGTAAATAACTACACGCCAATTTCTGTAATGATAACTATCTTCAAAATACTGAAAAATTATTAAATGTAAGATTATGAAGTTACTTTAATAATATTGAAGTATTATCTCATGCCTAGTACGGTTTTAGGAAACAGCTATCAACGCAAAATGCTAACTTGAACATTACGTTGATAATTGTCAAAGAAGTGGACAAAGGCAATAAATTTCTTGCCGTTTTTTGGACCTAAAAAGCTCACTGCATCTGTCCCCATTCAAGTTCAGAGATTGGAGAATACTAGGACCCGTGGTTTAACTCTGTCTCTCTTTAAGAAATTAACTACGTGAATAGTTAAAATTGTTAATTTCAAAAGTACTTAAGAAATAATCTCATTCGAGGTTCCACAGGGGAATGTATATGCTCTTTCTGGTGTACATTAATGACCTTTGTAACCTACATAGACATGGATGAAGGATCAACACAGAGCGTCAACACAGAGAGGAGATCGACTATAGTCTATAAATGGCTAGATGATAATCTTTTAACATTAAATACTGTAAAAAGTAACTGTACTTGCTTTGTTCCATATAATGTCTCCCAGTCTGTCTGGAGCAGACTTTGTGTAAGGATTTTTGGTTGTTCCAATGTCGATGATGCTCATACAGCTTGCAACTAGGCATAATGGTGGACCAGAGACTTAGTTGGCGTCTTCACATTGAAACATCTATGACCAGATTTAGAAAGCAGATCTGGATGTTTAGATTACTAAGGGGAATAATGACGACTGAGTCCTTGAATTAAATCTAGGTTGCTATGGCTTATTCGGTTATTACCTATTGTATTACATACATCTCTCACAGCACCAAAATACTAGTTTTTCAAATATTGAAAGAGTTCAGAGATCACTTTTAAAGGTGATGTATTCTAAGCCCCTCAGGTTTCCTACGGATACTCTTTACAAGAGCAGTGACCTACTGTCGGTACGAAAACTTTACATATTAAACGTAATAAGAATATGTTACTAAGATTTGTTATATGACCATCGCAAGCAGTACCAACGTAGGAAGGATATTGTAGCAACGTCATACACCGTTAGAACGATTTTTGCTAGACGTCACTATGATAGTCAATCCTTCTTATGTATATAATATAATATTGTTAACCATAATCTCAACATTTATACTATGCGCTTATACACGTGTAAAAAAGTTGTAACACAATAGTTAGAAAATATTACAAATGAGGAAGTAGAGTGTCTATTGGTTAAAATATTTTAAAAACTTTATGTACACCTACAACTTTATGTATACCTATATTATAATTAGTCATATAATACACTTTCACTGACACACACACGCACATGCACACGCACACGCACAGGCACACGCGCACACATTGACACACACACACACACTCTTACTCGTATACGCGTTTCTATTCTAACATAATGAATGCGCAAGCATTTGTATTTTCAATTCTTTTTGTCAAATGCATATATGGGCGAGAGTCATTCCTGCTACAAGTACCTCTGATTACTTACTGGGAAGGCTCAGCGTAAAATATTCTTAATACATTTCATTAAAAATGGATTATTATTATTATTATTTTATCAGAGGGTAAACCCGGGTATTTAAATAATAAATGAAGTGTGTTTGAAAAAATTAAATAAGTGACAAAAGGTGTTGAATATTTCTTTAACAGATTGTAACCTATCAATTATTTTTCTAAGAAATAGATACACAATCAAATAGCGTTGTTTCAATTAATATTTTTGAATACATCCTGTCTCCATTTCCTGCAGCTAGAGGTGCCTAGCATGGTAGCAATTGGTGGGAATTCAATAAGGCCATATATGCGGGTGCGTGACGCATATATCTAATTTCTTATTCGATCCCCGTAATCTTAACATGCATTGATCGAAACTACTCTTATTGTACTTGCGTATTTTATACAGATCTTTTTCTATATGAATGCTTTTAATTAAATTACTTTTACACTTAGGTACAATAAAATGAAGTATTTCTTTAAATTATAACCTATAATTACAAATTATAAAAAAAAATCTATGGCGGATTGAACTCGCCTTGGTTATTGTCAATCGATTTAGGTTTAAGATGTTGGTCTGAAAAAATTATGGGTTAAAAACTGAAAGAAATGAAGAAAGTGGACAAATACACAAATGATCCCAACATAGGATACATTTTTTATCAGGAAATAACATATAGTATTGAATTACTCTTCTGTTAACCAAATGAAAACCATGTGCTAAATAATTGTATCAACTTTGTTATAATCGGTGCTTCTCTTGTTTATTACCCAAATAGGTTGCATATAGGTATCTAGATCAAGATAACGAAAATTTTATTGAAAAGGCTTCATTTATGAATGAAGCGTGATGTCATAACCGTATCGACTTATGAGTTGCTAGGTTATTACAAGAACTTTTTTATATACTAAATAGGCAGGCACTTGATCACTATCTCACCTGATGGTAAGCGAAGATGCGATCTAGGATGTGACGCACTTGCCTAGAAGATTGCCTAGAAAATTATATTTGTCAGGAAAAACAGATTCAGGCAAAGAATTCCATTCCTTAGCTGTACGTATCACAAAATTGGAACTACAACACTTAGTTCAACAACTCTTTGGTATATCTACCATATAATGGTGGCGCCTATTTGTAAGTTTAGTTTTCCGATGAAAAAATGGGGACGGCGAAACAAGGTTGTGCAATTCTGCTGCATACTCCCCAAAATGTATCTTATAAAAACGGAGAGGCTAGCTACCTTTCGTCTATGCTCAAGGCTTTTGCGCTTTTTATAAAGAAGATCATTAGTACTGATAAGCCTCTTGGCCCTCCTTTCAATGGACTCAAGCGTCTGGAGCTGGAATTGGGCGGAACCGTCCTAAAGATGAAAGTAGTACTCCATCCACGATCGAACTTGTGCTTCGTAAAGTATGAGCAACTGTTCCTGGATGAAGTATCTTCTCACCTTTGCTAGAATGTCAAGTTTTTTTGAAGCTAATTGAGCCTTGCTTGATACTTGCTTGAACAATGACATATCGAAAAGCTCAAGATGGTCAGTGATCGGCACATATACACCTCGGAAAGTAGCAGTAATGTCAAAAGGACTCCTTTAAGCGAAAAAAATACACGCCTAGGTCTTTGCCGGATTGAACCTTACCAGATTAGCATCGGCCCATTCGGACTTTGCCTACAGCGATAGGTTCATGCGGCTGACCATCGCTTTCCTATGATGCTGGATCAGTTCAGCACTGGCTCGTGCATTAGACATATAGCTCTCTATGACCGTGCTGTCATCTGCGTACTCTAAAATATCGGGCAAAATCAGTTCATTGATATGAAGCAGAAAAAGTTTTACAGAGAGAACGGAACCCTGAGGGACGCCGGCACTGATAGCCAAATGCTCCGATGAGCTACCATCAATGACAACTCGTATTGACCGATTTCTCAGGAAGTCCGATATCCAGAAGATTAAACCAATAGATAGAGAAAGACCATAAGATGGAAGCTTGCTAATAAGGTTTTCATGCCACACTTTGTCAAAAGCCTTCGAGATATCAAGAGAGACGGCAAGCGCCTCACTATGCCGCTCGATGCCTTTCACTCCATATGTAAGTGGCGTATGCTAGAAGATCTTCAGTAGACCGGTTTCGGCGAAACCAATATTGTCGGTCGCTAAAGATGTCATTGTCTTCTAAATACGACATAAGACTATGATTCGGTACACGTTCCATTGTCTTACAGAGAATAGACGTGACCGAGATGGGCCTGTAATTTGCAGGATCAGCACGATTGCCCTTTCTAAGTACAGGTTGCACGTTTGCCAGCTTCCAGGACTTCGGTACTTGTCCTTTAGCCATAAAAATGTAGGCGGGTCTGTACCGGAGCTAACTCAGGAGCGTAAGTCCTAAGTACTATGGCTGGTATACCATCCGGACCACTGGTTTAACTCACGTTTAGTTTATGCAATGTTTTTCTTACTTCGGTTAGTCTTATACGGATTTCAGACATAAAATTCCCACAACTTGACATAAACGTGAAATTCGGCAAATAATTTGACAAATAGATTAGCCTTTTCCTTTGTGATGTGTGCCAATATATGGATTCTGCAAAGGAGGCACTGAGGTACGTCAGAAGTTATCCTCGACCGACTTAACCAGGGACCAAAACGTTTTACTACCCGACGGGTACGAAGCAAGTTTTTTCCCTATTCGGCTTATGTGGTCGAAGCGAGTTCTTTTAATAACCTTTTGTTACATCATACAAATAGCACTACATAAACCACTTAACTTTTTTTTATGTTCGTGTATTGATGGACTAATTTAATTATATTGAAACACAAAAAAACATGAAAGTTGTCTTATTTGATACAAATGTGTATAAAAAAGCAAGATATTTTTGCGTAAATTTTCATTTGATTTCGAATTTCAAATCCAGCGTAATAACCATTCGAATATGGAAGTTGTCAATATGAATAGTATGCGTACTATTTAATTTATTATGTGTTTATCAAATGAAATGAAAATTTACCTACGTAGAAATAAGGTCTATTTATAATCAATAAATTGAAAATATATTACGTACAGTTGGGGACAGGTTGATCGAGGGACTCTTATATTGTTGAAGAATGCAAATAATAAAGGATGCTCTTGACAGTGATGCGGGTGGCATATACTAGGTGATATGGTGCTCTTTGTGGCTATTTGGGATTTCCCAACGACTTGAACAAGCAACAATCGACCATGAATGTGTGTGTTATTAAAGTTATCGTAAAACATTTTTACAAAAACTTTTATAAGAGTTCTTTTACAAAAACATGAAATTGTCAATAACAGCAGTGATTTATTGTATTTTAGATGACGGGACTTTGCAAAATTCAAATTTTTGTAACACTTTGTATTGACGGAGTTATGCCCAAACATACATAAAATAAACATCCAAATTGATAACCTCCTCCTTTTTGAAGTCGGTTAATAATTTATTACATTTTTTTAAAGGTGAGTATTTTCTAATAATTTGGAAACCCTACTATTAAAACTATGGAAGTTTAATACAAAATTTGTCACCCCGTTTTACCCCCTTAGGGTTTGAATTTCGCAAAACCCTTTGTGAGTACCTAAATCCTAAAAGGAACTCCCATACAAAATATGAGATTCAGCACTACATCTAGCACCAGCAGTTTCTGAGATTTTGTGATGAGTGAGTGACCTTTCGCTTTTATATATATATATATATATATATTTCTGTTTAAAAAGGTATAAAATGGCTCATATTACTTCTTATTTAAATCACAGTTCAGAACAAGCGGAAATACAGTTGCGACAGCTCTATTCACAAAATGTCTAAACATAATCCGTGGTGGATCGTCAGAATCGTCATGATTGTAATACACGGATACGCGACAAACGAATCTAATAATTCCCGAGCCCGGCAAAGGAGAGTCATCACAAGTTCTCGTCACGTGTCTACTGCAGTCCGTGAGTACTTGTATATTCAACAGACGCCAACAATAATATTGCCTATATTATTATTACTGGAATTCGTACGATGGATTCCCAAGACGTTTAAGTTACTAAGCATAATACCATCTAGAAGATAAAAGTACTACAATATACTTCAACAGGCTAAAAACTATAGGCATTAAATATATGTGGTTTTTCTCTGACTTATTTTATTTAATAGTCAGCTTCTCCTGGATTATTTTGTAATATTACTAATTTATTCAAACTTTTTTTATATGTATATAATATATTAATGTTATTTCTAAGAGGAAAGATAGTAAACCGCTATTGGTTTTTGATAATATATAAGGTGATGACTAATTAAAAAATTATATATTCAGATACAATAACCGTTAATCTTAGTAAGAACAGCTGGAATACCATAATGTTGGTCATAAAAGATAATTATATTATAGGTACCGTCATTACTGTTTTAGGCACCTTCTTATGGCCGAGTCATTAATTTTAGTGGTTAATTTAGTTCAAGTTGTGAACACTAGAAAGCATATTCTGAGTGTTCTAATGCAGTGGGTCTTAATAGTCGCACAGCAATGCGCTTTATAGGCAAAAGCAAAATCATTGAATGTGAAGTCATATTGATTGGAACACTATAGCAATTATGATATGGAAGTTGGTTATAGAAGAGTGTCGTTTAATTCCAAAAATACAAAAAGAAAATTCTTACACTACATCTATTAAATAAAAATAATAATAAGCCACATAATTAACATATATTCAGCGATTAACTATCTATCTCATACAACGGCACTATATTTGCGTGACAATAATGTAATTTTTACAACGGCTTTTAAAAGATTGTAATGAGTTATCAAGAATCATGATTATGTATATATTCATGATTCTTAATTAAATATAAGTTGATATGGCTCTTTTCAGAATTAAGGTAACCACCTACTTAAATGAAATCAAGTTCATTTAACGATTTAGTTAATATCGAGTGGATGTTGGTGGAGATTCTAACCGTAAGACATGGATTTTTTTAGCATTATTTTTATCACATTACCGAAGTATATCAACCCCTCTCATATTCTAAAATTCACACAAGCTCACTGAGTTGGATGCTTGTAAATTAAGTTTTAAATTTTAATGTGTCTAGCAGTCTGAATGTGCCGTGAAATGGAAAGTTGTTTGTTTACGGGTAATTTGGAATACTAATGTTTTGTATTTACGATTAAATCTATGGTATAATTAATAATATATTATAATTTGTCTAATTGAGACGACACGAGTTGACTCTAGTTTAATTTTCTAATGCTGGCGCAATACATGGGCCCATTACCATACCATTAAATATCATTAAAATGGACAAGACAATCTTGTTACAGTGAGATCAAGAAAAAATTATCCAATAATGTCTAATTTCCATGACACG
The DNA here is from genome assembly GCA_927399485.1 of Calamotropha paludella. Classification (NCBI taxonomy): domain Eukaryota; kingdom Metazoa; phylum Arthropoda; class Insecta; order Lepidoptera; family Crambidae; genus Calamotropha; species Calamotropha paludella. The sequence goes on from OV656809.1 coordinate 13,225,013, forward strand.
GTATCTATGTATAATCAAAACGTTATTTGGCAGATTTTTATGCAGAAAATGTTTAATTTCAAATAATATTTTAGGGAGTCTCTTTGGACAGGCTATTTTAAGCGTGTCTCCAAAAGTTGTTGAAACAATAACTTAATACTAGTTGTTAGTGATAGTGTATACTAGTTGATACAGATCTGACAGCCAATACTAGTTTTTTGTTATTTAAGCATTTGACCCCTAGATTTTTTATATAAAGAAATTATTACAAGATAAAAATTAACTTGTCTCAAGAACACACCTACCTGACACCTCCCCTGAGATGTACCTCTCCAGTCCGTCGAGGTCCGGTGGGGCCCTGACTAGCGCTCAACACCTGACACTGACCACGATGGATTGGGCCATTAGGCTCTACGGGGAATGCCCGGGTACACAAAGGGCATCCCCCCAGACGTGCAAGGCATGGACAATGCCGAAGGTAGGCATTAGTAGTCTGACGCAAGTTGATTTTTTTCTTGTAATAGATTTATGCGCACCTTTCACTTTTGATATTTATTTATTATTTTCTGTGCCTGTTCAAAGACAATCGTTCTTGATGAGTAAACTCGTGCGTAGGAGCTTTTCTTCTTTTTTTAATTATAATTTCTTCAAACTTACCATCATGTAAACTGCTTTATACCTAATAAACTCACCTTAACAAGAACAAACAACGCGCTTATTCTTGTTATTTATATTTAATCCTGACGTTTTGACGCCTTTGCAGATGTCGTGACTACAGGAAAGCGGGGTATTACAGCGTAATGGTCATCATAAATGTGCTATCTTCCAATATTTTAATCAGGCATGTCTGTGAACTACTCAATTTCGACAAATAAAATTGTTGGTATTATTTTGCATATTATTAAGTTATTTCTTAATCTGTACGATACTGGAAACTGTTAAGTTTACTGCCAGTTCGGAAATTGGAAGGCCCTTCCGAAAAGAAATGACGAAAGAAACTCGGACAGGGGACCGACCTCCATCTTACATTTATTATTTACACAGACAGCTCACTATATTACTAGGTCTAACAATGTGTGTTTTCGTTTGTTTGCGATAGGCACAGAAATGTAAGAACTAAATATGTTTCATAATATCAACTATGAGAGTTCACTTTTAGTGCAAGAAATTTCTGAATTTATTAAAGGTTGAAGGTTTAAAATGGATAATGAAGTCCATTGCGGTCCTGCCTGTCCCGTGTTTTGAATTTGTCATATATTTCTTAATTTGTAATGGAAAAACATCAAAACAAGTATGCAAGCAAAGTCAGTACTTTTTGCAATTTTCAAAGTTTCAGTTGCAATATTATGGGTCACGTTGTTTTTAAAACCCCCTTTAACAGGTAACTTTTTAAACATGTTAAAATATAGTTTTCACGTATTATTCACTTATTGACTGAGTTAGACATTATCTATCTTAGATTACAAAATTATACACGGAAATGGCATTTTTTGACTAATGTTCTTTTCTAATCAGCGTCTCTTTAATTTGAGTTAACTATATAAAATAATATTTTATTTTTAATTTTGGTTTTATAAATCTAAGTGTGCTATGGCCAGATTTTTGTGTATTATAATGTTAATGAAATAAAAAAGTACTCTACTTCTTAATTTTATCGTACTTTCGACAGTACATCTAGCTAAATACGCTAAAAATAAAACGATCACTATTGCAATGGTAAAATGTAGGTTCAAACTTTAATGCGTAAAAAATTGGAGTACTTTATTTTCGTAACATTCACTCAAACACTGCGATTGAAGAAAAAAAAATGGGTAGGTCTTAGTTTAGTGCTTACTTAATAATAAATATTTTTCGGTATAGAGTTTCTTTTAAATAATCATTGCAATATGTGTACAAAAGAAAGAATATGAAATATTATCCATTCGAAACTGTTACTAGATATGTGTGGGTTTACGCATCGAATGAAGGTTACAATTATGGAATTGCGAATAATTTTCCTACGCACTAATTAAGCTCACAGCTTCAAATTTAATTAAATAAATAGTAACGATTACAGTAATTTACTGAAATAATACAAACTAACTTTAAAGTATATGTAATTTTCTATCCAAATCATATTTAAAGGTATTTCTATAAAAATCAAGTTATTGAAATCGAAATTGATATACATAAACACCTGTATAGACAGAGATACATTTATATGGCTGCATTATTTCTTCGCAGAATGGATGCTTTGGTACTTACGAACTTTTTCAATAACCAGTTGTTCTTTTTATTTTCTCTGGTATACGTGGCTTGGCAACAACTAATAAAATATACATTTCTTTTTTATATTTTGTTACTAATGGCGAATGTTATTATAGGAAATAAAAGTTATTAGATCGTACAAATCCGCAATGTTATTGGTTAAGCACCAAATATAAACTTTACCTAATTGATTGTGTCTGACTGAACTTTTAAACATTATTAATAAATTGCAATGTATTTTATTCTGGTTGTACGTGAGAACTAAGAAACCGTTTCGTATGGAGTTTTATTTCTCGCTCACGATTTCTCAATAATACTATTAAACCTTTTGTCTGTATCTATAAAATATTTTGCCTAGTTAAAACATTTAAAACGTAATAATTTTCTTGATTTTATTTATATGTATTGAGATTTTGTAAATATATCTTTCGATATTCCAATGGTGAACAAATGAAGTCATTTATCGTGTACTTTAAGCCTGTGTGTGGTTTAAATGAAATGGATTATCTTTAGTCACTTTGCAGGCTACTAAAATATTCAATGTATTTTACTTATTAATGAATATAACTTCAAAGCAGACTCGTAGATTTAATTCTTGATCTAGTCTGCAATGAAGGTATCTTAGAAAGTACGATTTTTCTTAGCTGGTATTATACATCATTTAGTAGTTTTTTCCAAAAAATATAAGCAATACGTCAAATACTTTATTAATATCCCCTTTAACCCCTTGTGTTACAAGAGTATTCATATCCATAGTACTTACATAGGTGAGGCTCGACCTGGATTCTTGGTCCAAATCTGAAACCATAATCCATGAGTTAAAGAAACATAATATTTTAAGTTCAGACTCTATATTACTAGTAATATAGGGGCTTGATGAGAAAAACCTAAATGATTGCATGGAATACAATAAAGTTAATTTGAAGTTAAATCTTAACGAAAATTTTTTCGTATATAACGAGAATCGTGACCTTAAATCTTTAATATTTGTTACTTGGCGTAAGAAACGTAGAGAAAGATTTAACGATCGTGACGTGTCACAGTGCTATTGTCTGTCGGCGCCGGCGTTTTATCGTCGTACTCTCCATTTTCTATCAGTGTCACTCTAAGTAACTTTAATAAAATGCTTTGACCATTTTTACAATGTAATTCGACTCGGTATATGAAAATCCTTGCACCTTTTTTTACAATGGATGGCTTTCATGCAAGAGTCTGTCACACGTGCAAGTGTGTTACACCAATAGGAGCCCGGCATAACAGCTATTTCTAATGGTTATACTTCAGCGTAACTACACAGAAGTACAACTGTATAAATACGTGAAAATAAAATACAATTTAAAAATATTATTTAATTTAGTTTTAATAATAATTCCGTATTAGCAGCAGCGTTCTTTGAGAAATCTTACACGACCGAAGTTACTATTAAACTGGTTGAAGTATATACGATTTTATTTCTATTTTTTTTCCACTTTACGTTGGCTTTAGTAGAAGACTACCTAAAATAAAACTTTATTTATTCCCTAGTGTCTTTATGGTACCTAATAAATTTTTGATATAGGTATATTTCTTGATTACAATGAAAAAAATGATTAAAATTTACTTTGGTTACCAGAATGATGGTCCGACGAATTCATTTTATATAATTAAGATTGTTGAATTTTTCGAAACAGAAATTATTATATTTCATCGAAAATCGTTTGTTTGCAGTAACGTTTCATCGAACGATTAGATGTTTTTGTTTACATCGCGCACTTATGGTCAATACTCTAGCTTTACCTTATTCAAATGAAACCGCTGCTGCTTCGTGTGTTAATGGTAATCATTCTAACCGAACTTAAATGAGGCCTTAACCATAGACGAGAACGCTTCTTGCTGAAATATTTGAAAGTGAATCATTCGCATTCAATCATGCGTTCAAGCAAGCACACATGCAAGCAGACACATGTAAGAAAATATTTATTATTATTATTAGTAATAATAATTGAACATGAAATTGTTTAATTTACTATTTTTTCATTTTACGGTTACGACAATAAAATTATGGGAAATAAAAGATCGGTATAACACTGTTTCAATAAAATACACAAAATGTACATATTTTGTGTATTTTATTGAAACAGTGTTATATCGATGTTTTGTAATTTCGACGACCGTTTGGTGCAAAAAATTACAAGGTGAGTTTGTTAATAAAAACTATTGAAGAAATTTGAGAATTTATTTATCGATATTCAATATTAAATAAAAAGATCTGCGATTAGTGTTATTGGATATGAATATCACTGTAGTTTATTACAAAAAGGTGACTTTCTTCGTATTGTTTATGTTTCTTTATTAACCAACATTTATTTTTAACTTTTAATACAAAAGACTACTATATCTTCCAACTTTGAACATGACAATACGATATCTTTATGGTATAACTTTACACTTTTCTTTTTGAAATTCTCATACCCAAGAGGTGGCTTCCTGTACTCGTTGTCTGAGGACTGTGACGATCGTGACATGTCGCCAATCCAGCATCCTCCATTGTCTGTACTGGATGACATTATTCTAAATGCAAGTAAGAAAGAAAATTTATTTTCCTATTGCTCGATTGATACTTGCAGTATTGTAAATATACATTTTTTTTTAATTTATAATATGACTGCAATCTAAAACAACTGATTATTTTGTCGTGTATGAATAGTTTACCGAAACACTGTTTATCGTTTTGATGAACTAGGTTTTTTTTTATATTTCAAACTTACATGCTGGGTGGAATTGAATAAAAATTGAGTTAAGTTAAAGGTTTGATAAGATGTGATTTGGTAAGATTAAAACAAAGTTTCAGTATAAAGAAAACCTTGATATAAAAATAATAAATCATGTAATTCATTGATTCAGTAATGTGTTTTCGGGGAGCAGTGCCTCATTCGAACTATTTTTTTTAATCTTTAAATGTTTTATTTAATATCGTTCAGTTTTATTATAAATCTTTACCTTCAAAAATAATTATTCAATAAATAAAGGAAATGGCCAAAAACTATATGGAGCTTAGCAGAGTATTAAATGTTATAGTCCAACAATGATTTTTGCTGAAATATTTTCGTAACCTATTTGAAATATTTGCATTACCTTTGCAAATCAGTCCGGTACGAACAGCTAAGGTGGTAGAAGGTTTTAGTCTGTGGAGATAAGCAGGGGTCAGTAAAACAGTATCAAAAAATAATTGCACAGTACAATAACAAACGCAAGCGGAACAAGGAGACTCCAAGTATATCATTGGCGGGAATTTTGACGTATATGACATTAGTTGTTGTCAATTGCATCAAAACAATTCGGCATCGTTAGTTATTTTCTGAGAATATTAAAACAGCATGGTTGCAATTAAAACAAACTAATTGATATTTAAAAAGTGAAATGAATAATAATCTTACAAAAAGTTTAATTTATAATCAATAAAACCGACATATGATAGTATTGTTTTATGACAGTATGTTAAATAAATAATGACTTGTTTTAGAAAATTGTATGGCTAGAAACGTTAAAACCAAAGAAGATAACTAACTGAAATAAAATTACTAATTAATTTGAAATAAAAACTCCTAAGTTCAGACAGGATAAAATATGTGCTATAATTTATTTTTAAATTTGTCACTTTTTTTAATTGTGACTATTTTGTGTATGATTTGCCATAAACTGGCCATGTCATTTGACGTAAAGTTTTTATTAATTATTTATTTGAGAGCCTATGTTACGTTATTATCTCTTTTGTTTATTCAAGTTCAGTATTTACAACCTTTTAAAATCGAATCTCTTTGGGAGAAAGGTATTGAAAAGTATTTACGACTAAATTTTATTAGAGCACATTCTTTGGCTACAACAAGAATCTATGTTTATTTCAAGGGATTTAGTGATGTCGGTTATTCTGTAACATACAAACTTTATATCGAACATCAGTCCAAAAGTTAGATGTAAAAATTACACTGAACATGAATTAAGAGGATTTGTTTGGGTATTTAATTAATTTCCGGTCGAAGTGGGCAATATTGTCATAAGAATATAATTATATAAATATATGGTTTATTAATTTGAAGTTGATGTTTAGAGGAGACACCTTAAATGAATGCGAAAGACACACTCGTAATTCTATATAGATTGGTAGTATAGACGTCACTGGTACTCATAATTTTAGAAAATGCCTAAACACACTGAATTTGTTAAAAAGATCTTACTAACTGCTAAATTACTTAACGTAGAAAAATACCAAAAAAAAAATTTTATTGGTACTGAATTATTTCTCAATCATTCGAACAAGGTTTAGTAACAAAAAACTTTTTATTATCAAATACATGTGTTCGCTCGCTGTCGTCATCATCAGAAGGGGAGCCGGTGCCTCACAAACTGATTTTAAAATGCGTGTTCGTCCCATTAAATCCGTCATCGTTGTTAATTTACGATGCCTGCACCCCACCAATAAAAGTTGATGAGCCGTGATCAGTATGCCAAAACTTCTACAATGAGTCCATAATATTGTGTGAATGTTTGCAATGTGCCTAAGCATCGAAAAGGGTCCCAAACAGATAGCATAATGCGTTGATAAATTGAACATTCAATCGTTGCAGTTGCTGGAAAATACATTATGTTAAGTGTAGAGGAAACTATTTCATTTTTGTAATTGTCATTAGTTTAAAAAAAATTGTAAAGTGATCTTCTCGATTTTCTAATAACAAATTGTTTCAAATTTCTGAAGCGTGTATTTTAGCCGGTCATTTTTGCATACACTTATTACCTACGCAAAGGGTTTCAAAAATGTATTTCATTAGTCATTAGTGACCAACGACACATTCTGAGCCCGTATGATAAGTGTCCCATTCTTCGTACGATGTTTTCATTCATAGGAAAAGCTTTCCCCTTTTGCGGGAACATTAATAGGCTGCTGACGATTATTCAATTTAATACAAGTAACGTTAGAAGAATGAGTAAGTATATAGTCGTATTTATATATCGCATAGATTATCTCAGGAGATTTGCCTTAAAAATATCTTAGCATTTCCTTCCAATGGGCTGATATTACCGCAATTTCACATAACTAAAATAAAGCCACAGTGGAGGTGTATGAATTTCATTTTTCTGTATAGGTAGGTATTTGACTACCAGCATACCAAGCTAAAGCTAACGCCGCGGTCTAGATAGAGCATGCCTGTCTAGAAAGTGCCTTTTCTAACAATCTTTGTCAATTTCTCGTGTTGTATCGTTTATTTTGCAGCTCTGTCCACTCTAGCAAAAGAAAAATTTTTCGCAGCTACTCATAAATTATATTATAATAAATAGTTGTTGTTAGTAAAAGCTGCAATAAAAAGGAAATGTTTATTCGTTTACTAATTGTTAACAATATTTTTCATTTAAGTATACCCCTTCATTTTGCTCTGCGCTCTTGAATGCTTAATTGTGTAATTTATAACAGAATCAAGTCTCTCTTTAAAATTAATGACCGATCTCCAAAATATTTTAAGAAATTAAGTTTTGTTCCTTTGTACTGTTAATTAGATTAGTTTACTATTCTATTTATAATTTTCCTCGTTTAATTTTTTTCAAAAAACAAAAATTTAGGCTACTTTGTATGACTATTTGATACAGATGAAAATCACTCTATACAAACAAACGTCAAATATTTTGGATACCAAATATCTAAAGCTATTAAAATGCACTGTATATATTAACGCAAAGCCTTTATTGATGAAGCCATGTTTTATTGTCCTGTTGATTAACTAAAAACTTTAATCCTAGAGTTATATAATAAATTACATATTTATTGCATTGTTAAAATAATAAATACTTTGATGTTATTTAAATTTATTATTCTGTCGTTCATGAGTGTTTTTTTTCATTTATTTTCAAGGATACTTTAAAATATCTCATCACGAAAGCTTTTCAGGATTATTAATAAAATTTTGGACAAGTAAAGTGTGAATACGATGTGTTATCCGTTTTATGTGGTTCCTTCCCTATCCAGCGTTGTTATAACCGAGCCGATTAGAGTATTTGCAATTTAAATGAACTCTCGTGGCTATAGAGTATGGCGTTTACAAAATCCGTCATTTTATGAATAAAGTTATAACTGTTGTTTTTGTGTGTGAAAAATGCATTCCAAATGTTATTTTATGTATCATTTTGATTAATTCCTTATCCTCAAGTATTGGTAGAATGAAGATTTTTACTTTTTTAATTTAGTAGATAGCTGCTTATCTCCAATAACATGGATATAAAATATCGTTATTTAATCACTTGGTTTGAATCTCAATTAATATTTCAACCATGTGTTGATAATAGTACCTAAAGTTTCCAAATAATAAGAAAATACTTTTTAATCAAAGAAATTAAAATGTAGTTAATATTTACCGATTTAAAAAAAGAGGAGGTGGTTCATTCTGATGTTTATTTTTTATATGTATGTTCGGGTATAGCTCTGCCATATATAGACGGATTTGCAAAATTCTTTTTTTATTTGAAATAGGGTTATTCCTATGTAGTTCAATTTTAATTAATTTAGATCTGGTGCTAAATGGTAGCATCTAGTGATCTGGTCAAACATGCATTGTTTATGCTATGAAATAACATAAAATCACGCTTGTACTTTCGAAAGAGGCACCAATATCAGTATTGAAATTGGTTTATATAAAACATTTAATTCGAATTATTATTATCCTACATTAATAATCGTTTTCTCTAAAATAAATTGAATTTCTAAAACCCCCATATAAAATCTTTATTATGTAACATAAACAGAAATGTAATCTTTTTAAATAGAACTATGAGGAAAAATATTAGTAACCTATTTAGTTCTTACACTTCCGCGCACAATACACATCAGAATAAAACACTTTTTTACGGATTTTTGCGCATGTTTTATTTTTTTTTTATATTTAATCCTGACGTTTCGACACCTTTACAGGAGTCGTGATCACAGGATGACTAAAATGATGGTTGTCATGTATTTTCTACTACCTTCACAATATTTTAATCGGGCACGTTCCTAATTATTAAATTATTTTATATAAATCAAGTTGTTTTATTTTATTTTATTTTAAAACATTATTTAGTTATTTAATTAATTAATTTAATTAATTCTCACTACGTTTTACATTGTATACTACTGAGTCTACTACCAGTTCGGAAATTGGGAGGGCCTTCCGAGAAGAACTGGCGAAAGAAACTCGGGCAGGGGGACCGACCTCCATCTTACTGTTTAATTATTTGCAAAAAGAGCTAACTACATCATCAGGTCTTGCAGTGTGTGTTTTTGTAGGTATTAATTTATTAATTATGGGGTCCCAAGCAGGTGGAACGCTCCAACCTTCGTCTCTATTGAAATTAGGATGTTTCCTAATTTCAATAGCCTCGCGTAGCATCCTAGGAACAAATCTTTGTTCTCTAGCGAGAATTTGTGGTTTATCGAAACGAATGTAGTGGTTTGGCCCCTCAAAAGCATGCTCACACACTGCAGACCTATTATCGCGCCTATGTTTCATGTCAGCTACGTGTTCTTTAATGCGCGTCCCTATACTTCTCTTTGTTTGCCCGATGTATGAGAGCCCACAGTCACAATCGATTTTGTAGACACCCGCTGCCTGAAGGGGTATATTACACTTGACCGATCGTAAGAATTGGTCAAACTTCCTGGCTGGTTTAAAGTAAGTTTTAATAGAAACCCGCTTCAGAATATTCCCAATCTTGTCAGTGACCCCCTTCATGTAGGGAAGGACAGCAGGTTGGCGCTCTACTGTGGCTGGTTTGGCGCGGCTTCTGTGACGCAGTCTAGGTACTCGCAACTTGTTATCTTGTAGTACTCGCTTGACATGCTGAAGCTCAGCAGTCAGATGTTGTTGGTCACAGATGCCGCGAGCTCTCTGAAACAAAGATTTCCCTACGGTAGCTAACTGTATGGGATGGTGGTGAGAGTCACCATTTAAATATCTATCTGTATGAGTCGCTTTCTGTACACTGTATGACTAAGGGTTTGATTTGGATTCCTGCTGATTTGAATATCTAGGAAGGCTATTTTATTGTCTGTCTCTAATTCCATAGTAAATTGTATGTTGGAATGAACGAAATTAAGGTGACTTAAAAAGACAGAAACCATATCTCTTGGTAATATAGCAAATGTGTCATCTACATACCTTTTGTAAAAGCGTGGACACACCGGTGCCGTCGCTAGGGCCCTTTCCTCAAAGTCCTCCATGAATATGTCGGCGACTATGGGTGATACAGGAGAGCCCATTGCTACACCATCCACTTGTAGGTAGAATTCATCATTCCACAAGAGATAGCCCGATGTTAGGCAGTGTTCCAGTAATTTTGAATATTCACTTGGTATATTGTGTTTCTCTAGTCTCTTCCTAGTGACATCAATGCGATCTTGAACAGGTAAACTTGTGAATAAAGATTGGACATCGAAGCTAACTATAGTTTCATCATCAGTGAGACGTAGGTGTTGTATCTCACTAACAAAATGGTAGGAATCCATTACATAGGCAGTTGTTTTACCCCTTAGTGGTGATAGTATTTTAGCTACGTGTTTAGCCAAACGGTAGGTTGGTGAGTCAATTTGGCTAACGATGGGACGTAGCGGTACATCTTGTTTGTGTATTTTCGGCAACCCATACAACTTCGGCGGTTTAGGGCAGGAAGGAATAAGATAGTTGACGTCAAGATCTAATACCTCGGAATGCGTCTTGATGAGTTCACTGGTTTTCTTCAGTACCTTAGAAGTTTGGTCGTTTTTAACTTTTTTGTATGTGTTCTCATCCGACAAGAGCTGGAGCATTTTATCATTATAATCTGACGTATCCATTACTACCGTGGCATTGCCTTTGTCTGCTCGGAGGATTGTAAGATCTGATTTATTTCGCAGGTTTTTTAATGCGTTATATTCATTATAAGAGAGGTTAGGTTTCGGCGGTTTACTACGTCGTAGAACAGATGAAATGTCTTGACGGATTGCCTCCATATCCTCCTTTTTGAAGTTATTTTTAACCAAACAATCCTCAACGTTCCATATAATGTCCTCATACGGTATCCTGCGAGGGACAACCGCGAAGTTTAATCCTTTTTCTAAAACTTTTAAAGTAGGTTCATCCAATGTTTGTTTTGATAAATTGACAACTGCGCGGGATTGGTTCGGAACTCTATGGTCTGTGGTGGTATTACAGTCTGCGTTCCGATACTTATAATGACGGGTTGTTTCACGACTCCTGTAAAGGAGTCGAAACGTCAGGATTAAATATAAAATAAAATAAAACATGCGCAAAAATCCGTAAAAAAAGTGTTTTATTCTGATATTAGTAACCGTTCAGATTAAACTAACGAAATGAATTTCTTTCGAAGGCAGGTTGACCCGTCATTAGGTATGTCTCTCCGAACGAGCACCTATCGAATATACGAATTTGCTGCACTTTATGCTGCGTGATTGATGTTCACTTTCTCAGATTATTTATTTTTGTGCATTAAAATATTAATTTGAATTTTTATTAGAAATTCCTTCACCAAATAAATACTAACCTACCTACTTATTCATTTAGATACTTTTCAAATTTGTTTCAAAGTTTCATTTCAATTACTTAGTTCTATTTTTGTTTATTAATTAAATTTAAATTTGTTTGAAAAATGGACGGAACAATTATAACAGATAGAAATACCTGGCGGTGGAGCATGTTTATTTTAGTCTGTGTCTTATTTGCTTTATGACAATATTTCAATGGCTGCTTTAGTTCAAGCCAATATAGTAAGACGCGAGACTAACAATTGGCAGGGATTCAAAAACACCTTTATAAGGATACACTTTTATAAGGGACACATTGAATCTGTTACAGAATTATTCCTGTATCACTTATTTGGATGTTTTGAACGTGTTTTGCGTCGAACACTTATAAAAGTGTAACAGATATAATGTTTTCTGTTACCAATCTGTTAGAAACTGTTTTACGTTTAACTATCTGTACACAAAAAAAAAATCTGTGTACACAGTACACCAACATAGGCATTTCAAAGTACCAAATCATTAGTGAGCTGTCGCATAGTTATGCCAATGTGAACCTTATTGACTGTAACAGATATTAACACTTATGAACCGCTATTTTCTAAAACAGATTCAAAGTGTTACAGTTTCTTTCTGTTTAACTTTTAAAACAGAAATGAAAAACAATGTTCAGAACACTATTCGGATACCGCTAAAATCCCTGGATTTAAGTTTTACAGTGGATCGATCTGACCCCTTAAAAGACTTTTTATAAAAACTAAAGTATATTTATTAAGTTCTTACACTTCCGCGCACATTATACATTAGAATAAAACACTTTTTCACGTGTGTATTTAAGTGTTTTATTCAAATAAAGTATATTTTCTTGTTATCATCACAATGAAATTTACCTGGAAAATTAATATAGAAGATTAAAAAAATGGCCGTTTTTACTCTTTTTGTGATATCACGTTAACAATATCCCCACTCATGGCATTTTAATTTTTGATAATACTGCTTAGTTAAGCGGACATTATTTATATATCGCTGTAGGATTTTTTTACACCTGTTATGCTTTTAACAAAAATTCGCGCCCCGATAAAGAGTTCAACGGCTTTAATACTCCCAAAGATAGCAATGATTACTTTTTGATGTTATAGATTTATTTAGCTGTAATTGAACTCTACAGTACTCTTACTTATTTCTCTTTCAGCTCCTTAACTTCGAGCCTCAGGCGTTAGTAGGTATGACGTCGATTTGGAAAGTATTGTTTAAAAGCTTACGATCAAAATTAATGAGATTCCAAGGTGAGAGTTTGTTTACAAAAAGAAGGTAAACTTCGGGAATCAAATGTCTTCTTAACCTGTTTTCAAATATTTACTGTTGTTAAAGAAGAAAGGGAAACTTTATATTACAGGTGAACTGAAAGTGAAAAAATGAAGTGTAAAAAATTATTATTACATTTATTAAAAGTAGAAGTAGTATGCAGCTGTGCCTAAGACGTAATACATATAATACATAGTACAGTAGATAATATTAAAATTTTCTCCTCATTTTCTCCTCCTCACACAACGATTGAGGTCACTGCACAAATAAGATAATTTATGAAAAATTAATCGCAAGTAAAATATTGTGAGTTTGCAAATAATATATTGTTAGTCAACTTATCCAAACTTTTTAAGCTATTTTTATTTAAGTTCAGAATCAGAATCTTCATTTGTGAAATGTAGGTTAGTAGATGTCAAAACGATATTACATATAAAATCTATAACCAGTGGTGTGCGGCGCCCCTTGTGGTGTCTGGCAGCTCCGGGTGATGCCGGCAACGTCGTGTAGTGTCCCTCCCTCCCCCCATACTTAACGGTGTCGTAAAAGGCGACCGTAGACTACAAAATTTGTAACAGCATTTCCAGAATTATGGTTCTTTACTGCAATCTCTAACCAGTCCGCTAAGCGTGAAGATAATGGCAAAACCCCTCATTTTGGGGAAAGCTTCCGTCCAGCGGTGGACATTTTTAGGCTGAGATGATTATCTTTAACTTATTTTTTATTTATATGAAGTCGTTTACATTACTACCCCATGATTATATCCATAATGGAATTTTAATTCCCAGGATAGATCGTGCACGACCTTGGCGTCTTGCTGGATAGTAAATTAGAATAATCGTCCCATTTTAATATGTAACTCAAAAAGCCTAAAGCTAGGTTTCTAGCACAGAAGTACAGCTTTGATAGTGTATAATAATTCAAGATTTTGTACTATACATAAGTTTGAAGTATTATGTAGTACACCTTACCAATCTGGTCGCCATTTTTTTGCCGTGCAGCGAAATTTTACACGCCGCTTATATTATTACGTCAGCAGACAAGGGGATAACACTGAGTGATTTGTTTCTTTCATTTGCTCTCCCTTGAGGACCGGCGACTACGCACAGACATGAAACTGCTCTTTGACGTGGTCAGTGCTGTAATCCATAATCCGGGGCTTACACACGTGGTCTGGTCCGTTACGCACCAGGCCTAGGCATTGCCTTACCATTGATTGTGCCAGACAGTGCTACAGAGAATAATGCAAACATATGAGAAGTACAAAGACACATATCTTTTTCATGAGCCCTAAGGCCTCCAGCAACGTGGTATTGAAATTCCTTCACCAATTTTACAGTAAGTTGTAGGACTGGCAGACGTCGGCAGCGCAGAATAGATTGCATTTGTATCATACACACCACTGACATCACATATACAAATAGTTTTGCCTTATCTAGTTATTTTAAAAGTTTAATTAAAGTTTATCTTGGTTTGTGTTAGAATATAGAACGATCGACTTGGTAAGGATAAGGAATATACTATGACAAACTTTGTAGTAGGCTATTCAAGTATAGATACTTAAAATTTGTATTTGTGTTTTCGAATAGCTGTGAAGTTTGCAATAAATCATAAAAATAAATATACTGACCTCACTGCTAGAACCTAGGCCTTCCTTAAGGATGGAAGCATATATAAATATAAATCAAAACGGTATCAGATGTTATTAATTTTAGTGAAGAAGTAATTAGGTACAACATTTACACAAACATGATGAATTTCTTAAACCTTTTATTAACAGTATCACTGAATAGATTGCCGTAACAAATTGTCATTTGTTCGAAGATGATTTACGTTATAATTATGTTACGCTGACAAATGGAACTGATACTGAAAAACTAATACTATAAAAGATCAATTTTGGTTATCTGTTATAACTTAATGTGATCGCATTTATTTCATTCGTTATTTATGAAATCTACTTACGAGGTGTCGGGATACAATTAAATAAATGTGTGCACAACAAAAACTCTACCAAGAATGGTATTTTGGGTGTAATCCTCTAACTTATTTGTCACAACGACCGGCCTTTGTACCACATACCATTATTTGATTTTTTTTTATTGTTTCGGGGTATAAAAATATTATGGTTGTTTCGTAGCTCCTATTGTGTGTAAGAGCTAGCAGCATTCACAATACGTACCCATTGTGCTTGATAATTGAAAATGCGGGTGCCATAATCAATGTTTTATACACACGGTCAAATTACCCAAACGCGGACTTTCATTAATAATTACGTAGGTACTTTGAAGAATTTAGCACAACGAAGTGTAGATGTGTTCGTTGAAAACTAGGTAAATCGAATGAAGCCTTGCAAAAGGTGTTCCGGTTTCTGCTTAATACTAGTAGTTGGCATCGCTAAGGTTTCGTCGTTCAACCGCAGTCTGGCTTAAAGTAGGGCCTTGTTTTCCTGTGTCTTTAATACGTAATAACAACTCTTGTGTTTATGGTAACTTATATTGAATGTTTGCATCAGGATCACAGCTTTTTTACTGTATGAATCCTCATTGTGCTAACGGATATTACATCTGCTCCTGCTACCGCAAGCTGTGCATCACTGTGAGGCATCGCAAAATATTAATCCTCAAAGCATTGTATGGTTCTGATAAATTATATATGTATTCGAGCCACAATGTGTCATTGTACTCACATTATTATGCCGTAATTACTAATGTGTTTTATTTTATTCACGCTGAATATTAATATACGTAGATATAGTTAATTGTAATAGATATATTTTTATATAGCACACCCAAAATAAAGAATGCAGGATACTTTTAGGAATATTAAGCGCATAGGATACGTATGTATAGGATATGTATTTAATATTATTAAAATTTTGTTCGTTCTTAAATAGTTTTTGAAATGACACATTCTTACGGTATCATTTTAATATGTTTGATTAACATATTAATTTACATTTTCAAAACTTTTTAGTTATCGGAGTTGAAATTTGAGCATTGGGGTTATAATGTAAACTTAACTAATGCTACTAGTTTTGAAATGAATTATATCAGCTTTCACAAGTTCCACCTGATTTATATGGGTTGGCTTTAAATAGATGGACGTCCACCCATCAAACCATCAATAAATGTTCACAAACACATCGGTCAACAAAAGTTAGGATGAATCCGTGGAGATAAAGTGTAAATGAGATAAGTTTTATGGTCTTTTATTTTGTTGAAGGACAGTGAACAGAAAAATTAATGTACTGATAATTTAAATTATTCTTTTTAACTTAAAATTTAACAAACTCGTCATTTCATGTAATTTGCATTTGATATGATATTTTTTGGAGTAATATTATTATACGGAATTTGAAGACAACGTTGCCGTAACCGACGTTTCGGTGCACCACTTAACTGACCATGAAATGCCAACCTACAAAGATGGCCGGAAATGAGCTCGTCTAGAAACTATGCTGAACAATAACAATGCCACTGGTTCTTTAGTGCTTATCGAAATCTCAAACAATAGTTGTTGTTGCCTCCTAGTAGCTCATATTGAATGCAACGAGCGCACTGCGTGGTGCATCATGCGGCAAATCAAAAGACTGCCTTTGCGCAGGAAATTCTTAGTTGGTGGTCTTTATTTATACCAACTTGTTACTGTCCTACTGTATCATAAAGAAGCTTTTATTTCAAAGTTTAAGTATTGCCTTGTGATATGAATGAATGAAAAACAACTTTATTTAAAATGTACTTAAAATAAGTTGTTTTATCCAACATTTCTATCTACCACCCATTCAGGACGTCTTTTAACTGACAAGAAAAATGGGCGCAAGAAACTCGTCAGCTTCAACAGAAGTAACGTCGTCACCATACATAATTCACAAAAAAACAAAATTATTCTGTTATCACAATAATAGTTGTGTTATGATTTCTTTACATCGTTGATTACAACAAAGTCAACGAGAATCTATTTTAAGTAAGTATCCTTAAACAATGCAATAATATACAGGGTATAAACGATAAAAAGAAAGCAACAAAGATGTATGTTTAGTATATGTCAATAATACTGACGGTTAAAGCAGTATTAATTTCGATGTGCAACTATGAATCACTTAAACTTTAATTGAAATATTTTATAAAAAATACTATCTAACATCGATCCCCTTCAATTTTAAACCAGTATTGTTCACTTGTTTTAGCCTTGTGTCTGTCTTCATAAATTATTTGCTAGGGTTTGAACCCTCATGCGACCTTTAGCAAAGTTACACACGGTCGGACTTAATGAAATGAATAACTAATAAAGTTGCAACGCGTAAATAACGTAAACTCGTATTAAGCTCAACAGATTACCTAGTCAATGGCCGTTCTTATAACTATATAGGTATATACGTGCTTTTATGTGTGTGATTTGGTTTCACTGTTTATCGCATGATATCAAGTCGAATGTCTATAAAAAACACTAGCGGATAATTCTTTATGAGACTTTCGTAAGTTTTCGTTTCCAAAGCTCACAAAATAATAAATTAAAATAAAATTTGGTTAGTAGAAGAAATAGATTCAAATACCCATTTCTTCTACTAATCCGGCAGTTTCAAATTCACTACACTATCGAGACAATGCGCGATGGTTCGACAGCCAAAACTGCTAAGCAAAATTCTCAACAAACCGTTAGGACTCGTAAAGATTAAATGAAATATATTACTAATATTGAAATATTCAGTTAAGTACAAATGTAAAGGACAAAAAACAGTTAAAAATTTTAAAAATTAAATCATATACATTTATGACTTTTAAGTTTTAATAACTTATATATTATTTTGAGAGATTTGGTCAATAGAAGCATTTTTCATTATTACTAGTGAAAAGAATTTTATTATAAAAGAAGCCAATTGTATCCAAACGACAAATTTTATACCTCGTTGATAAAATGAGAGAAATGATATTGACCTCATGGGTTCAATTACTTATGCACTTATAGTTGGTCTCACTCAGAATATACATGACGGTTTTTTGACGTCCAAATAGTACTAGATCAGTCCTCACACATTTATATTCACCTATTTTAAAAATATTTATTCTTTTATGATTGCAAAACTTTTAGGCTGTCACTGTCAGAAATTGTCATCGTCATGTCTAAGTTACTATCTTTTACTGACACAAAGGCACAAAAGAGACTCTTCTTTAGTAATTTTGTACAATTCGTATGGCCAATCTATTTTTGAGTATGCATCTACTCTATGAACCAGTACAAGGTACATGTCAATACCATCAAGCTTATACAGAAGCAAATATTAGAGGCCTTGTATTATTAGTATAACGAACATTCTGGTTATATTAATCTATTTAAAAAAAAACGCTTTACACAACATGCTTTTGTGTTTTTATTGAAGTTATTAAAAATCCTATAAATGCACTTTTTCATTGAAACCGCTTTAATTTTAAAATTTCTCTGAGCACGTTCAGGCAATATTCAGTGTTCCCTTTGCAAGCGCCAAATATTTATCTTACACTTTAATGTATAGCTTGTGTTCATGTTATAACTTAGGCAATTGGAAGTCAATATTTTTTATGGTACGATTGGTACTATGAAACGATTTGCAAAGTAAAGTAGTTTCCTTTTTCTATCATTTTAGTACATTTCGATTTATCAAACTTTATGTATTAGTTAAAAGTGTAAATTTCTTAAATAATTATTTTATGATCAAAACATAAATTAACAGTAATCTTAAACTTTTGGATTTTTACAGTCAAGTACAGTAATTATTTTATTTTATTAGGAAACCATACAAAACAATAATATTTCAAGAGTTTTTTTTGCAAAACTACACCAATGAACTAATAAGTATGTATTACATATTTAGCATTTATATTAACATAATGTTATTTCCGTATTTGACTGATGACATTTTAACCAAACATACATTATAACAAAACAAAGGCGAGGTAAACACTGCAATGTATGTATGCAATAAAATTTAAATGCATAGTTCAAACATTTAAACCAAAATCAGCTTAAAACATCTCAATAGCGTCAAAAGCTGAAATAACTAGATATGTCTATTCATTTCGGTAATGCGGGTTCTATTGTCCTTTGCGTCTTTACTAGCAAACGCGCTTGAATACCTTTGTTTAATACTCGTATGCCAGCTAGGTTCATCTTTGATACATGGTTACTAACGTTTGTTTTCCATGAGTTGTCAAATATGTTACTATCTTTAGTGTTTATATGATTATAGCAACATATTTCTATCAGTAATTAAAAAAGTTTTTTGTTTCATAGGAATCGTATATTCTTTCAGGGGGCAATGTTTGTATGTTTTTAGAAAAAAAGGCAATACACGTATTTGTTATTCTTTTCTGTTTGACCATCAGTATGACCATGACCATCAATAGATATTATGTATTTAATGAGATTGAAGCAAAACCGATTTATTTTACACAAAATTTATCAAGATAATGTTACGACTCAGTGAGTGTATTTGATAATATTGTCGTTGGGCGTGTGGTCTTCGGTAAAATATATATTTACAATAAACTAGGCGATGCAGTCGCTAAGCATAAAGCTTCGCTAGCACCATATATTAGAGCGGAGCGTAAAACTAAAAAAAAATATTCATTAATGTTGAGTAAATTTTAAAATTCCATAAAAAAGAAAACTTACAAAAAGCGCGCGCTTTTTTTCAATGGGAAAAATTATAGAGCCAACGTTTTTTGTTTATAACTTTTTTATTTTTGTGAATTTCAAAATTCGGGCTCCGTCACAATCTGGTCCACACAAAAATTATTAAAATCGGTTAAGAAGTCAAGTTAAGACATTGCGCCACTGAAGCTGATCCATGGGAGCTACGCTCGCTCCGAACAAGTTAGTTACTTGATTTTATTGATAATTTTTTGCTGATTTTACTACATTATAATCTTGTATGCCCAAAATCGACATGTAAATTTATACAGAAGATGTAACTCCTCCGAATAATTTGATTGCTTTGAGCGATCTGGTGAATTAAATGCACAAAGAACACACAGATGGCGCAGAAGTCGGCCGCCTTATATTTCATTCAGTGACTCAGAGGGCAGTTATCTCCAAACAGAGCCAGCGATTGTTCGTGCAAATTTAATCAGTACCTAATATCCACCCGGTTGGTGGGCCGATTTACACGAGGGGAATTAGCGGTGCAAACAAGCACATTCAACGAGGATTTGCTTCGTATTTACGTAGTTTGTGACATCTGGCATATGTGGCATTGATTGGATTCAAGTGTGACTAGACCATAAAATTTCTTCATGTACTCTTTGAAAAAATAAATAAATTTACACATCAAATGTAAAATTATTAATTCTGAATTCGTGCACTTTGTAAAGTGCAAGATTAATACTGATGTCGGCAAATTATTACTAGATCTTTAGAAGTTATTAAACTTTAATCAAAAGCACTAAACCTGGGTAAGTTTATCTCGCAGCGGGTTATTTCATCTGGCTGAACACAATATGAACTACGCTGTATTTTGCCAGAACAAGCTGAATAAATTCAGTTTCTAAGATAGAAACATTGGCCGGACGATACACGGAAAAACAAAAATATAGATACAAAAGATGATAAAATTCCCTTAACAAGGTAGTATAAAAAAGTTTGGGAATCCTATATGATCCTTTTTGGTGAACGTCTTCATAAGAGAAATTTAAGGAAAAATGTTAAAGGTTTCTTTGTGCATACAATAAGTTTTTACAATATTTCCCCTATAAGTCTTTGTCGTAAGTTTCGTTCATTTGGATTTTATCACAAATTATTTAATAGGGATTTGTTTGCAAAACAGATATTACTTTTTTATTTTCATATCTATATATCAATACGTAAAACAAAAACTTTTTACATTTTTATGTGATTATTGGACTACAATTAATGCTTTTTAATTACAAAATAACATTAGTTATGAAAAAAATGATATAATCTTTATTGTTTTGGAAAGATTTTTATATAATGTATAGTATAGTATAAGTTGAATAATATATTTTTTATTACACAAAGTTATTGGAGATTATAGATGGTAATGTTTGCAGATGGTAATGATTTGGACATTACCAATGGTAATTTTTGCAGATGATAGCATAATCATATTCGAATGTGACAATGAAAGAGATTTTGAAAATGAAATAAATGTTGACCTTGACAAAATTATCCGATGGCTACAAAGTAATAAATTAGTTGTGAATTTAGACAAAAATAAAATGATGACTTTTAAACAAAAAGAAAGAAAAATAGTGAAACATTCGTAGAAACATGTAGAAGAAGTAAACGCTACCAAATTTCTCGGCATACACATTGACAGTAATATGACATGGGAAACACATACTAATTATGTTTGTGTGAAGTTAAAAAAAATTTCTTACGCACTGGACATGCTTAATAAAATAACCAATCGATTTGCGTTAATGTCTTCATATCATGGGTATGTTGTATCAATATTAAGGTACGGCATCCTTTTCTGGGGAAACTCTTCCAACAAAGAAATAATCTTCATAGCGCAAAAAAAAGTGTGTTCGTGCAATATGCAGACTTCAGCCAACAGACTCTTGTCGTCCGTACTTCAAGAAGTTGAAAATTATGATAGTAACCTGTATTTATTTAAATGAAGTGTGTATCTTTGTAAAATCTAACTTACATTTATTAAAAAAAATGGAAATAATCTGTATGGTATTGCTCTGAGTATTTACAACAAGCTACTTAAAGACATAAAAGAAATTAATAATATTATGAGGTATAAATTGACTCCCAAGGTTTTTTTAATAAATAAAGCTTATTATACATTGAAAATACTTGAGTGATCCTGACATAAGACATTAAAAGTGTGTTAATAATGAGATTTTGATTTTATATTATTACTATAGTTGTGACATTTAGTTAGATATTTTCAATGTTGACGTGACAACGTCTTATAAATTGGTTTGCCGGGTGACACTTCAAGAAACTGCGTTACGCTCCGCTCACGTTATGCGCTTACAATGAGAGCGAGTGAGAGGCACGCGTCCCTTCCACTCGGGCATGGTTAGCCCGCCTAAGAGCGAGAGAGACAGACATAAAAAGTGGAAGGGACGCGTGCCTATAAATTAATGTTTTAAATATAATTCTTTGTATAAATAAATGTTTGAAATTGTTACTATTATTTCATCCTTCTTCCTACTATACGAATGAATATTCACATTAAAATTATTTTACCACTCAAAGTCGTTGTCACGTAAAACTTTCGCCCGTATACCGACTTTACAGGCAACCAACCAGTTTTTACCACGTTTTTCTTATCTCACTTTTCTTATTTGTTTGTCTGTCCGGGCAAAATCTTGCAACTTAAATTTGAGGCACTTTCCGATAAGCTAGAAAGCTGAAACTTTCAGGATAGTTCAGAACCCGATGACAATGCACTCTAAAGCAACTTTCAACTTTCCAGATGCACTTTCAGGTCCACTTTCGGCAACTTTCACTTTTGTATGGGGCTTATCCGATTGTTGCGTAACACATGGTTACTTCGTTGAGTTAATAATTAAAAAGAATAAAATAATTATACTAGATTTAAAAAATCTAAAAATCCCACGTTTTTCAATGTCCTAAAAAGAATAAAATAACCCTGCGGGGCAAAGCGAGGGGCCACTCAAAACGTGGGGGCGCATCTTTACAATAATCGGCATCAATGCATGTCATTCATCTCTTTAAAATCTCCTCTTAGTAATATGCGCCCCCACGTTTTGAGTGGCCCCTCGCTTTGCCCCGCAGGGTTATTTTATTCTTTTTAGGACATTGAAAAACGTGGGATTTTTAGATTTTTTAAATCTAGTATAATTTTTTTATTACTCATATATTTGCATGCTATGTAACGTGGCTAAATAGGTTGAGTAAGACCCTTTAATTATTAACACCAAACTCTGCCGTCCTTACGATAAGTGCAATAACTTGTGTTTTTGGGCAGATTGACTTACGTACAATTTACGTACAAATGCATGTACAAATATAATATACTACATAAAATTCCGCTTCATTTTATAGTCGTATAGTAAAACTTTCAAATCAATAGCTATTATAGTTTCGATGATACACAAAAAAACAAGAATTAAATCTTTAATCGCAATTATTTCGAAAGCTGAAACTACTTATCGCACTTTTCATAAGGACGGCAGAACTGTAACTGTACACTATTTTTTGCAAATAAACATATTGAATTGTATTGTAGAAGTGCAAACTGGGATGTGATTAAAAAAGTCTACTAGTCAAGTCTCGCTACAATGTCTCTGATTTTCAATTTTGCGTCACTATAATTTGACTATATTAATTATATTCACATAATGTTGTTCTGATAGGCCATCCACCTTCTTGATTCTAATATAAGTACAGTCGATGTTCCCGATTGTATTTCGAAAGTAAATATTTCTTTGAATCCAGCTATGTCTTCCTCTTGCTCTCTTATTTCATTTGGCATATATATAAATTGCCTTGCTCATATTTCCAAACCTAACACTGCATGACGGCATGTATTCGTCACTGATAGCAGACTTACACCATGAAGATCTGCAGCATCATCTTGAACTTCTTGTCGCCTACAAATTATAAGTGCTGCAAGTACTAGCTACTCGGGTGATATACCAGGAGCCCTTGAATCTTGCTTAATATAATTTCAACAATTTTTCGTACGTAATCTTTGGATAATCTTTATTTGTTTTGATAATCTTGTTCTTTCAATAGAAAGGGATTGGTACGACTTCGATATATTTCCAAATCTCACTGATCAAACAAATCTAAACAGCTTAGGTTATCCATTTTTAACGAAAAAAAAACAAAATCCCCGTTAAATACTGCGCAAATAACAGATCATCATGTATTATGATTAGCTCAGAAGCTGTTTCTGATGCTGTTGCTTAAAAGGTATTACTTATATCAGTCTTTTTGGTTTATTCTTTATTTAAATTTTATACAATTTCCTTAATCACATAGACAAATTAACTTGTACCAATAATTATAAAGGTATAGTCTTTGAAAAAAAAATGATAACGATCAAACTTAAAAATGAAATAATTTACCGTCGAATTTCGACCAATGGGCGCCAACTAATATTGATAAAATGTTTGATTAAATCTAGTTGTCTCCAGTGAATAAGCAAAACCGTTGTCAATACAGAAGTAAACACGTCTTTTGAAACAGAGTTTGTCAGGTTGAACTAATCGATTGGTTATCCGGAAATGTGTTGGATTTCAATATAGGATATACTACGAATTTGTTTGTTTTACATCCTTACCCTATTTAGTATAATTGTTTCAACCTGTTATTTGATTCGCGTCTTGTGCAAATTTAGGGTAGATTAAGGGTGAGTGCGGGTTATTGACCTTTTGACGCATTGTTATCGAAACATGTTTGGCGCCGAAAGGACTGAGCACTACGTCGGCGCGACTTCTTGGCGCCATCACGAGATATAAACTAGAACAAAATGTTACAGATAAAAGCGATGCTTTCATCCAGTGACAAACTTTTTTCGTGTAATTAAAACTTTTTTGAACTCAAATGATAATCACGCAGATTAATTAAGAAAATATAGTCAAATTAACTTTCAATTTCTTAATTTTGGTATACTTTTTTTATATTCTAAGTGTATTTTTTCAATAAGTTTTTCTATATTTCGATTATGATCATTTTAGCAATTTGATGCCTATGGGCATTTTTCTGGGTATGAAATTCCTCCAAGGATTTTTTTTTAGGACAGCACGGGACCAATCGTTGTGAAAATTACAAGATTACGGCTCTGTGTTACATTACAAGAGGCCTTAATTAATTTCGGACTTTGAAAAGTAGTAACTACCATGCAACACATACCAGGTTATTTTTACTATTGATTGCAAAGCTTTTCCTTTAACCTTAACGAAGAGAACAGAGTACTTAAATTCGTTCTGATTTCCCTTCAAAAGTCGACACTGATCATATCCGTTATGCAATACGATTTAACTGTGCCAAAAACCCGATGTCCAATATGGAAAATTTGATTCACTTGGAATATTCAGGTATTCAGGGTAGTTGAATAATTAAACTTAACCAATTAAACTACTTGTCTAATAAATATATTTTTTATATGAATGGTCTATGAAAATATACAAGGCGGTCCCAAGAATGATGTTCAAAAATCTTTGTTTGATTCCTGACATATGGGTATACTCGGAAATACCCAATGTATGTTCCGAGAATTTTCGTAGCTTTCGAGTTATAATTTTCTTTTCACATTTTGAGAATTTTTTACTTAACTGAATTAAATATGAAAAATATATATGAACGCACAAAAAGGACCACTCATTGTCACGTTCCGTCATTGTCACGTTTCTCCTGAGCCGAGCGTGCAAGCGAGAGCGCGGAACAAGCGCTAAAGAGGCACGATTGGCCTAAGCGTTTGGCTTGTGACGTATGTATCTCCCTTCCACTCCATAGGCCAATTAGTCCGAGTAGAAGAGAGACAGCGGCAGCACACAATCTACATGTGAACTGTTTTATCAACTGTTTATAAAGTAAAGTGAAAAGTTAATGTGCTTTCCATTGTTAATTACAACAACAATTACGGCAAGGTAATTAATTCTTGCATATTAAGAATTTGATTAGCGATATGATCTCATATATTTGGGTTTTTGTCATGTTTCGTACTTGTCAAGTTCCACATGAATATAAATTGTAAATAAATTGTTAATAGCTAATCTGTATAATTAAAAAAAAATGTATAAACGAGTGCAATTAAATGTTAATTTATCGAAAAAAATGTAATTTTCAATTAACTCCTCCTATGTAGTACTTATACAAAATAATGATAATTCAGTGATATTAATTCAATGCAATTCATTAAAAAAAATAAAAAATAAGATTAATTT
Source organism: Calamotropha paludella (assembly GCA_927399485.1). Classification (NCBI taxonomy): domain Eukaryota; kingdom Metazoa; phylum Arthropoda; class Insecta; order Lepidoptera; family Crambidae; genus Calamotropha; species Calamotropha paludella. Next base: position 13,250,933 of record OV656809.1, read on the forward strand.
ATTTCGGAATTAACCCATATTGTGTCAGTAACAATAATTTTTTATCCTTTGTTAGTAAAATTAAATTAAGGTATGCAATTTTTCATCAATGCTTTCTTAGGACGTTATCACGTAAACTTATCGTCCGTAAAACGACTTTACAGAAAACATTTTTTTTCGTTGCATAGTCTTCAAGACTTGCGCTTGCACACATCAAATACCCAGCTTCCTACCATTAATGTAAGTAATAAAAATATCGACCGAAACTAAAAAAATAAGGTAAAAGTGAAACACAGTTCAATATGGAAAATGCTGAGGTACATTCGAAGTCAGATTTAAGCAAAAAAGGGCTATTATAATAAAAGGTTTGGGTCTTGCAAAGTTTAAAAAATGACTTACAAGTCATGGAATATTTTTGAATTTTTAATTTACAGTTGAAAATTTTACTGTGGCTAACGTTAACCTTATTTTTTTATATCGATCGATATTTTATTACTTACATTGATGACAGCAAGCTGGGTATTTTATGTGTGCAAGTACAAGTCTTGAGCACTATGTTACAAAAATAAAATTCAATATAAATTCACTTCATTCAAAAAAAAGGTTAAGTAAAAAATCTCAAAATGTAAAAAAATATAACTCGATATCTACGAAAAATCGCGGAACATACATGAGTATTTCTGGGTACGTACACCCAGATGTCAGAAATAAAAAAAAATTTTAACGTCACTGTTTGGACCACCTGTATACAATCATGATGGAAGAGCTTGGCTCACAAGGAATCGCAAACCACGCCTTGATAAGACAGGCCATTTTATTTTCTCATAAACAGATGAATTTCGTCCGTCTATCGTCAATCGCTATAGACCTTAATTATATATCCCTCTCAAAACCTTGGCGACTAAAATGTGAAACATTGCCAGGTTAATGATAAGTCTAGGATTGCTACCATTTTGATATTTTCTGAAGTTATCCGAAATTCAATACATCCAATTTCTAAGTTAATGGCGAGAGATTATGGTTTGGCCCAAAGTAACAAGACCTAATAAACAGTTCAGATATACGAACTTCTTACGAAGAGAACATTATAACAAAAAAAACAGACCGGGTAGGCTACTATTACCTTACTATACAATTTAAACAAACCATTATGAGTTTATCAAAGGAAAATTATGTGTCTAAGTGAATGAGCGAATGAAGCAGTTCCTAACGTAATCATATGTTTTCGACACTAAATTTTTGCTACTTTTTGGTTTAATAGATCTCTAATTTACAAAAACCTAACTACATCATGTTATCAAAATTGTAACAGTGAAGTGTGTTTCGACATTAAAAAATAAATATATCCAACTCTTAAAGTACAAAAGAAACCTTTCCGTATAAATATTACTTAATGTACTTACTACTTAGTCAGTAATTACCTACTCAGTAAACGTGTAGTTCTTTCATAGAGCTACTTGCAAACCAAAATATTAACAACCGTTATTAAGTTTAATTACCTTGTAGTTTGAAATAAGTTTAGGATAATATTTAGTATCGGTGTCTCAATTGATATTATTTATTAGGATGCTCAGAGGTATTACTCGTTATTGTTAGCTGAATTATTCAAATAATTTTTAAATAACGAATTTTTGCAGAAGTGTTAAGGAGGTATTAGTATTCAGGAGCCTTATCGGAGCTGTCGTCTTCCATAATTAATTGAGAATTGTGTTGTTTTAGTACCACCTCCTGTACAACGCACAATTTTAACCGTTTTATAGATTCTGGACTTATGAATTGAAAAAGGTATGCTCAAATATAATGCAACAATAATTATGGTTTTAGTAGCGTCTTATCGCTGTGGTCATATGATGAGTTTCCAGTCGAGTCGATTTGGAAACGATTTCTTTTCTATCTCTGGTTTGGGTAAGAATGGTACAGTTAGCCGGTGTTTCCGATTCCTACTTTACCTATTTCAATTTAGGAAATAAAATGTAGTATATTCTATCAAATTGATGTAAGAAATTCCTTAGTAACTTTCGTTATTGTTTGTCTAAAAATGTAGCATGTTTAAATGTTATGTAATTATCGTAGCGACTGTTTTGTACCAAAAAAAATTACAAAATATTGGCATAAATTTACCAACACAACAAGTTTTGTTCAAATTGGAACCGAATAAATTGATGTGGTCTTCAAAATTATTGTAATCTTTTTTTAATACCAGCCACTGCCAACGGCTTCACATACCAGAGTGTGTTTAATTGTTTATTTACGGAAAGTAAAAAGATCGGGTCGAACGTATCGAATCGTAACCGCTAATAATAATAAGTACTTTAAGTATTAATAATAGTTAGGCATATTTCTGACAATTAACATAACCACGACAATAAATTATTATCTGGCTAAAAAGCTTATGCAACAGTAAAATGTCATCGGTAATTGTAACTTATTATACACAATTCGAGACAAAGCTTAAGTTACTAACTTCAAGTCAGCGTGTGAACGCCTGTTTTGGCATAAAGAATCTTTCTATATCTGATTTATATGGCTCTGATTTTACGGATCGTTTAATACGCTGCGCGCATGTCTTCGTCGTAAAAGTTCGCTTTTATCAGCTTTATATCCCTTAGTTGGAAAACCAATCCACTCCGAGCAGAGTGATCCTATTTTCCTGATTTGTCTGTTTAATTTTTTATCAACATTATATTTTACACTCACAATACCTGTTCTTAGTATTTTGAGAACTACGACTGCTAAACAAATAGAAAGGTAGTCAATTAAAGTCTGTTGTAGGGTTTTGTACTATTATGACCTACAAAGGTGAAATTTTTCGATTTATGCTTATGTTCAATTTATTTTTCTATTTTTATATAGAAAGCTGTCACAAACCAAAGCAGATAGATATCATCGATCCAGATAACGATGATAATATTCCTAGCGCACGAAACGCTACCAGAACAACAAATCTTGATAGAATTACCCTTTTTAGTACTATCATAAAATGTAAGTTATGGGAGACGTGTTTGTTTGAAAGATTTCTCTAGTTACCGTCAAAAAGCCTGTTTTATGGGCTGATTTAGCTTCACTTGAACGTTTAGCACGTATCCTTAATAGCCCTATCGATACTCTTTGCCAGCCCAGCCCAATATTTTAGCGAGGTAATTGAGGCTAACGTTAGCTCATGTGTAAATATGCCGTGATATGTAAACAAAACGTTAACAATGTTATTGGTAAATCGATGTGTCTAACTTAGCTTGAATATATCGCACTTCCATTAAAGCAAAGGGCATTATTTCGACTTTTCCGGTAAGCTTTTTGAGTTATTTTAATTGCTTTAAAATCCTATTGCTCTTATTAGATAGCCTATATGATATTTGATGTGATTGTTTTTTTTCATGAAAGATTTTTTTTGTAAAATGCAGTTTCCAAAGGGTTAGTTTTTCTCAATTAACAATTTCGTTATCTGCAAAAATACCTTTGTTACACCAAAGGTTAGATATAGAATTGATTTTGCGAGTACAGTTTAGTGGCTTCTAATGAAAAAAAGTTATTCCCAGGATCACTCAATGCAGAGACTTGATATGTATGACAATAAATATGTATTACATCATACACTTACAAGATAATACATAAATCATCATCCGGTTGTTCACGTTGCCGCTGCTGGATCGTAGGGGGAATGAGCCAAAACACACCATACGGACCTAGTACGAATTGGTGGTTGTTAAGGACTGCAATTGCAGTTAGGATCAACTGCTGAACATGATTTGCGAAACATGAAGAATAAATTTTTCGTTCACTAATCTCATGAGTAGCTTTTCCTTAACCATCGCAGTTGTATAAATAAGGATTCGATTTACAGATGCCACCGTTCTTCATATCTTTACCGATTTCTCATCATGCCGATACGAAATTGCGTAGTATACAATACTAAAATATATGGAATGATAGATAATATTGTCATGTCGCCCATTTCCGGGACAAAACATGTCCCGCAAGGGGTCTCCACGGGACGGCCCAAAGCTGACCCAGAAGCGGGACGTCCCGGAAAATCCGGAATAGTTGATAAATCATACAGCAACCGAGACACAAGGACTTTTGAGTTCGAAAGCTCTAAGTAGAAATTTCATCTGTCTACAGAACTATATTAAAGGTTATTTAAAAAAATATCGTTTAAACCTTATGTTGTCGCGATGAGTAAAAGCAAAACTTAGAAGAACATTCCTACAAAGAAATTCTCTCATTTATCTGCAATAATTATATTTTAGTCTAATGAGTGCTTTTAATGTCTAACGGAGTTCTTGTTAGTCTTAAAATTTGTTACCTAATGATTTAATTGTTTTTATTTATTTGGACCAAAACATATATAAATATTACTTGTATTCTTTATAGGTTTTTTATATATCTTTTAAGCTTTTATAGAAAAATCGTAACAATTTTTTTTATAAAAAAATCGTAACAAAAATTAATTCTAATAAAATCATTAATATAAGTCCTCAGTGAGTAATATTATATACAAGAAGCCCTCAAGGAGTAATGAGATACAAGGAGTAATATTATATTATTACTCTTTGTATAAGGCTACCATAGGAGGGGAATCATATTCATAGTTGTTATAAGGTGACGCGCCCCAACCTTAGACCTAGATTACTTAGGCATTACATTGAGACAAATTAACTTAAGACGATAAATCAGACGGTAAGATCAAAATTTAAATATCACATTTCATGTAGTATATAGATACACCATGTTGTGATTTCATAAAAACGTTACTAAATTATATTAAATTCAACTAATACTCCATATCACTGATAGCACTAGAAATACGGAGACCTACATAATATATATTAAGATTTTTAGGTATATCAATAATATGGTATACCATATTATACTATAAACCAAGGTTTTTATCGGTCAGACCGCAATCCCCGGGCGAAGTTCACCTAGTCCGGAATAAAGGTTTTATACTATGTCATATTATCTAATATTAATTTCGTTATTCATATTTTTTCTAAAGGTTTTCCAGACTGTATCTTAGCAGTGAGTACGACCAGAGCCTGAATTGTAATTAGGCGTCTTGTATGAGGCACTATTTAATATAATTCATTACATATCTTAAATTAATTTGTCATAAAATAATAGAAATTAATGGATTTAAGTTACTTCTGTATTCTTACTGGTTGAGTTGTGTTTTGACATTCTTCCAACACGATTTTGGATTGGTAGAATAGCTTCAGTGATCGCCTGTAAGTCAGCGTTTGATCTTTATGTCGGTGTCGTATTAAGACGCCATATGAACGACATTACGAGCTCCTATGGCTTCTAGTATTTTATTTAACAGTTTTTAAACGAATTAGCCTTGCTTCACTTTCCTCGGTAAATTTAACGGAACAAATAAAAGGTCTTCTCTATATTTTAAATAAAATAAGTAGGTTTTAGATTATTTTCAAATGAATAATTAGGGATAAAGTAAACAATTGAAGATCGTTTCCTTGGTAATTATTTCAAAATTGCGTAAGGAATTTAATCTTTCATTCGTGGCTTTCCTTTAAAAACTTTCGAAATTAGTCAGTATTATAGTTTCTTTTTAAAATTGGTATTCTTTTAAGCCGACCCCGTTGATGCTTATTATGACTATTGAGTTAAGAATAATTGTAAATCGAGTTTGTTTTAATAATTTTGATTTAAACTGCTAAATTAGTGTTGCATTAACTAAAAAGCAGATGTATAAAAACCCAATAAAACATACGGAATTAAAAAAGCGATTTGCATTTGCGAACTTCTGGTAGGAGTGCACTGAGTTAAAACGTTTATTTATTTCTAAAAAGTTTCGATACCGATAGTTTCAGAGAATTTTTTTTTTTAAGTGTATGTACGCTGTGACTCAATCGAATTGAACTATCGGCGACTAAGTATAAGTTTCTAATCAATAAAGAGAAGTTTGTTATGATAAGATGAGTATTGCAATAAAACCAAAACTTCGAAAATGGCAACACCAATCTTTTGGTAGTAACCGTTTAGGCAACAAGGGTACTCCACATTACAAGAAAGGAAGACACAAAGAAAAAAAAATCTTTTTATTTTGTATTTTTGTTATCTATTTTTTTCTTCTTCATAAGTTCAAAAGAGAAAAAGAGGAACGACGTCGAAAAAGAAGATTTCATTTAGGCGAATTCCGACACAGGTCAAAGCATTCAAGGGTAAGAAACCTTTTTGGAAAGTGGTCGTAAAACAAATCACTACGGAACACCTTATGTCTCGTCGTATACGTACAGGATACATATTGGCTCAATCGAGGAAGAGCACGAGGAAATAAAACGTCGGGATATATTCGTTTTTAAGAACATCTGTAATAATAAATGTTATAGTGTGCGTATTGGGAGCAAATATTTGGAGATACATTTTAGGGTTTTATCAAATCAGTGGTATGATACGATTCCTTCCATTATTAGTCATTACTTGGTTTGTTTATATTTGATTCCCTAATGGAGGACGATATATGCTAACAAGTAAGTTCTCCAATAAGTCTAGTTCAATTTTACTAAACCGAAATGAATAATATTTCCAGTAATAAAAGTTGTTCGCAACTTCTTTGACCTAGACACAACTTTTAAATACAGCTGTTAAATATTAACTAGTCATTGAGTTTTGAAAGTTCGGACACTTAAAAAACGAAAGTTCCGCTAAACATAAACGGTTTTTTTTTAATTGCGGAATCGAAAAATTGTTTTAAATTGACTGTGTTTAATAATTTACAATTTAATACAACCAAAAAAAGAATTTAATTCAAATGCAAAATTAAGTCAGAATAGTAAAAGAAAATAATAGTTAATCGGTTTTTAACTACATAGTACTAGTATTTTGATCAGAAACCGGGATATAATAATATGGCCTGAGTTTAATTTCTTCTTATTAGTTTGGCATTTTGTGAAGATAATATTTCGTTGCCCAAACTAAGCATATGTGCTGTGGATACTAAACAATGCATTGAACACATAAGTGTATAACAACAAGTGCATTACACTAACACTTGCCCCATAAAGATAAAAAAATCGCGATAATTAGTGCAGTGAGCAGGATGACTATAATTACACCAACCGGTCGTCATACCGATAACTATATTTTTGTATTCTAAATTATTTGATATGCTTGATCAAAAACTTATACTCAAAATATATATTTCATCAAAATCCTAAGACAAATACAAAGACATAAAACACCCAAAGAAAATAATGCGAATATTGTTGAAAATCATCTCTTGTTCAACCCTCCGTCCCTTCCGCAATTCATTTGAATGAGATTAACCGTTTACTCAGAAAAAGATAAAGGACGTGCTTCAAAAGTTTAGTCAATTTAGCCTTTAGTAACTATATCGTTATATATCAAATGAAAAATTGTTTTTGTTGGTCTAAAGAATTGTTCTTCATTCATGAGTCCTTTTTATCACAATCTTTTCTATTATAACACGTTTTATCTACAATAAAACTTTGGTAATTATTAATTATCTTTTAAATTTCGAATCAAATATGGCGATAGTAAAACTTAATAAATGGAAATTCAATATAACACCAAGGACTTCTTATTCGTCAATTATTATATTCTTTGATGTCAGTTCAAGTTAATTAATTGGAATGTCACTTAACTATTTTGTTTCTATTAGGCGTTCAATTTGAATACATATTTGTTTCAATGAAAGTTGTTCTACAATCAAGGGAAAAAATAAAGTAACAATAGTAAGGTAAAAATCTAATTAAAGTACGAAGCAACTTTTGGACAAAACATAGCTTCAACAAAAGATTATAGCAGGCTGGAAGTTTTACATTACTGAACAAACATTGTTTTGTTTCTAATATTGTATGTGGTATATTCAATGAAGGAGAAACCTCTGTAGTGGAGGAGACTACCAAAATCAAAATATAAGTGTAATGTAAGTTATCTCTTTGAAGCGAGAAACTGTAAATGCAATACCTTTCTTGGTATACTGGTAGCATACGTTTTGCGCTACAATAACATTTATAATCTCTATGGTTTAAATAATTAAAATATAAAAGATTTTGTTCTTTAATGGTTTCACAACCAAACGACCCCTAACTATCCATTACGCCTTAGCGGTCTTAGCTAATCAAAAAATATGGTAATTTTTAAATAGATCCATTATTTAAAACCACGATTTCTCAAAAATCCTCGCGTGGGTAAACTTGGTCTAAGAAGCTATTCGAGTAGCCAATAGAGAGGTTCTGTCGTTATCATTTTATGTGTGTTTCGAGCATTTGATTCCACATTCACAGTATAAAATTTGGTTACCTATGATGTCACCTCAGGCCTAAACGATTCCAGTTCCTTTCATAGCTTAAGTTTTTATTTTATTGGAAAAGAAGCAATGCATGTGATATTCGATTATTTAAATAACAAACTCATGAGAGTAAGAGTTTAAAAGACTAAAATTTCATGTTCGAAGAACAAATCGCATCTCTGACTAAGTAGTCAGATACTAATATAGCTAATAGTTTTAATTATATCTATTCTAAGCCTGTGTCTTCTAAACTTTTGTTATCTGGGACTGAATTATAACTTTCTTTACTATGTTGTAGTTATTATCTTGTCCTCTTATAGTTAACTTTTGGTGTGATTTTTTTATTTTTTTTTATTTTATGCTATCAGAACTAAATGAGTCCAAAAAAGAAAAGAGCTACCGATACTTTTAACGATGCCTCGTACAATACAACAATAACTAATGTTATAAATTGCTCGTATAAAAATCGAACTAAAAAATAACCGCTGCGAATAAATTATTCGAGAAATAGCGTGTATACGAGTAGTAGTAGACAAAACAGTGACTGTTTTGACTTTATGAATTTTGTTGTTAATTTATGAATGAATTTGTTGAATAGATGCATGGTTTTAAATTTTTTCATAATAACTAAACTTTTAGGTATTAAAATATTTGTTTTATGTATCAGTATATTTGCAAACCGTTCCCTATTCAGTATTTTAATTAAAATAAACATTTTCAAAATTGCCATTTATCACTAAATGGAACCACTTTCTGTGACACACCGTTTTAATACTCTCACAAACGACCCTTAGATTTGTAAAAATGTCATACATGCCTCCTGTCGTGAAAACACAATGAATTAAATCAGATTAACACTTATTCGATTTTACCGGGATGCTTTGTAAGCGCGTTCTAATCAAGATTAGGGTGTCACAATGTAATTCTTTACAATTTGAATCGTGACAACAATAGCGTTAAATCCAAATAGGAGTAAACAATTTCACACGTGGGGTGCGAAAGGGCTGATGTTATCGACAACGAAGTAAGCTTTAATTTACATCAACGACCGTTGCAGTTCACTACTTTATTGTGATTTAATGCTTGCTGCTTTTTCTTTATTCATATGTAAAAAGAGCATTGTTTTCCTTTACAAGTAAGATCAAAAGTTAGATAAATATATCTTTTATTCCGTGTCATAGACGGCACTATTATAATTCTCCAAGCGGTTAGTTCGACAGTCCATGGGCAGGCCCGGTCGTATAAAATCTTATAGCTTCAGCATTTGTACAATGTTAACATAAATTTTATTTTCGTATTAATTATTTGTTTATTGCATAACTCAATGTATGATAGATAACTCAAATATGAGAGTGCTTGTAAGACTGGTAAAAATATAAAACTCTAACATCTATTTTATTTATATCTTTTATGTGGTACTTAAAATAATGTACTATAAATCCAGTTTAAGGCAAGCCATTATATAACAGAGAATCGAAATTGACTTCATACTACCGAAATGTGTAATTTAATCATCTTGAAATCGTGAAATGACTAGTACAGAAAAGGAAAAAATGAATTCAGCCTATTATACAAATGATTTGGTCACTTTAAAATTTACACTGTTAGTTCATCAACCAGTTGATCATTTGATGGCGTTAACATCTAAAAAACTATTTGTTGCGTTTTCTTCTAGATAAATTCTGTAATTATTTACTTCACATGCAATAAATATTAAAATGAATTGCTTCGCAGAAGAAATAGTAACTAATTGAGCTTATTGTACAATAAATCTAAAATATGAAATAAAAGAATACTAGAGATGATAAAATTGTATTTAGGTTTACAAATCAAAATCAGCCCTTAACGGGATACTTTAAGAATAAAATTTACACTGTTAGTTCATCAACCACCTGATCATTAAATGATCAGCCATCAAATTTTGATGGCTACTATAAATAAAAAAAATTGTTGCGTTTTGGTTATAGGCAATTTCAAGAAGGTTTATGTTTTAAAGTGTATGTAACACTAAAATGGATATAAGATTCTTCTTTTATCGTAAAGCTTACTTTGAATAAATTGTGCTTTAGAGCAAGTACTGCAACTTGCTCTAAAGCACAATTTATTCAAACATATTGCGACCTTACTCTTTGTAGCCACACACTTGGGTACACGTGAATATAAATAAAATAGTAGCGATTGGTATCAATTCTGTACATTGTGTTTCTTGAATATCAATCTCTAAGCAGTGCTGCTGGTTTTTGTTTGGAAATAATAATTCTCGATAAGGTAAAGAAAATGTAAATTATTATAATAGAAAAATACTAGAAAAAATCGACTCGGGTCAGAAGTGAATTCACAGGCAGGAATCGAATCCGCAACCTTTGGAAATCCGGTCCAATGCTCTCCCAATTGAGCTACCGAGCCTTGTGAACACTCGTCGAAATTTTCTAGTACCTTTGATTTTACGCTGTAATCCAGCATTGTTTCATCAATGAGAGGAATATCTTCTCGTATTCGAAAGAAACATTTTTACAAATGTTTGGGCAATCAAGAAAATGTGTTAATATAAACCTTTGATTCTTTTTTTACAGTTCTGATCTATGTAACTTCTCTTTTAATTATTTAACTAAAATTCTGTATATTATATCTGTATTCTTAAATTCGGTAAATTCTGTATCTACTGCCATTGCTAGCCGTCATTAAATTGTTAAATATTACGAACCAAAGAATTACTCTCATCATTAAATGGATAGAATATCATGAAATTGACAATTTTTTAATCGGCAAATAAAAGTTGTGTTTGAATTGAACTTCAACTAATACAAGAATTCGTCAAATAAGACACAGAAATGTAATAATTAACGCTGACGTTAGTCATTGGTCCCTTTTATGGATAGTAAATAGTAACTTAACATTAAAATTAAATATGTAATAATAATCGATTTGTATTAGGTTCCAAAACTCTGCTAATGGATTGTTCCGAAGTTACAAGTCGTGGATTTTAACCGATAATATCAATACTATTTTTTACGTAGTCTAGTTTTACCGTTTATATGTTTTTTGAAATGTTTCAAAACTAAAGCCTTACCGACACACCGGGGACACAGCTAGCAGAGGTGCTTCAATAAACAGCAATATTGTTTTACTATATGATACGACTCTTTTGCCAAAACAAAAAGAGAAACTAGGCAATAGCATCGGGCAATATCACTCTAAGTGTAGTTAATGTCTTTTCCTTCAACACATACGGTAAAAGGCAGCGTAAAAGCTACTCCCTGTTTATTTTATGATACCGAGCTGACTCGCCCTAGATGTCACGTGCTAAAACGGGCTATGGTTGTCGTTACAAGGATTTTTTTCATACGTGGCTATATCACATTAGACCTTACAACAATGTGGTAACATTTCGAAGGAAATAAGTTGATTTAGTTGAAGAAGTAGTTGATTTTGCTTTCATATTAAAATTTGTCCACTAATGCAAAACCGAGAAACAACTAACATGTTTTATTGTTGATAATATTGTTATAATTATTGTTTTGGTAAAAGGTCTGTAAAATAAACTATTTCCTTGAATTTCTCACAACGAGTGCGATAATTTTCCATATTAAATAGAGTTTCCGTTATATATCAGTAATGTAGCATATAATGAAAAACTTTAAGATGTGTTATCTTTTCCAAATATAATAATTATAATATAATACTTCTGACAATTATTTCTATTAACCTAGCCCAAAGTAAGTTGTTTTATGGATACTAGGGTTACGGATAGACATACATATATCATATATAAATAAGTAATATTTGAGCCATGATACAAATGCTTGTATCATTACATAAACATCTGCACCTTTTGGGGCTCGAACCCAGGACCGTCGTCGCAAAAGGCAATATTGCTACAGTTACACCAAACAGTCGTCATATCAATATATGTAACTGTTGTAACAATGATTGCACTCAGTTGTCCGGTTAGTTTAAGTTTATAGCCCAGTATAGATTGTATTGTGTTCAGTCGTCTATTTGGAGCGTGAAATTACCTGTCGTATAACCTCCTTTCAAAACCAATAACAATATTGGTCCACATCAATTTCAGGACAATTATGGGTAACCAGAGAGGAAAATCTCATGGACAATATTTATATATTTTCTGTAAGACTACCATTTGGACACAATAAACTTTTGAAATTGTCTGTATGAGTCTTAACTATTTCAAATTGTTGATATTACTTATTTATGTATTAACCTACAAAGGTAACCACTACCTACAACATTGAATGAAATACTTTAACAAGTATCAAGAAATTAATAAAGCAGAAAATACTAAAGTTTTTTTTTAATTTTCAGAGTGCTTACTAATTTTTAAAACAGAGTAACAAGAATTATATTACAATTTTATTCAATCGCCACTTGCCATATCCGTCAATTATGATTTTTAGGCTCAGTCTCATCTTAATAATTGTGAAAGTAGCTATCCCCATGAGAACATCAAGATAAAAATGTATATTTAAACACTTTTGCATAAAATAGCTAAGTTGTGTGAAAATTGAGATTTGTCAACAAGAATATCAGTAAGTTGAATTTTTATATGCAAACTTAGTGAATTTGGTTTACTGTTTCTGAACACTAATATTTATATCATAAAAGAAATTTTACGTTAATGAAAACAAGTAATGAAACAGAGAAATCATATTAAGTCATGTTTAAAAAAATTACCAAGAAACATAGCGAAAGAGAGGAAACCTACTGTAGTATGCTTTAGTAGAAGACAGTATCCACATTCATATCGCGCCTTAGCCCTAAGACTGAAAGGTATACGTATATTCATTGTTTAAAATATTAAGAAAAATATAACAATAGGATGTAAAGAGACACGTTACGACAAATAAAGCTACTTATTCTTTCCATAAATTTTTGTGCTTAAAAAGCTGGTTTTTTTATAAAAAAAAAATTAAATATATTTGGAAAAAATAATCAGTCACAAAAATGGTAGACTACAGTTAAAATGTTGAATACTTAGTTATTTATCTAAACAACGCATAAATAAGTCGAACTTTATACCAGTGCAAGAACTAATTTACGAGAAAAGGAAGTCAAAAATAACCAAATATCGTAACTTCATCAATATAAGTATAAATAAATGTATATTTCTTAATGTTTGTCACTTATTTTGATTTTTAACTAAATAGTCTCTAGATAAAAATCAGTTATTTATATCACGAAATTTCCCCTAGCATTATTACAAGGTACTGTTATTTTACATTCCGATGAATAACCAATATACGAGGGAAGGTCAAAAAGTTCGCGGAATGGGTGGGAAAAAGGTTGAAATTAAACACAAAATTATTTTTGTTTGTCAATGTATTCCCCCTAAACTCTAATACATTTCTCAGATCGTTCAAATAATTTATTAATACCATAACAAAAAATGATTTGTCCTTAGCGTCAATAAAGGCCGAATTTGCCGACTTCACCTCTACATCGTCGTCAAATTTCTTACCACGAGGCTCTTTTTTCATTTTTGGAAATAAATAATCATCACTGGGGGCCAGATCTGGACTATAAATAGGGTGGTGGAGTTGTTCGAAACTGCACCGGTTAATAGCAGCCGTCGCAACATGACTCGTGTGCACAGGTGCATTGTCATACAAAAGGAGCACGCCGTTGGTCAATTCTCCTCTTCTGTTTTCTTTAATGGCCTCCTTTCACTATTCTTATATTGAAGCATTTTATGCCACTGCATCGACTCTTGCTTCGACTCGGGTTCATAGTGGTTTCATTTCTAGTAACGATCCGGGCCATAATTTCTTCCCTGTTATCGCCACAGAGCTCAAAAACAGACGAGAACATTCGACACGTTGTCGTTTTTGAAGGGAAGAAAGCATTTTCGGAACCCACCGTGCGCTGACCTTTGTCACCCCAAGACGATGATGTAGGATGTTCAAATGGTTGTATCGGATACTCCAACCATTGCTGCTAGCTGCGTCTTTTTCAGACGGGATTCTTCCCATACAATTTTTTATACTTTCTCGATGATTTCGGGTGTGGTGGCCTCAATTGGCCGTCCAGAACGTGGATCATCTTCAATTGAGTCTCTTCCTTGCTTGAAAAGGCCATGCCACTTATAAATCATGGTTTTACCTGGGGCAGAGTCCCCGTAAACCGCTAACCGCTCTTGAAAAATTGTCTGAGCGGATTTTCCTAGTTTGGTGAGGAATTTAATAAAGATACGATATTCAATTTTCTCCATTGATGTTGATTTGTTCCCGATTAACTTGTTTGCACGTTGATAACTCAAAGGATAATGACCCGATTAGGTTTGAATTTGGAATATATACTAATGGTGAGATGTTCAATTAGTATCTATCTGGATACATGAACCTACTCCTACCAGCCCCTCCATTCCGCGAACTTTTTGACGTCCCCTCGTATGTATCGTAGCATGAACAGGCTTGAAGAATGCAATGTTCTCAATACGCTCAGCGGTGACACTATCATCAAATTATTTTCATATGAAATTTTGCAGCTCCATTTGCAGAGCTTCTTCAATATACTTATTTCAATTATCATTACCTACACTGATAATATAACAATCTATAACATATGTCAACGATATTCCATAACGACCCAACAGTAAACTTTTCCATAATACACACTGAATATAAGTCAATTAATAATGATAATTATTTCCAACAACAAGAAACAAAAATACTCTAAAATTCATTACCAACTTATTTGGTTATTCATTATACCTCAAGAAAAAAATCAGTCCGAATAGCAAAAGTGCCGCTGGAAAGCGTTGATATCTCCATAATTTGATTTGTTGAGGTAAAGTTTTTTGAAGTGGCCAACAACATTATCATAATATAATCAGACCTAATCTCCGTGCGCAAAGAACTTAATGAGAAGAATAAATTAAACTTAATAAAATATTTTCTGTGTGATAGTCGAAAAGGTATGCCTTGAACATTGCCTTATTGTAGTCCATTGTTCTAACTGCTCCAGGCTTCATTTGCGGTTTTCCTTGTGTGGTTATAGTCATGCCGCGGGAATGTTACTTTGTCCCTAATTAGAGAGGGAGTAGGTACATATTTTGCTTATGAAGTACTTAAAAAGACCTACTTTATAGCCTTTAATGTCGATTGGCGAGACCTTTATATGGCTAGCCGTTTATAAAATTTAATGTCATGAGCGCCTTGAAAAATGGATCCGATATGTAGATTTAAAGTTATGGTTACGATTTATGACGACACAAACTCTAGAAGCACTTAAAATTACTTGATTATGTGCACAACTTGAACGCTTCATGGTCACAAATAATCTGGGATTTGAGGTATATAACAATTAGATGCGAAAAGATTACACTATCTGTGCTGTGTTATACTATATTTAAATACATGAAACTTAGTTCCATTCCAGAGATTTGAATACTTGGAAAAAAATAAATCAAAAATAATGTTTTTTGCATCAATAGTTCTAAAATTATAGTTTGGAAATGTTGCTGTACAGTAGAACCGATTTTAATTATTCAACATTTTGACGATTAGATGCCGTAGAAATGTTGCCTTGGGTCGTATCGGAATATCTGTTGGGTTCAGAAGCATTTGTGCCTCTTCATGAATGATAGGTGATTGTTTTTATAAACTCTTTTACATCCCTTCCTTAATCACGCTGTAGTTTTGAAAACGCTTTTATGCATATGATCCCAAAATTATTTTAACTTCAAAAAGTCTTTTGACTTTTTTCTTATACTCTCATATTATTTCTTGACTAACTTTACAATAAAGACTCCTCCGTTGAATATTCGTTACTTAATTTGTTAAAGTGAATTTTACGATTAGCTAGTATTTTTAGACCTTGTGGCTATTTTAGCGGCATATTTATATCGCGTGACAATCCAATATTATGATGACATGGAGATGCTGCTGCAGCTGAAAAGTGACCATAGGAACTCCGTAATAAGACACAACCCCATCGAGTTTGGGCTCGTTTGATTCGTAATGTGTACTTTGGTCCTAGATAATATTCGTGTACAACCCTATTTATAAATTTTTAGTTTGTTTTATTAAAAGGTAGTAATAAAAGCTTGTTTTTCGAAAAGGTTTTTAAAAAAGAAGGAAAGGAAAAGCTTTACTTATATCCCCCCAGCAACTTACGATCGTTAAACCTCAGTAAATAGGACAATGTTCTACCCTGGCTGCCAAATCCTATGTCGTCGGCGCGTCTAACCGCCTGCCTGGCGCCACATAGGACGGCTAACTAAAGTCCGTGGCTCTAAGTATCGTGATTTGCGGGATGACAATAAAAACAGAATGGATACTTGTGGATACAACACATGAAGTCTTTGTAATCTAAAAGTAGATACAGGTCTTTAAAGTGTTTGCAAGCAAGTAGTGCAAGTGCGATAAAAGCAGTATTTCACGATTAAGCAATTATCATCTTTACAACAGTGATTCCATTATTTTTGTCGCAGCTTTATGACGGATGCTGCATCGCTATTATGTAGAATAAGGAAAGTAATATACAGATTTCTTATATTTATATAATTTAATACATATAAGAAATCTATATATTATTTCATATGGTAATATATTACCATATCTTTGAAAGAGAATGAAAGCGAAATCTTATTGAATCAGCACTGTAGTAGCCCCATTTCTTTGTTATACGTAACTTTATTCAAATGGCAGTAAATGTTTCTACTCACCCATAGAGACAATATTCAGTTTTCTCAAGCTTTTAAACTGTAAAAATAGAAATGGTTTCTTACAACCACTACGTGTTTACACTCGCCGCGTAACAAAGTATAAAATCCTAGTTAACAATGATTGTGTGTACACCTGATGACACGTGACGCGTAATTTTTGCTAAACAACTTTTATATCCTATTAATATTTCCACTGCTGAAAATAAAATGCTGTAGAAAGAAAGGGTTTATTTTATCGCACTGCGTAACACAAAGATGTTTAACGAAATCAAGATGGGTTCAGAAAATTTACAAATCATTCCTTGACGTTTTTCGAACATTACTCCCAAACCTGAAAGGTCTTCCTAGCTGTGATAAGATACTGGTAGAGGGCCTTGAATTGATAAATGGTCTTCACAAACTCTCTAGTAAGTGAGCCTCACAGTGCTAAATGAGACCACGAGATGACCATGAGATAGATGAAAAATAAATCATACCCACCATACCAACCTCTTCTACGGTACCGTGATCAAAATGTAACTCCAAGTAAGTACAGATTTTTAGTGCTGATAACTTCTAAGCTAAGCCAGGGAGTGACAGACACAGGGACGGACCTAGCGAAACTATACGAATTACTTTTTTACTTCGAAACCGTAAAAAGGAAAATGTCGAGACCACACAGAAACAATACATAAAATGTAATATATCTATCCTAACGGTAAGTTAATGTGGGTTGATGGTACAAGGCAATTCAAAAATATATAATAATCTTGAAGACACCTCCCATAAAGCGTCTATAGCAAAGCAGTTTCCTTTGATCTCTATCGCTACGTCAGTAAGAGAAAGGATATATTATTTAGATTAGCCAGTACCGCGCTTCGTTCAGTGTTATACTTTATACTTCTTGTAAGTGCAACACTTCTTATTAATGATTCACCTTTGACTGTACCTTTTCATTTTTTCTTAAACACAAGCAATTAAAACATCTGTAAAAAATATATCATTACCATTTTTTACAACATTGACAAACAAACAGTAATTTGACAGCACATCAAAAATGACATCATAGTTGTAAACACTTGCCACAAGATTGTCTACGTACTATGATTTGCATTTTAATATGGGCGTCGTACAATTTGACAAAAATTGGACAATAGTTATATGTTAAAACTAATATATTTGAATTTCATGCTCACTTTAAGTCTTTACTTAAATTATAGCTACTCATCGGTATATATAATCTTATTCTTATAATTTTACTTAATTTTAATTTCAAAAATATTAGATTTTGTTTTCTAAAAAAACTTTCGGAAAAATAATTTACTTTTTAATTAATTAAAACACAACTAATAAGCTTTTGGAGTATGAAATAAATTCAAACCGAAAAAGAGAGATTACAGGGTAATCTAGTGTTACTAAATTAAAACCAAATTACATGCAAAACAAGAGTACCTCAATTATATATATTTAATTTCTGTTACAATAAAAGCAAAACGAGCTTGTTAATAGTTTAAATAATATGTACCTATCAACCGTCTCGAAGGAAATTAAACTGAACTATAAAAGTCAGCTCTTAAATAGTTTAAAAAATACAAAACTTTCTTCTTTCGAAAAATATTAACTTCCTTCCTTTAAAAAATATACCGTAATGAATGAGTATTGGCACAAGTTAATAGAAAAAAGCCAACTTTGGTCGCGGTATTATGCGAATATCTTTGTTAATTACAGAGTACATTAAGCAGATGTCCAAAATAAATTGCTCAATTTTAGTTAGTCGCAAGTGGATTATGGCGAGAGTGATTTGGGTTTTACTCGATCAGCGTGGGGATTTAGATGAGCCTTATGAAATACTTTTTTTACAATTACCTAGTAAATCTATTTTGTTAAGAAAAAGGTTTTTTGGTGGAATCGAAAAACTTCAGGTCAAATTGACGATTTATGGGAGTAAGTAAAAACAAGCCGTTTAAATATAGTAATAAAATATTTTCTTAGTTGAGATTTATTTACCATGACAAAACGGATAAATAAATATTTGATATATATTCCGTATAATCTTAAAATAATTTTCTTAAAGTCTTATTTAAAGGAAATACTTCAACGAAGTCTTTGATATACTGTTTATTTCGGAAATTTATTTCATAGCCTTGAAATGATGTTCCTATTAAAGTGAAATTAAAGCCGTCTTTTCATTATTTTCAACCCAATAAAGTGTTTGAGGTAATGGTATCCTCAGGTATAAAAACTCTTTAAACTATAAAATGTTAACGACTCCTAATTGTCGCCAGATCCAACAGTAAAAACATGCGAGCTTCGTCGTACGAGCTCGCGATAGTATATGTATGGGTACTTTACTAAGCCGTGACTTATTGTCTTAACGCTTTTATTCACAAACCGAATGCGCTAGCCACTTCATCACCGTTCTCACTTGTCGCCGTAAAACGGTTTAATTTTACTTTCATTTTATGAAATTGTAAAATAAGACAATATTTATTATATCAAAACCGTCTGAAAAGTTCGCACTACGTCCAAGAATACACACAAACATCGTCGATGTAGATACTTCGGATGAGACCGACTGGATTTGTCTAACCACACAAGATTAATAAGAGGTATGTCATAATGTGTTTAAAGTATTGGTTATATTTATAAAAAAATTGGTCTGTCGTGTTGCAGAATTCTAGCTTGTATCATATTTTTCATTCGCTATTGTGTGCGCAAACAAAGACTTCCTGATTTCACCTTTTGGAATAATGCTTATACCAATGCCTAGAGCAAGCGGGCTCACGGGAACCATTGTTGTTTGATTCATGCAATTGAACATGACTTGTATGACATTTCCTAGTTTTCTACATACGTAACGTTGATAATTAGACGGCGCTAATCCACACGGAACACCGATTTCGTTTTGTTTCATTCTTGTGATACAAATAGCAAACTCTAACTACGCCAAACAGTGATAGACGTACATTAAACAGTAAGAAATTAAAAAGTTCAATAAAATAACTTTCAGTTAATGCGTTTAGTGAAATTCATAACCTATCGATGTAAGTTTATATACACTCGAGAGCAATGAATCCGGGTCACTTAAAGAATCCTAAAAATCTCGGAAACTAAAAATGCTAGGTTAATGCAATAAATTGTATTTAATAGACAATGTAATACTCCTTAAATGAAGGTATTAAAACTTCTTAGTTATTGTAAAGTTATATCATAAAAAAATCAAATTTGAAAAAGGGCCACTTTCGAAGATGGAACTACGAAATTACAGCATTTGGTTTTGCTTATGTTTGTTATCTGTCATTTATGTGGGTACATAAACCATGTTGATAGTGCTCTATATTCATTATTCAAGCTGAAATTATGTCGCTTACGCCTGAAGAATGCACCAGAATACTTACAATGCTGGAAACCGGCCGGAGTCAGCGCGATACAGCCAGGACTGTCGGTGTGTCGCTGTCAACAGTACAAAGAGTTCTCCGACGTTACGAAGAAACTGGTTCTAACCTACGCAGACCAGGAACGGGCAGAACCAGGTGTACCACAGCACGAGAAGACCGATACTTGGTGAACACCATGCTTCGAAATCGCTTTCTCACAGGAACTGAACTCACCAATCAGTGTCGACGCCTCGGAGGAAGTAACCCAAGTGCATGGACAGTAAGACGTCAGCTTGCTGAATCTAACTTAAAACCCCTTAGACCTGCAAACGGCCCTAAACTGGAGCGTGGGTATCGTATTTCAAGACTAAGATATGCCCAGAGCCACGTAAATTGGAGTATTGAAGATTGGTCAAAAGTTATGTTCTCCGACGAATCAAAATTTATGCTCTACAAGCACGATGGAAGACACAGAGTGTATCGAAGACCAGGGGAAAGATTCAAGCAAGCATGCATCGAAGAAAAAGTAGCCTACGGTGGTGGGTCTGTACTTGTGTGGGCCGGAATTTCTTCTGAAAGTCGCACAGAGCTGGTGATCATAGAAAACGGCTCTTTAACTAGCGTAAGATATGTGGAAGAAATCCTCAATGATCACGTTGGTCCATTTATGGTCAATTTAGGTGAGGATGCTATATTTATGCATGACAATGCCCGACCTCATACAGGTAGGATTGTAAATGACTACCTTCAAGAGATGAACATTACTCGTATGGAGTGGCCAGCGCGCAGCCCGGATATCAACCCGATCGAGCATGCTTGGGACGAGCTAGGCAGATGCGTAAAACAACGAAACCCTCCCCCAATCACGCTTCGTGAGCTCAAAATTGCTCTCACAGAGGAATGGGAGAATATTCCCCAAAATCGTATAAGGAACTTGGTGTACAGCATGCCAAACCGCGTAAACGCAGTAATGGAAGCACGAGGAGGCAATACGAAGTATTAAAATTCAAGAAAATCGTAATAAAGTTCAAACATTTCATGTTTCCTATTTTTGTTTTAAGGAGAGATCAGCAGTTTTTTTCTTTATGTAATTTTGTGTTAATAAAATGTATGGTGACTCATATTTTTTTTACTTTCATTTAAGGAGTATTACATTGTCTATTAAATACAATTTATTGCATTAACCTATCATTTTTAGTTTCCGAGATTTTTAACATTCTTTAAGTGACCCGGATTCATTGCTCTCGAGTGTATTTTATTATTATAAACATTTTATATATCATCTAAAATAATAATAACAATAAATTACGGACATTTTACACCAATTATCAAATCCTTAACTGAGCAGAGTTAGTAGTAAAGATATATGATTTTTTAAATCGTAAATAGGTAAGCCGCTTAACCGTTATCTCGCCTGATGGTAAGCGACGATGCGATCTAGGATGTGACGCGCCTGCCTAGAAGATCCCTAAATTGTATTTATCAGGAAACAGACTCAGTAGCGGTATAGATTACAATATAAAAACCAAAATGTTGAGTGCGACTCTTTGATATATATCTATATATCTACCATATAATGGTGGCGCCTATCATTTTTATCATTACCACCAAATTGTAAATAATACTTTAAAAAATTTACAACTATGTTTCCATATTCCGAACCTATTGATAATATCGATACTATAGACAGTATTGGTCATAAAAATAGATCATGGTATTTCTATTGCAGCTAACTTCTTTCTTTTGTTAACAGTTTTTGGCGCTCCTTGAACGGAATGTAGTGGCAAATACCAGTCTGCAATACAGGCAGCTGACAATGTTCGCGCCAACCAACGAAGCCTTCCAACGGTACAACGGCATGATGGATGATTCCCTTGTGCTCTATCATATATGTATGTAATTAAATAAGAATTTAAAACATAAATAACATATTAAAAATTTTCTCTAGGTTTCCTTAACTCAAAATTTATCGCTTGAACATAATTCGTGTAAGAAACACGTAAACAATATGGAAGACTTTTTATCTCTGTTATATTACTTTAAATTTTGCATTGCATTTCCGTTTTGCATGTTGCATTAAAGAAAGGTAAACCTATGTTTTTTAAATATCCTCTGAAACGCCTATGCCCCACCTTTTAGGCGACAGGAATAAAAATATAATGATACCACTGAACTGTTTGAAATGTAAAAATTTTGTTACAGCAAATTTAGCAACAACTTTGACGAATCTAGACTATGTGATTTCGTCAGAGTTTGACGGCAACCCTCCTATATGGGTGACGAGGCGGCGGGATACTATGCACGATGATATATACGTTAACAACGCCAAAGTTTACATATCTAGATCTTATCAGGCGATGAACAGGAATGGGAAACGACAGGTATGTTATGAACACTTACTCTGACTTTGATTCATCATTATCAACCTATTATTTGTCCACTGCACGGGCACAAGCCTTCCCTAAAGATGGAAACACCATAGATAAAAATTTCGTAGCCAAAACTTTATCAAAAGAATTTTATTATTATTATTCTAAACTTTCATTGTTATTTACATTATTATTATTTAAAATAGGATTTATACCATGTTTTTACTTTTAAGGAAATACCATTTTCTAATATTCGGGTTTTTAATGATAGTAAAGTTTGACTTATATTTGGAACAATGCTCATCTGCAACTGTTAATTACGGGTCCATGTTTATATTGCTGACAGTATAAGATTGGGTATAGATCCCATACCCATGTACCTGTAAAATCAGAGGCATCGTACTATTATACCCGGAGAGGGTAGGCGCTAACCCTTCCTTAGCGCTTCTGTGCTGAATCAGCAACCTATGTATCAGAGCTTCTCATATCAGTGTTCAGTAAGCCTCAGTCTGATTTCAACTCCCGGCTGGAGCGCTTGTTTTCTTGGACCAGTGCAATTATCTTCTTTTAAAATGCCTTCCGGGCCGTCTCCTATAACAGTACGCAATTATAAGTTTCGGTCAGAATATTTTGTTGAGACCTAAACATGAAAAGCGTTTGACATCGTTAATATAATAAGATATTTTACACTCCCACCAATTAGCCGAGGCCAAATAATGCACTGTTAGACTTGTGTTATGGATCGCAAGCGACTGTAGCCTCCTGCCCCTGCCAAGGGTACCCAGCGGAGGAACGGGGATCCTACCATTGGCATTCCACAGCCTTGCCAGCCTGGGCGTTCCCGTAATGCATCACTGGTCCCCCATTCGTGATGACGCCGTCGGGCCATTCCGTCGCTATCCGGGTGGTAACTGCCAAAATCGGTCCCACCGGACTGCGACGGAACTGAGGGTACATAGTGAAGTTTTTAGTGGGTAGACCTCCAATCCTTCATGGGGTATTAGACCGGGTGGGGGCAACCCACATAACGTCCGCCGCGCTCCCAGCGGCGGCGTATGCTTAATGAATTTTCTGTATGTCAAAAAAGGTATAAATGCTCTTGTTAATCACACAAAGATTGACGACCGTTTGGTGCAACGGTAGCGATCCTGCCTTTCGCACCGATGGTCCTGGGTTCGAATTCCGGAGGGGCAGACTTTTGTGCGACGAATACGAGCATTTGTACCTGAGTCATAGGTATTTATATATATTAATATAAATATTACTTATTTATGTATGATATATGTATGTCTATCCATCACCCTAGCCTTTATAGTGCTAACTAGGGCTAGGCTAATTGGTGTAAATGTAAGAAACATTATTATTATTATTATTAAAGATCTACCCCTTTTAGGCTGAGATGCAGATGCAAAAGCAGGGTCGCTACCGTTGCATACAACAGTCGTAATATTAATTTATTTACTATTTTACTCCACCTAGGATGACATGTCAACATATTATGTATGTTTTTGTAACAGATAATAATACTGTGTGTAGTAGTATGAACGAGCATATTTTCGTTGTTAGGTTCTTCACGTGATAGACCAAGTATTACAACCTCTACAACCACACGGATCTAGTGCTTCGAGTAACTCTGTCTACAATCCAAACGCATTTCAATTTTTAGAACATTCTGATGAATTCAACATTGGCCAGCATAGATTAAGGTGAGCATAAGATATGCATATTTTTTTTTAAATAATTATTTACTGTGCAAATATTTGACATGTATGACATGCATTTCTACAAGGAATGAATTTTTGAGATAAATTACTAAACCGCAACTTTGTCAAATCTGGTGACTTTAAAGACAAAGCATTACGACGTCTAGTGAGGAACAAAAAATTAAAATACTTTTTATTAAATGTGAGTATTTATAATCCGTTTATGATGATCCGAGAAGAAGCCACAAAGTACTCAGAAAGGGCTGTATTTTAACTCCCTTTCACTATGTGTTAAATTATTTTTCTTATATATCATATATAAGTCGATAGTGATATTATATAGTCTCAATAAATCTAAAGATATTGTTTACGCATTTTTGTCTTTTAAAGAATCGTCTATTTTGTAAAAGCCTTTGTTCAGGAATGTATTTCAACAACATTTATATATTTTTGACATTTCAAAAAGTAATTCAGTGATATTATGTGGAATTTTCAGAACTTTGTTATAAAATGCTTTTGTTATAAATTGATTCTTCAAGTGTTTTGGTATTCTTGTTTAGAACAGATAATTGTTGACTTTGTTGTAATTAACGATACAATGGAAGCATAACACTAATATTATTATAATAATAGACCTATATTATCTTGTGTTACTTATGTGTCATATTGATGTATAAATATTGTCATTATTTACAATACTTATACATTCGTTTATTTTCATTTTATTAATAAACGAGTTTATTAATAAATGTAGGGATAAACTTAACATATTACCTGATGGCCGGGCTTTGTGATACAAAATGCCAAATACAGAAGTAACCGCTTCATATTCGCGCTTCTTACTTATCGTTTGATTTACTTAAAAAATATTACATGCTGTGAATATTGGAAAGTAAAATTAGTTAGTAGTATGAAATTTATTAGAACAAGTCCACTAATATAGTTGGATGCTCAATAAACTTACCGAAGTTGTCAGAAATGTATCCATATATTCTGTCGCAGAATATCCCAATCGCATGCATGAACCACGGTCACGGTAGTCCAATAACTCGCTGAGGTTGCTTCTTGAATCACTCTTCGATTCCCTCCAAGATTACTTCCGAATCGTTTCGATCGTTTCCAAAATAAGAACAATATTTTACGCGGTCGCGCTCCGCTTTAAATATGCAAGGGAGCTTTGTCTTAATCAAGCTGATGCGAGTGTTCCAGATTCACCGTGTCAAGACCACAGAAATTTCGTTCCACGTTCGCGAGCAGTTTCACTCAATTGCCTGCACGACACCGGGCGCGCTCGCTATCTCTTTCTTCCATGCGTTACTCCTAATATTGTATACCTACGCACGTTTCTCTAGAACAATTCATTCACCGTGGCTATTCTTCCGTCAGATTTATAAACAAACGTTATTGTGCAATTCGTCACAGCACTCTATCGTAACAATATTATAATCAGTTAAGAGTTTCCAATATAATAACAAAGTATTAATTGGTTTTGTAATAGCTTTGTATTAATGCTTTTGAAATTAACTTACCCGGAACTTCAATAGTAAACTTAAAATATACCACTTGTTACGGTTTAATAAAACAATTACCTATCAAAGTTTTGATATTATTATTAACAACTATCCTAAGATTAATCTCTAAAAGGAATATTTATAAAAGATTTTTTAATGAAAAATATTTATTTCATCAAGTTTACGCGAAAGAGCAAAATTCGAGACTAAGAAAATTATTAAAGAAAAGAATGGTCTAAAAATAGCATTCACTTACTGAAAATGTTATTTTGTCACACAGGTCTTTCCGACAAAAAGTAAATCAGCTTCAAAAGAAAGAGGTATTCAACGCTGATGGAAGACATACTTTTTTTATTCCAGTCGATGAAGGATTCAAGGTACAGGATTTTATTATATTACCCATATATGCATAATTCAGAGATTTTCTAGCATTGGAAAAGGACTTTATTTGTCATATACTGACTGTAAAAAAGCTGTGAGTGTGTGTGTCTAATTTAAATTGCCACGTACGTAGCAAGAAACTTTATCTAAGTGTCATATACCTATGTAGTAGAACTGTAATAGTAACACTTTGAACATGATTTCACGTAAAAGTGAAAAAAATAATAGATTTGAACAAATTTTTCTGTTCATACATTTTTTGTTCATACAAAAATGGTTTTAGTTTTTGTTAAAAGTTATTTTTACACCTAGAAAATAAGAATTAATTAAACTTATGTGTTATTGATTTTTTATAAAGTAAAACAAAGTTGAAAGATATATTTAAACATAAAAAAAATAGAATTTGAATGATTTTTTATCTAAGATCTACCTAGATTTTCACTTTAAAACTAAGGTAACTAGAATAGAATAGACTCAGATTTATTTAATAATGTTTTTTTAGCCAACTACAAGATCTGACTTGATAGATGAGAAAGTAGTTGATGGCCACGTTATTCCTCACCATGTCTTATTCACGAAAGCTACTCCTGGCATTAAGGAGTTTGAAACCTTAGCCTTCGGGGACAATGTGAAAGTTATTGTTTCGTTCAGCACCGCCATGAATGGTAACGAAGAAATCAGTAAGTTTATGTATTTTTTTTTTATAATGACTTCTGTAATTTTGTAGTATTAACGAGTTTTTCTGCAATTAGAGAGCTTTTTCTCTCATGTGCATAATTAATGTAGCGATATAAAAAATATATAAATAGCATGGATCGCTTGTTTTTTATCGTGTTGCAGGGCATCGATTAAGGAAACATATTAATAAGCCGCGATATTACACAGATTTTGTCATAATCAAATACTCTTATACTTTATCCAATGCAGGATGATACTTTTGACAGTTGACACCTATGTAGAGGGTATAAAGTTGCTATTGCAATGTCAAGCCAAACATAGGGAATCAAACGCAACCTTAGTACGTAGCAATAAGGAAGTGACAGTAAAAGTGTCAAAAGTATCATACTACTTTGGACAAAGTATAATCAAATTAGTTCTCCGTTATTTAGTGCGGGTAGCATCCAGTAGAAATATTTAAAATTGCGATTTTTTTAATATCTTCAAAGTTTTTATTTATGTCCATTAAGATCAAGTACAGGACTGCTTTTAGTGTTACATATAATTCCATGTAGTAGTGGTGGTCCACTTAATATTTTTTATGTTAATGTACTATAACTTTTTTGCGTAACTCTTCAACAGCGTACGTGAAATCAAATACGGTCGCTGGCGATGCGAAGCACAGCAGAGGCGTGGTCATTGCAGACATCGTAAAGGCTAATATTCCAGTGAAAAATGGAGTAGTGCATCTAATACAACGGCCTCTCATGGTGGTCGATACTTCGGTGATCGACTTTCTGAAGGTATGATTCCACTAATTGTGTGGTTTAAATAAAGTTTCCCTTCTTTTATTTTATAAAAGCAACTCAGAATCTATAGAAAATACCTTATTTAATTTTTTTCGAACTAACACTGCCTGTTCGAAACAAAAATAAAGAAAATTTTGTGTCTTACCGCGGGTTACAATGACTAAAATCGCATAACAATAGGAAACTAGATGAGCAAATAGAAGATTTAATATCTTTTCAGTTTTCTCGACAAACACCTTGTTAATTTTTATTTACATTAATTTAAAAAAAAAACATAAAGTACCTACCTAAAATTGTGATATAAACATTTTGTTGATGTAAACATCAACTTTTAAAGGTTTTTGGTTTCAGAGCTTCTCTCATTAAAATTGACTTTTTCAAACACTTTTCCAAATATGGTTAGATAATGACATTGAACTGTTTAAGCTACTCTTCAGGTTTCATTTAATCTCGCCAATAAATGGAATTATCAAGTTATATACTGCAAAATAAACTTCTTACATTTTTTTGGTCTTAGATTAACTATAATTGTTAATAATTTCTATAATTCATATGTGAATAAATGCGATATCAATTATTAAAATAAAAATATGTAGCTTACTTCCGCAAAACTCAAGCGCTGTGCAACGAGCACTCACTTAGGCAGTTAACACACTGCACCGCGCCCCGTCGCGTAGCGAGTGGCCGCAGATTTTATCATTGTATGCAAGAATCTCAATTAATATAGAAAACACGCCTATGACAACACACTGCCGACGCGACAACGCGCGGGTAGGCGCCCCACGCGCAGATTCTGCGCGGGAGCGCGGGGCGTGAAGAAGTAGGGTCTACTTGTATTGCTACTCTGCGCGGGAAAGCAGATTACACCGCTAAGTTAGGCAGATCTGCGCCTCCGCGCGGGGGCGCGTTCTCTGTCGCTACGCGCACCGCGGCGGGACGCATCTCTAGTGTGTGAACCGCCTAAGTACTCGTTATTGCACGGTCTATCAGCTCCTGATGATGCTCCGTGTGAGGGCGAAACACTTGTAGCTTAGTTGGTGAAGGTGCCGGTGTCTGCGGTTTCTGCATTAATTTGCGGGCGGGCGGGCGGTACACACTGCTTGAGTTTTACGGAAGTAAGCTGCATATTTTTATTTTACTAATGGATGTGGACTTCCGCCAAATAACGCCTGATTCTATCAAATAAGCGATATCAATCTCAAAGTACTTATAAAAATAATTAAAATCAGTAAATGACTATCTTTTGAAACCTTTCATTGACTTTTCGCACCATTAACGTGGAAACCAGGCAATGAAGGTAAAAAAGACTGCACTCTATTACTTTTTAATATAAATCTTTTTCATGTCTTATCACTCTACCTTTTTATTGGTGTATTTTTGAGAGCCCTTTTTGCAGAACAAGCACGTTTTTAAATTATGTCTGTTGTGCAATCCATTAATATTTGACTAATAAAGTTGTCGTAAGTTTCGTATTTAGTATACTGCTCTTGGAATATATTTTAATTGGTATAATGAGTTTTTTTCCCCATATATATGTGACGAGGTAAAGTATATCAGACTTATTATGTAGTGTGGAAATTTAATGATGAATTAGTAGAAAATATTATGCCTATAAATTATATATTTTTCTTTCAATTATATTTAAAATCATAAATAATAATTATGTTATATAAAAATACCTCTATTGAGTCAAGTAGTTAGTCCAACACCTCACACCAAAAACCAAATCTGTAATGTACAGTTTTTCACAAATACCTCAAAGAACTACGCAATTTTCCATTCTGTGTGATGTTGGAAAGAATTTGTTATACTGTTTTATTTGTTTGTGCCCTCTACCCGATGTGGATCCTGCATGACATTTGGCAACCGTAGGGGATTGTAAGTATTGTTTTGCATGTGTGTTTACAATCTGCATTATTAATATCCAAACTTTTTTCTGTTAACAAACTAGCTTTTATAGTAACTTTTTTGTCTTATATTATATCTATTAAACATGTAGCCAGTCTTGTTGTGCTGTTCAGGTAAGATTCAAGTTCTTGTTTTTCTAAAAGTCTTTTTTAATACTTACAACTAGCTTTATTAAGCTTGGGCTAACTCCATAGTTGGATGATTTTCTCTTTAGTTTTAACTTGTTATCAATTAAGAAAATTTTCCAGATTTTCTTTTGATATTTGAAATACGCCTATTTGCTCAATAACTTACGCGTTAAGTCAATTTATGTTAAAGTTAAGAAACTTTTACAAAAGCTGGTTCTCGTCTGAATAACAAATTGTTATCTTGAGCTTTTCCTTACTTCGGAAGATATGGCCAACTGGAACAGTCAGTTGTTGTTAGGGACTGCTATATTTTATATTGCTGGTTTTAGGAAAAAGAGGATGGTCCTCTGTGCAAATTCTACGAAGTCATCATGGACCTCGGCTCAAATAACCAGTTTCTGAAGGAGCTGAATATGGCCAAAGACATTACGTTGTTCGCCCCCTCTAATGAGGCTTGGAACGAGCTGAGTGTACAAAACATTATTAGGTAAGTTTCACTTTGACCTGATTTTTTCTTATCGATCTTTTATATTAGTGAAAACCAACTGTATTTTTGTCCGACCACAAAAAAATTACTGACTAAACCAATGAAAAACAAAGCCCACCAATGTGCAATTAATCCTAATTTAAATCTTTGATGATATGGTAAAAAATTGACAATGGAAAAGCATTGCATGCTTCCTTATTTTGTAAGAAAGTGTCATGAATTACAAGTTTAAGCAAAAATACCCTGAAATTTCTAGGTGGTTTCTTAGTTGTTTTATCACATATAAAAAAGTCTTGTTATTGTTCCTCTTATAGAAACCATCAAAAACTCAAGGAAATTTTGAACTTGCATTTGGTACGAGAGAGACTGCCAATGGACGCTATAATACATAATAATATGAATCAGGTAAATTAAATAGTCTGTGTATGATACAAAATAATAATATTGTGAACAAATTGATTTGATTTTTCTTGTAAAACAGCGTTTGCCTTTAGCTTGATATCCGTGGTTAATACCAAAACAATTAAATTTCTATTAATCGACTTTAATTGTAAATAAGTTATTTCTGTAATTAATGTGTCTTGTAAATTTTATCGCCGTTTGCGCTGCCATTCGGAATCAGCTTCCCGGAACTGTACGTTGACCTTTTATGAAACTAAAATATATTTTCATCTTTAGTGTCATTTAGACTTGACTTTATTTAATTTGTTTTTGTTCTTCGTTATAATTCCACCTTTCCAGTCCTGGGAAATGTGCATGTTAAAGTAGACCATTATTTTTCATTGATTTTATTTTATTTGAAAAGGTAAGGTCCGATGAATGCATTTTTGATCCATTAAAAATGTAAAAATAAAGCATGTCGGTTCCTCGTACATCGTACAACAAGAGATTTTTTCTTTTTGAAATTCGTTTTGGTTCTTCAATCTGAAACAGAATTTTGGGCATGATATCATTCCTTTGTTAGTTAATTAAAACTTTCCGTTAGAAAACAATATAAAAAATAAGCAATAATTTATTCAGAAACATTGACTTTTGCGCCGTTATAAATATACTCGTATGTTTGGTATTTTGTTGTTGGTAAATCATATTCTACAGTTTTCTAAAAGAATTGTTTTTCTCGTAGATATATCAAGCTCCAACAGCATCTCCAAGAAAATATTTATATTTCAACGTGCTAACTCGTGGCAATAACAAAACTCTGACGGTTGAGGGCGGAGGTGTCAACGCAACTGTTATTCAGCCAAACATAGCTGCTACAAACGGTTTCGTCCACATTATAGATAGAGTATTAGGAGTACCTTACACAACTGTATTTGAAAAATTAAAGACAGACCCTATGTTAAAGTAAGTGATGGTTTCACTCTAACATCTAGTTTTAAAAAATATTGTAAAAAGTTGTTTTATATATAATAGTTGTTTCATATTTAACTTATGACTTTGCAGTATAACTTATAACCTTGGAAGAAGACAGGTTTTTAATCATCAACTAAAAGATATGGAACACCGGTATACGTACTTTGTACCGAGAGATCACGCTTGGCTCAAATTCCAAATTAGACATCCTTCCGCTTTTAAGGCTTTGTTTAAAGAAGACTATGGATATTTCGTAAGTGATTTGAAACATTTTATTTTCCAATGAAAAGTGGTAGTAATTATTTATTATAATAATGGTTACTACATAAATATTTTAATTGTCGGGCGAACAAGAAAGAATCTATGCAAAATATTCGATAAGTACCAATTCTTATTGCAGTCCAATGTATAAATAAGTTAGTTATTTATATTGCAATATATATGATATATATGTGCTTTGGAAAAAAATACTTATTTTAGACGTTCATAATGTTGTAGATTATTAGGGTATATATTATTTATTATTGAGTAACTTTTGAATCTTTGTATTAAATTTTAAATGACACATATCGTTTTGAATAATATATTTTTACTTTACATTTTATATATTAATGATTGGTGTTACTTGTTGGGGTACAACACAATGGGCAATAGCCTTAAAAATGTATAGTATGTTCTTTAAAATGTGAAGTGACATTGCATAGTTGTATGATTTCAGACGAAGCAGATACTAGAGAGGCACGTGATAAGAGCTGGGCGGGCGTACACTGTATCTGATTTGAAACTGCTTGCAAATGAAACACATCCCTTCGTACTGCCAACGTCACGCGATCCACTCAGGCTTCGAGTTAAAGAATCTGATAAAAGTAAGCTCTTAACGCTCCATTTACATCATTATCTCCATTCATGCGAGGGATTGAACTTAGTCGATTTATTTCAAATTGGATTTGTGTCTACCGCAGATTACTACGTGGAGTGGAATGGGCATTGGATTCATGTATTTAGACCTGATGTCGAGTGCACTAACGGAATCATCCACGTCATCGATGAGCCCTTTGTTCTGGAGAGCGACATTCGAGCCACCGGAGCCGCTGAAAAAACTCGTCTTACCTCCTCACTGTTCTTAATATTCCTTTCTTTTTGTTTCACCAGAATGTTAAAGAATTATTAATTGAAATTCAATTACATTTTTTGTCAGCACTATCATTAGTAACTGTAATATTTACAGTTCATGACCTTATAATTTATGTCGTGACTTAATTAGGTCAATAATTACGATTTTTTTTTTAGAATTGTTGCTTATTACTTAAAATTATCTATGGGATTTATGTAGTTACCATATTAATGTCGATCATACGATGGTTGTCAGTAATATTTGTGCTACTATATAAAGAATAGGGATTTCTTGCTATTCAAAAGTTGTCATAAGACATTGAACAATAGTCCACTGCCAATAGCAAATATCTGGTGTGTAGTAACAGATACTGGGTATGGATGGTGTCGTAGATATTAAGATTAATAATACCATAATCCTATGTATACTACATCATGCAATTAAAACTTGATATACCTATGACTTGATGAAGTCAATTTTCCAAAATTATTAAAAAATAAATTAGTATTTCATTTAATTTTAGAATTTAAAAAAAGCATTATCAAAGGTAAATTGATGCATATTGCATTTTATTAAATTTGGCCTGTTTGTGCCTTGATTTGAAATACGGTTATATTACATTTAGTAATTTATTTAAAATATAATTAATAATCCTATTTAAAAATACTTACTTGAGGAAGAATTTATATAAATGTCTTAGTTTAAATTGTCAATAATTTATCTTATACATTCCAAGTTGTATATAAGAATAATATTTACATTCATCTGAATATATTTATTAATGTTACCTATTACGCCGAGAAATAATGGTTTCCTTCCTAAATATTTCGAATATATTAATTAATTACAGTTTTTAAGAATTTGACGTCTGGACTGAATTGTTCACTTTAACAAAATGATGTACGAATATCGATGTATACTAAGAAGTGGTACATAAACGCACCGATGTCGATAAATATTGAATTATAATGTAATGGAATAGAAAGAATGTAATACTAGAAATAGACTTTTGATGTTAAAAATATCTATACATATAGTCGGCCCTATGTGCAATACATGCGTGTTTTGCATTTTCAAAAATACGACAAATATTACATACTGTTATTTTATTGACTGGCTTATTATGATGCAATTACTTTAAATTAATAAAATATTTTTAATAATGAATAAATACTTGGATTGTGGGGTATATAATTATTAAAATAATGGAATAAAATGTATATAGGTATGAATGTGCTTAATACTCTGACTGTGCATTTGTAAACCACCTTTGTTAACAGTTGTAAATAAAATTTGAGTAAGTTTTACCGTAGCAGATTAAATATCTTTGTAGTTTTAAATATGACTGAAATTTATTCATTTTGTAATATTTACCGCTTTTCGTAAAGTTAACTTTACCTGATTGTTAAACATTTTAGAAAATCGCAGTTTACATGTTTTTTTATATGTAATTGTATTAACATTTACACCACTTTTACAAACTATTGTCAAAAACCAAATAAGATTTTAATTACTGATAAAGTTGAGAACAAAAACAAAATGTGTGTTTAACCAGTTGCTTACATAACTTCACATAATATTAATAATAGGTGTCCGAGTGTTTAAAGCCAAAGCTAATGCTGTTTCAGCTGGTATTATAGTTTAAGATATTGATGTTACAATATTTTTGAGGTTGAGTCGTAGTCAGTTGTATTAGATTTTTCAATAGAACTTATAATCGTGTAAGAATGGAAGTTAAAAATTAGTGCTAACTTAACATAAACAATTCCGAAGACAATATAATTTTGGCCAAATATTAAACCAAATATTTGGTTAAGGAACAATGTCGGAATTTCATTGACTAGTGATATCTTTTATCTCAAATAATATCTCAAATTAGTCAAATTGTGACAAGCGATGTTTCATAAAAAGAATTTATGTATAAATATAGGCATTAAAATTATGATAGACTTTAATTATTTTCATAACTCCTTTACCAGAACCATTAGGTATTCATTGAATTTAACTTAATACAATTAAAGGTTTAATGTGCCTATAAATGTACTTCAAAGTTTATTTTACAACAGTATTAGAAAACTTTATCTTTAAGACGAGCGAGGCTTTATATAAATTAAACTAAGTTCAATGCTGGTTTTAGGAATTTAATCAGAATGGAACAAAGGTCTCCCTCTTAATGCTTAAAGGTCGCCTATGAAAGAGAAGAATTTTCCGCGCTTATCCCTTTGATGAATGCCCTACATCACAACTCCATTCGGATACATTGTTATCGCGCGGGCGGTTTGGTGGCGACTCAAGGACGACACACAATCAACTGTATTATAAATAAAAATAATTAATTATTTACTGTTATTTATTACCATTACGTTTGAAGTTCACCGCGCCGCTCGCAGGCCTATAGTTTTATTATTTAGTTTGTCTCTTGGTCTCTGCAGCCACATGAAACAATAGGCACAAAAGAAAACTATTATAAAAAGTCATGTGTAGCAAAAAAAAATTGCTATGATTTCCATAATTATTGAAGTACACCGCACAACCCGCAGATACCTATCTGGTTCATCTTCTGGAATTACACCTGAATGTAACAATGGGCATGGCAAATACTGTTTTCTGGTGCTATAACGCTGCATTTTTAGACACTGATTTTTTATATATGTTAAATCTGTTCGGTCGGTCAGTCGGCCACGTGCTTGCTCTTGAAGTAGTGCTCATTAAATAAACTGACCTCTGCTGTGTTTCCTGGACTACGGATTGGATAAAAAGGTGTTTTTGCATTGTATATCAGGTGAGTATTTTTAACCTTCTTATTTCTGTTTTTTATTTTTTATTACTATATATATTTAATAAACTATGAAACGATTAATTTAAATACATATGTGACTTAACGAACATTTAAAAAGCAACAAAGTCTGTGTTGTGCATAATATAAACAGAGATGTACAAAATGGTTTTAAAAAAGCATTTAAATACAAAATGCAAAATACTTTTCAGATTTACTATTTCAAATGCAAAATACTAAATAGTTTTGCTTTTTGTATTTCAAATGCTAAATGCAAAAAAGGTATTTTCAAAATACTTTTTCAAAATAAAATACCCCCTGACCATTTCACAGATATTTTTATTTATTATAGGTACATATTTACTTATCATACATGAGTAATAGCGACACACAATGCCGAGCCGAAAAACAAACGTCTAATAACATATGACATATGATTACACTTTTCTTATTAAAACTAATAACAACCGGAACTGGACTGGTATTGTTAAAAAGTGATAAAAATAAATATCATTGTTTATTTATTACGCTTTTTAACAATACCGGTTGTTCGAATACATCACCACTCATTTTTCTTCTGTGAGGTCTCATTATCATCCCACCATACGAAAAAAGTCTTTCTACTGGTGCCTGAACTTGGTAAGGATGTGTTGTATTTAAAAAATACTTTTTTTTCTGTAGGATAAGCATTTAGCATCTCCAGACTTGTGCTCTCATCCTTTAAATATTGCAGGGTTTCCAGATCTATTGTAGTATTATTAGCACTACCACCCTCACTGGTTGCCGAGGAATCTGAATCCTGGAACATGTAATAAGACTCGCTTTTTTTCTCTTTTTCTTTCCGATGTCTGTGATGGGAGGCAACTTTTTAAATTTTCATTTTCAAATTTCCTGAGTTCTTGAATAAACAGCTCCTTAAGATGCTCCTTCTTATTTTTAGGCACCCACTTTAATTTGAAAAATGGATACGATATTGCTGCCAGAATGCTGTCCTTGGATCTTGGGTTATCTAAATCAAATTTTTCGAAACGATTTTGAATACTTTCCTTTATTATTTCAATTAACGGCCCGCAATAAACTGGGTTGTCCAAAGGTTGTAGATATTAACACTAAGTTCAGTTATTATAGTATTTTTATTGGCAGTTTATTGTAATAGGTATAAAACTTAAAATCATTTTAAGTTAGTCGACGTCTTTTCTTTTTAGTATGCATTTTACTTGTATTTCAGTAAGTACTTACATTTTTTTGCTAAGTAGAAATTGTTAGACACCAGGCAAATCCACCAAGTCACGTCTATTTAGATTATCTAAATTATTTTGTAGTACTTAACCGTTCCAGGTATAGTGCATACATAACCCTTTCAGTATTATGGAAATAATAACAACACTTCAATATCAGAAAAGTAGGTAATCAAATTAGTAACTACTTCACCAGCACCAGAAAATAATAAACTCGTCGTGAAATCAAATCGTCGTTATCAACGGCTATGCGTTTCATATCCATAAATTCATAGCCATAGTTAATGTTCACCGTTTTCGTTGGAAATTGACACTTGTCAGACATTACTTGACATAAGGCGCGCACTTTGACCAAAGAAGAAAAAGATGTCGCGCATGGTTAGCAGACGCCTCTCTCGGTCGAATTCGGCAATACAAGCGTTTTGTTTGGTTGACTGGTAATGTTGGCTAAACTTAATCACAAAGTATTTTGCATTTTGATATTAATATTAAAAATACAAAATGCATCTCGAAAGGCATTTCAAATAAAATACAAAATACTTTTCACTGAAAGGTATTTAAATACAAAATATAAAATAGGTTTTTTGCATTTTCTATTTGCATTTAAAATAGAAGTATTTCAAATAAATCACATCTCTGAATATAAATATGAATACTTCACGAAAGTAAAAATAAATGACATTTTTACCTATAGCTTCTGTTGAAGTAGAGAAATCTTTTTCTTATTTGAAATGGTTTTTTCCAGTAGACGTCACAAATTAAAAGAAAATAGCATTTAAATGATTTCGATAATTTATTTAATTAGTTAAAGATTTTTACTAAAAAATACTAATTTAACGCTATTTAAATGTCGGGTACGGGTAGGACATATGAATACGTCCTCGAAAATTATGTTGCGCCCTGGTACGGGCGGCAATAAAAATATAGTAATATGAAATGACCGTCTCCGGGAGTGACGTATTGATATGTCCTATAGTCCGTTTTTTTTAGCATTAGAAAGAACAAAATTTAGGTACTTTATTGTACACATATAATGTAACAAACAAAACGTAACATCGTGAAAAGTTTACACTAAAAAGTACCTTAAGAAGCAGAAGTTGCAAACTTGTGGAATGAAACGTTGGTCAGTTTGACACGACAAAATTAAAAAGTACATGCCCATGTTGTAATACGTACCATATTAGGTGATTTTTGTTGTAAAATTAATGGATGAATAAATAAAAGTTTAAAATATACGTGTATAAGGAAGATATAATATTGACAGACGGTACAAAAGAATTACAATTGATTTAGTTTTAAAAAGATTTGTCAAAGTCATATAGAATTTAGATTACAAAAAGGAACTAAAAAGTATTAATATAGTAGGTATACAAAAGAGTATTCCAACAATTTTCAAAATGGTTGCTTAACATGGCCGCCATTTGCAACAATACCGGCAAATGTCAACGTCACTGGCATCACGAAAGCGATTGCGAGTAGCTGTGCATCTATCTGTTTTGACTATTTTCACAATTTTCTTTGGTTTATTGTTAAGTTATTGTTAAGCTTTTTGTTAAAAGTTTTTGTTGTTATTTATTCTGTTCAACAATGGACGAGCCTGAAGCCGGTCCAAGTCGACTGCAGCACAAGGTTCTAAACCCTCCTGTATTTACTTCGCCAAAGAGAAAAAGACCGAAACAAAATCCGCTCAGCGCAAGTGAAAAACAAGTAGTCCTGAACATTCATAAAATGGTATTGGAAATGTGGCCTAAGGACGAGTACCCCAGGAAAGTGGATGTGGTCTATAAGACAGCTGTTACAGCAGGAATATCGAAAGCCACTGTCTACAACATATTAAAAGAAAAAGAAAGAAGTGGCGATGTGCAATCTCCGCCTCTTCGTCAAAGAAAACCATACAAGTTTTCTAATATGGACGAAATTATTCTATCTGGAATTCGAAGGAAAGTGCATGGCTTTTTTTTCAAGAACGAAATACCAACACTTGACAAAGTGTTGGCAGAAGTAAATAATGACGACTCATTGCCTAACATGTCCAGAAGTACGTTGCACAAAGTATTGTGCCAAAAACTCCAATTCAAATATGCTAAAAGGAATCGCAAAAGTGCCTTAATTGACGCAATGAAATTGTCCTATGGAGGCTTCACTATTTAAGAGAAATAAGAAAATATAGAATCGAGGGAAAACAGATTTATTACCTGGATGAAACCTGGGTAAATGAAGGTGCGTATTTATTAAACTACCTATAACCTTTTATCATTTTGTTCGTAATGGGCAGATTTGTATATATCATTGGTACAGTTGCAATGCAAAAATTGTAAGGTTGACTCAACTTCATCTTGTTACGCTCGATGATGTCTTTCACTTACTACGCTGGCTCAGCGACCCAAAGTGGATCTTGGCCTCCGACATCAAAGAACGCCACTCCGGTGTGGTTTATTTTGTTTTGTGTTGTCGTATACTGCACATATACTATTATTAATATTACATATTATACCTATATAAAATTTGTATTTATTCATATTTTTTTACAGGCCACACAAAGTCTTCAGTCTGGCAAGATACTCGAATAAAATCAAATAAAGAAGCTCATCGTGAGGGGTTGACAACAGGCTTAAAAAATCCATCCGGCAAAGGGAAAAGATTAATCATTTTACACATTGGTAAGGTCAATTTTTAATTTTTTAAGCTGCATAAAGGCCTCTGTGGCCAAAATGTCTACTTTGACTATTTTAATTTATAACATGACGCTGTATTCATAGATAAACTTGTTTCTTGCACTGCTGTGCCTATGCGGAGGACGTGGATTCAAGTTTTCCCACCCAAGCGGATCAATGACTGAATTTCTTCAATTTAAAAATCTTAAATCTACATTATTTGTAATTAAGTCTATTTTGCAAATAAATTTTATAATAAAATTGGTTTATTTATTTTAGGATCATCAGATGGATTTGTGGATTGTGGCGATTTGGTTTTCGAAGCCAAAAAGGAAGAGGGAGATTATCATTCTGAGATGGATGCCCACAATTTTGAAAAATGGTTCTCGGGCCTCTCAGATAAAATACCAAAGGGCTCGGTAATAGTGATGGATAACGCTCCGTATCATTCGAGGAGAAAAGACCAAATCCCTACCACCAAAACGAGGAAAACTGACATTCAAAATTGGTTAAAGGAAAAAAACATTCCATTCAAAGAAAATGAAGTGAGAGCGGAGCTATTATCAAAAGTCAAAATACACAAACATTTATACCAGTCATACGTAATTGATGAAATGGCAAAGGAGATGGGATTTACAGTGGTGCGGTTACCCCCGTATCACTGTGAACTTAATCCGATAGAATTAATCTGGTCTCAAGTAAAAGGGTACATTGCAAAGCACAACAAAGATTTTAAAATGGCAACGGTTAAAACTTTAGTACCAGTTGCCTTTTCAGAAATTAAAGCAAGTAATTGGGTGTCCTGTATTCAGCATGTAATTAAGGAAGAAGAGAAAATGCTTAAATTAGACACTTTAATAGACGATACTGTAGAAAAATTTGTAATTAATGTAGGGGAATCATCCGATTCTTCATCTTCCGATGATGATTAAATTATGATAATGTTTAATTTATATAGAATATATTTTGTTTTATTACTATGATCTATAATTTCATCCAACTTGCTCATAATTCGACTCACCCTTTTATCACAGTAGGACGATGACTGTACTTGCTCGTGGTTCCATCGTGTTAGTCCCCCGTAGGTACTATGAGCAAATTTTACCCGAGGAGGAGAAAAGTTGCTCATGGTACCCCACGAGGGACTAAAACTGGGGGACTACGGGCTAGTACCGCTTTGATCATTTGATTATCAAGACGGAACGTCTTGATATATTAATGTCTTTCGAGCTTTTTGGGAGAGCTGATTAACAAAAAAGTAGGTAATGGAGTTTACGCAACTTAATATTCTATTCGTCATCTAAGAAATTAAAATGACCTCATTTACTTAATCAGCTACCCCAAATTAAAATAACGCCAATGTCGAACATTGGGCCTTCACCCTGCACATTTTATGAAGATAAGTAGGTACATAGAGAGACCTACATTTTATATTTTTTTGCTTGCAAAAAAAGGTTGTCCACCACTACTTCTTTGTTTACATAATTTCTAATGCTAAAAAAAACGGACTATAGTTAAAGTGTACGCGCCCGTCACATGTTGCATATTTAGAAAATGAACTCCTCGGTAAACAGGTTAAGAAAAAAACTGGTTGGTTGCCTGTAAAGTCGGTATACGGGCGAAAGTTTTACGTGACAACGACTTTGAGTGGTAAAATAATTTTAATGTGAATATTCATTCGTATAGTAGGAAGAAGGATGAAATAATAGTAACAATTTAAAACATTTATTTATACAAAGAATTATATTTAAAACATTAATTTATAGGCACGCGTCCCTTCCACTTTTTATGTCTGTCTCTCTCGCTCTTAGGCGGGCTAACCATGCCCGAGTGGAAGGGACGCGTGCCTCTCACTCGCTCTCATTGTAAGCGCATAACGTGAGCGGAGCGTAACGCAGTTTCTTGAAGTGTCACCCGGCAAACCAATTTATAAGACGTTGTCACGTCAAAATTGCTGCGTTCAATTGTTATTGGAGTGCAGATTTATTTGGTATCTATTTTGCAACTAACTTTATAATGATTTTATCTAACTCTAAAATGTTTGTATTATTTTAGAGATTGCGCCATGTTAAACAGAGCTGACAATTAAAATTGTCAGAATCATCACGTCATTCGTAAGTATTTTTTAGATTTACTAAAAATGAAACGTATTTTAACAAAAAAATATTTTTTACCAATGAGCCTTAAGTCTTTTCTTACAGATTATATAATAACTTAAACGAAGGATATACTGATTATCAAAATCACCATCGGTAAAAGCAAACTATATAATATATAGTATATTTTGATTACACCTTTTTGGAATATAGACATAGACTTAGTGGAAAGATCACATCACTGAAATAAAAAAACATTAACAGCATTGAGAATAGAAATACAAAATATTATACAAATAAATATGTTATTAAGATTAAATAGAAAAAAGATTAGAAATAGAAATAGAAATCTTTATTTG
The DNA here is from genome assembly GCA_927399485.1 of Calamotropha paludella. Taxonomy (NCBI): domain Eukaryota; kingdom Metazoa; phylum Arthropoda; class Insecta; order Lepidoptera; family Crambidae; genus Calamotropha; species Calamotropha paludella. The sequence continues at coordinate 13,292,766 of OV656809.1, forward strand.
TGAATTACAGGTATGTGAACATTATTGTTATATATACATTTTTTTTTTTTTTTAATGCTGGTGTACGATATTATTTTTGTATCACTGTAATTCCACCTTAGTCAAGGTATACAAATATTAATTAAGTGGTAATATTAATAAAAACATTTCATAACATTTTACGGAATCATTAAAGCATAAAACAAGAATAGCATTAAACAATAACATGTCAGGATAATATAGACTAAGACCAATATAAAAATTAAAATAATTATGTTAGTATTCATACACTACGGATCAACATGTCTACATATCTACGGATTCATTCCAACTTATCAAATTCCTTCAGGTAAACGTCGTCAAAAAATTCTTTCGTAGAGTAATATGCTTTATCTAACAGTACTTTCATTAAGCGTGCTTTAAAAAGATGCAATGGCAAGCCTTTGAAAGATTCAGGTAATTTATTATATATTTTTTGAGCTATGCCAAAGAAGCTATTTCTGTAAAGTGCTGTTTTGCAATGTCTTGAACACAGTCTATTTCCGTATCTGTGGCTTTTGTGTGGATTTGTTTCAGAGAATGATACAAATAATTCTCTATTGACATGCACATACACCGCCACCTCGTAGATATAAAGGCATGGTAAGTATTTTTAACTTTTTGAATTCTGGTTGACAGCTGTCAGTTGGTTTCATACCTTTGATGGCTCTGATGCACCTTTTTTGTGATTTAAACACGATGTCTTTATTAACTGAGTTGCCCCAGCAGATGATTCCATATCGAAGCACAGACTCCACATAACCATGGTAGGCTATTACTACAGCATCTTTGTTGGTCACTCTTGAAAGCTTTTTTAATGCAAAAACAAAAGTGTTTAACCTTCGTATCAGGTGTTCTGTGTGTGATTTCCAGTTAAATTGAAAGTCTATCATAAGTCCTAAGAATTTAGTTTCGTTAACCGATTCAATTACCTCCCCATTAGATAAATTATTATAATAGAAAAATACTAGAAAAAATCGACTCGGGTCACAAGTGAATCTCAGGCGGGAATCGAACCCGCAACCTTTGGAAATCCGGTCCAATGCTCTCCCAATTGAGCTACCGAGCCTTGCGAACACTCGTCGAAATTTTCTAGTACATTCCTGATTTTACGCTGTAGGCCAGCGTTGTTTCATCAATGAGAGGAACATCCTCTCGTATTCGAAAGAAACATTTTTACAAATGTTTGGTCAATCGATTAAGATGAAACAGCCATGTTAGATTTATATTTTTTTTATATATTTTATGCATTTTCAATGCGATCTTATCAGATAAATTATTATAATAGAAAAATACTAGAAAAAATCGACTCGGGTCACAAGTGAATCTCAGGCGGGAATCGAACCCGCAACCTTTGGAAATCCGGTCCAATGCTCTCCCAATTGAGCTACCGAGCCTTGCGAACACTCGTCGAAATTTTCTAGTACATTCCTGATTTTACGCTGTAGGCCAGCGTTGTTTCATCAATGAGAGGAACATCCTCTCGTATTCGAAAGAAACATTTTTACAAATGTTTGGTCAATCGATTAAGATGAAACAGCCATGTTAGATTTATATTTTTTTATATATTTTATGCATTTTCAATGCGATCTTATCAGATAAATTATTATAATAGAAAAATACTAGAAAAAATCGACTCGGGTCACAAGTGAATCTCAGGCGGGAATCGAACCCGCAACCTTTGGAAATCCGGTCCAATGCTCTCCCAATTGAGCTACCGAGCCTTGCGAACACTCGTCGAAATTTTCTAGTACATTCCTGATTTTACGCTGTAGGCCAGCGTTGTTTCATCAATGAGAGGAACATCCTCTCGTATTCGAAAGAAACATTTTTACAAATGTTTGGTCAATCGATTAAGATGAAACAGCCATGTTAGATTTATATTTTTTTATATATTTTATGCATTTTCAATGCGATCTTATCAGATAAATTATTATAATAGAAAAATACTAGAAAAAATCGACTCGGGTCACAAGTGAATCTCAGGCGGGAATCGAACCCGCAACCTTTGGAAATCCGGTCCAATGCTCTCCCAATTGAGCTACCGAGCCTTGCGAACACTCGTCGAAATTTTCTAGTACATTCCTGATTTTACGCTGTAGGCTGTAATTTTTTCTAGTATTTTTCTATTATAATAATTTATCTGATAAGATCGCATTGAAAATGCATAAAATATATAAAAAAATATAAATCTAACATGGCTGTTTCATCTTAATCGATTGACCAAACATTTGTAAAAATGTTTCTTTCGAATACGAGAGGATGTTCCTCTCATTGATGAAACAACGCTGGCCTACAGCGTAAAATCAGGAATGTACTAGAAAATTTCGACTCGGGTCACAAGTGAATCTCAGGCGGGAATCGAACCCGCAACCTTTGGAAATCCGGTCCAATGCTCTCCCAATTGAGCTACCGAGCCTTGCGAACACTCGTCGAAATTTTCTAGTACATTCCTGATTTTACGCTGTAGGCCAGCGTTGTTTCATCAATGAGAGGAACATCCTCTCGTATTCGAAAGAAACATTTTTACAAATGTTTGGTCAATCGATTAAGATGAAACAGCCATGTTAGATTTATATTTTTTTATATATTTTATGCATTTTCAATGCGATCTTATCAGATAAATTATTATAATAGAAAAATACTAGAAAAAATCGACTCGGGTCACAAGTGAATCTCAGGCGGGAATCGAACCCGCAACCTTTGGAAATCCGGTCCAATGCTCTCCCAATTGAGCTACCGAGCCTTGCGAACACTCGTCGAAATTTTCTAGTACATTCCTGATTTTACGCTGTAGGCTGTAATTTTTTCTAGTATTTTTCTATTATAATAATTTATCTGATAAGATCGCATTGAAAATGCATAAAATATATAAAAAAATATAAATCTAACATGGCTGTTTCATCTTAATCGATTGACCAAACATTTGTAAAAATGTTTCTTTCGAATACGAGAGGATGTTCCTCTCATTGATGAAACAACGCTGGCCTACAGCGTAAAATCAGGAATGTACTAGAAAATTTCGACGAGTGTTCGCAAGGCTCGGTAGCTCAATTGGGAGAGCATTGGACCGGATTTCCAAAGGTTGCGGGTTCGATTCCCGCCTGAGATTCACTTGTGACCCGAGTCGATTTTTTCTAGTATTTTTCTATTATAATAATTTATCTGATAAGATCGCATTGAAAATGCATAAAATATATAAAAAAATATAAATCTAACATGGCTGTTTCATCTTAATCGATTGACCAAACATTTGTAAAAATGTTTCTTTCGAATACGAGAGGATGTTCCTCTCATTGATGAAACAACGCTGGCCTACAGCGTAAAATCAGGAATGTACTAGAAAATTTCGACGAGTGTTCGCAAGGCTCGGTAGCTCAATTGGGAGAGCATTGGACCGGATTTCCAAAGGTTGCGGGTTCGATTCCCGCCTGAGATTCACTTGTGACCCGAGTCGATTTTTTCTAGTATTTTTCTATTATAATAATTTATCTGATAAGATCGCATTGAAAATGCATAAAATATATAAAAAAATATAAATCTAACATGGCTGTTTCATCTTAATCGATTGACCAAACATTTGTAAAAATGTTTCTTTCGAATACGAGAGGATGTTCCTCTCATTGATGAAACAACGCTGGCCTACAGCGTAAAATCAGGAATGTACTAGAAAATTTCGACGAGTGTTCGCAAGGCTCGGTAGCTCAATTGGGAGAGCATTGGACCGGATTTCCAAAGGTTGCGGGTTCGATTCCCGCCTGAGATTCACTTGTGACCCGAGTCGATTTTTTCTAGTATTTTTCTATTATAATAATTTATCTGATAAGATCGCATTGAAAATGCATAAAATATATAAAAAAATATAAATCCCCATTAGATCTTAATTCTATATTTGGTAATACAGTATGTTCATGCATTCATGCATGTCAACCCTGGTGTCGTCGTCCCGAATGTGCCTGCGCCATTACAATTTATACCCATTAGCATATGATCAACTTGGTACAGAAATTAGCGCGCTTCGACTGGGGATTACCATCTAATAAGATTTTCCGGGATAATAAAGTGGTATACAGGGCGTCCCAAACTTATGGGACATGAAGGGGAAGTACCTTAAATATCGTAGATAGTGAAATTTGCTCAAAGAAGACTTTATGTTATTTTTAAAAGTTAGTAATTCTGCATTTATAGATTTTCTAAAAATTACTTGATTCGTCTGGGAATCGAACCGACTTAAATGTCAAAAAAAATCACCCTACTTTTATGATGCCAATCGAAAGAATAGCTAAAAAATAATAACTATGCTTAAGTTACATGGTTTTTTAAAAGAAAGGAACAACGTGAAATTAATATTTTAATCAAATTAAAAACATACATGAAACTGCCGTAGTCAATTAAGTAGGTATTTTTTTGTAAATTAATTAATTAAATGCTCAAAATGTGATCCCTCTTGTCTTACGCAAATCTCCAATCTTTTAATGAGTCCGCTGCCTGTTGAATTTCTTATCATTTTATGGTGAACACTCGATGTGATATGGCACAATTCTGTTTGCAACTCGCCCACGTTCTCGTATCGCTTTTTGTATAGCATATCTTTCACGTATCCCCAAAAGAAGAAATCTAATGGTGTAAGGTCCGGGGATCTGGCCGGCCATCTAATCGGTCCATTTGTACCAATCCATGTAGGAAAACATTCATTTAGAAAATCTGCTACTCTCCGACTATTATGAGCCGGAGCTCCATCTTGTTGGAAAATTAAGTTTTCTTGCTCCGCCGCGGAAAGATTTCTTATCTTATCCCTTAAAATTTGAAGTATTCCTAAATACTTTTCCGTGTTCAAGGTTCCTTGGTAAAAATGGATTAAGAAAACCCGGTTTTTTAAAAGTCCGCACCAACAGTTGAGTGAAAAACGCACTTGGTTATTCGTTTCAGTGACTCGTAGGGGATTTTCTTTAGACCAAATACGATTATTGTTGCGGTTATACATACCGTTATTGCTAAAGTTAGATTCGTCTGTCCAAATAATATTATCCAAAAAATTTGGATTTTCGAGCAAGCGTGCCTGGATATCAAGACAGAAATTTCTTCTCCTTTCTGTATCGCCCGGAAGTAATTTTTGAACCAATCGTCCTTCAACATAACTCTTAAAACCGTGTTTTTTTAATACACGGTGTATTTTGCTTTTCGAAACTCCAATTTCATGTTCTCCTTCTCTCACCGATGCTTTCGGAAAAGCCGAAAAGTAAATTAAAATACCAAGTTCTTCGTCGTTGATCGTACGGTTTTCTTGCTGTGGTTCTCTTGGGCGTTTATCGAAACGTCCCAGAGTTTTCAAATTGTTCACAAGCCTTTTCAAAACTTTACGAGACGGTAATTGTCTATCAGGATATTTTACGCTATACCACCGCAAACTTCTAGAGATATCTTTATCATTCAAAAAATATGCTTCCATTAGATCAAAACTTACTTGATATGCCATGTTCGCAATAAATTAACACAATAACACTTGTGTAAGTGAATTAAGACTAAACAGATCAATATCCGAAAAATAAACGCTCGCACAGCCTGTTCCATTTTCAAATTTAAGAACAACATTATTTTCGTTTTAAATTTGCCTTCAACGCTCGCACAGACTGTTCCATTTTCAAATTTTAGAACTACATTAATTTATTATTTTTAGCTATTCTTTCGATTGGCATCATAAAAGTAGGGTGATTTTTTTTTTTGACATTTAAGTTGGTTCGATTCCCAGACGAAGCAAGTAATTTTTAGAAAATCTATGAATGCAGAATTACTAACTTTTAAAAATAACATAAAGTCTTCTTTGAGCAAAATTCACTATCTACGATATTTAAGGTACTTCCCCTTCATGTCCCATAAGTTTGGGACGCCCTGTATAAACTTGTATTATTTTTTGCGTATTTTGTCGCCATTCAATGAATTTCAATAAATGTCATTAGAGTGACTATTCCAAGCATATTCTAGGTATATTTATTAATATGATGGTCACCCACCAATCTGGTAGCTCGCGTGGTTGATTATCGCTCATTCTTCCTACGATGTTTTCGTCTACAGAGAAGGCACGTACCTCAACATTCTGGACATTAATAGAAATGATGGTAACAAATAATGGTAAATTCCCAATTTTAGAAAACAGACGAGTAATTATCCGTTTTATTATTACAGAAATCAATTAGTAAATATCTATGTTACATATGTATATGTATTATTATCCCTTATTTTAGTATCCATAACACAAGCCTTACCGTAGTTAGTTTGGGCTAGGGTGATTGGTGTAACTATAAGAAATATTATTAATACTATTACATTTTAGAGTAGGTACTATTCTCTATGAGGAACCTGTATTATTTCGCGTGTTCATACATCTGTATGTATGTCCGCGGCTTTGTTTAGATACTCTTAATACTGAAAAACACTAGTTTGATATGGGTAAACATTACTCACGCGCAAAAAGTGGAATAAATATTATGAAGAATATATTTTAAAGTATCTCGACAACACTTAAAGTGACACAAATAGGCATAGGGCCTTTCTGCAGCATTGAGAAGAATCAGATTATGCAACTTATTATGGGCAACCGTCTAAGCGAATCAAAAAATACCGGTTAATTTAACCAGGATTTCTACATACCAAGAGTTTTGTTTACTGCGATTGTGGATTAGGCATCCAATCCACAATCGCAGTTTCCACCTGGGACTATACATATATAATCAGCCCGGAGGAACTGAGATTACTCAAGCTAAGTGGACTTTGGAGTTTCTGAAAAAAAAATAGTTATTCTAATTTGGGCCCGAGTCACAATAGATCTTTCAGGTTGCAGCGATTACGGTTCCATTTGTAAAGTGGGGTTTCGTAAAATTGGTATACCGCATACAGAATAGCATATATACGAATTTAAGAGAAAAATACAAAATATTTTCAAAATAATGAGAAATAAATTTTTTTACTAACTTTTATTACTTTGGGAAGTAATAAGAAAAACTCAAATAACGTGTTTGTAGTACTTAGACGGTTTTTCTACTTTTGAGTCTCATTTATGTTTTAAGGCGACGGAATATAAGTTGATATTCAAGTAATGCTCGAAGATTACTATTATAAACGAATTATTGATACAGTTAATAATATTCACAGTTTCAAAGCAAACAATAATGACGCGCAATAAAAATCATAAAAAGTTGAAAATATGGTTCATACTTTCATTTCTAAAACAATTAATTTATAATTAATAATCTTTAAAATATTTTCAGTTTTAGTTTTTTTAACATTTATATAGGTAATTGTAGTTGTTTACTAAAATTTTCCGACAGAATTTGTAAAAGTCTGTGCTTTTCTAGGGTGCAAGCATACATCATACCAAATTTTATCAAAATCTGTTCAGCAAACAGAGTTACATTCGTATGTTCAATATTTCTGTATATAAGATTACGATATATATAGCACAGTTGGTCATGTGATCGGCGTAGATAAATCAGCATTATGTCTTTAAATTACCAAGAAATCATTTACGAATAGAAATAAAAAGCACCAATAAGGGTGTATTGATTTTTATCATATCAATAATAATAGGATAATCATGTCAATACAACATAGTCCCAATTTTGATTTATTATGCGACAAACAATTGAAAAAACACTGTCCTCAAAAGATATTTCATTTTCAGAACAACCTTCACATACCTTCTTAAAATGCGGAAAAAATCTGTGATACTCGTGGCCTTTAAAGTTGGCAGCTTTATCTGTACAAGTAAAAGTTGCTATCGCGTCTGAATTATTCAGTTTCAGAACATGTGGCGTTGCATGAAGATCTATTATAGAAAAATTTGTAGCACAAACGATATTGTAAAGTGTGCACATTAAAAAAGATACAGTCAAACCTCTTCGCACAGATGTCTTAATACAGTGGCAAAGCTCTCACTTTGAGTACAGTTTATTGCAAGTTCATCATCATATCAGCCGTACGACGCCCACTGCTGGACATAGGCCTCCCCCAAGGATCTCCACAACGGTCGGTCCTGTGCTGCCCGCATCCAGCGTTTTCCCGCGACCTTAACCAGATCGTCGGTCCACCTCGTAGCGGGCCTACCCACTGAGCGTCGTCAGTGGGTAGGCCCTTGCAAGGTTATAAGTATTCAATGTAAATGTTCATAATTTAATATCTTTATATATCAAAATTCCCTGCAACAGTGTTGGCCGCTATGAAATCCGAAACTACTTCAAGGATTTTGATTTATTTTTAATAACACAGCAACGCGTAGCCTGGTCAGCTAGTAATATATAAAATAGTATACTACTCGTATATGTGTATTTTAAAAAAAAAAAAAAATATTAAAATATACAACACTTTATAACCTTTTGTTCATGAGAGAATAAGTAAAGAAATTATTTAATTATATATTTAGAAACTTACGTTCATATTTATTGTAATAAAACGTATAGAGTAAACTCTCAGTGAAGTACAGTAAATGTATGTATTAGCTTCGATAAATTATTGAACAACTGTATATGACAAAAATATCAGAATTAGTATTTTAATGATACTTAACCCTCCAATATATGAAAACTACGTACATTTTATTAAAACAACGAAGGTAATTAAAGATTTATGAGGCTATTAACAATGATAAAGGCATAATCATATCGATAAACGAAATAGTGACATTTTTTTGCATATGAAATAGGTTTGATAGTCAGCTCAGACATGTTCTTTTTTGTACGTCTATGTATCACACCAGACTATTATTATTTATAGAGCGAAGCTCTCTTTTAGGCAACTCATAAATTTCACTTATCTCCCTTCTGCAACTGAACGGTTGAACCGATTCAAACGAATTTTGGCATTAACATACATGATTATAACCTGACGGATATAGGCTATGTAAAAAAATATAGACTTTACCATGGAGGAATAATCACCGAAAGAAAAGCTGATCACAGCCAAATCGCTGAGACTACATTGATGAAATTTGGCGCCAAAACTCAAATCGTGGTCGTGATTAATGTGCAAAAAAAAGTTTTGAAATCGAACATACCATCTAAGAATAATCACCCTTCAAAAATCTAATTGCTTCGCTCAGTATTTGCAAACAGCAGCATGTATTGCAGGCCTAGTATTTATAAAGTAAATATTAAATGATTTGCATTTCTTGATTAATATTACTTCAATCGAATTCGATTCAATAGTATTAAACTGAGCTATTCTCTAAAAAAGGAATCAAGTCCATTAGCAAAGTGAGCATCGTACTAATTTTCTTAAAAATATGCGCCTTTTTTAGTTTCTCAAAAATAAAAAAACGGTAAAAATAATGTTTAAATTAAAAATAATGTATTTTATTGAAATAATTAAATTCAATTAAACTTACCATACAATATGCGAAAAAGCTTTAAACTGAAACACTACACCTCCCTTTTAGCAGTTATTAAAAGATAACATAAATAGGTATGGCGTTGTTGAAGATTAAGCCACAGTAAATACAGAACAGTAGTTTATCTAAGGCCGCCCGCCGAGATATTAGCCTACTCTTGCGTTGATCCCCAGGGTTCTCACTTTTACTTTTAGTTAATATTTTCGAACAAGCAGCACTTGATCTAAATTTATGTAATAAAAAGCATATTATGATTGAATATTTGTTTGCGAAATCGTTATTGAGGCACCCGAAAACACTACAATATTATTTTCCCCTTTTTGAAGTCATGATACTCGTAATAATTAATATTATGGTAAGTGGCCGGCGAGAGTTGACGATCGCGAGCGGTCATGTGACGTACGCGCATGCTCACAGTCGCGCGGCACAGCCCGTACTGCCGCCACCTTATTCCCCCATATATTATGCTAGCGTGTGCGTGAAATCGCGTGCCGACACGGCGCGCGGCGCGCACGCACACATTCAAACCGAGAGCGGCACGTTTGTATGAAGATATTTTACCACGTTTTTCTTATCTCACTTTTCTTATTTGTTTGTCTGTCCGGGCAAAATCTTGCAACTTAAATTTGAGGCACTTTCCGATAAGCTAGAAAGCTGAAACTTTCAGGATAGTTCAGAACCCGATGACAATGAACTCTAAAGCAACTTTCAACTTTCCAGATGCACTTTCAGGTCCACTTTCGGCAACTTTCACTTTTGTATGGGGCTTATCCGATTGTTGCGTAACACATGGTTACTTCGTTGAGTTAATAATTAAAAAGAATAAAATAATTATACTAGATTTAAAAAATCTAAAAATGCCACGTTTTTCAATGTCCTAAAAAGAATAAAATAACCCTGCGGGGCAAAGCGAGGGGCCACTCAAAACGTGGGGGCGCATCTTTACAATAATCGGCATCAATGCATGTCATTCATCTCTTTAAAATCTCCTCTTAGTAATATGCGCCCCCACGTTTTGAGTGGCCCCTCGCTTTGCCCCGCAGGGTTATTTTATTCTTTTTAGGACATTGAAAAACGTGGGATTTTTAGATTTTTTAAATCTAGTATTTACTGTTCTTTACTGTGATTAAGCTAAGCAAATTTTTTTTCACCTTATTTTCACTGTAGACGTAGACGTAGACTGTAGACGTTAACGTTAAATTATAGGTAAAAAGGTAAAAGTTTCATGTTAAGAGTTATAGGTAAAAGTTAAGATTCTATTGAGCTGCTATTACGTTTTCAATTCATACCTAAAGGAGCCTTACTCACGCGGCTCATTTTTTTCACCTGTGCTCTTAAGTGGCATATGAACATCACGATATATAAAATCGAGAGTATAGAAATCGTCCCTTAAATCTCTTACAAAATAAATGCAAGCTGTTACGGCTGCTTGCTTCCATGAAAGAAAAAGTTTTTACGAAGACGATTTATCTTAGCAGCCAATGTAGAAGTATAGACACTCCTGGGTCCTAATGTAACGTTGTTTATTTATTTTCTCACGTTTTGTGTCACAAAATTGTATAAAGTGAGGACAAGTCTTAAAAATAGGTGTGATGCGAAAGAAAAGTTATATACAATCTGTATGTACCTGAGCAAATGTTTGTTAAATTTTGTTATCTCTGAAATACAGTGACTGTAAACGTAATTCATAATGCATAATGGCATTTTTAAAGAGATCACGATTTCATCTATTCTTAACGGAGAATAGTATTAGTTTTCTTAATAAACTATTTTTAACGCATGGCCTGTATCGTTTTAACTACAAAACAAGAACAATGCAAAATAACTAGAAAAAATATCAATCATCGATCAAAGTATTTTAATAACAATGGTTTATTCATACCTATTCAATTAATTTAAATAAGAGCCGGTTCCATTGTATTAAAGATTTCAAAAGGAAATGGAAAAGACAGATTGCTTAGGAAACAAAATGGAATTGAAGATTTGCAATTTAAAAGAATGCGATTCGCAAAAACGATTTCGTTTTCATGATTCCATTTTTACTGCAATCTATACACCAAGTTATTGGTTTCTTATGACCTCGAAAAGGTTAATTAAGCCTATAAATACATATTTAACGTAAAATATTAGATTGGGCACTGTATTAATACCATAATATTGTTTATCATAAATACTAACTAATACTAATACAATTATAAATGCTAGTTAATAAGGGTATTACTATGTACAGATAAATACAACCCATATTAAACTATCGTATGAATGAAGGGCTACCATCGCCGTCCATACGACAAAATAATCAAATCAAGTAATGGTATTTTGGTTATTTATTATGAAATTGACGATAGCAAGACCCTACAACCCTGAAAATTACTGACAGTCGCTCACTTTTTGAAGAAGCTCTTTTGTTTGATAGTGATTGACGACACATCGAAGAATCGTTTTTCATTCATTTTTATCTTAGACATATTGCTAGTAGCCTATTATCACTTTATAAATTTTCTTGTTCCTGTGATCCGTTGCCGATAAACACAAGAGTGATTGATAGGATAAAAATTTAACCAGGTTATTCTGATTTGCATGTTTTCCAAGTGTACATTTTAGAGCTCACACTATGGTCAAATCTTAATTTTATCTTTAGATAGGATAAGGAGTTGTCTTCAGACCTCAACTTCGTCGCCAACATCGAGTCCAAGGCTCAAACTGTAGCTAAAAACTAGGCGTCCTAAATAAGCTCCAGCGATATTTCACGCCGGGACAGTTTTTAACTATCTATAAAGCTCAAGTCCGATCCTGTATGGAATATTGAAGTCACCTCTGAGACGGCTCAGGAAAATATCAACTTGCTGCACTGGACACGATTCAGCGCAGAGCTGAGTGACTCATTGATGACAGCAAATTGATGAAGAGAAAACTTCACACCTTAACTCACCGCCGCCGCCGCAAAGTTACCTGTCTGTCGGTCTCCTACAGACTGTATTTTGGAAAGTGTAGTCAGGAGCTACATATGCTCATACCGCCATTTTCTTTTTTTCATCGGACACCAGACGCACTGCGGGCTACCACCCTTTCTTGGTTGCTATTCTTTTCGCATCAAGCGCTTTTCAACATCATTTATAATGCGCACAGCAAATGAGTGGAACTCCCTCCCTGCGTCTGTATTTCCGAGTACTTATACCTTCTGGGTTAGCTCGTTCCATGGTGAGCGAACCCATTCAAAATAATATGAATATATACATTTCTTTACGAATGCAGGTAAAAAAGGTAGATATTATATATGAAACATTTAATGTAATTTAACAGTAAAATCTTATTCTTGTTACAAAAGTAAGTGTCGACGCAATAATTTAAAAGACAAAATTTTCGTATGAACTTTATTGATATATTTACTCCGCACATCAGTAAAATAGATAAAGGTCCCGACACTTTACAAAAGTTAAATATTTTAAGAGGAAATCTCCTATCACTTTATCGCACTTCAGTAATGCCAATTCATATTGTTACATAATGGCTTTGCTCTTATCTAGTCACTTAAACTAATAAGAAAAAATAATCACAATTGGTCTTCTTTGTGCGGATTTACAAGTAAAACGCGTCTACCGTTTTCTTCAACTGATAAACAATATAAAGGAGCTATATCTAATTACCTTGAATACAGGCTTTTGTTCAAAACTCAAAGTCACTATCAATGCGAAAAAAAGGAACGAGCCAGTGGATATAACTGCTAATTATAGTTGCGATAATTACAATAAATTACCTGTTAGTATTAATAATGAAGTCAAATACTTGGCCTTGGCTTATCTTATTTGTTTAAAAATAATAAATAAGTCTGAAATACACGACTTAAATTATAGGAGACGAACACGTGAGGTAATATAAATCATAGCATGAACAGGGCATTTCATAAAAAGTATTTTATTAGAATTTCCAACACACGGAGCAGCTAATTTAATGCCAAACAAAGTAACATTATGGGTGCTTCTCAAATTTAATATGTATAAACAATCATCATTCGGAAACCAATTTTTATGTTATCGCACTGACATAGTGATCCTTTTAATGACAAAGGTTCTCTTATATATTTTATTAAGCCCCGACGCAAAAATGGGTGTTATAAGTTTGGCCTCTATGTGTGTGTGTCCGTCTGTGTATCTATCTGTAGCACAGTAGTTCTTAGGACCTTTGCACACCAAGTTTTCTAAACGCGCCGTCAACGCTCGCTTTTGTCGATACAAACGTGATACTCATGCGAGTTAAACACAGCTTGAATATATATATTTATGGGAAGTTCTACCTTTGAATACCTGCATAAATCATTCATCTGGCGCTTGAACTGAATGCATGCATGAATGCAGATAGCATTGATATTTTATCGATACAAACAATTGCTCTGTGGAATAAAAAGAACACGTCTGACGCGCGTTTCTAAAATGCGCGTCTACAGCGCGTTAAAAAAACGCAGTCAACCGTAGCTTAAATGATAGCTCGAGGGCGCATTCAAAAAACGTGATGTGCAAAGGCTCTAAAACACGTCAACCGATTCGGATTTGTTCTATTTTACAGCAGGGTTTCTAGCGGTGGTAGACTGATTTTTATCAAAATCGGTTAAGCCGGTCCAAAGTCATCAGCTCTTTTGTTAGCTGCGGTAGATGCATAATGATATAAAAAACCAGATTTCTCTTTCTTATGCGCAATTTCAAACCATGAACGGTTGTTATGTACAAAAATGAATATTATAAAATACAATACCAAACAATTAATCATACGGTTTCTAAAAAAAGTTTACTATTTATGCTCTATTATATGTTCGTTTTTCTTTTTTGCGTTGGGGTATTTTAAATGTTCAATTAATATTTACTTGTTTCTAATATATAGGCAGAATCGCTTACACTGCAACAGTTGCCGTCGTCTATATACTGCTTGCTTACCCGCGTAAGTGCGCACGCTTTGTACGCGTGCCTATAGATTTTTGGATATTGACACTACCCTGAATTGCAAAACAAATTAAATTCTTCTCGCTTAACGTTTATGTTTAAGAGGATATAGGGGTAATGGGGGGTAAACAGCGCTATATGGGGGCGGATATTTTTTATTGTAACTGTTTTTTTCTTAATTTTTAAATAAATTGAGTTCTAAGAAACGTGCCTAATTAAAACATTTGAGGGTACACTTGTGATGAAAATTATCTTAGAAATCCTGTGAGCATTCAATTCACTCCTTAACAGAAGCCGAAAGTGGGGATTAAGAATAAAAACAAGAATAAACGCGTAGTTCAGCCAGTTAAAATAGTCATATAAAAATAATAGAGAGGCGTGAAAATATTAAACCGAAACAGGGGTACCTCAATACCCCTAAGGTACAATCATGCACTGATATTGCAAGATTGGTTTATTGTATCGATCCTATGTTTCACGAATTGTCTTGTTTTTCCGCATAATACCAGTGACTATTGTGCTTAGGCATATAAGGACTTCCTGGCTGTGGTAAGGTAGTAAGTTGTCGAATGTTGCGTCACCCTTACGTGTGTGATTTTGTTTGCATATGTCAAAGGTATTTTCCGTGGCTTTCCTAAATGATATTGAGATTGAATGTTATTTGAAAATTATAACTGAATATAATAAAGCTAAAACTAATGTGCTGCAAGTCGAGGATAACGTTTCCATGTTTTCGTCGAAACCGCTGTCTTGAATGCCACGTGGGTGTTCCATTTAGAAAGTCCTACATTCATGGCATTAAAAATTTGCTACTATTCAATAGTTAAACATTTTCAACATATGGTTAAACTATAAACATGTTTCTGTCAATAAGCATTTCCTAACTTAATGAAAATAAGTATCTCTGAGATACGTATATAAGCTCACGTTCTTAAAAGAGATTTTAAATCTCTTTTTTTCTGCTTGAGCTTATAGTTCTCCTTTGATTTTATTGCGTCTACGCAGTTTTCTTCTACTTGTAAACTGTAAGTGCTAACTTCCTCTCTCTCTCTCTCTCTCTGTCTGTCTCTCTGTCAAGTTAAATGCTTTATTAACATAAAAATGTAACAAGCCTTTTCTTTTATGTGTGGATTCAGCATTATTTTATGAGTTCACACAATTTACAATATTATTGTCTTTATTTTGTGGAATAAATATAAAAAATGTCATATAATTCTTTATACAGAAACGGAACCAGACCAGACGCCTTATTCAGTATAGACTATCGAAGTCCCTACCAGTTCTTGGTGAATTACTTCTACTACATTTTCTTTCTTTGTCTTGTCAAAGAGCGCCTTGTTAAAACTATCGGCAATAAGGAAAGTGAAGTGAAGAAAAGTTTTTGTTAGCAATATAGCAGGAATAGTTCAATAAACCCATATGACAAGTATCTGTCGTTAATTGCCTCCAACTACAGCTGTTCCGATAGATAAGATTAAAATAAAATCTTGTGTAATAGATTTTTTGTCAACCAAATATAGATATAAAACAAAAGTGTCTGTGTGTCTCAGCTCCGACGCATGACTGGGATTTATTCCTTAAAACCGATTACCTTTGAACAGGCGCATAAATTAATGAAACAAAACTTCAAATAAAAGGGAAAGGTGAACACGATAGGTTGCGCAAAAAAACGTAACGCTGTTACGGTTACGCTGGATCACTGAATTTTACTCTCCATATTTTTTCATACGGTGTAATGTATACTAATATGTACCTTTATAGTCTCCGATTTTCATTCATAACATTCGTTAAATTGTATATTTTATCATTCCATTTTGCATCGTCATTTGTAAACGTTTTAATCTCTGTAAATATATATATACAATAATATTTTACTTAATAATTTCTTCATTTCTGAAAAGAAACACTGAATTTTCATATAGAGCTTCGCAACCACTCAAAACTTCTATTCAGAATGCTACACACTTACCGGCGTTGCTTGTTATTTTAACCTGTCTTTTTGTTTAATCTATTTCGTTATTATTTTTCCATTTTATTACTAAAAATGTATTTATTTAATTTATTGACATATAAGTTTTTCTCCGTTGCCATGGCTACCCATGACACGATCTTTCATTTATGGTATTCAACCTGCAAAGAAAACCAGATGTTAATCTTTTTATGTCTTCTCGAAGACAATCTAAATTTAAATGGCTCTGGGCCTATAAAAGACCGAGCTAACCTGCCAAGTCATTCAGTTCTTCGGAAAAAGTTGCCACAGTAACATCTATAGCTCGCTACCGAGCTCTTCAAAATTCTCAAAGGCCTTGTCCCGGGGCCGGCTGCTCCGGGACTCAAGAAAAGTCCTCAACGCCGTAAGACAAACTTTTGGCTCAAGAACCTACACTTAACTTAGCCACTCTCTACCACTAACGTTGCCTGACCACCAGCGGTGCAGGCCATCCATCTGCAGCGCCGCCCATCCTACCTGCTACGCCGCCCGACCTGCCAGCAGCGCCGCCCGTCTACCAGCAGCGCCGGCAGTAAATCGGTGCAGGCCGTCCACCAGCAGCGCCACCCAACCACCTGTCACGCCTCCCGACCTACCAGCAGCGCTGCCCTTCTACCAGCAGCTCCGGCCGACGTCTGCCCCGCCACCTGTCTACCGGCAGCGCCACCCTTCATGCGACGGTGTCACCGCCTCTGGGCCCTAAAGCCCCGGGCCTCAATCCACCTATATAGAAGATCGCCGACGACCCACAACCACCTACTCACATTTTCACTGTACACTACTCAGACTCGCCCTCACTCTTCTTACCTCTAATTTTTTTTGTTTTGTAAATAGATAAACTGTACTTTACCCTGATCTTCCGTCTTTATATTTTGTCCCTTCACGACAACGGGACGCCGAATTTCGTTTTTGTATATGATGTTCAATACTTATAATTAAGACAGCACTCATAATTATTCTAAATATGTTAATTATTTCACTCAGTGTGGCAAGTCGATGTTTCTGATATTAATGAATTGAGTCACTAAATTCTATTGAACATGACAGGAAGTACATTACCTGACTACTTAGGTAAGTCAATTGACAAGTACAGAGAAAAGCGTTACACTTAGGTACCCTGTCGCCGTTGTTGGGAGAGCAATGAAGTTATGTGGAATCCTCCCCTGCACACTTGTCGGACGATACAAAAAGCCTGTCACAGACACCTGTCACCTGTAGTTAAAGATACATGAGTCTCTTCTCGTTCTAGTTCATAACTTTAGGAGTTTTATTATATATTTATGAAGACACGTACAGACGATATGTCAAATTGCTAAGCATGGTTCTTAAACATCTTACTCTTACGCCTCAGGGTGGGACAACGACAGACGAACTACACTTGATCTACGACAGTCGTCGACAGTCGGTGTTTGTGTGACTGGCAAACAGTCCCAGCGGCCAGACGTATTTTGCTATAATAGTTTGATACTTTCTGAGTATTTTCATTATTTGAATATGGAATTTGAAGAGAAAGATTAATCCAGTCTTTACATTTCCAATACTTTACATCCGTATTTATATATTCTTATTATATCGTCAGAAATTTTCTTAAAATCAAATCTCTCTGTCGTCGTCTTAAGCGGTACGCTGTAATAGTGGATTTTTATTTTCATGTTAATGGAAGAGATAGTAATAATATGCAGGGTATATTGTCATACTTATATAATCATAAATATGGTAGATAGATTGCCTAGCATACAATAATAAGTCTGATAATATTTTTAAACTACATTTTTGATTTTATTATTTTTAGAAAAAAACTGTCAGGTTATTTGGTTTACAACATAAGACTTAATTACATACGTTATTCTGTTCCCAAATTAGACCTAAACCCGTGCCAATATAGACAAGTAAATTTTCAACAATGATCCGGCCGTGGGATCGAACCCGGTACCTGCGAATGGTGTCACCATGAAAACCGGCATGCAAGCCACTCGAACACGGAGGTCATTAAAGTTATTATTATTTGTAGTTAAATAATTGAATGTCTACCATTTTTTTCCAAGCAAGCGTGGTTTGGTACCATAAACTTTGAGCAGATACAAATAGCTGTTTCGCAACTATGGAATCGCAATGCTGATAGCTTATTGCTCATTATATAGTTCTAAATAATAACGGTCTATTAAGGCGAGATATTCCGACGTGAGCAAAGAAGAACGCCCCTGCGTCTTGTACTCATCACGCAGCTTCTATATTATATTATGTAATGAAATACTATGGCACTTTTTATAAAAAATCATATAAAAAATATAAAAAATGTTCAAAAAAACTATTTAAGAAATAAAAATAAACTTACTGTTCCAAGTTGCAGGTTTCAAAAACATGAGACTCATTATTGGGGAGAGCAAAACTTCTACTAAAAAATGAGGCGCCTATTTTTTTATAACAAAGTTTCACACGAGGTCAGTAAACTAAGTTTTGAAAAGTTCTAAAACTATATTAAAAATACACTCATGAACAAACGCCATTACAATAAAGGTGATTATTTAAAAAATTGAAAGCGTGGAGTTAAAAGCCTCCTTTCATTTTTTGCAATTTAAGTACTGTTTAAAATCCGTTCATTTTAATTGTATTCTTTTATACGTTAAGGTAATACAAAAAAAATCTTTAATGTTTCTTAATTATGATTTTTTACACATAATTGAAGGGAGAAAAAAAACAACCCTTGCCGAGCTTCTTGCGGCTTCTTCCTCGGTATAAGGTCTCCCGACGTAGAACTTATGATGCTGTTGAAGTTTAATAAACACATTGGTCTCAAGGTAGTGAAACTATGGTGACTTTTTATTGTATTCACTGAAGTTGTTTTATTGTTTTCTATCTCCTAATTTATCTCCTAAGAAGTAGTGGTAGTAGTAGTAATAGGCGTTAAGTTTTATGTGAAAACATTTCATTTTGGTGTTTAGATAAAATTTGAGTTTGTAACTTTATATGAGGCGAAGTCAAATTACCTGCCAGGACTACGTGAAGTGATAAGGGCAAGTCTAAAGAATATGCTCAATAAAGATTTTGTTACGGCCCGCCTGACGTCTTTCTAATAGCAATCCATGCGGTTTATCAATTTGCGCAGCAATATTTTTTTTGCAATTTATCCCTATCGCTACTCATTTTATCGACACATCTACGAAAATGTCTGTCTCTGAGACAGACATATTTACACAGTACAGTGATATTAACACAGTAATTTCATTATTATTTGTGTTAAAGAAAATTAGATCGATTTTCAATAAAACCTGGATTTTATTTTCACATTTATTTATTTACGTCGCAACGAAAATAAAAATTTAGGGAACGTGACAGGACACGTGTTTCATTAGATTTTACTGTTGCTGTTGCTAAGAAGCCCAAATTACACATCATATTTGAAAAGACCTTTCCTGAACAGAAAGGCGAAGTTCATTACATCATCAAAGAGTGCAATTCAGAAAGTGCAATTGAAAAAAAATCTTACCGGCCACGTAGTCAAGCACCACCAATTTACAAATATTTCCACGCAGGCCAGTGATGTTCTAAATCATCACTCTGCAGTGACGAGAATCAAAGAGCCCTTTTATTCCATAATAACTATAATATCAAAATACTCTAAACAGTCCAAATCCATTGACTAAAATTCATTCCAAATTCCATCAAACATTCCTTATTTCTAAATACAAGGACGGTTTTACTGTCTATTTATTTTCAAAGACATTAATTACTCCAGGTATATTTCATTATTACTTTAAGGTTAAAGTTTGATTTGCATTAACCCTAACACAATTAATAAAGCCTTAAGTTTATTATATATTTTGACTTAATAACATATTAGTAAACTGTAATTAAAATACTATTTAAGTTAAAAAAAAATATTACTAGCAATATGGGTTGTTTTTTTGTTTGTTTTTGAATATTAATCATATAAATTTCTAAAGTATAAATTGCCAAAATTTTCAGATATAACCAGAACGATTTTTCAGAACGTTTCAACCAAAATGAAAGAGGTTTCAAGCAGCCCATTGCATTTCGCACGACGAAGCGCGGATTGTGTACGAAAAACCAGTTTATTATTGTTAAACGTCAGCTCTCTGTGCCGCCAAGTGAGAATAACAGATAAACGAAATTTAGTCATTATACGCTTATACAGTGACTTGCATTATTTTCCTTTGGAATCGCATTTATCTTTATTGATTAAAGGCAAGTTTTAAAAACTGTAAATACATATACATAATATAATGGCGACAAATAAAGGTGATTCCAATATGGCTTTATTGAGGGACTTAATAACTAAACGTAGCTCAATAAAGGGCCGAATAACAAAATATAAGAATTATTTAGATAGACTATAAAAGTCAAGCTTTCCTTCCAATATAGAAATGGCCGAGCAGTCTCTTAGGCCTTTTGCACATTATAAGACACGGACACAAGACAAGAAAAATGTCTTGTCTGGTTTATCGCACACATTCTGCAAGACGTCTTGTCCTCTGTCTGTAGCCACAATTTACGGAGAATACACGTGTACAAAATGAACAGACGTCCATTTGATTGCATACTTATACCATAGAAGAAAACGCCGTAGTTGTAGACGACATCCACGCGGGCGGAGCCGCGGGCAAAGTCAAATAAAATAATAACGGTAATTTTTATTGCTTTGTTTGTTTTTTAATTTTTATCGCTATATTTTAATCTATAAATTAAATAAAAGATTGAAAAAAATTCGACACGAGCGGGAGCGAAATTTTTCAATCTTGTCCGACTACAATTTTTTCAATCTTTTATTTAATTAATAACGGTAAAATAATTAAATAATATAAAATATAATGCAGTTACCTTTTTCATTTTTTTCACTATTGGCAAATCTTTGAAATTTTCTATTAATATGGAACATATGTCATCCTAGGCGGCGGTCTTCAAATTCCTAAATTTATATTCCTCACAACCTTTGGCCCAAATTACAGGTCTTTCTTCTACTAGTTATCAAATGTTCCATGTTCACTTTTATGGCACTCATGTTTGATAAAATATTTAATTTAAATGAAAGTGTGGACAATTTACGTGTTTTTGACAATTTGCGCCGAATGTGCACGCGCTAACATATTTACATAGTTGAGTAGATGTCGTGTCTAAACAAGACGTCTTGTCTAGACACGACATCGAACATGCAGCCGACAAAATGACTAGTATTCGCGTGTCTTATCCGACATAAGAAAAAATATCTTGAAATATGTACGGTCTCATATAACAATCAATGCGACTGAATTTCTTATAAGACATTTCTCATAAGACACAAGAAAATTTCTTGTAATGCGCGGCTGCGTCAGCGAAAACACGTGGATTGTCCACACTTTCATGTAAATTAAATATTTTATCAAACATGAGTGCCATAAAAGTGAACATGGAACATTTGATAGCTCTAGTAGAAGAAAGACCTGTAATTTGGGACAAAACTTGTGAGGAATATAAATTTAGGAATTTGAAGACCACCGCCTGGGATGACATATGTTCCGTATTAATAGGTAATTTCAAAGATTTGCCAAAGTGGAAAAAAAATAAAAAAGGTAACTGAATTATATTTTATATTATTTATTTATTTTACCGTTATTAATTAAATAAAAGATTGAAAAAATTGTAGTCGGACAAGATTGAAAAATTTCGCTCCCGCTCGTGTCGATTTTTTTTAATCTTTTATTTAATTTATAGATTAAAATATAGCGATAAAAATTAAAAAACAAACAAAGCAATAAAAAATACCGTTACTGTTTTACTAGACTTTGCCCGCGGCTCCGCCCGCGTGGATGTCGTCTACAACTACGGCGTTTTCTTCTATCTATGGTATAAGTATGCAATCATTAATAGACGCTGACGTCTGTCCATTTTGTATACGTGTATCCTCCGGGAATTGTGGCTACAGACTGAGTACAAGACGTCTTGCAGAATGTGTACGATAAACCAGACAAGACATTTTTCTTGTCTTGTGTCCGTGTCTTATAATGTGCAAAAGGCCTTAGACTGAATAGGTTTGAAGGTTGCAATGGATGAATTGCAAAGTCAGTTAGAGGTTGATAATTCTGAAAGTCTTGGTTCCGAGTTTGGTGAACGGGAGTGTATCGAGCACGATATAATTATGGCAATTGCTGCAACTAAATCCATGATGACTAGCTACAATTCCGCGGACGAATCACGACGCGAATCCTTTTATCCACCAGCTCAGGATCTTCCCCATGATCAAGATTTTGGCGTGAAGCTGCCACAAATCCATATATCAACATTTGACGGTTCCTATTTGCGATGGCTGGAATTTCGAGATACTTTTATTAACTTTATTCACAGCAGTAAACTTTTATCTGAAATGCCGAAATATAATTAAATATTTAATATCTTATTTAGAGGGCGTGTCAGCTCGTATAGTTTTAAATCTCGAAATTTTATTCCAAATTATTTGGAAGCCTGGGGTTTATTGTGTGCTAGATATGACAACAAGCGACTGCTAGTAAATCATCATTTAAAGTCTTCATTCAAGATACATCCTGTTTTTCGGGAATCAGACAAGGCATTACGCTTTCTTATTTATCACGTGACAAATAATTTAAGGGCGTTATCAAATTTGGGACAGCCCGCTGATAAGTGGGATCTTATTTTAATTTATATGATAACATCAAAATTGTATAATCATACATTGTTAAAATGGGAGGAGCAGTGAGAACATTTTGATAATCTACCTTATTTAGACCAATTTTTAAATGAAAAGTATTAGGGCAGATGTTCTCGAGTCTTTAAATAACAATAAAGTTAAGAATATTCACACAAAATATCAAAATAATCAGATTGATCCCTTCACTTCATTTAACAACAACAACAAACAGTTTAAGAATTCTTGTCAACAAATCAAAATATATTTTTCGCTACAAATCATAAATCATCATTGACTTATTCATGCATGATATGCGATAAATTTCATAATATTTATGATTGTCCAGTTTTTAAAGACTAAAGTATGTATTAATAATTAGCCGAGGTTACGAAATATAAGCCCTGCGGTAGTTGTTTAAGGCGAGGTCACGCACTTGAGAACTGTGTTTTAGGCCCATGTTGCATATACAATAAAAAACATAATACTTTGCTTCATAAGCCTATAGATATTTTATCATATAAAACAAAAAACATTCAGCCTGAATCTTTAGTCACTTAAGGTGCTTTCATACTACGCTATACTACAGTGCCATATAGTATAGCAAAGAAGGACCTAATGGCATGGGGTACCATTTCATACAAAAGATTTTTAATTCTAAAAAACCGCAATAGATGTCACTACCACTACACTTGTAAATTATAACATTTCACATGTTTAGAAATAAGACGAATTAAGTAAAAATA
Organism: Calamotropha paludella; assembly: GCA_927399485.1. NCBI lineage: Eukaryota > Metazoa > Arthropoda > Insecta > Lepidoptera > Crambidae > Calamotropha > Calamotropha paludella. The sequence continues at coordinate 13,316,470 of OV656809.1, forward strand.
TTGAGATTAAAATAAAGACTAGCATATTTTATATATACAACTTCACATCAACCTTAATTCGACTCCTAAATTTGAAGATAAGAAACACCGTAAATAATCAATTGAGAATACGAAAGTATAGGCTACATGTGACTACTTTTCAGCTATGAGGCTTACGAAGTGTTTTGCAATTGTAACGCTAGATGGCGGGTTTTACAGAAACAAAATAATTTACACAAGGTTTTTGCATAAATCGATTATTTATACCCTAATAAAGGCAATATGAAGTAGTAAAGTTTTTAAAATTTGCGCATATAAAAAAATAACAATTTAATTTCTTCAAACGACTTCCATCTCTCTTCTATCCAAAAAGGTTCCATATCTGTCCATGAGGGAGCGTTCAAGTATTACGTAACGCAATTTTTGAAGATTTTTGACCCTCCCTCCCCCCCTTGTAACGCGCCGTAACGTTTCACTGTAACCCCCCCCCCCCCCTCTTTAAATGTTACGTAACACTCAAGTGACCATTTTTACCCAAAAGTACAAGAAAGTCGCTAAAATATCCTTGTTATAGTTTTAATCGACTTTGCGGTAGTAATACTAAATAAAACAAAAAAATTTAACCCGCAATACATGCGTAGGTGTTTTGTTTATTTTTTTTAGAAATTTTTGACTTTATACACAATTGTTTTTCTCCTTCGTACTCCTATTTAAGCTTTTTTTACTAATAAACTCTTTAAAAAAAAAACATTTATTCATGCCTTTCGCAATGCAATTATAAACAGAAACCTGATAGAAATTAAACATTTTAGTCAAAATAAAATCGTATTCTTAACAAAATTAAAAAAAATCGTATTATTAACAAAATTAAAATCGTTTTCTTAACAAAACAAAAAAAGCAACTATTAACCAAGTAAGTAGGTCTATAGAAAAAAAATAGGTTTCTTGAATATCTTTTTAAAAAATCTGATATTTATTTAAATATTTTTCAAATATGTAATAAACTAACGGCATTCGTTAAAATCGATAATTTCTATTATTTTTTTCGAAATAATTTTTTTTCGGTAAAAAATTATGCATAAACGTAAGTAAATTTCAAAACAAACTGAGCGCCTTCCCATTTGTTGTGACGTCCGATGACATGAAGCCATGCGTTTGCTGGCAACATATATCATTACAATGTATGGCGTGTCATGTCATGTGACGTCATTCAAAGAGCGTGAAAATGGCGGCTGTTTAAATTACGATTAATGCACTGACTCAAGAAAATATTTTTTTTAACAAAAAATTCTACAACAAATTGTTTTAAAGTATTTTTCTATTAAAAATGACTTGATTTAACGATTTATACAGTAAAAAAATCATGCAAGAAACCTATTCGATTGAAATTACTGCTGCTCTATCCACGGGTTTGCTAGTCACTCAGATTCTTTCATCACTGGCTTCAGTAAGAACATTTATTCTCTGTTGCAGTAGGCCAAATTTCTTCATAAGATTTTCTTGAGTCGGTTTACTTGGAACATTTTTAGTGATGTCCGAAACAATCAAAGTCGTGTTTAGTTCCGTAGACGGGGTCTCCGCAGTTTCCTCATCAGTATTCTCACTTCGTTCATCGTGGGTATCGCTCATCTTTCATTTGACGGCAGTGCTTTCTCGTCCAGCGAATCCGACAATCGATTCCATAAGAGATGAATAATTGGATGAAGCTACAACATCCGAATCCTATAAACCAAGTGAAAATAAATTAAGAATATGTATTATTGAGACATGCGATGAAAAAGAACATAATATACACATATACAAGCAGATGCACCTGGTTTTGTTGAAGAGCACGTGAAGTCGAGGGGGCATTGGGCCTTAATATTGCTGGCGTACTTGATGTTTTCATTGGTAGCTATACTTATGACCAGTTCTGTTATGAAAAATCTTGGTTTTATAATTATATATTACTAGGCGATGCAGTCGCTAAGCATAAAGCTACGCTGGCACCATATATTGGAGCGGAGCAGAATACCCAAAAAAATAAAAAATAAAATGTTTCGATGAGAATTTTCGTGAATTTAAAAACCGTCACACTCTTGTCCTAAACCTCTTGCTTCAATTTCACACAAAAAATATTAAAATCGGTTAAGAACTCTGGAAGTTATGGCATAACAGACATTGCGCCATTGAAGCTATGTCATTATTACATTTTAGCAGTAAACTTACCTGTGTAAAATAACTAAGCATTGTTGCTTTCTTCTTCGTGGCCTTCACCTTCAACTCTCGAATAACATCATTTACATTCTATTCACATTCTATTAACATATCAACATTCTATTAACTTTTCATTAGTTTTTCTTAAGGCGTTTTCCAAATTTCGGCGGCATTTTTTGACACAGTTGCGCTGGTAAGTCGACATGAGAGCCTTTATAGGCCCAGAACAGCTGATGATACAAATCTCCTTCTTTTGAGGACATTACAGTATGAACACTATGAACTCACTTTAATAACACCGACTACAGCAATATGCTTCTGGATAAACACTAACGAATACTGTCAACGAAAACAACATTTAATGACGTACAATACAATCGAGGGATTCCCCGTAAAACATAAACGAAAAGGGTTGCCAACTTGCGAGAACAAAATAAAAATGACGACAAGACGAATTCAATCAAGAGATTCCCCGTAAAATGTGAACGGAAAGGGTTGTCCAATTGGGAGTTTTAATTCCCTAATTTTTAAATGTTACGTAACGTTTTGTAAGAAAGACCCCCTCCCGCCCCTGTAACGCATCGTAACGTTTTACGAGACCCCCCCTCCCCCCAAATTGCGTTACGTAATACTTGAACGCCCCCTGAGATATTTGCCACTTTGAACATTTGAATTATTGAAGGCATAATGTCGCAATTTTATTTTATTCATAAGTGTCCTACTTTCTGAGTAATACGTATTTTTTTAAATTTTATTTTATTTTTTTTCTCCAAAAATCGGCAAAAGTGGAACCTGGATTTAGTATAGAAAGGTTCTATAAACCAAATCCCACTTTTGCGGTTTTAAGAAGTTATGATAGAATTTACATATAGGTCAACTTTTATGATCTGGGGTTGTCACAAAGATCAACTATGTGTTAAATGAAAATGTTTCATTTTTTGTTTGTTAATTGATACCGTCAATGAATTGAATAAATTAACAACACTTATAGACGAATACAACATACTTACATATACTACCTACCTAATGTAGATGTGATAATGTAGGAATACTTTATGTATGTTCGACCACATCTTTAATTTTGTACCTTACACGCCAAATGATCGAAAAAATAAACTATGTTGATTGAAATAATTTAACACATATACACACATCCTATACTTTAAACGAGCAATTCTTGCATGAACCTATATAAATATGTTGGTATGTAATTGGTTTCTTGGAAACGGGTCTAACGATTGTGATGAAATTTTAGATTTAGAAATTCATACACATTTAAAATCGATCTAGGTAAATCTCATCACCTGCCGGCACCTTTTTAGTGCACCACGTCTACTTTAACTTGACGCCAGAATTTATTTCAGGACTCAGTCGCCTTGTAATGAGGGATAGGCTGGGTATCCTCTCCTATTAAGATCTGCCCTTATTTGTTTACATGTCACTTAACTCTCTATCTATTATCATATTAAGAGCTTCTTTAGGCGTATAAGGTTGTGGCTTTGCCGCTTTAGAAGTAGGCTTATTGTGCCTTTCTACATCGCTCGAAAAAATACTAGTGGCGAAGGCTTTAATAATTTTACCAGTGGCTGAGATGGGCACGGTGAGGTATAGTCTTTGGCTATGGCTCTCAGTAGGTTGGGTAAGCCCCTGCTGAGGCAATACGGTGCCATGGGTCTGTGACTCCGCGAAAAAGTAACTTCTCATACAAATCAATCTAATCAGTTGATCGCATCTTTAAAAAAAATTGCATTCGATCAGAAAATAAAAGCATAGTACAAAGTCGTGGGCATAAATCGGTTAACAGGTATGTACCTATTTTTGTAACAAAAAACCTTAGAAGCAAGCAGGCATGAACTTGTGTCTAATTGGGTCTCCGAAACACACAAAACAAACAATTAACAGTTAACACCCAGACCCGAAAACGAAAATCGATGTTCTCGTTCAAAAATAATACACATATTAATATTTTAAAAATTTTCGTCGAGATCAAGTTCGGTGACAACCCTGGCATAATAATTTTAAAATGAATATCTTCTAATCGCCGCAATAGTGGGACGTGGCTCATTTATGTATATTTCTATTTAAGTTGTAGGTTCCACTTTTTCGTTTTTAGGGAGAGAAAATAATAAATACGAAATAAAAAAAATGCTGCTCCCAAACCAATGGATTTTTAAGGCTAAAGAAACGCGTTTATATGCGTGTGATTATGTCCGATTCACTCATCACTACATAGTATAAAACAAAGTCGCTTTCTTTGTCCCTATATCCCTTTGTATGCTTAAATCTTTAAAACAACGCAACGGATTTTGATGCGGTTTTTTTTTTAATATATAGAGTAATTCAAGAGGAAGGTTTATATGTATAATACATGCATAATATAGTAGAGCATTGCATCCGTGCGAAGCTGGGGCGGGTCGCTAGTATTTATTAAAATATATATTCTTTTATCTACTCTCACATCGTAAAATTCAAAATATTAAACTCAAAACGAGTTTATATTGACGAACTTTACAAATAGTATATCGTAATGAAATTAAAAAAAAATAATACAACACTATTTGTCTAACAAAATAATGTTATAATATTTTTTTTTTCATTACGTTTTGATTACAGGCCATTGATATAATACTGCGCCAATTCGTATAGCACTGTTTCATTTTTTTCATTTTTTATCTGTGGCTGAGCACGCTTTGGCGCATGCGCGGTGATATCGGAAATTTTGGCGCCATAATACGTTTTCTTGCAATTCTTTGTTGTGTTTCGCTGGATAATTATTATTGTTTATTAAAATATCTGATACTGAAAGTGAAGAAAATTTAACGCAGCCCGACATTTTAGAGACTGCGGCAGCAGTCACTCTTAATCTACTAACAGTAAAGTCATTGTAATATACAAAATGTTAACACTTACAATAACCAATAAATAAACTGTATCAATCTCTATCTTTTATTTGATATATTCAATGTATGAGATTAGATAAAGTATTGTATGAAACTGCACATAACTAGGTTTTACACCCCTCATTATGTACCAATTTCATAAACTACTATTCTATTCACTTTCTATTCATTTTATAAAAAAGATTTTAGATTTCATAGGTCAAAGGTCACGAGAAGTTCATGATTTTTTTTCTCAAAAAGTATTGGAGTTAGACTTCTGGGAATTGAACTCATGCTTTTTTAGGGTATAAATAATATATTTATGTAAAAACCTCAATTTGTATTGTGTAAATTTTTTTGGTTCCATAAAACACTGTGCTATGTTAGACCAATCGGAAGAACATATGGTCGACATTTTATCGACGAATAAAATAACTCTCAGACACTGAAAAGTAGGTACGTACATGTGATAGTGACAAATGTTTTGTCCGTCAATAAAATGCAACCATACCTATTACGGCCACGGGTGTTTTCAGTAACAACTGCACCAGTTACTATTTAAAATACCTAAATCTCGATAGGTGTGCCTCTTATATTTTATTTCCCTCAATTTCTCCAGGATCACGTCACCTGGCCCTGACCTGATAACAAAGGAATAAACTAGAAAGTTTTTTTTTAGTTTCATTTGAAACAAAAAAACAATTTTCCAAATAGTTATAATACGCGACACGTTCGTAAACCTGAGCCAAACATGAGTAAAAAATAACATAGTTAGAATAGCTAAGAAAGTGGTTTCCTAAAATCGTTCGCAATGTTCCGTCAATACAGTAAAAGTTCCCCATTCACGGTTTCCTTATCCGAGAGAGAAAAAATTCCAACACAGTTCCTATATTCGCGACTAAAAATTTCATTATTCGAGGATGAAAACAGTAAATAGAAAGAGATTCAGTCTTTTATTAAAGTAGCGGCATTATTTCAGTTCTGGTATATGCCCAGGCGGCTTTCATGAAAGATTTGACCAAGTGGACTAATGTCAATTAAAACAAACCTTACCGACACAATACAAAAGCAAGTTAAAAAAAGAATATTACCCCTCGTGGTAATAGAGTAGTTCTACGTTCGTAGTACATCGACGAGGATCGAACTACTCATAGGTCCGCTTGGTAAGGAATACCTACATTAAATTTAAAAAGTCTGAGTGAAGGTTTATACGCAAATTAACTTTGTGGTCATGAAAACTGATCGATCTATGGAAAGGAGCCTTACTCTTAAAAGGTAAATTTATAATGCTACAGCTCAAATTGATTTTATTTTTATAAATATTCGTTTTATTTTGTAACTTGTAACGCATCGCCTATGATTCCATACTAATTACCATTCCATATTCACAGTTTCTATATTCGCGGCATATTTTTGGAACGTTAAACCCCTCGACCGTGAATAAAGATATTTTAATGTAGTTACTGTTACTGACATACGAAACTTCGATTGATTACGCATCCACCAACGTCTGTGAGTAGGCTATAACAAAGCGCCATCTAACAACAACAAGCGATAACCGTATTCTTAGTGTCTCACTAGATGGCAATACGTATCGTGTTATTTGTGTTCTCACTAGTGTCATCTATCGTAAAATAGAAGGAAAGCAATATAGCCAGTTGAATAACCAGTTTTAGGGTGTAACCATTTTCTTGTACTAAGTGGTGTCTCTGTATATTATCTACTTTGTGCTAATGGTTTACTATAGGCGTTCACATTACGCGATATTATCGCAAGCATTTGGCGCCAGCGAAAAATCCGTCACAGGCACAGGATCGTGTCCAGACGTGTTGCCGTTCGTTTCGCTTGCGGGACGGCCGGGGGTGAGGGATGAGGAAGAGGGCGGCGCGGGATATAGCACAGCATGAACTCAGCGCATCGGACAATTTTATAGCGTATACGAAGCCAATAATATATAGTACAGTACAGTGTAAACGTGTACATAACAATGTATGGTGCGCGATATTGTTGTGATATGAGCTATACCTATATACTATATGCTATTATATTAAAGCGTTATCTGAAGGCACCTTTACTGTAATAAAAATAGTCAAATATTATTGTGATATATATATATGTGAAAAATCCTAAGACTAATGAATCAATGTTAGTGCGTGAATTACTTGACTGCGGCAGTCAATCGTCCTTTTTAAGTACTTCTTAGCGTGATGCGTTATTTCGAACTCGTCCTATCAATAGAAACATTAGGCGTTGGGAATAGCTGCGTTACTAACATCACAGAGTGTAGCACTGTTCAGCTTCAATCCACGTGTTTAGAGTTTAACGTAACTTTTTCGTGTTTAGTAAATACCAGTTATTACCGGGAAATTACCCAAGCATCCAATAGACATCCACATGTTAAGTATTCCTGAAAACATTGTTTTAGCCGATCCAAATTTTAATCAACCGTCAAACATTGATGTGTTAATTGGCGCTAACCTATTCTGGGACATTGTCGAGGAGCAGAAAGCCTAGGAACTGGCGAACCAGTGCTCAGAAGCTCCCATTTGGGATGGCTTGCGGCAGGGCCACTTAAAATTAATAATACCCAACATATTTTTTGTAATCATACACTCAATTCAATAACAAAACAAAGAGTTGCCAATTTGGTTACAAAGTTTTGGGAACTCGAAGAGGGACCTCTTCGAGTTCCAGAGCTCTAAATTAAGTGCCATCGAATAAGCTGCTGAAAAATATTTTTTTTCTAATATTACTCGTCTTCCTCCTGGAAGGTTTTGTGTGAGACTGCCACTGAAAGAATCACCTATGTGTCTTGGTGATTCTTATGCTATGGCAAAAAAGAGAATTTTCAATTTAGAAAATCGTTTTCGTAAAAATTCAAACTTGAAGGCTCAATATGTCGATTTCATACGCGAGTATGAAGAACTTGGTCATCTTTCTGTAGTTCAAATTACTAACCCGTATACATTTTTTTGGTGTCATCACCCGGTTTTTAAACAAAAGAGTAAGTGCACAAAACTTCGAGTTGTATTTGACGGCTCCGCCGCAGCTCTTCAGGTTTCTCTGTTAATGACATTCTGACGGTTGAGCTAAACTTACAAAGCTCCTTTTTTCTTCATTTTATTGCGAGCTCGATTATATAAATACTTTTCACTGGCGGCATCGAGAAGATGTATCGCCAGGTCGAAGTAAATAGTGATGATCGCGTAGATACACTACAAGGTGAAAACACCGTAGGGAGAATAGATAATTCATACCGCGCCATGCTGATCTAATGCGAATTGTTGGGTGCTAACGACCACAGAGGCAGCCAAGATTAATGTCTTAACAACCCTTCCAAAACACAGATGAGTTCTAAATAAATTACTTTTGGTCACTCAACCGACAATCACCCTTAAAATACGTAATCACAGGTCTGGCGTTATCCAAGCGCCATTGAGTTACTCATTCCTTAAAGTCAGCACTATCTTTAAAAGAGCTATCACTTATGACTCCCGTGAAACTTTACCTAATGAAAATGCTGGATAAGTCTTTTACGATGCATTTTGTCTAAACGTAAACAACATACGCACCACTAATTGGACTGTGACGGTAATTGTCACATCCAAATTTTTGTTTTAACAAACAGCAAGCCTTTGACGCGAGACTCTTCTCATATCTCATTTACAAACTTTAGACTTATCTCATATGTCATGTAATATACTGTAAAAAAATTGATAGATTCAGTATTTTGATAGTTATAATGAATAACAAGTATTGACAACATCTGTCCATTTTTATTCTGCATCACGACTTTTTAGTTCAAGACTACGTGTCAACTTCTATTCGACTATAGTTTCAACTCTTTAAGTAAACATAAATTGCTAAACAACCTGAATACCTAATTATGAACATGAAGATAAATTCGTGAAGCAGCTGCGTTATGTTATTCTACAAATTATTACGTGTTCCAAGGAATTCCGAGTTGTGGCAAATGTTGTTAGTCAGCGGAAACGCGCCGGCCGGGAACGGATTGGCGGGAGACGCCCGCCCTCTACATTCGACGTAGATAGCTACGCACACCACATGTTTAGGGACTTTTTAGGACAATGTTATATGCTTACATTGGCACGACTGACAACTTTTTATTTTCCTAATTCCCTATTTTGATTGATTCATTTGAAATATAGTTGAAATTAAGTAATCGTATTTTTCTGTTACAGCTTATATGGTATTTTTTTAAGACTAAAAAATAAGTAAATTCATGCACAATAATTTTTTTTCTGTGTCTCTTTCAGAAAGGTAAAATCAAACTGTCAGAGTCAGTTTTAATTGTAATTGCAATGTCAAAATAATATTAATCTATTTGAGATAAAACTTTTTACTGATGTGTAATTTGAAACCAAAAAACTATTTCCAAACCCTTGCATTTACATATTGCAAAAGATAGGGTAAAAGATTTACTATTACAGCGAAGATCTCGCTGTAATAGTAAAAAAAACGTTAGATCGCCTCGATATTGTTTTCGTATGTGTAATTAATTCAGCTAGTTATGCGTAATTAAAGATATAATATAGTAGACCATATTAAAGTATTAATTAAGACAATTATCAACAAAATGAGAATATAGCAAATTTACCAACAAATTGCGAAATGGAAGAATGTATGGTGACTACAGTTTCACAACTAGTTTCATATAAAATTTATCGAACTACAATCTTTATAACAATTCATTAATGTCTAAACTTGTCATCATTTGATTGAAAAGCACTATATATTTATCTTTATATATATATATATATCCTGTCTTTCGCACCGACGGTCCTGGGTTCGAACCCGAAGGGGCAGATTTTTGTGTGATGAATACGAATACGTACCTGAGTCATGGATATTTATGTATATTTCTTTTAATATTATATCTCTTTATATAATATATAGTACTTACTTTTGGCTAAATGGTGTGAATGTAAGAAATATTATTATTATAGGTAGGGTCAAGGAGGTAACAGTGACTCAGTCGACAACAGTGGCTCATTAATGTTTCCAGGTTAGACAAAGCATAAAGTAGGTTTGTCTCTTTTGCACACTATAGCACGTAACCCCCAAACGTGTTTGAACTAGTCGGCCGACCGGTGCAGTGTCGTTGTGTTGTGTCACAGAGAGAAAACAAATTTCGCTTGGATGAAATTAGATTTTAAGGTAAGTTTCTCTGTTTTTTTTACGTAAAATAATGGCAATTGGTTATGACTATTATATTTGCTGGTTGATAAATATTGTATAATCTTCATTCATACAGTTTTATTATGAGAATTGGATTTAAGTTTTATTGTTACAAAACAAAGTTTTCAAAATGGCGTAGTAGTGCACAGTGACTCAATTTTAAAAAGTACACAGTGGCTCGTGAGTCACTGTGTACTTGTACCTGTGTAGTGTACTAGTACCAGTAATTTAAATACTTATAATTGCTACATTTAAAGGCTTTTTTATGTTTTTAGAATGCCGCGACCCCAAAAGGAGAGAAAAATAGGCAATGTCCCTGCCGGAAGGATAAGAGAGGGATTGCTATTAATTCGAAACGGAGAATCTATACGTAAGGCTTCGAAAAATGTTGGAGTCTTTTTTGCCACTTTGAAACGATACCATCATAAATTTAAAGATGCTTCTTCGCTGGAAGATTTGACTTGATCCCATCTAGAGCCCAATTATTCAGTCAATACGATTTTCACAGCCGAACAAGAGATTACACTAAAAAACTATATAAAGCATTGTGCTCTTCTAATTTACGGATTAACAGCCAAAGAAAGCCGGAGACTGGCATACCAGTGTGGAAAAATTAACTTTTTTTATTTGATTATTGTATGATTATTAAAAGTTATAATTTGATTAATGTAAAGACTGCCCGTAAAATTATTTAGTCAATACTGAATAAAACTTACTTATAACATAATAGTTCCTTTATCTACAATATAAAAAGGCTGATAATGGCAAAGATTATTGTTAATAAATGTTTATTAAATTTCCAATTTACATTATTTGACATATTAATACTTACTTAATTTTATAGGAAAAGTCACATTGTTAGCATTGTTTGTAAGACAAAGAGTTTGTAGACTGTTAGAATAACTTGTTTTTTTCTTTAATAAATATATAAAACTTGAAATATTTTGACTATTTTTATCACTCCTTTTGATGAGTCACTGTGTACCTTTTGAGCCACTGTGGACCCCAGGGTTGGGTCACTGTGGACACCTGGGTGTGCACAGTGGCTCAAAAATCTTTTTTTTGTTTTCTATTATTTATTTTATTTTAAACCTATTTTATGGAATTGTGTTGATGCAGTGTTAAATTATAATAGTTAATGAATAATATGTATAAGTTTCATATCAATACAGTAAGTATTTATATTTAATTTAGCTTTTCGAAAAACACATGAGTCACTGTTGCCTCCTTAACCCTAAAGGTAAGTGGGCCCGTGCGAATATTATCTTATTAAGACTTATTAAGGATCTATATCTAAACTGTAACAATGTTTTCTATAACAATTGGATTAGTAATAGTACCGAATTGATTTTTTTTAATTTTTTATATTAAAAAAAGCTTTAAGCTGACTCAATAACATTCTTTGCAAATCTTAGTGATTTAGTGTAACTCGCTCACTAAATGTACTTGTTTGTTCTTTCTTAAATTTAAAACATATGAAAAAGTCTGATCCATTCTTATTTCTTCCGATTATTATTTTGAATTGGTTTCATTTATACTCTTTATTTAGTTTCAAGTATCGGCGGTTTTAAAACGAATAAAGGAACAAACAACATAGACTTAGGAGTCGTCAGTCAACGACAAAATTGATGTAATCCACATTGCAAATATTAATGGAACCAGCTATCAATTTAACATACTGTTATATATAGTACATATAATACGTATAAAACTATATTAATGGACATATATAAACCGAATATATATATAGGGTGTGTTTCAAAGCAAGTGTTTCGGGAAATTCAACCCCTGCCGGCCTAGCATGCGCCACTTGAGCTATCTCGCGCACGATTGAGGAGAAGTTTGTCGATATCGACATATATCTCGTTTTCCCCAACAATGTAGACAAAGTGATGTTTTCTTTTGATATATGATTATAAATTATTTAATTTTTTAATATAACCACGCCGGTATCGTTCATTTAATTATTATTCTGTGTTTTACCCTTTATTTAGTTTTTGGAAATGTGGATTACATCAATTTTGTCGTTGACTGACGACTCCTAAGTCTATGTTGTTTGTTCCTTTATTCGTTTTAAAACCGCCGATACTTGAAACTAAATAAAGAGTATAAATGAAACCAATTCAAAATAATAATCGGAAGAAATAAGAATGGATCAGACTTTTTCATATGTTTTAAATTTAAGAAAGAACAATCAAGTACATTTAGTGAGCGAGTTACACTAAACCACTAAGATTTGCAAAGAATGTTATTGAGTCAGCTTAAAGCTTTTTTTAATATAAAAAATTAAAAAAAATCAATTCGGTACTATTACTAATCCAATTGTTATAGAAAACATTGTTACAGTTTAGATATAGATCCTTAATAAGTCTTAATAAGATAATATTCGCACGGGCCCACTTACCTTTACCTATAATAATAATATTTCTTACATTCACACCATTTAGTCAAAAGTAAGTACTATATATTATATAAAGAGATATAATATTAAAAGAAAAATACATAAATATCCATGACTCAGGTACGTATTCGTATTCATCACACAAAAATCTGCCCCTTCGGGTTCGAACCCAGGACCGTCGGTGCAGGCCACGCGACCCCCACCACTGTGTTGCGGGACGCCGCAGGGTTTTAGTGGGTAGGCCTCCAAGCCTTTACCGGGCACTAGGCCGGGTAGGGGCATGGAGGAGAGTCCCACATATCGTCTCGTGCTCTCCCGGCACGAGCGAATGCGTAACGCATTTACTGCGAAAACAAAAAAAAAAAAAAAAAAAAAAAAAAAGGACCGTCGGTGCAAAAGACAGGATCGCTACCGTTGCACCAAATGGTCGTAACCCATAATAGGGTATATTTATACCTATACCTTTCTTTACCTAAACCTTTACTTATAACTATACTAATACAAATATATGTATGTAAGTATAATATAATATAAATATAAAAATATATTTACGTGCCGTTCGCCCTTAATATACTGTGATTACATAATTGTAATAAGGCACTGCCATTGCTTAACTGGAAAAAGCACACAAACCACTTGTCGCCCCTTTCGCTACTATCTAACGAATGGACGAGAAATATGTCGATTAATATATCGGTTAAAATGTCGACAAAATTCTGTTGCTATGTAAGAGTTTGTAGACAAAAATACCACGGCTAAGTAAAACTACTCTTTTGACATAAGAAGTCGACTTTGAAGCGCAACCATATTATAGACGATTGACGACAAATGACTAATACACGAGAAAACGGGTCGACTAAATGTTGCATATGCGTGGTGTATCAACCCATAAGACAAGAACGGTAGTCGACGACATTAATGCTCAAAAGTTAGCTCTTAATCCTTCCCTTATCAATAATATTCGCGAAGGTATTGAAATAAAACACGCGTCATCATAGTCAATGATGACGGCAAAGTGGCTCAAGTTTTGTCAGAAACTTCATCGAGTGCTGATTGTACCATTTACGTCGCAAGACCTACAGAGATGAACAATTAAGAAAAAGTGCAGAATAAACCTGTCGATGAAATTTCCTATCAATATGGCCTTTCTGCTTTGCATTGTTGGATTAAATTTATGGAACATATTTTACATTTATCTTACAATCTTGGTTTTGAAGAATTGTCTGCCACAACAATAGCAAATAAAGATTTTAAAAAGCAAAATAACGCTTATGTTCAAAGAAGGTTTAGAGAAGAATGTAATTAAATGTAATGTAATGCAATTCAGCGAGGTAATGCTGCCAGTGTTCTGGGTACTATGCCCCAAATTGGAATTTTGGATGACATATTCTTTTTGTGAATGTGTATATAAATATTTTAGGGTTAATTTTTCACGATAAGTTTTTAGTTTGATATTGTTGTATACATATTAGTAATTTATAGTTTTATGTAATAATTCAGGTCATAACAAGCGATAGAGGTATTGATGCCACGAAATACAGTCAGTATGCATCCGATACAGCACAGCTGCATATTATTAAATATACATGGCATTATATTCCATCTTCCGTGCACAAGGTGTTGATTCATGGTGAAAGTGTGAAGCTTCATTTTACTGTCTCGCCTCTTGGACAATTTTGGGAAGATGCACAAGAATCACGGAACAAGGATTATAAACAGTTCAGGCTTCATCATGCAAGACAATGTGTGAGGGCCACCAACGAAGATGTTTTTCACACACTTTTGTACAGCTCTGACCCTTACATAACAAGCTTAAGAAAAACATTCAATAAAAAATATTTGGAATTTTTTGGATGAAGTAAAGGAGCTCTTCAGTGACTTTTAAACTATCTTTATGTGTTTTTGATGTTTACTCAGCTACTATTTCATATTCCAATATAAATTTCAAAGAACTAAGATGTAAAATTGTATATATTTGTATTCCTATATTTTTTATAACTATTCGAAATTCGAAATAAACTTTTACTTACCAAAAAACGTAAATATAAGTAAGTATATATTCAAAATTAACAGGTAAGAAAATCATGTACATATTTTTATTAACACGGAAGTTATAGATTTATTAGATGAAAATGAGTCAATGTTCCTACTGTGCGGCGTCCGTACACCGGTAAAGCAGTGGAAGGGATGTTTCCGACTCCACCAATAAATATTGATGACTGCCGCTGTGGAGTGGCTCGCATAATGGTTTCCATGTTAAGGCCACTCCGTCGTCATCATCCCGTTCTTGACTTATAGAAGGACATACAGGCAGCCAAAAATAGTAGAATTGGTATCAGTGAGTCATAAAACGAATATCTATATTATTATATCTCGAGCAAAAGTATGGAATCACTTACTTGAAATTGGTTCCGCGCGATCTTGAGTACTAAATAATTAGTAGATAATAATAAAAATGACACCAGTTTAAAGGTTTAACTATTAACTTTAAATTGACACTAAATTTACTCAAATCACGCCAGTATTTAGGAAGCTCTCCCGGATTACATGAAGAAAAAAGGAAAAAGGCATGGTTCAATTGTTTGATACGCCACGTGTTGCGGCTTATTAATACCCTTTGAAAGAGTGTGTTATCGGATTTTTTTTATCAGTCGGCTTTCACACGTTGACCCATACATATCTCCGTTACTTTTGACGCATGACCTTGGACGAAAATGGATACTACACCTACTGAAGCATCAGAAATCGTCACCCAATTTAAGAAGAGTTCAGCCAGCGGGCTGTCGCACGTCAGCTCCACAAGTCCTGTTCTCTGACAAGTGCAGAATGTGTTTAACACAACGCAATTTTAATCATCTTTATACAAAAAATGGTAAAGTTCAATGGCAGTTTTGATAGATGTGTACCTAGTGTACACATCTATCAAAACTAGACCTACATAAACAAAAATACTAATAGAAAAATGTAAACCCTTTGAAATACATTCTGTTTGAATTTTCCATACATATTGTGATAGATGCTTGTTAAAAGCGTTATTCGAAATAAAAAAAATACCCACATACTATTTATTCAGCTCTGAGTTAGGGGCTTTACTTATGGTTTGATGAAGGTACTTGTATGTGACAGTTTTGACAACGCCGCTGTCCCAGGTTTTTGAAAGGGCCTTTGTAGCTTGTAAAAGATGGTGCCATATTGTCAATGACAACTATATTACTGTGAGCGTTTAATAAAAAAATGTCCATATATTACTTATTAGGGAAGGGTACTTAGTAAATTGATGGCTCGTTGTTGTAGTGATGGCCGGTTATTGGATGGCTGAACAACAATTTCTAAAGGAGTGATGTTAGAAAGGCACTTCGGCATCAAGCTATCTGCATATGGCCTGCGTAGTGGGTTATGGCTGTGGGTTATAGTCCATTTTCCCTACGGTGTTTTTTGCAGATTCCGTATTAAGAGCAAACATCCCATAGAAATGACCAATAATTAAAAACGCACGACCTCGGCACCAATTTAAAAAATACATAGTTTGCATCAAATTAACTCGTATAGATGAAAAAAAGTCATCCAAGCGCATGTCGCATGTGCGTTTAGGGTTCCGTACCAATAGTGGAATATAAGCTATTTGAATGGCCAAAGAATTAAAAAAAAATCTGATTTATCGAAATTTTGGTATTTATAAGTAAAATATACGTAATAATATTATTACCCATTTTTTTTTAAACTATATCATGTAAAATAGCTGACTTTGGTGGCTTCTCAATCCTTTGTTTTCTCTTCCTTTTATTGAAAAAGAACTAATGTGAGACAGTTTTGTTCACAGATGATTTATCATTAGTTTTAAAGTTGATAGAGGCAGTATTTGTTCTCACGATGTAAGTAAAATTTTAGTTAAACCAAATATCTAAAATTCTCTCTCCCAAATGTGAGACAGGTAAATACACCAAAGAACGTGAATGACGAAACAGTAGAATTCATGGAATCCACAAAATTGTTTTACCTTAGACTAAAGACAACATTAGGATTAAACCCCACATAGTTTTTTTTTATATTTTTCTGTACAGTAATCTATAAGGTTTTATTACTAAAAGTAAAAATTAAAACAGTCCATTGGCATTTTTAGCTGGACGTAAACTGTAATATATTAATTTGCAATAAAATCGAATAATGTACCTGATTGCGCGTTTATTTATTTGTATGTTTTTGTAATTTTTATTAGTTTGGTCGACACTCCTATCTCCTAGCCTCACCTCCATTTCCCTTTAGCACATACCTTGTTTCACATATTGATTGAAGAGCGAGACGACCGCGCCAGCTATTGGTGGCAAATCATACAGCAATGTGGGCAACATGCGGACATAAAGAAAAAGGTCAAAGATGGTCACTCGCGCGCGCACACCGACGCGAGCGCAAGAGTTCCGCAATATAAAATTAAACTAGTGACCTATCCGCAAACCCCTTCAACAAACTAAAGTTATATGTGACGGTGAGCCAACAATACCTACAAGACGGTGTGCGTAACAATAAGGAACAGCAAAGCCCAGGGACGATCCCGGTAGTCTTCAGCTTCTCACACCACGTGGCGGTCAAGAAATAGTGCCCCTTTCATCTTCCTCTCATATTTGTTGTCGACATTAACTTTCTCATATCGCAATACAGTCCACACATTTTGAATAGCCCGCATAACCAGTACCATTTAAATAATCATAAAATACTTTGAAACTATAGTTTTGGAGTCCATATGCGTTTTAAAAACGTCATTTTTTTCTACAGATATCTTATCTGTCGAAAATATATTATTAATTATATGAAAATAACGCAGTACAAAATACGTAACTTTTAATTTAAACGGTATAATAAGCCCCATAAGTATTTTTGGCAAGAGAATTACAAGACTTTAGGTATGATTTTTAGGGTTCCTTAGCCAAAGGTAAATACGGAACCCTATTACTAAGACTTCACTCTCTGTCCGCCCATCTGTCCGTTCGTCTGTCTGTCACTAGGCTGTATCTCAAGAACCACGATAACTAGACAGTTGAAATTTTTACAAATTATGAATTTCTGTTGCCGCTATAACAAAAAATACTACAAACAAAATAATATAAATATATAAGGGGGTTCCGATACAACAAACGCGATTTTTTTGCCCTTTTTGCTCGATATCAATAATGGCTGAAACATGAAATATTCACAAAATACTCAGTTGTATTTTTACTTTAATAATAAATAATAAAATAAAAATAAAATAAATACTTAAGGGGAGCTCCCATACAACAAACGTGATTTTTTTACTTAACTAAAAGTTTGTACGGAACCCTTCGTGCGCAAGTCCGACTCGCACTTGGCTGATTTTTTATTTTTATTATCATGCCGTGCAAATGTTTTGAATATTTTATCCCGTATGTCTTTTTTAATAGTTAGTCTTCTCAATTACTATTGCAAAGTCCCATATTTAATTACTTCCGGCCCCTTCATATTAAAAGTTGTAAAATGACTGGGGTATTTGTGTAAAATATATCTACATCATTATCAGTCTACTAAACTAATGCGCATCGCAGGGATTTGAAATTGGCGAAATTAATTCAAAGCAGTTGATTCATTTCATATGAGACCTTAGATTAGTGAAGTTGAAATAGTATTGTCGGCAGGTACCTATATAAGAATTTGCTTTCGAGATCACTTATTCACGAAGTGTGGGAATTTTAAATTAGCTGAGGCCAATGGGATAAGTTTGTGTTTGATTAACTTTTTAACCCTTAATTCGACAAAAAAATATATTTAATTTATATAATTATAATGTTAAAATATCTGCAGTTTGTGAATAGAAAATGTGTCAAAAAAAATAAAAAAAATGTGAATCGTATATTTTTTGGGAAATTGAAAGTATATTATACCATACATTTCTAGGTTCTTATAAAAGTACACCTCTGCAGATACGTATAGCCGGCTATACATTTTCGCTAAAAACAAGTCAAAGTGTTGAATTAATTAAGTAATTAAAGTTTATTCTTTCAATGAAAGGACTAACTTAAAAAAAGGGTTCGGCATCAAATGTTGTGTTGTCAACAAAATGTAAAAACCTGCGAATTTGTTCGTAGCGTTTTAAACCCATTGTTTCAGCTTTCAAGGAGCATCTGGTTCTGGCCGCCCAATAGTCAAAATATGAGGGAGCTTTTATTATACCCATCATTAGCTCTATTGTGTTAAAGTCCCGAACTTCATCATCTACTACATTAAGTGAACGACTAGTTTTTTGAAGATAATAAAGATTGATATTATAAACTATGAAATCAATTACGTCTTCGGAAAAAAGTCTAAAAAATACTGTACAGCAGATTTATCAACCGGTACATCGTTTTGGAAATTATCTTTACCTATTTCTGCTCAATGTTAAAATTGGCCTTTCTTCCATTTGTAAACTACTGAATTTGGTTTAGTTTTGCGTTTTTTCGATATAACAGAGCCTATTGGGTTTTGTTTTTGTACTCTCATATTGCGTCGACTTTGAGGCAAACTGGTAGATGGCGAAGGGCTGTTAATTTCTGAATTTGATATTACTTTAGGTGATGGAAATGGCTCCAGGATTATATAAAGTGAGATTAGATGGCATAGGCACAGAAGGGATTTCCCTCAACGAAGATATCGCTGACGGTGATGGAGATGGTAAATTTTGGACTTCATCTTGCTGCAATAAAGAAGGCGAAATAATACGATTGGTGACCTCTTCCTCCTCAGAAAAGGATAGCAAATGCATATCCAGTATGGCTGGATCCAGTGACGGTGGATCATAAGAATAGTCTGATTCCGGATCATCTATACAAAACTTCTTCATCATCTTTTCTAGATGATTCACCACTTGCGTCTGATTTTTTTGCCAGCCGCTGGAATTAGCACAAGTATTTTGTTTGTATGTGCTGAAGTAACACGCTAGAACAAAAACCGACATGCAACACCCAAACCACAGCAAAAGCAACCAGGAAAATAAGAAATTGCAAATAAATAATGTTAGTAAACATCCAGAAATGTATTGCCCTTTATACGTTTAATTTTTTATCACCTTTTCAGAATGTACGGAAATGTATAGCGGGCTATACATAACGTTCAAACAAGATTTTTAGGCACATAAAACAATAAATCCGGTTATCTAATTGATTTGAATAATAATTCATGCAAAAATAAATAGAATTTTATGGTTTCTACGTAATAAAAATCATTAATTATTAGCAAAATAACTAAACTTACCGGAACGCTCCTCCAACCGTTCATTTTGCTTCAAACGTTTTTTGACAAATGACAGATGTCGATTATCCAAAGAATAAAAATATATTTTTTGACAAGAAAAGATGTTGCCAGATCCATTTGTAAAAACCTACCATTAAATATTCGATTATGATAACAGATATAATTTATTAAAGTAAACGTATAAAATACTATACAACGTCGAATTAAGGGTTAAGAGTTTAACTGATTTAATATTTGGCTGCACGTATGTATGTCTATTGAGACGTTGAGAGATTTATCATAGAGTTAATGAGATTTCGCTGAAAGGCAAAACGTCGAACGCCCTTAGTTCGATAACAGATCGCTGAAAAGTCGATAGTGCAGACAAAAAGGGGTCAAGGCTAAGTTCACTTCTACAATTTTCGTTATCAAGATCTATTTTTTCAGCACTTTTACTCGCATTGACTATGATTTCTGAAAGTTTTTCTGATAGTTTTGTCTTTTATGCGTCGTTTAGTGCAGACTGGGGATTTATAAATTTTCGGCAACCAAATCTAAAGAACAATATATCAACCTAAGTATTTATTCCAATTTATTTCTTTATCAAACATCATGATAAAGAAAGAAATAAATTTATCTAAAGCATTAATTCCCAAAGTGATCCAGATGGACCCCGGGGATCTACGTTAGCGTGACAAGAAAATTGGGGTTCACAATTCGTAAGCAAGTACCACGAAAATTTATCTGGTTTCGATAGTGAAGAACTAAAATATTGCCTTGACTGGCTGAGTCAAGTTCCATTGCATAATTTAAAGGTGTTTTCCATGTAGCGTTATAAACGCTGAGGTTGTGTTATTTTGTGTACAACTTGCACACAAATATGTTCAACTTAAGTTTTTTTATACCCAAACTACTCAACCAATTCTCAATATCTAGAAAATGGTATTTTCATAGCCAAATCTTTATATTCAAATAATCTCTTTTACCTAATAATTATAACTAATAATGAAATTTTACTATGTTTTTTAACAGACCGGTGGCAAATTTAAAATGATATTTATTGTTTTTAACTTTCATGATCAATAAACATCCCGTATTAAATAATATTTGTGTTATTAGAACGAGCAATTTATTTTTTTACTTCGATATTTTGGCGCAGTTGCATGTGCCATCGTCACGGAAGAACTAATTAATGATATTTAAATGAAGATAAATTTCTTCTTAATTATACGATTCAATAAAACAAAAACCTAAATGTTGCCTCAAATTAAGATTAATGTGTCTAAGGAAACCGCGAGATAATAGGTTTGGGAGTTTCAAAGATTAGGATGAACAGACTGATACTGTTTTTTGTATTCTATGACGCTTATTATGTCGCCCAAACTATTTCAACTTCTTAATTAATGGAAAGTTAGTCTGAATAATATAAATTCTACGGATGACTTAAGAATTAGTTTAAATGTAATAAGAATCAGAGTATAGTATAGTATATCTGTGGTGGTATATACTTAATATTGCAAAACTATTTTACTGGCAAGACAAGATCTTAAAGTTCACTGTAATTTCCTTTAAGGATTTCTTTATGTGCCCAGTACTTTTCCATGTTATGTTTATTTCTTTGTCTACTTCATTCTCGTGTTTGTTAGAGTCGAATGATATTAGTTCTCCACGGTTTATATATTTTTGACATGTTATATAATTTTTCCTTCAATATTAATTTTAGACGTCTATTAAGTACACCGCTCTGTTTGACCAATCTATGTTTTGAAAAAATATCTTGAAGAACTTCTGTGAATAGCGTTGGTAAGAGCGGATCTCCTTACTTGACGCCCATTTCTATAGGAAACTCCTCTCCTTTGTTTTCTAGTTTTATTCTACTCACACTTTTTGAGTACACGTTTTTTATTATATTTATGTAATTTTTTGAGTAATCGGCAAAAGCTATATAAAGTGTTTTTTTTTAATCTTGATATTTCTCTAGCAGTTGGTCAACAGTTTGAACATCGACGTTCGACGGTTCGATGGTTAATTCGGTCGGAACCCTGCTTGTTCAATTGGTAGGGTTTTATTAATTATTGATGCTATTTTGCGACGTTCTATCGAAGAAAAAACTTATTAACGGAAGATAAACGACTAATAAGGCGGAGGTTGCCTAGTTCTAGTGGGTGTCTTTTCTTATACAGTTTATGTTTGAAAGACCCCATTGTTTTGGTATTTGTTCAGATTTTACAATTTTGTTAAATACCGTTGTGAGGTAAGAGACTAGTTCCCATGCTCCAATTTTAAGTGTTTCATTGGTAAGATTATCTGGTCCAAGGTCTAGTCACTTATATTATTGATTATTTATTATATCTTGAGTTTGTTCTAATTTTTTTACATTTATTACCGTTTATGACTGGTTCTTATGGTGTTTTTTTCCTATGGGTTGTGAAACCTTGTGTGTTGACAGTTCGTCAGTGGTTCTTTTTGAGCTTGTTTTGAGTAATCGTAGAAAAAATAACTAAATAAAATGCAAATTAGAACAATTTTGATTTGTATAAATTTTATCAAAATTTGTGCGCGGAAGTCTAAGAACTAAATAAATATATATGCACTCAACCAAACAATTTACCCAGCTCGCCAGCTGCGCGCCGAGGGCCAGCTCTGCCACCGCGCTGCCCTGCTCCTCCGCTGCCAGCGCGCCCGCAGGACCGATGGGGACGCCGCTAGAGCAGACGCAGTTTCTATCGAACTGGCTTAATATAACATCCGATCTTCGGGTATTAGAAATAGTTAAGGGCTATAAGTTAGAGTTTACTCATACCCCTGTTCAACTCTATGAACGACCTAACCCACCTGGACATGAAACTGATATGTTTGAGGCTGTAGAAAAACTCAAGAAATTTAAGTTAAGATGCTTATCCAATTTTTGTCATTCTTTTTAAAAAACTTAATATTCCAGAATATAGGTAAATAATGTGCAACAGTTTCGTAGTAAATTCGACGTAATTTCGTTAATTTTGAGCTTCTCCTTGGACAGAAGCGATAATAGAGTAATATTAAGTATAAAGGTTGTTAATAACTGCCAAATTAAAATAATTAGGCAGTTTTTTCTTACTTTGGTAGTTGCTATCACGCCGCGGCCAAAGCCTCGACATCGAGTATTAAATCCCACGGACGCTAGTAAACTTGGACCCCCGTTTTATGGATTTTTATAGGTGGCACTATTCATGTTCAAGGTTGGTTCAAATCGGTGAATCTCTGAAGACTAACATATATCAAAAAATCTATTTATAGATTTGTGAACGAAGCGAGACTTTCAGAGGCACATTTTTGCAAATGCCTCTTTTATGAAACGAACCGAATAGTTTTAAGTAAAATACAATAAATTATTGATAAAACAACTATTGAGATATGTTTAATGATCAACATAGTGACACAATCATTTCAAAAACACAAAAAAACAAAGGTAGCGTCAAATGGAAAAATCGAGAGATAAAGCGTGTTTGTTGTCGGGCCATAAATGCAAATGTCATGTCTCAGTCCCCAATGCGGATAAAGTTTCAGTACTTGGCAACTGAGCACTTTGATTGAATTTGCTCATTGAACTTTGCTACTATTGAGATTTACATTGTTTATAGTGTTCGTCACGGATTGCTAAGACCAGAACCACTTCATTAGGTACGGTTGAAGTTTTCACTCAACATGAATTTGGAGAGTTTGAAGTTACACGATTTTCTTATAGATAAAATAATAAAGTAATTCCAGTAAGTTATAATAATCGACATTTGAAAGAAAACGCTTAAAATCGATTAAAGTAAGGTTATGCTTACACCAGCATTAAATAAATATTTACGAACTGGTGACTCTGATAATGTTTTGGAAAAATAATTGTAAACAAACTCAAGAACTACCAAAACCTCATCTGAGACGTCCTCGTTTTTTAATTTTGTTACTGGTGAAATTTTTAGACAATAAAATCTTAATTGTGTATTAATCTTGGACGTGCTCTTCTTGCATACTATACTTTTTAATAATTATGCACAATTGTACAACCATTTAGGATCTTTGGTAATGTTAATATTAGTAGGCTATACCTTCAGGCGAGAGGCTTGTTGGAGCTCCTATGGATCAGCTTCAACGGCGCTATGTCTGTTACACCATAACTTCCGAAGTTCTTAACCGATTTTAATATTTTGTGTGGAATCGAATCAACAGGTTTAGGACCAGATTGTGACGGATCCCGAATTACGAAATTCGAAAAAATTCCCATCGAAATATTTTTTTTATTTTTTTAGGTATTACGCACCGCTCTAATATATAGTGCTAGCGTAGCTTTATGCTTAGTGACTGCATCGCCTAGTTTAATTTGCTTGTTTGTTTCGGTTTTGGGTGACGATGAATTCATTATTTAAGTTACATAATACCGGAGCAATGTGATGTGTTTTATAATGTGGAGAGGGCTTAAATGTACGCCTGTAAAGATGAAAATCGATTATGATCGAGCTATTGCCAGCAAGTATTGTGCTAGTAGTAAGAGTCAAAACTTTGCAGTGGCATTAACTGGCGAGACTTGAGCATTATATTTTTTTGAGCGGTTGCCCCGCTTGTTTTTGCTTAGAGTATAAAAATGCTTTATAAGTCAACAGTGGTATTACTGAATTCCCGTAACCATGAATTGTAAAGTACCAGATTATTTTGGTATTAGGTATTTGGAGTTAATTTCCTTGAAATATAGAATTCTCGAATGTATCTTCAACAATATACGGTGATCCTATCGAATATAATTTTATTGAAACTATTTTTATAATTTTATTTTTTCAATATTTGTCTAGAAAGAGCTATTCGTTGCTTTTCAAGTTTCAAGAAACCACTACTTTTTGCCTTAAAAACACCACCAGTACTTAAGGCATGCCAAAATGACTACAGGGCATTGAACGTAGAATACGCTAGCACAGAAGGCAAACAAGTTAATGAAAATATCCTGTGCCGAGTGTAAGATAACAGAGCTTCAACGGACATAAGTGGCAATATTGCGTTAACGGTAATAGTCGCTCAGATTAGAAGTGGGAACCGAGGGCTAGTATGAAATTTAGCCGGAAGCTTTTAAGTTTATATTAACATGTTACATAACTGCAAAAAAGATATTTAAAGAGAAAATTGTGTATGATATTTAACAGCAATTAAGCCTGTCGACCTGAGATGAAAAGTTACGTTTTAATGAAAAAACTATTAAAGTCTAGACGATGCAAAATTGGTCAAATAGATGAGTTTTTCAATGTTAAAAACTTTGCGTGAAGTATGGAGTGAAATAAAATATTTGGCCTGTACTTCCACTTGTGAGTAAAACTTAACTACTGCATTACTGAAATCACTGAACTATTTAATACTTTAGAAAATCCTCGCAAAATTTAACTAGATTCTAATACTTTCAAATTCAAATGCCCTATTCAACTAGAAGTAAGAAAAGCAAATTAACTAGCACGGTTCATTATTTGAAAATTGATGCATTTGATATTTTTTATAAATAGGATTCTTATACTCACACGAATTAAACTAGCCCATAGCAAATACTATAAGGCTTGTGTAATGAGTACTAGGGTAACGGATGAAATGTAAACAAGCAATAAGACACAACTTACCAAGATCACAATCTAACGTTGACATATCAATACTAATTAACATCAATAATATAATGAATATCACAATAAACATAGTGATGTCTTATACACCACTATGTTTAGCATTCACAGTGAGCAAAATAAACATGACACTTCGATAGCCTTAAACATAATTTGGAACGAGCCAAGACTGCAATAAATACTTTAAGTTTAAAAAATACTGAACTAAAGAAAATAATTAGCAAACAACAACAAAAAAATTACATCTTAAAAAAAATAGCACTAACTATGGACAAAAAACAAATGTGTAACACCAACAAGAAACATTATTTATAAAAATTGTAGCAGCACAAGAATGTCACCATTACATTATGATAAACCGGTGTTATTTAACAATAAATGTGTTGCTCGCGCGATCGACACTGACTCATCGATCAATCGACAACTACAGGAACAAACCACAATAACGCTATACGAAAAAACAACTACCGCCAACAACTGCGTTTTTATTTCAACATCATTTCCGAAAAATAGTCTTAGAAAAACTTCGCTTTAAAAAAATTGAAACATGTTGATACAAAATGTAATAAAACAATGTAATAAAAAACTCCAGAGCTAGGAGTAGCTTTATATGAACTAAAAAAATTCAAAGTATTAATTATGAATGTTCAGTATAATTTCAAACTGAATATACTATTAAAAAATACTCCTTCAACTGGTTAAGACGGTCTCACTACTGAAATAATAAAAAAGTGCTGGTTATATTACGGTACCTCTAACACAAGTGATAAACTTAGCTATTTCACAGGGTAGATTTCCATCGCGGTTAAAAGTATCGATAGTTAAACCACTGCATAAACCTACAGACGAATTAAATAATTACAGGGCAGCTTTGATCACCATTTTCGCTAAGTTGTATGAAAGCGTTATGTCTGATAAATTAGTTGCGTTCATATCTTCATGTGGGCTACTTAAGACAGAGTTTTAAAAAAGGTAGTTAATCACTCTCGCTTGTTTTCAATTAATGAAATAAATAACAGAAACTATTAATAGAGGCAATAATGTATTATTCCTAGATATGAGCAGGACCTTCGATTTTGTTTCTCACTCCTTATTCTTAAAACAAACTGGACCAGTATGGGGTAAGAGGAATCGACATGAATCTGTTAAAAATTTATCTTGAAGATCGTCTGCAGAGGGTGAAAATCAATAGTTACCTATTCGAATACATCCAATAATGTGAAGAAAATCTTCGATTCAGATTACAATCATAATGGCTGCGGTTTTCCTCGAGGTAGCGTTCTGGGTTCTTTATTATGTTTATTATACATCTATGATTTACTAAACGTTGTCAGCCAACAATGTATTCTGTACGCTGATGATATGACTCTCATAAGAAATCCAAGGACAAAAATGACATCCAAGATATTTGACTCAGATATTTGCTTATCAAAATTTGAAAGAAGTGATAAAATGGCTAGAACTAAATAGTCTGAATAATAATAAAAACAAGACAAAATTTATTCAATTTCAAAAATATAACTTAAACCGTAAGAATTTGGATATTGTTTATAATAAGTTATAATAAGTTAGTCACACAATTGCATAGGGAAAGAGATGACAATGAATGGAAATATTGGATGTGTTGAAAAATAGTATATTAAAAAGAGAAATGTCTGAATTACACACTTTAAATTTAACTCTTAATGAGGATCGAGATAAACTCCAATTGCAGATAGACGGGTTCGACCAATGCAGGGATGAATATGAGCAGGCCCTCAGGCTCATCACTGGATTAGAGAAGCAACTTTATGAGGCAAATAAACATATAACAAGTTTAGAATCAGAAAAATCAGAAATATATTCCTCGCAGAACCAAAGTCTATTTGATGAATTGGTTGGTAGCGCTCCTGACATGGTTTCTGCTTCATTTAATATCAATCCTGCTACATCAATAGACCTATCAAATTATAAGATTTGTTCCTGCAAAAGTGTAAAGGGATCTATTAAATGCAGTAGAAAAAAATTGAAAAAATACATTAAAATTAATAAATTTCTTCAGAAAACAAATAAATTGGTTAAGAAACAAAAAAAAAACTTTTAACAACTCAAAAAATGCTAAAGAGCGGCTACAATTGATAGAACAGCTGAATGTTTGCTCATCCATTATTCAGGAAAATAGAACAATTTATGAAGGTAATGTCGAGAGACTAAATAGCAAAATCATTAAATTGCATGAGTCGTTAAATAGTATGACCTGCAACTATGAGGCCTCAAAAAAGGAGATAGGGGAATACACACTGGCCTTACAACATCTTACAAATGTGTCAATTTCAGAGCAGGAAACCAATAATCCATTTAACTCCGAGGCTTCAGGCCTAGCTGCCCCGGAGGAATATATAACCCAGCCAGCATGTGAGCCTTTAATCTCCAGTTATTGTAATGATATGATAGGCACAAGTGAAAATAATTCCTTTACTGATAACAATTGTTATAAAACTGTTATTTGCTGTGATGAAATTGGGAAGAATTTAGGCCAATTAATTAGGAACCAATCCCAGGAAAGCATTATTAACTATTGTATGCCAGGATTAACTTTAAATGAAATAATAAAAAAAGCTGTCAAACATAAATACAATGAAAACACTAATTTAATCATTTTAATTGGAAATAGGGGTAATGTAAACAAAGAAAATTTGCTTAAATATTGTAATATACTGGGTACCCTAAATATCAAAATTGTTATGTTTACATTCCCCTATAGCAGCAGTCTGCCACAGGCGGAAAATAATTATAGATATCATTTAAATGTATCATTAACTACTATGGCACATTATAATAGCCAATTTCATATAATTGATAATATTATAAAGAAATTTATAAAGAAATTTTATATGACAAAGGATAAATACTATCTGCCTAGTTATTATAAGAGACAAATAGCTATATCGCTATCTTATTTTTTTAAACAATTAGCCAATAACTTGGCTAGTAAAACTGCTGCTTCTATTGAGCAGTGTAATATTGACATTAATTATTCGACTTTGGAATTAGTTCCAAATAATTGTTTATTAAAATCTAAAAATAATATTTTAAATAAGTTTATGAGACAATAGAGGAGACCTCTGGCCCTATAGTGACAAAAGAAAAGTCTTCCTATTTGAATATTGTTCATCAAAATATACAAGGCTTCTCTGGCAAGGATTTAGAATTAAGTCTCTATTTAAATTATGACAATATTGATGTGTTATGTGTAACTGAGCATTAGCTAAAAAATTACGAATTGATGACTAACATAGATAATTATAAAATTGTAAGCTCGTTTACTAGAAAATCAGCCAAAAGAGGTGGCTCTATGATAATTTTACATGAGTCAATACAATGTAAGGAACGCAAAGATATAGTATCTAAATCAATAGAACGTGTTATTGAGATAGCATGTGTGGAACTAGACAAAATAGTTATTGTATGTGTATATAGACCTCCCAAGAGTTCATACCCACAGTTTGAGGCCGCTATGGAGGAAGTACTAAGAATAACTTTCAACAAAAATAAAAAAGTGATTGTATGTGGAGATTTCAATATAAATATTCTTGATTCAACACATCTGTCGGGTGGGTTCCTAAATTTATTTAAATCTTTTAATTTATTTAATGCATTTAATGAACCGACCCGAATTACTCCCACATGCGCCAATTGTTTGGACAATATTTTTTGTAATAATAAAATACTTAAAAAATCAATAATTAACTGTATAAAATCCGACCACAGCGGCCTATTTGCCTCTATTGAGTACCATCACGTTCCTTCGAAACGCGAAATAACTTGTAGACCATTATCTAAACATTGTATAGATCAATTCAGATACAATGTAAGTAACAAACTTGCAACTCTACCGGTCTCCAACTTTGAAACTAATAGTCTTTATAATCATTTGTTTAATATAATTAATAATGAATTTAGCAATATATTTAGACAAAGGGTATTCAAAAAAGATAATGTAAAAAAGAAATTTAGTGATTGGGCTACACCTGGAATTTATAAAAGCAGAAGGAAATTATATGAACTTTATGCTTTAAAATCTACCTCCAGTGAAACTAGCTTTATTGAATATGTTAAGAAATATTCTAAAACATTTAAAAAAGTATATTCTCTTGCTAAATCTATGTACATAGCTAACAAAATTAAGTTATCAGAGAACAAAATAAAGACTACGTGGAATAAAATTAATAAAGAAACAGGCAAAAGCAAATCTCAAATACAATCTTTTGCACTAGAAATTAACAAAAATATTGTAAATTCTGACAAAGTTGTTGCTGGTGTTTTTGAGGATTTTTTTTCTAGATTACCATTAGAAACTATAAGTTCCCTACGTTCGTGTCCTAATGTTGCTACTGCTCTCCTAGAATCGAGTGTTGATAGGTGCAATGTAACATTTAATTTTACACATATTAATGGAGAAGATATTATTGAAGCATTCAAAACTATTCGTATTAAAAAAACAGAAGATTTATGGGGTATGTCAACTAATAATATTAAATCAATAATTGACATAATTGCGCCTTACTTAGCTTATATTTTTAATAATAGTGTTGACGAGGGGGTATTCCCACACTTAATGAAACATAGTAAATTAGTTCCCCTTTTCAAATCTGGAGAAAAAAATGATCCCGCTAACTTTCAACCTATATCTATATTACCAGTGTTCAGTAAAATTTTTGAAAAAATTATCTATATGCAGTTATTGGCCCACTTTACCGATACAAAAATTTTTCATAAAAATCAATTCGGTTTTTCTAAAGGTAAAAGTACTACTGATGCTGGAGTTGCACTTGTTAAACATATACTTGATGCTTGGGAGGGCAAGCAAGATGTAATTGGCATCTTTTGCGACCTTTCTAAGGCGTTCGATTGCGTTGATTACCGCACGCTATTAAAAAAGTTGGAACATTATGGTGTCTCTGATATGTCAAAAAGCCTATTACAGTTGTATTTGTCAAATAGGATTCATAAAGTTGTCATTAATAAGAGTGAGTCTGCTGGAGCCCCCATAACTATGGGCGTGCCCCATGGATCAATATTAGGGCCTTTACTTTTCTTGATCTATATTAATGACCTTCCTTACTATGTTAAAAATCTATGTGAGACAGTGCTATTTGCAGATGACACTTCCTTAGTTTTTAAAGTCTCTCGACACGATGATTGCTCTGACGATGTAAATAGTACGCTATCAAAAGTTTTACAATGGTTCACCAGTAACAATTTATCACTAAATTCAAAGAAAACAAAGTGCATACAATTTACATTACCGAATGTAAGGAGGGTTGACCTACATATAAAGTTGAATGATGAAGTAGTCGAATTTGTTGAAAAGACAAAATTTCTGGGTATTACATTAGATTCACGACTACAATGGGACCCTCACATTGAGGCCTTGTCAAGTAGACTCAGTTCTGCGGCATATGCTGTAAAAAAAATAAGGCTCTTAACTAATATTGAAACGGCAAGGTTAATTTATTTTAGTTATTTTCATAGTGTAATGTCTTATGGGTTGTTGTTGTGGGGCTCAGCTGCTAATATTGAAAGCATTTTTGTATTACAGAAAAGAGCTGTCCGCGCAATATACAGCCTTCGGCCTCGGTATTCTCTCAGAGATTTTTTAAAGGAAATTAATATTCTTACTGTGGCGGGACAGTACATTTATGAGAATATAATTTATGTACGAAAACACTACAATACTTTTGTCAAAAATAGCGACGTACATTGCTTTAACACCAGAAATAAGAATAGACTTGCCGTTCCAAGATTTAGACTTCAAAAGACAGAAGTCTCTTTCTTGGGGAGAGGTATAGCACTGTTTAATAAAGTTCCACAAAGTATAGTAGATTTGCCTTATCATAAGTTTAAAATGTATGTAAAAAATAAGCTCATGTCCAAAGGTTATTACAAGGTCAACGACTATTTAATAGATCGCGATGCATGGAAGTAATATGTGTCATTTCAACCTGACACTATTTATTACAGGTTGTATCATACAGCATTAGCATTTGTTGATTTTTTTAAACTAATTTATTACTGGTAGTTAAGAGTATGACATGCTCGCTTAATACATTTCTTGGGTGGTGGCATGTGGTGCGGATCGTTACGTTCCCTAAGATATGGTTGAGCGAAGCGATGGCTGTATCATGCGTCATGCTCGTGAACGGGTGCTGCCTTGGGAAGTGGGTCTGCTTTAACCTTCAGTATTCAGTATTGACTAATATTAAACATAAATCTTGTTGTTTTCTTAAATTTGTCGTTTATTCCCTGTATGTTATTGCAATGTTCAGGGATACTTAATTTAAGTAAGTACAGATACTTGTTGACTTTGTTGTAATCAACGAAACAACGAAATAATGATATCATAACACTATTAGTATTGTCATAACAAAATAATTTAGTTTTTTTTTTTTTGTGGATTGTGTATGGTGACGACGTATTATATTGTAAATGTCGTTCGTCTGTTAAAGCTGACGAGTTTCTTGCGCCCATTCTTCTTGTCAGTTAAAAGACGTCCTGAATGGGTGGTAGGAAAAAATGTTGGACGATTCAAAACTACTTATTTTTAAGTGCATTTGAATAAAGTTATTTTCATTTTCATTTTCATTTTTTCATAATAAAATTATTGAAGAGGTGATAGATGTAAATTTTTTAGGTATTAATGTTGACAAAAATTGTAATTGGCAATCACATATTAATTATACAGTAAATAAATAAGATTGCTTAGAGTACGTCCTTAATAGAGTGAAACATGTTATTTCAAAGGGACTGTCTGCTCGGTCTTACGATATGGTGTCGTGTTGTGAGGAAACACAGTGGAGATGTATCGGGTTTTAAAACTGAGTGTATTCGAACTATTTGTGGTGCCGGTTATTTGGGAAGTTGTAAAACTCTATTAACATTGTTAAATATTGTGCCCTTACCTTGCTTTTATATTTACGAACTTATTTGTAAAAAACACATAGTTAACTGTTTAATTATAAAATTAATTCTAATTACAGAGGTAGAAATGTTAACGATTTATACCTTTCTCACCAAAACTGAGGCTACATACATTTTTAATAAGTTACAAAATAATGGAAAGGAA
Source organism: Calamotropha paludella (assembly GCA_927399485.1). Lineage (NCBI taxonomy): Eukaryota > Metazoa > Arthropoda > Insecta > Lepidoptera > Crambidae > Calamotropha > Calamotropha paludella. The sequence goes on from OV656809.1 coordinate 13,349,068, forward strand.
CTACCTCTAAATAAATTTAAAAACAAATTATCTCAAATTTTATTACAAAACATATATTATTGTGTTAATTATTTCCTGAATGATAATTTCAATATAGTAAAATTTAATCATTCAGGAAATAATTAACACTATAATAATATAAATAATGAAATGTAACATTATAATTGAAATTTTGTATTATGACATTAAATAAAATGTGTTATTGTTTATCTTAAGTCAAATATTTGCACTTCGAAACATTCGACAGAATATCAGAAAAAAATATTTTTAACAACTTTTTTGTGTACCATATTTTTTGTAAATAAATGAAATATCATTATCAATGTACTTAGAAATATGTTATTCATGACTCGGGTAGAAATGCTCGTATTCATCATCCAGATATCTGCACCTACCGGGACTCTAACTTAGGACCGTCAGATAGAACGGCAGTAACGATACCGATGCACCAAACTCGCGACAAAAAATGTCAGTGTAAAAAAATCGCTTTACTTTAGAATTGAAAGGATTTGAATAGATATTTTTTGAAGGTTTGTTTTTTATTGACTTCTTAATAACTACATAAAGGGGGTAGAACGAAATAGCAAAGCTATGGATGTTTCAACAATATCTATATGGAAAACTAGGTCATATCGTAGTTTATTTCTCAAAACGAAAATAAAATGCATAAAAGAATTTAAGATCAAAAAGGTAAAAAGATCGTAAAAAAATGTGAATTTTAATGACGTTAAAATGAGGCTTTTTCAATATTTCCGTAGTTTATTGATGTAAGGTGGCACCTTTACGGCGTGGCTGGTAAATAATATTTTCCATCTTTCTCTGAACATAGGCGTTAGACTTTTATAATCCAAATTGTTTTAAATTTGCGTGCAGCCTACACACACAGGTTGTGAAAAATTTGTAGTCGCATTCTTATTAGCTTTCCATAATGAAGAAATACAGACGGATACTACTACGGATACAAATTCCTTAATTCACTACTAAACACACTTGCCACATATATTAAAGTCAATATTTTCTTATATTCTTACTAATCTATACTTACTCTTAATGCGCATCTCGATTTTCCAAGATAAGTATGTAATCATTCTATATATAGCGAAATATATCTTCTACAACATCAGTGTTTCGCGTGTTAATGCGAGTCATGGCGTCAAGAAATGTGGAGGAAAATTACAAGGAATTTAGAGTTAATTGAATTAAAAAGTTACTGCAAATTGAATTCAACCACAACAGGTCCTAGACGTAAAACTGAGATAAATGTTTAAAGACTTTTATAGCGGCATGAAGTTTTGGTATTTACGAGTAATTTGCTACAATTTTAAGCACAAGAAAGTTTCATTTCAGAATAATATTCGATAATTTTAAATATTCGAGAAACTTTATTCACCTTTTTTTTGTTCATAGAAAGACGGTACTTTCATCAAATCCCGATTGATTGGTTGCAATTTGAATAAATATTGATGAATATAATTTTTTCCTCCTATAAAAAATGAAAACTTTTCTATTGTGTACAGTAAACTGAAACGATCGTTATTATTTTAATTAATAATATCTTTAATTCTACTTTAAACATTAGCTATTTAGCTAAAGCTAGACATTGAGTGTAATCTGCTTTCATGTAAGTACTTAATTTTTTATAGAGGTAATATTGAAAACAATATCATTATAGCTGTGAAACTTTATATACATAGCAGGTTACATCATAATTTATAGCACGTGTACGGCTGTTTTTTACGTTCACAAATGTTTCGGTATGATTAAAGACAAGATAAGGTGAATTGGAATACTGGAAATAGTTAATAGGATCTTTTTGAAGCATTGTTGATTGGAAACTTGCTTTTGTCAATAAATATATGAATGCTTTTTTGTTATTTCTAAAATTGTACATCAACCATGAACAAATCTGCTAAGTATTTTGAATTTCCATTAAAAATTTTGTTACATAACCAGTAGTTGGAGTTGATTAAGGTAACTGTAACAGGATGCAGACGGCTCGCCGGAAGTAACAGCGGTGCCGGGATAACTTCCGTTTCCGGAGCATCCCCCACTGCGGCTAATAGCATGTGCATAATATATTTGTGACTTTACGGATAAACTTTTATAAGTGTTGTTATTTTTTGTTTTTGTGTGTGCAAACATTACAAAAAAAAATAAAATTAATTTATTCCAACAACTTATTTTACAAATGGCTTATTGATCTGCTCTCATAGTAGGTCACCCTGTGTTATGAGAGGCAGGCTCCTCAGTTTTCGTTGGTATTAAGTTGTATAGAACAGACTTGCATGCAATAATAGTGCGCGTGCGCGCTTGTGTGTGTGTGTGTGTTTGCTTGCGTGCGTGTGGTTGTGTGCGTGTGTGTTCGAGTGCGTGTCTTGATTAAATAGAAGTTTAGTTATGTCATCTAATGAAAATCCACTGCCAAATAGACATAATGTATTGAGTTTTGCTCAAGAAATTAAAATTGTTCCTTATGCCCAATTTTTGTCCTTTGTTTCATATAAGTATTATTTTTCAATAATAACTTACACAACATACTCTTTAGTAGTACTAAAAAACTTTGCTACTGGCATTAAAACATTTACATTAATAAATTATCAATACAAAATTAATAGTCCTTTTACTCCATGAACGCGGTGTATAGATCCTATAACATCACCGATCATTATATTTACCTGTTATGTAAAGATAGACATAACTGTAAAGATAGACTATTCCATCTTCGTGACTGTATAGAAATAGAAACCTTCAAACTAATATTAAATAATAAACTAAACAAACTGTTGATCCTTTTTTAATAACTTCAATAGTTTGAATTCTATTCAAATTGTTTATTTCTTTCCATAAGTAAGTACAATAAGATGTTACAAAAAACCGGCCAAGTGCGAGTCGGACTGGCGCATGAAGGGTTGCGTACAAATTTTAGTTAAGTAAAAAAATCGCGTTTGTTGTATGGGAGCCTCCTTAAATATTTATTTTATTTTAATTTTATTATTAAAATAAAAATACAGCTGAGTATTTTGTGAATATTTCAAGTATCTACCTGTTGCCATTATTGATATCGAGCAAAAAAGGGCAAAACAATCGCGTTTGTTCGTTCGCGTTGGCAATAGAAATGCATAATTTTTGAAAATTTCAACTGTCTAGCTCTCACGGTTCTTGAGATACAGCCTGGTGACAGACAGACGGATGGACAGACGAACGGACAGACAGCGATGTCTTAATAATAGGGTCCCGTTTTCACCCTTTGGGTACGGAACCCTAAAAAGGCCGAAATAACTTAAGACAGAACTAACATCAACAGTGGCTTAAAGGGTACTGAGTTGAAAATGGCAACGCGGGGCAGATGGGTTGTCAGCAGTAGTGCAAACATTTAAGGGGTGTAAAACTTCCCCCCAGTTAGTATAAACTTAAGGGTAATAATTCTTAAGTTTATGAAATAAAAATTTAAAAAAAGAAAGGAGATATATTAATATTTTTATATGAGTAAATATTTAGATATTTATTCTGATTGTAGCAGGGGGTTTTCAGTTTAAGGATATTTTGCCCAGGGTCAGTCGGTATATCATTAGACTTTTGATGCTGCTATTATTTCCCGAGGTCTACCAAAGAGACATCTGGTTGCTCGTGTTTGTGAGGATTGGCTCCCGATTTTATTTTCATATGAAAATAAAACATAAAGGATAGCAATTACGAAACGTAAAAACGGAATAGTGTGCCCCATATTTTATGATGTGAAGATCCTGTATAATTCTATCTAGTTCTGTAGTCGTCCTTTTTCTAATTATTTAATTAAAATCTACTTTATCCGAATCTAAGTTTTCAAGTTTAATATGGGGGACATCATTTGCTATATTGTTAAATTTAAATATACTACCACAAAGATCATGAATTAAATTGAAATTTAAGTTAGTAGAGGGTAAAGTTGTATTTAGAATATTATATTTAGGTAGAAGTCTGACGTTTCTACAATAAGCCTTAATATAGGAATTTCTATAATTCCAGTTCCTAGAAGGTTTATCTCTGATAAACCAGAGTCAACACAATCAATAGATAATTTACTAGGAGTAGATTGTACGTAAATCCATCTGCTATTCCAGAGTGGTTTCCGGGCATTTACACTTACACGAAAAGATTCTGTATAACATTGGCTTGGAAGAACTATTATTACTTTTGACAAAAGTTCGCTATCACAATTTGGGGTTTCACTAGTGGGATACACATTCATGACTTTACATATATAATTTTGATAATTAATATTTTTACATAGATCCAATGACTCCAGATTACCAACATACAATTTGTCTTTCATTACCATAATATATAAATGCGTAGGTATTATTACACTAAATGAGCCTGGTCTTGTGAGATTATGAGGAATAAGTAATGATACAATTTGATACAAATAAAATTTCTGTGTATTTACAAGGGGTATCTGTAATACAAATACTGTCTAACCACTAGTATAACAGCTAATAAGTTTACTTACTCATGATAATATGAATTAAATTTATATCTTAATAACGGGCATCACGGGCACACGTACGAGTATATGATTATTTAAATGTTCACAGGTATGTAATAACGCACTTTATTTTGTTGCCCTAAAATGTTACAGGGAACGGTGTTTTTATTTCTTTAAAGGATAAGGTAGGGTCAATATGCAGCGTTGTGGTACATCATCTGGATAAGGTTTCAGGATACAGCGCATAGTCAGGGTGTAGTGTCAACACACTTCCATGTCAGGGTATATCGTTTTCAGAATGCAGGGTCGAAGTACGGCATTAGCAGGATACAGCGTCAGAGGCAGATACAGCGTCCAGTTATAGCAGCTTAATTCCACAGGTTAAAGAGTAGGACACAGTGGGATACAATGGGGAACAGTGAGATACGATGAATTGTTACTGAATTTACACTTAAATCACTGGGAACCGATACACGCGGACTTGGGAGACATACAGAGGATCCTTATTTTTTTTGGATTCTTTTAAGCTGCCACCAATGTAATAACGAGTTCCAGGGTTTGAGTTTTTTTAAAAAAAGGCCGAATTAATTTAAGACAGAACCGACAACGACAGAAGCTTGAAGGGAACTGAGTTGAAAATGGCGACTCAGGGTAGAGCTTGCCCTGATATGCAGATGCGGCAGCATCAGCTGAGTTGTCATCTATAGTGGGAACATTTAAGGGATGTAAACTCCAAAAGCCATGTCGGGGAACCAAATATGTTTGCGGATCTTGGTTAGTGTTTTATCCCAACCAGAATATTTGAGTTCGTAATGGAAACGCTGAATTATTTGCTAAAAATAATTCTTTGGTACGATGGCTTTACACAACATCCTTTTGTTACTTAAAATATTTTATAAAGAAAATTATTATTTACTTCGTACGTTGATTTCTAAAGCCTGATTATTTTATTAATATCCGGGTAAAGGCGTTGATCCGCTTGTAACTAATCGTCTCTGATCCGAATTATATTAACTGACGCTGAACTAATATTAGATGAGACCGGATTTCTAAGAAAGTCTACACGAATTGCCTTAAAACTATTACAGTCCGTTATGACTTTGAATCGCCTACCAAGTATATAATGTCTAAAGTATTTTAGAGCTTAGAACTTTAAGTTTCCAACTCGTAGCTATGATTACGGCTCTCTACTTCGGACGACCACTGTCTGTAATATTCAATAATTCTGAGTTGGCAGTCGAATTTTCGGAAGAGAACCGCTCCATAGCCAAGGCTACTCACGTCTATGTGAATTTCGATATCACGAGTCGGGTCAAATATCAAGGCTATCAAATATCATCATCAAATATTAAATATCAATAGCAAAGCTCCGTAGCTTTAGTATGTTGTATTCATAAGTCCCATTTGGCATCCTTTTGTGCCAGTGGGTAGAGTGGAGCCATTATAGATGAGAAGTTGGGCACAAACTAAAGTAGCTCGCTCGGCCATTGAATTGACGCAGCTGTTTTATGTTAGTGGGGAGTGGAGAGCTCGCTAGAGCTTCGACTTTTTTAGGATTTGGCTTTACTGAACCTTCTGAATAATGAAACCTAAATAGTCTACGGAAGATTTCAAGAATTTACACTTGTTCCAATTAAACGAGAAACCGTGCCTGCAAGAGCGTCTAAAACCTTTTCTAAATGTAAGAATGCCTCTTCTTTTGTCTTAGAAAAAAACGTCATCCATATAGACCGTAGCGATGACGTCTCTCCAAGGCCCCGGTACCTTATTTATGGCTCTTTGATAGACGGCAGGGGCATTGCACAGCCCGAAGGGCATTTTTAAAAACTCCCATGAGTTGTCAGGCGTCACATACGCAATCTTTTCTATGAAGTTTGATTTGTCAGAAAGCGGTATTTGATAAAACCCTGACGCCATATCGAAGGTAGTAAACACACAAGACCGCCCTAACGTACCTATTTGTTCGGATATTAGCGGTAAGGGGTAGTTGTTGCGAACGGTATTGGAGTTCAGCTCCCTATAATCGATACAGAGGCGGTTTCATCTTCTTAGTTGTACATTTTGATGTCTGTGGTAGTGTGTGTTGTAACTATGTACTCATGTATCAAATATATAATCGATTGCTTATTTAATAAAGTCAGTCTATATTCTGAATTCGTGGTTTCACTTAGCTCCGTTCGCTCTTCCGTACATGGAGTACATACACTCGCGAGCAACCAAATCGACTCAAGCCCTCATTCTGCTTACAAACTTTGTTTTTACGTAAAGTATACAAGGTATTTATAAAAAAAGACTGTCATTAGAAAGCTCAATATACAAGCTTTCATAAAACACTAATATTGTTTTTTTTTTTTAAATCTAACGCATTCATTTTTACATCAATAGCACTATGAGTCGTTTTGCTCATTACGCTATCCGCGACTTGCGCTAACTGCCACCCCTATAAAAGCTCTCGCAACCGGCACACCTTATCAGTCGCTTATCACAAGTTGACATGTACACATCTCCGAGAATTGCAATCATTTTTTCCACGTTACCATGGATACCACACCTGAAGAAGCCGCTCAAGTTGTTGCCTTGTTGGAACAAGGACTTAGCCAGCGAGTAGTCGCTGCCCAGCTTCGCTTGAGCCAGTCTGCTGTGTCCCGGGTCTACAGACGATTTCGAGAGACCGGTGCCTTCAATCGAAGACCAAGAACCAGCCGCCACCGGTGTACTTCTGACAGAGACGACCGTTTCAACATCGCTGCGCAATCGGCATCTGACGAGTGTTGATGTTCAACAAGAACTCAGGCACGTTCGTGGTGTAGCTCTAAGCGAGTGGACAATAAGAAGACGACTGAGAGCAGCCAATCTCACTCCAAAAAGGGCTGCGACGGGGCCCAAATTGACTGCAGCCCACCGACAAGCGCGTCTTCAGTTTGCTCGAGAGCATGTCAATTGGACCATTGCCCAATGGCAGTCGGTTCTCTTTACTGACGAGTGCAGAATGTGTCTGCATGGCAACGACAGAAGAGGCCGAGTCTACAGGCGTCCGGGCGAACGATTTGCCCAATGCTGTTTCGCTGAAACAGTAGCATATGGCGGTGATTCCTGTATGATGTGGGCCGGCATCTCTTTAGAGGGAAAGACGGAGCTCGTTTTCGTGCCTGGTGGAGGCCGAGGAGGCGGGCTTACAGCTGATCGGTACATCACCGATATTCTCCTGGAACACGTTGTTCCCTATGAAGGATTTGTCGGCGAGGACTTCGTCTTAATGCACGACAATAATCGTTGTCATACAGCGCGCATTACCCAGCAGTTTTTGGATGAAGTCCAGATGCGTACAATGGACTGGCCTGCGCTCAGTCCAGACTTGAATCCGATCGAGCATTTATGGGACCAGTTAAAACGAAGAGTACGAGCCAGAAATCAAGCCCCTTCGACGGTGGAAGAGTTGAAGGCAGCATTGTTGGAAGAGTGGGTTAACATACCTCAAGAGGACGTCAAAAAGTTGATCAGATCAATGAAGAATCGACTTCAAGCGGTGATTAGGGCTAGGGGGGGGAATACCAAGTATTGATTTATTAAATTGTTATGTATTTTCTTAATCAATTTTCTTTTATTTCTAAAATACCCAACCACAACATCTTCTCACAAATTCCTGTTTTTCCTGTATTTATGTTTAGATATCATTAATTACAAAGATAATGAACGGATATTGATAATGGTGATATCTTATTAAAGCTGCAGTTTGGAGCTTTCAGATGATATATAGTTTTTGAAAATATCTCCTATAACTTTCTTGAAAACAGAGTCTATACTCAGAGTTAGGGCTTGAGTCGATTTGGTTGCTCGCGAGTGTAGTTACAACACACACTACCACATGTCGACACGCCCGCTTCATTATGACGAAAACTTTCTGCCATACCGCGAATAAATGAAGCCCACAACGAACGAACGAGTTAGTTCTCCCCAAACTTCACTCGTTCGATCATCCACTCATTCACTCTTGACGTCAACACAAAGAAAAAAAAATGAATTTGACGTCTCAAAGAATTGTTTATGAAACTTGCTTTGAAGCGCCGATAGATGGCATTTCTTTATTCAGTAATCATTGTAATGACTCTGTCATATATATTTTACATATTGAAAAGATATATATTTATACAGGGTCTCCCAGAAGCCGACGTCAAGCCGAAAGCGGGTGATAGAATAACTTATATAAGTTATTAGAAAAATATAAAAAAAATCTAGCATTTAAAAAAAATCGATATAGTTCACGCCCGTGACGGTTTTTTCACAAATCTTGACTTTTCTAAACATTTTCTTTTGTTTTGTAATCCTAAATAATGCTTCTGTATACTCTTATCTAAAATTTAAAACTAGCTGCTCCAGATTAAAAGAATATGTCATTTTTATCTAAATTAATTATTCAAATAATTTTTTCGCATAGCTTTAACAAGCTGTACTAAAAAAATGTACTATATGAAATTGGCAAGTAACTGCAAAAGTTGGCGCATTAATAAGGATTCCAAAATGGTATGATACTTGCTAGAACATTTCTTTAATAGTGGACAGTATTTTTCTCATGGTCTTTAAAAATTATTCTTGTGTACCCATGGTTTGCTTTAAGGCAGTAACTTTAACATTCTAGTTTAAGTGAGACCGGGAGAGTCATTTTACGAAGTGTGAGAGAGACAGATAGTGAAATAAATTAAATACACAATACAATTGTTTAACATAATTTATTTAAATGTCAAGATTTACAACAAATGTTCAAACTGTCTTCTTTCAGTCCTAATGCAGGCTCGACATCTTCTTAAAAAAGATCAGGCTATCAACGAGGAGAATCTTCCGTTGTTAACAAAATCATTTGCTTCTATTATTCTTTGCCGTAGCTCAGTCACAGTTTCGATTGGCTTTGCATAAACTTTTTCTTTCACCGCTCCTCAATAAAAGAAATCTAATGGATTAAAATCTCGGGAACGGGCAGGCCACGAGTTAGTACTGGTACTAACTCGTGGCCTGCCCTGCTTAAAATGTCTGGACATTTTCGGATTTCGTCAATACTTTACTTCTTCTTTGACTGAATAACAATGCAAGGTGACTGAATATTTTCATGATCTAATAGATAAAAAATAACAGGTGACAAGTAAAATAGATTTGCCATGTATTGTTTGGTAGAGTGGCATAGCACCAACCCTTAAAAGTATCGTAAAAGGCGACCGTAAAAACCAGCGATACTAGAGATAAACTTTTAGATTACGAAATAGGCACCAGCGTTTGTCGGATTGTAATCGTTTATTGCGGTAGGTTTCTGTCCAGCGATGAAATTTTTTTCGATTGATATGATGATGATAGTAATGAAAATAGATTCATAAAATATTATTTACTTATTCGAACATATAAAATTAGGATTTTTAGCTTAAAGTCCTCACATAAATTTAAATATCAATTAAGAAAAAGTAACATTTTGTATAACTTTTTCTTGCTGGTGCCCGTAGATTCAATTGGTAGTAATGGTTGGTAAAAATGAGTTCAAGAAAATAGTAACCTTATTAAGCTCTACCTATACTGATATTCGACGTCTTTTCATTATGAGGCTTGCAATCTTAAGATTTTTCTTTACTAACATTTTATTAGGTATTAGTGTTACGTAGGAAATGATTATAGCTTGATAATGACAACTAAAAACTTACAGTGTCTAATGAACTGACAAAATCAGAAGGGTAAATGATTGTTCGACCTGACTCTCAAATATATAAAACGATGGAAGCAAGCTGGCAGAAGATCGATCTGGCGATCTTTTAATTTCTCTTTCCAAAATTAAAAATAGGTTACGCATTGCCTTTATTTCGCACTAAATACAATCTATTTTGTGCAAAGACAATGCCAAGATACACTGATATTAATTAAAAATATTTATGAAGTTTAGATATTAGTGAAACAGTAAAAAAAATTGGCTGAATTAATCGTATAAATTATACGTTTTTAATATCATCAGTCTAATGATAAATACAGTGATTCATGAAATGATCAAAAGGGTCAATCACTGTGACACTGGTAATACTTAACTAAGTATTGTCACATTTTTGATGGACTTCAGACGGGGACTATTACCAATTTAACAAAGTCCTAAACACACCATACATAGAGAATTATAACATGGAGAATGATGATGACTAACTAAATAAAAGGAAGTTTATTTCAACAGTATTATCAAAACGAGAAAATGAATTGTCGCTCTTTTAGTTTCTTTATCAGAAAAGTGGTCACGAATCGCTAGCATTTTTAGTACAGAGACAGTTAGAGGCTGCAGAGTGTCATGTAGAATTATGAGATGAACACAAATATATGTATAGAGGATAGACATTCAGACATTCTTTTTTACTTCAATGTTTAAAGCACTATGAACGCACTTATTTACCCGTTATGGCAGTGATACTTAAAAGAAATTTCTTGTACTAAGAAGTCGGTAAAATTGTCGACGGGAATTACAGTTTACTAATAGTACGTAGATTTAAACTTGCAACTAATCTCTATCACAGTCTATTATACAACTCTTACATAATATTATGCTACATTACTAGACTCGTAACAGAGACATGCAAAATTTAATTTTCCTATTGCGAAAGTAGAATTTCTGTTTTAAATAGGTATACTGTTGATGTTTTTGGGGGAAAATCACAAAGTTGTTTAGCCTGTAAATGCTTTGAGATTTCTGTTTTACCAACGGCTGTATTCCGGACCTTATCAAAACTGGGCCGAGCTTAATAAGATTTTAATAATGGATGCGGCAGCAACGTGTCAGTTTTGAGAGGCTTTCACTTGGCACTGCATTTATTCATGGCGAGTCAGGACTTCTGTGTTTTTTTAATTTGTTTTAGTACTCCTAGCGTTGGCTGTACGAAAAAGTTTCAATCTTTTCTTATGATGCGCTAATTAATCACTCACTTTAAACAACAGAATGAAACAAGTCAACCCATATCAACCTCTACAAAACTGTCAAATTTCGAAATTAAATCCAACACATAAAGATAAATATGTATATAGAATATTTAACATTTTGTGGGTTTCTTGCAGTTGCCCGTACATACTATTAGTGGAAAAAATTATTTATAGTTTTGAGATGTGTAATGTAATATATTATTATAAAAAATAATAAGTTATTTTTTGTTTATATGTATATTATTATTCAGCTAGTTCACTATTTCCTTTTTAAAACAGGATGTCGAGCTGCAGAAAAGGAACAGGGCCGAAATATTTATGATAGCTATTTAACAACCTACACACGACCGAGTTACCATAATAGTTTGAGTGCGAGCTTGGTGCTGAGAACAAAGATGTATGTCGTGTGCGAAATGTGGGAGCCCGTAGCGTCATAATGGAGTCGGTGATCCCAGCATTGTCGATGGCACCATGACAGACCTTGTACAGGAACATCATCTCCATCACCTGTCTTCTATTTTCGAGTGTTAAGATTGTGAATGTTACAAACTCATATTTGCCGGTACACTTCCGCGTTTAATAAATTTGAATTTAAATGATCCCAAAATAAATTAAACTGTCTGTGCAAATTCACCTTTTCTATTTCTTATTGATAATTCAGAATGATCAATATAGCGGGTAAGTTAGTTAATACTAATGTGCCAAAATGGCTAGGAGCCAAACTTCTGGAACACTCGGAGTCTATCCCAAATGACTGAATCCTAATCTGGTTTTGTTTCAACACATTTCGAATCGAATCAACACATTTAGGATCAGATTGTGACGGAGCCCGATTTTTTAAATTCTAAAAATAAAAAAGTTATGTACATATAACATTAACTCTATGGCATTTCCCATTGAAAATAGGCACGCCTATTTGAAAGTTTTCTTTCTTATGGAATTTCAAAAATTAGTTAACATTATATATATTTTTTTAGTATTACGCTCCGCTCCAATATATGGTGCTAACGAAGCTTTATGCTTAGCGACTGCATCGCTTAGTTATATTTTGTTTTCTTACTACATAAGTCTTTATTCAGCGGTGGAATACATGTATATATTATATGATACATTTGTTATTTATTTACCTTACTATGTTTCTTATTCTATATGACAAAAATATTGACCAAAAATCTTCTTGTAAGTTCGAGTCCAATTTAATTCGAATAAATAATAAAAACCTAATTGTTACATGATTATACATTTAACAATTTATATTATATATTTGCTATTTTACTCCTTCTATAACAACGTTCATAGTCAACATCAGAGTGTTAAAGTCCCCACTGTTGTGGCACAAGTCTTCTGTTCGAATGAAAAATCATTTGGGAGAGTTGGCCAAAACCCACCACGGGGTTAAGAGCGGAATAATGGGGCTAGCGACTGCAGATGCAGCTGGGACAAACGGTTTGACGTGCCTTCCGAAGCGCATGCGTGCGCTCGACTTAATATTTTTTGTGATTCATCCGATGTCGGGGCTCTGTAAATGTTACCTAAATTCCGCAATCATATTATATGAAACGAAGTACTCAAAATAACACTAATATTAATTTGATATAGGAATCAAATTATATATTTACATTTGTAAACTTTTTTATGTGTCATAATATATATGCAAATGCCCTTTTTAACCAGTCAGATTCAACTTCATTCTGCTGTGTGTTTGATTTGCTTAGAAATGAGAGCATATAAAACAAGTATTTCACCGAAAACAGGGAGACTGAAAGCAAATGAGTTAAATTAAACGTTTGATTATGTTCTTTTATCTGTCAAAGTGTAAATCTATACAAATAAATAAATTTGGAGTGTATGTTTGTAATATTGAAATAACCGTATTTTACTACATGCATATGAATATATATGTATATGGTATATACACCAAAATAACATCTTTTACAATTTTTGTCAGTCTGTCTGTTTGTTCCGGCTAATCTCTAAAATGCCTGGACCGATTTTAACGGGACTTTTATTGGCAGATAGCTGATGTAATAAAGAGTAACTTAGGCTACTTTTATTTTATCTATACATCTATACACATATAAATAAAATTGGAGTGTCTGTTTATAATATTGAAATAACCGTTTTTTACTACATGCATATGAATATACATATTCGGTACATACACCAAAATATTTTTTTTTACAATTTTTGTTTGTCTGTCTGTCTGTTTGTTGTGGCTAATATCTGAAATGGCTGGACTGATTTTGACGGGACTTTTATTGACAGGTAGCTGATGTAATAAGGAGTAACTTAGGCTACTTTTATTTTAGAAAAAACATTTATTTTACTCAAATAAAGTTATGTTGCAATGTCCAAGTACTGTCCAGTACCGCGAGCAGCTCACGCGCATGCCACCACTGTGCCGTCACGTCGGGCGCCTTCCAGCACTTCTCCCACCAACGAATCAATATCACAAAGCCTGCCTATCGCGCGGGCTCAGAAAGCGCGAGCGGGCTATTGCTGATTTTTAATAATAAATCTATTGCAAATTATAACAACTGAGCCACAGCAATGTGTGGCCGGGTCAACTAGAGTATTATATATTTAAAAGTCAAAAGATTCTTGTAAACTGAAGCAGCTATTCGTGTTCCCTAAATAAAAGTAGAAGTAGAATTGTACATTTTAAGTGAAATCATTAAACAGAACAATAATGTAATATGATGTTTTTTGCTTTGATGACTTTTTATAATATTTTTGTATATTAAATGAATAGTGCCTGAATTGTGCGATATCATGCAAATAAATAAATAATAAATAAAATTTATTTGATACACAAAACAATTTTATATGACTTCTAAATATATATAACAAAACATTTCACCAACTTTCATTAAATAAACTATTATTAAGAGTGTTTTAATTTAATCGGTTAGCAGATGCAAACAAATGCTATACATCAGTGAAGATTGCAAGGCAAAGTCAGTAAAGTATGGAGTTAGGTGGCGTTAATTTGAACAGGGGGGTTTGGTGCCAAACTTTCCGGTATTTTGAAACTTTTTTGTGACATAGAGTTCAGTGTTGAAACTAGATTTTGTAGAACCACATAGGAAATTGTAACATTTTAGAGTGAAAATTCAACTATAACATTATGGTTAAATTTTGAATTCCAATGGGATCCGGGGGTTGACCTGAGACCGGGGGACCTGAGATTCGTGATTTTTTCATATTTTAATTATTTTTTGCTTAATTTTATTATGAGTATTGTAAACGTAAAATAGTCTCAGGTAATAAGATTTAATTGTCATTTAAAGATAATTTATTACCACATGGAACATATGTTCCACAACAATAAGCATCTGTCGTTTACAAAAAAAAAAAAAATGTAGTTTCATAAGTGGCGTTCATGCGAAATAGCATATTTATTGTAATATCCATCAGATATGTGCGTAGATAACTGATCTAGGCACCTTCTGGGTTAGCTCGTTCCATCGTGGATTATGTCTTGGCCCTTAGGTTTGATTGGAATCGAGAGCGAACCCATTCTAAATAAAAAAAACAATCTTAATGTTTCGCTGCGGGGCTTAGATTTTTAATATGACTTTTGGTGAATAATATTAAAAATGACATCGATAAACGGGGTGATAACCGTGTTTGATTTCTTATACGGCCGTGACCGTTCTTATTCAGAATGGCTCTGCAGAACTAAAGTATAACTCTCGTTTCAATGTCGTAAAAAGTTCAATGGTGCAGTTGTTAGTGATCGAACGAGAAGCTAAGCAAGTTTCTTACAGCATCTGGACATTTTCAATGGATAGACTGAGTAATCGCAAGATATATTTACTACTATTATGTGCTTCGGAAAGATACGGTCATATGTTAGATTGTGACTAGTTAGCTCTCTACCATGTTTGAGTGTTATATTATAAGGTATGTCTGCATCCCATTATATTGTAATAAGTGTATACTTCAATGGGTTCATTTCGTAGTGCTTTTTTATCGTTGTCAGTCACCATAGCTAAGCAGCAAGATATTTTAAGGCAATGTGTTTATCGAAATGCGAAAGATTTATTTGTCTGAAGAATTCTATTTCATTTCAATTGATACGAAATATGATTAAAAAAGATGAATATGAATTTTGAGTCGATCCGTAATTGCCTGTCATCACTTCGAGCGATCGTTTGTTTCCTTTAGAAATGGAAATCAGGAAACTAGAAAAGAGATCGAGAACAAGTTAATTGAATTTAAACATCCCCTTGTTAACACAGCCCTGTCGCTACTGCGCAAGTCTGTAAATTAATAAATTTAATCATACCAAATTGATTACAAATGTAATTTTAATTTTACTAATATTTGATTAAACTTTTTTGATACAGGTTATTACTAATAAAAGAATTAAACCAATACTAAAAATTGACTAATGATTACTTCTTATATTTATCGACTGGATAAAAATATGCATTATCATTTCGAAAACAGTTTTTTGTTTTATTTCACTCACACAACGGTTATATTAGATGCGAATGTAGGATGTAAATATAAAAATAAGGTGCATAGACAGAGTATAGATAAAATAACCCTCGGCGAGGAATCTGACGCCGGAGATAGAATTTTAAAAAATCCGTATACAGGTCACCAGTGCCCACATCGCAAAATAAAATTACAAATTTAATTAATTATTGTTCCAAAGCGTAAATGTCATGCAACTGATATACAGTTGCAGGTATACCAAAAATATTGACTTTCACTTGAAAAATCAGTAATTATAAAAACAAAGATTAACGAAGAACGCAATTTAGAAATAAAGACGTATAAATTATGCGGTATCGGCATAGTTATTTATTAAGTGCTGGTTGATGAATCATAATCCCAATGATCGGCTAATCCGGAAGTGTCAGTGACAATCTTGCGGCCTGTAAGCTACTTGCTATATAATCAGTTGCCCCAAGACGACCCTAACCTGAAGTTTTGGATAGGGAGAGTAAGCTCCCTGTACACCCACACAATAAACATCACAATCTCTGTCCTATAGCCCCAATAATTAACATAACTTGTATTGTCAGTCACAGTCTTTAAAGTTTAAGTCCCTACAATGACAAAAGACCAATGTCTTTATCTAAATAGTATCACGCATTGGTTAAGTAAACAATTTGTGCATATGCATGTAAGATATCTTTTGAATTATTGTAAATATAATCATGCTATCCTTTAAATATATCTCCAAGGAAAATATTACGAATCCCTTATCAATTTTCCTAATTGGCAAAAAAATATTTGAAATATTAGAAAATCGTTGGAGGTAATATTTTGTTTGGTTACCTACTTATTTGGAGGAGTAATAAGTAAAATCATTTTTAATTGTTAATCATTATAAGCTCATCAGAAAAAACGGAAAAAATCTTCAGACTCGAGCCCCGTGATAGCCGAACTGTTGACATACTGACAAGTTTGTACATGCTCAGTGTGTAAGTGTTTTTTTTTATTTTAAATACCTAAAATTATATCAGTAACTATTTTTATTATTATAATGCTGATATAAACATTATTTTATCGGCAAATATTTTAAACTTAAAATATCAAAGTCACACACAGCATTTTCATATACGTATATAACCTTATTATTCAGGCGGGATTGAGAAAATCAGAGGATGAATGCTACCGAGTCCACTTGTATCCCCTGGGATACCCGCTAAAAATACGCAGCGGCACATTATGACGGCTCATAACAAATTTAAATCAGGAACAGTGATTCTAGCGAATTGGAATACGTCCCAAGGCCGATGCAGGGACCGAAACAACAAACCTGCATATATCAACTGGGTAGTAGGTATCTATATACATTTTGTATAAGATAGTTTGTAGCGCCATGTTTCGAGTATTTGGGGCCAAATTCTCTCATCGCTCACTGGCCTGGCTACATCATACGGACCTTGTGATAAGATTCTTATTAAATACATAAAATTAAATACTTTACGTTGTTTAAAATTATATTAATAAAACTTTGAAAATAAATAATATTTAAATTAAAAATATCTATGAAAGAAATAAACTTTTATGTCAGCGAATATCTATAAGGGCATGGATTTATTTTTTATGTTATAATTAGCTAAATTATAACGACAGTAAAATAAAGTTTTATTAATCTGGCTGTAGCCAGCACAGCTAGTACTAGCTAGATCGTTACTAGTAGTACAGCTAGTACTAGCTAGATTGTAACTAGAACTAGAACTATCGCCTTTCATGTAGGTATTCAGTACTTCTTCTTGTGACGCTTACTAGCGTAGATAAAAATTAACAGGTATCGTAGCCTCAAAATCTGATGAGGCTGATAGCGCTGCTTGAATCTTCTCAAGGCAAAAAAAAAACGCTTGAGCATTTTACAAAATGCAGTAATTTATCGTATTGGCTGTCTCATAATACTAAAAGTGCTAAAAATTCATGTTCGGAAACGATTTAATTTATGACGCTGTAATTGATTGAAATAACATTTCACGGTAAGTTTGTACTGTTAATTATTATCCCATCAAAAACAATACTTGTCGAAAAAACCAAGTCTCGCAACTCAGTTGTTCTACGGTAAAAAGTTGTGAGATCCATGTAATACCAAGTCGGTTATTAATTTATTCAGTCCCTACTTAAGCGAATTTCTGTCTTAATACGTCCAGTCTGTCCAGTGGTCTTAGGGACTTGACGTATTAAGACAGAAATTCGCTTAAGTAGGGACTGAATAAATTAATAACCGACTTGGTATTACATGGATCTCACAACTTTTTACCGTAGAACAACTGAGTTGCGAGACTTGGTTTTTTCGACAAGTATTGTTTTTGATGGGATCTCATTGCTTTTTGTATTTTTTTTAGTTTTTCCTTGATTCATACACCAAAAACTATTTATATTCCAAATTTGAAGCTTCTAGGTCTGCTAGAAGTGTCTTAGAATTTTGATGATCGGTGAGTCGGTGAGTGACAAAACTAAGAAATTTGACCCGTTATAATTCTTAAACTACTAGTTCAAATTGAATGAAATTTGAAATATACCGTGTCTTTACAATGCTTGCATGGTTACTGAAAATTCAGTCCTCTAGTTATATCCACTACGAAGTTACAGGGGGTCGAAAATGGCCTGAATTGCTTCGAGAAAAGGATGGTACGTCCGTGCCGCTTTTTTGCTCGACTTGGCGGGGGCACTGCCGTGCCCCCAGATAATAAACTATAACAACATGTAATACGAATATATTTCAGATTAAAAATATGGAGGGACTTAAAATTATCGTTTTTTCAGAAATTTGATAATCATATGAAATGCTGCGAAATTTCCGCAATTTTCTTACAATGAGTTTTTAGGGCCAGAAGAAGCAGTGGAATCTACTAAGGCTGACGAACACAGCGACATGGATATAGACTTGGTTGTGGTGCCACCCGATCCTGCTGTTGTAAGCGATGAAGAAGAAGGATCAGAAGATGACTTAGCTTCTACGATGGTTCCTCGTGACATACCAGATACTGTTGAGTTATTGAGCTGCAATAAAACAGATGAAGAATCAGAGTGAAACAGTGGTGATGATGAACCATCACCACCAAGTAATGCTGATGAAAACCCCACTTTGAGAAAGACTTTTCCGAGTTATTTTACTGTTTTTGATGTTATTCAAGAACAACAAAAAAATCATTGCCGATTCCTTGAAAAGCTGTACGCCTATATTCGAAAAAAATTTCGACGAATTATTGACTTGATTATAACATTATACACTGATTAAAATAACAGACGTGGTTTTGAGCTGGTGAAAGAGATATTTAGAAGCTCTCTTGGCATATTATTGCTTTCTGGCCATCACAAATTACGAACAGAAAGAGCTTACTGAAGCCTAGATGTCTTCATCTAGGATTGATATTGATATAGGAAGCAGTAGCATGTCTAGAAATCGCTTTCTTGAAATAAAAAGAAATTTACATTTTGCTTTAATTATCCAATGGGGTATTTTTCTTGGGAACTTGTCAATTCACGAATTTAGGATAAAACGGACATCATTCGGCTAAGCAATTTATATCGGGAAAGCCTGTACGTTTTGTTTATAAAAATTGGACAATTACTAGCTCTGATGGATACTGCTATTCTTTCGACGTTCATTGTGGAAAACTTGCGGAAAATTCGCCAGATCCATTACGGTCTTGGGTAGTAAAATCTGTGCTACAAAAGTTGCCAAACACAAGACCTCAGAATCATACCATATATTCTTCGATCATAATATATGATCGAAGCATATATTTTGATATTTTTGCACTAACTTTAGCCTACGTTGGGAATTTCACCTGTTAGGCTACAAAGCTACTGGCACTGTAAGAGAAAATCGTACCAAGAAGTGCCCGTTACTTTGAATAAAAAATATGAAAAAGAAACCCCGAGTCAATTATGACTACTGATTTGATATAAAAAGGAAATTCTATTTGTTCGTTGGAAAAATAACAGTATCTGTACTATTGAAACAAATTTTGATAAGATAAAACCATTTGTCAAAGTGAAACGTTGGTGTTCATCAACAAAACAAAAAGTGGATGTAAATATCCCACAGCTATTTCAAAATTATAATAAAAGAATGGGTGATGTAGATCAAATGGACCAGTCAATAAGCCTTTACCGTATTGCTATCAGGTGCAAAAAATTGTGGTGGGTTATTTTTACATATTTAGTCGATATGGCAGTATCAAATGCTAGGCGTTTACATGTTCTAATCAACAAGAATAAGCACATGCGTTTTTACCTAACAATAAAACCAAGAGTCGGCCTTCTTGCTCAACATCTTTGGGTTCAAGCAATAATTGACATAACCCAGAACAAAAAGTCAATCAGATGCGTAATTTGTTATAAAAGAGGCCACTGGCGCTGCTGTAAGTGCCTCAAAACTTTTTGCGTGAAGAGACCATGTTTGGAAAATTTCACATCTGATTCGCCCGTTGTACACGCCCGTGTGCGTGCCTTTCCAACTTTTTATTTTTTTCTATTTAAAATATTAATTTAACTTATTTTCATTATATCAATAATAAAAAAAACGTAAACAATATCGCAGTTTTGCTAGGGGCGTTAATGGGTTAGTTACTGAAAAAAACAAAGGAAATTTTTAGATGTTCATTTAAAAATACTTATATGGTAAAAGGTTTGATCTATCCAATATTACAAAGAGATAGGTTACGACTTTGAAAATGTTTTTTACCACTATTTAGAGGACTACTGGACTTTCAGGATAGTCGTAGATAATTATTTATTTAAAAAGATAGGGATTCCTACGATTTTAATAATATAATCCAAGGTGGGAAAAATTACCTATAAAATTCTTGATATCTCCTGTGCTGCTTAACCTATGACAACTATGATGATAGAACAAAATAATGTACTACAGTTTTAGAGACTACAAAATACAAAAAGATTTGCGAGACCATATATGTCCAACAATAAAACTTATGTCACTGTAACTACTTTATATGTCAGAATAAAACACTTTTTGATGGTTGTTGTGTGTTGTAAACACAGATGATGGTTGTGTGGACAACCATCATCTTAGTCATCCTGTGATCACGGCTCCTGTAAAGGAGTCGAAACGTCAGGATTAAATATAAAATAAAATAAAACATGCGCAAAAATCCGTAAAAAAGTGTTTTATTCTGATGTGTAATGTGCGCGGAAGTGTAAGAACTAAATATACTTTATATGTTTTAAAAGTAAGAAGAAGCACAGGTAGTAACTAGACCTTGTTAGGGTGGTATGCCATATATCTAAGAAACTGGTCATGTTGCATTGGACTAAGGTCTTGGATTTACATTAGATAGGTCCATCCAATATAAGTATAAACTCTCAACTATGATCAAAGATTAGTGTAAGATTCAAGCGTCTTTTTGTTATGTTAAATAAAATATATTTCTGCCAGTGACAGTTTTGTTCATATTACCTAAAGCCATCACTCATAGAACAGCGCTATCAGCGTTTCATAAAAAAGCTTAAAAATAAAACAATATTTATTAAGTCTGTTAACTTTGTTTTCCAAATAAATAAAAATCAATCGCAAATTACAACCCACAGACCGAAACACAGACTACAGAGAGAAACCGATTATGTAATTCCGCTACATATAAATGAGACGTATTATTAATCTGTGATGACAAGCAAACCTAGATTAATTTATTGGATAAATGACATACCCATGTCAATCGAAGAAGTAAATTTGAATAAAGATTGTATCAAATTTCAATCAAAATTTTGTGAAGTGGCATATCTCCCATATTCGTGTCGTACCTTGTATTGTTCTTCGAATGTCTGCGGTAAATATTATCTTTATATATATAATTCTTCTGTGAGTGTGTATTTCACTGAACTCCTCCTAAACGGCTGGACCGATTTGAATGATTTTTTTTGTGTGTGTTCAAGGGGATCTGAGAATGGTTTAGATTCACAAATCAGTCCGGCAGATGACGCTGCAGTCGGCACAGCAACGCGTGGCCGGGTCAACTAGTAACGTAGTAAAAAAAGAAGGAATATCATTACTTACAAGAATTTAATATATATATATATATATATATATATATATATATATATATATATATACATATATACATATATATAGGTATATATAATTAAATTCTTGTAAGCTATATATATATATACACATATATACATATATATAGGTATATATAATTAAATTCTTGTAAGCTATATATATATAATTCATATTAGTAATATTTGTACTAATAAAGCATGTTCCATATTGCTTTGTCTTTGTTATGATGTTTTTTATATTTTTACACGGTATTTAGTTGTTGGTGGTCGGGCGAAGACGCAATACACGTTGCACCTGTACGCAGTGAACAAGTTGTAAAAAACATAACTTTAATGTCATTCCTAATAGATTTACCACAAGTTTATTTTTGATTACCGACAACTTTTAATAATTTTATTGTTACTATTATTATGCGTGTTTTACTACGTGCTATTTACAGTGTCAATAATGAACGCAATATTTTACATAATTATCAAATACAACTAATTTACATGTCGTGAATGGATATCAAAGCTAATTATCATTTATTGTTGTATTCAATAATTAGGCATTCTGATTATGATAATAATCATGATGATAAGAATTTACATTTTTACGAGTATATCTAGTACTGATGGATCTCATTTATATTAATAATGCTTGAACCCGTTATTAGAATAGCATGGATAGAAAACCATTAAACATAAATTGTGTTTTAATGGTTTTCTATCAAAACGATCGGAGATTACTAACCAAATGTTTGGAGTTAAGACGGGAAATATTAAATAATGAATATGACATTATTATGACACTGGGATTTTTGATAGGGAGTTGTGTGATAGCCGATACGATATATTCCGTGATCAAAATCTTGCTCTAAGTAAGTGTTAAAAAACGGGACGTGGTTTTTTGTTGTTGGTTCGTAGCATGTTGGTAGCAACGCTGCGCACCGTGACCGGTCAACCGCAACTACTTGAGGTGTTGACTGTTAAGGTACCCGCGCGTGCGCTCGGAGCTTCGGCCGATTTTTATCTAAACATGGTTTCCATCCTTTCCGACCGCGAGAGCATACCTAGCGATATACATTGCGTACTGGGCGTAATGAACCATTCTCAGAGTAATTTCTTGCTAGTAGGAGACTTTAACTTACCTCGCTTATCGTGGAATATAACTGGACCCGAACATAACAAAACCGGTACTTCCGAGGTACAAAATAATGCAATAAAATTAACAGATGAATTGAGTTTATTAGGACTAAAGCAATACAATATAATTAAAAATCACGCTGACAATACCTTGGACTTAGCAAATCTACGTCTTGAGGTCACAACCTCATTACCACTAGTAAGTCCCAATCGAGCTCATCCACCTCTTTTAGTACAGGTATTGGATCTTAAATATACACCATTTGTGGATGCTTCGGTATTCAAACGAAATTTCAGAAAATGTGACTATAAAATTGTCAATAAAATATTTCAAAATATACTGGAATTCAGAAATAGAATTGTGCAATACAGAAAAGGGAATTCATAAAATAGTAACAAAATAGTTAACGAAACGATCAAACAACATGTCCCTTTTAGGAAAAAACAATGCAGTAGTAAATATCTAGTTGGTACAGTCACGCATTAATAAAAATAATTAGGGAAAATTTAAGGCACGCCATAAATGGAAAAAGACTTAGCAACACGTTTAATACGACAAATTAAATCTTCAAATGATGACATAACGTCATAACTTAACATGAACTTAGGATTTAATTCTAGTTCAATTAAGTTAATTTTATCGAGAATATTTTCGAATTCTAAGCGCAGTTAAGCCCTACCTGAGGGCTCGGAGGCGTAGTTGTTTTTTAATAAGAAAATGTTGAAAAAAATATATTGTCTAATAGATTGTTATAATTTTTTTGATTTCAGTTTGCAATAATATCGATTGTCAACAATCGAACACTGAACTTTCTAGGCTTCGATAAATTTTGCCATTGAGATGGATAGAGAGATTTGGATATTTTTTTACTTTTTTCTGGGGGTCCTCTCATGTGCAGGCCCCAATGCAGTAGCCCTGTCTGCCCACCCCTAGCCTGAGCTTTTTACTTAAAATGGAGTGGATATTTTATTTATTCTTTGCAGTAATACATTGCCTTGCAAGGTTCTTAATTCTATAAAATTATGGCCGCATATGTATGACAAGCCAAGGATGATAACATTCTTGAAGTGTCTGTCTGTCTGTTTATCAAAATAAATGCCAAAGTTAGAGTAACTATTGCTACTTTTATGAAAATTTTAAAAAATTAAGGTTTTTAGAAGGTTTATGTCAGTCTTATAAAAAAAAGAATCTTGAATGGAGATATAATTTCTTAACTATGCTATTTTCAATGTTAACGTTACACTATATTATATTGACGTATGAATTTATTGTTATTTATTATAGTTTTGATTGTAACACTAAACATAAGATATGTTTAACCAACCGGTAAGATACTGTAACACGTTTAACTCGGTTTGGCAGAAGAATCAGGTTCATATTTCACCCAATGCCAATCTTTTGAATGCCTTTTTGCAATCGAGTTAATAGTTTAATCTGTAATGCTTTTTTTTCTCATGACGAAATTGAGAACTATTTTGGTGGGAATGAGGGTAAATACCTTAGCTTGATGAGTCATGAGTTTAAAGGTTATACAGAAAAATGAAACTGGGGAATCACTTCGATCTAAATTTATTTTACTTTGATTACTTATGTCGAATTTAAGTAGAGCATATACTATATAGACGAAGTGAAATATAAGTATACTATACAGACGAGTCGGTGTTAAAAAAAGCAGATATAAAGCAGCTTTCATGTTGAGTTTTTGCCCGTTCTTCTCAGTACACGTTCTCCCGCAGTAGATTTACATAAATAATGCTTAGCTACTTGACTTTCATAAGCATTTGTAATCAACCTAAACTGAATGATTTTGAGTTTCAGTTTGATTAACGACCTATGATTAATCTATAAACATGACTTCCGATACTACAATTTAATGTATTCTCATACAATAAATTGTAGTATCGGAAATCATGTTTATAAGCCATGCTGCTAAGTTAAACTGACATGTGATAAATATCATCACATGCTTATCACATGCATTGAACATACTCACCCTCATATTATATACAGTGTGTACCTTATTTCCCACGTTTTTCTCAGGTCGCTTTCTTGTCTGTTTGCTTGTCTGTCGTCTTGTCTGTCCGGTTGGAATCTATTATCTCAATTTTGAGGCACTTCCCGACCACCTAGCGAGTTGAAACTTTCAGGGTAGCTCAGAACCTGATGACAATGCACGCTTAAACGGCTTTCAACTTTCTAGGTGCACTTTCAGGTCAACTTTCGGCAACTTTCACTTTTGTATGGGGCTTATCCGATTGTTGCGTAACACATGGTTACTTCGTTGATTTAAAAAATTAAAAAGCGTAAAATAATAATACTAGATTTAAAAATCTAAAAATCCCACGTTTTTCAGTGACCAAAAAAGAATAAAATATTTTTTAATAAAAACCCGGCGGGGCCAACCGAGGGGCCACTCAAAACGTGGGGGCGCATGTTACTTATGGAGATGTAATGAGATGTATGATATGCATAGATGTTGAGAGTATTTGTAAAGATGCGTGAAATCTAGTATTTTTGTTCATAAAGAAACTGAAGAAAATCTTGACCATCAACAAGAAATAAAAATATTTAAAAAAATCGGGGCATTACGTGGCAAATATCGCAAATATTGGAGGAAACTAAATATATTTTGAATTACAGAATTTTAAAAAAGATAAATATCAAAAGAAGGAGTCGTAGTCCGAAACCTCTCGAATGTTTAAGGCCCTCTTAGTCGTAAGTACTTCGCTCATCTTTTTCACAGCGCGCATTTACCGTGAAATATATTTCCAGTTTCATCGCCATTTTTCGAAGCAACAACCCATTTTTTCATGTTAATACTGCTTTGTTTACCATGTAACTAAATAATAGTTATTTATTATGCAAGGCTGCATAGTTGAGATTTGGCACGAATTACCTCTATTAAAACCTGAGCCAGCGAAAGAACACAACATTTTTCAACTCATTACAACGAGGAAATTTTTTAGGTGCAAGAAAAACAGCTTAAATAAAAAGGTATATTGGTTTATTTAAATTAAAAGTTAAAAGTAAAATTGTTACAATTACTAATGTTAAATATC
Source organism: Calamotropha paludella (assembly GCA_927399485.1). Classification (NCBI taxonomy): domain Eukaryota; kingdom Metazoa; phylum Arthropoda; class Insecta; order Lepidoptera; family Crambidae; genus Calamotropha; species Calamotropha paludella. The sequence goes on from OV656809.1 coordinate 13,375,169, forward strand.
CTCTTTTTATTGGTTTTTATTAAATGTGATCTGACTAAGAATACCATTATCACTTTGACAGTTCTTTTTGGGTCAGGAACCAGTTCCTGCATAGCTACTATAAATTCCTCATGTTGTGTCCCTAAAGAACGTTGAAAATTTTAACTTTTGAATTCCCAGAACTTATTACAATAGATCAGTTTTGAGAGATATTCTAAAACAAACAAAAATTAAAATTTTTGAAATGTTTCTTACATAAACTTATTAATGCTGTAACACCTAATTATATTATTAACTAAAAATTAAATAAAAATGCATATATGAAACAGTTTTGACTGAAACTGTGTATTCGTGGTTTCTGGAAATTCAGTGGTTCACACTAATTTGACCATACTGATTGCAACATGAGATCGAACAAGAGTTTCTATTGTCTATAGCAGGTTACCTCGTACCTCTCAACCTCGCGTCCTGACGTGAAGATTGTAAAGTCTGTTTTACTGTAGAACGACAGTTACCTATGGCTTATACACTCAGGTACAATTCTTTAACTATTGTAAAAGTCTAAATCCGTTTGTATTTATGATTTAGTTATCTCGTTTTACTGTGTAACTAGTTTGCGAACGTGTTTTACGACGTTTTTGTTATTTTTCTCGTTAAAAATTGATTACCTAAACTGGTTACACTTAGAGTGAGAAAACGAAAAGTATATCGCAGACGTACCGATCCCTTTCTCTTGAATGACAACGATTTTAAAAACTAATATAGATTCTCCAAATATTATGTGCAAAAGATTGTTGATATGATAAAAAAATATAATAAGCAAGACACCAGCAAGGTGCTGGTATATCACCCGAGTTGCAAGTACTTGTAGCACTTAGAATTTGGGGTGGCAAGAAGTTCAAGATTAGAATTAAACATATTGTAGCAAGACTTGAGCTACTGCTCAATCTCATCCCAGTTTACCGTTCTCTTCCTTTTTTGGTTATTAACTTTATTTGCCATTGTATTATTTTGATACAAATGAAATTTTAATAATAACAAAATCAATAAAAACGAAGGAGTCAAACAAAATACAACACGAAAAATCCTAACAAACATTATTACTTAAAAGACTACGCAGATCGCAAGGATAACATTCGCTCTGAAATATCCAATAACATTTAATAATAAAAAATATATTATTTAACTTACTGTTTGCTATACATTATGTAAAATTATATCCAAAACAATAAAAAACAAAACTATTTTTTTTTCATTAATAATGTTATTTTGTAATTAAAATAGCATTATTCATAGTTTAATAAACACAATAATTTCACAATAGTAATACTTTGGTTTTGGAACGTAGCGCACAAAAATTGCCATTGTAAAATTTTCCATTACGCGAAAACTGACAAGAATCTCGGTATTATTTTTGACCAGCATTTGTCCTGGAGACCACAGGTGGATGAATTGTAAAAAGAGGTATTTGCTGCGTACGGCTCACTAAATCGGCTACGCAATTTTCTGCGTATTAGTACAAAAACTAATCTGGCACAATATCTCCCTCTATTATTGGTCTGTTACCCTGATCTTTCGGAAGAGTTACTCAATAAAATCGAGCGATTGCAGAATGTCTGTATCAGATTCATTTTCAATCTTCTTATGACCACGTGTCACACTTTCGTTCTAAACTTAACTGGCTCCCTATTTGCCGGCGCAGGGACTTACATGTTATTTCACTTCTTTATTCCATACTTTTTTTTGCTATCCTCCCGATCCTACCTAAAAACCTATTTCTCCTTTCGCTCCTCAACCTCAAAAGGTAGTTTGCGTTCTTCAACCAACTTTTTCCTGGAAGTTCCTCGGCCCTCTACCGACTTCTTTTTTACTCTTTACGCTGCTCGTTTATAGAACTCACTACCAGAGAATATCAGAAAGGCTAAAAGTCTTGGATTGGATTGAAGTCTTGGAAACAGAGTTTTAAAAGTTATTTCCTTTCCTCTAATATTTAGTGACGCTATTTTATGTTTATTTCTTTCTTATCTTATTATTATTTTATATCCACCATTACTTATAAAAATTATATATTTACATTTTGTCCTCTAAATATGTACACCCACTTGACTATTATCCTCTTTATAATATTAAAAAAAAGGTTTTTGTTTTTACCGTTCAAAAATTGATTCGGTGTTAAAAAGCTTAAAATCAGGATATAAAGAAATGTCAGCAAAAAATAGCAATATAACTGTAGTACAGTAATAATTCAGACTGAATCTGCCGTAGTGTTTAAACGGTTCCCGTTAGGCAGCCTTATTCTAATTGTAACAAATAAATCTTTACAAGTATTTAATCTCGTGTCTTTCGGAATAGACAGATCCGTCACGTCACAATGACACGTATTATAGAAACATGGCTTTTAGTTATTGCTTGCAATCACTGAATTTAAACATACGAAACCATTTAGAGTAATATAACAAAGCTGAAGCGTTTTTTGTTTTCTGCTTAAACACTCTAGTCTCTGGAGCTACCAGCATTGCATCATACCATTGTTTTTGCTTTTAAGATTAAAGGTTAGCTAATATCACACAACCCTTTCGACCAAAAGAAAACGAAGAAACATATTTCACTTATGATTTTCTAAGAAATAACGAAACCGCGTGAGACCTTTGACCACAAACAAATTTGTTAAGTAAAAGGAATGGTTAGAACTGATGCTAAGCCAGTAAACATAATCATCATCAATAAATTGTTGAACCATTCAGAGACTGAACTTTATAGGTTCAGAGTCTTTTACTTTATAGGTATTTTGGTATCTATTTCCTTTAACTTTATATTGAATAACTCGCGCGATAAGTAAAACGTATCTATTGTACATACCTGTTAAAGAAGCTGCCGAAGGGGCCATCTTGTCTCCATCTGATAATACTGAACAAGTGTTGTTACATAAGCATATCGGTGGCTGCTCAGGACATGCTGAGAGATATTGATGTCAGCATTTGACTGAAATTAAAAAATTAAAATGGTAAATAAAAATTAAAAGGAGCCACTGATGTGATTATTTCACATAATTCCAAGGAAAGTCGTGTACCACACATTGATAGGAGATAACATTAAACTTATAAATTATTTTAAACTATCAAGGTCACTAGCAGAATTATTATTTAAAAACGGATTTTTCACCATATTATTTTTATTATTTTTAAGGCTTTGCCTTTATCTAAAATTTCAGTTAATATTTGGATTATTTTTAACTTTTTCAATGTAATGTAATTTAATTCACTTTTCAATACCTTTATAAATTTTCGTGATACGTCGTGACATGACATATTGATTGATAGTAATGTGCGATTGAATGTATGATAAAAATTCAAAATGTTGATTCTATGGAACTGATTATATGAACGTATTTAAATTGGTAGGAACCGTGCTACGAAATTATATTTTATGTCTGTTATCACAATTGGTAGTAATTTAAGACTGTGGTTGTTTTTATAAGGGTATTTTAAATTTTATAACAATATGACATCGTGAATGTAAAAATAAATATTAATACATTAGGAAATATATCGATGGTCTAGAAGAAAAATGTGCTAATTTAAAAATTTTGATAATGTGACATTATAATGCCAGATTAATAAAATGAGCTTGCTCTACCGTTCGCACTTATTCAATTGCCACAATTCCGTTGCTTTCTGTCTAAACTGTATTTGTACATTCATAGCAAGTGATGTCATTTTGAAGTCGAAAAAAGTAACGGCAGTTATTTACCATTAGCTAAAAGTACAAAAAATGTTAAATAGATTTATATTATTTTGCTTGTGTTTACCATGATTGACAAATAAGCTAAATATTTTTATTACTTTTGTCATGTTGTAACTTTCGATTCCCAATGATAAAAAAGGATGTTAATCTTTTCAATTGCCCGTAGACAAATGGTTTAAGTAGTCTTTTAGTATTACTGAACACTCGTCAGCAAATAGTAAATAATATGAAGTGCTTTAAAAATAATAGGCCAGAAAGAATAAAATGTAGACAAATGTTGTAAATAATTTAACAAAAGTTCTAAGTAAACAGCAGGAGCCCGAGAGTATTAAATTTATTTAATTTAATTTACCAAGGCATTGTCAATTATCAAAAAGTATTATATTATATTTTTAAACTATAACGTTGCATTTTATAATATCGGATCTTTATATTGAATTCTTTTCAATATAATATTAATACTTCAATGTAAACCCAAACCTTATAATTTGATCATGATGAAAACCCCCATTTCTATGATTTAAAAGCTTTGGAAAAGTCAATGAATTGTAACATAATAAAAACAAAAAAAAATTAAGTAGTAAAATGGATGAACATGTAGAGGATACAAGTACGAAAGGAGTCTCTGGGATCGGTATTTTACAAATATAAACTAAGTGACCCAACTTTCCAAGAAATTCACATTCGTGCATCTAAAACAAAGACGAAAAAGGATCACGATTTTCTCATTTGTACAAAAGCCCTTAAAAAAGCATACAAGTCCCAGATACCAATTTCAAAGGCTAGGAAGGCTTTTCATCAAATTCTTCTTATCCTTTGAGGGATGGAGTGACCCCACAAGACTACATTGATTATTACACTAACATTCCTTCTATTGATGATGAAAATATAATATAGTACCCAGTTAAACCAACCGACCCATGTATGGGTATGAAGAATTTAAAAAATCTGCCATCATTTTTTGATAAGTTAAACACAAAATAAACATATTTTTAGAAAATTTAAGAGGTACTTTTTATTTATATTTACAAGTAACGTAGTGAGTCAAAACATTACCAGTTGTTATTTGCGGCCGAAAAATTGTGAATCGAAAATTGTAAAACATATCCTCAAAAAATTAAGTTTATATTAATTTATCGTTATTATTCTAATAATACAGAAGTGAAGCTAAAAATAATATTACTTTAATAATATTCATATTATAAAGAAAATTAAAATTATCTTTATTTTTACCCTTTTATTCAGCTGTGCATTCTATGAACCCATACATGGGTCCGTCGGCACAAATATAGTACTTTTAACTTTTTAGATGAATATAGTTGTTGTTTGTTATTTCAAAATATTTTCAAAATATTGAGTGAATTAGATGTTAATAATTATATAGCTCCATAATGCATAATATTTGAACCACTTTGTAACGCAAATACTCCTGTCACAGATAAAGATTCTGAGGAAGAGGGTGCTATTACTATACATAATCTATCTAGTTCTATTCTACGTGCACTGCAGAGGCTATGTGTGCTATTTGGTCTATGTCTGATTAGGGAAGTGAAGATGATAATATTCCTTTGACCAATTAACGAAAGAAATCTTGTTCATAAGCCAATGGCATCTACATCTAAAAGAGTTAGTTCTTCACCTTTATTCGACATATGTCCGTAGAAAATAAGGCCTACCATTGGAGGAGTGGACACAAGTAATACTAGTTTTCTAGTTTTCAACCTCTAGAAAGACCAAACAACTAAATACGTTATAAATTACTTTAACCAATTATTCAATGTATACGAATCGATATGTTTGGAATAAAAAGTAAACCAGGCAATGTAACTAAGTAAACTGAAAAATATTTCCTTGAAATATTTCTTTGTATTGGATATGTTTCTATACAAATTCGTTGTGTTTTGGGAAAACATATATGACGGGACTGATTCAAAATGATAGATTTACTAAAATGAGGCCTATTTTTAAAAAACAAACAACGCACTTTCCACTATAAAAAACGAAAGGTATTTCTCAAATTGTCAAAATATATAATGTAAAAATAGGAGGCGTCGATCTTTCCGACCAGAATAGGCAAAAACTGTTAGTTTTGTCTATTCTGTAATTGCATTGAAATGGCATAACATAATGTATGGCAATATTCCGTAGTGACTGTGGAGATTTTGATCATCTCGGTTTTAGCAGGTCAGCCACAAGAGCCCTTTTTATAAAGCTTTCTCACAAAACGCGGGTCTTATCCTAGACCAAAAAGCTGCCTTAGAGATTCATACGGTCCATATTGGTGATCTTATGTTAGTAATGTTCTAAAATATAAACTATATAAAAAAACTAACCACATTTGAGAATAATATGACAAACATTTACATCCCAAAAATGTTTTTAAAATATTACACAGTAATATTTATACATATTATCAATACCCATTATCATAAATAAACTAATCGAAAGTTAGAAAACACAATTGTTTCAATTTGAGGCGTTTTGTATAGATTTCTATTTAATACTTAGGCGTTTAGATAAAACGCAGTGCTTATGCCGACCGACCCATATATGGGTCATCGATTTTCCAGCTTTTCTACTGGTGAACATTATTTTTAATATTTTTCCAAAGATACTGGGATAATAACAAACCATATATCCAAAAACCTTCTCTCTCTAAGATAAAAATAGTTTTAGGCATATCTGGGTTAACGATTGTTCAGATTTAGAGTTTGATGACAGACCTTAGAAATATAGAGTTTTAATAATTAAATAATAGTTCTAGCACAATACTTACACGTCTGATTTGTTTGGTAATAAAGCAACTTCAATACTTATTCCATTTATTAAAACATCGACAGTAAATTCTTCAGTAAACCCTAAATTAATATACCATACCTACACGAAAGTTTTAAGTAAACAATATAATATAAAGTTTGTGTTCAAACGTACTAAGTGATGCTCTTTTTTGATACTTTGATATTTTTATAGAATATTTTGAAAAATTATGTCCAAATAAGTAAGTTAAAAGATAAATACCCTTATATATTATAGGCAGTATGTACACAATTTCTATGTACAGTTTAAGTGATAGTACCTAGAAGTTTTGAATTAATGAAAACAATCCTCCTGAATAATTAGTAGGTCTTTAATTAGCATGTTTGTCTTCTAGACCATCGATATAAGACATATATTTCCTTTTAAATGGACTTTAAAGTATTGTATATAGTGTTCTTATCTTGTACTTTAATCCCAACAGAGCTCATAAAATATCAAACAATACCTTACGTACTATTGATAACAGCTGACATCCATTTACTTTATTATATACATAATGTGCATATGCATATTTGGATGTCAACTAGTTAGACATTACTATAATATCTAATTATCGATGCTTCAGTGTACTCTCGATGGCCCATTAGGTAAGCCTGGTTTAATTACCAACGGGTTAACTGAATACTGATGTATATACATAGATACGATCTCCCTGGAAGAAAATGCCTGAGATTAAAAAATATATATTTAAAATTTTGATGTCCTATGTTTGATTACTGTATCTATCAGTAATCACACATAGGACCCGAAATTGCTTCTACATTAACAATAGCGGCGGTAATTTTTCTTCTCGCAAAATCTGCGATAGGTGCTAGTCAGAGGCTCTTAACGATGTGAGCACCAGTTTCTCATCGTGATCGCACTTTATAACAATTAAGTGCAAGTGTACCAAACAAACACGTGGATACGACAATCTTATTTATGTCAAGAATATAAAGGCTTAGTGTCTGGCCCTGAGTTTTGTCCCAAAATAGTTAAGTCTGAAAATGAAGTGGTTGTCGAGAGGGGTAAGAAGCAAGTTATTGCTGATAAGATAACTACTTTTACATGACCTTCACTCAGTGTAAGCGTAAAATAAGTTTGAATGGAAAGGAAAAAGCTTTTGACTAACGAAGTTTATTGAGATTTGGCGGAACTTATTAACGATAGTAATAACGTATACGTGGAAGGTATTATCAAGCTCATGTGAGATTATAGCAAACTTTTTCATGGAATATTTTCATTTAAAGAATGTAGATGCGATTTAAATCCTACTTTTACAGTTTTTTTTTTATTTATTTCAACTGCATTGTTTTAGCAGACCTATAAAATACACAATTTATTCGACTGTAAAGAGCATTTGATACAGAAACTAAGTATTATAAAAACAGTTTCCAAAAAAATTAAAATGTTTTTAAATTTTTCACATAAAACTTTATAAAAACAAATCCTAAGCCATTATTGAATGAAGACCAATAAACATTCGAGGATTAAATAAAATGCTATAGAAATTGTGTACAAAGCCAATAACTCACTTAACATTTTGAGTATTCTAGAAACTATTGTAAAGAACAGTTCAATATAAGTTTGCCACATTCCAATTAAATTTAGTTAAACTGTCCCTCCATTTAACAAAATTCGTTTTGATAATAATTATTTTTAAATAATGCAATAACACCAACATGATAATGGAGTTTAGTCATCATATTCTTGAAAACATATGATTTATTATTATTAACCAAGCATATTGATTGGGGCGCTGATATAACATGTCTATAAAGTTTAGCAAACTTAAGCCAATTTATCTCTTCACGCTTATACTGGTCACAAATTCCTAACAGATCGCAGGTAAAGTTAACAGTGCTGCATGCATGTGAGACAACGGAGTTCCCCGGGGAAAGTTTTCATGACCGAACGTGAGGACTGTACCAGGAAAGCCAGGTAATTGTCTTCACTTCAATAGCACATAAAGTTATTCTCTTACGCTTGCATAGTTCTGCTTCGTGTAACCATATTCTAGAAATCCTAAAGAGTTCTCGTATCACTATGATCTATAAATGCAGTTTTATAGTTATAAAAAAAAATCTTTACCTATACTTTTTTCTACGTCCATTACTTAGGACGTTGTGATCAAAATACCGACCAATCTCTCAGAACCCTTACCTAACAAATATCATAACTCAACCGCGCAGTAAAGGCACGACACAAACCACTCTCTCTCTCTCTCTGCAACCACAGTAACTGCAGCCAGCGAGTGCTTCCCTTTTATATAAGTAAATATTGTTAATTTAATGAAAAAAGTGTGATCAAGAGCATTCGTCAGTAGCGTACTATGCAGTAATTTCTTTAATCATAAAAATGAGCAATAAATTGGAAGCCGGTTTTGGTCTTAGTCAATCGGATAATCTCCTCATAGTCGACATTATTATGGTTTTCGATTACTATGATTATTTAAGACTACCTGTTCTGAGATCCTCTTATAGAAACGGCAAAGGTTGGATCAAGCTCAAGATTCTTTAGAAATAATTAATATGTAGAAATTTATAGTGAGTAAGTTCTAGATACAGACTTTACCAATAACATGAATAGTTGTTATGTTTACTTTGAAGCATGTTTAACATTATTAAAACACTTAGGCATAAAATGATTGGCAATTTCACAAGATGAACGAATGAATACAAGTCGCATCTAAAAAAAATCGCGTTCATCGTAGGTACTACATGAAATACTATGTATAGTCACAAAGCCACAAACATACGTAGGTACTTATTCCCCGGCAAAAAATACCTACAATTAGATTATAAAGTTACTTATTGATGATTTGCAGTTGATCTTCTCATGTCCTTGTCATAAGTCGATGTCATCGAGGCTATTTATTGGATTGTTCACTGGGATAAAGTGCCATTTTTGTTTAACCTTAACTTAAGTTTAGAGAATGATTGTTTTTGACATATATTGTTTAAAAACTATACTAAACAATTAATCCAATCATGCTGTACGTTTCATTATCCGACGATTGCTGTAGATATGCTAACGGCATTTTGTTAAATATTAGTACAGTTAAACTATATTTAATTTCAATATGGCTAATTTTATATTTTGACAATCTTAATCTAAATGATATCTACTTCAAAATTACCTTTATAAGTTACCTGTTTGTTATGATTTCATTAACAAAATGTTGATAATATTTATTTAATCTACTGATTTATGATTTTTATATGATAGTTTTTTCTCACTTAGATATAATGTAATTTAGCGTACAAGTATAGTGTATTGAAATGTAAATATGTGATTTGCTAATCTAGTTATAGTATACACTGCTATTTACTTGACTGCTGAAATGGAGGCTTACTGAATTGAGAGCACATGACTATATTATATTGCAGATTACTCCAATCACCAACCAGACCAGACGGCTGACTTTCTAGAATTGGTCCCGTCTGCTACAACTATGGTGATTCATAAGTTAAGTTCATTCGGGTATGACGACTATTTTTTTAGGACTTTTTCATTATTTAGTTTTTTAAATTACCGTCTTTTCTTTTAGGGTTTTTTCATTTCTAAATTACACAAAAACGCAGTCGGGCTTTTTAGTTTTTAAATTACACTTTTTTCTAGTTTTATTATTGAATGAGTTTGTATAGTAACTTAAAAATCTCATTACACACACATATACACATGACACACAAATACATTAAGATATGCAGATTATTAACTTATTAGTTGATAGAATAATGTTCTCGTAGACATTAAAGCTCTTTTAAAGAATTGTGATCGTGTGGCCGATTCAAAAGTTTTTTAGGATCAAGCGTACTGATGGCTAATCCAGCTAATGTTTTAACTCGACTTAGAGCTACATAATATGCTTGACCTTTAGCAAATATAGGTGAGCCGAGGTCCCCAACCGCCCGATCGAGTATAGTAGTTGTGGACTACTGAAGTTTGTGGACATTTACAGCCTAACTCAACAAAAATCCGCCATTGTGTTTTTTATATGCCCTAATACTAATCTAGCCACATCTCTCAAGCCAAAATCCATCGAACCGTTCACGCTGCAGAGCGTGCCAAACATTAGAATTTGGCGCCAAAAATCCGCCATTTTGTTTTTATTTTTATTTTGATATACCCAGTATAACTCTCACAGTAAATACGAATCTAACGACATCTCTCAAGATAAAATCAATCGAGCCGTTCAGGCCGCAGAGCGTGCCAAACAATTATACATACTTACATACATACTTTCGAGAAACATAACCCTCCTTCTGGCGCAGTCGGGTAAACAGCAGTGTATACTATAACTAAATTACCTAATATTGTACGCTAAATTACATCATTTTATTATATCTAAGCGAGTAAAAACTATCATACAAAAATCAGAAATGAGTAGATTAAAAAAAAATATCAATACTTTTTAATGAAATCATAACAAGTAGGTAACTTATAAGGGTTATTTTGAAGTATCATTTAGATTGAGATTGTTAAGTTATATGGTCATTCTTTTTTTGTGAATTTTGATTCATTAAATTTTTCTGGGCACCAAGAATCAATAAGATTTCATATATTATTAAATTAAGGCATAATCGAGATGCGCTCTAAGATTGTTTAACCTTCGTATACCCGCGTCAATTTTTGTAACACCTATACCCGCGCGTGGTGCCACAGACCGAATATTTAGAGTCCTCTTTTTTTTATTTTTTCTAAGAAAACATACTTAGATATTATTTTATTTTTAAATTAGAGGATATAATGAAAAAGATTGTGCTTCGCAAGAACTTTATTATTAATTATTTAACTATCTATCAGTCTATCACAAAACAGCCTTCAAAATTGCAAGTTTTTGCTTAGGTACTTAAAAAACAGAACTTTAACATTTTTTTCTTCTAAATAAAGAAAAATAACTTTTACATATTAAAAATCTCTTATCATACGACATATAAATCATTGGTTGACTTAGTTATCAGCCATACCATAACAATCAGAGCATGCCATAATAGCATGTTCCATACAAAAGTGTATTTTGCAGTTGTAGCGCGTTTTAATATCCACAGTGACCAATTTTATTTCTGTTAGATCTTACTGCAGACTCGAGACCATCCAATCGACGTATTTCGGGGAGTCTCAACTTGATGGTTCAAGGCAAGGATGTGCTGAGAGCTCATTTTCGCAGTTGCGAGTTGAGGAGATCGTAGCTTAGGGCACAGCACTAGAAACCCTGTGACTAATTTTGTTGCTGTAGTTGTTTTACAATAATTTATGACGTAGGTGTTAATACCTGCTATGTTTATCAGGCTATACCATCACCATGGGTCATCTTTTAACAGTGAACAAGCAATAATGTAGTAATTTTATACTTCCACCAAAAGTTGCGCCTATACCCGCGTCGGTCTCACGGACCAATTGGCGCCAAATACACCTACACGTACGTTGAGCACAAACGCATTCTGTGCACTAAATTGAAGTTAGTAACAAATCCGGCAGCTAGCAAAAACCTCAACTCGCCAGCATTTCCGAAAAATTCAAGAAATTAAAATAAATCTTTTGTCGGTCTAGCAGACCAATACGCGGGTATAGGAAGGTTAATAATGTACTTCCGGCGCTCTCATGTTTGCAGGTTAATGCTAGTCACAGGTAGAAAAGGGTAACATTTAAAATATTTAAAAATAAGTTCACTAGTGAGAAGTGATTTAATTTAACTACCTTTTTTATCCCGCTATTCACACGTTGTACGCGAGTGAAACTACAGGGTACAACTAGTATTTTAAATTTGGAAAATATATTAATTGAATACTATTAAAGCAAGTGAATTGTTCCCTATTGTTATTATGGATGAAACATCAGTACAATTATGATGATAAATACCTAATTGGGACTAATTAAATTTACAATGTAGGTATACATACTTAGCTGGAAAACAAATGCACGTTCCTGTATGCATCCTAAAAAGTCCATTATATACTACATCATTCGTGAAAGTAATAGGCTGATATCGTTCATTGTTAATAGAGAAATTCCAATAGTAATGTTCCGTGATTAACTAGAATGCTGTAACTCCGAATCTCCTCGTTGTGTGGTTACCGCCTTAGGGCAGGAAATGTTCCTTGCAAATTCTAAATAGGCTGTTGTTAACGAGGTTGACTTTAGTGGGCGCGAAACAATGAGTTAGCGACAGTAGAAGGAAAGTTTTGCACATGTACTAAAAGTACAGAGTAAATAATTGCTTCGTCTGACAAGCGAGTCTACAACAACTTGGCTTACACACAGAAGCTTTAGATTAAGATTCACTTGTGCTCGCAGTACCTACTCAAATACAAACTTTTGTTACAATTGCCTTAAAAAGAACAAGCAAATATATACATATATATAATATAATAAATATATAATATAATAAATAAAGTAAATATTGCCATAAATACAGTTTTTCGCCCTACTGAAAAATTACCATTTCCGGCTTTTGATTTTTTTTCACTGGGGATACAATATACCTATATATATATATATATATATAACATATATATATATATTTATTGTAATGTATTGTAATGGTAGTTTTTCAGTAGGGCGAAAAACTGTATTTATGGCAATATTTACTTAGAAAATAAACAGTAATAAATGTTATGATTATCACCCGTTCCAGTTTTAAATTTATTCACCTTGTATACACGATTATGTTTTTATTTGTTGTATAAACAAGGTAACATTATATAATACATACAGATAGTTAACTAAAAAGAATAACTTAACATCGGCATCACAGTTTACATTCTTATAAATTTAAAATAAATTACGAGAAGAATGATTACTCCTTTCTTCAAATAAAAACTTTTATTTGCACGTGACTGGAAAAGTAAAAAAGAATCGGTAGACCCACGTGTAAAAATTTTCTCTATTTTTGTCTAAGAAAAGATTCTTAGTCAAATGTAGGTATATTCCATTATAAAAATAAATGTCCTGCATATTAATTCATGTGTATAATTCAATATTCCAACAAGGTTTTTATTATCATTGGCATGCCCTAATTGCTAAAAGGGATGCAAACGAAATGGCTAGTTGCTATTTTATTGAGACAGAAGTTAACATTAACAGACACTATATTGACAGAATTGTTTTGGCCAAATCAGAAATCGATTTATGTTTTCGATGTATATCTATGTGACGTGTATTGATCGAAAAAGTTGTTTACACATTTTCACTAACCGGGCATTTTCAAAACGAAGTTGACTCAATGAATGCCTGAGAAAAGTATAAAAAATAAAACATCGTATGCATCTGAAAGTACAAAATAATTTTATAATAAAAGAATTGTCTTAGAGCGACTTTTACAACTTTGAATCTCAACTAACGGTAAACTAGAATTGGTCGCTAGATACCAAGGGGCATAGACTATTTATACTTTGTCCAATATAGGATGATACTTTTGACAGTTGACACCCATATAGAGGATATAAAGTTGCTATTGCAATGTCAAGCCAAACATAAGGAAACAATCGCAACCTTAGTACGTAGCAATAAGGAAGTGACACCTGTCAAAAGTATCATCCTACATTGGACAAAGTATACTTCAAAGGTTAAAGAAATCAAAAAGAGTCCTGATGCAACTAATAAGTTATTATTTAGAAAGCAATGAATATTTGGAATCAGACATTATAATTCTGCCTTCAACGCGCACACGTAAAATAAATGTCAATGCTGCGATTTTGATGAACTGCATGTGACTAAATATGACGTTATTCTAATGTTTTGTTTTAACCCGTATGATACTCATGATACCCTTACACTGCTTCTCCAAATATGGACGATTTTATTCATCTGAGAAAGAATAACATTGTTCATTTCTAATAATATTTTTGATTTCGCTATTGTTTTATCATATATTTTATTTATAAGAAAATAAATTTTAAAACTGGAACAGGTGATAATCATAACATTTATTACTGTTTATTTTCTACATAAAAACTTAAGGAAAAACAACATATCTTAACGTAATAAGCTTTAACACTCGATTAATTTATTTACAACACATATTTTCTTTTGCCCTGAATAAAATGCTTATGTAGTCCAAATTCAAAAAACTTACAATAATTTTTCAATTTTAACAAGGAAAAATCTGAAAGAATTCAGCATATATACAACCTTAAACTTACTATCATGATAAAATCGATATTTCGAAATAAAATTACTTATCCTTTTTTTACTGAATGTACATCTATATCTACTTTTTTCGTTCTATAAAATTATTAACTGTCTCCTGAGATGATAAAAGTTATGTGCACCCAAATTTTAGTAAGTACTTGTTTAGGAATCCTAAAAAAGATTCTTCTTTCGAGAAACTTCTTTATATTTCTTTACTTCTTCTTCATCTTCAGCTGTTACGCTCTTGCTAATCAAAGGCCTCCTCTTTAGAGCGCCACAAGGAGCGGCTCCTAGCAGCCAACGGCTTCCCATTGTTCATAATTATTTAATTTTTATAAAACACTTTTTTGTCCAAACATACAAAGTGGTAGATATTACACTCGAACTTAATGCTTGTAGCTTTTTTATCAGTCAATCTCTGCAGAAAGAATGATAAATAGATAAACGTGATACACAGTTTTTCACAAAGTACCCTTCTGTATGAAAATAGTTATAAATTTATCTTACTATTTTATGCAATGATCGAATCTAAATACCATATGAATAGTTAAGTAAATAATAATACGAATAACTATTAACTATTCTATAAAAAGACTCCTTTGATAAGAAAAGACAGAGAAAGATCTTTTTATATATTTAGCAAGAGTTAACATTGAATATGTCTAAGGAATGCCAAATATATTTATAACAAATCTAAATTAATGAAATAAATATTATTTTAAGGAGCATATTATACGTAAAATTATGTCTCTTCACACTTAAATACGAATAATCTGTGCTCACCGGAGCGTAAATGGGCATGAACGAGTGTCAAGAAATGTCGAGTATTAGCTCGGAGCACACATCAGGGATTCCCAACATAAGCCCCTAGCATACTATTGGGAAATCCTTTTCTTGATGCCGTCTTACTAGCGACCTGCGGGCGAAGTTTTGAATTACCTTTCAGTTTATATGTCAGTGATGTTACTTTCGTTGGCATTGCAGTCTTGTCATTAAGGGCTTACTGTAATATTTTACACACTTTACCGTTGCAAAGTGCAATGTCAGACTTGAAATATTTCGTCACTTAAAATATGAACAGCCAAAATGCACTATGTAAATAATGATAGGTTCTTTTTGAGTATGAACAAAACCAAATAACAATAAAAATATAAAAAGTTAGTTTTAAGATAGGATATCGACTATAATATGTCTATTATAGTCGATACCAAGTTTAAACACAAAATTACAAAATCTATTTTAATAAAATATTTTAAATGATTTGGACTAAATATTTAATGATAAATGTGATAATATAAAGTAAGGGTGCTTTAATTCTTTTTACTTAAAGCTTAAATACAATTTTTCATAAATATTCACATCAAAAAGCTTTCACCGATGGAAAATTCATGTACCTACCCATTTATAGTTAATTTAAGTGGTTAACGTCAAATTCGGAACACCGGAAAGATACAAATAGGTTGTTTTAAGGTTGAAATTTTTAGGAAAGACAATGCTTATGCTGACCAACTCGCTAAACCGTCTGCAATAAAATAGGACTCGGCATATGCAGCCTATGAGCTCATATATAAAATTAATATATATAAAAAGTATAATTCAAACACGTTGATTGCAGAGTAACTACTGACTTTTTTTATTTCACATGATAATTACTGATAACTTTAGTACAAGATTTTGTCAACAGACAAAACTTTTTTTGATATTCTTTCTAACACAAAGTTATAAAAGTTAAGACCAACCAGAATAGCTGAAACTATATTCGTTGGATATGACGTTATGCGTAAACGTATTGAAGGACGATCTTGTTGAACGGCATGAATAAATGGTGTCGTTATTATTTATTATTTAATCACATAAAAGTGTGTTACAAACGAAAAAAATTAAAGGCATTTTATGGTTTTCCTTCGCAATTCACTGGTTGATGAGTAGATAATGGGAAGTAAGGCATTTAAATAAAGGGTTATAACAAGCAAACTTTTAATTAAATTTTTTGCTTCTTGGAAAATATAAATGTCTATTTACACACGTTGGATATTCATATTCAAAGTATACTGAACGCCCAATTCGTTTAGTAATTAGTTGTCTCTAATAGCAGATAGAAATGTTATATAATGGATAATGCGTTATCGTACAAAAATGTATATATTCTATTGCCTTTATATAGTGCTGGCTAATACGTCTACTAAAGCTAAGAAAAACGTACCAATCTCTAAGTAACTTTTCCTAAAATATTATTCCTAATATATAAAAATATACCTATATATACATTACCCCAAATATTTGTGATTGCCACAATTGCTTAACATGGTTTGGTTATCAGTTCCCATGATAAGGTTTCAAACATAATGTAACCTATAGTTTAAAGGAAAGATACTTCAGCACTCAAATCTATCTTTGTATATACCTACTATATTTATTCAATAAACACATTATTACAGCTTAACTTCTCCAAATCGTCAAATCAAATTTATGCAAAAATGTATGAGTAATTCCACTATATTTTTTAATTTACTAAATTTTTTATAAAGTACTTATATAAAAGACGAAAGTTTTCCGAAACCCCATATTTAAAAAAACTAGTAAAACCTTTAATAAAATAGATTTTAATTTCGCGTGTCTGAATATTTTATTTTCAACTCGACTTGTTAATTTAATGAGAAGAGACTCAGAATTTTATAATCTCGACGATATTCAGAATTCGAAATGAGGTATGGCCCTTGAGGGAAAGCCTTTTTATTTAGTCCCCGACTTAATTCCCGTATCAAGGGATGAGCCTGGGTATAACAATACGGTACAGTACGCACAACACAATACGGTATTTTATCGCCTAGATACTTACTCCCACCACTAATCCCCAGTAGAGTAAGTTGCTCGTTTCAATTAACAATACAGCCGAGTGCAATTTCTCCAACCGTTCATTCGTCAGAAATAAAATGAAGAAAATAAATGAATCCTCTTTCTTAAGGATACGCAACTTGTTTTATAAGAAGCAAAGAAATAAACTAGACTTTTTAATGCTAAGCTTTTAAATTAAGGACTAGGCAAGGCTCGGCGCCCGGATTAGGGTAGCAATTAAAGATTTTTCTCTGACACCCATTGTATTGTAAACGTAGTAATTACCTATATGTTTATGGTGGTTTCTGTTCAAGTTTGATTCCATCAAAACCCTATATTAACTCTACAAAGCTAAGTCCAATTAAAAAAAATTTAAGGACGCATTTTGCAAAGCTTCTGAATTATGAATTTTCATAACTTTTAACTTGTTTTTTATTTAATTCTCTTATATAATTTCACAGATTTATGTTTAATGAAATAAAATAAAGTAGGCTCTAATAACATAGCTCTTAGAGGTTACTATGATGTTATGGAAGATAGTAATAAATATATACTAAAGAGTAGCCGTTACGTATAGAATATGTAAGTAAAAAAGCAGAGTAAGGTTATTAATGTAACGAGAAAAAAGTAAAGTCATCCAAAACACAATTTTATTATACTTTAGTACCTATTAAAAGAGATATTGTAAAAAAGGAAAGGAATAATTCAACACTGTCCCTTGTTTTCCTCGGATAAAAAATTACTATAAAAGAATTTAATAGAAATAGGTACAGAGTAGCAACAAAATATACGCAGAAATCTCCACAGGAGTGTCAAAAGATAATAAATGAGAGAAAGACGTAAGAAGGATAAAATTTCAAGAATAATTAAGCATATAAGCGACTATAAGCATATAACTAGGATGAAACAATTGAAAAATCTATTTGTAAAAAAGGGCTCCAATAATGTTGGATGGGACAAGGATATTGAATCTGATATTATGGACACAAAGTCTTGGCATTAAATTGATAATTTTAATAAAGTAGAGAGACTCCATTCATTTTAAGATCTTATTTTGTCTTGTTAAATTATTATTAGACATCATATAAAGGCTTTTGATACCGTTTTCGATTCAAGCTCATATAAAGCGAGTATTTTCGTAAAAAACATTAAGTTTTTAAAGTTAGGGTTAATCATTATAGTTTTAAAACTTACTTTAATGTGAAGAGTGTTATCTTTTTACATTTTTTGTTAAAATAGCATTGAAATCAGGCTTTATGTCAAACAGCTGAATACGAAGATCTGGAGCTGCATCCAGTCTGTTTCTGTATTTGTTTTTTATGTAAGCGTAAGCCGAGAAACCAGTTTCACACCGGTAAGTGGTCACAAACGGTAACAAAACTGAGACCTTCTCGACGGTATCTGGATATTCGTTTTTATGTCCAATCCAAAGCTCATCCAGATTAGTTCTTTCTGAATTGAACTTTTGTTGTAAGGAAGAAGAACATTTAATATCTATCAAAGCCTCGTACTCTGTTGCTGTAAGAGTCGACGGTTTCCTGTGAACTAGGAATAGATTTTGTACCCACTCAATATCCTGCAGGGTTTTTTCAGGAAAATACTCTTCCAGAGATTTTTTGAGGGCCATCAAATGTTCGAAAAATGCATTTTTCAATAGCTGAGGTTACTTGCAACTCATTTTTTTCCAAAACCTCGTTGAAAAGAGTAAAACATTGGTACTGTTTTTGTTCAACACATTCTATCTAGAAGTCAAGTTTCTTTCTAAGAGAAGAGATTTTGTCGTTTACTGTAAAAGTGTTTGTGTTTTTTCCTTGCAATGACTTGGAAATTACATTCAGTTTATCAAACATGTTTGCCAAATACACCAGTTTCATTAGCCATTGCTCGTCTCGCAATAGTTGAACAAGACCACTCAAAGATGAAGAAAGCGATTCTTTGGAAAAAAATACCATTAGTTCGTTGCGTAATTCAAACAATCATGATAATACTTTGGAAAGCCATCTTACTTCCGTGTGAAGAAGTGACTGATGCTGACTCCCTATATCTTCACACACTTTTTTAAAAAGTCTCGATTGGAGCGGACGTGATTTAACGTAATTCACAATTTTTACGGCTTGATCGAGAACATTCTTTAACTCGTGTGGATTTTTTTAACGACAAGAGCATGTCGATTTAAAACGCAGTGACTGCTACTAGATTTAGGTGCAGCATTCTCAATTTTTGTTACAGTACCTTTCATGTTGCCAGTCAAAGCGGCAGCTCCATCGCAACATACGTCGATACATTTGTTCCAATGAATGTTATGTACATTTATGTAATTATCAATGACTTTAAAAATTTTGGTCTCCAAAGGAGCACAAATAAACAAATCTTCTTCAATAGATCCTCCGAAGGGGTATCTTACGAAAACAAGCAGTATTGATAGTCCAGTGTCATCTGTACTTTAGTCAAGTTGCATTGCAAACATCTCACTACTTTTCAATCTACAAATCAAATCATTCTCAATGTGGTCAGATATTTTATGGATTCGATCAGACATGATGTTATTGGAACTCTGAACTGCTGCAACTTTCTTCGCTGCGTCTTCGCCAAGTACAAACTTGACATTTTCTGTCATACAGGGTTTTATTAAAGTCTCTGAAATCGTGTGAGGTTTGCTAGCACGAGCAATCCTGTAACTAAGCAGGAATGTTGCTACTGTGGCATTTTCGTTATCAGTTTTAACATATTCGTGTAAAGCAGCCACACTGGTTTTATGTACATCTTTGTATCTTTTAAAAAAGTCTAAACTTTTGTCTTTTAATTGCAGATGGTTGGTATTAAGATGTCGTTTTAGCTTCGCAGGTGCCAGAGAGCTATTACATATGATTTTGTTGCAGATAACGAATTGACCATCCGGATTCTCAAGCATTCCTACAGAAATAAATCCGAAGGATAAATAGGATTCGTCATGTTTTCTCTTTTTTGAAGTAGTTTTGTCCTGAGATTGCCCAGCCCTTTTAGTCGTTGATGTGTTTTGTCTATCCTGCTCAGGACAATATCCTTCAGAATTTACGATATCCAGGAATTAAATAAAAAAACCATTAGTATCATAATATGACGGCAAGCTGCAGTTTGTTGTTGGCTAAAAGGAACAGTCCCTCCCCAAATCTTCCTTTGGCATAGTCTGGAATTTGACCCCTTTTTTGGACGTGATTCGTTTATATCAAAATTAGATGGCATTTGCTGTTAAAAAAGCTAGAGCAGAACACTCAAGCGTCAACGGTGCATATTTTGGACATTACAGGCCCTGTTTTGAGCCAGTTATCCATTTTTTAATAAAGGCTGAAATAAATAATAACATGAATATGAATAAATCGTTTTTATTTGTTTTGGCTTGTGCCAATATAGTGCAGATAGTATCTGCAAATAAAAAAACACTTACCTAAAATGGATATAGTAAGTACAAGATTTTAAGAACAGGAATAACAATATCACTGGAATATCACCTTTGTCAGTTTACGCGAATTTAATGAGAACGAGAGTCGAGAACACGTACGTTTTCTTTTGTCACAGTCATAGACTCAACTGAGCGGCGCGGCGCGGCGCCGGCAGGCGATACGGGTCGCGGGTGGCGGGACGGAGCTCCCGTGCGCATTGTTCTGTTTGTTAAAAACATACCTACCTTCATAAATCATAATATATACCTATAAATACGCGCAAGCGATAATTAATTTCACTTATACGTATGATTTAATGTCTTTACATACTTAAAAAGCATTACAAAGATTACGCGTTAAATACGGACGGGATGCGGAACCCTTGTGATGCTTCTACGGAACCCCAGGGTTCCGCGGAACACCTTTTGGGAAACGCTGATTTAGGGAATAAATAAGGAAATAAGGAATGTTACGTACATGATGTTAGACTTTTATTAGAAATTAAAAAGGTATAAATAAACGATAAGGATTTGTCATGTTATATTTATATGGAGCAATTAAGAAGGTTTATAATTATTTACCTATTAAATAAACAATAAACACGAATGATCAGAACGCAAAGGATTCAGAATAGAAATGCTATTTCATTGTTGGTTTAATTAATTTGAACGTAAATTTAATTCATAGTTGTTGCATTATAACTAGCGCAAATGCCTTCTCTATCAGAATTTGAAGAATGCTTTTGGGTTATTTCTCTCTACCTTTTGTCATTGCCTTCTCTTGCTTAAATATCCAATCAATTATAGACAGACACTTCGAGTGGACACTGAGCGGTGAATTGAAGAGTGACGAATCATCTTCGTGCATTATTAATACCTACTAATCACTTTCATTACATTATGCACAGCCAGCGGCATGTATTAAAATCCTGAAATATCACATAGTTCCTGAACCAATATTAAAATCTAATGCACAGACTTCCATAATTCTGGTTCCACTCGGAATCTTTTTAGGGCGTGGTTGATGCTATTGCGTATAGTTTTATCAAAAGCTCCTTCTATGGTTATAACGACAGCAAGAGTTGACGATTTGTTTGTGATGGCTGATTCTATCTTGTGCACTTCCACTTGTGTAGGGCCGATTCAGTTGATCTGCCTTTCCTGTATGTATGTTGTTGAGGATGCTCTTCTTCTTCATCGGTACACTCTTGTCAGAGTGGTCGTGGTCATTATGCAGGTTCTTGAGTGACCCGTTTCACAACACGTCGCCATTCCTCTCGCAGGGCAGCTTTATGAGCGCATTTTGTTTGCTGAGATACTGGCTTTGATCTTGTCAGTCCATGCTGTCAGTCCAGTCCAGGATGCAGTGGTTTTCTTTTTAAGGCTCCATAACTTTCACTTACTCCCACAAGTAAAATACAGCTATGCCGGAACAATGAATCTAAGACATAAAAACCGTTGAGCCTTACCGCAATCTCATCTCAAACAACATTGTTCGGGAACACAAGTAAACACCATAAAAATTTATAATAAACTGCCAAAATTAGTTCAAAGTGAAAGTAATAAAAAAATAATTATAAGAAAATTAAAGCAAATGCTGGAAAGCTGTTTCTACACTATGCAGGAGTTTTTCGAGTGACGTTAATGATAATTAAAGAGAATATATAGATATATATATACTGGAAAAAATTGATAAATTGATTTTAACTTTAATTGTAGTGCCCTAACGGGGTTTATGATGATACTTCCGTTAATATTACCACCATGTAAAACTCGTGAAACAATAAACTTATTTGTATTTGTCGTAGGTATTGTGTGACTGGAGAGCAATGTCTCTGAAGATGGTGACTCAATTTTACTTTGTTGTTCAGCATTTGGTTGTGCCCACTATATGATAACAGTAATCACTTTCCATCCAATCGATATTACGAGTTGTCACAAAACTATGTATTGAAAATTGCAATTTACGGGTGCGGGTTAGGGTTCTTGATTCAACACGTATATGTTAGCCATAATCTACAAATCTGCATTAGGTCCGAACGTTTCATTCTCCCTATGGTGTATTCAACCATAAGAAATAACTGTGTGTTAATTTTGCAATAAATAAACGAAAATCATCATCTTTTAGGTATAAACAAAAGTTAAATTTTCATTAGGAAAATAATTTAACTGCTTATCAACTACGGCACTACTGTTTTGATAGACAGCTTTATAACTGTAAATATCTACTGTGTTTATTCAATTAGCATATTACAATACAATTGTCGTCTTAAGCAAGTTCGAATATTATTTGCACTGGTATGATGTGGAAATTTGGATTTTGTAGAGATTAAGCGCTCATTGTTACTGTCGTGTACGATTCTCTCATTTAATGCAAATCTTTAAACTGTCGTATCAAGAGTTATCACATATGTTTTGTGCATATTTGTGCAGATTGTATTCATAAACGATTAAAAAAATAATTTATTAACATTCGCTTGCATCTCCTCAGGTTTAATATAGTGAGATGTATTCGTCATTATTTTTATAAATGTTAGTAAAGCGGTTAAAAAATCAGCAGAAGAATGTATCGCTGTCAGTTATTTAAATCATTAAATATTATATACTCGTATGTTTAAATTATTATTATTATATAATAATTATTGTTATATGTATGCATTTTAACTTTTTTTTACAAAAAAGCAACGATTTATTTACTTCAATATATAATTGTAGAGTACTAAGTTACTAACCTGATAATACAGTTGTATCAAATACTCTGTATTAAGATAAAAACTGCAAAGGAATAAAAAAAATATATGATTAATTTTCTTAGTTTTTCGAAATGCGTAGATGGCATGCACGATGATGAAAGCGATGTGAGATGAGAGATGCATTGAACAATATATTTAAAAAAGAAAACAATAATACCATGATTGTGGCACACCATAAATGTCGCGTGCCGTGTATACTTTTCGATTAAAAATATAATAGTTTGGGTCGTAGGCATTACTGTTCTAAGTTCGAATTCTGTCTTGAAATAGCAAATTATATACCAATTCTCACACACATCTCACCTGCTAAAAGTCTGTGTAAATAGCATTTCTTGTGTTATTCCTGGTATGTTCCAGTGTCTTCCTGATACTCATACCTACGCACCCAGTTGTTTTGAGACTGCCATGAGTCAGCGCAATGTCGGTTGCCTTCAACTAGGTTGATGGGGGAAATATGTGATTACTCACGGTGTGATTGCCAAGAACCAAAGATTTAGGACGAAACTGCTCAAAAATGCGTCTACGTTAAAGACTGCTCTAACCAATTTAAGGTGGAGGATCATGAGGGACTGTATTGATAAAAATAAAACTCCATTTTAATCGTACTCGTATTTAAGACTTAGGTATGTAAAAGTGTAATGGACAAACATCAACAATTACTCTTAATAACTGTTTTTTAGACGAAAATGATCCAGTTTATTGACTTGTTAAAATCTAGGTTGAATACGTTTTCACTAGTAACAAAGCACACCAGGGCCGGATGAGGAGGTCTGGAGGCCCCGGGGCAACGGAGGAGCGGAGGCCCCTGATTATTTATCATAAAACAAATTCAACATCAAAATCGTTTATTGCGTATTTGTGTTAAACAGTTATATAACAATAAAGTAAATCCAATTAAATATAAGTAAGTATAATTGCAACAATAACCCGATCATGTCAGGCAATGAAGTTCGCGACCTTGGTGTCATTTTTTATAGTAAACTGTCATTGTCTGCTCATATAGATTGCGTTGTCAATAAAGCTATTAAAATTAAGGATTCATGTTGCGATCATGTAAGTCTTTCAAAGATATTTCTGCAGTTAAAACAGTTTATTTTGCATACATTCTCAGAGTACTAGAATATGCGAGTCCAATTTGGTCACCTCAATACATCTCGTATAAAGATAATATCTAAAGCATTCAAAGAAAATGGATACGCATTTCTTCCGATTTTTACTTGGGTTGCTCGGCACAATCTTTTGACACTTGACTAAAGGCGAGAACTGTTAGACATGTGTTTACTGTTTGACATATTAAATGGGCATCTGGACTGAGCGAGTATGGCGTTGTGTACCGAGACGACGTACTCGCCACACTCTCTTATTGTACACCCCACCTTTCTCCACAAATTACACCAAAATAATGTTCTCGCACATATCGCACGCACTTACAATGACAAATTCAATGAATTGGAACTATTCAGTACGTCAAAACAGATATTTAAACGCATTTATAAAAACAGATATTTAGTACAGCTTCTCTTGGCACGCATGGAATAAACAGCAAATTTTAGATAACAACACTTATTTTGTTCCTTAAACCAAGTTTAGTAGCTAAAGTGTTTGTATTATGGAGTTCAGAAACAGCGACGATGCCACATCACCCAAACCAACGTGGAAAGTTCGGTTTCTGCATTGACCCAACCGAGTGTTGAACCCGGGACCCCGGAGTGGCGATGACATGGGAACCGGTGTGCAAACCCCTCGACCATGAAGGCCGTCAAGATAATAGTTGAATATTGGGTTGTCTTATTTAGCGTTGCTTTGTTTGTTACATTTTTTTACTTCATTTTTGATTTTGCTTTTATTATACTAAGAGTATTTTGGTGCGTAAAAAATTATTAATAATATACCACGCAGTTTTTAACATAAAAAGTTTAGATATATACTCGGATCTCTGGTAGTAACA
Source organism: Calamotropha paludella (assembly GCA_927399485.1). Classification (NCBI taxonomy): domain Eukaryota; kingdom Metazoa; phylum Arthropoda; class Insecta; order Lepidoptera; family Crambidae; genus Calamotropha; species Calamotropha paludella. Next base: position 13,400,775 of record OV656809.1, read on the forward strand.
AAATAAGTGTATTGTATTTTATTGTTGCATTATTTTTCGTTATTTTCATTATAACATCGCACTTTGTAATAATTTTTACTTCATTTATAACATCGCACTTTGTAATAATTTTTACTTCATAAGTATTGATCACAACTTTGTAGTCATTATTAGTTAAAGGAAGCCTATAATTAGCCTACTATTGATAAGCACCTTTTGTATCTGTACAAGTTATGTAAGCTGTTGGTTTTTCATCCATCTGGTATGCAAATTGGTAATTATCAATTATAAACCATGTAGGTCTTATATTAACAATTTATTGATGTATCTTATATTATTTTATTATCTTATATATTTTCCGCCAAGTTTTTTTTAAACAATTATTGCCGACAAATAGAATTATTTCAACAGATTTCTCAAAAACTAAATTACCGCGGTAAATGGAACTTTGCCAGTTTTTATCGATGAAATGTTCTTGATATTTCCGCTGAAATCTAGCTCCTGGATTAAATTGAGTGTGAATGTAAGAATTATTAAATACTAAGTAGGATTAGTTTCGATAGCCGCTCTTGTCCCATCATATTTTTTTAAAACACCATAAATCTACTTCCTCTTGATTGTACTACAAGTTTTTGAAGATTCAATGGTGTTGCCTGTTGCATCAGCTCTATTATCTTGACTACTGTTCTATTTTCACCTCCTGCTGTTTTTTTCAGAATCTCCTTATTGAGGTGTCAATGTAAAAGTTTGTCATTTAAGATATGTTAGCTATATTTTCATCACTTTGCTGCTTGCGATTTTCTCTCCTGGTAACCACTAGTAAAACCTCGAAAAATTGTATGACAATATCTCGTGATACCATTGTCAATTGTCATATAAAAAATAAGAATATAGTATTAATAGCTGTTGCCCGCGTGTTTGTTCGGGTGAAAATTTTGATGTGTATCTATATGAGAACATTACCCACCCAATCTTACAGCAATCGTATATCAGTATAATTTACCTGTACATCGAATCCCATTAAAACGTTCACCTCTTTGACATGATTAAGTTACAAAAATTATTACTTCTATGATATCATACATCTATACATCATTGAAACCAGTCTCCGATATGGCTAAGCATCATTAAACATTTATTTAAAGGGGCCCTCACCCTTGGGGGTCAACTTTCTAAGAAAATAATAATTTTTTGGAATAATTTGTAGCAGCAGTTTTTATTTGTTTGTCAACCTGTAAACCTCTTTCTGCGTTTTTACCTATCCTATCCTAACCTCAGTACCACTCACGCCAGAATAATCCGTACTAGCGACTAAATCACAATTAAAGATACATTAAAATAAGATAGAGCCCTCAAGTGGGATTCGACTCATGACCTTTCGCTATCCGGGTGAGTGCTCTGACCGCTAAGCTACCAAGATGCTGGTAGACGCGTTGTGCCATAAGTATGCAAACTACCCATATCGGCTGAGTTTTTTTTTATGTATAATTGATGTTGGTCGCAGATGACCTTAACAACGATATCGGCTAGATAAAGGTGTTTCGTACCATAAGGGGTCCCAGATCGGTCCATTGTAAAACAAATCTTTGCCAATTGTTAGTCACGTGGCTTACTATATTATAAAGCAAATAAGACAGAGACGAAAATTTAATTAACAATCAAAAATAAATCGAATTAATTGAAATTAAACTTTGAAATAATATTTGAAAAGTATTTATATAAATTAGTAAGTATTCTAAAATTATTCGGTGTCAGAATTTCTAAAGAAGTCTAATGAATATTTTAATGCACAGAAATAATCTGAGAAAGTGAACATCAATCAAGCAGCATAAAGCGCAGAAAAAATTGTACATTCCTCACATTGCAGCTTTTTTTTAAGTGTGATTGTTGCTAGTCGCAGATAACCTCAACAACGATACCGGGTTTTGGGACAGCGAGATTCTTAAATGTACCTCAAGCTGAGAGTAGCGAGCCACCATAGCGGTTTTCTAGATGGACGGCATCTCCCACGAGGGAGTCTCCGGACCAGCATAGATTCATTACGGCGCTCTAGCCGGAAAAGTACGTGCGGCAACGACGACTGCTCTCGCGTGACTGCCCGTTCGGGTAGCCATACCTAATGACGGACCATCCTGCGCTGCATCTTCGAAACAATTTGTTAAATCTGAAATCTGAAAAAGTCTAGTTCTATTTAAAATATCTGTCATTATGATATATAAAAATTATTTTGTATTCAATGTATAGTTTTACAGAAAGCGATGATGAATGTGAGATAAAAATAATTCGTATTAATTTCTTTAACAAAAACACCGACGTCAATGCTGGTTTTGTACCTCTTTCGAGAGTAATAGGCGTGATGTTATGTTATGTGATTGCGTAGACAATGCATGTTTATGCGATAGCAGTAATCGCGGTTGATTTACTATCATTTTTTGAAGAGTTCCATTGTCTATCTCCAAAATTTATTATCAGATCTAAATAAATATAAATATAATAAACCATTTTGGAATATCCCCTTTCAAATAAAAAATAATTTTGCAAATCCCTCTATATATGATAGAGTTATGTTCGAACATACATAAAATAAATAAACAGCCAAATTGATAACCTCCTCCTTTTTGAAGTCGGTTAATAATTAATTACATTTTAATTTCTTTATATAATGAGTATTTTCTCATAATTTGGAATCCTACTATTAAAACTATAAAGTTTCATATAAATGTTTACCACCCCGTTTTACCCCCTGACGGGTTTAATTTCGCAAAATCCTGAATTAGTGAGCACCTCAGTCCATTGGGAGTTCCATGCAAAATATGAGACTCGTAGCATTTGTAGTTTCTGAGATTTGGTGATGAGTGAGTACCTTTCTACATTAAGAATCCTTCTGTTTTAGATATTAGATAAGCGATCACGTTGATTTTTTTTTATATAATCCTTTGTAAGTTTCTTATATTAATAGTTTTAATACTGATATTATAAAAGACGAATCAGTTTGATTTAGTTTCCTTTGGTTTATAAACGAACATCGCCTTAAGCCTCGTCTTCAGCCTCGTCCAGTTTCTGTGTATCTCACAATATTGCAGACGTGAGTTGAATCTTATGAGCAGCTTTATGTGTAGAAACGTCGCGAGTCCTCTCTAAACGTCTGGATTACGCACTAAATTGTCTTCTGAGGTACCTATAGACCCACTTCAGATGCGCCACTTCACTAATAATAAATATTTGAAATACACTTGTCGCCTTCGAAGATTCTTGTTAGCGCTGCTAAATAGATATTTGACATAGAATCTGCTCTTGAAATATTTTGCTGTAGAATATTAACATAAGCATTTAGCTTCATGATATATTTGAAGCATCGTTGTTTATCTTTTTTTGCCACATGAGATACTAGTATCATAGAGTAAAGAAATTGTAACGAAAATTGATGTTGTATTATTATTATTATGTATTACATTATTTTTTTTCATTGTCAGGGAAAGCTCGTAACCCAGCTATGAGTATATTAGTAGGATGTGATGATAATTATTGGTATTGCAAAGGCAAATTATTTATTAATTAGTGATAAATATGACCAAAGATAAGGCAGACAGTATTGAGAAGTGATCAAAACTTTTCAACAGCCATTTGCTATAAATGATGTCGAATAAAATAAAAGCTTGATTGAAAGACATTTTTATTGGCTGACGCAATATCACTCTGGGAAAACCATTGTGCAGATTTAGCAGTCAGGTTTATTTGCGTTTGAAATATGCTTAAATATTAGTACATAATTTTACCCAGTGAATTGCATAGTTCGAGGAGAACATTGTTAGTAAAACTTTGGAAATTGTTGAGCTACAAAATTTTTCTAAGGATATTTTCTGAAAATTTTATATTACTACAGATTTTTTAATTTCTTAGTAACATTGCCCTTCGTTGCAAGATATAATTGTATTTATTTTTAGTCGCCATTCAGGCACATATAGCCAAAATAAATAAAATACAACTTGACTAAATACACATTACAAAACACCGAAGCGCAGATTTTCCTCCCAAACTAAAGATAATCCATATAAAGCCATTTCTCAGCATCAATCCCATTTTAAAAACTGTTTTTTGTTTATGCAAATTACTTAAAAATATGCTTTGTATAAGAAATAATTAACACAAACTGAAGTTATTATTGTCTTTCAGGAGCTATACTCTTAATAGTTTGTAGGAAACTACGCTAACGAGAACGCAAAGTTGTTATTTTATTACACAATAAAATACTATCGTCAAGCGTATGTAAAAGTTAAAATTTTTTCTGAGTGCTAAATTAGTCAATAACTAAATGGTCCATATTTTAGTTTTATCTTAGTTACTTATCAAAATTTCTAATATTTATTCTTTTATAACTTAAATTACTGCTAGCACTCGGGGTGGGCATTCAAACTAACAATGCCTTTCAGTTTGGTTTAAGATTAGCCAAAAGATAAACACTATAAAGATAATAAAATAGTGAGTCCAATTGTCTCTAGCGTCAGGCAAATTTATTTTAATTTTACAAAAGAGCTTTAGGGTTTATCGTAATCGGAACTGTCAACATAAGATATAAGTGTATCTTATTGCTAGTTACCAAAATTACCTATAACCTGATGGATAATCTGAACCTGACGGATTTGATTTATTCTATGGAGTCGGTCGAAGCATGATCCCATATCAATATAGTTTAAGTAGATGTGACTAATAAATGAAATTAACGGAATTACACTGTCTTCAAGTACCATTTGAGACGCATCCTATCCGTAATTAATCAGCCCGACACTTTTCGCGAACACGGATTTTAGTAAATGTTCCGGATTAAGTTAACATTACTCAGCCGATAAGGGCTCTTTTGTGAAATAACCTCACTCCATTATAAGAAAAGCTTAGGTTACGTTCCGTTTATTGCCCATGGACTGTATACTTTTTCACCAATATCTGAAACTTCCTCAAATGCTGTGACTTTTTGGTGTTTAAATAATACATTAGCAGATATAGTGTTTTGAAATGCACAAATGACTATTTAGTTTTGAAGTCAGTATTCATTAACCAGCATGTTGTTCTCAAAACGAGAATAATATTTTTTAAATGACTTACGCCTGATATTTTATAACATTTCTGACAGAGAAAGAAGTATTCTACTGACGTATAAAACTTTTAAAAGTTTACTGCCCGTCTTTGCTTTGAGTACTGATGTGATATTTGTCGCAAAATTTCTATCATTTTAGCGTCTAAGAATAAGGATTTTTATGGCTCAATTCTTCCTATTTATAACAAGATAAAGGTGCCTTTTAGAAATAAAACGGCAATCAATCAAACCTTTCCATGTCACATTACAATCAATAAGGCGTAAAGTCTCGTAACTTTGTGAAGCAATTCAAAAACTTATTTAATATGATTATCATAAGCAAATAAATATTTGTGGCAGTAGCTTATGATGTACAGATACTTATAAGACTTTTATCGTGTTGTTCATATGATCAAAAATTTTAAGAAGTTTATATTATGCTACAGATGATTTCTTTCTCTGAGCAATAAGTCTTAATGTAAACAAACAGATTTGTTTCGCAGCACAGGCATGTAATATTCGTTGCTATCGATTTTTCATTACTTCCCTTTGTTAACAACTGTAGTTGAACTGTTACAAATGAAAAAAATAACTACAAATACCTATTTATATGCATTAATCGTGGATATCATAATATATTGTATGTATGTACCTGTTTAAGTATTTTTTGTTTATAATCAGTCGTGAGTTGTGATAGAGTAATAAATTATCTACTAAATATAATCAGTATTTTAAGACGATTATTGTATGAAAATTTATACTTTTTGTTGGTATAAGAATATATTATTTTAATTATAGTCCAGATGATTTATGATGCGATGATAGTAATGATACTATTCACAAATATCGGCTTGTGGCGAGTTTTCGCTAACAGATATCAATATTGTGATCGAGTGTCGACAGCATAGCGGTCGTGTCAACAGTTAAGCTAAAAGAATATTTCACATTGAACAGTGGCAACGTGCGTATGTGTATAAATGAAAAGGACAATGCCCTCATAAAAGTGAGAGTGAATAATAAACCTGTGTAACGGTAAGTGGTAAACGGTGGGTTACGATTTTGCGTGCAGATTTCTCACGAGTGAAAGATGACTATACAGAATCACCAAACCCTTACAAATTACGTAGAAAGAAGGACTACTTCGATAACAAAATGGATATGCACACAATGGAAAGGAGTGGTAGCAGAGTTTACAGCGACGCTATTTTTGATAATTTTTGGGTGTATGGCATGTATACCGATAGAAGGTTTACCAATGAATCCAGTTATGTATGCACCACTTACTTTTGGTATGATAGTCATGTTAAATATACAGATATTTGGGCATCTATCAGGAGCGTATATGAATCCTTTTGTGACAGTAGCAGCTGTAATATGGGGCAGAATATCTATATCCGTAGGAATATTTTATTTATTAGCTGAAATAATTGGGGCGAGTCTTGGATATGGAATTTTAATCGGTGTTGCGCCAGTTGACATGGCAGCTGAAGCGATATGCGTAACATTGCCGCATCCGAACATAAACGAGTGGCAAGCTTTAGGAGTAGAGATTTTACTTTCAGCCGCACTTTCTCTTGTGAACTGTGCTGTATGGGACCCAATAAATGAAAATAGACAGGACTCAGTGCCGCTGAAATTTGCACTTACCATAGCTGGTTTATCATTCGCGGGAGGACCTCTGACGGGTGCAAGTATGAATCCCGCGCGATCCTTTGGTCCAGCATTGTGGTCGAACAGATGGGACATACACTGGGTTTATTGGGCTGGACCTTTCGTGGGTGGTATCATTCCAGCAGTATTTTACAAATACATCTGGTCTCAAAAAACAATGTCTAAACAGTAGTTTATACAGCATACATTATTAGAAGTGTCATTATTGTAATTAATGGAGTCCGTCATGACAACTTATAAAGAACTAGCTACTATAAAAAATTAATAAAATCTATATTTTGATAGTAAATTTTACTAATTCTGTGAAGTTAACTGTAAGTATGATTACTGATTTATAAGCTATACGCATTTGTTAAGTAGTTTATTGTATTTATCCAAATTACAGTGTCAAACAACGGTTAATATATAAATCTATTCTACAGTTCTAACGTCAATCTGCAAATTAACTTTTGTTTGGCGAACACGGGTGTAATTATTTACTTATTATCGTTTGATTTAATTACTATGGTGTCAATGAAAAAAAATTTAAAAATGTTTTTTACATATTAACATATAGTAAAGACATAGGAGAGGAAAGAACTAGTTTAATTTAGTGACAAAACGGTTTGTTTTCATTATGCCTATGTCAACACTAACGTGAATAATACTGGTGTCATATATGTATAATCTATGTGTCTAGCGGATTGATAAATTGATACGTCTGATTCTTTTTGCCTGTTATATATTGCCACATCTAGTTTGTCACAAAGTCTGTCCATTCTATGGTATCATTAAATAAAATTGAAATGTTTGCAGCATATTATTTATAAGCACTGATCGGAGTAGGTAGAGCTATTTAGGTTCATTGACCGCAAACATTGATCTTTTTATGGATATTCCACGGGATTCCGACTGATACTCACGGATTTTAATTAATATAATTAACTATAATAAATAATTTTATAAATAAGTATAATCATGGTTTATGTAAGCCAATAAGCACACGAGCGATGTTGTAAATTTTACACCAGCAACACATTGCCAAACTTTTTTTCAAACGCGCGACGCTGCCGCTTTGTTGAAATACGTGATATCGGCGCATTATGGAAGCAAACGAAAACAATAGCGGGGTGTTTCTGTCGCTTGAGTGACGCACCTGTTTTAGTCTCTTTCTGCACCACTTGAATTCAATTGTTTACAATCAATGGCAATACGAAAAATATTCTAGAAAAAGAGAATCTTCGGGATCAATTAGTATAGTATATAGAAAATCATTATACAATTATCTTATTTTCATTAAAAAAGTTACAGAAACAAGATGTAGCATTAAGCGACTTATTTTTGGCTTTTGATCAAGTCAGAGCTGCTTTAAATGCATGTAATTCTGATAGAATAAAATCAAAATCAAAAAGTTTTGGATAGAAATCCTGACATTAATATCCTCAGACACTATGAAGAAAAATTGTCCAAAAATGAAATTCGTTCCTTTTCTACATATAAATGGGTGTTAGATGTAAAAAGAAATAGACTTAAATTAGAAAATTTAGAAAAAATAATAGTAATTTATATTAACTTAGATCATACTCAGTCTTCTAGTGAAGCTAAAGACGAACCAGACCAAGAAATAGACCAATGACATTTCTTGTTTAAATAAGTAAATTATTGTTGAAACGTGTTTATCATTTTAATTAAGATTTTGTTGTAAATACAAATAATTTGTTCTGTTTGATCATATTTTAATTTTTTGAGGAATAATTTGTATTGTAATATGTTCTTGTACAACTGTAGAATAAAAATTTAAAATAATTGTTGATTCTTGTATAAATATAAGAAATTGTTGCATAAAATAATATATGTGGATTAATGAGTCAAGTTTTTATCTATTTATTATACTATCCGTCCGTCCAAAAAACTAACCCGTCGGAAAGGAAGTGTGTTCTTTCAATACTTCCTAAGGCGTAAATAGCTTTTTAATATTTTTCTACTTGAAAGCAAATCCCGCGGGATTCACGCAATATCTATATTATTCTAACATACGGCAAGTACACAAAATCGCTCTACCTACTGCGATCTATGTTTATAAGGCACAACATTACAAAATTATTTTTGATACTATTAATAGCTTTTTAACTCAGCTTCTGCTCAAATTAATGATCATTAAAAACAGCATTTAAAAAAATCATGTAAGTGATTATTGTGTAAATCATGTAAGTGATTATTGTGAGTAGTCCGAATTTTATGTATTTATACCTTGTTTAGTAAGCAATTTATTTATTTAGTTTTTTTTTTGTAATAATACGAATATGTCGATAGGTATGTATTTCGAAAGTTCTACTCTTAGCAATAAGCACCTATTATTCGTTTAGGACATTGTAAAATATCAAGGACAATTACTTTTTTTAAATGTTGTACATAACGAATAATTGTAAATAAAGTAAACATGGTTTGTTTCTATATATTTTATGTGCTAATTCTATGTTTTGTGTATTTGTTACCACCATCAAAAGTAATATAAAAAAATATATAAATTTATCCCTTTATAATATTTGTTTTTGTGAAGCATTTTAGAAACTCAACAATTATCAGCGGCTGAATGTGTCCCTGTTTTGTTTTAAAATGTTGTCAGTTTAAATTTAATACCAGGTTATTTACTTCGCAACTATAACACGTTAAATGTATTGTTCAAATTTGTAATTACATTAATTTTCCACAGTAACCATTTCTTTGTTACGTTTGATTTCTAGATAGACTCATACTACTAAGATCACACAATTTAACTTAATGTCAAAGTGATATGGAGTTATTTAATTTTCTATAAATAATAGCAAGGTCGTGGTAGACGCCACGATTGTTAAAGACGTTTTAAAAAAGGGTTTTATAAATTATACCTAAAAGGTTTTCCTTATGTGAATTCCAATTTACATAAGAAAAACCGAGATAAATACAGTTCCAGTTTTTTAAGGAAAGCATTCGATTTTATAAGACTATCATATAGAAAACTGTTACATATATTTATAATTTTTATATATTTTATGCATTTTCAATGCGATCTTATAAGATAAATTATTATAATAGATTGGACCGGATTTCCAAAAGGTGCGGGTTCGATTCCCGCCTGAGATTCACTTGTGACCCGAGTCGATTTTTTCTAGTATTTTTCTATTATAATAATTTATGTTACATATATTTTAACATATTTATTGTAAACTAAACGTTTACTTAACTAAAATTAACTAAAGTTACTATTACTAATTTTATAGGAAATACATACTATGGATAATCTACATAAGTATGTCGTCATTATCGTGGTGTAAACGATATCTCAAGCGGTTTTAAGACGACTTGACGAATGGAATCCTCGTGAATCTTTTGACCCGAGTCGAAGGGTCCGAACTTTTTGGTCAAGGCTGAGTTGTTAACAAGTTTCTTTTTAATTGATTTTGTTTAAAAATAAACCTTAAGAATTCCTGCTTAAAAGGACATAACGAATTTAGGTTTTAAAAACTCGATAGAGTTCTGAAGTCAAATCGCTTTTCATTTAAACGAATCTCGAATCATTACATGAAGTGACATTGTGAATGTATATGGGTGTGACTTAATAATTATAAGACAAACGCCAGTAACTCGTCAATCGGATTTTTGTTAAGGCCCCATAAACGTTAATAGTTCTTTCGTTTAGGCACATTGAAATTTCACTATATAGTATTAATAGATGAAAAAAACATTGAAGTTTCTATAGCTTATGCATACCATTAGAGAAACAATCATTGCTGATTAGTGTGAGACTGCTCTAATATTATGAACAAACTGTTTAACATTCCTTCCAAAGCACTGAGTTTGAGATAATGTTGGTTGATTATTCGAGGCCTTTGCAAAGTTTCTTAACTTTCGCAAGACTTTCTCTAGTCTCTCGAAATTTTAAATTAAATAAAAGTATAAAACACAATAACTTTAGAATCGGCAATCACGGAAATTGTAATATCGAATTTCTATTGCGTTTGTTACTGCTAGATTGTATACGTTTTTGGTTTAAAAAATATTATCTCAACAACTTAAGCTTAAGTATTGGGTTAAAGTAGGTGCGAGTGAGAGAGTCGAATTCCTCGCTTGCAATCCGCCGTCGTAGAATAGGGCGCAGAAGGCGAGATTTCTCTCGCATTCAAAAGCCTCATTATAGAGCCGTGAGCAGTGGGCTTGGGGGAGCCCGCTGCTCTTAACACCTGGCTTGAGATGGCGTACGCGGTGTCCCCGTGTGCCATTCAAAACACAGCAGCGAGGGGGAGGAACACCTCTCTTTCCAACAGCGAGTTGGGATTCATATAGGATCAACGTCTTCGTCGGATCGCGGACGTAGTCTGGGAGAAGCCTCTCAGCTTCCCGCGTCCCCCGGCTATGGATAAAAGAGGACACCAAGGGGTTTTAGTCAGTCGAGTCTGACATAACCCGTCTGTCTCCCCCATTTGATAGGCGGGTATGCATGATGCATTTCCCCTTGTAAAAAAAAGAGGTAGGTACAAAATAAACTCGGCGTCAAAAAAATCGCACCTTATAAAAATCTTATTCAAAAATTCCTAAACCTTATATAGAGGATAGTGTTAGGTATCATTAGAAAGGTAACAAAAAGGAGCATCAAACAACAATTAAGTGCAATCTTTTTTTTAATTAAAATTATACAAAAAGCATAAAAATTTGAAAAATAATAAAAAATCTTAATTAAGTCCTAATTAATAATCGATAATTTACAAAAAAAATGTACAAAAAGTGTCTTAAAATTAACTCAAAATCTAGTGTTACCCCCCCTTGCCCTGATGACGGCTTCCATACGGTCCCTCATAGACCTCACCAACTTCAGGAGCTCTTCTTGAGGGATAAGACCCCATTCTTCAATCACCGCGGTTTGGAGTTCCTCTAGAGTCGAAGGAGCCGGATCCCGAGATCGAACCTTACGTTTAAGATGGTCCCAGAGGTGCTCTATCGGATTCAGATCAGGACTTCTCGCTGGCCACTGCATCACAGGAATTTGGGACCTCCGCAGGAAGTCGTTCACGATGGCTGCAGTGTGTGCGCGAGCGTTGTCGTGCATTAATGTGAACCCCTCGCCAAAAGATTCGGCAAAAGGGACCACATGCACATCCAGGATCTCTGTGATATAGCGGCGCGCAGTCAGCGACCCTTGTCCGCGAGCACCTCCGGTCCGGGAGACGCAGACCAGGTCGGTTTTGCCGGCAGCCGACATACCGCCCCAGAACATGCAGGATCCGCCTCCATATTCCACCGTCTCCTGGATGCAGGCTTGAGCGAAACGTTCACCCTGCCTCCGGTATACTCTTCTTCGTCGGTCGTTGCAGAAAAGACACACTCGTGTCTCGTCTGAGAAGAGAACAGCTCCCCACTGCTCAATGGTCCAATCGACGTGGTCGCGAGCAAACTGCAAGCGGGCTCGTCGGTGCGCTGCAGTCAATTTTGGACCTGTAGCAGCTCTGCGGGCTGCTATGTTCTTCTCCTTCAGTCTTCTTCTAACCGTGGATACACTCACGGTGCGTCTGCGAACTGCCTGGAGCTCCTGTTGCAGCTGAACAGCGTTTGAGAAGCGATTTCTCAAAGAGTACGACACAACGAACCGGTCGTCTCTTTCCGAAGTGCAGCGACGTCTACCGGACCCATGTCGCCGGATATAGCCACCGGTCTCTAAAAAGCGCTGGTAGACTCTACGAACCGAAAAACGGCTCAGATTCAGTTGCCGGGCGACATCACACTGCCGCACCCCTGCTTGCAGTAGTGCAACCACTTGAGCGGCCTCATCAGCTGTAGTGTCCATTTTCCAGATGTTCTTTCTTCAGTAAAATCAGTGCGTGTGTCCCCTTCAACGGTTTAATAGCGAATGACCCACATTGAACCCGTGTTGACCTCTTTATACCCACAAAGTTAGCGCAACTCGCGACTCTCCCGAGCAGCAAAATTTCCTTAGAATTTTTGTGACCCTTTATTTGTTGCTTTAGGTTTTATTTGATAATGAAAAATAATGTTTTTTTATTAAGTTAATTAAGTAACCTTTTAAATAAAATTATAATTAATACGACTGCATGTGCATATCCAGAGTTAATGCCATTTGAACGTGATTTTCTTAGAGGTGCGATTTTTTTGACGCCGAGTGTAGTTAATTTAAATTGAGATTTGTATGATTTCTTAAACAGGAGATATAAGACTGGCTGATTCCTCTCCCAAAATTATGACGGAAATTTCAATAGAAGCGATAGCAATAGTACACGCTATGGTTTCGTTTTCCGTTTGGTATGAGTTAGCTTTTATTATATGTTAAAATGGGTCGTCAAATACACTCAGCTATATCATAACGCGTTGTTGACTAAAAATATTTAACAAGGTTTATTGACTTAACTCTCTTTGGTTTAAAACTAATGAAATGGAGAACAAACTATAAAACTATAAACAAAGAATTTCAACCTAATTGGTTGAAATTCTTTGTTTACAACATAGTGTCTTAATAATAACTTTGCCGTAAATATAGAATGAGATAAGGAATTTGACAGTTGATTGTGTTAGTTAATCTGATTGGGGGCATTGTCCGAGGTCTATTATCAGTGTTGCGATTAATAATTAAAAGTCACCTTACTATAATGGGATTAGCTAGGAGTGTTGTCAAATTATTAGATTTTTGTTCAACTAAGTGGCAGAAACCTCAACCATGATTTTTTGAACAATATATTATTGAAGACTGCAATTTCTTCCAAATGTGTTTCAAGAATATTTTCTGTGGTTATTTCAATACTAGAAGTCATGAAATATAATGTCTTGTTCTAGTAAGTAACTAACCATGGTCCTTAGTAACAACTTTACTCATTGTTAGATCAGGATCATGCGTTCTGTACCGAATACGGAACGTATGAAGTCCTAGTTCCTCGCGTACGTATTCCGTTCCGTAGTGCAGACTAACCTTTATTACATACTACGCCAGTGCCATAAAAACCCCATCAATCATTGTTTCAATTCCTTATAAACTAGCCAGGCAATCTTAATTAGACATTATTGGTCGTTAGCAGACTAAATTGTTATTGATGTTGATAGTTGTCGTTATCTATTTTTTTATATCTACCTTTAAAGTATTGTAGCTGCCCAATACACCATGATTATGAGCATATTTTTAGCAGCTGCCCGGTTTACTACGGTATGATCATGGGCGTATTTTTCAACAGCTGTGCGATTCACATCGGTATGATTTTTGGAAGAATACTTATTTGTTTCCTCCGAATATTGTGTGTGAATCTCTTTCTGAGTTTTTTGATAATCTTTGTACCTCTTACGAAGGTACAGGCGTGATGTTATGTTATGTGATTAGCGATAGCATCGCGGTTGATTCGCTGTTATTTTTTGAAGAGTTCCATTGTCTGTCTCCGAAACTTATCATTAGATCTAAATGAAATTTAAATGGGACCATTTAGAAATAAACCTCTTTCAAACCCGAACATGCCCGAACAAAAGCACGAACATACATAAAAAAATAACCGAATTGATAACCTTTTTCCTTTTTGAAATCGGTTAACAATTACCTATTTTTTTTAGTAATGAGTATTTTCTGATAATTTGGAAACCCTACTATTAAAACTATAGAAGTTTCATGTCAACTTTGCCATCCCGTTTTACCCCCTTAAGGGTTGAATTTCGCAAAATCCCTTCTTATTGAGCACCTACGTCTTAAAAGGAACTCCCATGCATAATATGAGACTCCTAGCACTTGAAATTTCGTGATGAGTGACCTTTTGCTTTTTATATATATATATATAGATTTCTTTTATATCGATTGTTTAATACTCTTAAATGTATTTTCTACATTGATTTCATGTCCCTCGAAAAAAGTTCCCCTCGTTAAAAAGAATTAAGTTGTTTCTTATTATTTATGAAGAAAACCAACAACGTAATAATTACAATAACATAAAATATACTTATATTTATGGTAAGGCTAATTACAGGTTTCCTATAAAATTATTTATTGTATTTATTACTGGACGTGTTATGAATAATTTAGAAAAGAAAAAACTAAATAGTCTTGATAGAATAACAATTTTATCATAAAAATAAAATGAAAAAAACAAAATAGTAGGATGTCCATTATAACACTTACTCTCCAATGTTATTGGAAATAATACAAAATATCATTTTGTAAAGGTATACATCTTTCTATGTATAAATGAATGCATTTGTTAATTTGACATAAACATAAATCCTTTCATCATAAGTATTTTAATCACTGGAAAAATGGGCTGTTTACTTCACTACGTAGGCTCAAATTACGTAGGTAATTTACTACAAAATAATGGATCTATAAAAAATTTAAGACAAAACGGTTTTTTTATAGGACATTACGCAACGTTAAGTTACATCAATAGGTAGATTTTCAAACTTCATGTAAGTGTATTTTGTTTGGATTTTTATTTTGTTGGAGTAAAGCAAAATGTGTGCAGGGCGGCTAAGACTTGTGAAATTTTTCACAGAAATATAGAGCTATTAATTATAGATTTCTTTATCCTATCGTGTAAAATAGACAAAAATAACTTAGGTAGGTAGGTACTAAGGCTTAGGCACTGCTTTTTTTTTGCGATTTTCGAATTGCCTTTGCGATCCCTGTGTTTTTTTAGATTCTGTGGTTAAGAAACACCCTTTGCTTTACTCCAACCAATTATTGTACATAAGTTGATTAAATTTTAAAAAATGCGACGTAAGTGCATAAGTTGTGGCTTACTTTTATGTTCATTTTTTATTTATTAAAAGTGTTATCGATTAATATTGTTATAATCAAAGAACAAATCAACTTATCTCTTCGTCAATTTGACATTCCTACTTTTTTTCGATTAAATTTGCAACTTTTGAAAATCATTGTAATGTATCAATGAAATACGGGAGGGCGGGGCGGGGGTCGTGTAATCATCTGCTACAACACCGTGCGTAGCGTGACTGTGACAGCAATCGGTAGTTTTCCTCGGATAACTTTGTGTAGGCTTAACTTAATATTTTAGTACTGAGTGATATTAAAAGAAAAAAATCTTGTTTCGTTACTTTCTTCAAAGAATATAATATATAAATTTGGATGGTGTTTATAAAATGACCCTGTATATATATACTAGCTGTCCCGGCCACGCGTTGCTGTGCCGACTGCAGTGCCATCTGCCGGACTGATTTGTGAATCTAAACCATTCTCCGATCCCCTTGAACACACACAAAAAAATTCATTCAAATCGGTCCAGCCGTTTAGGAGGAGTTCAGTGACATACACACTCACAGAAGAATTATATATATAAAGAAATATATATATATCAGAACAAATGCTCGTATTTATCATACAAACATCTGCCCCGACGCACTCTATGAGCACTGGAAAATCTGATTGACTTGCTGAAGGCGGCGAGCTGACCGTGAGTCCTCTTACTCAGATGTTAACTAGCCTAAAAACTCAAGTAAGTTACTTTGACATGTACTTAGACAAGTAGGTACTCGAAATATAAACGGGACATGGAACTTTCAACAGACATCTTTACAAAATCTGCATCGAGAACAGTCCTCTGTACAGGTCTTACTTTTTTGAAAGAGACATCAAACTACGTGCCACTACACTGCAGAGGACGCCCAACGACACTAGCTGTTGCCTTAGCGACATTTTAAGACTGTTGAGCTTTCTAAACTATACTCGTAACTTTTGTGCATGGTACTTTGGCTAAGATATATTAAGAATATATTGAACGAATAATAAAAAAAAAATTGACATGTTTGTTACCTTAAGTAAAAAACCAGCTTTTTGCAGCTTTTATAAGAATCTCTGTCCGGTTTTGATAGGATATTTCGTATAAGAATATGTGCGGCAAATTTGTGTAAACAAATACAACCTTTTTTTTGTTTTCAGTTTCATAATCTATTATCTCAATCCAGTGGAGGGCAGATATGTAAATTCAGGACATCCTCCTCGTTGCTTTTAAGGATAAAGCTTTTATAGAAAAAAATCGAGAGACGGATTCCTAGGAGGCGATTCGTCAGACGGTCAGCCGTCGGCGCAAGGCGATTTGCGAAGATAAACGGAAAGGCCGTCGTTTTCGACGAGCAATCTTTATAATGATATGAACTCAACTCATCTGACAACTATGTAAATCCCATTTCCAAGCTCTGATAGTGCTCATTAATCTAGTTGCTTCAACAGGAAACGCCTTTGCCTCATTTTACTATTAAGGGGTAAGTTCGATTTGGCTTTGGTTACCGTATTCGGTCGACATTTGCGGAATTTAAACCACTATCCGGTTATTAAATGGGATACCAAAAATTTATTATTTTGAGAAAGCAATTAAGCAAAAGCAATAATAAATTGCTTTAGGAAACACGTTAAGTCGTTCATTCTGTCTGTATATGTAATAATAATAATCATTTATTTTTTCTTCTCTCCACAATCTCATTTACAAATAAAACTTATTGCTACCATGAAGTAATATTAACAAATATAAGATTGTGGAGAGACTGGTGTCTGAACTAGGCCGCAGCCTGTATCTCAGAAAAACCAGTACTCTCCCCTCCTAAATGTTCTTAAATATCTAAAATTAGTGATGGGTGTAGTATATTAGTACACCCATCACTAGTGTGAGTGTGTGTCTATGTGTGTTTATGTATGTGTCTGCGCGGGTACCTGTTTGAGTGTAAGTGTGTATGTGTGTTGTTGTTGTGTGTGTTATGTTGAATATGAGATTTTTTTTTGTCGATTACATTTTTTTCTTCAAATCCAAGAAGCTAACATAATCAATGAAAACAAAAGTCTTCGACCAAAGTGTGATATTAACTATAACTAAACACTGGCGAGACAAAGTCTCTGACCATTAAAATGTTCCCTAGGTACAAGTTGACTGCATTTACAAGAAAATAACGTCACAGAGCCATGAAACGCAATATGCTCGGAATAACGGGACAAAGATCGCAACCCAGTTATGCGGAAGGGCACCAAAGTGTAACCATTTTACTATCTTTATACTTGATCTTCGTGTAGGATTCCGTTTTGCTAAATTGAAGTAGGCGTGGACGGGTCATGTGTGCAGGCGGGGTGACCGCAGATGGAGGAAAGTCAGGGGCAATTTTGGAGTAACTATTACGGCTAGGAAAGTGAAGCATTGGCAGACCACCAGCCAGATGCTCCGATGATATAAAAATTAACGCTAGTACAGTTTGGGCCAAAAAGACCAGTAAAAGAGCTTCGTAGAGCATATGTATGCTGAAGAAGAAGAATCTGTATTGGTCCGGCATGGTATGTTATAGGCCATTCTCTCTGTAGCCTAATAGCGACAATAATTACAGGCTGATGATTATGTTTAACGGTATTCGTCGCATCGCACTTCATGGCCATAATTATGTACACTGATTTATAAATACAAACGGCATGCCTGCATTAATTAAAACAGAATATCCCCAATAAATTGATGCCATTAATTTTATAGACGTGCTTGAAAGGAGCAGTTGCAGGTTCTATAAATAAATCACTAAATAAACCAGTTTCATTAAATACCGTTTGGTCTATTAAAGAACTACAAAAGGACTATTGATTAAATTGACTTCTCAAAAACTCTCAAGTACAGTTTTAAAGTTTCCTTCATATATAGACTAAAAAATAAATAATGAAACCAGAGCTAAAATCGCACAGTCACGATGCGTTTTTACTGCGAATTTATCGTTTTACTTAAGCACTCCTTATAGAAAATGACTTAATAGTTCCACCTAATTTACATTTTATTTATTATCTGTTGACAGATATATCAAGTGTTTTATTTTTTATTAGTGACATAATTTTAATCCTATCCTATTTGGCCTAATAGTAAACGGGGTATTTACTTTAGGTAACATTGTATATTGTTATAATTACCATTAGTGAAGTATTTGATTTAAACATTGTCTTTTAAGCCATTTTATCACAAACATCGTGATAAGCTGGAACGATATTAAACTATATTTAAAGAGTTTTGGCTACAAAGGGATGTCACATTAAATTAAAAAATACTAAAACATTTGTTGTTTCAAAATATCCAGAAAGAAATATCATAAAACTGAATATAAATAAGTTTGGTTAGTTGCTATCATAAAAACTTCATGTTTTAACATAATTTAACTTGAGATAATTCTGCATTCTTTAAAATGTTCATGGTGAATTATCTACTTACATAAACGTAAAACTGAAGTATATTAGGGTAATATAATATAAAATATTTCATTCAAACGACTATGATAAAATTTTGTTATCTCTACAAATTTTGTAATAAATGTTGATGTTACCTCAATTGTTAAGAATATTTTATAACAGGGATGACTACTAGAGGAAAGATACCATCCGTTAAAAAACCCTACTAGTTATTCCCAATTCCCCGGCTTAAGGTCCGTTTAATGATTTCTATATCCTAAGCTCCGGTTACGTCGTACTTTTGACTTTGATCAACAACAATACAGGTCAAAAACTATACCCCTATCTATAACGGAGAACAAATTTTCTTTACATGTACCTGCATGTGTTATTTGTGTTGTAACGAATTTTGGTACGCTATAAAACAGTCTACCTTTAGCAATTTTTTTTTATTAAAATTTTGCTTTAATAAAATATTCTCATCTTTGGATGAGGCACGTAGTTACTTACGTACGTAACTTGTAATACGTAGAGTCATTAGTCACATTTACATTTTTATCTTAATATTAAGTTACAATATTAAGAATTGAGTTAAATGCGAAAATCATCGGTTTAAGCTCTATTAAGAAAAAACGTCCCTAAATGATTTAAGATATTTTGTTTTCTATGTGCTCCTTGCTTCTTGATAATGACAAGTGCTGTCTTAACCTAACTTAAAATGAGCATCCGTAAAAATGGCAATGACTGTTTTAATACAATTTAAAAAGTCGACATAGTCATATCATAATAAACCTTTACAAAAAGTTGAATTTATACAAGATATCAAACTCGAATTTGTCTGTTAAACTTATTGTTTAATGATGTATATCATATCCTGTTAATTTTGCCAAATCGTTTTAATATAAATAAATATGATTCCTCAATTCAATGCGTAATTTTCAATAAGATTTATGTAATAAAAATCTGCAATTAAATGTAATGCGTCTGAAAACTCATTCCAATTACTGTTATCAGTTATTACATTGTCTTCTTAAACGACAGTCATGATAATATGGGTTCGTATGACCATTACATAATTTTGAAAAAAGTATTAAGATTCTTTCACATCACATCTTTTAATAATAACGAGGCGATGCAGTCGCGGAGCATAAAGCTTCGCTGGCATCATACATTGGTGCAGAACGTAATCCTTAAAAAAATAAAGAAATTCAATAATGTTTAGTAAATTTTAAAATTCCATAAAAATGAAAACTTTCAAAAAGTGCGCGCTTTTTGTTTCAATGGAAAATCCCATAAAGCTAAAGCTTATTGGTCATATTTTTTTTATTTTCGCGAAGTTCAAAAAATCTCTGTCATAATCTAGTCCTAAATGTGTAGATTTGGTTCCACACAAAAATTATTAAAATCAGTTAATAACTCGGGAAGTTATGGCGTAACAGACATTGCGTCATTGAAGCTCCGCTTCAATAATATAGGGTTTATTGATCTTTGGGTTGCATCAGTATTAATATCACAGCAATGTCTCTAACGACTTCCGTTACTCAGAGGTTTGCATACCGGTTTGCATGCCTGGCCGGGTCAATATAGAAAGCGATTTTATCTATATTGCTAACAACTTCGTTTAAGGAAAATATATGTAAAGTTGTATAATAATTTTTTATTTAATAATTTACAGAAAATATTTTAGAGGGTAGATCTAAATTAAAACGACAAGTTAATATAATTATTGTTGAGTAATAATAACGCGTTAAGTACTACACGATTAGATAAGAAGTAGATAAACCTCCTATAAAAGCTATATTCAAAAGTATAAAAAAATTTGGCAAGAAATTTTTGCAATTCATCGGAATAGTGATATACAGGCAAGTAGTTCATATTAAATACAAAGAAATTGAAACGTAAAAGCGAGTTTTCATTAATGACAAAGACGAGCACTGCATTACATTTTTACATAGAGCACTTTCACCAATTTCGGCTGTTCCAATCTTTATGATCACTTTCAAAGCTTTTGGCTATATTGGGCGTAAAATAAATTTTAACGAAAACGCGTCATATTAATAATGTATATACACGAATCTAGTAAGCTAATAGGACAATTTATTTTGTCTCTACGTACCTATTTTAAAATATTAAGTAAAGTCACGCAATATAATGCAAGCAGAAACAAGCTTCGAGTGTAGTTTAGCTTCGCTTGTACTTTTGCGCTGCGATTTGATGAAAAGAAGAAAAAAATGGCCGATTTGATAGATGAATTCGTGTGAACCAATGAATTGTCAAAAAAAGCAATTCTTTAAATACAACGGATTCATAAATTTCTAAGAATACTTTTATGTTACTATTACCAACAATAGCTTTGAAGAAAATTAGCCTGTAATCAAACTATAGACTCAGGGAGCGGTGTGCTCAAAACGAGTGTCCGCAGAAACAATAAGTATCTCACGGAATAACCTGTCCATTCCACTTCTTTATTTTAATCAGATTAACTAGTTCCAAACAGTTTTGGAACCCGATGACTGCCAACGTTGCGTTTGTTAGTGAACATTACAATTTCAGTCCTGGTGGGGTTGACTGTTAGGTCTTTTACTTTTTGCACCATGTTTCAACTAGTCTCAGGACTGCCTGCATGGTGTCATAGATTACACTGGCCTGAAATCCTATAGTTAGAATAGTAATGTTATACACATAACATATGGTGTAGAAATGGTTGTAATTGAGTAAGGTGATGAGATCGTTTACAATCATATTCCAGAGCAGAGGCAAGAGTACGCCTCCTTGCGGGCATCCCCGCGCCACAAGCGCTTCCTGGCTGTCTCCTGCGACCCTTACTATTCTATGGTGGAGCATATTAACGATCCAGTCTACGATTTGCTGCTCAGCTCCATGCCTCTTTAGAGCTGCCTCAACCCTGGTAAAGTTGGTTTTATCGAAAGCCCCAGAAAATGCTTCCCAGTGGTTCCACCTATCCTTGCCGCGCCAGTTTCGTTTCCCCCCTGGCACTACTCAGAGGGGCCAATATTTCGGTTGGAAGCTAGACCAAAGAGGGTATGAGATTAAGCTAAAAAAAGAAGGGCCGAATACTTAAAAGTGCTATTAATGTCGTTAACTAGTAATCATAGAATGATTTAACAAATAAAAAGAATGTCATGAAATAACATTTATTTTTATAACATTTAGCAACATAATGTGAAACTATCCATAATAAATTACTAGAACATTTTGAATTATCAAGCAATAAAGCAAGGTATACAATTTATTAATTTAATTCTTGGTTCGATAATAAAAAACAAAATTTTGTATATACAAACACACTAGCGGTACACATGTGTAGGTAAATGTACATATGTCTTCCTAACCGCTACTGAATAATTTGTATACTTAGCTTAGGTCCGTTCGGTACGGCAAATGGGCCGAGTACGGCTTTTTTTTCTGGGGCCCCGGGCAACTTGGGCACCCTCCGGAACCGGGGGAGGGAGGTGGTGAATCCATCATTGTTACATCGGGCGGCCGAGAGGTTATGTCAGACTCGTACTGACTAAACACCACCTATAGTCCATTTTTTTTAGCATTAGAAATTATGTAAACAAAGAAGCAGTGGTGGCTAACCTTGTGCAAGAGTCCACTTTGACCGGCTTCGGGCTCGTCCATTATTGAACAGATTAAATAACAAATAACAACAAAAACTTTTAACAAAAAACTTCAACAAAAACAATAGAAATTTAACAATATTTGCCGCTATTGTTGCAAATGGCGGCCATGTTAAGCGACCATTTTAAAAATCACCTAATATGGTACGTATTACAACATCGGCATGTACTTTTTAATTTTGTCGTGTCAAACTGACCAACGTTTCGTTCCAGAAGTTGGCAACTTCTGCTTCTTAAGGTGTTTTTATTGTAAACTTTTCACGATGTTACGTTTTTCTTGTTACATTATATGTGTACAATAAAGTAACCAAATTTTGTTCTTTCTAATGCTAAAAAAAACTGACTTTAGTAAGTGCCATAGCCTAGGAAGGCTGTATAGGCTTCATCGAAGCGACCGCCTCGGGGGAACCCGCGGCGGCGCAGAGCCGAGTACGGCCGGAGCACAGTCTTTTATAGATTGTGACAAACAAATGTCGTCACATTGGACGATTTTCTTTAAAGTTGTTATTTTAAATTGATTTTGACTTAATTTATACAACACACATTGATAAAATTGAAGATATTAATAGATATGTGAAAACAGAGTTTAGATTACTTAAAGGTTAGTTTTTGTTTTGGTAAATTATAAGATTCTTATTAAAACAATTTTTTCATTTATAGACAAGAAAATTACACAAACTATCAAGCGTTAGATGGTTTTCTTTAAGTTAAACAAGAAAACATATATAAAATACTTAACTATCATACTTAATAGTTAATAAATCTAACAAGGGCGTGTTGTGTTGTGGAACTACTACCGCCGACCCCACTTCACTCAACCCTCCAGGATTCCTTCATCTCTCCTTACAACGCTCTACTACACAGGCCCTAATGCAATACCTAGTAATATATACTCATAATAATAGAATATACAAATCTTTTACCCTAAATACGGATAATTAAAGGGTAGCATGCTTACAAATTGTAATGTCATTGTAATAAAAACCAAATATCCTTTTCACCTCACACGCTCGGAAAACATTGGTTTGTCATTCAATTTCTGCGTGAAAAATTGCGTTTTATCCGCTAGCGTGGAAAAGTGATTAAAAATTAGAAGCTTTTTATTCAAAGAAAATTACACATGGTACGTTCCAAATCGTCATCATAGCCTTTATAAGTAACATTTTATTATTATTTAAATTAATACTATAGTACTCCGTTTTGGTTTTATTAAAATATTTTAGTTCCTGACATCATAATATTTAGAATATACTATCGGTTAAGCATAAGAATTGTAAATGTGGGTGAGATTTCATAACATATGATTAAATTTCGGACCACACCCGAAAAAGAACTGTCAAGGTGATCTCTTGTATTCATAGTAAATTCACTTTGAGTACTCAGAAACCAACTCAAAAGTGTTTTGAAATGCATTCTGAAAGTTTGTTAAATCCTAAAGAATTTATATAAAAAATGTCCAGCAGCAACGAAGATACCAATTTATTATTTTATTTAACCTTTTTTTCTTGCACCAAAAATTTTTCCTCTCTGTAGTGAGGTGAAAACATCTGTGTTTCGCTCGGCAGCAAAGTTTTTGCGTCTCGTACCTTTGCAGCCCTCGCTACGCTTAGGATTCTATATTTGAATAGGATCTATAAAATCTAGAATCCTTCACTTGCTCAGGTTTCAATAGAGGTAACTCGCGGCCAGATAATCTATTCAAGGAATATGTATAAATGTATTGTAGTTCTTTATTTTTCGTGTCCAAAGATAAAATATGGTAATTGCATGAATTGGAATTTCATTAATTATGCTATAAATGAATGCAAATAAAATAAAGTACAGAATTATCACTGCATAATGATACGGGATTCATCAAACGCATACGTAATTGCTACAAAGTGTGCTATAAATGTTAATTTAACCATAAATTGAACACAACTAGTTCAGTTTATGGTTAAATTAACATTTACAACGGATTCTCTTGCAAATAGAACAAAATTTCTTTCTGTAAGTACTTTTTCGATTCCAAATGTAAAGTAAGGCGCAAGTGAAAGTAATAGACACATATTTTCTTTTTAAAGAAGTGTCAAAAAAACAAAATTACAATTAATAATGGATATTTAATAGAATATTAATTTTCCTGTAGTTATACTTTCCTACATGGATGTATTAAGGAGTTAAGATATAAATATATATACATATATTTTATTCTTCAAAAGGTCTTTATTTTCTACTAGCCCGCCAGACGTTATCCTGTTTAAATCGAGTTATGTACTGAGTTCTAACTCATATCCCATAAAAAATGCATTGTCATTTTCCTACATTGTTTTACTGAAACTAAAAGTAGACATCATAAAAAAGCTCTAATAACAGCTGTAAGAGAGCAGCTTTAAAGAAATATATTTAGTTTTTTTTTAATTGGCCAATATTTTATTATTTATGTCCATTATTAAAGATTTAGTCTAAATAGTTTACATGACGACCATTATCTAAGTAATGAAAGTTTTATGTGTTTCAGATTCATTTATTGGTCAAATTAACAATTACTTAGCACTTCTACATCTACAGAAATAATCCTCATTTCTCAACACGAGCACGTTTCGAATTTGCAGTTTCTAAGTGAATAAGTTCAGGTGAGATATCTAGCGATCAGAACCCTCGTCAGGCTCGTCACTCGCAAACTGTAATTGTTTCAAGTTATAGATATGAACATTTGTGAGTTTGAAATGAAATTGACTCCCGTTTGTTACGCATAACCACACCTCTTATCAATATATTTTATATAAAATTATAGTATCATTATCAAAAAAACACTTATTCTATTAGGTCCTTAAAATAAAACCAATATAGCTAAATAATATATGTAAGTTGGAGATCGGTGCCCTGAGTTTCGCCAGTTCTTTTTGGAAGGAGGTCTCCCAATTTCCAAACTAAGTAAAAGTAGACTCAGAAGTTTGTAGTACTTAACCTTAAATATAATAAAACATAAATATTCATCTGCAAAGTAACTGTTCTATAATATATTGTATAAATACAACACTACTATGTACAGCCACGGCTTAACGTGCGAGAACACTAACTATACGCACATAGAAATAGTAAATAACAAATTGAGTAAATCTTGTATAGATAATATTCACGCTCCATCCCGCTCAATTCACGGCGACGCGCGGAACACAATACTTACAATTAAGTATTAATCGAAGATCCAAACCGTATTGCAAACTGCTATAACGACTACTTCACAACTATTAGTAACATTCAGAATTCGATATGTAATGGAAACTCAAATACAACAAGCACTGTTCTTGACTGTCTCTAATTGATGCTTATTGACATTGGTGGAACGATTTTAGCTCATAGTAAAAGTTGAAATAGGTTTGTATATTTCTGCAAGCATCTCGGTAGCTCAGCGGTCAGAGCACTGAGCAGTCTTCGGTTCGAATCCCACCTGAGGACTCAGAGGCGTAGTTGGCTTTTACAGACGTATATATCTTATAGAAATATTGCATTTATTAAAAATAAAATAAAATACAGTTTTGCTTTATTTTTAGATGATATCTTGAAACATGACCTTTGCTGAAATATACTTTTAGTCGGCCGGTTTTTATTTGTTACATATTTTCCCAAACGTATTGTTTTAATTGACCTAGGAGTTTACTTGTTTATTAATGTCAGTTATTAAATAACTGTTTCATCATCAAAAATGCGCGTCGAGTTAAGATTTTTATAGATTATTTTCAAAATACCGACAACTACAATCTTTTTTCCCGATTACAGCAGTCTTATATTTCCAGGGTGAGGTTTTCGCGTTTAAGGACGTGCTGATTAGGTAGTGAACTTTGCGAGCACTGTTGCTGTAGTTCCTTCCTAGTAAGTTCGTTTTGAATTGCTACAATTTTATTTGTGCTATAGTGTTGTTTGAGTGTACTCTCATCATTCTACTGAATAAATTTTAGGGTTAAACGTTCTTCGTTTAGAACTTTGCTGTTTTATCTGTGTATTAAACTCAGATATTGATTTTTTTTATTAGGGTCAGGTTAGGGTTTCGTGTTTTACCAATTCTTGCAGAAATTTCAATATGTCCATGCCTGATACCTGAAAATTGTATATTTCAGTACTTTCTTTACGTTTTCGTGAAATTATTTTTATGTTTGATCAACATCATCTCCATACGTTAACATGTTTGCCACGGAACAGCCAACGCTCTTGTTACCGCCTATGTATCATTGTACACTCATTGTTTGCTTATTGAACTTTAAATATGTCAGTGAGAGCGGAACAAAAAGCAGCAGTGGCTCTTTGTACTCGAAGCGTTGGTAAGAGGGGTTCCGCGTTCTCGTCGCCTGTTCTGGTTCCCGTGGTATAAAATAAATAAACATCAATAAATAATATTTCTTGCATTCACACCTATAAGCATAGCCCAAAGTTAGCACTAATAAAAACGTAACGGATAAAAAAACATATATAATCGACAAACATGTAATATTTGTGTATTTTATATAAACACCCTTAACTCAGGTACAAATTCTCGTATTCATTAGACAAACTGTCCCTTCCGGGACTCGAACCCAGGACGGTCGCTGCCAAAACACGCTATCGTTGCACCATACAGTCGTCATATCTGACAAATACTATTCTATTTATTTCATATTTTTATTAAAAATAACAACAAAAGATTACACGGCATATAAAAGTGCAAGTAAAATAAAGTAATCAGAACTTGTTCATACTGTCTTGTTATATTTTTATACTTTATTAAACGTTTTTTCGCAGTAACGGAATAGCATTATCCTATGTAAGAAGCTTGTAGCAGAAAATAACGAAGAGGCATTAAAATTTTCTTGTTGTTCATAGTAAAATATTGTATTTTGTTATAAAAATTGTCTTGTCTTCTCTTGTTACTAATACCATTTCGGTCAGGAGGTCAAGGAGGTCATTTTCATCCTATGGTTAGGCTATGGTGCAGTTCACGTTTCATTATCTTACAGAGAACGGACGTGACCGAGACGGACCTACAACACAGGTCAACAAAAAAATTTCCCAGAGACGTGAAAGATTTTGGTGTGCTGAAGAATTGCTCTATCACGTCAGGTTTTTGAGATATTCTAACCTAAAAGTGCAAAAAACGCCGTTTTCGCCCATTTTTGAGGTTATGTGATCCTTCAGTTTTTAGTATACCTAAAAAACTACAGGGGTCATCTTAAAGTACCAGTCTTGAACTTTCAAATGGCGTTGAGGTTGTTTACAAATTCTTTTTTTTTTTGCTGCGATATCGTATTTTGAAGCTCATTTTTCTCAATTTTGCTTCATGCTACCTATACTGTCATCAGTTTAGTTTAGATCAGTTTCATATCTCATAAACCTGACGTGATAGAGCAATTCTGCGACCGGATTTGGAATCAGCACACCAAAATCCTTCGGGAAAATATACTCAGGTGTCTGGGTAAGAAAATTTGTAAAATTTTGTTGACTTGTGATTGGCAGGGTCAGCATGACTACCCTTTTTAGACACAGGTTGCACTTTAGCCACTTTCCAAGACTTAGGTATTGGTCCTTTACCCATAGATAAGCGATAAAGGCATGTCAAAACCGGAGCTCAATCACGTTTATAGCATGCTTTTATTAACTTGATTGATAAGTTATCAGAGAAGGATAACAAAAAACCAAAAAAATATATAAAAAAATATTGAAGAGAATTAAAAAAAAAATCACAATACGAAGATCTAAAAAATTATAATGAATGACATGAATTATGAAAAAAATCACTGTTCTATAGTAGATCGAACGAAAAAACAATAAAAATATTTATGTGTGGTAAAAAAAAAACTAAAAAACACGCATTTATGGTAAACCGAACTAAAAACTGAGAAATTAATTTCAATATAACAATTAAGTCATAACGGTGAATTAATGACATTAATTGTAATAAAACTGTAAGATACTTTTTACAACATTCTTCTTAACCTAATTCTGCATTTCGAAACAATAGTTTACTATACCAGCTAAAAGTATTGGACCGGCTAAAAGTATTAATATGATTATCATAAATAGGTCAAACGGTAAGCGTATTCGGTCTATGATGTAATTTCTTATGGTTCAGCAGTTGCTGATAGTTATCTAAGGGTTAGTGGATATTTGCCAAAAAATTATTGTCTCTAGTTTTTCTGAGCTTTGAAAAGCCATAAAAATAAAAAGAAAATCCCATATTCAAATTAAATTTCAACTATCAGATTTGCAAATAAAACTTCCATATTATGACCTCTTGTATCGTATATAAAAGTACAGATATTATATTTGCTACCTGTTATGAATTTGGAGGTTAATACTTATCTTTACACACGTTCCAGATAAATATCTGATAACAGTACTAAGTTATTGTACATTGTATAAAATACGCTCGATAAGTAGCAGCGTTTTTATATTTTATTTAAATCACTTTGGATTTCCGGGATTATTAAAATAAATAAACTCCGTGGTCGAGTGATTCACATACCGATTTTCATGGTAACGCCACTCCGAGGTTCCGGGTTCGAATCCCGGCCGGATCAATGTCCAAAATGCACTTTTCTATATTAGCTCGGGTCTGTGTGTTGTGGTACCGTCCTTCTTTCTGGCTTCCATAACACAAGTGATTTAGCTAATTAACTTGGGATCAGAAAGATGTACGTGATATGGTCTAATATCACATACAACTATATAAATGTAAATTTATAAATAACTAGCTTTTACCCGCGACTTCGCTCGCTTTAATGTAAGCTATCGATGAAATTATATTTCTATCAGAGACACCAGACTTACGGTCGTGCGTTGTATTCTAGAAAATAGTTTAGTGAATTACGTTTCACATATTTTTTGTCATATTATCATTTTATAAAATAATCATTAGTCAGAATACTTAGTTTGTAAATTTTTAAATTAGATTTTTGGTACAAACAAAATTCAATGTTTCGATTTTCAAATCAAATATTCTATATCCCGGTCGAAGCTCGTTTCTGATTACATTTTCGTTGAATTAATATAAACGGAAATATTTACCGAACAAACAATATACGTAAAAAAATAATGCTACTGCGTGACAATTTTGTTAAAAAAAAATCATGTTTCTGTGAAATATCTTAGTAAATAGTCATGGAACTAATAATATGCTAAATAAAAATACTATGACCAGAGGCCCTACCATCACGTCTGCAAGTTTAGCTGTTAAAAAGAGACGCCACAATAGACCACGTATAGCGGTGTCTCACTTTCACAATCCAACTTGTATCGCGCTAAAACATGACGGTAGGCCCTCAGATATTACATTTTTTTTTTGCAAAACGAAATTTTATAATATTTCTGTCAACGAAACAATAGAACACCCAGGTTCCTTTTTATGAAAAATGACGAAGCATAAGTTTTTTTCCAAACAGCAGGCACAACACACTCAGTCAATGATGTTTTAAAATGAATGGTTACAGTAAGTGTGAACGTGACACAGCATCAAATGAAACAACACCGGAAATTGATTGGATCCCGCACACTTTGCTGGATCAAACGACATCTTTTCTCTTTCTCGACCGAATTTTAAACACAAATATTTATTACGGCTCGGTTTGTTTATTATTTACTAACAGCCTGAGATACAAGGTATAGGTGAAATGCCGTTCTACTTTCTTTGGATCTTCGGACTTGTATATTGCATTGAGTAATTGCCATCCCAAAGTTCATACAGGGATGCATTTTTTATCAATATCCAATCCACTAATCGGCAGTAAAATGAGGTCTTTGTAAACATAGTATTTTCGTATAGAATAAAGTAATCTTCGTATTCAACCAGAAATACCTACAGCATTGTTTAAAATAAAAAGGTTTGCATGACTTTGTGTGAAATAAAACAACTCTGTTTCCCACCGATAACAATAGATTGTTTTCCTGTACG
This sequence comes from Calamotropha paludella, assembly GCA_927399485.1. Classification (NCBI taxonomy): domain Eukaryota; kingdom Metazoa; phylum Arthropoda; class Insecta; order Lepidoptera; family Crambidae; genus Calamotropha; species Calamotropha paludella. Next base: position 13,431,173 of record OV656809.1, read on the forward strand.
TTTGGTGTTGATACGTGCAAATAATCCACAAATCGGTTTGTTCTTTACTTTAAGATAGTTTGCTGTTGAGTTTAGTTTGTAGTGTATTTTATATTTTATTTATTTATTCAATTTATGGGCATACACAACAAGTAACAATCATACAAAAGTTAGGAAAAACATAAATAAATGCTTAGTAACTAGATTATTACCCAAAAACGTGGACACACTACATGGTTAAAAATATTTCATAAACAATAGATCACGTTTTAACAACAACAATGGAGATACAAATGGGAGTAACAGAAACTGAAATAGTCTAAGCAAGTGTTATAAAAAAAACGATACATCTGTTAATTGACGCTAGTAGGGAAAGCGCAGCTGAGGATCTGTTTGACATTGTAACGAAATCGGACGTGTCTGGGCTCAAAAATATCAAGGTCACAATTGCTATCATCCTGAAGCAGTTCATTGTAAAGACGGCACATTCGTACGACTGGATTGAAAAATGAGGTATTATTTTTAAATGTTTGTAATACAAATGTCCTTCTGCGGTTACGAGAGAGAATTCTTGCGCTAAAGTTGCATTAAGTTGCTACTACAGTTTACTGCACTGATTTACTGATGCTAGTAGGAGACTATTAGTTAACTTAAGAATTTGTCTTTTTAAAATAATCTAGATATCACAAAACGTTTGTTATGCCATCCTCTATGATGACAGTAGAAATCTAAGAAAAGAAAAAATTCAATATCGTTTAGAAATACTACCTTTAAAATAATATAACTCTACTATTAATTAAGATATACCTAAGTTACATACTGAGATCGATTCTGGGAAACTAGCATTTTTATTTTATTAGCACTTTATTGTAAGCAAGTCATTTCCTCAATCATTGCTCTTAGTGCATACCTACACGTGCACAGCAAATGAATGAGTGTATATAGTCTATTATATATAATAATGATCACATGTTGTACTTAAATTCACATCATATACTGAAGGCCACCACATATAGTCTGTAAACCTTCAATGAAATAACTTGTTACATTATGTATCGTTACTGGGTAGACAGAAAGATATTTTTATTATATTTAAGACATGATAGAAGTAAATTACAAATTGACCCTCATGGCCTAAATCTTAACAACCATGAAATGAAATGACATAAAATAAACTTTATTTGCATGTTATTGTGGTTACAAAGATATTAATAAAAAGTTTAGACCTCACGACTAGCCGTTTCCAGCATGCAAAAATGAAATATCGTAACAAAATTAATCTTATTGAGACACCGCTACTGGCGTGTGTATATCTTTATAAAGAATATATTTTACTTGTTGCTACTATTTTGCTCGCGAAAAAAGGGGCGAATGAAAGATATCCTTTATCCTTTTATGTACCTCTTAAAAAGCTTATGTAAACTTTCATGATAGTCGATTGAGTAGGTAAGACATGGACACCTATCAAACACACTTACATAACTATAACAATAGCTTTCGGAGTTCAATATCACTCTATAGAAAGAATGGGCCACTCGCCACGTAAACGTAAATTTAATATGGTTTGCTAAGTATTAACAACAAATAATGCAACTAAGACAAATAGCTTATCAGGGCTTCCGAAGTACGGACACTACGCGCTTATCACAGCGCTATCCAGTTCGAAACGAGTTTCATTGTGTATTATTTTATTATTACAATACAGTAAGCACATCAAGGGAGAGATCCTTAGATCGCTGCCGTATAAAAGTTATGATGTAGACTATGTTAGTTTTTGTTTTCAGTATTAAATAATTATCACTACATAGTATAAAACAAAGTCGCTTTCTCTGTCCCTATATCCCTATGTATGCTTAAATCTTTAAAACTACGCAACGGATTTTGATGCGTTTTTTTTAATAGATAGAATAATTCAAGAGGAAGGTTTATATGTATAATACATGCATAATATAGTAGAGCATTGCATCCGTGCGAAGCCGGGGCGGGTCGCTAGTTATATTATAAATAAATAAAAAACGTGTTTATATCTGGTATGATTTAAGCCGTCTCGTATCTCCTGACGTACTAGCTCTACGCCGTAAACGTAAGGTACACTTTTAATAATAATATATTGTGATTATATAAATGACAGTGGATAATCTAATAAGTCACACTATCAATAGCTTGAGATTCTACCATCATAAACTGTCAATAATGTTCATCATTATGAGCCTATAAAATGTATTGATGAAAACACCGTAAGAAGAATGGGGCATAATACACCACTACAGACCCCATTTTTTCACCGGACAACCAGATTTACAGATTTATCGGACTTAAGTCACCAGTGAATCTAGTGAAACTAGGCAAGTGCGAAATAGTATATATATAATGCAGATATTATATATTGTATTTTTCTAAATTACTGTCTTATTTCCGACTTTTGTCCTTTTGGTGTCAATTATTGTAATCAGGTGTGATTTTAAAGTGATTAATGGTTTTTATAATTTATCAGTTTATCACTGAGCTACCGGTGACATTAAATATTACACCAAATACATTGCACTGTGAATAATGATATCGGAATCCTACATATATATCTATTCTATAGATAATTTATATTATTGAAGCAGCAATGATATCGATACCTTTTTTTGCCCGTGTGGTAATTACCACCTTGAACCCTTGACCCACCTTGCATCCCAGCCCTGCGGCCAACTGACAAACGGTGAATGCTCAGTATATTTGAGTATATCTCCAGACAAGCAAGGCTGTACAATGCCAGCGCTCAGATAACCCTTCCGCCGCCAGCTGCATTGCTGAGACATAGAATCTGTGCAAACTTGCGCTATACTCTCAACCCTTCCCTACCTGCATCACATAGCGTCCTTGCATAACTCCAGATGCCGATCCGCTCTCAACTGAGAGAGGATTGAGACGGCCGGCTTTCTCCTCACTTTTGAGGACCGATGGTGAAAAATTGAATTATTTGTTTTTTCCGATTACATTGTTGGTAAAGTCTAGGTTTAGCAAAACTACAAATACGCCTTTAAAGAGAAGATATTTCACATACCGCAGAGCAATAATGGATTGCTCACGAGGGTAAATGCTAGCCCGGTTAATTGAATCGTTGCAACATTTGGTCCAATTAGTTATTCCAAGTGGCCAATTCACACGCTTTCCTATTCAGTGCCCATCTGTTGTTAGTAAGCTGATAGATTTAAGCGTGGATCTGTTTAATTCATTAGGGATTGCCATTATTATAGAGCAAGAGTAACAAAATGACATAAAGATTATAACACATCAATATGATCACCCAATTAATAAATTAATTGTTATTAGGGATTACTTCCTTTTGTAGTTACGAATATCGATGAAATATTACGAGACACATAAAATATCATAAAATGTTTTTAAATTATACTTCATCATAATAAGTTCAGTATATACAACTTATTATAGATGATTTTAAGCAAATTTACATGGCAGCTTTTTCTATCGAGTGACAAGCAAGCCAGTAACAATATATATAACCTTAATTTTTCACCTCAACCTCCATTATTTATAACAATTGGTAAATATCTCTAAACTATATCTCACCAACGGAGCTTTTGCAGTTATCGACATTGGCAGATAGCGACAGATAGGTATAATAAATACCAGTAGCTTTACGAAGCAAAATTATGGGCCACTAGATAAGGCAGTAAGAAGTTTTACTTTATGATATCTAAGAAGAAACTACCTTTATGTTTCGCCATAGCCCTCTTTATCTAGATGTCCAACAATGCTCGACTAAACGTCTATTAAAGAGTGAGACACTATCAAAATAACTCGCAGACCAGCAGAGATCATAAATTATTCTATTTTTATCTATAATGGGTTCACTCTTGATCCCAATCAAGGCCGAGGGCCAAGACAGGATCCACGATGGTATGAGCTAACACAGAAGGTGCCTATTTACCCTGACTTTAAAACAGAAAAACAGACGGGTTATAAGTACTCACAAAATACAAACGCAGGGAGGGTGTTCCACTCTATTAACCCATTATAAAAGAATCCATTCATTATAAAAGAAGTTGAGAAGCGCTTGATGCGACAGGTAGGAATAGCAACCAAGAAAGAGTGGTAGCCCGCAGTGTCCCGCAGCCCGTCTGGATGTCCGATGGTAGAAGGGTGATGGCGGTATGAGCATATGCAGCTCCTGAGCACACTCCAAAATACAATCTGTCGAAGGCAGGCAACTTTGCAGCGGTGAGCAAAGGTGTGAAGTTTCCTCTTCACCAATTTGTTGTCACTAATGAGCCTCTCAGCTCTGCGTTGAATCGTGTCCAGTGCAGCAAGTTGGTATTCTGCTGAGCCGTAACAGAGGTGGCTGCAAATTTTATTCTATAAAAGCTGTCCCGGAATGAAATATCGCTTGACCTTATTTAGGACCCTCAGCTTTTTAGCTGCAGTTTAAGCCTCGGACTCGATGTTGGCGCCGAAATTGAGGCATTGAATGAACAAGGTTACTGTCACCCCACTGGGAAACATGGCTGAACCTCTGGTTCATTCGCTCTATTATGGCCTCCCTCATCAATATCACGTCGTCACTGCTAGCTTTTGCATTAGACAGATATATTTTTGTCTATCGTCAGTTCTGTCGTCTGCATACCCAAAAGTTACTGGTATCAGCAGGTCATTGATGTGCAGCACGAAAAGCGTCGCAGAGAGGACAGACACCTGAGGAACTCCGGCATCAATAGTTACTGAGTCAGAGGAGCAGCCATCGATAGCTACTCTGATCGACCGTACTGTCAGGAAATCAGTTATCCAACTACAAAAGTCAGCGAGGATACCATATGCAGGAAGCTTGCACAGCAAACTTGCGTGCCAGACTCTGTCAAAGGCCTTCGAGATATCGAGTGACACGGTAAGTGCTTCGCCGTGCATCTCGAGGGCCTCGCCGCAGCTATGGGTCACATAAACTAGAAGATCCCCAGTTGAGCGTCCTCGACGAAAGCCATATTGACGGTCACTGAGGAGATCGTTGACTTCTAGATACGTGGGCAACTTCCTGTTAAGCACTCTTTCCATAACCTTACAAAGTATGGAAGCAGTGGCGATCGGTTTGTATTTGCATGGGTCCGCACGACTACCCTTTTTGGGTAATAAATGCACATTGGCAAGCTTCCAGCATTTTGGTACGGTTTTTGTTTCGATAGAAAGGCTTTACAAGAGTGTTAGCATAGGAAACAACTCAGACGCACAATACCTCAGTACTCTTGCTGGTATACCATCAGGACCACTAGCCTTATTAACTTTCAGAGTAAGTTAGACTCTACGGATCTGCTTACTGTATTTGTAAGAAATACAGGTATTGGTGGTTCTTGAGAGCCGGTGTGTAGACGGGAATTGCTCGCAAACAGAGAGGCAAATAAACTTGCTTTCTCAGCTACAGAATGAGCCAGTGACCCGTCAGGTTTCAGCAAAAGGCGGTAACATAGGATGGCAAAAATTCTTCGGGAGGGACCAGAACTGTTTACTTCAATAAGAAGACAATTTCGTCCTTATTCGGCTGATGTGGTCGAATCTCGCCTTTAGAATGACTCTTTTGCATAACTTGGCAGCCGAATTATAGGCTCTCTTTTATACTCAGATTCTCCGTGTACGAACCTTGCGATCGCGGGTATACACCCAAACTTAGTAAGCAGACTGTTTTCAGGCCGAGACGTGTAACCGAGCGAAATATCGGAGAATGGAGAACGTCCGCAATCGCATCAGCGGTGCACGAAAGGTCGCTCGAAGAAAAGCAAGTTTACCGCCAGGGATAAGATGCAAAGGAAATACGCATCTCGTCTTAATCTGCTTAAGCCAAAGAACGGAAAACGCGGATTTTGCAAAGCATCGGAGATGCCTACAGCAAATGTCAACGAACACACAGACTACTGCTTGAATTTATGCTCAAGTGTGTAACCAGGGTAGTTGAGGTACGCCTTCTCTGGCGGGTTTGCTTTTTCAGTCTCCGGTAAGAAGAATAGGTGCGGCTCCTTGGTCTCCAGGTGGTGATGGACCGTATCGAGATTTGAGTGCAGTCCTCTGATGTTGGTGAGGTGCACTTTCAATGGGAGGAAGTGCATTTCGCTACTCAGTCGACCATTAAAATTCTCTTTGGCTAAGCTAACCAAAAAAAGGAACTCATCTGAAGACTGTGGGGACTCCCGAACCCCCCCCCCCCCCCTCCCAAATGGCCACCGAGTCCTCCTATTCAGTTGCTAACTGGCACGGTGGAGCATTTCAGGATTTTTTGGAGTTGGCGGGGCAGTCTCTGCGTGGCTAGCGCGCTAGTTGGGCCCCCAACTAACTGCAGTCGGCCAACATCTAAAACCGTGCTTCGGATCCCGCTACCCTCCAGAATGAGTTACTTGGTACAGCATTGCCAAGATACCAAGACCGGTCCTAAGCTGCGCAACTGACTTATTACCAACCCCCACTGGCACTGGCACTCCCGCCCTCGACGAAACGCAGTAGAGCTGCTTGGCGAGGGATTTCGGCAGGATGGTGTTCGCGAGCCAAGCGAACCCCTAGAATCATCTGCCGTCACCACAGGCCGAGTTAATCCATGATGTAGTTGCCCGGGGTGGACCGCTAGGAGGTAGATCCCAACCACCCCAAAACATGAGAGTTAAACGTGAGAGAAACAACAACTAGTTATTTCTCTCACGTATAGTCACACTCATTGGGATGGTGTCAGCCGAAACTGAGCACTGCGTCAACGGCTTATTTCCAGTACGCACCGCGGCTAGGTCACCGTCCAGCGCCCCGTAAGTATTCTATTAACCACTAACGGATGTATGTTAATCAGTTTATCTATTTATTAACTATTTTTTATTTCTTACTGACGACCTCCGTGGTGGAGTGGGCTGAGTTTTCACATATTAAAGTGATTTTCATCACTATGTCTGGCAATTGTTCATTCGTAAACAGATTACATTGTCATAAATATAGTACCCCACCATAATTGGTTTAGTCATTTCCTTGAACAAGTATCTATCTAGACCGCTGTTTGCGTACTGAGCAGATAACTCTTTTTACAGTATGGGGCCATTCATTTATTACGTAAGACGATTTAGGGGAGGAGGGGGTAGACCATGTCTTATTTTTTCTTACAAGGAGGTGGGAGGGAGTCTCAATAGTTTTTACGTAAGATCATTCTACCAATTTTTTTTTTATATAGTTGCAGTTAGTCCAGATCGACACCCACCGCGCATCTGTTCTGTGAGGCTTTTACAAATTTATTTAGATTGTTAAATTAATTTAGCCTACTGATTCTTACAATAAACTTAAGATATCAATATTATAGGTACAGAGGCTTAATGTTTTTTTGTTTTAGTGTTGTGTTGTTATTTATTAAGTGTGGTTAGTGACTTAGTAAATTTTATATATTCAAAATAATTGTTTTATTAATTATCTTGAAGAACCCACGAAGATGGAAGCACGTAAAGATACGCCCACTGATGTTGCACAGAGACATTCTGCGACATCATAAGTGGGATTGCTTCAAGAAACCACTAGTGATAGTGCTGTGACAGGAAATGGAAACGTTGAGATGTGGCGCGCCATGTCGCAAAGTCATCAATTTTTGCACATGATCGGAGCTTTTAAGACACCAACAATTTCAGCTATCACACTTCCTGAATACGATCCGGAAAATGCTGATACTGACGCTTGGTGCAATACCGTAGAACTTTGTCTCAAAAGAAGTGCGTCACGGTTTTCCCAAATATCTTACGCCGGTATACAATGGGATTAGTTTAAACTGCTTTTTACAGCGTGCTATGGCAGCTATGAGACGGCTACGGCTACACTCATGAACCTGTTAAATAGCCGCTCAAAACAACATGAAAATCTTGCTGCCTACGCGTCACGACTGATCACGACACTTTTATCAAAATGGCAAAGTTTTAGTTATTTTTACTGTACTTGCTCATATTTCTCAATTTGACAACCAATTACAATGAATTACTACTAAAATCACGACGTGAGACAAATTTCAGCGAGAGTTGAATGCTTATTCTTATGGGAAAAGAAAACTTGACCTTTCAACCGTAGCCAGCCATTCTAAGATGTCTATACCACCGCTTCAATGCTTTCACTGTGGTAAAATTGGCCATAAAGCGTCAAATTGCCGATCGAAATATAATTTACAAGCCCAAAAACAGTTGAAAATTCCGGACAAAACAAATGTATCTGTTTCCGGTGCCGGGCGACTGGATACTATGCTACTAAGTACCCCCACGGGATAGCTGCGGGCTCATGCGGTGTTTGTGCAATCGGCGGCGGCGGTGTCGCCTATGGTAGCCTGGAGTCCGACGGGAGCGCAATATCCCGTGATCATCGTATTAACCTGTGTAACATAATAAACCCGCGAGATCACCCAATTAATAACATTCATATTATCGTGATTTTGGTGCTGAATGCTGACTAATCAAAGAAAGTATTGTTCACAAATTGTATGGGAAACGATTTCATAACATTGTAACATTTACTGGAATTGGTCAACTCATAATTCACAGTACGCATCAAGTCTTATCAGTTGTTGACACTAACGGTCACGGCTTAGAAATTCTGTTCCACGCAGTGTCGGATTATAATTTGAATTATGATTTTATTGTCGGCGAGAAATATTAATGCTTAGCTTTAACATAAATGTGATGTCAGAAATTGTTATTTTAAGTCAGAATGAGTCAGAAATTTTAAATTGTGAATTGCTACAATCTAACGAAATAGAGATTAGCTTTAATGATATTAATAGTGATGTTGCTGTTGGTTTCAGACCTAAGTTATTAGATATTTCATAAAAATTATCTTATTCCTTTTCCAATAAATTTTTGGAATCTCAAGTTTCTACTGGACAAAAAGTAAACTATGACTCACCGATAAGTCTCGCATAGTACACAGACGCCCATACGCACTCAGCTTTGAAGAGCGTAAAATTGTCAGAGAAAAAATAGACGAGTTCTTATAAGCTGGTATCATTAGACCCAGTTGTTTCCTCTTATCTAGTCCAATAACACTAGTAATAAAAAAAATAAAGATGACTCCCATCGCATGTGGGTTGATTACAGAGAGCTTAACAGTAATACAGTCTCTGGCCGTTTTCTTCTGCCTTTAAGAGTTGATCAGATTTCCAGACAGGGTGGTGCTAAATGGTGTACAAATTTAGACATGCCAAGTGGATATCATCAAATTCCTGTACATCCAATCAATCGAGAAAACTTCATTCATTACCCCTGATGGGCAGTGGGAATATCTCACTATGCCCTTTAAATTGAAGAATGCAACTGTTTTTATCAGCGAGCGGTAAGGAACGCATTGGGTAAAGGAGGAGGGTCAATAAGGCGGGTTTTCGGCCCCTTTCATTTATGATCTAAAAATTACAAAAAAGAAAAATTTATCTACTATATGGACTAACAAATCGTTTCCACCCCAAACGGAACCACCCCCAACCCCCCTCCACAAAGAAGCAGAATAATCATACATCATCATGATTTTTAATCCAAATTTGCCTGTCGAACTTCCCACAGATGCCAGCGCCGTTGGTTACGGTGCTGTATTAATACAAAAAGTCGATGGTAACCCACATCCAGTGGCTTGTTACAGCAACAGGACTTCCTCTGCCGAAGCTCGCTATCACTCATACGAGTTGGAGACTCTTACTGTTGTGAACGCTATAAAACATTTTAGACGTTTTCTTCAAAGTCGTAGTTTCGTCGTAGTTACGGACTGTCAGTCAGTAAAAACAACTCAGAATTAAATGGATCTCTCTCCTCGTGTTCACAGGTGTTGGGCCTACCTTCAATCATTCGACTTTCAAATTGTTTCATTAAACATGTTGATTATCTTTCTCGCAGCTTACTTTCCGAAAACTCCATCATCCCGCCTTGATACTAAACGAAATGAACAAAAGCGTACAACAGCACAGTTATAGACTAATTAACTACCAGCTGAGCAGGAGAAAGATCTCGAAATTCAGAAAATAGTTTCCCATATCTAAAACCAAAAATTTGATGATGAACTTAGAAAAACATAAGAGATTCGTTCTAACATTCTGAACCGAAAATTTCAGCGAAATAATCATCGTTGCATACCAATTGGTCCATACGCTTTTAAACGGTCTGTTATTAATAATACTCATGAATCATTAATGCATCTCGGTTGGAAAAAGACTCTTGTTTATAAGAATTACTGATTTAATAATATATCTAAATACGTTCGCAAATTTGTAGATAACTGTATTACATTTAAATACCCTAATAGCAGAATTAAGGCATTACAGTACTCTATTAACTTGTTCAGAACACGTACCAGAATTGTGGCAGATAAAGGTAGTTTGTTTTCTAGTAAAGAATTTAGAAACTTTTGTAGTTCGTCAAACATTCAATCACACCTCATAACAACAGGAGGAAGTCGAGCAAATGGTCAGGTGGAAACAGTAATGGGAACTTTAGAAAATATGCTTACTGCAGTGGAAAATAGCAGCGATCGTTCTTGACAATTATATAGTAGTATTCAACTTGCTATAAACTCCACTGTTAATCGTGTGGCCAAAGCCAATCCCTTGGAGTAAATGATCGGTAAAGTAGCGAGACCGAATAGTTTAATGACAGTAAGTGATTATGATATTGAAATAAATCTAGAGAGAATCCATTACAAAGTTAAAAGTGACACCAAAATTTATTTATATTCGTATATGCAAAAGAAACACTGTTTCTGTCCTTATACAAAAATTATGCGGTGAAACCAAGGTATCAATTACACTTTAGAAAACCCCTACTTGATAATATGATAAATGAAAAACATCATACGGTAAGTTGTGCTTATACAAAGGTTCTTACAATATATCTAGTGACAGAGATAGTAGTAGCATTTTTTGTCAGGAACAAGTATAGTCGAGTCTGTCCGATTTGGGTAAAAGTAAATATCAGTGTCTAGTCAGTAAATCTGAATGTCAATAAAAATGATAGATAACAAGTTTGTTGCCAAGGAATTGTATACTCAGGCGAATTTCGACCTACTCCTATTTATATGACTAGAGAAAATGATATTATGGTGGGTATGGAATCAATTAGTTCGATAATACATAAGCGTTCGACTAGTGCAAGGGTCATACATATCGATAAATTATCGACACTTAATCGATATTGAGAAACTGATACACTGATGTTGTAAATAAATATTGATAAATTATTTGTAGTAATAGATATAAATTTAAATGTTTCTTATACTTATTGTTGTTTAAATATAATGCTAATATCGCACATACGGTGCTATAATGTTACTTATTTCTTTCGCCAGTTCTTCTCGGAAGGGTCTCCCAATTTCCGAACTGGTAGTAGACTCAGTAGTACACAATGTGATCGTAGTAAAAATTTAATAACTAAATATAACGCAAAATAAAACAATTTGATTTATATACAATTTTAACATTTAGGAACGGGGACGAATTTAAATATTGTGAAGGTAGTAGAAAATATATGTTGACCATTGCCTTAGTCATCCTGTGATCCTGGGCTCTTGTAAAGGAGTCGAAACGTGAGGATTAAATCTATACATATAAATAAAATTGAAGTGTCTGTTTGTAATATTGAAATAACCATATTTTACTACATGCATATGGATATATATACGGTACATACACCAAAATCACATTTTTTACAATTTTTGTCTGTCTGTCTGTTTGTTCCGGCTAATCTCTGAAATAGCTGGACCGATTTTGACGGGACTTTTATTGGCAGGTAGCTGATGTTATAAGGAGTGACTTAGGCTGCTTTTATATTAGAAAAATAAATGTCCAAGTACTGTCCAGTACCATAAACAGAGACATATATTTACGATACATAAATAAGTAAGATTTTTAGAAATTAAAACCCACGACTCAAATACAAATGCTTGTATTCATCCCACAAGCATTTGACCATTCCGGGACTCGGACTCTACTAAACAAGTCGTGATTAGTAAGAAATCTATGCAGTTGTTTTTCTCGTAGCATGGAAATAAGTTTCCATGCTACGAAAGCTCTGTAGTAGTCCGTCGTAGTACTCGAAATAACTGGACCGTAGCGAGCTGCAAGTTAGGAAGTTTTGGTAGCCGAACCACGCAGCACATGAACCCACAACAAGAAACATCGATTCAAATCACCACAGTGGTCGAAAAACACGTTTTATATCATAAATTTAAACCAATACGGTTTTCATTCACGTCAATCACTGTAGCATCGGGGAAAAGGGAATGAATACAATAGATTTATATATATATATATATATATATATATATATACCTATATTTGGATGGTCTTTATAAATTTACCTTGTATATACCATATGTATTAGTTTTGTATCCTATTTAGTCGAAGGCTGTATTTCTTTTCACGCGGCCGTAACACAAAGTAACATTACATTCAAGATGGCTTCTTACAATAACGTTGTTTATCAATATTATTATTTTGATGTCCACTATCTCTGCGCAGTATTAATACCAAACTATGAAATGCAATTTTAAAAATGTTATGCACGTGATCCCTAAATGCAAGCAATCCATATAAACTGATCTCGCCGACCTTGTATCATGTACGAGTATAATAGGTTTGCGTGTGCGATGGATATTGTTTTGTTTCGAAACCTATTCTGAAGTCGTTATACTTTGGTCTATTATAACACTTATTTTATTTTTTTATATGAATGAATTTTTATGCCAATTTTTAAAAGTTTGTTACATCTCAATGCAAATATGATCTTATCACTCACTACCAAAAACGATTTTAGACAGAAAGTACCGATAGTACCATCGATATTTTCGGCGTCTACTATGCATGATACATATGCTCAAAATACGCTTACAACGAAAAAAAGCTATATAGTTTGAAATAAACTATTTACGTAGTAGTTACAGTGCATACTTAGTTAGATTATTTCTTAAGAAAAAGAATCGTTTACCACAGCCAAATCTTAAATAAAATAATTAACTGTGTATTATTTGTCTCGAATTGAATTAAAAAATACATAAGTATCGACAAAGCACGTACGAGTCATCATAATAAAATTAAACAAAATTGTTAAAAGGGATTCCTTTTCTTATAAGTGAGAAATAATATTCATAGCAATAAATCAACTCGCGCTTACGTCGCGTCTTGAACAGGTAGGCGCGTAGTATCTTTAATTGAATAAAGTACAGAATAGAATATAATATTTCTTTATTGTCATACTGTGCACAGTTTGCAGATTGAAATGCGGTAGGTTTACATAACTAACAGCAGTGTACCCACACCGGGCATGCAATGTCTAAGTTCCTTAGAATATATTTCATTAAAACTATTTATGACAAAGTTATTAAAGTACTTAACAACATTTATAACTAACAGATTTTTCATAAAATATTCGGTGCCTATATAACGCGCGAATTAAATTATGTTTTGAATGCATACATACATATAAATAATACATATATATATATATATATATATATATATATATATATATATATGATTGACGACTTTTACGCTAGTATTAAAGGCACTATTGTAATACAAATGATTATTTATCCTTTGTATGCATTGTTCATGTTTATATTTGTTGCAGATATTTGGAATCGACGTTGTTTTGCATTCAAAATACTCAGGATTTCGTTTAATGAACATTGTCGCCGCTAACTTCATCAAGATACAGTAAAAAAAATCAACAAATCACCTTTCCAAAATGCTTTCACTTGACTTATTCGGTTAATAAATGCCTAACTAAATATATACGTAATACCAAAATACTTAACCTAACTAAATAACTGATTTAATTTTCTTTCTAGTAAAAGTAGCTTAAACTATTATTTCTATAGATACCTTTCTATAGAGGCATCTATTCAACAACTTATTAGTCATCTACCAACTTTTACAGTGACTATGTTAATATAAGATATATTTATTCATGCTAAGTCATATTATACTTATTATAATAAAGTATAATTACTCAAACGCAAGACGATAAGTTGTCTTTACTTTGATTAGACTTGACATCGTTTTGTACGCTGGCGCAGTATTGATATGATGTCTAATGCTTGTTTATTTTGTTTTTAAGTGAAAATTTTCAACATCCTTCATAACGCGCACAGCAAAGGAGTGGAACTCCCTCCCTGCGTCTGTATTTCCGAGAACTTATAACCCGTCTATTTTCAAAGCCAGGGTGAATAGGCACCTTCTGGGTTAGCTCGTTCCATCGTGGATTCTGTCATGGCCCCCGGGCTTGATTGGGATTAAGAGCAAACCCATCCTAAATTTAAAAAAAAAATGAAATAACTTAATTTAAACGTGAAATGTAACAAAAATACAGGGTACACGCACTAACGTTAGTTGCTATCTTATTGGCAATTTTAATCTTTAAAATATATAATTGCACTAATATAAACCGCGACAGATAATACTAGAATTAATTACATGTTTATTTTCTCTCTTTTTTTTCTAAAAATTTGATATACTTGAAATAAACACTTGAAGTGGATCTTACTTTATTCAAATTGATATTTATCATTTAGGTAAGTACTATATCACGCAAATTTGGTTTAGTTAGTTGTATTGTTATCATCTTAACATCTTGATCCAGTGCGGCTGCCAAGCGGTCGTGTCTCTACACAGCAACAATAAATAAAATTGAATGGTGGAAAAGTGAATAAGAACATCGAGATAAATTAAAAGTGGTAGTGGACAAGAATTCACTATTATAATTAACTAAGCGCCCCCTTTTCGTGTGTTTAAAACATGACAATACCTCCAAGGGAAAGTATCACAAATCATATTGAAAACAGCCATATAAAGACAGCAGGATGGTTCTCTTCACAATGGAAAGGAGTGGCATCAGAGTTTTTTTCAACTATGTTTCTGGTGACATTTGGATGCATGTCATGTCTACCCATTGAAGGTCTACCGTACAATCCTCCGATGTATGCACCCCTTGCATTTGGTATGGCAGTCATGATAAGCATACAAGTATTTGGACATATATCAGGGGCGCTAATGAATCCTTTCATAGCAATACAAGCAGTTCTATGGGAAAGAATATCCATTTCGGTAGGAATAGCATACATCTTAGCGGAATTAGCCGGAGCTAGTGTTGGATACGGAATCTTAGTTGGTGTGGCACCAGTAGACGTGGCAGGAGATGGTATTTGTTTGTCGCTGCCGAGTCCAATGTTAACTGGAATCCAAGCAGTAGGCGTAGAGATTGTTCTATCTGCTGCACTATCTCTTGTGAACTGCTCGGTATGGGATCCAGTGAATGAAAATAGACATGATTCAGTGCCACTAAAGTATGCACTTACTATTAGCGGTTTGGCGTTGGCTGGCGGTCCACTTTCGGGTGGAAGTATGAATCCTGCCAGATCATTTGGTCCTGCGTTATGGTCCAACAACTGGGATTCTCACTGGATCTACTGGGTTGGTCCGCTCGTCGGAGGTATAGTTCCAGCAATATTTTACAAGTACGTATGGTTGCAGAAAAAGGAGCTTAAATTGCCATAATATGATGCACATGAGTCAATTACGCCTTCTGTCTATATGGGAATTTCATTCCAGTGTAAAAATTTAACATATTTATGAAAATAAATTATTATAATAGAAAAATACTGGAAATCCGGTCCAATGCTCTCCCAATTGAGCTACCGAGCCTTGTGAACAAATTGGGAGAGCATTGGACCGGATTTCCAAAGGTTGCGGGTTCGATTCCCTCCTGAGAATTCACTTGTGACCCGAGTCGATTTTTTCTAGTATTTTTCTATTATAATAATTTATCTTATAAGATCGCATTGAAAATGCATAAAATATATAAAAATTATAAAATATTTATGAAAATACTGGTTTTTCATTTGTAATACTCGTACATCTTCTATTGAAACTTTAAGACTAATCAAACAAGAACATAAAGTGAGTCAAATTTAAGGACTGTGAGACATTCGACAAAAAAAATAGTTATAGGATCAAGAACCTCCTGTAATTCGCATTCTTTAACCTTAAGCCCATATTGAAATCGTATAATCGAATATAAAAATTAAGTAGACGTAAGTGTACCAGTTAGTGGTCACCCACAATATTGTTACTTATGTACTAAAATTGATATTATTTTTTGTCATTAGATATGAAGGCGCTGTATTATTTTTATTATCATGTAAGGCATAAGGCATAAGTAGTATTTATCCTAAAATATTTAGTTAGTAAGAAATCAATCAAAATAAATCAATCAGACATACCATGAAACAAATGAAAAAAACTTCCTAACACTTAAATTTCTTGTTTTTCATTAAAAAATATTGTATTGAAAATGACAATATGCTTTTTGTAAAAATCTAATAAAGTATTTGTTTTCATCAATTTAATTATTGTACTATATTGTGAATATAGAATTTGACTTATAAGGGTTTGTGTACATATTGTCCTAAATGAAAGCGCAAGTATAATAAAAAGTATCAAAGTAGCACAAAAGCTGACATATCTAATAAATAAAAGCCTCTAAAAAAAATAGAGAAAAATCTACCACCTCCATAATATATTAATGAAATGATATTCATATTTAAAAGGTTTGTTTATTATGATAACTTTTATTATTTTAATTTTTCATAATTACTTATTATTATTCTGATTCATTTAAATTTCATTTTTCATTTTCATTTAAATTAATTCTTCCTAAAAAAATGAATTTTTAGTTTCGGGTTAATTTATGGTATTGTACTTTAACATTAATAAAATATATTTAAATGAATATAAGAGTTTTAGTTTCACTTTCCAGTGAATAAATTTCTTTTATTCTGTTACGCTTTGAATAAATATATTTCGGTTTCTACAAAACATTATTAAGGAGGTTTCGTCAAAAATGGTGCGAAATATTTCTTCAGGCAGTTACGGTGACCGATTTCCATCGTAACTGTACTAGCAGTACTCTTCTTTTTGTTAAATAGTATTTGTATTCGGTTAATCTGGAAAATATAATACAGTAGCCTCGGTAAATCATCATAATAATATTCTTTAAATTTACACTAATTAGCCTACCTAAAAGTGAGCACCGTGAGTTTTGTGTTATGGATAATGGGGTAACGGGTACATACATGCATTATATGATAGCGAGATTAATAAAATACCAAACAAATTTATTGATTTAAAACAACAATTGAGAATTATATAATAATTTTACAAAGATTGTTTAAAATTGATATTGCATGATTAAGGGTTATTAGTGCACAGAAATGTAGGTGATAGGTACCTAAACTAAGATATCTTAGGTAGGTTAGGTAAGATATGTAATAATCATAAAAATATATATATCAATGACTCGGATACAATAAAAGTACCTATAATACAAAAATCTTTCCCTACTGGGATTCGAATCTAGGATTATTTCGCTTCGCAGATAGAGTGACAATCATAAGCCTATTAATATCTCCACTGCAGGTCTTTCCTATGGTTAAAAATACCGTAGGAAGACGGGATAGCAAGTCCATAAACCAGCATGCGAACCCAGTACGGATTGGTGGATATTGATGATTGCAGAAGCAACAGTGAATAACAGTTTGAGATGCTTTGCGATGGCGGATGTACGGAGGGAACTTACCAAGTATTTGGTCATAGATCTGACGACCAGCCCTTAAAAATGTTGCTTAACCTCCGCCGTTCATAATTCATCAACCTAATGCCTTAACTGCTGCGTTATCGAGCTCCTCGTAAGATATAAATAGAATTACTATTGTTATAGAACATTTATCAAAGTTACATAATGTCAGATAAATAATAAAAAACAAACATTTCATAATAAAAGTATAAACAAATTGTACATCCAAATGTTTTTAAGCTAAAATAATATTAAGTGTTTAGTTCTGGAAGCATTTTTTCCGTGCCCTTACAGGCCTCTTGTTTGTGTCATATCTTTTTTTGTAAGATCTATATTAACAATAAGATGCAATAAATGATTATGAATATTATATAATCTGTAGATAGTCAAATAATGTATATAGGGCAACAAGTTACATATTCCCATGAGCGTAACAAAGTAATATGTAAGAGATAGTCTATCTTAAATATTTATCATTCAGTTCAATAGATAAAAGAAACTTGCCGAATTTCAATTGGTACTTATTTGAATGAATTCTTGACAGTTTCTTTGCAGTGTGATTGCTTTTGTTTTGGCAGTTGATTGTTCTATCTCTGTCAAAACCTGATAAATGGTAACATTGATGCACTTAACAGGTTTTATCTAATTCTTAAGTATTTCTTTTATCCTACACGGATCATAGGTATAAAAGCAAGTAATAGATAATGATATTTACAAACATTACGTATTTATTACGAACTTACGTGGATGTGATGGCCGTATAGTACTCGGTAGAGTATATAATAGAAATAACTTTTGACACCTAGAATTGTAACATAATGATAATAGAGGTAATGAACACCTGAGGTGCCCTGAGACCACAAAATGTGCAGCAGTGGTTTCCGAGCTATGATCTTTTACTGTGATTCCTAACGCGCGCGTTAAACATAGAGAAATTGGCGCAACCCCGTTTTGGGGGAACTCTTGTCTTTTAATCGTGGTAACAACAGTTACATCTTTTGCGTATTAAAATAATATTACATATACTTATTGAGACAAATAATTCGTAGTGCAGATTTTTTTTAAAGACTGGGTATTTATACACGTGGCCCGACACGATAATGGAGAATAACAGATTTATACAGTGAAAAAGCATTACTTTTATTATATTTATTAGATACTAATTAATTAAACGAAATTCGTGTGTTTACATTTTTTGCTTTATTTCAAGAGTGACAATGTCAGCCTGTCAAGAGATTAAGAAAAACTATTAGCACTAAGGAGGTACTAATCAACCCTCGGCCGTAATTGGATGATGGAGGTCACCAAGGGTACCGGCAGCAGCTGGTCGATGTGCCGCCTCCAGGTCTCGCCGGCGTCCATTAGCACATCGTAGTGGATCCGACCGAACTGCCTCGCTATTCGACCAAACGCCCACTTGTTGACGCCTGTATAGTCGCGTGCCTGTACTTTTTCACCAGGGCTAAATCGTCTCCCGACTTCCACTTTATCACGAGGTTCTGATCTTACATTAGGGCGTCTCCTCGTCATAGCTTGGAATCTCGTCCGAATCTCCCTTCCAAATACCCAAGTAGCAAACAAATGTCTTAAAAAGGAATTGAAGATATCTTGAAGGCAAGTAGACGAATTCCAGCTGTTGTCTTGACTAAAACTAATATGTCCTTCAAGATATCTTCAAGATACACTCCAAGGGCTAGTTAAGTAAAAATGGGCACAGTATTTAAGGACATGTTAAGAAAGAGTTAATACTACTGTTAAGATAAACTTTAACCCTATTTAAGAAATGTGGTTTAGCAGAACTCTAAACATTGACTTTAAGATACCTTGTAGGTTGATTTCAGATCAAGAGATAGACTTAAAGATATCTACTATACCTAGTTAAAACTTTCACTATTGAATTGCAGATATTCGATTTAATCTTAGTGAAGTAAAATTAAAAACCTATTTTGCTTTATAGTGATTTAAGTTACATAATTTTATAAAATATGGCGAACTTTTAATTCATTACAATAACTGTTTTAAGGTTTAGGAAAATGGCGACTAAACAATTAATTTTTATGTCTAAAACGGCTTTCTTTTGTCGTTGAATGCATTGGAAATTTAAAACGCATGATTGTTTCTCGTGTAAAATCTATAGATAGTGCTATAAAACAGACGGGCTGTTGAAATACTAGAAAAAAACAATAAAATTTTGCATAACAATATTGCAATATGTTTATTTTTTTGCATATATTGCAAAGTTCTTCATTTTCTATAAACATACTAATTATTCATGTACTTAGAATTACTATAACAAAATTAATAAAGTTCAATTTACTCTAGTTTTTGATGAAGTGTTGTCGGAAAATGTATAATAATTTTTTCACATAAAGTGCAAAATGGCGTTAAATCAAAAGCTTCCTAACGAAGTAAGACTTTAGACAATATTGATTTTGTAAGGCTATTTAAGACAAAGTAAAGACAAATTACATTTGAAGTAGTGCTAGTTAAGAGATATTATACTTAATTTATTCTTAAAACCGTATTGGCGAAGTACTATTTAATACATGTTGGTATTAAGTGATTCTATAGTTTGATTTAGTTAAAATCAGATTTCGTCTTAATATTTTCTTAACTTGATATTCTATAGTTCTTGTTTATTTTGTGGTGGGAACAGGTTTATGCAAGATAGTCGAGGAAATAAAATCAGCGGTAAGTACTTACGTGATATTAAATAACTATCCAATCCCCATTTATTTAGAGGACTAATAAACACAGCAACAATAATGAATAATGAATACATTAAATAACTTCTGTTCTGCTTCATTACAGGCACATTGTTCATCTCATAAATGTTACAGAGAATTGGCCAAAATTCTACTTTGAACTTTTATGTGGGTAAGCCGACGATATTTACATTTATACATAAATTGACATTTTTACCTAAATTTTCAAAACACTGCAGAATATTTTTATTTAAATCCGTTGTGTCAGTATTCCCCACTGCTACAGTATTCTATATCTACAGAATTTATTGTTTTCAGAAGTGTTCTAGCGTCTTTTGGCACAACACCTGGATCATGCTTGTCAATAACCTGTAATAAGGCATTGATTGCAGTATGTGGTATATTGTGATAAATGGACCAGTTTCTTAATTGGTCTCTAAAATAAAAATCATGATCAATTTTTGGTGCGTTATCGTCAGCTCGTGTTGATCGATCGATTAGTGTCGATTCATTAAGAGTTGGAATCACCTCAATTCAAATTTACCGTGGTATCATCTTCCTCGTATACATTAAGTCTAAGTCGTAATACATTAATACATTAAGTTTAGGTCTGACACGAAGGTGTCGCATTGCTCACGTTTGCAGCATTTATAAAGCACATTCGAGTTATTTTTGAAGTTATACTTCTTTAGGCGCGTTATGAAAAAATGTTGTGAGTGAAATTTCATCACTGCAGCACAAAAGTTACAGGGTGAAGTTAGCCACAAAAGCGATATAGAATAAACCAGCAGGATGAAGTTGGCCACTAATTATGAATGTGGGTGTGTGTGATTTTAAATTATACATATATGGTAGTTAAAAGTAATTTATATAAAATTGTAATAACAATTTTATATTATATAATAACAATTTAACAATTTTATTTAAAAGTGGTTTTTATTTTATAAACTTTTTAAGTGCGTTTATTGATTTGAGGTTAACTGTCGGAATGTATTTTTTTTATTTGTTTGTACTATAAATAATTATTAGTTTTACATTTCTATTGGTTAAACCGTTTATTTTAATGGTTTTTGATATATTACTTGTTTCTGTATACAGATATATAGGAAATATGTTAATCTTTTGACGCTTCTTACTGATCACTATATAATTTTTAAATTTGTCTTTCTTTTCACATACAAAGAATACAAGCACACGGGGGGAAATTTTTAGTTATCTTTTTTTAGTAACGATAAAGAAGTATAACTTTTTACGTACGTACATAAGTAGACACAACGTTCGTATTTATATTTCTTTACACGTCGACGAAAGACACCAGATCTTTTTATTTTTCCAGATTCATCCATGTTTCGTTTGGTTATATTTGGAGAAAACGTCCCATTAAATGAATTTTTACTCTAATCTTACTAATTTTAGTAAAAAAGGAATGAAAATATACTTCAGATAATCAATATTTAGGACTTGGTATTAAAATCATCTTAAATTTATCTAGAAAATATATTTTTTCTTAATTAATTTTAAAAGATACTTTAATTATTCAATAGAGTTTTAAGTGAGCTTTCAAATAATCCGAGTAAAGTAAAAAAAATATTTTAAGTTTTAAGTGTAGGTATACTTAAAACAAACTAGTTTTAAGAATACTTAACTCGGTTTTTAGTATTCCTTACTCGCTTAAGTAGCGGTAGTTTAAAACTATTTAGTATTAAAGAAAGAAAAGACTTCAGGAAATCCTTTTTGATTTAGCAAAATCCAACTTTAGATAAAGTAAAGATATATAAGATTTAATCACTAGTCATAATTGCTACTTGGGTAGTAAGGTGACTCATCTTGTCTGTTAGGTGTGCGACGTAGGAAAAGTTTAATTTGTATAAGTTTATCGGTCAGATCACCTCTCTTTCTTCAGTTGGTAAGCTGAGTGATTTACTTACGTAATTTCCTGCTCTAGTTAATAATCCTCATAAAGAGGCGCGTACTTTCTTTAGTTTCTTGATATTTGCCGACATCTCTTCGCCAATTTATTGGATACTAATTAATTAAATGAAATTCGTGTGTTTACATTTCTTGCTTCATTTCAAGAGTGACAATGTCAGCTTGTCAAGAGATTAAGAAAAACTATTAGCACTAAAGAGGTACATATCAATATTTATACAAAAATATTTATAAAATTACGACAATGTATATAAAGGTTTATGTCTATTATCATATTCTTCTTCTTCATAAATTACGGGTAGTGTCCACAACTTGACGATTTTAAGCGCGTATTTTGCATCTGGGGGTGTATCGGCTGGTTCATTCTAACCATCCAAGCTCTGTCAGGAACGCTCCAAACGACTTCACTTTGGTGGGAACTTCCCGAACGCTACCTGGCGAGCTGAGATATTTTACGTTCGTGGGTCACTCCTTCACATTTCATTATGACGTAGGTGGCTCTTTCTTCCGCATTCGTACATCGTCTGCGTAAAGGCCTGGCGGGAATACCTGGATTAAAAAGAAAGTTAAAATTATTTATAGACTAGCTTTCCGCCCGCGGCTTCGCCCGCGTGGAATTCGGTTATATTGCGGTATAAAGCACAACTATAAGAAAACTTCTCATTCCCACGGAAAAATCTAAGAAGCACGATGTAACGCTGGATACAATTAGTTTATCATAAATAGCGTAAGCTATCATTCCACTTCTTATGTATTTTAAAAAACACATCATTACCATGTTTTAAAAAACACCCAGCGCCATCTATCGCATACCTCAAGAACTAAATAACGTAACTAATACTTATACCAATTAGTAATTCGTTGACTTTAGTGATTTCAGGATAAGTAGATGTAAAAAAAACAATTTAGACGATAAAACAAATCGTACGTCATCCCTCGAGAATTCCTCATTTTCGAGGATTCATTTTCGTATCATTTAGCTTCAAAATTGACATGTTCATATTCGTTTGCAACATATAAGTAGATGTAAAAAAAACAGTTTAGACGATAAAACAAATTGTACGTCATCCCTCAGGAATTTCTCATTTTCGGGGATTCATTATCGTATCATTTAGCTTCTAAATTTACATGTTTATATTCGTTTGCAATATTTTACCTTCTTTAAACGACACACAGCGCCATCTACAATCCATCCATCAAGCAAACAATATTTTTGTTTTTCCTCGGGAATATCAATTTTTTTCCAGGATAAAAAGTACCCTATTATTTAATCCGGGCTTTTATCTTTACGTCTGCAAAATTTCAAAGCAATCGGTTCAGTAGTTACGGCGTGAAAGCGGAACAAACAAACAAACAAACAAACAAACAAACAAACAAACAAACTCACTTTCCGATTTATAATATTAGTAAGGATAATAATAAATAAGCCTACATCCATTACAATGTCTCTGCGCAAAAGTTAAAGAGGTAGATAAAAAGCTTCCTTTTATTTTGTAACCATGTTCACATTTTTTTTTCTATATATTTTACTTGCGGCATTGATCATACATATAACCACAATACTTTCTAAGTTGTCTTTTAGTGGTATCCATAATTTCTTATAACAGAAAGATAGGACATGAATTCGCTTTTGCAATTAATTTTAAATCAAACGTTCTTCTAAAACGTTTTTCAGGAATTTTTAATTATTAAGCAACAGAAACTGGTGTTTTGAGATTTTATAAAGGAGACGATCTAAAATTGTATGGGAGGTGGTACTGAGAATTAATCAGCTTCGACATTTTGGCAGCACATAGGTTAAATTACTGTTGACCATCTGGTAAAAAATTACATTTTAAATATCTCCCGTTTTGTTGTAATTAATAATTGAAATTATTTAATTCTGGCAACACTTGTCCAACCCCATGTGAAAAAGTTATCGATTATTGTAATAATCGATTATATTTAAAAACACAATTTCACCTAACTTTAATCGATTCTAAAAATCGATTTCGTTTATTTATATCCAAACCAATAGATTTTTTTATTTTGCATCATAAATTATGTTAAAAAGTGTTTCATTTCGTGGTGTAGGCATCAGAGGTCTAATTCTGCTAATAAGTTACTGCCGAATCAAATAAACCACTAAGCATTCTACTTACTTTACCTAATAACTACTTCTTAGAACTTTTTGAGTTTTTGTTATTTCTCTCGTTGAATTTTTTGTACGTTTCCTGTACCTCAAGCGCATGAGTGAAGCAGTAGTTTTCTACTTTTACAGAAGATTTTGAATGTAATTCTTCGTTTAATTACTTAGGTGCAAAAAAAATATTTTCTTGTGGAAAGTCGATTAATTCATAAAAAAACATATTTCCCTTATCGATTTTTTCTAAGTAGAAATAATTTGTTATTTATAAATAAATAGATTGTTTACGGAAGTCATATCCCAAGTTAAATCAATTCCCTTACACACGAGTATGAACATTATGTAACAGAAATACGTTTTTCTTTAAACGTTAAACTAAAATTCTTAGAATGTCGATTTTCTAGGGTGAAAAATCGATTATTACATATTAATTTAAAAATCAATTTCTTTGGACTAAAATATCGATTCATCGATATATCGATATCAGATCAACATATCTAATGCCATGTTAGTGTCACATTGACAATGTCACAGACTAAATATAATAATTCAAGGTGGCGAGCAAATAAGTCAATGACTTATCAAAAATTAAGTGTCGCGTGTTTGAATTTATTGTTTTTTAATTGATTACATATTATTATTTAATTCTGTATCTAAATTAAATTAACATTATATAAATAAACATTTTACAAGTTACCTTTGAATAATTTAATAGAACTTAAATGATATTTTCTTTTATATTGTGTCAATATTCAAATATTAATAAAAAAACGGGAGATATTTAAAAATTCAAATACATTGGATCTGATAGCCCTTAACATAAGCTTTCCAATGATCACTGACTAAGATACAGTACCACTTTTAGTCCATGTCCTTCATCGTTTTCTACATTCGCCCGGCCGGCGTCGAATCTGGGACCTAGGAGTGACATGACTATGTAAGCTACTCGACCACGAAAGTCGTCAAAGGGTTACCCTTTGACTTTAATACAAAAATATTAATTTCCTATGCCTGTCAACTGTATGACACGTTAATCTCCGAAACTACTGAACGGGTTTTATAACTGTTATCACAGTTTAGCATTTACGACTAGTTTAGTCATTTAAAGGCTCGCATCAAAAGTTTAGCTGTAGTATAATACTTGTGATGTAAGATAACATTATTAGTTCTGGAAATAGTTTCGTTACAATGTAATAAAGTCCATGAATTTGTTATGTAAATAATTATAAAGTGTAATAGTTTTGTTTGGGGTGTTCGGTTTATAGTAAGTATAACAAGCAAACCAGGCAGAAATAATTATATTTCATCGTTGCTAAGCTTTAACAGTTTCATGTTTTAATCTCTTTTCACATTTTTAACGGTTGTATTTGGTAAAACGCTAGTACCGAAGTAGATTATTTCATTACAAAAATAACGTAATTACATACAACAATTAATGACCTTTGTAACCTCGTTATAGGAAGAATTTTTTTTCTTATTGTACGTTTTCATCTCTTTAAAAACACTCCATTTAAATTTTAATTCTTAAGGTTCAGTGGTTTAGGCTTAGCGTCATCAGTTTATCAGACAGTTATTTACTTATAACGAGAATAATCCCTTTTTGTGGAGGGCCTACTTACGAAACGTCGTCGGATTGGTGGTCATCATTCCAGAACCTTTCCGCACCAATAAACATCCCTTCTCACTATGTCTCGCCCATTATCACTTCTGCTCAGCAATCCTTATTATCGCCTGTTTCAATTTAATATTGGTAATCTTAGTTTTCCTTTAGGATTTCTATATTTCCGACTCATCGCACCAAGCAACGTTTTCTCCATTACCTTAAAAAAAATTTTGAGCCCCATAATTCGCGGAAATTAACATCATTCTATAAAATAAATTCATAACTTTGATAATAGTCACCAAACCGGGTGAAGTGAATATTTACCCTTAAAGCTTAAAGTAATATCAGTTTAAAAAAATATAATCAAGTGTAATATTTACACTACTTTTTTAAATCTAAATAAGAGTCCTAACACTTAGTGTATGGCTTATCTTGGCAGTCGTAATAGATAAAGCGGTTGAATGGCATTTTGTTTTTATACCAGAGAAGATAAGATATAAAATAAGATAAAGTTTAAATATGCATAAATATTACAACTTTAACTTAAAATAAAAAATTATATTGTAGGTAGATATTGTGCTAATTATTACTTAACGAAGGAAATACTTGACGACATAATACTACAAACGATTGACATTTTCAATTGTCAGTTAAATCTGATCAGCTTAGTCTCATTTTATTGTTTTGTTTTAATTATATTGCTTTTAAGTTTGACATATTTTTTATATTTTCTGAACTTTTAATTTTTTGAATAATCATTTTAAACTTTAAGGTAAATTTTTGTTTCAAATAAATATAAGTTTATTTCGAGGTGAAACAATAGGAGCCATAGTAATATTTGAAATTTAAAGTTACAACGTATATATAGTGCAATTCAATAATGTTGAAACTACAACATAAATATATATCACATAAATATATTCATCAAAATACACATACATTCAGATAAATTGAAATAATTTAGAACATGCTACACTGCACTTGCTCAAAATATGTCCTTTCTTTATGCAAGTTTAGTATCTTAATTTAAATAATGTTTTTGCCTACGTGTTCTAAAAAAATCCCCAATCACTTCGATTCTCATTTCGATTGCGTGTTTGTGTTCTCTTATATAATGAAAACGCGGGGCTGTGGCTGCCAACTAAAAACAAACGAAAATCAAATAAAAAAAGGTGGGTGTGATAATATGGTCTACATGCGCACGAATAACAGATTGCAGAGGTAGAATAGTTTTTTATTCTAAAACGTAAAATCTTTATCATATCGTTATCGACTATACATCATAGAGGTTTTATAACGAGTTATTTCTACGAGTGTTCGCAAGGCTCGGTAGCTCATTTGGGAGAGCATTGGACCGGATTTCCAAAGGTTGCGGATACGATTCCCGCCTGAGAATTCACTTGTGATCCGAGTCGATTTTTTCTAGTATTTTTCTATTATAATAATTTATCTTATAAGATCACATTGAAAATGCATAAAATATATAAAAATTATAAAACTAAAATGGCTGTTTCATCTTAATCGATTGACCAAACATTTGTAAAAATGTTTGTTTCGAATACGAGAGGATTTTCCTCTCATTGATGAAACAACGCTGGCCTACAGCGTAAAATCAGGAAGATACTAGAAAATTTCGACGAGTGTTCGCAAGGCTCGGTAGCTCAATTTGGAGAGCATTGGACCGGAATTCCAAAGGTTGCGGGTTCGATTCCCGCTTGAGAATTCACTTGTGACCCGAGTCGATTTTTTCTAGTATTTTTCTATTATAATAATTTATCATAAAGGTTGTAGGAATTGTCTTTGGTCGCTTTTGACTCAGCAAAATGGGAAGTATTTTTGCCGAGCTTGATGTCTGTCTATGCTGGCAAACAGCGATTTAACTAATTTACGTTGGAACTTGTATTTATGTAAGTCAGCTTAATAACTATACCCGAGTTTTTCAGATTTGTGTATTACCACCACGTCGCATATCGGATCATATCGCTTTATATTTACACTTCCATTTTTCTTGAATCAGGTATTTTATTGGTAATAGCAATTAATTATGTAGGGCTTTGAATCGGACTCTACAGAGTTATGACAATATTAATAACACTACTTTACAAAATATAAAAAAGTTCATGTCCTTCCAGTGAATTTCATATCGTTTTATTTAGTGACAATAACTTAACGCAAACATATATTTGTTTTATTTTTATTACGTCAAAGAATCAATTTATCAATACATTTTATTTTAAGACTACCCGCAAGTTGGTTCTGAATTTATCCTAAAATTTTGTTGCATTGTAGTGTTCAGTTAAATAAATATTTGTTTTTAACATGTCAAAAAGGCTGTGTAAAGTACATCCTGACCGTTTTTGTTACGTTTGTGGTGAACTTATTATATCTAAGAAAGGATATCCCATAACGGAATCTCTGAAAGAAGCATATTTTTGTTACTTCAAAATTTCGGTCTCTCACCAGGACAAAAAAAGGACTCCTCACGTTTTTTGTGAAAGGTGTAGAAAAACGTTAAGCTCTTGGGCTGCAGGTACAAAAAGATTTTTGAATTTTAATATGCCAGTGATATGGAGGGAACCATCTTACCACGAAAATGACTGTTACTTCTGTCTCACGAAGACATTTGGTTTTAATCAGAAGAACAAAGATAAACTTATATATGCAGATGTTCCTTCGTTCCTTCGACTTCCAGAACCTCCCGTTTTTTCCAGCACAACATTGATGACTTACACGGAATCCGAAGAAGATCAAATTCAAAGTGACACAAGTTCAGATGAATTGATTGATTTTCATGAACAACCACATCTAATAACTCAGTCTGAACTGAATGATTTAGTAAGAGATTTAAACTTATCTAAATCCAAAGCTGAATTACTAGGTTCACGACTGCAACAGTGGAGGTTACTTGCTCCCAACACAAGAGTTACTATGTATCGTAAGCGAAATGAATGTTTTACAACGTATTTCAAGAAGGGAAACGAATTTTGTTACTGTAGTGATATAGCTGGGTTTTTTAAAGAAATGCAGCAACCTTATAAGCCAGAAGAATGGAGGTTATTCGTTGATTCATTGAAGACTAGTTTAAAAGCAGTCCTTCAACACAACGGTAACAAGAAGCCCTCTATTCCGATAGGTCACGCAGTAAATACCAAAGAAACATATGAAACGATGTTAACACTAATTGAACTTATTAAATACAAAGATCACAATTGGATTGTCTGCGGTGATTTAAAAGTTGTGGGTTTACTTTTGGGCTTACAAGGTGGCTATAAAAAATATTGTTGTTTTCTATGTTTGTGGGATTCGCGAGCCAAACAAGATCATTATAAAAAGATAGACTGGCCAGTTAGAAAAGAATATAGCCCTGGTAAACTGAATATAAAGCATAAGTATCTGCTACCCCCACAAAAAATTGTTCTACCACCGCTTCACATAAAATTAGGATTGGTAAAAAACTTTGTTAAGGCTTTAGATAAAAGTAGCGTAGCTTTTAAGCATTTGTGCTCAATTTTTCCTCATCTTTCTGAGGCGAAACTGAAAGAAGGTATTTTTATTGGACCGCAAATCAAAAAATTTTGAAAGATGAGGTAATTGAAAACAGTCTTTCGGATACTGAAAGATCCGTTTGGAATTCACTACGACTTGTTATAAATGAGTTTTTGAGCAACAAAAAAAATTAAAATAACAGAATTGCTGATTTATTACATAATTTTCAACGAAGGGGTGTCAGTATGTCTCTGAAAATTAATTTCCTTCATCCGCACCTTGATTTTTTCCCTGA
This sequence comes from Calamotropha paludella, assembly GCA_927399485.1. Classification (NCBI taxonomy): domain Eukaryota; kingdom Metazoa; phylum Arthropoda; class Insecta; order Lepidoptera; family Crambidae; genus Calamotropha; species Calamotropha paludella. The sequence continues at coordinate 13,460,892 of OV656809.1, forward strand.
AAACCTCGGAGAAGTCAAGGACGAATATGGAGAGCGTTTTCATCAGGATTTGAAATGTTTTGATCAAAATTATCAAGGGTAATGGGATCAAACCATGTTAGGTGATTATTGCTGGTCAGTTATAAGAGACACAGACTCAAATAAATACAAGAAAAAAGCTAAGGCAATTCATTTTTTTTTTGTAGGCATTTTTTTGTAAATCAAATATAATAAATATTTTGGGATCGTGACGTGTTGGATTTTTTTCTTATTTTTTTTTAAACTCGGTGCATCTCAAATGATATGAAAAAACACTATTCATTTCAAGGACAAAAACCATGTAAACTAGTGTTATTATTTAACAGACAGTTCTCCGAAAATCAATGTCATATTTTGTCCTGTACGTTCTGTAGTTACAAAATGCTTTTGCGTTTTACTCATTAGTCAATAGGTACTGAAATGAGTTTCCACGCTTTATTTTTCAGTGGAAATTCACGGTCTGTAGCATTCAATAAATGTAAAGTATTTAGCCGTAGAGCGTACAATTACAATTCTACTTATTTGGAGCGAATGCGTGATCTTTACATTTTTTGGGTTATATTAATATACACACTGAGGTAGTTACAATAGGCAATTATTTTAGACGCAGACCACACTCACAAACATAGAATGTATATGTTCAAAATACATAATATAATAATAAATACATAATTCTTATAAAAAATCGTGAATTTGATAAATACCTTTTCGAGAAAAGTTTTTAATTTTATTTTAAAATTTTGAAAGTTTTAAACAACGGAACTTTAAGTAAAGATCTTGAAAAAGTTCGAGAAATTTGGTTTTGGTGGCACCCCCAATACTAGAACACAATATATCTAAATTGGCGAAGTGAAGTTTTAAAAGATGTGATGTGTCTTAATGTTTTGAAACTCCATATCAACTTTCGAATCCTGCACATTACAAGTTCTATATGATCATGCCAAGACAACCTCTGATAAACTACCGTATATATAAAGTGTGATAGACTTTCTTCTTGTAACTCCACAAGACCAATTTTCTTTTTAGTTTCAAATATATATTTTTATGTAAGATCGATTTCAGGTTGTGTATTTTGTAAAATAAATATAATAAGTTTTTGAAGTGAAAACTTCTTTAGGGGCGTTGTGCACTTTTTGGGATGGGTAAAAAATATTAAACTTGCGTCTGAACACGCGGCCTGATCGAAAATTCATAAGACGGAAGCAGAGTAGACCGCCGGCGCAGCGTAGGAGAGGAAGTAATATGCCCTCTCTTACTACCGCGCGGCGAAAATATATGCCTGCTCCTGCTGTTTCGTTTAAGCGGCGCAGGGTGCTTTTTCTTATTAAGCGTAAATAAGTGGTTTCTTATACAACTGGCCGACTTGCTGAGTCCTATTTCTATAGATCGACGCACCGATTCACAAATTTTTCTGCTAAATACTATAGTCATGTCATCTGCATAGGAGTAGAGTTTTCCGTTGTTAATGTTTATAATGCATAAACTATTCATGTAGATTAAGAATAGAGTATGTCCCAGGACACTTCCTTGCGGGACACCATATGTCATATCAGATTATGACATATGGTGTCCCGCAAGGACACGTTAAAATATAATATTTTAAGCACTTTTTTATCATATTTGTATAAATTTGGGACATTAACACTATTTGAACAAAATGACGTTTTTCGGATGACAAGCAATAAATTTTATTTTTGTTACACTTTTTAATTTTTTTATTATGAGTATTGAATAATGATAATTACGTTTATAATTAGGTTGCCATGAAGTTTGTAATATTAGTCGTGAAGATATCCTAATTAAAAATTATAATTTTTACTTAGTAAGTAGGTAATCAAAGCATCTCACGCATCTCATTTTGCCACAGAGAACCTAGATCTATCATTATATCTCAGTCGAAAGACGTCCATTACTTAACGGCTATTTTTTGTATTTATAAGTAAAGTTTATTATATTTGATTATCGACCGTTTGGTGCAACGGTAGCGATCCTGCCTTTCGCACCGAACGGTCCTGGGTTCGAATACCGGAAGGGGCAGATGTTTTTATGATGAATACGAGCATTTGTACCTGAGTCATGGTACTGAATGAAACAGGTATGTTTGTATATATTTCTATGAATATTACTTATTTATGTATGATATATGTATGTCTATCCGTTACCCTAGTATCCATAACACAAGCCTTAAAGTGCTTACTTTGGGCTAGGTTAATTAGTGTGAATGTAGGAAATATTTATTTATTTATTATTTATTTATTTGACATGTTTCTATCCCATTTTTAGGGTTCCGTACCTCAAAAGGACAAAACGGAACCCTTATAGGATCACTTTGTTGTCCGTCCGTCCGTCTGTTAAGACCGTTTTTCTCAGGAACACGTGGAGGTATCAAACTAAAATTTATGTCCAAAATACTCAGGCCTACTGTCCCTTGGAGCTGTGAAAAAATCAAACTCCTAAGCCAAAGCAATCAAAAGATACAGACGTTTATGCCGCAAATTTCCGCAAATTTTCGAAACTCGCACGGGAATCAAAACCTACAGGGTACTTCTCGTAGACTTAGAACCTTGAAATTTGGTACGAAGTAACGTCTTTTAGTACAGATAAAGGAAAAATTACAAAAACCGTAAATTTTTAGTTACATCATGTAATAAAAAATATTTTTGGAAATTTTAAAGTTACTACCTCTTTTCTCATGAACGCGTAGAGGTATTAAATTGAAATTCATATCAAAAACTCAGGTCTATAATACCTTTAAGCTGTAACAAAATCAAACTTTTATGTCAACGCAATCAAAAGAAATAGCAATTTTAGCCGCATATTTTCGAACTCGCAACTACTCGCGAGGGAATCAAAACCAAAAGGGTATGTACTTCCAGTCGATCTAGAATCTTGAAATTTGGCATGAAGCAATGTTTAACATATAAAGGAAAAATTCCGAAAACCTTAAATTTTTTGTTATATCTTCATTTTGCAATAAAATTACCATAACTATGACTCGATTGTCGTGATGGGTGAACTTTTACTTATATACCTACAGGTTTGTACGGAACCCACGGTGCGCGAGTCCGACTCGCACTTGGCCTGTTTTTATCACATAAATGTTACTCAATATCACATATAGCTTATATTAATGAATAAATACTTAATACCGTTGTTCCAGAGCCAGGTATTTGTGTTTAACAATCTCCTATTTAGGGAAATATAACATATACTTTATAAATTCAAACTGTTAAATTTTCGTAGTGAGTTTAATTTCAATTGAAATAATTTGATATTTTGTCGTTTGCCGTTGTATTGTAGAATACACTATAGAAGGCGAGATAATTTACGACAAAAATCTTCAACTTTTACAACCCAGTAAAATGTCTTGTACAGTTTTGTTAAGAACTTTGAGCAATGTCTTTAGTTGTGGAAAATTCATTCACGAGGAATGCTCTTCCAAGATGGTGAAAACTAACAAATTAAATTTAAATATTCGTGACTTAGTGGACTGGAATTACGAGAGTTCCTTTGAATCTAATTCGAGCTCGATCATATTAAAATATATTTCAGTACAACCTTCTGACCGAAATTTAATTCGAAATAATTTATAGTGATTTTAAGAAATCGATATCCAAACATCGATGGGCAATACATTTATGATTAAATTAAATTCACAAACTGCAGTACACAAGCGTTTTTATGGACTATGTGTGTATTTTAACAAAAATACTGTTCTTCTTGCAATCATATGAGAAACAAGAGGAACATACATTATTAAATAATCAAAATGGAAATAGAAATAATATCTGTATATATTCGTTATTAGGAACTCGTGGCATGGTTTGTACCGTGTTGCGATACGCTACCGATCACTTGTCATGGTCGCTTGAAAATTTGTATCCCTATCAACTTAGTAGTGGCATGGGGTACCATTTCATACAAGCGATTTTTAATTCTAAAAAACCGCAATAGATCATTTATTTCAAATCAAATCATTTATTTATTTAAAATATACAAGATGACACATACATATTATACGTTGACAGCTGTACTAGTAAAAACTGTGTCACAGCTGTCAACATCGCCCTTCTCAGTCTTTTATAAAGTTAATATAAAATTTCTTAAAAAAAAAAAAAAAATATATAAATTAAACTAAATTGATTTTTAAACAGAGTGAAGGAATAAGAGTATAAAATTTAATAACAAACAAAGAAAACAGATTTTACCACTAGTGTGTGTGTTTTTGTGTTTACGTGTACGAGTGTATGTGTGTGAGTGCGTGCGTGGGAGAAAGTGAGTGTCTTGTTGTGTAATTTTATAAAGACTTAATAATAATAATAATGGCAAAATTTATATTCCTAAAGGTTGTGTTTTGAGAGGATCTCTTCTGTTACAATATAATCTAAACCTAACAACCATTGGAAAATTCTCCGTTTGCACCTAAAGTAAGACAATGATACTATCCCATTCGTTCTGTTTGCTACATTATATATATGTGAGCCAATGACATAGAAATGGCGTTTAGCAAGGGAGGTCTTGTGAGGTTGAGTAGAACAAACTCTTTTACCTTTACGATTACGCATTATATCCTGGTTAAAGTTTTTGTGCATTCGTAATATAGCATGCATGATAAAAAGTTGCCTCACTGTAAGCAAGGAACACTCCTTATAAAGAAGTGCAGTGCTATATCTACGTGGTCTTCCAAGCATCACTTTTAAAATAGCCCTTTGGGCTCGCTCCAAAGGTAGCATAGTAGCAACTCCAGCTCCACCCCAAGCAACGATGCAATATTGGAGCAAGCTTTGACCCAATGCATAATAGACACAAAGTAATGTATCACGATCTGCCGAGTTCCTTAGTCTGCGAAAAATGGGTATTAATTTCCTGATGCGACCAGTCAAGTTTTTTATGTGCTCCCCCCATTTTAGTAAGTTGTCTATTGTTAGACCTAAATACTTTATATAGGGTGTTCTGAAGAGTTCAGGGCAAGAACAATTTACTTTTGAATGACACATGTGAGCTTTTACCTGAAAATCGCTAGGTGGTTGTGTAACGACGCTAGGTGAGAATGTGAGGTATTTAGTTTTTTCAATATTTAGTGTCAATAAATTTTGATTCAGCCATTGCATTACTCTACGGAGAGCCTCCTCAGTGCGGGAGCGAGTCTCATTCCAATCCTTGCCGTACACCACCAGCGCTGTGTCGTCTGCGTAAGTAAAAATTTCGCAATAGGGTATGTCTTTTTTACACAAGCTATTAATATACAGCAGGAAAAGGGTAGGTCCCAGGACACTCCCTTGTGGCACACCAAATGAAAGAGTAGCTTCCTCACTGACAAAATTACCTATTTTTACGACCTGAGTTCTATTCGATAGGTAGTCGCGAAAAATTTTCAAAGCCAGTCCACGTACACCAGACAGCTCCATTTTTTCCAGCAACAAAGGAATATGAACAGTGTCAAATGCCTTTGACAAGTCAAGGAACACACCTATAGCCCTGGAGCCCCCATCCAGATGTCTAGACACAGTTTCAGTCAGCAGTAAAGTAGCGTCCTCTGTAGACTTCCCTCTCAAGAAACCGTATTGGTTTCGTGCAATAATTTTATTATGTTGCAAGAAATCGACAAGTCTACGATTGAGAACTTTTTCAAATATTTTAGAGACCACAGTTAATATAGAAATCGGTCTATAGTTTCCAACGCAGTCTTTGCTACCGCTTTTATATATAGGATGGACTAATGCTCTCTTTAGAACATCTGGAAATACACCAGCAGACAGACACAGGTTACATATGTGAGTGAGCGGATAAATTAAGGCTTCCTTAGCACGTTTGATTACTAGCGTTGGTATTCCATCGATACCAGCAGCTGAACTATTTTTCAGGTTATTGATAATATTTTCTATTTCACAACAATCGGTGGGAAAAAGTGCCATTGACTCTAGCTGAGATGCACTTTCTGTTTCATCCATATGCAATCCAAAGTTTTCCGCAGATCGTTTGTTCAGAATATCCCCGGCAAGCTTCGCACCAACTTCAGCAAAAAAATTATTTACTAGATTTATTGATTCGGTTGGTTCTTTTGTTAGGTTAAGTAATTCTGCTGCAATAACAGAAGGCTTTTTTCTGTTTGTTATATGGTTTATTGTATTCCACATACCTTTTGTATTTCCTTTATTTTTTATTAGTTCATTCCTTTCATAATTATTTTTTATATTTTTTAGAAGATTGTTACAGAAGTTTCGGTACCTTGTGTAAGTTAACAGTAATATGTTATCATTAGGATATTTTTTCGACTTTTTGTGTAATTTGTCTCGATGTCTAATGCAGCGAACCAGTCCTGGAGTCAACCATGGCTTTTTAAATCTATGGCGATGTGATATTTTCATGACTTTTGAATTCGACTGAATAGCATTTGAAATTATTTCTGTTAGAGCTTCAGCTGATCTATTAGCATCTAGAGCATTATACACACTGCTAAAATCAGTTTCGTTTAAACAGGTTACTAGAGCAGAGTAATTGATTTTAACGATGTTAGTTTTTGATTCGTACCTTTGAATATCAGCGTCTAAACAAAATACAGTTGGAGAATGATCTGTCACAAGAGAATCCAGAATCAGTGTTTTTGATTTTTTGTTAGTTCTAAGCATAACGTGATCAATACAACTATCATTATGAGTGGGAAGGACATGAGCCGCTAAAATACCATGTTGTGCCAAAACATTTAAGTATGTATGATAATTCGGGTTGATACTGTCTGGGGAAATATTTATGTTAATATCACCCATTAAAATTAAAGTCTTTGTTGACTTCATTGTAGAAAGACAGTCATCAAGACTATCGCAAAAAATATTAATATTCCTAAAAGAAGGCGAACGATATATTGCAAGGAGTGCGAAATCGTCCCCACAGTATAATATCAGTCCATTGGCATCGATCAAGGGAGATGAGGTCACATGGTGATTAATGTTCGATCGAACATAAATGACAACACCACCATTTTGGTTATCAAAGTCAGATGAATATGAAGTATAGCCATTAATATGTGGTAATTCTGTTACTTTACTAAGCCAGCATTCTGTGAGTATAAGAATGTCAAATTCAACATTCATTCTATTAAGCAATATCTGGAAGGCATCATAGTTGCAATTTATACTCCTTATATTGGTGTGTATTATTTTTAACGAATTTTGCAATTGACATATGATGTTTCACAATAGATGTCACTACCATTAACATTTGTTAATTATAACATTTCAAATGTTAAGAGAAATAAGACGAATTAAGTAGAAATATTGAGATTAAAATAAAGAATAGCATATTTTATATATACAACTTCACATCAACCTTAATTCGACTCCTAAATTTGAAGATAAGAATCACCATAAATAATTAATTGGGAATACGAAAGTATAGGCTACATGTGACTACATTTCAGCTATGAGGCTTAAGAAGTGTTTTGCAATTATGACGCTAGATGGCGAATAACCGGAAGGCGCGCGGCTTGCACACATTCGTCTATCGTCTATCGTTATCGTTATAGGTGTAAATGTTGTATACACAGTATACAACATTTACACCTTAAGGTTTTTGCATAAATCGATTATTTATACCCTAATAAAGGCAAGAGTCCAATTTCCAGATCACTTTTTTCAGTAAAAAACTATATGAAGTAGTAAAGTTTTTAAAATTTGCGCATATAAAACAATAACAATTTAATTTCTTCAAAAGACTTCCATCTCTCTTCTATCCCAAAAGGATCCATCTCTGTCCATGAGATATTTGCCACTTGATAAGGAATAATTGAAGGCAAAATTACTGAATATTACATAAAACCTCCCCGATTTCGGTATATGATATTATATCACTCCCATCCGATTAAAATTAATCTAAAGTAAAGTAAGATTATTAAGTAAATGATAACATAAAGCATAAGGTAACATTAAACCGAGTCTATTTAAATAGTATATTATTAATGAATGATATATTTGACATTTAATGTACTTATTATTTTTCAGTTCCATATATATATATACAAATAAACATACATATAGGTATATATACATACATACACAAAAACTACAATCCCTAATTTTGTTTTCTTATTTTTTAATATTTTTTGGCTTTAATTTTTCAGGACTGGAAACAAGAGAGATAAATAAAAAATAAAACAAGGTAAAACAGAGCCCATGCCGGAATGCTGCGATCGTCACTCCGCACGCGTAACCTACCAGCCTGTGACACGGTGCAGCAACAGAGACAAAAGGCCACACTGCTGAGTATATCCACACCTGTACAATATCCGTGTTATTTGTTATTTTATAAAACCATACACTTTTACGGGAATGATAATGATATCGCACTCAACAGCATGCTTTATATATGGGAATGATCCAAGCTTATGCCTTCCATCCTACACTGCGCGTCCATCAGAAATTCACGCAAGTGTTTCTTAAATGTTCTGATAGTCCCAATTAACCTTTAAGGGGGAGGGAGATTGTTCCAAATTTTGGCCGCGGCGTATCGGAAACTACCTCTGAAAGCAGCGGATTTGTGCTTTTGAGTTGCTAATTGCTGAGAACACTTCCTTCGGTCACACTGCCTTGCGCTAGACACTCATCTCAGCCTCTCATGCAAATACAATGGCTCTTTCTTGTGTATTGATAATAATAAATAATTGATAATAATAAATAATTGATAATAATAAATAATTGATAATAATAAATAATTGATAATAATAAATAATAATAAATATTTCTAACATTCACATCAATTAGCCTAGCCCAAAGTAAGCTCTCTAAGGCTTGTGTTATGGATACTAGGGCAACGGATAGACATATATATATGATACATAGATATGTAATACTCATAAAATATATATAAACATCCATGACTCAGGTACAAATGCTCGAATTCATCATAAAAACATCTGCCCCTTCCGGGATTCGAACCCAGGACCATCGGTGCGAAAGGCAGGATCGCTACCGTTGCACCAAAAGGTCGTCAAATCGGTAAACAAATGTGTATTACTCCGAAGAGAAGACATGCTAAGTGGAGCTTGCGTCTCGATTTCATCTTCCATAGATTGTGTCTATTTAAGTTTGGTGTTATGTGATTTCTACAGGGTACAGCAAAACAAAAACGCGCACACGCGTTTTGCACTCTTTGAATAAGTCGCTCAGTACGGGCAAACAAACGGGGACCATAAACAATGTCAGCGTAGTTAAGCTTCGCCAAAACAAGAGATTCGGTTAACTGTACTCGTAGGCTTTCAGATAAAAAAGGTTTTATTTTGTAGAGCACTTTGAGGCGGTAAAAACAGTTTTGAACAGATTCTGCTATATGCTTTTCAAATCTTAAATTTGTGTCAATGTTCAATCCGAGATTACGCGCCACTTCCACTCTCTCTACTGGACCCCCAGGAGCCTTATATCTAACTTTTCTGGCAAAACATGTCTCAGTCCTGATCAGCCAAAATGTTGTCTGTTACGTCTAGCAGTGCAGTAGTTGTACTTCTTTCCCGCCTGAAACCAGACTGTAGCAATGGAAGAATATCATGTTTTTCTAGATAGTCTGTCAGCTGCGTACAAGCTACTCTCTCCAACAGTTTGGAGAGACACGGAAGGATACTGATTGGTCTAAGATCTGTTAGATCGGTAGGGTTAGCTTTTTTAGGCAACGGAAAGATGGTGGCGATCTTCCAAACGTCCGGAAAGGAACAGGACTTAAATGATTCGTTGATGATATCTGTTATAAATTTAACTGCGAGAGGAAAGATTATAAGAATCATCTTTAACTGTATTCCATCTACACCCTCTGCATTTGATTTTTGCTTCAAAATAAATTTTGAGATCACATCCTGACTCACAGGTACAAAAGAAAAAGTTGAATTACCGAACAGATGTTGTTCAAAGTACTCTTTATAAGAGGAATCGCAGAACAATGCGCCCGGCACGGTCAGAAAATGAGTATTAATTTTATCCGGATCAGTGAATGAGCATGGTAGATCCTTATCGTTTTTACTAGGCAGTACTGTGGATTTAAGATTTTTCCATAGCGATTTGGGATCCTTAATTTTGTTATTTATATTTTTATTAAATATGTGGACCATTAAGCGAGGGAACACTAGGCCAGCCTGCCCAGTCCATACCCGACAATTCAATGCACATACTATCGGTGTCAAGATAATTTAAGGATCTAGACTGTATAATATGTGGCCCGATTTTATCTCGCTTGATGTTAAACTCACATACTATCAAGGAATGACCTCTTTCGTTTCCCAGACCATCGACTACTAGGCAAGATACTAGGAGACTACTAGGACTACTTACTAGGAGACTAGGAGACTCTAGGCTACTAGGAGAGGCCGCAGGGAGATAACTGGCAGGGAGGCACACAAGGTCGATAAGGGATTCAGAGTCATCCGTAAAGTGTGTGGGTGATGTGACTAACTGGACAAGATCAAGAGATTTAAGTGCGTCTGTCAATTTCCTTACATCAGCGCCGCTCTCGTTCAACAAATTCACATTAAAATCACCCAGGATGACACAATGATCCATACCGCCCAAAGCCGCTACTGTATCAGTGATGGCATCTAAGAAAGTGTCCAAGCTTAGTCGTGCAGGACGATAAGCCGTACCCACAGCAATTTTCTTGCGTCCGACGTTAAGCGTTAACCACATTTGCTCGACCATGCTAAGGTGAGGGTCCGCAGGGTGCGCATACGCATATACAGATAGTCCTCTTTTCACATAAAAACCAACACCTCCACCGCGACCCAAGCACACCGATGTCGGGCGCGGCATATGTCGTAATCGGTATCCAGGTACTTTAGGGGCTCGCCCCTCCTGTTCTGGTCTCAACCATGTTTCATTCACTGCCAAAATGTCCAAGTGATGTTTGTCGAAAATTGAGCAAAAATCATCATGTCTTGTGCCTAAGGACCCAGCGTTGTAGGAACCCAACGTTAAATTACGTTTGGTGTTCATTTAACTAATTTATCTATATAAATAAATAAATGCATAAAGCATCAAGTACAAAATAAATAAAAAATAAAATAAGGTTTGAGAATAATAAAACATATAAGGAGAATGTTTTTTTTTAATTCAAATAACTGCTCGATAGATGTTGCAAGTACCTCTATGTTAAAATCATAAAATATATAGAAAATATCAAACTCCTCGTTAACGACCAAAATAGTTCTGTGCGTTTCACATATACAGACGTGAGACGACTAATATAACAAACTAGAACAAAAATATTTTGAAATAACAAAAGCAAAATCATACAATACCACTCAAAAGCAACAAAAAAATTGTACATAAACGGCAGCACCGAGACAGATTTGAAAGTAAAACTATGCATGGTAGCCGGCCAGCAGACCATAAAATCGAACTGTATTCATGCCAAGTTTTTTTCAATGTCTTGTTCGCATCGGATGTGTACAACTGACTGACCATCGTCCGTACGAGCAAAGATTCTGCCATTTTTGGTCCACACATACTTCCAATTTAATTGCCTAGCTAATTGTCGCCTTTTAAAAAAAATGTTGCGGTTTGTACGAGTGAGGTGCTCATTAATGTAGATACGGCTTTGTGTACCCGCCATGTTGATGTCCCCTGTAGTGATGCCTCGCCGGACACGGGCGGCGCTCAGCCACTGGTCACGTGTAGATTGTCTGGTGAAACGCACGACAACAGTGCGCGGCCGCTGCTCGCTAAGCTCGCCGGCGTCTCTCCTCACCAATCTGTTGCGAAATGAGGACCCGATCCGCTCCACTCGAACAACGTCTCGTTTGTCAAAGTCAAGCCCTAGTTTGTCAGACAATAACCTCACTACATTCATAACGTTTTCTTCCCTTCTTTTAGGTATACCTGACAACTCTATGTCGGTGGAGAAAAGTTCTTGGTCCTTATTATTAAGTTGGACTTTCAATTGACCAAGGGCCTCCTCCAGATTACCGGTTACAGTCGCGGCAGGCAATTCCTCCAATTTGTTTTCCAGCACTGCGATTCTGCTTTCCAAATGCACAAATTTACCATTGAACCCATCCAGCATATCTTTAAAATTAGTGATCTCCAAATGGCGTTCATGTAGCTCCACCTTTAAATCACTCAGGTTAGAAATTCCGTTCCGACACTGTTGTACATCAGCCCTTAGCGCGCCTAACTCCGCACGAAATGACCGAATTTCCAAGGCGTGATCTACCTTAGAATTATCTGCATTATTAGATGCGTTGTCGACGAGGCGCGATAGATCTTCAGAAGCATTGTACTCCTCGGTGAGCCCCTTTGCAGGTGTCGAGGCGTTGTCTTCCCTTGGTATTTTCACTTTACAGCTGGGACATGTCCATAAGTTCTTTGCTTTTGCGGTTTCCGGGATTGCCACGCAAAGCTTATGAAAAGGTTCCTTACACTTATTGCAGCGCACACATTCGGATAAGTCGGGTCAATAACGCAATAATAAAAAAAAAGTCAGAAAAATAGTATGAGCGCCACCTGTTGTGGAGACCGCAAACTATATGGCACAGCTAAGCTTGCGCGTGTCCGCTTCTGTGCTTTAATGCTTCAATCCTTCAATCGGTCGATAGCGCGTGAGAAAGCACCGCCGCGGGCTAAGAGCTGTGAGAACTCGAGGTATATTTTTTTTGTTATGGGGCACAAACACCATACAAATAACACAGATCGTTAAGTGGAAATTAACACACATACGAGCCGGAAGGCGACGGATAATATTGCGGGATTATAAAGTTAGTATAATTTATTCAGGTTGACGGGTAGATTTGAGCTATGTTGCAGCCGATCACTTTCATTAGCACTTTTTCCGTAAAAAGCACTTGAAAACTAACGTTTATTATATCACAAACACACTGTCACCCGGTTACGGTGATTAACAGGTGAATACAACGATTAAAACCAGTCTGCTTCTATTTTTAATTACCGTAACACAACAAGACCTTGCTACCGCTTTGACAACCAAGTGTCAAAAAAAAAGTTATGAGTACGTGTAGTGGTCGTATAGATGTTGTGATATCCACTTTACGTCGAGTAATGATGTTTATTACAGCTGCTTTACGAAATTTTATCGAAAAACAGTGTTCATCACGACTTTACATGGGAATTTGATGTTAAGTGATTACATAAACGTAGTAAGTTGAAACTTTATAAAACCGGACACTTAAATTTTGTATACTGTGTGTTTTTAACATTGAAAGTTACAGCCATTTTATTAATTCATTATTATATCTTCGAAACTTATGTTCAAGTACATTGATCTGTTGGGAAAAATAATATTATCGAGTAATATGCGCTACTATTCTCAATATAATTAACGCGCCTGTGATTTATTTAAATTATGCAATATTTTTACATATTATTTTAACGAACGTGTTGCTAATTACCTTCATACGTCTTAGGGTTTAGTACACAACTGAAATACAACCTCTTTAAGACTTTTCATTCCATGCACTTATTTTTTATCTGTACCTGTCAGCCATATTAACGAAATTGGGACTCACTCAGCGCTCGGACCGAACCACTCACATATTCGACTTTTTGGCGGGAGCGGGAAGCGTCTCTATGGTGGTCTTGTTTTTCTTGTTAAAATTTGTGTTGTGGTTGATATTAGTGTGTAATAATGGTGGGTTATTAACCACTTAGTATTTCTGTATATGCACGAGTGTTTGCAAGTGAAACAAAACAATGGATGGTGTCTTTTCGCTCTCTCAAGAAGTCCACGAGAAATTTTCAGTAAAACCCCACATCTTTACTGAAACCTAGGTTAAGGTATTTCACTTTTCATTCATCATCCATTGATAATCTATCATTCATATCATTCATAAATCAACTCTTTAAACAAGAATGGACATAATATGAAGAAATGGCTCAAAGGTCTTTGTAACCAAGCCAAAACCCCTTATAAAAAAAATTAACGAAATTGGGGTTCATTTTAAGTAAATCTCATGTGAAAAAACCATTTGAAATTGGTAATTTATTTGTGATCTCGGTGATAATTAACTAGGCGATGCAGTCACTAAGCATAAAGCTACGCTAACACCATATATTGCAGCGGAGCGTAATACCTAAAAAAAGAAAAAATATATTTCGATGGGAATTTTTGCGAATTTCAAAATTCGGGCTCCATCACAATCTAGTCATAATCCTATTGACTCGATTCCACAAAAATAAATTAAAATCGGTTAATAACTCGGGAAGTTATGGCATAACAGACATTGTGCTATTGAAGCTGATCCATGGGAGCTTCGCTTCGCTCCGCTCCAAAAATGATATGTGATATAATCGTCGTCGATAATTTTTTAACAAAATCAGATTTTATCATTTAGATACATATGTGTTTATGATGGTTGCGAGTTTGAATGAGTGGCACATAAAAATACTTGAACCATAGTCTGTACTTACTAATTTACACTTTATATCAGTAATATTAAATGTCGTTTTCAATCTTCTAATACTGTAACAATTTGTCATAAAAGTATTTGTCATAAAATACAAAAATGACGATCTAATTGGCTTGTCAAAAACATCATGACATTTTGTTATTATAGAATGGGTCTCTACTGCTACAATTTTCTTGTTTTAGGGTTTTTTCATTTCCAAATTGCATAGAAACGCAGTCGGATTTTTTTTAATTGTTTTAATTACTGGCTTCGCTTGCGCTTTCATAATCTAAACTAGTCTTCTTCTGAATCTACTGTTATAGAACCACTAGATCTACTTTCTGCGCTTCCAGCAACTTTTTACTGTTTAGATTCACTCTGCTCCTAACTCAATTCTCTTGAGTTCAAAATTAAATTTTGTGCGGAACCAACTTCAGTTTTATTATAGTTGACTTGCCGTATATTCGATATAATATAGTACAAAAGGCGTCAGAAGTGCAGAATAGTTTCTTTTAACTTTTCTTTAAAAGCGCAACTTTCTTATATTTGCCCAGATTTAGGTATTAATTCATAACAACATACAATTAGTTTTACAGAGAAAATGTAGGAATAGCCGTGGTGGTAATGTTACAGAATTTGTATACACTTATAGAATATCCAGTCATTAAGTAGTGGTATAAAAGTGTTTAAATTGACTTAAAGTCGTATAAGAGGGATATTTATCACACTTACACGCTTGTCACGTAAAGGTAGTTCTCGCCATTCTATTAGGATTAATATCGATGTAAAAGTTGTATAGACATTACTAAGATGACAGCACCAGTTATACTACTAAAAATTGAGTAACAGTCATGTATAATAAATAGTCGTAT
This sequence comes from Calamotropha paludella, assembly GCA_927399485.1. Taxonomy (NCBI): domain Eukaryota; kingdom Metazoa; phylum Arthropoda; class Insecta; order Lepidoptera; family Crambidae; genus Calamotropha; species Calamotropha paludella. The sequence goes on from OV656809.1 coordinate 13,476,156, forward strand.
AGAAGTTTATACATGTTTATATACGACTAAAAGTTGTAAAAAAATAATGATATATGAGGCACTAAGTCGTATTACACGCTAAAATTACTTCAATACGATGTTTATGGGCTTTTTAGTCATGTAATTTTTACATATACGACTGAAATGTTTGTTGGGTGCTTAGTGATTATCACTTTGACTGTCAAAATGAGATACGTAACGGCCCCGCTGGTCATTTATTTTATACCCACTAATTTTATAATAGTCACTTCAATGATAGATTAATTTTATTAGCAAGTTTTTTAACATTTTACGTTGATGTTTTTTTTTACTTTTTTGCACTATATTTAGGCACTGATTAAGAGAATCAACACAGGTTTCCGTGTAAAAATGTAGGAGATACATTTTTTCTTAATAATTATAACGGAGCTGTTTACATGGCAAGTAGTGCCATCTCGACGACCTTGAGTCAGACCTTGAGACAGAGCTTTACTCAGAACAATAACTTACTTATTGTTCTGAGGAGCTTTATATGACATATATATGAGCATTTGCGATAATTGTGGTAACAGTATTTACTCTTTTTCTATCTCCTATACAGTAGTAAGAATTTAACTGCAGGATACAATATTGTTTGGAAAGAGAACTCGGTCAGGGTGTATTACAAAATTTTGCTATTCAAATAAATTTCTTGAACTTTAATAAGCTTGTGAGCTTACGACAGTAAAAATCGGTAATTTAATTTTTATTGTTATGCACTCATAATTTATAACGAAATATAAATGTTTAAATAGCTTTATTATATAATCAAGTCATTAATGAATGTTTGTTTTAAAAATATTTATATTATTAAATGTCAGCAATTCTTGGCTGTGGTTACCATTCATTGGACAGGTTTACCAACAATTTATTTATACAAGAAATGGCAATGTACAAAAGCGTTCTAGTAAAATTTTACTGATCCTCAAACGACGTTTGGATCCATTAAAAGATTCGCGCTATTTCCAAAAATATTACTACTACGAGGAAACCAGATATTCAAGGTCGTTATGAAAAATGAACAAGGAAAAATTAGAAACTCAAGTACTTCCCTTTGAGTTGATCGCAGCTCGACTTTCGTCCATTCTTTTGTTATAATCCGAAATTAAAAGTTCGTTTCACGGAAATAAATTTTTTCTTTGTGCATAAATCAAAGAAGGACTTATATTTGTTACTTAACAATGGGCATTATCATTAACGATAGTAATTAATCTCTATTCAGACGTATTGCGACTATACCAAAATGTTTGTAGAAATGTATGATACTATTCACATTGACCACATTTGGCTTAGTTATTTGCGTGAAGATACCGGATAGAAATTACCACCAGTTTGCAAAAGACATGATCTTAAAATTATGGGCTAAAGCTTAAATAAGTTTATAAATAAAAAACTTATTTTATATTGAAAAATGACTAGTATATTGTCTTTTAGCCTTTTTTTGAAAATCAAGAATATTGTTATTGTATCCACTGAGACCTATAGGGAAGATCTGTGCCTCAAAATGCCGTCACTTACCACCCAACTAGCAAAATAATGTCATATAAACGTTAAGTTAACGTTTCTTATGCGACTTTAAGTGATTATGTGACGGTCATATAGACATCAAGTTAACGTTTATAAAACGTCAAAAGGGCCCATTTTATAAAACAAAATAGTCATGTAGTAGTCCAGTAAAAGTCGTGAGACCGACTAAAGCGTTTTATTAAAGGTAGTTATAAGACTTCATTATGATAAAATGGTTTATTCATATTAAGCTATGACATTTATAAAACACTAGCTTTCCGCCCGCGGCATCGCCCGCGTGAAATTCGGTTATATTGCGGTATAAAGCACAACTATAAGAAAACTTCTCATTCCCACGGAAAAATCTAAGAAGCGCGATGTAACGCTGGATACAAAATTCATATAATTCATTGCACTTCTTACGTATCTTAAAAAAACACTTCGTTACCACGTTTTAAAAAACACCCAGTGTAATGTTAAAATATCTTCCCTCCTTTACTCACCAACTAAAGATTTATGAAGAACAAATAATACAACAAATTACCAAAAATACTTATTATTTATTACAAATTTTGATATCTAAGCTAAACACAATAAAAACAAGGGCAGGTTGGTTCTGGTCCTGTTTGATCGATCTCGGTGTGTATAGGTACTAAACAGGTATAACAAAAAATAAATAAGCGACTCTTAATTCTTATAATTAGGTATAATTATTATTACTATCTCCCCTTCCCGTTGGTTAGTACTGCATACCTTGCAGGTCCGGATACTGTATTTTAAATTTTATCTTGATCTTTTCTCAAATATCCAAATGTCTTGATATACTTCAATATATACTTTGTTCTTTGTGCTTATTAGCCTTCTTAGAACTGTATATAGTATGATTATACCATACACTACCACCAGGTAGTTATTGCCCTGTTACATGTCAAAAAAAACGCTATATTATCATTGTTATGGACTAAATAAGGGTATAACCCATGCTAACTAACGATTTGATTAACTAAAGATTACTCTCCTGCATACTATTAACTTTAGACAACTAAGCAATAAAGAAAGATTATAAAAACCTAATGATTTCAGGAGAGTTGAAGATTTACACAATTTAATTACTAACTTATGTCAAACTTTCATCAAGTACTACTAATTTAGATCATAAACATGATGATTCTACATTAATTGTTTTACACAAACACCAATTACCTTGAAATATATGTAATTAACAGGGATAAAGGAATTTGAGTCTGAATTTATTGAATTTATGGAGAGGATAAGGTTTGTGTCCACCCACCAATGACAAACCTCGACAATTCTTACTGAAAGACTATTATTTATAGAAACACAAGTATTAAAGCTTTGCAATAGGTTAAATTAATAAGAAATTTATCTTTAACTGACCTTTTTCTCGGGCTTTTCTTAGTATTTTATAGGTATTTATACAAGTGCTGCCGGTAACCTATAAACCAGCCGGCATGTACAATTTTATACGCTCTTCAGCCAATAGACTCGAACTTCGAGCTATTTAATTTAATAATCCCTTGATTATAATATTCCCGAAATAAATTCGAGGACTTCTCTTTTCGAGATCTCAGTAAATTAGCAAAATCAGAACCAGCGCGTGAAACTCTTTTCAGATATCGATCCACACACTAGAGAGCGATCCGTCTCGACCGTAGCTCCCATAGACGAGGCAAAGATACACTCGTCCGTACATCCAAGAATATGAGTAATGTTCGTTTGTTTATATTATTCACCAAAAATACTTAAGTCCTTTAAGCCCTTTTCATTTGAAATTACGTTAATTCATTGCAAAATAACTTGTATTTGAATATAAACAGGCAAGTGCATTTATACTCAACGAGGAATTTATTAATTTACTATAAATTTTGTCAACATTATTATTATTACATTTTTTAGAAGAGGATTTAACAAGAAACCGACATCGGAAACATTAAAATTGCCCAAAAAACTTATTCGAGAAGGACGCCGGTCCATTGATAAAGAAACTATCTTTGTAGACGCTGACTAGCCTGTCTTGATACGCTAAACTCTATGGTTTTGTCTATGAACCACGATCAAGGTGAGTCAAGCTAGTATTTTTAAAAACAAATTAAAAGCTAAAATGACATAAGGAATTGACATATGTCATTATGACGATGTAAACAACAAGAAACAAACAAACATTAGTGATTTTACTTAACTCTGATGCCTTTATGTGTAATTAAGACGGTAATAAGTGATAACAAGAAAAAGAGTGTTACACCAGCGCCATCTTTTGCATACCTCTAGAACTAAATAGCGTAAGCTATCATTCCACTTCTTACGTATTTTAAAAACCACATCGTTACCATGTTTTAAAAAACACCCAGCGCCATCTATCGCATACCTCAAGAACTAAATAGCGTAAGCTATCATTCCGCTTCTTATGTATTGTAAAAAACACATCGTTACCATGTTCTAAAAAAACACCCAGCGCCATCTATCGCATACCTCAAGAACTAAATAACGAAACTAATACTTATACCAATTAGTTATTCGTTGACTTAAGTGATTTCAGGATAAGTAGATGTAAAAAAAACAATATAGACGATAAAACAAATTGTACGTCATCCCTCGAGAATTCCTCATTTTCGAGGATTCATTTTCGTATCATTTAGCTTCAAAATTTACATGTTCATATTCGCTTGCAACATATAAGTAGATGTAAGAAAAACAATTTAGACGATAAAACAAATTGTACGTCATCCCTCGGGAATTCCTCATTATCGGGGATTCATTATCGTATCATTTAGCTTCTAAATTTACATGTTTATATTCGTTTGCAATATTTTACGTTGTTTTAAACGACACAGCGCCATCTACAATCCATCCATCAAGCAAACAATATTTTTGTTTTTCCTCGGGAATATCATTTTTTTTTCCAGGATAAAAAGTACCTTATTATTTAATCCGGACTTTGATCTTTACGTCTGCAAAATTTCAAAGCAATCGGTTCAGTAGTTACGGCGTGAAAGCGGAACAAACAAACAAACAAACAAACTCACTTTCCGATTTATAATATTAGTAAGGATTTTTACTCCATTCTAACTGTCAGTGTGTATTGTGCTCCAATTGAAATTTTGACATAAATTTGACATAAAAAGGTAATTATTAAGGTTTATTATTGACATGAACAAGTGAATGTGGTATTTACGCACGTTTGGGACTAGTTTCTCATGGGAACTTTACTTTGTCGATAATGTATGTGACGATATATTTTCCTTAAGCCCTCTCGTTATTCGTGATTTTTCTGATCTATTAGAATATTAATTTCATATAAAATTAATCTTTAAGAGTAGCCATTTTTGTTTTAGTTATATGTAGATTGCTATACAATTACTAAACAACAAAATAGTCATGTACACGTTTTGGTGTGACTATTGATAAGCTCCATGTTTTATCGCTAGGGTTCTCCAGGTGAATAAGTGAACCCCGTGGCAGAGTAGACTTATAACACCGATATCTTGTTAGGGCAGATTGTTGATACGTAAGAATCTTTTAAAATCTTTTAAAATCTTTTAGTAACAACTAGCAAGTTTATACCCGTGTGCAACTGCGCAACCATAAAATTGCAAAATTGTTCGCAAGGACAAAATAAATAAGATGTCACTATCATGGGTAATTATAACGTAGGTAATAAAAAAATCACCACCAATATAAATGCAAGCTACAAAATTATAATTTAGCACTTACTTTCGCATCTTTATTAAAAAGGGGTTTTACGGAACCTTTTGAATTTTCAGTGACCTTTCTTGACCAACTTTGGGGTTAAACTATATGACGGAATGTCGGAAAAGAGTTATATTAAAGTTTTGTAAACACTGAAATGTTTTATAATAGTCAGGGTTATCCACATTATATAATTGTTATATTGCCGTTATATAAATGTTTTACTTAAATTTTGCCTTTTATATGACTTTTATCCAACCAAAACGTTTATAGGACTAAATTGATGTTAGGTAAACGTTTTCTATTAGACCATTATATGATCGTCGTAAAAGAAAGTTGGTAAAACGTTTAATGGACATACCAATACGACTAATTCGGTATACAGCTATTATGTAAAATCTCCAACTTCTATACGACTAATAAGTAATGGTAAAACGACTATAAAACATTTAAATGACTGAAAGTCATATAAATTCTGTATTATATGACTATTTTGCTAGTTGGGCACGCAAGTCAATTGCGAATTGGTAAGTGCAAACGACTATAGTGGAACCAGCAGCTTAATGTAACTTCCGAATCACTAAAAAGCTCGATTTTTTGAAATTATTGGTCAACCATCTGATGACCGGCCATTGCGAAAGTTTCTTGAACTTTGCAATCATAAGGCGAACGTGATAACCGCTACCCTCACAGTTTATCGTGTAATTGACATCTCGCCAACATTAATAAAATTATGGTTACCTTATAAACGAATACTAGGAATCTATACTATTAAGAAGCCGTGTCTGTAAAAACATTTGTAGTACGGAAAAACTATTACAACAAAAAGTTTGTTTGTCTGTTTGTCTATTCTATCTCAAAGTGCGTGTTCCACGACAAAAAATCTGAACAAATTTTTATGTGGTTCTCTAAGTTTGCTAACTTAGAGTTTAGTCTTAGATTTCAAGACATGTTACACTTTTTTCAGCTTGGTAGCATCAGAGAAACAGCTCGATCACTTTATAGAACTAACCTTCACGAGGAGGTTATTGAAAACGATACGATATGGGCAAAGGTTACCTTTCTCCCCATTATACCTCCCGATATGCAGGGATGTATAATATTAGCTCGGAGTAGGTACTGAAAGCTACAGCTTAAAGCTGTAATTGTGTAAGCTGGATAAAACTCCAATTATCCCTGGGGAAGCATAAAGGCTTTCTGTGACGAACCGAACACCACGCTGGTGAAGCCGCGAGTGAAAGCTAGTATAATATAGTTTAGTCCCTCAGATAGATGACATAGTTTGGTGTAGTCCAAATCGTTTTACAGTTATTTAATAAAATCAAATTAGAGGGTCGATTACTAGAGAACCGCAACAAAATTAAGAGGGCAACCATTTCGTCCTCCTTTGTAAAGTGATGTAAGCGTAAACAGGTCTCTATGATCACAGCCAAAACAAACACAATTTCCCAGAACAACTGCGTCAATATGGGTTGGTCATTACACGAGGACCGAAGGGTTAAACTTGTTTCCTTTGGTGTCTTTTGTACTACTCAAAATGCTCGTAAAATTTATTATATTTTATACGAGAATTTTTTTTTTTTTTTTTACATTTGCATGCATACATTTGTTTCACGCCCTTTCCCATAGGGGTAGCCAGATATCACATATTTCCACTTTTAACTATCCTAACATACATCTCGCTTCTTAAACTCTCTTCAAACTTATCTTAGAAGCTCGTCGATTAAGGGTGCTTTTGACCCGCAGCCTTATTCACAACCGTCGGAAACTGCTCGTTCCGAATCCGTGCGGAAACTTTTCGAATGTCACCTCCATGAGTTATTTACAAATCCGACATCGGAAACTTTTGAAAGTGTGATTCGGAAGGAAGGCTTTAACTATCGAATTCGTATCCTACAAGTAATTGGTGGCGGAAACGTTTCCGAAAGAATGAAAGAAATCTAATTACTCTAAAATTTTTATCTGCAAAAAACTTGAGTAGATATAACCAATTAATCCACCTATTACCTAATGTACTTTAACACAGCCATTGTATTATAAAAATATTTCGTTTTCATTAGTTACTTATTCAGATTTTGTTAAAAATATGTTGTTTCTTGTATCCTACATGATTAAATAACACCATTCCTTAATTTAGAGTAATATAACAAAAAACATATAACAAAAATAATATAACAAATATAACAAAAATTGTTTGTTTTATATAAATATAAAAAATTGTTTTTCTTTAAATAGTATTTTAAATTACTAAAAATAATGTAAAATAATATTATTTGGTAACTACATAAAATGATAAAACACCTGTTTTAACATAAAGTTTAAACTAAGCAAAAAGGTATTGTAAGCTAAGAAGTAAGCTTCACAAACGTGGACAATGACTCAAAAATAACGACGACGACGGCTGGTTATTTTTAAATTTCTGTTGAACCTTTGATATCTAACGTTTTATGTTATTTTCTGATGGAGAGAAAAAAAATACTAATTATAATTTTTATTTAAGAATGTTTTTCATGCGCAAGAATAGCTACCTACCATTTGACCATTTTCAAATTTAAACCTAGGTAAGTTCGTGTAGGGTCACACGCAATATACTTTTAAGCATATTCGCTGACTCGTCGAAAGAATACTACTGATTTGGCACTGTCATCGAGAAACGAGCTCTATTTACGATAACGCGCTTTAACGGCTTTAACGTAGAGCACTTTAGTGCAGAAAAACTAAGATAACATTTTCGGTTTTATGCCAGTTCCTGACTAGATGTCGTCACGTTATATTTCAGTTATCGTGTCGCCGGTACCTGTATTATTTCCTTATTATAAATCTACAACGATAGTATAGTGATTGATCCACTTAAACCTAAAATACTAACCAAGTTAACGCAAATAATTGCAAAGCAACCACAACTTTTTTACCTTCAAAGGCAGGCAGTGGATTCTTTGTCAAAAGTAACAAGAATATAGTTTTAAAATTTTTAAGGTAACAAGAAACGAGTAAAGCCAGTTAACTTGTTTTCAAGGAGTCCGTATACGTTATTTTTATTAAATATTTCATAAAAAAACATACTAAACATACTAGGTACAATACAAATCTTCAAAATAAAATATTTTCATATTCCATCAAAACATTTTATGAAAACACTTTACAAATATTGCATCGGGACGACTGGAATCAAATTGAAAACATTCCAAACGAACGATTTCTACATACGAAGTAATGTAAATCGCTGAAAGCCAAGCATGAACGCAACATGCCTCAATTTCTAGATGACTCTTGTCCCTTTAAGTATATAAGTAACCCCAGATTTAGTTGAAATCCCGATTTAGTGGCCGACCCTGACGGACTGTGAAATTTTGCGGTTATATGGATGAGTGGAGATGGATGAGACTTTCAAATAACTCAAATTCAAAATTAACTTTATCGTTATGATATAGATGACTTTCAAGTTTTACTTTATGTTACGCCACGGTTTTTGTAGTTATCATGAAACTTCTAATTTAGTTATTTTAATTTGGAATTTGACGCTATTTTCGACCAACTAAGAATTGTGAAAATACAGTTAACACTTATGAGAACTGTATATCCAATTTGATATAAAAAAGTAAGATTTATTTTATAATATGATTATAAGCACGACTACTATTAAATCTTTATGTTCGTCATCCATGGTTATATTTACTTTTTATATCCACTATGATACAAGATAGTGATGAATGGCATGTTAGTAGAAAAGCCTATGCCTAGCATTGAGATACACTACAAGCTACTTGGTAACAATAATTATCATTTACAAACAAAAATATTGTTTCTGTTTGATTTTGAGCTGCAGGGGATAGAGGGCGCTAGTGCAGCAGTAAACGAGAGCTCCGCTATATTAATCGCACAAAATATGTGTTTAAATTTTCTAAAATCTGCAGGATTTGTGTTAATCTTACTCTAAATGTTAAGCACAAATGTTATCAAGATTATATGTGTAAAAACCATCAAGAAATGAATAGAAAGGTGAAAAGCAGAATTCAAAAATGTTTAACATGATAAATAATTGAATCAGAGTGAAAAAGGAAAAAATAGTTTTAACGTCATTGTAGCGAGTAAATCAAACTACAGGACCGAAGTTTACGTCCAGGACAGTGAGTAATAAAGCAAAAATATTAATCTTCATTCTGCTCGTGAATAAGATCAGTTAATTTTATTTAAAACAACTGGAGTGCCAAGGATAATTATGCCTTATGTCAATGTTAACAAAGAACACATTACAACGTCAAGAACAGTCATATCAAGAACAGTGCCATCTGTTATGAACCATGAAATTACGTGATCTCATGTGATAAATAGTGACATGCAACTCAATATCATCAAATTCAAAATATAAGTTTTCGGACGAAAATACAGGCGAGGGCTATGACTCCGCAACAGAAAAACTGTCAAAAAGTTTAGATATACCTAGGTTATTCTACATTTGAAATACAAGAGTTAAGAGAAAAAGTCGCGCAGCTTAATCTTTTCAGTACGCAAAGTTAATTATATAACACAATTTGTGAAAATAATTACTTAAAGCATGGAAAGAGTATCTAAGAAAACTTTACACTAAAAATATATTAAAATATCCATTCAATAAACTTACGAAATCATTAAGTGTAAAAAAGACCGAATATAATATTTAAGACAAGCATCACGAAAGTACACCTAAAACTCCTCCTATGATACGTCGAAAACATGCATATCTAATAATAAAATATATAATCTAATAAATAAATAAATAAACCCCCGCTGTTACTAAAGTTGAAGAATGAACTAAAGCCGAAACAGGAGTAGGCGCTGCTATAGCAGCAGGTAATCATGACCTAAACGGAATTATAGCTCTATTAATAATAGCTGCTATAATAATTAATAAAGTTCTATTATTATTTCATAATCATTCCTTATAAAATTTATATAAAAAATATAAATTCAATTTCAATAATTTATTGAATAATCACTATTAAAATAATATTATTATTCTTTATTAATAAAATTATTATTTATTATTGCAATGTTTAAGGATACTTACTTAAAACTGATACTTATCGACTTTAATCAAGTAAATTTCAATAAGAATTGTCAGTTTAAAGACATCCTGATTGGGCAGGCAAAAATGTAGGACGATTCAAAACAACTTATTTTAAGATAAATTATTATAATAGAAAAATACTAGAAAAAATCGACTCGGGTCACAAGTGAATTCTCAGGCGGGAATCGAACCCGCAACCTTTGGAAATCCGGTCCAATGCTCTCCCAGTTGAGCTAACTTATTTTAAGTGCATTTGAGAAAAGTTACTTTCATTTTCAATAATACAAAAGTGTATACGCTTTTTTTATTTGACTTAATTTAATAAAATATGGCACAATCTCCTATGTTGCATTATAAAATACTCCTAAACTCTGTTGCTTGTAATGGAGTGAGTCCAATCCTTTGAAAAATAAATTGTCCTATAACCAACATGGAATGTAATTTACTGCAGGCTCTATGCTATCCGTTGGGTAAGTGGTCGGATTACGTCTCAAGTTGTTATGGGAAATCCGTTCCGTACCGCTCGAGGCAACATAGGTAGACATTGCTTAGTCTGGACCATTCAGTGCAGCCAGATTAAGTTTTTATTGCCTCTGTATACGTGAAGGAAAAAGGTTGTCTGGTTTTCTATTTGCGGTATCTTACGTACCCAGAACAAGCTTTTAATAAAATTGTAATGTATTGTTATTATGTTCTATGACGAGGTATAAATATTGAGTATAACTTATTTAATTTTATTGATAATCTTTATAATAACTTATGGAACCCATGTTTTATTTATTTATTTTTGAAGAAGTATTTTATACAAAATCGAAGTTAAGAATTATTTTATCATAGAATATACTTTAATTGAATTATGCCTTAGGAACAATGTGCCACACTGCAAAAACACACAACACTGCTCACTGTTTTTTACTTTAATTTGTCTAATACGGATTTCAGACACCAAATTCCCACTACAAGCCAAACATGAAGGTACTGCATTGCTAGGATCCAAACGTTAATATTCGGCAAATAATAATTTGGCAAATAAATCAGCCTTTTCCGTTGAGGTGTGTGCCAACGATCATCATTAAATGTTGCAATCGACATTCTGAAACAATCAAAAAATATCTTCGTTGTTTCGTAAAAGCATATAAAGATATGACATGTTGACTATGTTGTTCTCTGTAGGATAATATGCTTTGCATCCCCCCTGAACGATTTTTTGTACATGAAGCAGAATTCTTCTTCAAATTCTGTGTTCTAATTAATGGAAATACTCAGAAAATATACAACTATAATAGCAAAATACGTCTGGTCGTTTGGACTATTTGCAGGACACTGACACAAGCTCGGACGGTTGACGACATCGTCGATCGAGTCACGAATATCCACCACAACACAAATTTTAACAAGAAAAACAAAACCACCAATATGACGTCCCCTCTTCCGCCAAAAAGTCCCAAAAACATTAGGTTAGTTTTATAAAAACTTCCTAAAAGGTGATGTTCCCGTTAATATAAGCAATTTTAAATTTTGAGTAGGTAATATAATTCTAGTACAAACTAAATACACTTTGAGTAGCTGGAGTTTCGACTCTGCCAAATTGCTTGGTGACAATGGTATACATGACACAGCACTGTTTGTTGCGCAAACAACTTTTGAAATTTAAGATACGTGATAACTGTTTGATTACTCTTTGTTTGTGAAAGCTAGGTCAAAGAGGCGAAACAATTTCAGTTCATAAAATATAACTTTTTCTTTTTTGGATGTTGTAATACATGAAAGAGCTACCAAGACGCGTATTTTATAATATATCTTCTAGGAGATATAAACTACGCGATATAAGATATAAAATATCAGTCATCCTGTGATCACGACACCTATAAAGGAGTCAAAACGTCAGGATTAAGTATAAAATAAAATATGCGCAAAATCCGTAAAAAAGTGTTTTATTCTAATGTGTAATGTGCGCGGAAGTGTAAGAACTAAATATCTTCTGGAAGTATGGCATTGTGAATGTAAAAAATAAAATTAAGTACATTATTATAGCTGTTTCCATCTTAATCGAATGTTTAGTATTTGTAAAAATATTACTTTCGATGTTGAAAGTTTGGAGGAGTGGTTGTTTTTGACATTCGTATTTTATATATTTTTTTTAATCCCATATCCTACCAACTACTTAAAAAAGTCTAGCTAGCACTTAAATGCTTCAACAATATTTTTTTATAAAAATCCAATATTTTACTTTAGATATTTTGTCATCAGTCATGAACATTCTCAATGGAGGTACTCTAATAAAAATAGCTATTTAATATAGAATAATTATTGCCTGTTGGTGTTTCTCTTTTACTTACCACTTTTGTGAATAAACTATCCATTTTCCGCCCACCTAGTTGCTTTTTCTGGTAGTTCTTCATCTCAATCTGATAATAGAACTTAATTTGAAACCAACGGATTTTATTTGTTGATATATTTAATATTATTGTCAATATTACTTTTTTAATATTTTCTATAACATATTAATGACACTTCCGCGTCTTCTGACAAGTTGAACTAAATGCCGTAATCGCTTGTTTACGTAAGAAAAATCTGAAAATGTTAATGCTATGTACTGCATGTTGAAAGCAGGAAGCTGTCGTGGAATTAATCCTCGTGCTACTTCCTCCTTCTTAAAATGTGTCCGTCCACAAACTGTCGGATTTACCCGTAAGATAATCGCAATTCTTGTGAAAAAGGAAGAACATTTTTACAAAAATAAAACAGACAGCTTATCCCATAGACTTTAAGTGCCCAACAAGGAAATATTTAAAAAAGCAATACAATAATAGCAATCGGCAGTAGCTATTTTAAGAAAAAATAACAACCTTTTATTTATTATTCATTAATTCTTGTTCCATAAAAAAGATAACTTTGTTAAGTACACCTTCATGAAGTTATAATTATAAATAATAGATATTTACTTCATGTAAAAAAGTAAAAAGAAAATGTTTATATATTATAATTATTCCCTGCAAATGTATATTTGTCAGTTATAGTTTATGGATAAACTTTTCTTTTATAACTTTATGAATACCATTTTACGGACACACTGGTTCCTCACATTTTTTAAACGAATAAAATTTGACACTTCTCAAATAAATTAATTTGGTGTCCGTGCAATAAAACCACATTTTATAAAATCAGAACTCACCCTCCAAAATTTATTTAACAAATACTTGACTTGCCCGGCGTGCTTTTCAACACTTATTACTAGTCATACGTAAACCTTCTTGGTAAAGCCCCTAACTTTTTTGTTAGTGAAAACAATAAGTTCGTAAAGATTTGTTGCCATCGGATGAACGATACGGTAGCGCATAAAATACGAACAATCAAACATTCATTTGTATGTATTAGATATAATTTGTTATTATTCTGTTTGTGTCAAAAATGGGTATTAATCCATGAGTATATTTAATGGAACAATAATGTACCATAATCACCTGCAAAGACACTGGCGAAACTGTTTTTTATTAAGAATTCCTATGATACCCACAGAATTATATTTTAAGTTCAAACTACTCCAATTTCTAATAAGATTTGCGTTTGATGACTAATAACAAAACACAAACTTCAACTTGAAAATGTGCTGGAACTAACCACCGTTAGCTTTTACACGGGCAATTGTATGTTATCCTATCAGGTGTTACTTCTAAAAACACAAATGTGATCGTGTTTTACACGTAATTGTTCAGAAGTTATTAATGTTGTTTGTAAATAAATATTTTAGTTTGTTTTTCTGTATATAATGTCTGCATAGTAAAATACATTAAAATACTTCAAGTAGTATATATTATATTACATTAAAACTATCTTAAAAATATATCTATATTAAAAATATTGTTCATCAAAATATACAAGGCTTCTCTGGCAAGGATTTAGAATTAAGTCTCTATTTAAATTATGAAAATATTGATGTGTTATGTGTAACTGAGCATTGGCTAAAGAATTACGAATTGATGACTAACATAGATAATTATAAAATTGTAAGCTCGTTTACTAGAAAATCAGCCAAAAGAGGTGGCTCTATGATAATTTTACATGAGTCAATACAATGTAAGGAACGCAAAGATATAGTATCCAAATCAATAGAACGTATTATTGAGATAGCATGTGTGGAACTAGACAAAATAGTTATTGTATGTGTATATAGACCTCCCAAGAGTTCATACCCACAGTTTGAGGCCGCTATGGAGGAAGTACTAAGAATAACTTTCAACAAAAATAAAAAATGTTTTTATTTAATTTTTTGCATTCACAATGCAATATTTCTATAAGATATAAAATACGTGTGTAAAAAAAACAACCACGCCTCCGAGCCCTCAGATGGGATTCGAACCCACGACCTTTCGCAATCCGGGCGACTGCTCTGACCGCTGAGCTACCGAGACGCTGGCAAACGTGTCGAATTTTACAAACGTATTCCAACTTCTACTATGAGCTAGTATCGTTCCACCAATGTTGAACGCTAACTACCTTCAACATTGAAAGTAATATTTTTACAAATATTAAACAATCAATTAAGATGGAACCAGCTATAATTATGTTTTTATTTAATTTTTTGCATTCACAATGCAATATTTCTATAAGATATAAAATACGTGTGTAAAAAAACAACCACGCCTCCGAGCCCTCAGATGGGATTCGAACCCACGACCTTTCGCAATCCGGGCGACTGCTCTGACCGCTGAGCTACCGAGACGCTGGCAAACGTGTCGAATTTTACAAACGTATTCCAACTTCTACTATGAGCTAGTATCGTTCCACCAATGTTGAACGCTAACTACCTTCAACATTGAAAGTAATATTTTTACAAATATTAAACAATCAATTAAGATGGAACCAGCTATAATTATGTTTTTATTTAATTTTTTGCATTCACAATGCAATATTTCTATAAGATATAAAATACGTGTGTAAAAAACAACCACGCCTCCGAGCCCTCAGATGGGATTCGAACCCACGACCTTTCGCAATCCGGGCGACTGCTCTGACCGCTGAGCTACCGAGACGCTGGCAAACGTGTCGAATTTTACAAACGTATTCCAACTTCTACTATGAGCTAGTATCGTTCCACCAATGTTGAACGCTAACTACCTTCAACATTGAAAGTAATATTTTTACAAATATTAAACAATCAATTAAGATGGAACCAGCTATAATTATGTTTTTATTTAATTTTTTGCATTCACAATGCAATATTTCTATAAGATATAAAATACGTGTGTAAAAAACAACCACGCCTCCGAGCCCTCAGATGGGATTCGAACCCACGACCTTTCGCAATCCGGGCGACTGCTCTGACCGCTGAGCTACCGAGACGCTGGCAAACGTGTCGAATTTTACAAACGTATTCCAACTTCTACTATGAGCTAGTATCGTTCCACCAATGTTGAACGCTAACTACCTTCAACATTGAAAGTAATATTTTTACAAATATTAAACAATCAATTAAGATGGAACCAGCTATAATTATGTTTTTATTTAATTTTTTGCATTCACAATGCAATATTTCTATAAGAAATAAAATACGTGCGATTGCGAAAGGTCGTGGGTTCGAATCCCATCTGAGGGCTCGGAGGCGTGGTTGTTTTTTACACACGTATTTTATATCTTATAGAAATATTGCATTGTGAATGCAAAAAATTAAATAAAAACATAATTATAGCTGGTTCCATCTTAATTGATTGTTTAATATTTGTAAAAATATTACTTTCAATGTTGAAGGTAGTTAGCGTTCAACATTGGTGGAACGATACTAGCTCATAGTAGAAGTTGGAATACGTTTGTAAAATTCGACACGTTTGCCAGCGTCTCGGTAGCTCAGCGGTCAGAGCAGTCGCCCGGATTGCGAAAGGTCGTGGGTTCGAATCCCATCTGAGGGCTCGGAGGCGTGGTTGTTTTTTACACACGTATTTTATATCTTATAGAAATATTGCATTGTGAATGCAAAAAATTAAATAAAAACATAATTATAGCTGGTTCCATCTTAATTGATTGTTTAATATTTGTAAAAATATTACTTTCAATGTTGAAGGTAGTTAGCGTTCAACATTGGTGGAACGATACTAGCTCATAGTAGAAGTTGGAATACGTTTGTAAAATTCGACACGTTTGCCAGCGTCTCGGTAGCTCAGCGGTCAGAGCAGTCGCCCGGATTGCGAAAGGTCGTGGGTTCGAATCCCATCTGAGGGCTCGGAGGCGTGGTTGTTTTTTACACACGTATTTTATATCTTATAGAAATATTGCATTGTGAATGCAAAAAATTAAATAAAAACATAATTATAGCTGGTTCCATCTTAATTGATTGTTTAATATTTGTAAAAATATTACTTTCAATGTTGAAGGTAGTTAGCGTTCAACATTGGTGGAACGATACTAGCTCATAGTAGAAGTTGGACTACGTTTGTAAAATTCGACACGTTTGCCAGCGTCTCGGTAGCTCAGCGGTCAGAGCAGTCGCCCGGATTGCGAAAGGTCGTGGGTTCGAATCCCATCTGAGGGCTCGGAGGCGTGGTTGTTTTTTACACACGTATCTTATATCTTATAGAAATATTGCATTGTGAATGCAAAAAAAAAATAAATAAAAACATAATTATAGCTGGTTCCATCTTAATTGATTGTTTAATATTTGTAAAAATATTACTTTCAATGTTGAAGGTAGTTAGCGTTCAACATTGGTGGAACGATACTAGCTCATAGTAGAAGTTGGAATACGTTTGTAAAATTCGACACGTTTGCCAGCGTCTCGGTAGCTCAGCGGTCAGAGCAGTCGCCCGGATTGCGAAAGGTCGTGGGTTCGAATCCCATTTGAGGGCTCGGAGGCGTGGTTGTTTTTTACACACGTATTTTATATCTTATAGAAATATTGCATTGTGAATGCAAAAAATTAAATAAAAACATAATTATAGCTGGTTCCATCTTAATTGATTGTTTAATATTTGTAAAAATATTACTTTCAATGTTGAAGGTAGTTAGCGTTCAACATTGGTGGAACGATACTAGCTCATAGTAGAAGTTGGAATACGTTTGTAAAATTCGACACGTTTGCCAGCGTCTCGGTAGCTCAGCGGTCAGAGCAGTCGCCCGGATTGCGAAAGGTCGTGGGTTCGAATCCCATCTGAGGGCTCGGAGGCGTGGTTGTTTTTTACACACGTATTTTATATCTTATTAAAAATAAAAAAGTGATTGTATGTGGAGATTTCAATATAAATATTCTTGATTCAACACATCTGTCGGGTGGGTTCCTAAATTTATTTAAATCTTTTAATTTATTTAATGTATTTAATGAACCGACCCGGATTACTCCCACATGCGCCACTTGTTTGGACAAAATTTTTTGTGATAATAAAATACTTAAAAAATCAATAATTAACTGTATTAAATCCGACCACAGCGGCCAATTTGCCTCTATTGAGTACCATCACGTTCCTTCGAATCGCGAAATAACTTGTAGACCATTATCTAAACATTGTATAGATAAATTCAGATACAATGTAAGTAACAAACTTGCAACTCTACCGGTCTCCAACTTTGAAACTAATAGTCTTTATAATCATTTGTTTAATATAATTAATAATGAATTTAGCAATATATTTAGACAAAGGGTATTTAAAAAAAATAATGTAAAAAAGAAATTTAGTGATTGGGCTACACCTGGAATTTATAAAAGCAGAAGGAAATTATATGAACTTTATGCTTTAAAATCTACCTCCAGTGATACTAGCTTTATTGAATATGTTAAGAAATATTCTAAAACATTTAAAAAAGTATGTTCTCTTGCTAAATCTATGTACATAGCTAACAAAATTAAGTTATCAGAGAACAAAATAAAGACTACGTGGAATATAATTAATAAAGAAACAGGCAAAAGCAAATCTCAAATACAATCTTTTTCACTAGAAATTAACAAAAATATTGTTAATTCTGACAAAGTTGTTGCTGGTGTTTTTGAGGATTTTTTTTCTAGATTACCATTAGAAACTACAAGTTCCCTACGTTCGTGTCCTAATGTTGCTGCTGCCCTCCTAGAATCGAGTGTTGATAGGTGCAATGTAAAATTTAATTTTACACATATTAATACAGAAGATATTATTAAAGCATTCAAAAGTATTCGTATCAAAAAAACAGAAGATTTATGGGGTATGTCAACTAATAATATTAAATCAATAATTGACATAATTGCGCCTTACTTAGCTTATATTTTTAATAATAGTGTTGACGAGGGGGTATTCCCACGCTTAATGAAACATAGTAAATTAGTTCCCCTTTTCAAATCGGGAGAAAAAAATGATCCCGCTAACTTTCGACCTATATCTATATTACCAGTGTTCAGTAAAATTTTTGAAAAAATTATCTATATGCAGTTATTGGCTCACTTTACCGATACTAAAATTTTTCATAAAAATCAATTCGGTTTTTCTAAAGGTAAAAGTACTACTGATGCTGGAGTTGCACTTATTAAACACATACTTGATGCTTGGGAGGGCAAGCAAGATGTAATTGGCATCTTTTGTGACCTTTCTAAGGCGTTCGATTGCGTTGATTACCGCACGCTATTAAAAAAGTTGGAACATTATGGTGTCTCTGATATGTCAAAAAGCCTAATACAGTCGTATTTGTCAAATAGAATTCATAAAGTTGTCATTAATAAGAGTGAGTCTGCTGGAGCCCCCATAACTATGGGCGTGCCCCAAGGATCAATATTAGGGCCTTTACTTTTTTTGATCTATATTAATGACCTTCCTTACTATGTTAAAAATCTTTGTGAGACAGTACTATTTGCAGATGACACTTCCTTAGTTTTTAAAGTCTCTCGACACGATGATTGCTCTGACGATGTAAATAGTACGCTATCAAAAGTTTTACAATGGTTCACCAGTAACAATTTATCACTAAATTCAAAGAAAACAAAGTGCATACAATTTACGTTACCGAATGTAAGGAGGGTTGACCTACATGTAAAGTTGAATGATGAAGTAGTCGAATTTGTTGAAAAGACAAAATTTCTGGGTATAACATTAGATTCACGACTACAATGGGACCCTCACATTGAGGCCTTGTCAAGTAGACTCAGTTCTGCGGCATATGCTGTAAAAAAAATAAGGCTTTTAACTAATGTTGAAACGGCAAGGTTAATTTATTTTAGTTATTTTCATAGTGTAATGTCTTATGGGTTGTTGTTGTGGGGCTCAGCTGCTAATATTGAAAGCATTTTTGTATTACAGAAAAGAGCTGTCCGTGCAATATACAGCCTTCGGCCTCGGTATTCTCTCAGAGATTTTTTTAAGGAAATTAATATTCTTACTGTGGCGGGACAGTACATTTATGAGAATATAATTTATGTACGAAAACACTACAATACTTTTGTCAAAAATAGCGACGTACATTGCTTTAACACCAGAAATAAGAATAGACTTGCCGTTCCAAGATTTAGACTTCAAAAGACAGGAGGCTCTTTCTTGGGGAAAGGTATAGCACTGTTTAATAAAGTTCCACAAAGTATAGTAGATTTGCCTTATCATAAGTTTAAAATGTATGTTAAAAATAAGCTCATGTCCAAAGGTTATTACAAGGTCAACGACTATTTAATAGATCGCGATGCATGGAAGTAATATGTGTCATTTCAACATGACACTATTTATTACAGGTTGTAACATACAGCTATAGCATTTTTTAATTTTTTAAAACTAATTTATTACTGGTAGATAAGAGTAGTGATGTGCCGGATATCCGTATCCGGATCCGTATCCGCGGATATCCGAGGCAGAAGAAAGATCCGTATCCGTGTCCGTATCCGTTACATTTTTGGCGGATCTTTTACGGATCTATTTACCTTGTTAATTTTAAATTTATAGATAAAATTCTTTAAGCGATTATTTTACTTCAAACAAAACATTCTTATCTATTTCAGAAAAACGATACTCTAATTCATTCTTCAAAGCAGACACAAAAGTCACAACTGCGGATACAATGACATGCAAACTTTTCTGAATCTCGTCATAGATTTTATTCAATGCTCGTACTAGAGGAATATTATCAGATATACCTACACGTGTTTTGTGAGCTCAATTATTTTGTAGTATCTTCCAAAGGCTTCAGCATTTTTATTAATTCTTGATTTAAAATCCAGTCATCATTTATTATCACAAAATAATTCCAAACTACACTACTAAATTTCTTTATAGACATTTTTTTTAAACTTATGTCACATTAAACTAAAACAAAAAAAAAAGAAAGACCCCCCGCGCAATGTAAGTCGAAACATGTCTGAACTCAAGATCGCACTGACACCGATTGTGCTAGAAAGTTAAGATCCGTATCCGTATCCGTATCTGCGGATCTTGACACGAAATATTCGTATTTAGATCCGTATCCGCGGATCTACATTTTTGACGATCCGGCACCTCACTAGATAAGAGTATGACATGCTCTCTTAATACATTTCTTGGGTGGTGGCATGTGGTGCGGATCGTTACGTTCCCTAAGATATGGTTGAGCGAAGCGATGGCTGTATCATGCGTCATGCTCGTGAACGGGTGCTGCCTTGGGAAATGGGTCTGCTCTAACCTTCAGTATTCAGTATTGGCTAAAACTAAACATAAATCTTGTTGTTTTCTTAAATTTGTCGTTTATTCCCTGTATGTTATTGCAATGTTTAGGGATACTTACTTTAAGTAAGTACAGATACTTGTTGACTTTGTTGTAATCAACGAAACAACGAAATAATGATATCATAACACTATTAGTATTGTCATAACAAAATAATTTTGTTTTTTTTTTTTTGTGGATTGTATATGGTGACGACGTATTATATTGTAAATGTCGTTACTTCTGTTAAAGCTGACGAGTTTCTTGCGCCCATTCTTCTTGTCAGTTAAAAGACGTCCTGAATGGGTGGTAGGAAAAAATGTTGGACGATTCAAAACTACTTATTTTTAAGTGCATTTGAATAAAGTTATTTTCATTTTCATTTTCAAACTAATCCACATATTCGACACATCAAGCTGATGCGAACCAACGACAGACAAAATATGTGGGCATATTATGCTCCCCGTGCGGAGCGGATGCGGGTCGCTAGTTTACTTGTAAGCAGTGTTGCCAACCCCAGCATAGACCAAAATTATAAAAATGCTTAAAAAACTGTAGGCAACTGTAAATATCAAACTAAAAAAACAGAAAATCTACGTCTTTCTCTTTTTGATAATTGATAATGATAATAATAAATAGAATACTGTTACGCATGGGCGTACTCAGGTTCTAGGCCAGGGGGGGGCAAATCTTATTTTTATAAGCTAGGTGAGGTGGTTTTTAAAAATAAAAAAACTTAAATTAAAATAGATAAAATCTTTTTATATAAATTCTTCTTATACAATGGCTATTTTAAAAGTAATTTTCGTGGGTCTTCAGCAAAACGATTTAGGATGCCTTCCGTGAAAGACTGAAAGTGAGCATACAAAGCCCATTCAATCTATCTTCTGTCATAGTCGATCTTAGCCACGTTTTTACACGTCTAAGTGTACTAAACGACCTTTCAATCGTAGCAGTGGAATACGGCATTGCCAGCAAAATTTCTAGGGCTATCTTGACCTTCGGGTAAAAAGAATCTGCTTCTTGTATTAACTCCGCTATTCCAATATTTTCAAAATCCTGCTGCTGCTTATTTATCCAAAACGTGCGCCAAAGTTCGGCTTCAGACGTGATCCCTTCTAATTCATAAAAATCAGATACTTCCTCCATGCATTTTTGTAATTTAGGAACTGTAATTTTAATTATCTGAGTAGGGTGTAACAATGAAAGTGTAAACGCTGGTGAATGCTGTCTGCTAAATCTCGCCTCTAATGAAGATGACAAAGAATCCAAATAAGGCACGTATAATGAGCGACGAAAATACTCGCTAAGTGAAGCAGCTGGTTGATTTGCCCTATGTTGTTGGCGGCTTGCTGTTCTTGGTAAACGTAGGTCAATCTTTAAAGCCGTAGCAATTTTTTCAGCTGATTTGATTAAATCTTCGCTCCCTTGTTCCGCGGAACGCCGGTGTTCTGCAACTGCAGTAGTTATTGTTTCTATATGTTCTGCACATCTTAATATGTCTAGCGTTTTAGATTGCAATATGTTTGCGACGGGTTGCAGCATAGAATTATATTTGTCTATAATACATAGAGCAAATATAAATGTAGTTTGGCTGACAGCAGATAGTAACTGAAAAGCTACTTTCCTTGTGGCAGAATTACCTTCCCGAGAAAGTTTTTCTAAACCTTCTGCAATTTGGACAAAATATTTCTTAAACATCGAAATACTTTGGTATTTATGGGACCATCTTGTTTCACACAGCAATGGTATTTTTGGTGCATATCTTTGACGCAGAACCGATTCCCTGAAAAAATTTATCGTATCTTTTACGGTTCCAATGCAGTTGCGGATCTCAGAAACATGATTTAAATCGTTTACCACGAGGTTTAATCTGTGGCAGGCGCAGTGAAAATATAAACCCTTTTTATAAGTTTCTCTCAATATTTTCTGGACTCCACCATCTTTTCCCGCCATAGTAGCACATCCGTCATAGCCTTGTCCCACGCATTTATTAGCGTCAATATTTAACGTATTAATAAATCTATTTATTTCAGCAGCTATCGTTTGGGCATCCATTTTTTCCAACTCTACGAAGCCCATAAATACTTCTTTAACGTTTTTTTTCCTTTTGATCGTAATATCGAAGACCTATTGCTAGTTGTTCCTTACCAGATATATCTGCTGATTTATCAGCCAAAATACTGAAAGCACTTGCGGCTCTAATGTTATCGACCAGTTTTTCTCTTATTAGAATACCGCATATGTTTAAAATTTCATTTTGTATCTTCGGAGACGTATATTGAGCATTCTTTTGACCCTTCTCTAAATGTTGCCGCAAAATTTCATCACCAGACTTTATTTTTAATTGAAGCAAATCTTGAAAAACGCCGTCATCCTTTTCTTTTCCTCTCAATGGCAAATCATGTGTTCCACAAAAAACTATTGTACTGATTATAGGTAGCAATGCATTTCTATTGTCTTCAATAATTTTTTCGTGGCCTGTTTGCAATGTAACTTGTACATTTGTTTTAATGTTACTAAAAGAATTGGCAGACGCACTCGACTCTCTATGCCATTGAGTATCTACATGGGCTTTACAATAAATATGTATATCTTTATACTTGGTAAATGGTCGAACAATTAGAGATCCCTGTACACCACGTGCGACTTTCGGCGGGAATAAAACACAAAACAAACAAAATGCACCTTTCAATTTCTTTGAGTATACAAGCCATGGTTTGTACATTTCTAACCAAGAGTGGTTAAATTTGCGTTTTAAATGTGTAGCATCACCAGCAAAATCATAAGTTTCTGAAGGTACCCAGCATCGCTTTAACATTTCCATTCGCTTCTCCGTTGTCAGTACGAAAGACCGTCCAACCCATCGACCGATATCGTTTTCATGAAAATTTTCTCCATCATCCAGAGTAGATGTAGATGCTCGAGATTCAGATACTACCTCATTAACAATACTGCAAGTATTTACGGTTTCCGATTCTGAATCTTGCGGGCTAACAAAAGAGTTACACAATTTTTTATTAGCAGAATAAGATTGTGTTATTGGCGCTGAATCCACCACACTAGACTGCGGCAACTGCTTACTGCAACTGGCATCATCATCCTCTGTGCTTGTAATTTTCCGTTTTTTTGCTGCAAAAATAAAATACGGTATACGGTAATGAAGCTATAAAAAACTTTTTAACAAAAAATTTAACCGTCTCCAAAACTAAAATGTTAAAAATAATTTCTTTGGAGTCGGTACCACTTTGAGCAGTAGACATTATATTGGTACCATTACCACAAAGTGGTACCGACTCCAAAGAAATTATTTTTAACATTTTAGTTTTGGAGTCGGTTAAATTTTTTGTTAAAAAGTTTTTATTTTACCATTTTTAGTGTTTACATAAAATGATTACCTCATAACCATTTTAGGACTAAGCCTACCCTTACCAGTATCACGTTAGCCCTAACTACTATCCTAGTTACCATCGACCAATTGCAATACCTACTGTCCTCTAACTCCTAACCGTTAAGGAGTTCTGTAGCTTCATCATCAGCACAGCAGCATCAGATGTATTTTCAAGCATATCTTACAAGGATAACGTTAGCCCCACCCACTACTAAATAGTTTCTATCAACCAAATGCAGTACTGTCTCCCAACTCCTAATTATTAAAGAGTTCTATAGCTTCATCATCAGCACAGCAGCATCAGATGTTGATACCCGGAAGCAAACACCAGAGTAAAACATGATTACGTAACAAAAGCAATATGCAAGCATACAATTTTCGGTAGATGCCCATGATTTCTCCAGGATTCCATCATCAGATCATGACATCCTGACAATGGGACCAACTAGAAACCAAACCCTGTCGAATAAAAAAATAATTTTACGAATCGGTTCAGGCGTCTTCGAGTAATCGGGGAACATACCTAAAAAAAATTAAAAAAAGATTCCCGCCGAATTGAGAACCTCCTCCTTTTTTTGAAGTCTGTTAAAAAATACGTATATTTCTTCGGCATGACTATAAAAAAAAGTAAAAACCGCCTTCAGACAACCAATAGCCGCGAAAGATCAACCAAGACCACAGGAATTATGTCTTTTCTTTTGACATCTTAAACAATTGTGATTGTCTTGTTTTATTTAAAAAAATAACAGACTTATTAAGTAGGTAAATAAGTAGGTAATAGAAAAAACTTACCAAAAAAGTTCCGAATATCCATTTTCCTTCAAAGTTTTATTATAGTAAATCAGAATATAAATAGAAATAATACATATAGGTACCTACTTAGGTCCTAATTATATTCAGTAACAAAACCTTATTTATGTCAAAACTCGTGCACTTTGAAAACAATTACTTGTCAAACAAATGCAAGCTGCTCGCTCGTACTCTCTCCCCGCTTTCGCGGCACTGGATGTCGCTCGGTACGATTCGGTAATCTTCGTGTCGTGTAGGCGCGCGGGCGGGCTTCGCAGCGCTGCCGTAGTAACTATTAAGTAATCTGTGGCGCTGCGCTGCTAGCGAGCTGTTATGGGTATGGGTAATGAACGCGCCGCGTAATACAGGGCTGTTAAAATATTGTATTAATAATACAAACAAATGGCAAAAAAATGTTTTCTTAATTTTTATCGATAAAAGTACATGATAAGGTACTTAGTAGGGACGTCAACATTATCCAGGGGGGGGCAGCTGCCCCCCCCTGCCCCTACCTGGGTACGCCCATGCTGTTACGTGCTAGGGTTCGCTGGATTTGGAGAGAAAGACCTGCTGACTCTTTTGAAGACTTTATTCACGAAGCACTAGGTCCAACACAAAGCACTAGGTCCAAACACTAAGCACTAACGATGTCCTAGGTCGTAGCCAAGTCGTAGGTTTCACTGGTATCACTGGTTTTCACTTCGAAGTAGCCTCGAAGGTACCTCAAACTGAACTGACTGGCTCGCCTCTCTGCGGCTATTTATATGGGCCGAGACAAGCCCCAGACTATTCCAGTAAATTCCTTTCTGGAACGTACACGACTCGCGGGAACGTGATCGGCCGTGTCTGGAAAGTTCGCGCATGTACCCGGTTTTCGAGACTATACTTCTATGTAGTGCCGCGCTTGTTTGTTTGCGCTTTGTGTGTTCGTAACACTACTCCCCTCTTAGCGATGCTCGTCCCGAGCATCGTTGTTACTGCCATGGTAGCGCGCCAGACGGTCTATGTGTACCACTTTGAATGTCCCTCTTGGTTGTTTTTTAATCCTATAAGTCACATCATTCAGTCGGGTAACCACTTTGTATGGACCGTCCCATTTGGTCTGCAACTTTGGAGATTTCCCTTTCCGGCGAGTTGGGTTATGTAGCCACACCAGTGACCCTTCCTCGAAGCCGCTCGTGTTCGATTTCCGGTCGTATCTGGTTTTCATTTTCTCGCTTGACTGTAACCCATTTTCCCGGACCAAGGCATGTATATAGCGCATTTTTTCCCTTAAATCGCAGACATAATCTTGTACGGTGTTTGGTTCCTCAGGTGACCCTCCTGTCAATAGATCGACTGGTATTCGTAATTCTCTACCGTAATTGACATACGCCGGGGTCGCTTTTATGCTCTCATGCTCGGCGGTGCGGTACGACAGAAGGAAGAGTGGTATATACTTGTCCCAATCCTTTTGTTTGTCGTCTTCCAATTTCGCCAAATGCCTCTCAAGGGTCTGGTTAAATCTCTCAACCATTCCATCAGACTGTGGGTGGTACGCGGTGGTCCTCGTCTTATGCATGCCCAAAATTCTGCACACTTCCTGGAATACCTGCGATTCGAAGTTCCTGCCCGGATCCGAATGGATTTCTAGAGGCACACCAAAGCGACATATAACTTCTTCGACTAACTTAGAAGCGACTGTTGTAGCTTCTTGGTTTGGTATGGCGAACACTTCGGGCCATTTGGTGAAGTAGTCAATGACGACCATAAAATACTTGTTTCCCGATCCCGTTGCAGGAAATGGCCCAGCTACGTCAACTGCAATTCGTTCCCACGGTGCACCGACGTTATACAACCGCAGGTTCCCACGGCTCCTGGTCTGTGGTCCTTTTACAGCAGCGCAAGAAGTACATTTGCGGCACCAATCCTGTACATCATCTCGACAATGCAACCAGTAGAACCGTTCTCGTACTTTTGTTAACGTCCTTTTGACACCTAGATGACCTCCTGATACTCCATCATGTATTTCACGGAGAACATCTGGTACTCTCGTTCTTGGGACAATTATCTGAAGATGGAACTCTTTGCCGTTAGTCTTCTCCCATTTCCGGTAGAGTATTCCGTTTTGAAGTATCAGACTGTCCCATTGCGCCCAGTACGCCTTAGTGACAGCGCCAGTGGGTGCAACCTCACTCCAGATTGGTTTTACGTCACCCCGTTTCTTCCATGTGATGATGTGCCGAAGGTCGTCATCTCTCTCTTGAGCCTCCCTCATAGCATCATTCTCCCAGAGACCCAAAGGACTAGTTCGCTTTAGCTTTAATGTCACTTCATTAGATTCCTGCTTAACACAATGTTTGCAGTCTTCCGAACACGGCCTTTGTGAGAGTGCGTCGGCATTCCCATGCGTCTTTCCGCTGCGGTGTTCCGTCTTGAAGTCATATTCCTGGAGCTGTTCAATCCATCGAGCTACTTGACCTTCTGGGTTCTTGAATTGCAGTAGCCACTTCAAGGCTGCGTGATCAGTTCGCAGTAAAAACTGTCTGCCGATGAGATATTTGTTGAAATGTTGTAGCGTCTTTACAACAGCCAAGAGTTCTCTTCTTGTCACACAGTAGTTTCTCTCTGGCTTGGATAAAGATTTGCTGAAATATGCAATAACAACTTCTCTTTCACCCTGTTTTTGAGATAACACCCCTCCAATGGCCGTGTTGCTTGCATCCGTGTCGACTATAAACTGGCCTTCAGTTTGTTGATACCCCAGGATTGGTGTTTCACACAGATGTTTCTTCAGTTTCTGAAAAGAATCTTCACATGTCCCATCCCAGCTAAATTGACGTTTATCTTCTGTCAGCCGATGTAATGGCTTGGCTATCTCTGAGAAGCCCTTAACAAAACGCCGGTAGTATGAGCATAGGCCGAGGAATGCCCGCACTTCGGTTTTGTTCTTAGGGGTAGGCCATTTTTGAACTGCTTCCAGTTTCTCCGGGTCTGTCTGGATGCCATCACTGGAGATAACATGGCCGAGATAATTGGCCTTATTCCTGAATAAACGACATTTTTTCGGGTTCAACTTTAAATTGGCTCCCTCTATTTTGGTGAAAACTCGCTCCAAGTTCCGCAAATGGTCCTCGAAGTCACGGCCGACAATGATGACGTCATCTAAGTAGACTAAGCAAGCCTCTCCAACTAAGCCTGCCAGTACACACTCCATGAGTCGCTCAAATGTGGCAGGTGCGTTGCACAATCCGAAGGGCATGACGTTAAATTGCCATAAACCTTTACCGGTCGAGAAAGCTGTCTTCTCCTTGTCTTTCGGATGAATTTCCACCTGCCAGTATCCAGATTTCAGGTCGAGGGTCGAGAACCATTTCATGCCACTCAAGGTATCCAAGGTGTCGTTGATTCGAGGTAACGGGTAACTGTCCTTCTTAGTGACGTCATTGAGACGCCTATAGTCCACACAAAATCTCGTGCTACCATCTTTCTTTTTCACCAATACAACAGGTGAGCACCACGGACTTGTAGACGGTTCAATAATCTTATTCCTTCTCATGTCCTCCAAAAGGCCTTCAACTTCTTTTTCCTTTGCAATTGGTATCCGTCTTGCTCGTTGACGAATTGGTCTCTCGCTTCCGGTATCTATCCTGTGCTGAACCATCGATGTTCTTCCAAGGTCTCCTTCTTGACTGGAAAAGATATTCGCGTAGCGCTGTAAAAACTTCTTAGCTTTCATGCGCTGCGAATAAGTCAGATTACTTTTGCAGTCATCGAGTAGCTCAGTCACTAATCCGTAGTTGTTACTGTTTGCTGGGTCTGCGCCGGTCGTCGATATACACTTTTTCATCCAGACAACTTCCTCGCACTTTCCAATGACGTCACCTTTGTTTAAGCAAATCTCGCGATCATCAAGATTCAAAACCTTGACCACGGCGTTACTGCTTCCACTAACAAGGGTTCTAGCCGTCATCAGTTTCTGCGCCGATGTCTTGGTAGGTGCGTCTTCGATCAATACGCATCTGTTTGACTTTTTCTTTTCAGCTGGCGGCAGTTTCACCAGCACCCGAGCTTCCGATCGTCCAGGTATAGTGAGTTTCTTTGCACATGTGACTTTCCCGCAGGCGCCTCCAAGAATGAAGATTTCTTCTTCACCACACTTGAAAACTCCGTCAGCGACATTTATTCTGCAGTTGTGTTTCTTCATGAAATCCAAACCCAAGATGCAATCATCCATAATCTCAGCCACGATAACGTTGTGAGAGTATGAGGATCCCCCTACATACATCGTAACTGACATTTCTCCCAGGACTGGTATTGGCTGACCGCAGGCAGTAAGAAGTCGACAGTTAATTCTCCTCTTGTGTCCCCTTGCGGCTTTTACCAGATTTGGGTTCACTATTGTTCTAGAGGCTCCTGTGTCTAGAGTCATTTTGCAATCCGTCCCGTTAATAGACCCCTGGATCGCAAGACTATTCCCGCTGCATGCCTGGGAGATAACAGTTAACGGGGCTTCCTCTGCGTCAGCCAGTAGTCGCCCCTTAGTCCTGTTTCCCTGAACCCGGGCAGGGGACGAAGCCCCTTGCTTCTTCAGCTCCTCTATTTGTTCCTCGATCCTTTTCATCCTTGCCATCTGGGTCTCCTTCTGCGGGCAGTTGAGCTGAAGATGGCCCCTCTCGCCGCACTTGTAGCACATGGGTCCAATACTTTTCCTCGCAGGAGTCTTAACCTCCTTGGCTTCCTCAGAGACCTCGCGGATCTTATGGGTCTGCCGTATGTCATGACGAACAGCCTCAACCTCCAAAGCATGCGCCAATGCTTCCCTTAGCGAGGTATGGTGACGAAGCCTCACTGCAGCTCTGACCTCCAGGTCTTTGATTCCGTCGACAAATGCTTGAACAATATTCGTGTCTACCATCTTGGTGTCGGCTCCTGGGTGTGCCTTCCTGACAAGTTTTTCAATTTCCAACGCCCATTGTTGCAGTCCTTCTCCTGAGCGTTGGACTCTGTCACGCAGTTGGGCGCGGAACACGTGCTCCAGGTGTCGCTCCCCGTATCTGGATTCAAGTGCCTCCATCAGGTCTTGGAACCCATTTCCTGTATGTGGCAGTGCTTCCAGGACCGACAAAGCTTGCCCTCTGAGCGCAACAGTGAGAGCGGTCAGGCATTGTTCTTCCGTCCATCCGTTGACAGTAGCAACAGTCTGAAATTGCTGACGATAAGCGTTCCAAGAAGTAGTACCGTCGTATGGCGGGACTTTCACTCTTGGTCCTTGCGCCACTCCAGTAGTTCCACTTGACATTGCAACTCCCGTGGTTTCAAGGCGCACTACTTTCTTTTGTAGTTCAGCGAGGCCGGTTTTCACATTTTCAACATCCAGTCCTTTTTTTTTTTTTGTTTTCGCAGTAAATGCGTTACGCATTCGCTCGTGCCGGGAGAGCACGAGACGATATGTGGGACTCTCCTCCATGCCCCTACCCGGCCTGGCGCCCGGTAAAGGCTTGGAGGCCTACCCACTAAAACCCTGCGGCGTCCCGCAACACAGTGGTGGGTGTCGCGTGGCCCCTTACGGCTTCTTCCGCGACCCGAACCAGTGTGGGTCCGCGCTCGTGGGCGGACCTCGCCTATGCTCCGTGAGGGACGGAGCAACGGGGTGAGCCGTGACGCCCTGAACACCCCGCACGCCTGAGGGCCAAGTGCAATGCAGCTGCCGGTCTCCCGCTCCGACACCCGCTGGCCCGCTTTTGGTGGGGAGAAGAACCACCGCACCCCTCGACCGACCCTAATGGCGGCCGAGGTGCGCAGGCACTTCCCCTCCCCACCTCAATCGGGCCGTGCGTCCTCGGAAGTCCCCCGGGAACAATAGTTCCCGGAGGGCTTCCGCGGTCGCCGTCCCGCCGAGCGCCCCTCTCGACCCCCCCACGCGGCCTCGGAGAAAAGCTCCGATGCCACCCGGGGGCGGCGAGAGGGGGCTCTACCCTCGGAAGATGGTACCGAGGGTCCTCCTCAAGCGCTCCGCGTGCGACCCCCGCTCGCGCCCGCGCTTCCGGCGTCTTCACGCCCCTCCCGCGAGGGAGGGGCGGAAGAGGCTCTGTCCCCCCCGAGCGTTTTTACGGGGGGGGTTGGGCACCCGACGGGCTGGGTGCCCCTACCTCCATTGGGTCCACCGGTGGTGGAGGGGGCCTCCCCTTCACCACCGGTGGGTCGCACCTGCGACTGCCCATCACGTGGTCGGCCGGCCGCCCGAAGGCGGCACACACCGAGCACGCTGGCTCCCTCTTGCAGGTAGCGGCAGTGTGTCCTGGTGCTCCGCACCTGAAACACTGGCCGCTCCTGTCCTCCGCTGCCGGGCACTTGGGTTTCGTGTGCCCGACTCCCATGCACCTATAGCAGCGCAGAGGACGGGGTCCAAGGACCCTGATCTCTGCGGTGCTCCAACCTATGCGGAGTTTTGCCTCGTCTTCCACCAGAGTTTTTGCGGCCGCCACCGGCAGGCGGAGCATCATATGCCCGATCCCGCTTGGGCCCGCCCTCATCGGCTGCGCTTTGATGGCGCTCTTCGAACATCAACCAAAGCTGGTTCGGTCGTTACCGCCTCGAGCACTTCGGCTTCGTCGAGTGAGTCGTCTAGACCCGAGATCCTCACGTCTGCAGTCTTCTCGGGCCTTCCGATTATTGCCACCTCGCCCAGGGTTCTCCTCAGTGCTTCCGCTAGCGCGTCCGCCTTGACCCCACTAGGGTCTTGCACCGCGATGACGCGGGCGCCCGTCGCCGTGCTCCTCATAGCGACTCCACTCTCAATGCCAACATCAGGAAGAGAGACAGCTACCCTGGCTCTCCTCATGATGTGCGCATAGGTTTCACCGCACATCTCTGCTTCAGGCCGGATGGTGATCGTAACGGCGGTCGTCTGGGGTGGTGTCAGCTTGGCCCTTCCACCCTTCGATGCTGATTTCTGCTTGCGGCTACCTTCCGGTTTCTTCGGCACCGCATTTTCGGCCTCTGCCGCAGCCTGCTTCCTTGCGGCGCGCTTCTTTTTCCTACTGCCTGCTTCCTCCCAGCATGGGACCTTGGAAGGGGCAGGAGGGGCCTCCCTTTCTCGTCTTTCTGTTATGGAGCCTGGAGCCCCTTTTCCCGTAGACCCTTCTGGTCGCTGCGTCTCCGAGGGTCGTGAGTGTTGAGCTGCTCGCGTCGCCAGCTCCCCTAACCTCTCATCTAAAGCTTCGCGGATCAGCTGCCGCAAGTCCTCTCTATTTGGCATCTCTCTCACAGGCCCAGCAGATCGGATCTTCGTGACCTCCGACTGCAGCGCAGCCATATCCCTACGGAGCTTCCGGATTTCCAGTCGGAGGCTCTCATTCTTCCTGTGAAGCTCGACGAACTCCGGGTCGTCTTCTATTGTTCCGATGATGTAGTCCCGGAAGCACTTCAGGTTTAGGTATTGCTCTGTCGCTAAACCTCTTATCTTCTTTCTGAGGGCCTCCGGCAGGTTGGCGCCCTCCAGTATCTCCTCCATCTCTCGCGTCAACTGCTTCCCGGTATCGCGGAAGCTTTTCACCTTCGCCAGTCGCTTCTCTTCAATAACCCGGACTTCGACTTCCGAAGGTTCTGAGGAACAGTCGTCGCCCTCGTCTTCACTTTCTTCGTCTTCATCTGCCTCCTCTGACGGCTTAGTTACTGGGGGCTTTGTCATTTTCTGGCGTTCCTCGACTGGGAGGCACCTCCCTGCCGGTCGTGGCAGGGGCGGAAACTCCTTATCCGCCTCACTGAGTCTTTGTCGCTTACTGCTCCGGGTCTCGACGCCGGCTCTCGCCTGTGAGACAGCAGCTACGTCATCATGGCATACCTCCATCTCCGTTGCCTGCACACTGTTTTTAAACGGACACTGTGCTCTGTCCTTCTTCTCTCCCTCCGCTTTTTTATTCGCTTGTTTTTTTGATTTGCTTGACTTCATAACGTACCCACGAGTACGGGAGATTTAAATGGTCCACCCAGGCAGAGATCCCGTGATACCTGGGTAACCCTACTACACCTCGGGGGGCGGGAGATACCCGAGGGTGTCGCTCATGGGTTGATGCGCTCCACCAACCACCCGCGCACGGGCGCCCGACACCACGTTACACCAGTGCCGCGCCTTCGAGGATTTTTTATAGTGGTTATCTCCACGCAGCCCCCACCGAAG
Organism: Calamotropha paludella; assembly: GCA_927399485.1. Classification (NCBI taxonomy): domain Eukaryota; kingdom Metazoa; phylum Arthropoda; class Insecta; order Lepidoptera; family Crambidae; genus Calamotropha; species Calamotropha paludella. The sequence goes on from OV656809.1 coordinate 13,509,387, forward strand.
TGGCAGCCCCCACTCCCTGCACCACGTACAGGGTTGCGGGTTGGCCGGAGCTGGTCCTAGGACCAGACACCGCCCCGACTTGCTCACTGCCGCGAGCTGGGCCCGAAGGCCCCCACGGGTAATTTTTTAAAGGGGTTGTCTTCCCCGCGGCCCCCACCCAAAGGTAGCGGCCCTCGGCCCTGCACTACGTACAGGGTTACGAGCTCCTTCGACGACACCAGACAGAACTGGCATCGCCTAAGACTCCCCTTGCTCGGCTACCGCTACCCGGGATGCCCAGGACGCCAGCCGAGCTCCCCCTTGTTGGCCCGAAGGCCCCCCGCGGGTGATTTTTTAGAGGGGTTGTCTTCCCCGCAGCCCCCAACCGAAGGTGGCGGCCCTCGGCCCTGCACTTCGTACAGGGTTACGAGCTCCTTCGGCGACACCAGGACTGGCATCGCCTTAAACTCCCCTAGCTCGGCTACCGCTACCCGGGATACCCAGGACGCCAGCCGAGCTCTCCCCCAGTTGTCGGATTATTAGCCACCTTCGTGTGCAATCCCCGAAGGGATTATATACGAAGGCGCCCAGGATGCACCGGCCCAAACCCATTGTCGTTCCCACCGCACGTGTGAAGTGGGACCTACAATGAGTCGGGCACACGTGGAGGTTCTATCCGACCTTGCACCCCATCCAGTCCTAACCCGGTAACTCGTTCTTCCACTACGTCGACATCTCTACGAAGCTTAATCACCGTGTCACTAACATCATTTATAGCTTGAAGCGCTTTTTCTTGTTGCTCTTGAATCGTAGTCAGCTTGCGTTCTTGTGACTGTTGTGACTCTTGCAAAGCGCCGAGCTTGCATTCTTGTGACTCTTGCAAAGCGCCGAGCTTGCGTTCTTGTGACTCTTGCAGAGCGCCGAGCTTGCGTTCTTGTGACTCTTGCAAAGCGCAGAGCTTGCGTTCTTGTGACTCTTGCAAAGCGCAGAGCTTGCGTTCTTGTGACTGTTGTGACTCTTGCAAAGCGCCGAGCTTGCGTTCTTGTGACTCTTGCAAAGCGCAGAGCTTGCGTTCTTGTGACTGTTGTGACTCTTGCAAAGCGCCGAGCTTGCTTTCTTGTGATTCCTTTATTGCCCGAATTTCAGCCGTTTGCAGTTCCAATAATTCAATTAAAGTTCCTAATTGAAGAGCCACTTGAGGGGCTGTAGAAGCTTCGGTGCCGCTGGCGGGCGTGGCCTGTCTGGTGGGCGTGGCAAGGTGGGCGGAGCCAGTGGGCGGGGCTTGGTCAGTGGGCGGGGCCTGGTGGGCGGGGCCAGTGGGCGGGGATCCACCCACAGTGGGCGGAGCTTGGTCCTCAGTGGGTGTGGCCTCCGCAGCTCCTTGTGCCCTCCTGACGCCCTCCTTAAAGTCCTCCTTGAAGTCCTCTTTCGGAGTCAATGGCATCTCCAAATCGCACTTCTGACACCAGTTGTTGCGTGCTAGGGTTCGATAGATTCGGAGAGGAAGACCTGCTGACTCTTTTGAAGACTTTATTCACGAAGCACTAGGTCCAACACAAAGCACTAGGTCCAAACACTAAGCACTAACGATGTCCTAGGTCGTAGCCAAGTCGTAGGTTTCACTGGTATCACTGGTTTTCACTTCGAAGTCGCCTCGAAGGTAGCTCAAACTGAACTGACTGGCTCGCCTCTCTGCGGCTATTTATATGGGCCGAGACGAGCCCCAGACTATTCCAGTAAATTCCTTTCTGGAACGTACCCGACTCGCGCGAACGTGATCGGCCGTGTCTGGAAAGTTCGCGCATGTACCCGGTTTTCGAGACTATACTTCTATGTAGTGCCGCGCTTGTTTGTTTGCGCTTTGTGTGTTCGTAACAATACATTACAGGGAGGGAACTAAAAATAAGAGAAATCATGTAGTTATGAAAGTTTTATTTAAATTATTATGGTTATCCTTGGCCTCTCCCGGAAGGGAAAAAGATCTTCGAGGGCAAATCTATCTGCCGACTCTCTAGCATTAAGTTAGAACCCACCCGCAAAAGCAGCGTTGTCGGTTAATGCCACAATTGACAGCTTTACTCTGTACTAGTACTCTAGTACTCTGCTTGTAACTGATCACGACATCTCAGCCATCGATGGCTGTTTCGCACCGTCTGATTTCTCATTCGAAGTTAGACGAAGGCTGTCGCCACATCCTTCATATCTTGCCGAGGCCTTGGCCGGTGGCACCTCTGACGCTGTCTTAGCGTTCCGATTGCCACCGCCCTCGATCGCTACCGCGAGCTCATTTCGTCCAATTGCTCCCTTGCCTTGAATCTCTAATGGCGTTTTCTCGTATAAAACCGCGGCCCCTTTCCATTGCATTCTTCAATGCAGAAGGTATTTACGGTCAGCGCACCAAGCTAAATTCCTCGTCGATCACGCCATCGATATTTTGCTTGTACAGGAATCCTTCCTAACCGCCTAAGACCCGCGTGTCGCTAACTTTAATCTTATCCATAATGATAGATTGCGGTACTCTTATTTATTACAAGCGGTCGCTTCACTGTATCACGCGCTGACTTCTATGGAGGCTTCTGTCTGTCCGCTGGCCATGACCGGTCACCCCCCGATCACTATAGCCTCAATTTATCTCTCTCCAAACAAACGGCTTTTCCGTTCCGATCTAGAGGCATTGTTTGCTATGGGCGACGCCGTTGTTATGGTTACTTTAATAGCAAACATATCCAGTGAAGCTGCAACTCAAACAACCCTAATGGTAGGTTGATGTCCAGTCTCAGAATCCATGTATAACATAGGACTGTCATGAACGTCCCTAGATCACCCACCCACTTAGATTTCGCGCTATTTCGGAAAATCTAACTAGGACTGTTTTCCACCGAAAAAAAAAACAACTACATAAGTTGACCATTAAGAAAACGTGTATCCGCCTTATCATGACTTACGCCAGTGTTTGCTTTGCACAAGCTCCCGCCTCTTACATCCATTGCTTAAAGACCCTCCAAAACCGTTTTCTTCGCGGTGCCAGGGTTTGCCTCTGGTTTAGATTTCCATCGCGACTTCAAACTTTATTCTATAGTCAAGTTTATGAAAAATGCTTACTTCTAGAAAGCTCCCCACCACCCGAATCTCCTTGTTGTCAAAGCGTGCATCTATCAACCCATATCTCAGACTTTCACAGCCCCCCGATGGCTTCGCTTTCGACGTCCACGGTATGTCCTAGTCGTCCCCGATGACCTACAATTCTATGCTGGTTCGGAGACTCCCACAGGGGAGATGCCGTCCATCTAGAAAACCACAATGGTGACTGGCTTGATACTCTCGACTTGAGGTTCATTCAAGAATCTCGCCGTCCTAAAACCATCTGCGACTAACATCAATCACACATCAAAAAAAAGTTGACGCTCTCTTTTGTTCGCTAGACTTCGATCTGTACGGAGCTCTCCCATACGAGTTTGCCGTCAAATTTTTATTTATTACTGTGTTTGGTTTTTGGTTAATAACTGAAATGAGAATCGGTTAAAATGATTTGTTTCTCTTAAAAATTACTCATTGCTTAATTGCTTTTAATATGTATTTTATTTATTTTTTTGTAATTTTAAATATTCGTTTTTCAAAAGCAAACCCCCAATGCATAAAAACGTCGGAAATAAAAAAAAATAATTTAATAGAAGTTTAAAACACAACTGTGGCATATATTGTTTAACATTTTCAAACGTGAAGGCTTCTTTTTATAACTTCTGTTTTTATTATGGGTATCCTCTATTTTTGTTAATGTGTTATATTGATTGTTAGGTTAGGTTAGGTTACATTACAAATTTGCATTGTTACTATGAGCTTTAACGCGTACACATAATTTTTTCGTTACGAAAAGTTCATCTGCGTTTGTACTACTTATATACCTACAGCATTACTACTTAGCTTACCCACGACTATGCATATGCATTGTATACTACATAGTACAGTTCTGTTTCTGTATTTGTATTTTGACATATTAACTGTTATAATGTTCAGAACAAAAGTAACCTGTTTGTCTAACTAAAAAAAGTAACTGTTGTGTGTTTGTAATCCTGTTTGTTTCAATTCATAACAATAAAAGACTCAAGTATTTCAATTGATAAGAGAATGCACGGTCGAAAACCAAATACTTGCAGTAAATCAATAAGGCTGATGAAAGTAACAAGCAAGAGATAACTACAAAGATAATATGTACTTTCAAACAAACAAGTGTTACAGCTTACTACATTTTTTCAAATTCTCATTTCTTAGATTTATGATATACTAGCTTTCCGCCCGCGGCTTCGCCCGCGTGGAATTCGGTTATATTGCGGTATAAAGCACAACTATAAGAAAACTTCTCATTCCCACGGAAAAATCTAAGAAGCGCGATGTAACGCTGGATACAAAATTCATATAATTCATTCCACTTCTTACGTATCTTAAAAAAAAAACACTTCGTCACCACATTTTAAAAACACCCAGCGCCATCTTTCGCATACCTCTAGAACTAAATAGGGTTAGCTATCATTCCACTTCTTACGTATTTTAAAAAACACATCGTTACCATGTTTGAAAAAACACCCAGCGCCATCTATCGCATACCTCAAGAACTAAATAGCGTAAGCTATCATTCCACTTCTTATGTATTTTAAAAAACACATCGTTACCATGTTTTAAAAAACACCCAGCGCCATCTATCGCATACCTCAAGAACTAAATAACGTAACTAATACTTATACAAATTAGTAATTCGTTGACTTTAGTGATTTCAGGATAAGTAGATGTTAAAAAAATAATTTAGACGATAAAACAAATTGTATTAAACGACACACAGCGTCATCGACAATCCATTCATCAAGCTTTTTGTTTTTCCTCGGGATATTACCTTTTTTTCCAGGATAAAAAGTACCCTATTATTTAATCCGGACTTTTATCTTAACGTCTACATAATTTCAAAGCAATCGGTTCAGTAGTTACGGCGTGAAAGCGGAACAAACAAACAAACTCACTTTCCGATTTATAATATTAGTAAGGATTATGATAATACTCAGTATTTTTCCCTTTTTTATCCAGTTTAACCACTTTAATAATTAAAGTTTGATGCTTAAATCTATATAAATAAAAAATAAAATTAGTACGCATTAGCAAGCAAGGAACAAATATGTTTTAGGTCTTTTTTGTATTAAATTATGCGTTGTGCGTTAACAAATGTCATAACTCACAATTCAAACGATTTTTATGCTAGTATCTTTTACGTGTTATTATTTATGGTCTTAGAAAAATAACGCCTACTACATAAAATTTTTGTAGGAAATTTTAACGGTATAAATATTTTTTTTACATATAGTTTTAAATATTTGGAAGAGTTAATTTTCTTTCAATCGAAAAAACTTTTGGGATGTCTGGAGGAAAATATAAAATAAATTAATTACTTTTCACGTATCTTTTTTCGACAGAAATAGTTCTGTGATCGATCAGCTTAGCGCAGGTGCAGATAAAACTAATAGATTTTATTAACAAGTATTTAAAATTCATTCATAAACACATGTGGTAATTATTCGTTCGTAAATTCTGTTAAAACATATTAATTTATTTTTAAAACTTAATTGACCATAATGGTTCAATATGCGGAGTTAATGCCTAAAGTAGTTACATGCTACATTTTATGCAGTCACATTACTTTAAACAATAACTTTAGTAAATAATATTACCCTGTGATCTAAATCAGATAAACGAGGAAATACGACTAACCCACAATGATATTTAAAGGTAAACAAGAGAAAGAACATAGAGCCACTCCAATGTATCGTCCTTTTATTAGCCAAACTACGAGCACAACATTTGACGTTTTGTTATAACTTGATTTTATAAACTAACGCAAATTAATGTTATTGATACGATGCGCAGTTGATCTGCAGGTCCAACAAAGATAAAACGCAATAAAGTAGCATTACTAGTAAAGGCTGTCTATTACTAGTAAAGTAAACACAGCGTCGAACATTTATAAACACGTTCTATCGCATGAATATGATCTAGTCTTTTAAGCTTTTGTTTGTATAGTACCATTCGTAAAAACGGTCCATCACATATGCAAGTAACTGTTCTAGTTCATACTCACCTTAAGACTAGGGTACGGATAACAATGAAGGAAGCACGAATATGTTATAACTTATCAGAAATAAAAAGTAAGTAACTACAATCAATCATACAGTCCGCTGTGGATGAAAGTGCCTTCACTGACGCGAGGCACATCTGGGTCACGGTATTACGAAACTTACTCATATTTCAACAAAGATGGGGAACGATATACATACTCTTATGGATGGTTGAATTAACATCATTACCCCAAGGTACATAGCGAGCAATTTAAAAATTTGAACTTCACTTTCTCTATGAAAATAGTAATTACAGTAAAAACTTATCTTTACGTCTTTTTCTTTGTTTCTGTTTTTATGATGCCATTTATAGTCAGGTACAGGTAGAGGAGTGAGCGCAAAGGCTCACGAACCCTCCAACAGGTGCCAAAACGGTGGAGGCCCTAAGGCCGGTACTGAAGGAATGGTGCCAGGAGCAGAAGGGGCCAGTGACCTACCGGTCGGCCACTGAATGAGCCGACCCCATCGTGCCATGAACGCGGCGCTGCAGTGATAAGAGGGGACCTCTCTCTAACCGGCGCCGGCGTGACTTAGGCCATGCTGTCTACGAGAACGTCATCTCGCACGAGGCCGCCGAGCGGATCAGGGAGGAGGACCAAAACTCGGCCCTCATCCAGCGGGGGAGTGTAGGGAGGAGGAAACGGTGTTCTTCCCATCTCATCCCCACTTAATAAGATAGCGAAAAACAAGCGAGCGCAGCCTCCAGTGCCCAGCGAGACTACCGACGGCGTACATGTGGTCCTACCATCGACATTGCGCTTAGCCTCACACGTCGGGGGATTTCTAACATATCATATCCTCCGCACCTTCCTTTCTCGTCAAAATTTGAGGTTTTCACAAACTGCGTGTAACACTGATTTTTTTTTCTTTTTTGTCACTGCCGTTAATAATATTTTTTTAAAGACAGATTACCCGATCTGAGGCCGTACCATGATCTCTTAGAGCAATGCAAGTTCGATTGTCAAAATGAGACACCGCTATACGCAGTGTATAGTGGCATCTCTCTTCAACAATAGAACTTGAATCGCGATAACACGTGATGGTAGGCCCACTGGTAGCTATTTATAGATAGTACACAAAGTTATGGCTTCAACTTCTTAGCAAAATTACTTTAAACTTTATCTTTTTTAGGAAACCGAAGTAAAATATAACTTCAGAACACATGTATATGTCATGTAAGACCGTAAGTCGACCTACTCAGGACACCGATGCCAAGCTCACCCGACCGTACATCTCAGATGTGTGATTATACTACATATTTTTGCTATTATAAAATTTACTTTATATGTATATGTACAATGTACATATGTGAGTGTATAAATGTAATTGTAGGTGAAATTTTTGTGCTGATCAGGTTTTGTTGATTAACTTAAGTAGTAGTATAAAATGTTAATATTAGTACTAATTTCGTAATCATGTAACTGTATAATAACACTGAATTTTTTTTCAACATGAATGATTTGGTTATCTAGCTTGTTTGCATATATTGTTTCACTACATCGACCAGTGTTTAAAGAACTAGACAGTATACAGTCCCGTTCCTGACACGTTCAATAATTGTTGGTTATTAAGTACGGTGGCACTAACTTGCCGCAACACAATTTTAAAAATTAGTGCGGAGGGTAATCTTGACATTGTTTTCTTACTGATAGCCCTTTTACATTAAGTCTGTGTGAAAAGAAATTGTTAATTATGTGATTTTATTTATAACAAATACTATAACGAGAAACTTTAACCTACATAATATTGTAAACAATTTACTAAATAATAAAGTGTAAAATGTGTCATCTTTATGGTCTTTACACCATCTGTTATATATATTTTTCTCTTGATTTATTGTCTAATAGAATTAGGATGTAAAACCTTTTTTGGCAAATAAACATGTTATTATTATTATAGAAGTGTGATAAGAGTAGCTCATGAACAGCTTAAAACAACAAGTCACCAGTTGTGGCTGAGGACGGAATAACAACAGAACTGCTGAGAATTAGTAACAAACCGATATTAAGATTTCTCAGATGTTGTTGCATACAATCATATTCCACCGAATACGTGGCACTTGAGCACTAGTAACATTAAAGAGCAATTTTAAGAAAGAAGAGAAAGCCTTACTGTAGAATTAAAGGCCTATGATACGCATAAGTAACATATACAAGTTGGTCTCCTGGGTCATTACGAATAGTCTTAAAGAATTTTAGCCTCTCAAACAGAATGAATTCCATAAAGTTTTTATTATGATAGATCATATACGCTCCACCAGCTTATATAAAAACAGAGGAGTATAATAGTCCTCATTGTCCAGCGTTTTTGGACTATAAGTAAGCCTCTGATACGATAGTTTATCGAAGTATTGTAATGTTTCTATAAAGAACCACTATGTCAGTACGACTACTGGATCAGAAAACGAAACCATTTCATTGCAGCGTAGTGTGACACAGGAAGACGAAATTTTTTGTTTCATACGTACTTGGATACAAAATCAATGGCGAATATATCCTTCAACCGGTGTTATAGTTATACTGGCAGAGTCGGTGCAGGATCTAAGTACCGTACTCAGCGATCTCTATAGAATTTACCAACAGATAGTTATAAAAATAAACATAAAAAAGACAAAGATAATGTCACTAGGACGTTATCTCACCCTCGCCATCGCGGACCCATATCGGGGATTATTACAACGATACAGGTGAAGATTTTGACGAATTTGTTTACTTAGGACAAATAGTCGGTTTCTTTTTATTTTGAATGGGTTTGCTCTGGGGCCAAGACAGGATCCACGGTGGAACGAGCTAACCCAAAAGGTACCTATCCACCCGTTTAGGTAAGTTCAACTTCAACAACGAGATAGTACCACGAATTTGTCGGTTGGTGGCATTAAATGTTTGCGCGTCAGTTTTTGTTCTAAATACCTCAAAGACAGAAGCTAAGACCATCGAGCAATGTTTGTTGCCAGTGATGAAAAAAAATCTTAATTTTGGTCTCTTAAGCGGCTCAGAGTCACCCAGTATGCTATGGCGAAAGATATGCATAGCATGATGTTCCCTTATGATAAAATCCGTACTAACGACAACCGCAAGAGAACCATACCTACTGAGAAGCATTTCGAGTCGCTAAGCTAAAATGACAACGGGTAGGCCACATCGCTCGCAGAACTGATGATCGTTGAGGTAGAAAGATTCTCGAATGGCGACCACAAACAGAACGACGCAGCGTGGGAAGTGCTTCCTAAAACTTGGTCCGCACGACGCCGGCCTGGTGTAGGTTGAGGGAAGCCGATAACTGCAAATCGCTAACAACCGCACCCTGTGGCACTATAAAGGTAAAGTCTTGTTACCGTCAAGAATCACCTTAAAAACTTAGATAACCACACATTAATAGGGTTACGAAGACAGCGCGTCTTTCACAAAGGATATTTCCTTGGAATTAGGCGTTTAAATTTAAGGGTACAGCGGAAAAATCGAATTCTAAAGGAATGTTATTAGAGTGAGTGTCGACACACTGGTAGTTGGAGGCCGAGGACTTCAGGCTAGTAGGTTATAAAAACGTAACGTTTTTTTGCCTTATTGATAGTATTTTCGCGTGATGCCGATTACTGGCAAGATAATTTGACCCGTCCATTTTTCAGATATGGTCTTATACAAAAAAATCGTTATTATAATACAATAATAGCTTTACTTTCCGTTGAGGAACATTTTACATCTTGTATACATTTAGTTATACAAGATGTAAAAAGATCATAGTCGAGGGTCGATTGGCTAACCAATAAGTGAAAAACACGAGAAGATAAATCAAGCTTTCACAGTCAAAGGATGTATTCAAAATATTTATGAGAGACATATTTCATGCAGATACCGCGCCCTGCACACAGCGGCACACCAATGTTAATGAGAAATAAATAGCTTCATCGAATATTTGTCAACACAAAGGTATCATTCGAACATTTTTGAGCTCAGCCGTTGGTTATTAAATATAAGTACATATGTTAATGTAAGAATCCACACATATGCATAATTTATAATGCATTTATTTTGTATCACGATATCTTTTTAACTGGAAGTTGTATCGGTTATAATTAAACTTGATTTTAATTATAAGGATATTTTGTTTTCTATATTTATTATTTATTCGTAATTGATTTTCAAAATAATAGCTAATATTTATTTATTGTTGTCATGTATTTTAGTAATTGACTAGCAAAACATTTAATGTTACTTCCTTTTTAATAATAATGATAGGTTCGTGTGTCGATAAAATGTCATGTAACAACTATATGAGAATGTATAAAAATATGCAGCTGAGCTACAAACGGGCAGTTTTTATTTGTGATTTTGTATGAAGAAGTCCATTAAACGGATACTGTGCAAAAATCTTGTTTCCATCGTACAAACCCAACCGAATAGTTTATATTAATTACCTTCTAAAAGAATCTCAAATATAAACGTTCTCCAAGTTATGCATATATAAGCACTTTTCCCTCCAAAAAATGAGCAACCAAAAATGACAAAGCATTTCCAACTTTAAGTTCAAAATATGCTAAGAGTTAAAAAACAATTTAATCTCGTTTCCATAACCTACCATATACTTTGTCCAATGAAGGATGATACTTATTGTTATGTTATTATATGGTTGTGCGGGCGATTTAAAATTGGTGGACTGTATTGCGGTATGAGAAAATTAATGTCAACAACAAATATGAGAGGAAGATAAATGGGGCACGGTACCTTGATCACCACGTGGTGTGAGATGCTGGACGCTGTCGGAGACGTCCCTGGGCTTTGCTGTTCCTTATTGTTAAGCATACGAAGACCCCGTCACATGACAGCAATCGCGGTTGATTTGCTGTCTTTTTTGAACAGTTTTATTGCTTTGTGTGTTTTTCGAAATTTAAATGGGACCATTAAGGAATAACCCCTGTTTAAACAATTTTTTTTTAATCCGTCTAATATGTCGAAGTTATGCCCGATACATAAGAAAATAAACATCCGAATAGATAACTTCCTCCTTTTTGAAGTCAGTTAATGATTAACAATATTTAAATTTCTTTTAATAATTAGTATTTTATATTTGGAAACCCTTCTATTAAAACTATAGAAGTTTCATACGAACTGCTACCCTGTTTTACCCCCTTAGGGATTGAATTTAGCACAATCCCGTCTTTGTGAGCACCTACAACCTAAAGAACTCACTCCTAGAACTTGTTGTTTCTTAGATTTCTTGATGAGTGAGTGAGAGTCCTTTTGCTTTCATATATATTATATAGATGCCGTGTGCCTACAGCAAAGCCTGTTCTGAAATACGGATCTTACAAGAATGCTCATATGGATAAAGCATGTACTATAAGTTCCTTACGTTATTCGAACTGAAAACAATGTACCTTGATGTATAAATACTGAATAAGAGTCAAGGAGTAAGTAAAAGCTTTTACCATTCACAATTAGAATCTTGGGTCATAAAAACCTAAACTGGGCATTATTTTAGTAACTGTACATACATTGACTCGTTTCCAAGACGTGCCGCAAAAAAATCAGCTCATGGCGTAACCTGTTTCATCTCAGTGTAACTGAGTTCACCATAGTACATACTATGTAAACCTATTAAATTCCAAATAACCCCACTTGTTATTATTTGCGTCTCGTTTGATGATGTTACCTTTATTTACATACGTTACCTTACATATAATATTTTGTCTGGTCTAGGTACCTACAAGTTGTATTTCATAAGCTTATTTATCAAGTTTATCTAAGTAGGACTAACTTATAATTAACACATTTCAGTTTATTTTTTTTTTCTTATGTGGATTGTAAAAAAGCTTTTATTTTATGTGCTTACAATAATAATAAAAAAATTGACGCATTTCCTTATGCAAAACTGTACATTGAAAAATCTAATACGAAATAATGAAAAGCGTGACCCGACTTAAATAAACTGCTTATTATAATGTTTTTGCTAACATTCCAAAAAAAACCGACCAAGTGCGAGTCGGACTCGCGCACTGAGGGTTCCGTACAAACCTGTAGGTATATAAGTAAAAGTTCACCCATCACGACAATCGAGTCATAGTTATGGTATTTTTATTGCAAACTGAAGATATAACAAAAAATTTAAGGTTTTCGGAATTTTTCCTTTATATGTGCTGTTAAACATTGCTTCATGCCAAATTTCAAGATTCTAGATCGACTGGAAGTACCCTTTAGGTTTGATTCCCTCGCGAGTAGTTGCGAGTTCGAAAATATGCGGCTTAAATTGTTATTTCTTTTGATTGCGTTGACATAAAAGTTTGATTTTGTTACAGCTCAAAGGTATGATAGACCTGAGTATTTGATATGAACTTTAATATTTCCAAAAATATTTTTTATTATATGATGTAACTAAAAATTTACGGTTTTTGCAATTTTTCCTTTATCTGTACTATAAGACGTTACTTTGTACCAAATTTCAAGGTTCTAAGTCTACGAGAAGTACCCTGTAGGTTATGATTCCCGTGCGAGTTTCGAAAATTTGCGGAAATTTGCGGCATAAACGTCTGTATCTTTTGATTGCTTTGTCGTAAACTACCGTCAATTACATCATACTTTATTATTGTGTCAACGATAGCTCGATCGATTTTTTTAACAGCAGACATTAAAAAAACCATATAAAACGATAAATTGTTAAAAATTGTTTGCGTGCAATATATTCAATGCAATATTGTATCAGTAATGAATTGGATTTGATTTTATAAGTACCTACTCATGTATGGCGATTAGTGGTAAGTAAGAAATAGAAACAATTAATTAAATCTCATTAATACTAGGGTCTTAAACTCGTAAAAAGGATTTATGATTTTAACGTTTCTTTATTGAACATAATAATAAATTGACAACAAAAATTTAATAATAAATGTACGTATGCCCAAACAATTTACTCAGTACACATCGTTAATATTACCGCCTGTGCCGTTACTTCGAGAATAACGGTTTACGTTGCTACCTACGCTTATCCGCAACACAAAGTCAAATATAACAATATTCAAACATAAACAACACAAGGAAAGGCTTTATAATTTGTTTGAGAAATCACTATACGCAATAAAGCGCGTGAGTGCTGAAAATATATGAAATGTGCTTAAAAACTATTTAAATAGAAATAGAAGGATAGAAATAAGTCAAATAGGTACTGACAGACAAAATCAAAACGAATTGAAAATATATGAAATGTGCTTAAAAACTATTTAAATAGAAATAGAAGGATAGAAATAAGTCAAATAGGTACTGACAGACAAAATCAAAACGAATTGGCGCAGCTTTGACGCAGCCTGGTTTACCATATACCTATCAGGAATGGTTCTAAGATCTCAGGATTATAAACTCTTCTCAGGATTGAATGAATTGAAAATTCAACAGTCATAAAATATAGCTCTTGCATTTTTTTTGTCTTATTGCCAAGTTAGGCTTAGGAGTTTGTTTTTTTCACAGTTCCAAGGGAACAGTAGGCCTGAGTATTGGATATAAATTTTAGTTTGACACCTCCACGCGTTCCTGAGAAAAACGGTCTTGACAGACAGACGGACGGACGGACGAACGGACAACAAAGTGATCCTATAAGGGTTCCGTTTTGTCCTTTTGAGGTACGGAACCCTAAAAATGACTTAAACTGTTACAATAGCAGCCCAAAGAGTAAAATAAATTCGGGAATAAGTTTATAAAATTAAATCGAAAGGCAAGCGGTATATAATACCTATATCTCTAGCTATAAAAATTTTCTTTTTTGTAATAAAATGTTACTGACAATTTTACTTATTTTCCATGTTAGTAGCAATTGAATATAAATGATTTTCTTAAACTCTGGTCCTTACATATAATCAGAAAAACGGAAAAATAACTTTCATAATTCAGGTCAAGACAAAAGTTAAAAACAGAGGCACAATGCAATATAACAAAAATCATAAAATTTTAAATAAAATACCAATTTATTATTTCTGTTTAGTATCTAAAAAGTAGATCTTTATCCCGTGCGAAATTCTCTGCACCCTTTTGCTAACAACAACAGAATGAATAAAAATAAATCTTACTGTAAAAGAAGAATTGAAAAGATATCACGAAGGAAAGGAACTATAAGCTTCAGAAGGTTTGTTTAAGAGAAAGTCCTGAAGGCAATCACTCCAAAGAACAATTTTCCTTTGTCACGACTAAGAACCGGCAGTCAACGGCGATGTGATTTCAAGCTCGGTTAGCCACACATGTCTCAGGAAATGTCGGCTCTGATGCAATGATATATTGCTACAGTGGCACCGCTTCTGAACTTAGTACTCATTTTAATATCGCTTTTAGCAAAGATTCTAATTTACGGAGCATATTGTTCTGAGTAGCTACATTTTACAAGGATTGAGGCCATGTTAGCATTTGAAACATAGCCAAAAAAAATTAATTTCGTTCTGTGTTACACATTTACTGCTAGATTTTTTTTTTTTAGAATTTACTAGCTGACCCGGTAACGCGTTGCTATGGTAACGTTAATTGATACAATGGAAAAAGAGCAGACAGACAAACACACAAACAACAAATTTATGTTTTTAGAGTATATACTATCTGACCCGGTAACGCATAGCTATGGTAACGCGTTGCTATGGTAACACGTTACCATGGTAACGTTAATTTGATACAATGGAAAAAGAGCGGACAGACAAACACACTAACAACAAATTTGTGTTTTTAGATTATAGATTAGTGGAAAAAATTCATCGTATCTCAGGAGTTAGCCGGGACTCGAACCCACAACCTATTGCTATTCGGGCCAGTGCTCTTCCATATAATCTATCAAGACTATACAGCCCCAGGAAATAAATAATAATAAATATAAATAATATAAGACAATATCATATATATTGTTCTGACCGCAAGTTAAGTAACGTAAGCACTTGTGTTATGGAATTCAGGAACAATGACGATATCACAACACCCAGACCCGAGCCAATGTACAAAAGTTCGTTTTCTACATGGCCTACATGACCTGGCCGAG
This sequence comes from Calamotropha paludella, assembly GCA_927399485.1. Lineage (NCBI taxonomy): Eukaryota > Metazoa > Arthropoda > Insecta > Lepidoptera > Crambidae > Calamotropha > Calamotropha paludella. Next base: position 13,524,518 of record OV656809.1, read on the forward strand.
GAGCAACCCGGGACCTCGGAGTGACTTAACCATAAATACCGGTATGAGAGCCACTCCAGCACGGAGGTCGTCAATATTTGATAAGTGACTTAGTTACTTAAATAATTAACATTTTTCTTTATAAAAAAAATAATCTCCGTATTGAATGAATTCAATAGTCATAAAATGTAGCTTTTTCATGTTTAAGACTTATGTCTAAGTCGGTGCAATTATTTTATTTTGTGTTAAAGAAAGAATGCGTTATTAAGAATGCCTTTAATACAATATTAACATTCATATTGACGTACATTTCATACAATATTAACGTTCATTTGACGACCGTTTGGTGCAACGGCAGCGATCCTGCCTTTCGCACCGACGGTCCTGGGTTCAAATCCCGGAAGGGGCAGCTGTTTGTATGATGAATACGAGCATTTGTACCTGAGTCATGGGTGTTTTTATATATTTCTATGAATATTACATATTTATGTATCATATATGTATGTCTATCCGTTACCCTAGTATCCATAACAAAAGCCTTACAGTGCTTACTTTGGGCTAGGCTAATTGGTGTTATTGTAAGAAATATTTATTTATTTATATTAACCTGTCGTGGTAAATTATATGCCTGTGTTTCGAGTGTGGTCCACATCCGTTATTTGAACGGAACCGTAGTATCTACCTACCTATATACGAACTCCGTCCGCTTAGTTCAAAGTTGGCATCCCATTGCGGTGACCTTGCTTGCTTGCTTTCGTTCGGTTTTAATAAAAACAGAGTTTTATCTACTCTAAAATTTTCAATCGAATTGTGAACTTCGTCGTGTCGTAAACTACCGTCAATTACATCATACTTAATTATTGTGTCAACGATAGCTCGATCGATTTTTTTAACAGCAGACATTAAAAACACTATATAAAACTATAAATTGTTAAAATAGTTTGCGTGCAATATATTTAATTCAATATTCTATCACTCATGTATGGCGATTGGTGTTAAGAAAGAAATAGCAATAATAAGAAAGTAGTAGGGATTCGTGGGTTCTGGCGCACTTCCCCCCAACCCAGACCCCTCTCCTCCCTTCCCTTTGGTATCCTCCAAACTCGATCCGACCAGCGTCACCGCCTAAAAAAAAAAAAAAAAAAAAAAGGTAAGTGGGTCCCAGCTTCGTATCTCTTACCGTTTCCGAGATACGTTTTTGCTGAACTCATTCCTACTTGATTAACTAATGAACCCCTGTTAATGACACCTCGACGCTAATGACACACTCGACTTAAGGCCTTAATGACATGATTCTAATCACCTTCCCCGATGCTTCTCATTAACATATCGTTCATGGCTAATTGTTTTTTAGCAATGCTATGTACTCTGTACCTAAATAATAAAAATAATTTATCATGGAAATTATTTCCAAATTTGGAATCTGCTCTTCATCGGTCATTCTCGTGGTACATTTACTATTATTTCATGCTCCTAAACTTATCAACTACGTATGAAAAATATGTTTAAAATTATGTTTTATTATTACAAGTAAAAACACCATATTTCTTTGTCTTAAACGTATACTCATTCAATATTGAAATGCTTTATCAACTACCTGTTACCGCAGTCCATGGTCGAGGACAATGAATTTGTACCATTTTTCACCCCATGCATTCAACATCAAAGCAGTACAGATAATGAATTCGAGATCGATGGGTTGAGAATGATGGTTAATTGCACCTTATGCGTGGAGGAAAGAAATAGTGGACGTTTGGTTGCTGGTTACTCACGCCCATCATCGCCGATTCCGATGGAAGCCGCACCAGTCAACCCCCTCTTGCGGGATTGGACCGCAGAGGAAGATGAAGAAATCAACGAAATTGTCGCCAATACCGATACCGACATGTGGAATAGGGAATATCGTATTCTCCAACAACCACTTCTCCAACTTTGTTTTAATAAATACGATGTTTGTAACATATATTAAAGAATTGTAAATTAATTAAAGCATTTTTCTCTTTTACTCATCTTATCTACAGGCTACATATTTGGTCATCACTTTGAAAATACGGGACCTTGTCTACACAATTGCAACAATAAAATCTTGGCGATGCATACTATTATTTCATGCACCTAAACTTATCAACTACGTATGACATTTCTCTTTGCTGTATTTCAACCAAGTTAAACGACATGAAACTTTTTAACTTATGTTTTATTATTACAAGTAGATACTCGTTACCATGCGAACACCATATTTCTTTGTCTCAAACGTTTACTCATTCAATATCGAAACGCTTTATCAACAATTTGAACTATTTGATTCCGCAATCGTAATGACTCGCCATTAACTTTCACTAATTTTGTTTTCAGAATCTTAATAACCTTGTTCATTATTTTATCAATTATTTGCTTCCAGTATCATGACAAGTTTTGTTTACTTGTATAACTACATTTTATCAATTATTGACAAACACATCTAATGATCTGAACTAGTATAAGAACAATCGCATCGTAGCATTTGCTAACAAAGTGCTATCCACTGCCATCGAAAACGTAGACTACTGCTCAAGTCAAGTCATGACAACCGATATGGATGTGAGTATTATTTATTATCTACATACTTTCATTATGCTTGTTTCTGATTTTGTGACTTGTTTGTCTAAACTATCAACCTTCAGTGTATTCCATAATGTTGACGTGTATTCATTGTTGTACTTACTATTCTTTGTATTCATTGTTATAGCTTACATCATGATCAGAGCTAGACAGATCAAGAGGTACCTTATTTTGAACGATTGCATATTTGAATATAAGCCACTGAGTAACATCGTTAAAAAGTATCATGACTAACGATACTATCATAGTGGATGTGCAAGGCTTTAAAAATGAAAAAAATGAATTTATATTAAAAGAATTAGTTATCGGCACAAAAGAGCACAGTCAAATATTTCTAATAAAACCACCATACCCATTCTCTACTCTGACTCTGGAAGAAAAGAAACGTGTCAAGTGGATAGAAAGAAATAGAGGATACCTTTGGAGTGAGGGGCACATTGATTACATAGAATTTAGAAGACTCATTAAGTCCTACTGTGATAAGCGGGGCATCATAGTGAAAGGTAGAGAAAAAGTTGATTGGGTGCGAGAATTATGTGGACACGAAAACGTTTTTGATATAAGTGATAAAGGTATACCTAATTTAGAAACTTTAAGTGAACTCTATTGTAAAGACATATCTACATATAATTGTTTTAACCATACGAAATATTGTGCATTAAGAAATGTTATATGTATTAGAAAATGGATTATAAAAAATAATATATCATTGTATTGACTATTAATAAATAACTGTTTTAATTTATGACCTTTGTTAACATTTACTTGTTTTTATTAATTTCAAGGGTTTTTAAAATAAAGACCAAAATAAATTTAAACATATTTATTACACAAACTTAAAACAGGTCACAAGTAAGTACATCATTTATAATCAAATCAATATAAAAGACTAGATATTATTGACATTGTTCAAATTGTAAAGTTAGTAATTTTGAATACAAACTTGAACATTTTTCAAAAATTTGACACAAATCCTGTTTTTCCACTGCCACTAGGCCCAGCCTCTATACAAGTTAATAGATTGTTAAAATGAATCATTGTTACATCTTACTATAAGAACGATTAATTGGGCAGTGCATAAGAAAGGAAAGCCGACTACAATTTACAATTATAATAAGAAAGATATAATTAGTAGGCAAATACATACAAAATTACATTGGTAATAAGATCATTTTTGATACACAATTTCTTTATAAATTAATAAAATACATATATTACGAGCGACCCGTCTCGACTTCGCACGGGATGACGAAATACTTTAAATTTTTTCTAGCATTAAATATAGCCTATGTTACTCAGGGAGAATGTAGCTTTCCAACGGTGAAAGAATTTTTCAAATCCGCTTAGTAGTTTTTGAGTTTATTCATTGCAAACATACAAAATACAAAAATACAAATCTTTCCTCTTTATAATATTAGTGTAGATGTAGATAGAAGTCACAAAGATTATTCATAATTATATGTGAAACACTAAAAAACTGAAATAACACAACATTAAAAACATGCATAAAAGACAAATCTTACATATTTTTATTACAGATATTAAAACTACTTACAATAAAAAGAATACTATAAATAAAAAAACACATTGCTAATTAAATCATGCTATTTACTTAAACACAAAAAAATTAACATTTTCTTAAACTATAATGACCCCAAGATGATATGTAACAAATTAGGATATTTTTGTGTGAATATCACATGTTTGATTGATCAAAAACGTTGCATATTGGAAATCAAAAAAAAATTTTTTTCAGTAAACAATTCTTATAATCGTCCATAGTATATTTTTTTGTTGTTATTTATTGACAACTTTAGCCTTAGCCATAACTTTGTAATAACACAACATTAAAAACATGCATAAAACACAAATCTTACATATTTTTATTACAGATATTAAAACTACTTACAATAAAAAGAATACTATAAATAAAAAAAACACATTGCTAATTAAATCATGCTATTTACTTAAACACAAAAAAATTAACATTTTCTTAAACTATATTGACCCCAAGCTAAAGTGTCTGTTGAGTTAGGTAAAAGGCATCGTTTTGTATCCATTATAAGATAAACCAACTTTGGATATTTTTGTGTGAATATCACATGTTTGATTGATCAAAAACGATGCATATTGGAAATCAAAACATTTTTTTTTTTCAGTAAACAATTCTTATAATCCTAACCTAACCTAACCTAACCTAACCTAATTTAGAAACTTTAAGTGAACTCTATTGTAAAGACATATCACAAATCTTACATATTTTTATTACAGATATTAAAACTACTTACAATAAAAAGAATACAATAAATAAAAAAACACATTGCTAATTAAATCATGCTACTTACTTAAACACAAAAAATTTAACATTTTCTTAAACTATAATGACCCCAAGATGATATGTAACAAATTAGGATATTTTTGTGTGAATATCACATGTTTGATTGATCAAAAACGATGCATATTAGAAATCAACCTAACCTAACCTAACCTAACCTAATTTAGAAACTTTAAGTGAACTCTATTGTAAAGACATATCACAAATCTTACATATTTTTATTACAGATATTAAAACTACTTACAATAAAAAGAATACAATAAATAAAAAAACACATTGCTAATTAAATCATGCTACTTACTTAAACACAAAAAATTTAACATTTTCTTAAACTATAATGACCCCAAGATGATATGTAACAAATTAGGATATTTTTGTGTGAATATCACATGTTTGATTGATCAAAAACGATGCATATTAGAAATCAACCTAACCTAACCTTTTTTTTTTTTTTTTTTACGACGAGAAATGCGCCTTATGCATACTCCACCACTGACGGCGGTGGAGTTATGTGGGGCTCTCCTTCGGACACCCACCCGATGACGGCGAATCAACCAGTGGGTGCCCGAAGGCATACCCACTAAAACTCGTCGGTGTGCTCTCTCTGCCGGTGTTTGACGGTCTGGGTTCCGTATTCGAACTCTACCATGCCGTCCCGGCAGACCCAATTTTTGGGTCCCCTCTAGTATTCCGAGAGATGCCTGCGCACACTTAGGCATCTCTCCAGTCGGGCGAGGCTTTTCAGTGCAGACGAGGATTGTCTATCCCCATCCGCAGACCTCGTTAGGGGGGTAGTAGACGGACGAACCGCCGTCTCCGCCCTCCTGGTCGTCTGCGCCTTCGCGGGTCCGAGTGGAGATCATCCTCCCGGATGCGCTCTGTGGCCTCCTTCTGCGATATGACATCTTCGCAGAAGGTGACCATGGCCTCCCAAGCCCTGTCGCTGCCCAGCATTGCCTTGACTACGCTGGGCAGGGAGAGGTCTGTTCCTACTTCAGCTACTAAGGTGCGACGTTGACGACTCCAAGCACCGCACACCTCAAGCGTGTGCTGCGCTGAGTCTTCGGCAGCGCCACATTCGTGACACATAGGGGTAGGCTCTCTTTGAATCCGGTGTAAGTAGTCACCGAAACAACCATGCCCCGTTAAAATCTGGACCAGACGGAAGGTAAGAGATCCATGCCGACGTGACATCCATTGATGTAATACCGGTAGTATGGCGTGGATGGTGCGAGTGCCATATCTCTGGGACCGTAGTTCCTCCTCCCACAGTTCCATGACGACGTCCTGCTCATCGCGCCTTGCCATTTCGATTTCTTCTTGTGCCAGGGGTTCTCCTCGAGCTCTTGCCTCAGCTCTGTACTTATAGACCTCTGAGAGTACTCCCGCCTCTAACTCCCAGGGCGGGGTGCCTGCCAATATAAAAGCCGCAGCTGCGGATACTGTACGATACCCTCGTATGGCCCTCAGTGCCATAGTGCGCTGAGGACTTCGCAGGAGCGCACGAGTCTTAGGATAAAGTGCCTCAAACCATACTGGAGCCCCATAGAGGGCCATACTTCGAATGACCATTGTGTATAGTCGACGACAACTGACGTCTGGACCACCTATATTCGGTAACAAACTACCAAGTGCCGACGCAGTGTTGACAAGTCGTGGGGCCAACTGTTCGAAATGTTGGAGGAAGCTCCAACGGCTGTCGAGTGTGAGACCCAGATAGGTCATAGTGGGCTTCACAAGTATCCTTACGCCGTTCACCAAGACGTGCGAGTTAGAGGGTGGCCCTCTGCGAGGCCCGTGAAAAAGAGTGGCTTGCGTTTTATTGAGAGCCACTTCCAAACCTAGGAGCCGAATTCTGTCTACTACTAATGTCACACCGACAGTCGCCAATCGTGCTGTATCTTCGTAGCTGCTACCCTGAACAGAGATAAGGGTGTCATCCGCGTAGCAGGTGACCCTGACACCGGGTGGCAGTGGCCCTCGTAGCACCCAGTTGTAACCAAGGTTCCACAGAAGCGGCCCAAGAACCGACCCCTGTGGAACTCCGCAGCTCATATCCCGGACGCACATGTTTCCCCCCGGTCCGAGGTACTTGATTTTCCTACCAGTAAGGTAGTTTTCCACCACTTTCCGGAGATATAAAGGCACCTTATGGTATTTGAGAGCCTCTATAATAGTCTCGAAGGGGAGGGTGTTGAAAGCATTGGAGATGTCTAGAGACACCGCCAACACCCTATCCCATTTTTCGATTGCCTCCTCACAAGTTTTCCTGAGCTCCTGTAGTGCATCTATAGTAGATCTTCCGACTCTGAAGCCAAACTGGTGGTCCGAAAGATCCGGGCCAACCGTTGACAGATGCAGAATGATACGGGCAGCGAGTATGCGCTCGAAAAGTTTACCCGTCTCGTCGAGCAACACTATAGGACGAAAGGCCGAGGGGGAGTCCGCAGGACGTCCGTCTTTTTTAAGCAAGCAAAGCTTGCCTTCCTTCCATTGGCTTGGAAACCTTCCAGACTCAAGACACGCACTGAATAAGTTGCAAAGTCGACCTCCTAGATGCTTAGCCGCAACGACCAGGGCGCATCCGGGAACGCCGTCAGGGCCAGGGGCCTTCTTTTTCCCTCGAAGACGGTGTAATGCTGCATCTAATTCGTCATCCGTGACAGGAGGAATAGACGCTACAGCTTCTTGCTCTCTGGAAGGTGGAACCATTGCGGGGGGTGTAAAAGCCCCTCTAGTAGGGAAGAGTCCTACAACCACCTCTTGGAGCAATTCAGGCTGGAAGGTTTCCGTTGGGGGAGCTCTTTGTCCCATCTTGTTACGGACTCTTTGGTATGGTCTTCCCCATGGGTCCCGGTCGAGGTCCCGAAGAAACTCCTCTCTGGCCCTGGCCTTGGCTTCCCCAATCGCTTTTTGGAGTGCTTTTTTGGCTTCTTTGTAGGCATTGTAGAGAAGCTCCTCCTCAGCTTCTGTATGCCTACGACGGCGACATCTTTTATGGGCGCGGCGCGCTCTATTGCATGAGACTCGAAGGGAAGCGATTTCCGCAGACCACCAGTATACCTGCTTCCTCTTTGGTGGAGTGCCTCGAGACCGGGGCATAGCGGCATCGCATACGGCTGTCATGTCCTCCCTGATCTTCTCAGCCTGTTCATCTACGTTCATCTGATGGTCTGATTCGATAGAATTCCAGCTCGCTACGATTGCCGCTTCTTCCGCTAATTGTCGATCGAACTTGGAGAGAGCCCATCTTGGGAATCGTTCTGCTCTTATCCCTTCTGAAGCGTGGCGCATGTTTGTCGTGTTGACAACCTTAAAGCTTATATAGAGGTGGTCTGATAGGGTCTCCTCCATCTTTAAGACACGCCAACCGGATATTCGCGAAGCAATGGTAGGAGTCGCGAAGGTTATATCGATAAGGGATGACCCGTTCCTTCTCACACACGTGGGAACGGTGCCTCGGTTAGCCACTTGCAAGCCAGTTGAAGCCACCCAATCAGACACAGCATCACCCTTGTCATCAGTGAGACGGGAACCCCATGCCTCAGACTTGGCGTTAAGGTCACCCATTACAATTACTTGTGCGGGGGCAAGTCTTCTCACTACTAGGCCGACGATGTTGATAAATGCCTCGAGTTCGTCTAGTCTGGTGTTCGGAGAGAAGTAAACCCCTACTATCGCTATGTGCCCCCAAGTAGCAGCTACATATCCAAGTCCCCTTTCTTTTACGACCAATGGAAATTTCGAGGCGTCTCGTGTAAATATTGCGACGGAACCGACGAGATCCCCGGCCCAGTTAGATTGGGAGGGCACGAAATAAGGTTCCGCGACAACAGCAACGTCAATATCCCGCTCCACCAGGGATTGTGCGAGGAGATCTTGGGACTTGGTGCAGTGGTTTATGTTAGCTTGTAGGAAATTAGAATATTGAGACCTATCCATCGAGAGCTAACATATCGACTTCCTCGGGCGTGTTACGATCCACTGTAGGAGCGCTTGATCCAGTCCTTGATCCCTGCCTTGGTTTCATGTGGGGTGGGTTACACTTTTTACCCCCCATCCTATGTCCAGCTGGGAGACGCGCATCCGCGCAAACCGAACAGTGGAAATCAGCTTTGCAGTTAATAGCCATATGGTCTGGCTTGCTACACCGGTGACACAGCTTACTGCGGTCTGTTTCTGCTGGACATCGTTGGCTGGTGTGGCCAATGCCCATACACCTGAAGCAACGCATGGGCATAGGGTCAAGAGTACGTACCCGGGCCGAGCTCCTACCTACTAGCAGCCTGCCTGCTTCCACAATCTTTTTTGCCGCGGTCACAGGGCATTTTGCGAGAACTGAACCCGCCCCACCCAACCCGAAACGAATTTCCCCGACCTTAACTTGGTCAGACGGACAACATCCCTTCTCCGCTATTGATTCAATAACGTCTGCTTTGTCTACGGAGTCGTCAAGCCCCGTTAAACGTAGGTCCACGCATCTTGTCGGCCGAGCAACCTTGGCCACATCGCAGAGCACCTCTTGTAGCTTCGCAGCCAGCGCGTCTGCTTTATCACCGTTATTGGAGCCGGGGATTGTAAGTATCCTAGCTCCAGTAGCTGCTTGTTTGCAACGCACCCCATCCAGCCCAAAATCTTTCAGTTGGAGCACTGTTCTGGCTTTCCCTAGAATTTGAGCATAAGAAGCGCCTTTCTCTACCGCCTCCGGCTGTAGTGTCAATACGATTGCTGCCGAACGTGGAGGTGTTAGTTTGGCCTTCGTCTTGGACTTCTTCTTCTTCGCTTTTTTGGCCTGAGGCCCCGGAGCCGCTGAAGCATTTGCTCTCTGTGAGCCAGCGGCAGAGGCAGCTTTTTTGTTCTTCTTATTTTTCTTTTTCCTGCTTAAGGCCTCTGTCCAACCTTCCTCAGCAGCCACTTCTGCAGGCACCGTTGGAGCAGCAGCTGCAAGCGAGCGAGCTGTGGTCATAGGTTTAGAGGCCCCAACTGTTCTAGAAGTAGAAGAGCCAGCTGTGGGAGCCGTTGTTTTTGGCACTGGTCTTGGGGTCGGAGCCGCCGCCTCTTTCCTCTTTTTATCAGCTGCCAATGGCGGTCTCATAATTGGTTCCGGAGGTAGCCTCTTATCCATACTGGCAAGTCTGGTATTAACCATTTCTCCTATTGAAACGGTTAGGGAGCGTTTAAACTCTTCTAAATCGTTGACCGTCATGTGGACAGGCTCTTGCTCTGAAGGGAGAGTAGGAGGAGTCTCAAGGCGCACTTTGCGGCTTAGCTCAGAAAACGCCTTACGCATAGCTTTCATCTCACTTTGGAGGTTTTCGATCTGCTTGTGCAGTCTAAGGTTGTCCATCCGGAGTTTTCGTTTCTCTTCGTCTGGATCATCTGAGGTCATCGTCTCGATGATATCAATCAGGGCAAGCGTTGACTCCTTAAGAGCTTTTTGTGAGGTGCCCTTGAGGTGGCCAGACTTGTGGGCTACTTCCCTTATCGCCCTGATGTGTTTCATGGCTTGTTCTCGGGGAGATCCCGTGCCAGACTCTTCAGAGATCAGGAACTTGTCCTGTGGTCTACGTGGCCCCATCCTACCGTCGTAAGACCAGAATAAGGCCTCTTCTTGTAATCGCTCGGCTTCTGTGCTGATATCTTCTGCTGAGCGTCGTCGCACATCGTTTTTAGCCTGCGCCATGCTAAGAGAAGTGCTGGATCTTGAAATAGACTTTAGCTTACGACCTCTAGTAGCCGAGCCTATTTTAGCTCTTGATATCGAGCCATCACTGTCGTCCTGGTCAAAATTAGACGCCGATTCAAGTGGACGCTTTCTTCGCGCGCCTTTAGATCCGGTATCCTTACCTTTGGTGAAGGCCGAAACATCCTCTCCTTCATCCGCTGAGAACATCTCTAGCTCAATAGCATCGAGTCCAGCTCTGTTTATGATCGGACTCAGAGCTCTGTCCATCTCACCAGCTTCAACGTCATGTTCGGCTCTGTTTTTTCCCGGACTCAGAGCTTCGTCCCCAAGAAGTATCCTGGCAGTGGCATCCGCTACAGGGCACTTCTCCAATACGACAACAGGTTTTTTGTTTAAATTTATATTCGAATCCATTTTGAACCCACGAGTATGGGAGAACAAAGGACCACCAGGGCAGAGATCCCGATACCCTGGCTACCCTACTTACACCTGGGGGGTCGGGAGGTACCCCAGGGAGACCGCTAATGGGCTGACCGTTCTCCGCCAGCCACCTCAACGAGGCGCCCCGACACCGCGCATCCCAGTGCCAGGACTTTGAGGATTTTTATAGGGGTTTTCTCCCCGCGGCCCCCACCGAAGTGGCGGCCCCCGCTCCCGCACCACGTACGAGTTTACGGGTGGGCCGGAACCAGTCCTCGGACCGGAACACGCCCCCGACTTGCTCGCGTAGCGAGCTGGGCCCTAAGGCCCCCCTCTCGTAATTTTTTATAGAGGTTTTCTTCCTCGCGGCCCCCATCCCGAAGGATGACAGCCCCCGGTCCCGCACCATGTACGGGGTTACGGTATACCCCTGCTCGGCTGCCGTTACCCAGGATACCCGGGTCAGCCAACCGAGCTTCCCTCCCTGTTGTCGGATTATTAGCTGCCGTCGTATGCAATCCCCGAAGGAATTATATACGACGGCGTCCAGGATGCACCGGCCCGAACCCATTGTCGTTCCCACCGCACGTATGAAGTGAGACCTACAATGGGCCGGACACACGAGGAGGTTCTATCCGACCTTGCACCCCAACCTAACCTAACCTAACCTAACCTAACCTAATTTAGAAACTTTAAGTGAACTCTATTGTAAAGACATATCACAAATCTTACATATTTTTATTACAGATATTAAAACTACTTACAATAAAAAGAATACAATAAATAAAAAAACACATTGCTAATTAAATCATGCTACTTACTTAAACACAAAAAATTTAACATTTTCTTAAACTATAATGACCCCAAGATGATATGTAACAAATTAGGATAGTTTTGTGTGAATATCACATGTTTGATTGATCAAAAACGATGCATATTAGAAATCAACCTTTTTTTTTTTTTTTTTTTTTTCCAGGGGGAAATGCCTTCGCATACCCCCCTGCCACGGGGAGACAGAGGGGTTATGTGGGGCTCGAACCCACTAAAACCCCCTGGGTGTTCCTCAGCCGTTACTGCAGTGGACCACGGGAAAATGGTATGGCTACCGCAGCCCGCTGCCGGTTGTCCCAACTCTTGGACCCATACTCATCTAGAGCTCGTTAGCTCTCCTCTTTTGAAAAGATGCGCTGGAACACTAAGCGCATCTTTCCATCACGTAAGCCATAATATGGGCGGCGGAAGCTCCCCGTTTCCGCCGGCCAGGCTCTCATAGCAAGGAGGGATCTAGGCTTTCTGCCTCCTCCGACCCCGCTCTCACTCGGCCACTATCGATTGTGGCAACATCCATCGCCTCGGCGCCTGCTACTGGTGTTGTTGGGGCAGTCGCTGGTGTGGCAATGATCGCCGACTTCCTCTGTTCCCGCTTGGGCTTAGGGGGCTTACAGAGTTTGCCCCCCAGCATGTGGTTCGATGCAACTTTAGCTGCTACGCACACCATACATTTTGGTGCAGCAGTACAGCTTCCTGCTTTGTGGTCTGGAGCCCCACATTTAAAACATAGGTTGCTCCTATCGATGCCCGCACACTTGGCTCGGACATGGCCCACCTCTAGGCACCTGTAGCACCGCATTTGCCTCGGCGGCAAAACAGTGATAACTGCTGAAACCCAGCCCACCAGTAGTCGTCGTTTCCCATCTTCGGACAGCCGCTTTGCAGCCGCCACTGGACATCGAACGATCGCTGTGCCCAGGCCAAGGCGACTAGGTCGAATTTCTCCGACGGTCACAGTGTCCTCTAAACACCCTCCCTGTTTCGCTACAGCCGTTTGAATATCGGCCGCTACCACCGAATCGTCCAATCCGGTAACGCGAAGCTCTGCAGTCTTCATTGGCATGCAAAGTTCGACCACCTGCGGATCTAGGACCTCTTTGAGACGGTTGAGGAGCTATTCCGCCCTCTCCTGGTTGTTTTCACCCGGTACTTCAATTAACCGGGCACCCGTCGCAGCAACTTTGCACCCCAGGCCAGACCCGAAGATTTCACTGCCGATCTTACCTTTAGCGCTTGCGAGCACCTGTGCATAATTTGCCCCCTGCTCAACCGCTTCTGGTCGCAGTTTAATAACTACAGCGGCCGAACGGGGAGGACGAAGCCTTGCCTTCTTCGGCTTCTGTTTTGGCTGAGCGGGTGCCCTGTCCTTCTCGGTGGTGATCTTCTGCTTTTGCAGCTTACCACGCTTGTACGTCACCGAGCTAAAGCCGTCTTCTGCATTACTAGGAGCAGCAGCCGGTTGCGCCTCTCGACTTGTCTTGTCTAGTGCTTCCACCGCTGCTAAGCTAGCCCTTTTAGCCTTCTTGACTTTTTTCTTCTTTGCTCCCTTCCCTTTGGCAGGGACGAGGGCTTCTTGGGTAAAGCCAGTTCCTTCCTGTGGCTGTGGCGTTTTTACAGCCGTCTTACTCTTTTTGTCGGCTGCTAATGGTGGCCGGATTCTTTCCTCCGGCGGCAGCCTTCTTGCAAGACCTTCAATGCGAGCACTCATCATTGGTCCCGTCTGATCAATAATAAGCCGACGAAGCTCATCCACTGTCATGTCCCCAACTGTGTTTTTTGAGCGACTCTTTCTTGAGTCTGAGTGCGCTCCTTCCGCTTTAGTAGAGTCCAGATCTTTGCGAACAAGCTGCAGCTCACACCGAAGTGCTATTGCTTCCTCCCTCAGTCGTTCGTTTTCTTTCGTTATCCGGGCATTATCCGTACTAAGTCTGGTTACATCCCTCGAAACTTGTAAGAAGCGCTCTTCTATCCGCTTCAAGTCTTCGTTAGCGTCTCTACCATAGAGCCCCGTCAGCATCCGTTTGACCAGGTCTGCCGCTTCCTTCAGGGCCCTGACACTGGTGCCTTTCAGGTTTTTAGATTTCGTCGCGATTTCTAGGACGGCGTTCACTCCGTCCGTGCCTCTTTGTAATATTTCACAAGCCGCCATCTCACTGACGTTCTCTTCGGGCGGCTTGGTGTCCCTCTTTGATTTCGGCGGCGGGCGTATTTTCTGAAGCACCGCCGCGATTTCATCGTCGGTATCTAGGTAGCATTCTTGTGTCCGCAAAGCGGCTCTCGTCACGTTCTCGCCAGAAGTAAACGGACGGCCTCGACCACGTGTTGCTGCTGACACTTTAGACACTTTAGAAAGTCCGTCATCGTCCTCGTCATTGCCGGACAGTGGCTCTCTTGATCTAGGGCGCTTACGCCCACTCGTCTCTAGGTTTTCAGACGTAAAAGACATTATCGAGGAGCAAGATGAGCTCCTGCTCCGTAGCTCCCTCTCGTCGCTGGCTTTACTAGGCCCCGGTATTGGGGTCCGAGACAGCCGAACTATGGGCTGTTTAACCACTTCTATTGGCTGTTTAAAGCCCGACTCCTTAACATCTTGTTTTTTGGACTTCTCGTCCACTCCTTCCAATCCAAACATTTTTTTATAATTTAAATTTTTATCCATAGTGTTCCCACGAGTATGGGGGATATATGTGGTCCATCCGGGCGGTGCCCCCTGCACCCGGATAACCCTAGATACGGCAGGGAGGGCGGGCGGTATCCCTGGGTGTCGCTAATAGGTTGGCGCTCTCCGCCAACCACCCGCGCACGGGCGCCCGACGCCACGTTACTCCAACGCCGCGCCGGGCCTTTGAGGATTTTTTAGAGTGGTTTTCTCCACGCGGCCCCCACCGGAGTGGCGGCCCCCATTCCCTGCACCACGTACAGGGTTGCGGGTGGGCCGGAACCGATCCTCGGACCAGTACACGCCCCGATGCGTCCGCATTGCGGACTGGACCATAAGGTCCCCCTCTCGTAATTTTTAAAGAGGTTTTCTTCCTCGCGGCCCCCATCCCGAAGGATGACAGCCCCCGGCCCCGCACCATGTACGGGGTTACGGTTTACCCCTGCTCGGCTGCCGTTACCCAGGCTACCCGGGTCAGCCAGCCGAGCCCCCCCCAATTGTCGGATTATTAGCCACCTTCGTATACAATCCCCAAAGGGATTATATACGAAGGCGCCCAGGATGCACCGGCACGAACCCATTGTCGTTCCTACCGCACGTGTGAAGTGGGACCTACAATGGGCCGGGCACACGTGGAGGTTCTATCCGACCTTGCACCCCATATTAGAAATCAACCTAACCTAACCTAACCTAACCTAATTTAGAAACTTTAAGTGAACTCTATTGTAAAGACATATCTACATATAATTGTTTTAACCATACGAAATATTGTGCATTAAGAAATGTTATATGTATTAGAAAATGGATTATAAAAAAAAAATATATCATTGTATTGACTATTAATAAATAACTGGTCTAATTTATGACCTTTGTTAACATTTACTTGTTTTTATTAATTTCAAGGTTTTTAAAATAAAGATCAAAATAAATTTAAACATATTTATTACACAAACTTAAAACAGGTCACAAGTAAGTACATCATTTATTATCAAATCAATATAAAGGACTACATATAATTGACATTGTTCAAATTGTAAAGTTAGAAATTTTGAATACAAACTTGAACATTTTTCAAAAATTTGACACAAATCCTGTTTTTCCACTGCCACTAGGCCCAGCCTCTATACAAGTTAATAGATTGTTAAAATGAATCATTGTTACGTCTTACTATAAGAACGATTAATTGGGCAGTGCATAAGAAAGGAAAGCTGACTACAATTTACAATTACAATTATAATAAAAAAGATATAATTAGTAGGCAAATACATACAAAATTACATTGATAATAAGATCATTTCTGATACACGATTTCTTTATACATTAAAAAAATATATATATTACTCCTCGTGCGAAGTCTCGACTTCGCACGGGTGGACAAAATTCTTAAAATTTTTTCTAGCATTAAATATAGCCTATGTTACTTAGGGAGAATGTAGCTTTCCAACGGTGAAAGAATTTTTGAAATCCGCTTAGTAGTTTTTCATTTTATTCATTGCAACCATACAAAATACAAAAAAAAACAAATCTTTCCTCTTTATAATATTAGTGTAGATGTAGATAGAAGTCAAAAAGATTGTTCATAATTATATGTGAAACACTATAAAACTAAAATAACACAACATTAAAAACATGCATAAAACACAAATCTTACATATTTTTATTACAGATATTAAAACTACTTACAATAAAAAGAATACTATAAATAAAAAAACACATTGCTAATTAAATCATGCTATTTACTTAATCACAAAAAAATTAACATTTTCTTAAACTATATTGACCCCAAGCTAAAGTGTCTGTTGAGTTAGGTAAAAGGCCTCGTTTTGTATCCATTATAAGATAAACCAACTTTGGATATTTTTGTGTGAATATCACATGTTTGATTGATCAAAAACGATGCATATTGGAAATCAAAACATTTTTTTTTTCAGTAAACAATTCTTATAATCGTCCATAGTATATTTTTTTGTTGTACATTTATTGACAACTTTAGCCTTAGCCATAACTTTGTTTTCTACATTCATTACATACATTTTTGATCTTAAACCAACAAATTCCCTAAGTTTTTTTTTCCATTATTTTCATCTTTAAAATAACCGATTTTTTTATTTATCTGAGGGAAACCATGTGGATTATCAGCTGAATAATCGGAAGTATCGAAGTATGAATATAAATCTTGTTTTATATCAACATAAAAATCATTAGTAAAAATTTGATACACGAGGCTGTCGGTATCTGTATACAATAATTTTATATTTTCTCTAAATTTAGCTTTCATATAGTTATAGTGAAAGTTATATATTAAAATTTTTGATAAATCTAAAATACTAAAACCTAAAAAATATATATTGGTTTATCATAAATTATGTTGGTTTTTTTAACTGTATAGCTACAAGGTTTTCGCAAAATACAGCTAAACTGTAAAAATCAGGGCGAGCAATAAGGCTTTCCGCACCTTGACTTTTACCTATATATTTCCAATGAGTTAATAATAATTTCAAATTAACACCTTTATCGACATTTACCATTGTTTTACTGAAAACAGAGTTATCCATCAATTTGTAAAGTCTTTTTCAAATTATGATTTTTGCTCTCTCTCTTAATTGTATATTTTGTAACCACGATCCTCGATTGAATTTTAACACTATGAATTTTTATTCGCAACTTTAAACAAAGCAAAAGATTTTGAAAATGAATAACATTTCTTTTATTATTTATATTGGCTATTTTTTACTATTTCCTGGTGTACAAATATTTTCTGGGTAAAGAGGAAGATCGGAATGAAGGTCGTGTAAATTATCGGAATAGTCTAAATCTACTTCTATTATGTTACCTACATCTGATGTTGGTGAAATATCAGAATTCACATTTGTGTAAGTCCATTCAAAACTACCATATGGAAGGTATTGAGACATCGCCCAACCATAAAGATTGTTTGTATCTAGTTAAATCTCGAGGATGCGACCGAAGGTTTTTAAAAAGAACAAGGAGTCCGTTCAGCTCGATGCTTTAATGAGAACTAACTTAATTCTATTACAAAATCTTAGAGCTACGGTTCTTATCTCTACGACGGAAGCCCGTCGCCGGACTCTAGACTAAACAACCAAAGCGCTGCGTTAGCGTCGCCCGCCTACGAAGCTCCGCGATTAACATGACGTAGGCATCATAGAGCCGGGGCCTGACCGCCCATGGAGATATATGTTTAACAAGATGTTATAGTGCTAGAGCCAGGTGCAATGTGCATAACTCTTCCCCCCTTAGATTCGAAATTATCGGAGGGATGTAAATCGCTCTGATTATTTCGATTAAGGAATATTTTTAAAAGATTATATTTATATAATACGAAAAAACAAATGATTAAAACTAGAATTACATATAATATTATCGTAGCTATGCTAACACTGTTCACGTTAATGGCCTTTTCACTATTATTTTCCACTGTGTTTTCACTAATTTTTAATAAGTTGTTTAAATTCTGGAGATTCGACAGTTCGCTGGTGTCCAATTGGATAGGCTCTCGATGTAGTTGTGGTTCCACGTCTGGTATTTCCGGAAGGTTGATAATGGGCAATTTTGAGAAGCTTTCCTTGTTTTCCGTGAAGTGACGAGACTTCAGGGTGAATCTACCGATTTTCATGTCACAGCGGTCATCAAGAGTAAGAAGGTAAGTTCCTTTTATGTTTTCTTTCGTTATATCATTGTTACAGGTTTTCGTAAATGTGTTTTCAACTTTGGTGTAAATAATCCATCTATGTTTTCCTATTGGCTCTACTTTTATCGTGTCGATTTTTACTATTATTGGGTTGCAGGAACTGATGTTATGTGAAAATTTCATAAGTGCGGTTATACAGGTATCTTCTAGAAGCATCTGCGACTCATCTTCATGACATAAATACGCCGCATCGTGGAGCTCGTCGCATGGCTGGGAGAGCGAGACCATATCTGGACCTTTTACCAGGAGGTATGGATATTTAGGAATGATTATTTTAGTTAGGTTATTGGAATCGGTTATAGGGATAGGTATGGCTTTATAATATATATATATCTGATCCTTAATCAGTGGAATATCTAAAATAAAAGTTATTTGACTTCCCGTTGAATAAGCTTTTAACTCTATACAATGTTCTATTTTAACTAAGTTATCATAACTTACTGGAAATACAAGTTTGTGAGATTTTTCTATTTCTAGTAACAATTTTACTAAATCGTCAGGATTAAAAAGAGACTGATGTAGAGTTTTTAACTTGCTAAACGTAATAATGGTCTCAATTTCGTCTATATGACTGTATATTAACTGAAAATTATGTAAAAATAGATTATAAATGTTAATGTAGTTATGTATAGTTATGTTAGCTTTCGTTTGATTGATTAGTTTTATTAGTTCCCATAACTCTTTGTCTATATGAATGAAATTGTTATTTGTAGCGTTAGTTATTTTTACCAAATTTTCAGACATTTTAGATATCAGGGTCACCTTTTTTGTTAACGTATCCTGACGTGATTTTAATGAACTAATTAGTATTTCATACCTGTTGGCATCCTCATAGTCGAGGTTTCCTGTAATCAGTTTAACAATAGATCCAAGAGGGTTTAGAAGACCGCGTTTTATTCTGGCAGATGGAAGTAATTGTTTAAATTTTTGAATAGTAAAATTCATTACATAGTCTGTCTGTAACTTAATGTTCAGTAACTGGAAATTAGAAATTTTGTTATTTATTTTCACATGTTGATTCAGGTTCGCGTATCTATTTATATTAAGTTCTAATTCCTCTTGTATGATACTTAAATTTAAAACCTTAATAATAATCCACTTATCATAACTTACGCTAGCTTGACCCTGCTTCACCAGCAGCACTCCAGGATTTTTATCAATCCTTTGAAGTTGAAGGGCGTGGGTCCCGATTGTCAGCGCAATAAGCGCGAGGCACCTGTGAAGGTCGTTTTATATCCTTAATAGGTACTTTTGTTTCGCGATTTCTAAGTGTAATAGGACAAGTGTTTCTGGTTATATCACCCGTAGCTTGTGCTTTGTGGAAGCGTGGCTTTTCCTTGCTTCTCCTAACGTTTACACCCTTTACAAATATAGTATCCCCCGTTTGTACGTTAAACGAAGTTTCGCCACCACGTTTTTTAACTATGTGCTCTTTATTACTAACTAATTTATCCGTTAGGTAGTTATAAAGGTATTTTGTACGCTTTACGTGATCAGCTATCAACTGTTGCGTGTAATGTTTATTAAATTCAAGATCAAAAGTACTGTTCAAGTCTGTGTGACCAAAGACAACTTCGAAGGGCGTAAGGCCTGTTGCCGAATGAATAGTTTGGTTGTAGGACATGATCGCGTATGTCATTACGTTAGCAGCGTCCGTTATTTTGTGCTCGTATTTAGCTATACGGTATATTTCTAAAATGGTTGAGTGGAAACGCTCTATCAGGCCCATAGAGTTGGGGTTATGTGGAGTGCCAATGTGAAGATTGATTTTATAGAATTGTAAAGTTTCCTTCAATAACGTGTTATTGAATTCGGTACCGGAGTCAGCACTGATCCCGTTGGGTACACCATAAATTGAAAAGAATTTGATTAATGCTCGGACTACTTCAGGTGTGGAGAGGTTGGATAACTCAAAAGCCTGACCTAGCTTGCTAAATGCATCGATTATGGTGAGAAAGTATTTTCCCTCTATGGAAAACAAGTCCATAAAGATTTCGGCAAATGGTCTTTTCTGAGTTTGGGTCAGCTGTAATTCGGGTTTAATGGGCTTACGGTCATATTTTTGTGTTTTACAAGTTTCACATGAGTTTATAATGGAGGCGACTGTTATGTCCATGTTTTTCCAAAAGTAATTACGCTTCAGTTTCATAAGAGTTTCTTTGATACCGCGGTGAGATGTTTTACCGTGATGATAATTAAGAAGAACTGTTCGTTTTCATCTTCTAAATAGATAACTCTTTTAGTACATTCGTAACATTTTACGGTGTCCTTTTTAAACAATTTTATAACAGCTTCTGTAAATTGAATACGATGTGTTTTGTCCTCGAAATAAAAGAAAATTTTAATTTTAGGTTTTATATATTCCAGGAGGAATTTCTCCACTAGCTCGGGATTGTCTACAGGGAGGTGGACTTCTAGAACTTTTTGCTTGTCTCGTGATAAATCTTTAACTAATGTTTGGTTTCTGTTCCAGGTAAAAACAAGAATTTGGTTCGGTTTTGTGTCTACGGCTTCGTCTAAGATTGGGATACCACTCGTATCAATATCGTCGGCAGAATGAATTGTTTCAGGTAATGAGCAAGCAGTGACGGTACTAGATGAGGGTGAGCGCGTTGGGTAGGTTGTTTCTTCGGCAGGCAATGAGGGGATATTCGAGATCTCTGATGAATCTGATATTGTTATTGGGCTATTGGATCTCTCAGTATCTCCGACATTACCCTCCAAGGAAGCATTATCATTTTTGCTGGTAAGTATATTTAATTTGATACGTGAAAGAGCGTCTGCATTGGTATTATTTTTGCCACTCTTGTAAATGACTTCGAAATTAAATTCCGACAATCGTAATTTCCATCTAGTAAGTTTACTTCCGGGTTCTTTTAGTGAATTCAACCAAGCTAATGGTCGGTGGTCCGTATATATCGTGAATTTCCGCCCATACAAGTAAGGGCGAAATTGTTTGACAGCCCACACTACTGCTAAAAGCTCTTTTTCTGTGGTACTGTAACGTGTTTCCGCGTCATTTAACGTTCGACTTGCGTACGCGATAGGTTTATCATTACCTACAGACCCTTGAGAAAGGACGGCGCCTAAGGCGTAATTAGACGCGTCTGTGGTCAATATGAATGGGTTATTAAAGTCAGGGAATTGGAGTATCGGGGCATTTACCAGTAACTCTTTACATTTTTCGAATGCATTTACATAAGCTGAGGTTATTTCTAATTTATTTTTCTTTTTCAGGCATTGCGTTAATGGTTGGGTAATCTTTGAAAAATCCTTTATGAATTTTCGGTAGTATCCGACCAAACCGAGAAAACTCTTAATTTCTGTAGGTGAACGAGGAAGTGGGAAATCGAGGACGGCTTTAATTTTGTCATTATTTGGTTTCAACCCGTTTTTCGTGATCGTGTGTCCAAGATAAAGAACTTCCGTTCGGAGGAACTCACATTTATCTAGAGTTATTTTTAAATTAGTTTCCCTAAGTCGGTCGAAGACTTTTCTAAGTTTTCCTATGTGTTCCTGTAAACTACTTGAATATATAATAATGTCATCTAAATAAACAAGACAATGGATTCCCTGCAGACCCCTTAACACATTATCCATTGCCCGCTGGAATGTTGCCGGTGCGGTTTTGAGTCCGAACGGCATGCGGGTGAACTCATAATGACCCGATGGTGTAGAAAAGGCTGTTTTGGCTCTGTCCTGTTCCTCAACCTCAATCTGGTGGTAGCCACTTGCAAGGTCAAGTGTGCTAAAATATGTTGATTTACCTAACTTGTCGAATATATCATTTATATTGGGCAGGGGATATTTGTCGTCCATTGTCAAGTCATTTAGGCGTCTGTAGTCTATAACCATTCGATATTTAAACTGGCCGGACGCGTCCATCTTTTTAGGCACCAGATGCACGGGTGCACTCCAAGGTGAGAAAGACTCCTGTATGACATTGTCTTTTAAAAGTTTATCGGTTTGTTGTTGTACTTCCGCATTTTGCATTGGAGGAAGTCTATATGGTCGTATATATATTGGGTCCTCGTTTTTGGTCCTTATCTGGTGTTTAACCTGATTACTGAAGGTAAGTGGGAGTTTATCACAATAAAAGATATCTCTATAGTCAAAACACAGTTTTTGTAGAGCTTCGCGTTCCTCGGAATTTGTGTGTTCTAATCGTAATTTACTTAAATTTTCTTTTAATAATTCGTCAATATCGCATTGATTAACTTGATCATTAATTGTGAAAGATTTTAAACTAGTTTTTTCGCAAAATTTTGTTGCAGTTAATGGTGCAGTAAAGGTCAAAGTCGCTCTGTTGTCGGAAGTGTTTTGTATGATGGTGGTTGCAAACGAATCTATACATGTCACTATAGCACTAGGCATGCGAATCCCATTTCCGTAGTTTTTAAAATCAAGAATTGCTTCACCATTGCTAAAATCTGTAGGTATTTTAACTCGCGTTTCACTACGGGGTTCTAGCGTGATTTCAAATGGAGGACTGTACATTATTGGTATATTTGTATTTTTTGTGCATAACACTAACCTTTTCATATCGATATTGGCATCTAGGATTTTCAGTAAATCGGAACCAATTAATCCGTCATATCGCATATCAACGTCGTAGATATAAAATTTGTGTTTAGTATTACTTTTAAATGTTTTGAATAAAGGAATGTAAATTATTTCGTTATGTAAACTTCGTGCGTGAGTGCTGATAACCTCAAATGGTTCGTAAAATTTATAATTTGAGAAATACTGATCTACTTTAGCTGGGCTAATAAAACTTCTCGTGCTTCCAGTATCAATCATAAAACTGGCATCGATTTCAGGTAAGTAAATGTGCGGTAATTTGTTTATTCCGTTGTAATTTAAATTTATCATTTCTGGTGGTTGGTCTTGGAGGCCGATAAATGAAAATTTACATTGCTTTCTGGAGTTTCGGATTCGTTTACCGTGGGTTCAGTGTTTTCTTCATAAAAATCGTCATATGAGGTTTGATAATTGCCTTCATTATAATAATTTTGCGAATGAGGATAGTTGTCATAATCTACTGGGCACTCTTGGCGTTGTGGCCCTGGGTATTCTAAGTCGTTATTGTCGTATGAGTAAAATAAGTCGTAACTTTCCTCATTAGCTACGTGTGTGAGCATGTTTTGTTTAAGGGGACGGACCGTACGCATGGAAACATCGCTTTCCTGGAAATGAGGTAAATTACGCTGTACTGGATTTTGCGGTGGTATACCAAATTTAAATTGTTGATTTGCTAATGGCATTCCAAATTTAAATTGCGGGTTTGGTTGATGCTGTGGGTTGGTATATTGCGGTCTAAACTGGCCTTGTTGCGCTGAGTATGGAATACCGAACTTGAAATTGTTTTGTGGATTTCCTACGTTGGTAAAACCTCTATGATTAGGTATGCCAAAGTTAAAATTGCCAGGAGCCTGGGTGAATCCAGGTCTGGGAGATCCTTGGTTAGGAATTCCAAATTTGAATCCAGGTCTATAATTACTTGGCATCTGATACGGAATCGCGGGTCTAAACTGTTGGTTATTTGGAAAGAAATTCGGTTTAAATATCTGTTGAGCTCTAAACCCGTCATTGTTTGCATGGTTCGGCGTAAACGTATATTGAGGTGTTTTTACCGTATTTGATTTATTTTTGTTTTTCGAATTATATTGAAATTGGAAGTTAACTTCTTCCATGATAATGCTAAGTGCACTCTCTAATGATGTGCATTGTTTCAACCTCACTATTCTAATAAAGTCCTCGGGTAAGTTGTACAAAAACACATTTAGGCACATATTATTGTAAATTATCATTTTTGCGGTTTTTATGTTTGTATCGGCAAGTAAGTTCACCTTCGAGCAGAGGGCGCTACGTGTTTGCTGGATTCTGTTACAGAATTGTGGATAGCTTTCACCTAATTTTATTTTTAAATTTTCTAATTCTATAGCTATGCATTCTTCGGATCTAGGGTCACCGAAATGTTGTATGAAAAGAGCTCTCAACTGTTCCCACGTGGTAATATCATCGCGTTCACTAAGTAGAGCCGCTGCTCTACCACTGAGTCTACTAGTTAAACAATGGAAGACGTATGTCTCTTGTACGTGGCTAGCTGGCCCGTTAAAATTTCTTATAATATATTCACATTTTTTTATAAACAGGTTTAATATGTTTTGATCACCGTCAAATCTTGGGATCAAATCTAAGAGATCTTTTGGAATCATTTGAACAGTAGATGTGACCGGCTTATCGCTATTTTGTGACATTGTTATAATATGATATTTAAAATATTGATATAAAATTAATTACGAGTAATATACTAATTATAAAAATACTGCTATTATCAATATTACTTATTTGTTGTGTTAAACAATTTTCACTTAATAATTAAACGTTTAAACTAAGTTAACTTACTTTATGCAGAAGTCAAATAACCTTCAATGATTTTTTATAAAAGTTATTAATTAAATATTTAGTCATACGCTAACAACCACGGGAAATGGCAGGAAAAGACAGGAAGGTAAAAAGGTCTACTTACAGTCTGCTCATCACCATGCCTTCCCGTAAAGCTGATCTCGTACACAAAAACTTTCGGCCGCGGAGGTTCACTTATTTATTTGGTTCGTGGATTGCCTTTTCGCGCGTTAGAACGTGCAGCTTACTAATCGCGAAAACTGTGCGGAAATTAACAATTTTGGGTTTACTTCCGCGAACGCGTTCGGTAAAAGCCGGCAATCCTACCGGCTGCGCCAGTTAAATCTCGAGGATGCGACCGAAGGTTTTTAAAAAGAACAAGGAGTCCGTTCAGCTCGATGCTTTAATGAGAACTAACTTAATTCTATTACAAAATCTTAGAGCTACGGTTCTTATCTCTACGACGGAAGCCCGTCGCCGGACTCTAGACTAAACAACCAAAGCGCTGCGTTAGCGTCGCCCGCCTACGAAGCTCCGCGATTAACATGACGTAGGCATCATAGAGCCGGGGCCTGACCGCCCATGGAGATATATGTTTAACAAGATGTTATAGTGCTAGAGCCAGGTGCAATGTGCATAACTATCTAGATAAGTTAAAAAGGACACAGGTAGATTGTCGTCAAAATCATCTAAATATTTATTATTAGCTTCCGCATATCTATTACTACACCGAGAAATACCACCTCTTAAACCACACTTTATAAAAGCTATCATTTCAATATCACTCAAAAGTTCAAATTCAATTTGAGTTTGTTTTAACATAGCATCCCAACTAAGCCCGGGTAAAGTGTAATAATGTGCAGGATCTTAGCGATATGTACTAATACAAATATCAAATGAATTAAATTAGAGTAATTACTCTAATTTATATCTCAAAACGGATGTTTTGCTTTTAACAGACATTTTTGAAAATTTTCGCGATATTTGTATTAGTACATATCGTTAAGATCCTGCACATTATTACACTTTACCCGGGCTTAGTTGGGATGCTCTGTTAAAACAAACTCAAATTGAATTTGAACTTTTGAGTGATATTGAAATGATAGCTTTTATAAAGTGTGGTTTAAGAGGTGGTATTTCTCGGTGTAGTAATAGATATGCGGAAAGTAATAATAAATATTTAGATGATTTTGACGACAATCTACCTGTGTCCTTTTTAACTTATCTAGATACAAACAATCTTTATGGTTGGGCGATGTCTCAATACCTTCCATATGGTAGTTTTGAATGGACTTACACAAATGTGAATTCTGATATTTCACCAACATCAGATGTAGGTAACATAATAGAAGTAGATTTAGACTATTCCGATAATTTACACGACCTTCATTCCGATCTTCCTCTTTACCCAGAAAATATTTGTACACCAGGAAATAGTAAAAAATAGCCAATATAAATAATAAAAGAAATGTTATTCATTTTCAAAATCTTTTGCTTTGTTTAAAGTTGCGATAAAAATTCATAGTGTTAAAATTCAATCGAGGATCGTGGTTACAAAATATACAATTAAGAGAGAGAGCAAAAATCATAATTTGAAAAAGACTTTACAAATTGATGGATAACTCTGTTTTCAGTAAAACAATGGTAAATGTCGATAAAGGTGTTAATTTGAAATTATTATTAACTCATTGGAAATATATAGGTAAAAGTCAAGGTGCGGAAAGCCTTATTGCTCGCCCTGATTTTTACAGTTTAGCTGTATTTTGCGAAAACCTTGTAGCTATACAGTTAAAAAAACCAACATAATTTATGATAAACCAATATATATTTTTTAGGTTTTAGTATTTTAGATTTATCAAAAATTTTAATATATAACTTTCACTATAACTATATGA
Source organism: Calamotropha paludella (assembly GCA_927399485.1). NCBI lineage: Eukaryota > Metazoa > Arthropoda > Insecta > Lepidoptera > Crambidae > Calamotropha > Calamotropha paludella. The sequence continues at coordinate 13,551,044 of OV656809.1, forward strand.
AAGCTAAATTTAGAGAAAATATAAAATTATTGTATACAGATACCGACAGCCTCGTGTATCAAATTTTTACTAATGATTTTTATGTTGATATAAAACAAGATTTATATTCATACTTCGATACTTCCGATTATTCAGCTGATAATCCACATGGTTTCCCTCAGATAAATAAAAAAATCGGTTATTTTAAAGATGAAAATAATGGAAAAAAAAACTTAGGGAATTTGTTGGTTTAAGATCAAAAATGTATGTAATGAATGTAGAAAACAAAGTTATGGCTAAGGCTAAAGTTGTCAATAAATGTACAACAAAAAAATATACTATGGACGATTATAAGAATTGTTTACTGAAAAAAAAAATGTTTTGATTTCCAATATGCATCGTTTTTGATCAATCAAACATGTGATATTCACACAAAAATATCCAAAGTTGGTTTATCTTATAATGGATACAAAACGAGGCCTTTTACCTAACTCAACAGACACTTTAGCTTGGGGTCAATATAGTTTAAGAAAATGTTAATTTTTTTGTGATTAAGTAAATAGCATGATTTAATTAGCAATGTGTTTTTTTTATTTATAGTATTCTTTTTATTGTAAGTAGTTTTAATATCTGTAATAAAAATATGTAAGATTTGTGTTTTATGCATGTTTTTAATGTTGTGTTATTACAAAGTTATGGCTAAGGCTAAAGTTGTCAATAAATAACAACAAAAAAATATACTATGGACGATTATAAGAATTGTTTACTGAAAAAAATTTTTTTTTGATTTCCAATATGCAACGTTTTTGATCAATCAAACATGTGATATTCACACAAAAATATCCTAATTTGTTACATATCATCTTGGGGTCATTATAGTTTAAGAAAATGTTAATTTTTTTGTGTTTAAGTAAATAGCATGATTTAATTAGCAATGTGTTTTTTTATTTATAGTATTCTTTTTATTGTAAGTAGTTTTAATATCTGTAATAAAAATATGTAAGATTTGTCTTTTATGCATGTTTTTAATGTTGTGTTATTTCAGTTTTTTAGTGTTTCACATATAATTATGAATAATCTTTGTGACTTCTATCTACATCTACACTAATATTATAAAGAGGAATGATTTGTATTTTTGTATTTTGTATGTTTGCAATGAATAAACTCAAAAACTACTAAGCGGATTTGAAAAATTCTTTCACCGTTGGAAAGCTACATTCTCCCTGAGTAACATAGGCTATATTTAATGCTAGAAAAAATTTAAAGTATTTCGTCATCCCGTGCGAAGTCGAGACGGGTCGCTCGTAATATATGTATTTTATTAATTTATAAAGAAATTGTGTATCAAAAATGATCTTATTACCAATGTAATTTTGTATGTATTTGCCTACTAATTATATCTTTCTTATTATAATTGTAAATTGTAGTCGGCTTTCCTTTCTTATGCACTGCCCAATTAATCGTTCTTATAGTAAGATGTAACAATGATTCATTTTAACAATCTATTAACTTGTATAGAGGCTGGGCCTAGTGGCAGTGGAAAAACAGGATTTGTGTCAAATTTTTGAAAAATGTTCAAGTTTGTATTCAAAATTACTAACTTTACAATTTGAACAATGTCAATAATATCTAGTCTTTTATATTGATTTGATTATAAATGATGTACTTACTTGTGACCTGTTTTAAGTTTGTGTAATAAATATGTTTAAATTTATTTTGGTCTTTATTTTAAAAACCCTTGAAATTAATAAAAACAAGTAAATGTTAACAAAGGTCATAAATTAAAACAGTTATTTATTAATAGTCAATACAATGATATATTATTTTTTATAATCCATTTTCTAATACATATAACATTTCTTAATGCACAATATTTCGTATGGTTAAAACAATTATATGTAGATATGTCTTTACAATAGAGTTCACTTAAAGTTTCTAAATTAGGTATACCTTTATCACTTATATCAAAAACGTTTTCGTGTCCACATAATTCTCGCACCCAATCAACTTTTTCTCTACCTTTCACTATGATGCCCCGCTTATCACAGTAGGACTTAATGAGTCTTCTAAATTCTATGTAATCAATGTGCCCCTCACTCCAAAGGTATCCTCTATTTCTTTCTATCCACTTGACACGTTTCTTTTCTTCCAGAGTCAGAGTAGAGAATGGGTATGGTGGTTTTATTAGAAATATTTGACTGTGCTCTTTTGTGCCGATAACTAATTCTTTTAATATAAATTCATTTTTTTCATTTTTAAAGCCTTGCACATCCACTATGATAGTATCGTTAGTCATGATACTTTTTAACGATGTTACTCAGTGGCTTATATTCAAATATGCAATCGTTCAAAATAAGGTACCTCTTGATCTGTCTAGCTCTGATCATGATGTAAGCTATAACAATGAATACAAAGAATAGTAAGTACAACAATGAATACACGTCAACATTATGGAATACACTGAAGGTTGATAGTTTAGACAAACAAGTCACAAAATCAGAAACAAGCATAATGAAAGTATGTAGATAATAAATAATACTCACATCCATATCGGTTGTCATGACTTGACTTGAGCAGTAGTCTACGTTTTCGATGGCAGTGGATAGCACTTTGTTAGCAAATGCTACGATGCGATTGTTCTTATACTAGTTCAGATCATTAGATGTGTTTGTCAATAATTGATAAAATGTAGTTATACAAGTAAACAAAACTTGTCATGATACTGGAAGCAAATAATTGATAAAATAATGAACAAGGTTATTAAGATTCTGAAAACAAAATTAGTGAAAGTTAATGGCGAGTCATTACGATTGCGGAATCAAATAGTTCAAATTGTTGATAAAGCGTTTCGATATTGAATGAGTAAACGTTTGAGACAAAGAAATATGGTGTTCGCATGGTAACGAGTATCTACTTGTAATAATAAAACATAAGTTAAAAAGTTTCATGTCGTTTAACTTGGTTGAAATACAGCAAAGAGAAATGTCATACGTAGTTGATAAGTTTAGGTGCATGAAATAATAGTATGCATCGCCAAGATTTTATTGTTGCAATTGTGTAGACAAGGTCCCGTATTTTCAAAGTGATGACCAAATATGTAGCCTGTAGATAAGATGAGTAAAAGAGAAAAATGCTTTAATTAATTTACAATTCTTTAATATATGTTACAAACATCGTATTTATTAAAACAAAGTTGGAGAAGTGGTTGTTGGAGAATACGATATTCCCTATTCCACATGTCGGTATCGGTATTGGCGACAATTTCGTTGATTTCTTCATCTTCCTCTGCGGTCCAATCCCGCAAGAGGGGGTTGACTGGTGCGGCTTCCATCGGAATCGGCGATGATGGGCGTGAGTAACCAGCAACCAAACGTCCACTATTTCTTTCCTCCACGCATAAGGTGCAATTAACCATCATTCTCAACCCATCGATCTCGAATTCATTATCTGTACTGCTTTGATGTTGAATGCATGGGGTGAAAAATGGTACAAATTCATTGTCCTCGACCATGGACTGCGGTAACAGGTAGTTGATAAAGCATTTCAATATTGAATGAGTATACGTTTAAGACAAAGAAATATGGTGTTTTTACTTGTAATAATAAAACATAATTTTAAACATATTTTTCATACGTAGTTGATAAGTTTAGGAGCATGAAATAATAGTAAATGTACCACGAGAATGACCGATGAAGAGCAGATTCCAAATTTGGAAATAATTTCCATGATAAATTATTTTTATTATTTAGGTACAGAGTACATAGCATTGCTAAAAAACAATTAGCCATGAACGATATGTTAATGAGAAGCATCGGGGAAGGTGATTAGAATCATGTCATTAAGGCCTTAAGTCGAGTGTGTCATTAGCGTCGAGGTGTCATTAACAGGGGTTCATTAGTTAATCAAGTAGGAATGAGTTCAGCAAAAACGTATCTCGGAAACGGTAAGAGATACGAAGCTGGGACCCACTTACCTTTTTTTTTTTTTTTTTTTTTTTTTTTTTTTTTTTTTTTTTTTTTTTTTTTTTAGGCGGTGACGCTGGTCGGATCGAATTTGGAGGATACCAAAGGGAAGGGAGGAGAGGGGTCTGGGTTGGGGGGAAGTGCGCCAGAACCCACGAATCCCTACTACTTAAGAAGTAGAAAAAAAAATGTGAGCCGTTATGGTACGCCTGGCAGATGTGAAACATCGAAAATGTTTTGTACAAGTAATATCCATAAAAGAACAGATTACGGCAGGAACTAAATATGGCATCATGAAAAAATAAAATATAACGGATTTTTTCTAATGAATTTATTACTATTTATTTAACTTACTACATATAGTGGCGACGCGTCGCTACGGCATGCGTCGCCACGCCAACAATCCGTTTTACCCGCGACTATAGATGTTTCACATCAAAAACGAAAATTAATCAAATCTCATTATTACTAGGGTCTTAAACTCGTTAAAAGGATTTATGATTTTAACGTTTCTTTATTGAAAATAATAATTAAATTGTTATTATTGCCTGTGAGATATTGTTATCATTACAACAAAAATTTTATAGTAAATGTACGTATGCCCAAACAATTTACTCAGTACACATCGTTAATATTACCGCCTGTGCCGTAACTTCGAGAATAACGGTTTACGTTGCTACCTACGCTTATCCGCAACACAAAGTCAAATATAACAATATTCAAACATAAACAACACAAGGAAAGGCTTTATAATTTGTTTGAGAAATCACTATACGCAATAAAGCGCGTGAGTGCTGAAAATATATGAAATGTGCTTAAAAACTATTTAAATAGAAATAGAAGGATAAAAATAAGTCAAATAGGTAATGACAGACAAAATCAAAACTAATTGGCGCAGCTTTGACGCAGCCTGGTTTACCATATACCTATCAGGAATGGTTCTAAGATCTCAGGATTATAAACTCTTCTCAGGATTGAATGAATTGAAAATTCAACAGTCATAAAATATAGCTTTTGCAATTTTTTTTCTTATTGCCAAGTTACAAGGATAAAAATAACCTTCTTTATATAGTCTGATTCTCGGGAAAACCTGGACAGTCACTGTACAAAACATATAATAATTTGATTTGTTTCGATAAAGTTCTTAATTATGTTTGCCAAAAGTTATGACTAAATATAACGATTTTTCAATGAAAATGAGAGAGCCTCTCTCCGAGCTTTTAAATTTCCATCTGGTAACCCTTGTCACAGCTGCTCCGGCAATGGAAAAAGAAATTTCCGGTCAAGAAGTTCGGCTGGGGTACTATCGGACAACCTTTAAGCAGTAACATATCTAATATATAAAATTTTCGTGTCACAGTGCTTGTAACAAAACACCCCCGAAACGGCTTGACCTATTCTTATGGATTTTTGTGTGTATATTCAGTAGGTCTGAGAATAGGATGTAAACTACTTTACTTAACCCTAAGTGTAATCATCCTTATGCAGATTTAATTTGTTTTAATTTTTGTAGTTTTTTTTTATATTATTATGATTTAGCATAGAAAGATACATACAAACCTAAATTTTTTACCTTTCTACCACCAACCCCAATTTTTTAATAACGGTCAGCGGTCATGGCGGTCGATAATTGATCAGTTACCACGCGATCAGTTATTTCCGCCTAGCGTGTACTGGTGTCACTTCTCACCCCGTAAACGGCACGGAGTAGGGATGAGAAGGAAGCGGGCAAATTATTATTGATTGTGCGTCGATCGAGCAGTGACGCGCTCTAACAAATTGGCCGGTACAAGCTGTTTAACGTATCTTTGGTTTCCAAAGTCATGAACGGGATCCAGAAGTTATTTAGCCTACTTTTGACGTGACAACGTCTTATAAATTGGTTTGCCGGGTGACACTTCAAGAATCTGCGTTACGCTCCGCTCACGTTATGCGCTTACAATGAGAGCGAGTGAGAGGCACGCGTCCCTTCCACTCGGGCATGGTTAGCCCGCCTAAGAGCGAGAGAGACAGACATAAAAAGTGGAAGGGACGCGTGCCTATAAATTAATGTTTTAAATATAATTCTTTGTATAAATAAATGTTTTAAATTGTTTTTTTTACCATAATTTTTACATAGCATATTTAGCATAATTTTTACGAACGGGACAGCGATTGATCGTGCTATAGATCTACCAAAAACCACACTCACCGTTTTTTTATTGTGTTATCGTGCGGATGATTTTGGTGTGCAAACACTGTGCGAAACTACTCTAGTGCGAACACTACTCTATTAGTCTATTCTCTAGTTTTTTTTTATAATACAGTAGTGTTCGCAACACTATTCAGAAGTATCATACTATTTCACATGGGTCAAACAAAAAAATTAAGGCCCCGCAAGCAAGGCACACCGATTGATGCATGCCCCGGTTTATTCAAATTGGGGCGAGTATTAACAGTCAATCCAATGCAAACTGAGTGTTTTTATATACGACTGTAGTTGGTTAATGTCACCGGCATATTGTCATTTCAAGATAAACGAAAAGTGGATGGACAGCAGTATCCAACGTATAACGATGCAATTTTTGCACTAGGCTTGCTGGAAGACGACAACCAGTGAGACTGTATGCTCATGATAAGCAATGCAAATTCGTCTACTATTCGCTATAGTGTTGACGACATGTTTCCTAGCCCAAGCAAAGACGTTGTGGGATCATCAAAAAGATTCAATGACTGATGATGTGTTGTTTACAGGTCGTTTGTATTATTGTTGAAGGTTATTCGCATTGTATTGCCGCTGTTTATGATAAATTATTATTGTTTTTGAAAACTAAAAGCAGTGGCTTCTTTAAAAAAGGTTTTGAGGTTATTTAAAAAAGGAGGATGACCGATTTTGCGCCAGTAAGTCCAACAAAACCATATTTCCAATATCACTTCAAAAATTTAAAATCTACTTTTGAAAATAGTTTGAATTAATATAAAGTAAAGTTTTTTTTAATAATATAATATAGTTGTTTAAATATCCCGTTCATGACGATAATGACGAGTGTTTTGTTTCATACATACTATAAAAATACTTTTTATGTTTTGATAATCTTAAAATAACTATTTTGGATTTTGTATATTTTTATTTTTTTTCTTACAATTGTGATGAATAATTTGATGAAAGCTTTTATTTACATTGAACCAGTTTATTAGCTAAGAAGAAAAATACAAAACGCATCTTGATAGTTGACAACTTAGCTGTGGCGCCATCTATGTTTTCTTTCCAATTCCCTTCATTGCTTGTCTCGTTGCGTAAGTACTGGATATACAATTCTGGATATTTCTCTCATATTTTACGAATCTTTGTCCTATTTCTCTACTCATTTCTTTTTGCAATAGTTTAAATAGTAGTTTACATCTTGTTGCGGTGCATCAACTGTGGATTATGTAATTATTAAATAGGTTTTTTTATATAAATAAATATGACACGGTACCTTTTAACAAAAATGTATTTGTCTCTACAAATACTAGATCATAACAACATCTAAATGCGTGCTAGACCATTGTTATACTTGACCATTTTTAGGTGCGGCAAGGGTTCATACTAAAGTGGTCATCCTCCTTTGTGCAATTATTATATTAATTCCGGTTCTATAAGTACTTATAAAATGAATTAAAAATATAGAAAATACATCAATAAACCCAATTATATTTATAACTTCTCAACCCTAGAAAATATCAAATGGAACCCACCTGCAAGAAAATTTAAGTTATAATTCCTGTTTTATTCCTTAAAAAATGTCATTGAATGTAATTCGTCGTATGGATAATAACACTTTGTTATGCCAATGAAATACATTCAATTTAACAATTATACATATTATACGACCTTAAACCGCAGGATTTGGTAACATCACGTTACTCCTAAATTAAGTCACGAGTCAGCGATTTTATTTACCTTTGCTGTAATATAATTTAGCTTAGAGAGATTGTTATCGAGCACAATCGAAGTAAGGCATTTCAAATTATGTCTCTGTAACATAACGTAATCACTTAGTGACTAAATTCTCTTTCTTTGTCTCCGCCTCATCTTTATCTAAGTTCTACCTGTATGATGTTCGTGATCAACCAAGCGGGCACCGTAAACATTTATTTATTTAAATGATATATCTCTATGATATAGAGAAACTATGTGTATAAAAAACCTAAAGAACTTCGTATACTTTAAAATCTCATTTTCTTTCAGCAACTAATTTTATTATTAATTAACCAAGTACTACTTTTAACGCTCGCCATCCCTTCAACAAGTATATTTTTCTAAGTAGAATTATCGTAGCGTTCATCGTAGATAGTATCGTAGCATTCGTAACGGTAATTTCAAATTTACAGCGAATATATATGTCGATAAATAACGTACGTACGTACCAAATGATTTTCTGTAATGAATTAATGAGAACTACTTATTAGGTTTATTTAAAAGTGTTACTTTTTATTAATGAAAATTTATATAATTTATTAATATAAATTATATTTTATTAAGTAAATGTAACTTTATTGACGTCCCCTTCTTTAATAAAACTTAATCACAGGAAAGCAAAATCAAAATATAAAAAATTAAGTTTCACACACATTTTTAAACTGATAGCAATATAAAAAATGTTGACATAGTATACAACTATGTGATACTTTTGAATAAAGTTCGTACCTAAAAAATTTCTCTTAATTGCAACACTTCAAATATGACAGCAATTTTAATGAATAATACACCTACAACCTGGACCAGCTCACTTCTTACCCATTCTAAAGGTAAACTCTTCAAATTAATTTGGCGCCCACCAAATATAATCGCGGACCTCTTTACGTAGACTCGCAGTCACTTTGCCCCGCTTCCTCTCAGAGATGGCATTTGACAAAAACAGAAAAGTCACTACACTTTTGCTTAAGTTGCTGACTACACTAACAAAAAGTCTCCTTAGAAGAATCGTTCGATAATCTTATTCCATTGCATAGTTTACACTTAAGAAATTCTACCGTTGAAAACTCAGAACTAGTTTCTCTGCCATTCACTCCAGTGAATGAATTAGGAATTATCAGGGCGTACAATCACGATCTCCGTTCTCGATTTTCTCGACTTCAAATAAGACAGAAAAGGTGGTTTATACTATTTTGATCATTTGCAAGCAAATAGGAGACATAATTGTTTTTATATTTGGAAACTCATCCCTATTAGCTTTGCTCCGCAATAAATAAGTATATTATGAATTACGCGTTTTCAAGATTTCTCGCTACATCGACGGGTTTACAGGATCTTATCACAAACGAACGTACCTTCTTATATTGTCAGGATTGCTATATCGTAAATGTTTCAGTTTGGATAATAAAAATAAAAGTAATATTCTTTCTACTTTTATTAACTTTTCGATAAACATTATATGAATAAAAAACTAGCTTTTACCCGCGACTTCGTTTGCGTGAAAATTTAGAAATTCAACCCACCCGATCTTACGGCAATCGTACATTGTATCAGTATAATCTACCTTTATACCGAATCCCATTCAAACCGTTCACCCATTTCGACGTGATTAAGTATCTAACTTTTGATCATAGTGGTATCCGGACATAAATTTATTTTTCCGAAAAATTGCTAGCTGCTATTTCTTTTAATTTACAACTGCCTGTGTGTTGATCTCAGGACGATAAATGGGCATATTTTTCAGTAGCTGCCAGATTCACCTCGGGATGATTATGGGCATATTTCTTAACAGCTGCCCGATTAACTTCTGTATGATTTTTGAAATAAATTTAGGCTGCAGTTTTTATTTCCTAAGAATATTATCTGTGAACTTCTTTCTGTGTTTTTCTTTAACTTTCTTGCCGGGACCACACGCACCAGATACTTTAGAACTATCCGTACTTACATTAGCTTGAGGCTCAATCGCATAAAGAGGCAAATATATTTTAGTATCTTTCGGGGTTAAGCTGTTGATCATATTCGACGAAAAATTTCAATCGTGATCTACTGATTCAGGAACAGGTTGCGGCAATAGACCCATGCAGGGACTCAAAATTATCTCACTTGCTATCGCGTCAAAATTCTGTAAATAAGCGACTCAACAGTAAACAACACATCAAAATGTCCTTCATTGAAACATCCAATAATACGTATTTTTTGATCCCTTGCATTGGCTCCCCAAATTTCACTGGCTCCAAATGGTATTCAAATGGAAATATTTCTCCAGCTGCTTTAACCGATTCGTTGCTACAAACAATTACCAGAAACGAAGGCTATGAGCTTGATTTACGTGAAAACTTGATTTGAAGGAGTAATCATCGATTCAAAAATTACACAGCTGCAGTGACTAGCGCCACACGCAAAAGAAAGTGATGGCACGCTAGACGTGCCATCCGCAACGAATCGGTTAAAGTCGCAGGTTACGCCGTAAGTTTGTATTCCGGCTGGATAAGGGCGTTTCACACCATAAGAGGTCACAGATCGGTCCATTGTAACACTTAAATCTTTGCTAATGGTTAGTCACGTGGCTACATTGACTCGAACTTGAGCAGCTATTAAAATATTGTCATAAAGCAAATAATATGACCGAGACTAAAATAAACGTGCTCCATCGCCAGGCATTTCTATCATTTGGCATCGGATTTGTAATCCTTCAACGAAGACTGCTAAAATTATTTCGTCTGTTTTTAATTAATTAACAAACAAATATAAAACTTATTAGTAACATAAAATATGTAGCTTACTTCCGCAAAACTCAAGCAGTTTGCACCGCCCGCCCGCCCGCAAATAAATGCAGAAACCGCAGACACCGGCACCTTCACTAACTTATCTACACTTGTTTCGCCCCCACACGGAGCATCATCAGGAGCTATTAGACCGTGCAATAACGAGCACTAAGTGAACTTAGTACTAAGGGGACTTAATACTAAGGGCATTTATTTGCAGGCGGGTGGGCGGTGCACAATTTTTGAGTTTTGCGGAAGTAAGCTACATATTTTTATTTTACTAATGGATATGGACTTCCGCCAAGTAACGCCTGATTCTATCAAATAAATATATAACTTATCAATTTGAAAAAGAAAACAAAAAAGATATGAATATTTAAATGCACGGAAATAAAGAATCACAGAAAGTGAACATTAATCAAGCAGCATAAAGCGAAGAAAAAATCATACATTCGATTGGTCTGACAACTACGACTGCCCTTACGTGACTGCCCTTTCGGGTAGCCATACTTAATTTCGGGCCATCCCGTGCTGCGTCTAATATTTAATAATATATTATAATTTGTTTATTATGATTTTATCACTTTTCGTAAGTTAAATTTGAAATGTCACTCTTTTCTTTATATTGTAGTCCTATTTAAAAAGCATTTATGATTATGATATTTATGATAATAAAGATTTTGTATGAAGTTTTTCTTAAAGTCAATCTATAGTTTACACAAAACGGTGATCAATTTGGGATAAAAAAAAAATGAAATTTTTTAACACAAAAACTGACTTTAATACTGATCTTTGTATCTCTTTGAAGGTACAGGCGTGATGTTATGTTATGTGATTGCGTAAACAAAACATATTTATGGGATAGCAGCGATAGCAGTTGAATTGCCGTAATTTTTTGAAGACTTCCGTTGTCTGTCTCCGAAAATTATCATCAAATCTAAATGAAATTTAAATGAATCGATTTCAGCATTACCCTTACAAATAAAAAAGGATTTTGCAAGTCCGCAAATATGACGGAATTATCTCCGAACACATAAAAAAAAATCTGAATTGATAACTTCCTCCTTTTTGAAGTTGGTTAATAAATAACTACATTTAAATTTCTTTAAAAAATGAGTATTTTGTTATAATTAGGTAATGCTACATTAAAACTTTAAGAGTTTCATACAAACTATGCCACCCCATTTTACCCCCTTAGGGTTTGGATTTCACAAAATCTTAGTGAGCACCTATGTCCTAAAAGCTACTCCCATGCAAAATATGAAACTTCTAGCACTTGTAGTTTTTGAGATTTCGTGATAAGTGAGTGACCTTTAATTTTTATGAAGTTTTCATTGCAAGATATATTCAATATTAATTCTGTTAAGAGTTATTCAGCATAAAATGAATAGATTTAATATCGATGTAATATTTATATACTTACAGAATGCTAATCAGTAATAGAATATCCAGAATTAATGGTTATACATTATACTGCTCCGACTTTAAGAACCAAAATGTTCTATTGATTACATTAGGAACTACATTAGTCAGTGTCATTTCACCTCCTTTAGTAAATGCTTACTTTCTTAGCTTAAGCTATGCAGTCAAATAGGCAATACAATTTATAGCTCGCCTCCAGATGACAAGAGTAATAATATTCTGAGATAGTCTTGATTACTGTATAGGTATCAACTATAAAATTAACAAAATCTAATATGCCATATAAATGTATCTCCAAACTATAGCGACCCTATTGTAATGGTAATCTTCATTCCTTGGCAAGCCATGGCCCATTAGCCGCTCATGTTTTTCCTGCTCATAAAAATGTTAGAAAGATCAGGTTATGCTCAGGACTAACAAATAAATAAATTAAATGAGTTACATCATAAGAATTCAGTAGGTGAAATTTTTATAATATAAATCAACATACTAACCAACATATTGTAGTGTTCTAAAAAAATAAAATCTAAATATTATAAGGATGACTTAATTAAATAAGAAATGGTTACATTGCTAGTTCATTTAAGCTCTGTTAGGGTAAACAACATGCATCTTTTGTAATTTTAGAAGGAGCGGGGTCCTCTAACACAGTCCAGAAACTAGTTATGATATATATTTAAAAGAAACTGAATAAATATTTTTTCATTTTATTTTTCATTACAATATTGGGCTGTGTAAAAGAAACTGCCCTACTGCGTTATTTTTACTGGTGCTAACAACTTGGTGCTAATTGTGAACGGCTTTGATTGGTATGAGACTCGGTACCGTAATTATAAAGAAAAACTTTAAAAAATGATTTTACGACTGAATTGTAATTTATTGATGCCAGATATTATAAAAAAATAAAATACATCACATTCATACCAAAAATAATTTCATTACACAAGCACCAATAAGATAAGAACTCACCAAATACAGAACCAAAGGATAACTGTAGGTACTTGCTCTGATCATTGTAAAATACCTAATATTAGTACATTATGAATTAAAACTTCATTTTTATTCACTACAGTTTTAATTCACGCTGTTAGCGCCATCCTTTAGCAAATATAGTAAATACATATCCACGTCCTTCACCCCACTCCCGCACCTAGGTCGGCGCGGCAGCGCCAACGCAAGAAATGAAAGATGGCGATTCAATGATCCGCACCGCAACGTCGTCTGACGTTTTAATTTGCCTTTTCCGCAATTATCCGCCCCGGGGCTTAAAATTATTTCACGGTTCGCGTGTGCAATTTCAACCCGGCGAACCCGCGTTGAAGTAGTGCAACGTTGCTGTGGATCTTCACCGGCTTTCGGATAAGCCACCGCAGTCACTGAATCAGCCACCAGGAACACCGGGAACAACCCACAGATGCGTCCCTACCATTATTTCCCATTCGAGTTGTCATACTTAAATTCGCATTTTTGTTGCTCGCATTGAGGCATTACATAACTACTTACTTATTTCTCGCACCTCCTGTTGAAAATCTAGATTAGCGGCGTAATTACACGTTTAGTTCTTACTTTCGCGCCTATCACACATTTAAATAAAACCAGTTTCATCGGATTAATGACGCATTTCAATTTTTTTCATCTGTGATCACAGGATCCATTATCTTGTGATCACGCGGTTCCTGTAAAGGAGTTGAAACGTCAGGATTAAATATATATTTATAAAAAAAAAACAAAATTAAACGTGTCAATAATCCTATAAAAGTATTAGTTTTATTTCCAAAATTTTAATTCATTAGACATGAAAGACCTAAGAATCTCCATCAGACTTTAAAAGACAATTTCTTATAATGTCCATAAAACATTTTCTTTTCGCTTTTGTATAGTATTAGTACTGAATATTATTCTCATTTTTTTTTAATTTTATATTCCATTAATAAGTAATTAATTATCCACTAATGAGTCCTGACATTTTTATCTGCCATTGGTATCTATTATTTTCTATTCGTATTGGTTCATTGTTTTTATAAGCATGAAGGGAATAAAACAATTAAAAAAAAATATTTTTCGTTAATGGAATAGGATATGGAATATTAAATAATTAAAATATTATTATTTAAATTAACTTTATTATATTACTATTAGTGTATTCTATAAAAATAGAAATACCACTAAGATGCTGAACGCAACTCTATTTTATTCCTGAATGACTAAGTGGAAATTGATCGCTTCTTAAAAACGTCATAAAACTAATTCAGAAGTAATTATAAGTCACCGGCTTGGCAAAGCGATTAGATACGGCCATTTGTTAGCTATTAGGACCGCTTCGGCAGTTGCAAACTCCGGATAATTATCTGGTGTCTAACTCTGGCGTTTATCAATAATCCAGCTAAGCCAAGACAAAAGACAGAGAATTATACAAAAAAATACTCGTTAAAATAAAAACATTTATAATATCATTTATTTTACCTATGCTCTTATAGTTTTTTACCTGGCGAATAAAATGCTTCTATATCTAAATCATATTGAAGAACTTTTCAATTTAAACTCACCAAACACATGTGAAATAACTTATATTATTTTTTCCGAAGAATTTTATACATTTCCTAAACAATGATCGAATATTGATTTTTTTTAATGACGATATAACAGCGGGGTTTATTCTATCGGGACAAGAATGAAGTTGGTGACAGTTGTATTATTGATCTCAGATCTATATTTGTTCAAAGATATTTTAGAATTATATATTTTAGAATTTATTACGAATTTTGCTTATATTTTTTTAGATTTACGATATTTTTGACACGTGTTGTCCACGTATATAAAGATGTAAAGTTTCTCCATTCATATTTCGGTTTGAAGCCAACACGAATTATGGATTGAGAAAATGTGAATGAGTTTGTGGTACGTTGACATACTGTTGTCCGACATTCGACATTGCAATCAATATCTTGACAAAGTATAAAATTAAAATTTAAGTTATTTTAATTAACGGTTTTTTTGGTGTTGTTTAAAATACCGAATTACATACATTTGTGATAATACAGGGTCCGGCAGAAGTCATGACACGAAAAAAGAGGGCTTTTGTTTAGGCTGTGGTGGGAGTAGAGGAGTGAGATTGCATGTGTTGTGTAGCCTCGACATTGCAATTTTCAGTATTCGACATGTTGTAGTTGGGTAAACAACGTGCGCTCGTTGTGAAGTGTTTTTTTTCAAAATGGTGAGTCGCCTATAAAAACGCAGCGTGCTCTGCGCACAACGCTTGGCCTTGGTCGACACGATCCTGTTCCCAGCCGCAGAACAATTAAACGTTGGGTGGATAATTTGAATGAAACTGGATCTACTGAAGACAAAAAGAGAAGTGGCAGACCCCTTACAGCAATAATTCAAGAAATCGCAGCAATTTCACGGGAAATGACCGAGCGAGCTATGCGAAGTTTTCGTTTCCGTCTTTGAGCCTGTATCACCAACGGAGATCGTCATATGCCAGAAGTGGTTTAACATACATAAATTGCAAATCTTATGGAATGTATTAAATATAAATAATATTGAATTCGAGTACGTTTTCGTGTTTTTATTGGAATTTATTTTCGTGTCATGACTTCTGCTGGACCCTGTATATGCCTCAGTAAAAAGATATTTAGTTATTACACTATTGCGCGCATCATCAATTAAACTTAAACTTTAATTCACTATTACCATAATTGAATACTATACTATAATTGAATCTAAGTGTAGCGTGCGTGCGAATTCCATATTTCCAGAACGCCTGCCTAAACGCAATATAGGATCATACGATGTGTGACGTAATGGTGGCGTGATCGGTCATAGAGAACAAATTCTCCTGGATGTTATTATATTAGGTTGCAGGTTAATACATAAGGACGTGTACAAGCACGATGACCGTTTCGAAAGTTACGTCTAATCATAATAATATTATTTATTCATTTCATATAATCTACTTTCAAGTATTTATCATTAGTCTGTATTGGCCAGTCAATCAAACATCAGCCTTTGGCTAAAAAACAGCATCATGACAATGTCGTGGTGTCGCCATGCTGAGCCGGGAACTTTTTCACCACTGCAGTGCAGCTTACTAACATCTCTTAACTACGTTCATATTAGCTCATAGTAGACTCGCGAGCAAAAGTATAGAATAACTTACTTGGAATTAATTCCGCGCGATCTAGAGTACTAAATCACTCGTCACGATTAATAAAAATGACACCATTTTAACCGATTCGTTGCTGATGGCATGCACGATGGCATGACTAGCGTTGTCTCCTCGTGTCATCTAATAAGGGACAGGGACCCGGCGTTGTCTTGGTGGATTTCTTGACGAGAGGGCTGGCGGGGGAAAAGTTAGCAAGCTTGTGCCAGTGGGTCGACACTGCCTTGAAACGAATCCTCGGGAAATTAGTTTATTTAAAATACTTTCTTATTGTTTGTAGTTAAGGTCTCTATTTCATTGAAGAGGTTTCGTCAAGACCTGAAACATGATTAATACCAATCTAAAATAACGAACATTCTAACATCTTAATGATGGCGGTACTGGAAAAAATGGCCGATATCTCATTATCTGACGTTTGGTTTTGAGATAACTTATTCAAAAGTTCAAACTGATGAATATTCGCTATTTCACTTTATGTGTGATTTGGAGACCATTGCACCTATTTTATTTTGTGCTTTTCCTGTTACATTGTCATGTGTTGTGCAGAGATTGTTGTGTAAATATTATTTTCTCTGTATCTGTTAATAACCTAATATCATACCGGTAATCTCGCTTTTCTTGCGTGTAAATTAGTGAGAAACTGAAGGTAACATGGAAGTTAAGCGATACAGAAAGTGTACGATTTGTGGTATGCAACAGTTACCCAAGTCGGGCATACTTTTTGCAAGTTTTCTTTCGACCCTGATCGGTAAGTCTAAACAGGGTAGTAACTATCTATCTAAACTTTCTTAAATTACTGTAGTTCAGTCATATCATATATATTTTTAGTAACAAGTTACCCATTCAACCCACATGATTGACAAAAGCAAGCTTTATATTTGTCTAATATTATTGTCATTCTAACTTTCATGTAAATAAAGAACAATTATTTTCATTGTCTAAGTCATATTCTTTATAGAAAGAACGTAATAGAAATGGACGAACTTTTTTTCAGATGCCGATTGTGGGTTAAGGCATCAGGCATTGAAGACTTTGCTTATGTGCCAATTGAGAAATTACACCAAAATAAGTTTATTTGTGGTACTCTTTTTGCCAGTGAATGCTTCAACAAAAAGGAAATCGGTTGCTTAACTCTGCTGTGCCAACTGAAAAACTTACTAGACCATATTTATCTGATGACTTTTTAACCGAGTTTCCTTTGCATGTAAAACATATTATGAAAAGAAGTCAGGTTAGTAACAATTGAAAAATTCAGTATATATATATATAAACTCATTTGCAAAAAAAACGGGCACCTAAGCAATGAACCATTTTAAATGTTAATATTGCTTTGTTTGATAATTATAAGTAGTTTTATCCTCACAATTTGGTAAATTAATAAGAAAATAATCGTTTTCATCAGTATTTCATAAAATTTTGATATAATTTATGGGAAATAATGCTAAAACTCACTAGTAGTGTATGTTCGCTAGTAGTGCATATGCTCATGAAGTAAAAATAAAAAAAGTTTTTTTTGTTTGTTTTTCTTTAATAAAGTAAAAGCAGATAAATGTTTAGTATCGAGTGTGACCCCCTCTAGCTAAAATCACAGCTTGAATTCGTCTGGTCATGCTAGCGAGTATATCCCGGATACTTGCTTGCGGAATACGTTCCCACTCCGCAGTAATCACATTCTTCAGCTCTCTGATGGTCTGCGGAGCCGGTTGTACCGATCTCACACGCCGTTTCAGAACGTCCCAGACATGCTCTATGGGATTGAGGTCGGGACTTCGAGCTGGCCAATCCAAACGACGAATGCCGACCTCTTGCACATACGCTTTAACATCGCGAGATCGGTGGGCGCGAGCATTGTTGTCCATAAAAATCGAGTCTTCACCTAGAGCGGATAATGCGGGTTGTGCATGAGGAATTAGAACTTCCGTTATGTATCGATGCCCAGTCAGTGAGCCGTTTTCAATGAAGACTAACTCTGTACGATCCATTGAATTTATTCCTGCCCAAAACATAACAGAGCCCCCACCATAAGGTGTGATTTCTTCGAAACATGCCTCTGCAAAGCGTTCTCCTTGTCTTCTTAGCACTCGCCGACGTCGATCTTCACCGAACAGAGATATCCTGGCTTCATCAGAGAACAAAACCCTATTCCAATCTTCTTGAGTCCATGATTCACATTTTCTAGCAAACCTAAGCCTGCGAACTCGGTGCTCACGGAGTAATTTTAGGCCGTGGGCCGGGCGGTGACTGCGTATATTGGCAGCGAGAAGCCTCTTCCTGACCGTCCATAGACTAATATGCACATTTCTTACTTCTTGGAGGTTGTTCTTAAGATCCACATTAGAAGATTTGCGATTTCTCAATGAGCGACTCACAAGAAAACGATCATCCTGTGGTTGGGTACATGGTTTTCTTCCAGAACCAGGCCTTCTCTCGACGGAACCAGTCACCTGATATCGCTGCCAGGTCCTTTGGACCGTCGTGCGACTAACATTTAGCCTCCTAGCCACGAAGCATTGGCTGAAACCCTCTTCAAGCAGCGCGATAATTTTGGTAGCTTTTACCACTTTATCTACCATTTCTGATACAGCCAAACAGCAATAAATAAAGCTTTGACAGTCAAGGATATGAAATTAATCGATGAAAATTGAATAAAAGTTATAAAAGTCGATGTTAACTTCTGAAACTTCGCGCCAAAAATGTAGGATAAAAAGGGGTTTTCTGTAAAAATGAGCATCAAATGAAAATTTGAATTTAGAACGTACTTTTTTAAATACCACGGCATTTTTAAAACCGGCCAGTAACGTGTACAAACCATTGAAACCTTTTTTTTTATTGTATCTTTTTAAAGATGAATGAAAATCAAAACCGCCCGTTTTTTTTGCAAATTAGTGTATAACACATTTTTTTTTACATGTGTACATATACAGTATATGACATAGAATAATCACAGAAATCTGATCATTATAAATCACAATGGTGCTAAAGAAGTTCCACTCCAAAAACTAAATAATCATTTTTAAGATTATCCCCATTGTCTTCACATTTTTTATATAAAATGTAATGTGAATGTAATAACTGTTATTAGAGTTATTAATAATAAGTTATTGTTATCCATATTTAGTAGGTGTGCTAGCATAATAGTATCTAAAAAAATTATTCTAAATTTAATTTTTCAGGTGAACTAATTGGTAGTTCCAAGTTGGCAGTTAAAACTATCACTGCAGAAAATGAAGAAAAGGATAAAACGTTACAAGGTATATATAAATAATTATTTCAAATCTGTATGTCCTTCTATAAGTTAAGAACGGGTTCATTGATTGCAATTAATGAAATTTGGTATATTGTAAGATCATGTGATTGTGCAAATGATAGCCCATATATCGACGGCGAAGTACCAATAACTCCTAATTGCTAAATTCAAAATAATACACAAGCTAAATAAAATGTTTAATTTCTTGACAAGTTAAAAATTGTTTAAAAATTTGTTTATTTATTTTTTAACTTGAAGCGCTTGCAACTGAAACTATGCTTAGGAAATTTCATTAATACATGCAAAAAAATTTTAATAATGTTTGATATTCCTCATCTTTTTAAATCAGTCCGAAATCATTTTTTTCAAGCTGGGGTTATGGAATATAAAGGGAAAAAGGCCAAATGGCAATATTTAAAAGAAGCGGAAGAGAGAAATAGGAACTTTTTAAACTTTAAGAAAATCAATCAAACAGTTGTCAACCCAACATACAAAACTAAAATGCGTGTTAAATTTGCAGCTCACGAATTAAGGCTGCAGTCTTGAAGATGATGGAGTGGAACAATTCTCATTCAGAAGAAATCATGGAAACTGCTTTTGTTGTTGAAGAAATGGACAAACTTTTCGACTGCACTAATGGACCAGCGTCACCAAAAGATGTAAAAAAAGGAATCCGAGAAAATGTATCAAAAAAGACTAAACATGAGGAATCTTGGAATTATTATTCAAAGTATATTCCCATAATAAAATTTTTGAAGTCAGATTCCCAATTACGTTTAAAAAATGTATGTTGCATTAAGGGTATGGAAATATCTTTGAAATCATTAAAAAGTATTTGGAATCTTTTGAATGAAAAAGCAAATTTTAAATATTTGAATTTATGCCAACTTAACCAAGATTCCTTAGAAAATCTATTCGGGAACATTAGACAGCACAGCGCAACAAACAGAAATCCAACATGTACTCATTTTAATACAGCTTTAAAATCTAATATAATATCTGGTTTAACAGACCCACACATCCGTGGCTCGAAATGTGAAACTGATTATAATAAGTTGCTCATAAGTCATCAAGAATTATATCTGACCTGACATCTGACCAGAATGCTATACAACAGAAACAGAATTCCAACATTGACACTGATGTTTGTTACCCTGTGCTGTCTTTGCCTGACGAATCGTAAATTGAATATATTGATAGTTCTTTTTGTAACTTTGAACAACAACCAATTGTATATGTTAGTGGATATTTAGCTGCAAGAGTTCTTGATAAATTTAACTGTGAAGATTGTAAGCTTTCTTTAAAAGAAGAAAATCCAAATCTAGATGATCCATTATATAAATTTATTTCTCTTAAAGAATGGTGGCAAGATAAGATATCATTAACTTATCCCAAGAAAGAATTGTGTATTGTAGTTAATGAAGCAAAGCAGATGTGCGAAACTAAAATTTTGCCTGATTTACACCAACAGCATATTGCTCAATATTGTACCTTGCAACTAAGCATCTTCTGCAATATGAAGTGGTTTAAATGCGATATTCATTCGAAATTAGTAAATGAATATTTATTTAACTTTTTAAGTAAATTGTTCATTAGAAAATCATGTAAAGTTATCAATGATGACTGTGTTAAATCTGAGAGCGATACTACAGACAAAATTAAAAAAGAACAACAACAAAATAAATAAAAGTAATTATATTATACATAGTATTAATTTTTGTACACAATATGGCAGACGGAAGATCGATCATAGATTTTAGAATAATTATATTGTGTACAATATCCTTATTCGTATCTTTCTGTCTTCCATGTTCTTACCTTACCTCTTATATGAAATTATTTTCTAAAGCCGATCCACGAAATGGAGGTTATCGATATGGAGCTACAACACTATTTTCGATAATTAGTCGATAAGTCTGCCATCACTAAGGTGCCAAATAGTCAAGTTGGCCAAACTGGCTCAGAGGCTGGCAAGTTAATGTTATGATATTGGTATTAGTTCCGGTACAGTTCGAGTGAGCTCAACCTGAAGTACTAGAGTGCCGTCTCTTAAAACGTAGTGATAACATACTCTTTGGCTTGTGCTTGCACGCCTATCAGTCTGTTGTTTGGCGAGACGGTAACACATATACCCCGCTAGTTGCAAAACCTATCGTAATCAGTATCGGGAGGTGCTGTGTGCTGACTTCGTATAGCACCTCAACCTCTATAGGAGCACAGATATTTTAAATATGGTACTTGTTCCGGCAGTACATATATTAAAATTGGAACGATACAGAGAAGATTAGCATGGCACTTGCGCAGTGACCGCGGCCTGCAACGCCGTATTTATTTCTTCATAGTCCCCACTCCGCTCACTATGACGCCACTTCAAGGGACTCAACAATATTTGAGGAATGTTGTTAATAATACTATATACGATAAAAACAACTGATAATATTAAAGTATTGTATTGTAACGTTTATAACGAAAATAAAAATTAAGTTAATAAATATAAAATTGATTTTTTATGAGTTATTATTATATCCCGCAAACGCAGGTGTCCTTATCGCCCAGTCACTAAAAACGGGTTAAACAGGTACAATTTAGTAATATTTAGGGAAATAGCCTAAAAACGGGTCTATAAAAGTAGAAGATTAAATAAATTTTTGTATATCTCCTAACTAGGTTCAATTGATTTTTTTAAACATCACTCAATAGCTTATGGACTATACTTCAACTCTGCGGTCCCAAAACCCACGCACCATGCATTTCCTGGAAGCCACGGGATGTGTTTCAGATGGATTAAGAAACGGTCAAGTAAAATTTTGTATTGTTTTGACACACACATATAATACAGCAGCCGAATAAGGATTAAAACTTTGTTTTATAAACTTAACTATTATTTCAATGAATGGCAGCTCCGCTATGGATGAAGGTTAAATCAATAATAATTGAAATAGGTAACGTAAAATACAGCTGATGCGTGTTGCAGTGACATCGTTTCCGAGCATATCGTATGTTAACTGCCGACGCTGAGACACACATAAAGTTAAAAACATTTTTTTTGGAATATAGCAAAACATCGACTTAAGGCTAGGGACACTGTGAAGGTTAAGGGTAAGTAAACACTGATAATTTATAGTATAATCACTGATCACACATATAACATGCGCTAAAATTATTCACAGGTTATACTAATATACTAATCTTTGTCTATAGGATTGACATTTAAAAGGGCTAAAAACCTGAATATTCTGGAAAAGCATCTGGGGGAGGTTTTCGGTGTTGCTATGTCCGCCAATAGAGTTGTTTTTGACGCAAACTCAATTTTGGATAAGTCAATTTTGAGTTCGCAATCTTTTATAAACTTAGTAATGCGGTTTGTCAGCTTTTGGATAGAGAGGAAGGACTGTCGCGTTTGGAATCTATTAAATTAATTAGTCAGATTTATGAATAGGTGAATAAAGAGTGTTATCCGCAATCTTGTTTTTTTTTTCAATTTTAATTCTATTCGTTGTAATTTGTTGTAAACTCTGTCCATTTTATTATTGGTTTTTGACAGCTCACGCCCATGAAGTTTCGTATTGTTTACGTTAAAATTTCATACAAATAATATTGTACTTCATGGACGGGCACACTCACTTAGTGATGTGCGATAACGATTACTACGATTGTGACATAGATTACACATAATCGGTAGAACAAAATGATATGAGTAAATCTGGATATATTTTTAAATAAATAAATATCTTCAGACAGTCACACCTATCAACTTGCCCAAATTAAGTCGATTGTGCGCTTAAACTAGGTTAATAAAGTGTAATATGTTATTTAAACGGAAAGAAAACAAAATTTTAATTTTAATTTTTTATTTACATGACTCGTCAGAATCATCATCTGTACTAGATTCGTCCGATGAGAAGTCTTCAGTAATATTTATGATTACCTCTTGTGTACATAAATTATTAAATGCAATGTCACGGTCCCAATCAGAAATTTTGACTCTCTTAGTTCTCTCCACCACACTTGCCCAGTTCTCGGCTGTCACGTGGGTGCAAGCGTTTTTGAGTAATTGCAACATTTTATTCGCTGTGAATGGGTTGCTTGTATTGCTTCTTGCAGCATGCCCTTTTACTTGTGCCCATATAAGTTCTATGGCGTTGTATTGGCAGTGATATGGAGGAATCGTAAGGACGATATGGCCATATTCAGCTGCCATTTCATCGATCACATACCGTTTTGGTTTCTTTTTGTTTTTAAATATATTTTTAACAATTCTATTTTTAACATGGAACCGTCCACATTTTCT
Source organism: Calamotropha paludella (assembly GCA_927399485.1). Classification (NCBI taxonomy): domain Eukaryota; kingdom Metazoa; phylum Arthropoda; class Insecta; order Lepidoptera; family Crambidae; genus Calamotropha; species Calamotropha paludella. The sequence goes on from OV656809.1 coordinate 13,574,812, forward strand.
CCATTGTCGCGTAGCCAATTAATAATTTCATGTTTTTATTGGCTTACATTGGCATTTTGTCAATTTGGCTAGAGTGGCGCCCTAGCGCTTTATCAATAAATATTATTGATGATTCTCCCAATGTTAGAAGCAAGTTTTTGAACCAATCTTCATACACCTCCGCATTCATATTCTCGTGGTAATCGCCAGATTTCTTTGATTTAAATGCTAGCATTACCTCTTACAAAACCTTCTACCGTACCTGCATGGCAAAGGATGAGGCGTTAGCCTTTTTCCATTGGTACTGCGGAGGTGGAAGCAGCAGTGTCGTCAGTCCAGGATCGGGTTACGGTGGTGGTTAGCGTTGAGCCATGTTTCATCCGTAAAGACAATCTTGATTTTTTTTGCCTCTCAAAAAGTCACATCGTGCCAAAGCAATATCAGTGCGTTCATTAATATCTTTCTTTTATCTGATTTTTATATGATATTATATACTCATTATATATTTATATTTATTATATACGCACTAAGCGTTTTGGTTCCAATCCGTGCCACTATACCTAGAGTGGAACTTTTTGCCTAAATTTACCTATTCATGATAAAAAAAAATTAAATAGTATACTTAAAATATTTCACAATATTAGGATATTGAACAACAACCAACGCTAATTACCCAAGAAAATGAAAAATTTGCCATTACAAGTCTTCTGTAATCAATCTGACATAAACATCTACAGCACTATAAAATACCAGTGTACTTACCCGGTGTAACGACAGGACCGATCTTAATTACAAGTAGTGTTGCCCAAATTCAGTCTTGGTCTTGCAGTCTTGGTCTTGTTCTTGCGTTTTTGCAAGACCAAGACCAAGAACAAGACCGCGTATTTTTAGCAAGACCAAGACCAAGACTGACCGTGCAAGACTTGAGCAAGAACAAGACTAAGCCTGCAAGACTCTTGCGTCTTGCAGCTAGGACTTAGCGCTATTTCACGGAGTAGTTAGGTGTAACAGTTCGGTGTATAGGTACGCTTAGGAATTCTATGAGACGCAAAAAACTGTATCAAAGAATATGAAAAACTGGATCTATGCGCATTACGACTAATACCATAAACATACCTACATAGCGAATAAAAAAATATCCATTAAAATCAAACTGAGTGCATGCATAGTTATGTTTTAACCATCGGCACTTTGATAATGCGGCATCAAAGGTTTTGTACTTACTTCTCAAAGAAATTTGCTGCTTTTCGGAAGCACATGGTTATAATACACGCGCCGGCGGCTTCTTTTGAAATCATATACAACAATCGTTGCCGCCGCGCCGAAATCACAACATTTGACACTATTTGATTGCCGCCACAGGGCGTAGGCGTAGGTATACTCATGCAAAATAATTTCGAATTTTAAGAGTACCTACAGGTGTTCCAAAGAATAAATAAGTTTCAGAGTGCTTATAATGAAAATGAATACATTATACTGATCACGCAAGTAGTATTATGATTAGAATAAAATGGTAAGGATAGGTAGTAGATGTCATAATAATTTATTCTAGTAAGTATATATTATAATATTGATTATATGGTTTTAAACTAATTACTTAGGTACTATTATTGTACATTTAGTCATTATATTTCTTAAGTTTTTACAAGAAAAAATAGCAAAAAAGTGTTCAAATATCACCCGTTTGATAAATATTGTAGCCACTTTTAAATATACTTGAAACGTGTAAAAAAATTCTACATAATTAATAAAATAATATAAAAAGCGTAGGTACTTACCTACTAATAAAATAAAAAGCCTGCGATTTATTATTAGTAAATAATCACGGCAGCCGAGAGTGTGTCTCCACTTTTGAATACATAAATCATAACCAGATCACTAGAGCCACTTCAAAAAAGAAATTTGTAATTCCTAGGGTTCAAAATTATTTTGGTGACAGAACTTTACAGAAGCGTATACCATATCTTCTTAATTCGTTGCCCGAAACTATTAGATGTGAAACGGATAAAAATAAATTTAAAAAAATATTAAAAGATTATCTGATGACTACTATTTAACACAACAATTGTATGTTTTTATTTATTTTTTTGCATTCACAATGCAATATTTCTATAAGATATAAAATACGTGTGTAAAAAACAACCACGCCTCCGAGCCCATCTGAGGGCTCGGAGGCGTGGTTGTTTTTTACACACGTATTTTATATCTTACAACAATTGTATCTTATTATTATCACCGCTAAATTTTCCTTCAGTTTGTTGTAATTCAGTCTAAATCCAATTATTGTGCACTTAACTTTACCTGATACAGTTATAGTTGTATTATATACCTACATAATTATAATTATAAGCTAAGAGACTAAAGATCCCTCAGTCAAACCGACAAGTCGGTTTTGTGGGACTAAATTGTATCTTTGTATTTTTTTTTCTTGTATATGAAATAAATAAATAAAAAAAAATAAATAAAAAAAAAAAAAAAGTATTTACAAGCAGTGCCCGCGACTTCGCCCACGAAGAATAGTAACTTTGGAGGTATAGTGACGTTCAGGATTTATTTATTTATTTTAAAACTTCTGTCATCAAACATACAAACAAACTCTTCAGCTTTATAATATTAGTATAGATTAGTATAGATGTACGCCAAAACATTCACTTATATGTAAAGAATAGTGATTGGCACTAATTCTTTACATATATTTTATTCACGCGTCGCGTCTGTACAAGTAGGTAATAATCTGTGTTTGTACGCCGCACGCGGCATCGTTTGATTTGCGGCGGCATCCTTTTAATAGAGCCGGCACGTGGCGAGGCGGCGCGGTAGAAAGCAAGGAAACGTACTATAAACAAAGGAATTATTTTAATTCCAGTCATTTCCAATTGAGCTGTGCTTCGAGTCTAACTTAATAATTGTTTTTACTAATTCTTGTTGTTTTCTAAAAACGTATCACGTGTACAATTTAATATGAGTGACGAAGATTCAAATTATTCTAGTCCGAGTAACGAGAGTTTGAGTCACAGATCTAAAAGACCCAAAAGCAAATTTGAGGAGTTTTTCGAAATAATTCATGCATCCCAAACTGCCTTGTGTAAATTGTGCCAACATAAAAAGACTGAAATAAAAATGAAAAACAGAAACACTTCAGGCTTAAGGAAACATCTAATATCTTTCCACAAAAAGGAATCACAAATATTTCTTCCTGTTAAACCAAAATTAAGTGGAGATATCACAAGCTTTTTAGTAACCGCTGGAAGAAGTGGACAGGTAAGAATATATTTTTTTTATATGAAAACTCCAGGAACTCAAAAAAGTCTTTTTTGAACAAATGACTTTAAACTGACTTCGGAATATTTTATAGATATTGATAAAATAGTAATACATAGGTACATATTTCGCGTCATTTTTAACAATGGTCGAAATTGTCGCTACGGGAATTTTAACTCCGCGTAGCTGTTCATGCGATACTTTCAAAAACGCCATTAACTTACGTAAGTATTTTTGAGTTAGTGGTGTTTTCATCTAGGGGTGCGACATATTAAGTATGTAATTATCGTCTTAAATATTTTTATAAACACCTATATTTTCATTTGTTTTCATAATCGGCCAGTAACAACTAAGTACTTTATTTTGGTAAATTACAGTACAGTGCAACCTTAATATAACAAATGTCAATTTAACGATTTTCTCGATTTAACAACAACAAACCTCCTCCTCCTAAACGCTCAAACCTAGTATGTTTTAAATAATAACACAAGATTTATTGTTTTATTTCAGTCGGAAAACAGCAGTGACAACATCACGACAGCTACAGTTGATTGGGTAGTGAAAAAATATCTTCCCTTCTCATTTTTCGATGACGAAGCTACACAAGTATATTTTCGACGTATTTGCCCTAATATGGAGTTTCCTAAAAGGTCTACACTTAGAAGGAAAGTCAAAGAGCGATTTGAAGAGCTCCAATTTAATCTCAAGGAACGACTTCAACAATTATCATCTAAAATGTCATTTACCATTGATGGGTGGACGTCAATTGCTGGTAGGAGTTACTACGGGGTTACTATGCATTATATAGACAACGAATGGAAGTATCGATCTGTAGTTCTTGATTTTATACCATCACGCGGTCGACATACTGGGGAAGATATTGCAACGATTTTCCATGAATGTTTATTGGAATATGGCATAATTGATAAAATACAAGGTATCACGGTCGACAACGCAACTGCAAATACCAAATTTATGTATGAACTGGGCAAACAGTTGCCACACTTTGATTCAGACAATCAACATTTCCGGTGCTTTGCTCACATTTTAAACCTTGGTGTACAAGATTTATTAGAGACCTTAGCATTACACTGTGAGTCTGACACTAACGCGCAAGATCAGCAGTATGAAGACTATGCAGACGAAACTGAGGAAGATGAAGAATATGCACCAAATATTGCTGACTCGCGTACATCTGTAACAAAGTTACGCAGTATTTCCAGTAAAATAAAAAGAAGTGAGATAGTGAAGAAGAAGTTTCAGTCTGCTTGTGAAGCAGCTGGCGTGCCATCAAATCTAAATGCCATTCTTGACTGTCCAACAAGATGGAATTCCACACATGATATGATTGGATTTGGTTTAAAAGTGAGAGCGGGCATTAACATATTGTGCAGTTCTGTCACCGAATTGAATGATTTTCAAATCACAGCTAGTGAATGGCAGGTACTCGAAAAATTACATAAATTTCTAATAAACTTTAAACTTTTAAGTACAAAACTTGGTGGAGACAAATATGTTACATTACCGCTAGTCATTGTATCATTCAATCTCTTGCTAGATAAAATTGAATCCATGGTAAAACAGTTAGATGAGAAACCTAATCGATCTGAAGTGGATGAAAGGCTCATTCTAGCTTTCCAAGCAGCTCGAGACAAAATGCTTAAACATTATAAGAAGAGCAACTGGATTTATTGTACTTCTTTAATTTTAGACCCAAGGCATAAGGCTCAGACTTTTGACCTGACAATGTGGGGGAAGCAACTTAAAACAGAAAGTCTGCGCAAGTTCAATGAACTTTATGAAGAATATAAAAGTCTACACTCACTGAACAAATCTCTGGAATTGCCAAGAAAAGAAAATAAAGTATGTGATGAAGATGAAGACATTATAGACTTTGATAAACTCTATGAATGTCCCTCGACGTCATCTGGATCTTGTCTTCAAGGCTTAGTGATAGACGAGTTGGAGGAGTACCTGAGAAAACCAAGAACTGCCAGCTCGGAAGACATTTTAGATTGGTGGAGGACGCATGAGACAGAGTATCCGACTTTATCGAAGATGGCCCGTGATTTTCTCTCAATACCTGCAACTTCAGTACCTGCTGAGAGATTATTTTCTAAAGCATCATTAGTAATTAGAAAACATAGAAATAGGTTAAGTGATGAGTCAGCCAGATGGTTACTTTGTATTAATTCTTGGTCAAAAGAATTGATATAAAGTAACATAACCTAATGATAAAGCTGTTGTGTACTGTTATGTTTGATTTGTGTTGTATTTTATTTTTGATTGAAATAAATGATAAATCATAAAACTCTTTTATTAAATTTCATGCAAGTTGAGGGTTCAATCTCTTTCTAGACAGACATTGTTATTTAAAATACAGTCAAGTTATTGTAATTAATTTGTTTTTTTACATGTTTTAGCAAATGTAAGCTTATAAATCATAAATGTTTATTAAGAAACAGTTACTTCCATGGAAAACGACATATAGGTCAGTTGATTTTTCGACTTTCTTATCAAATCTTCAGTTATTTATTAATCTGATTGATCTTTACTATGGCTATGTTAATTCAAGCTCACAATGTTCCAATTCTAATACGTTTTTCTAAGATTTAAAGTAAACTTTAATAAATAGCAATAGACTAATAGGTAATTGCAAGACTTGCAAGACTCTTGCTGCAAGACCAAGACCAAGACCAAGACTGCAAGCGCAAGACCAAGACCAAGACCAAGACCAGGTGTATTGGCGCAAGACCAAGACCAAGACTGGCTAAGTCTCGTCTTGTTCTTGCATTTGGGCAACACTAATTACAAGGAACGTCGTTAACCCGACACCCTACCCCAATTTAGTTGGGTGTAAATGAGCATCTCTTTAGTCGGGTTAAATACTTTGTGGACATCACATTTTTAAATAAAACCACTTTCGCCTGATTAATTGGGTAATCCGGTAAAAGCGGTTAAATGGCTACGATAAAGGTCATACGTGTGCGAAAGTGTAAGAAATAAATATTTAAAAACATATTTTATATTTAGTTCTTAAAATTTCGTACCTCTCACACCCTTGAATAATACCACTTTAACCGGGTTTACGGAGCGTTTAATATTGCTTTTTATATATTTAATCCTAACGCGTCGACCTCATTTAGAGGAACGGTCATGATGAAAATAAAACGAAGTGATTACATATTGTATAATTGTACTCTCCAAAATTATAATCGGACAGGTTTCTAAGTACTCACATTAATTATAGTTTTTTTTAAACAGTTTCATTTGTTTTATTTTGTTGTTTTTACCCGCCATTAAAAAATGTGCGTCTTATTGTTACTAAAATGAATGAAAATTCCACGTCTATTTTCCGCTTCTGCTTCGTTACAATACTGTCAGAGAAACTCACTCTAACCATCCGACGCTGCAAGCATCTTCGTGTTGGTGACAAATTCTAGTAGGTCATCTGGCGAGCCGAAATGTTTCGCACGGTAAGGGGGAACTGTTCTGCATTCCATCAAGACAACACGAGCTCCCCTGGACCCATAAAGCTCATCCAGCCCCATAAGCCTGAACTAATGCGTCCACCTGACCTATTAGGCAGAATGTTTGCTTCGGCATATCGTTCATTTTGGTGGCGATATAAAATTTTGCCGTTCTTGTACGACTTAAAAGATTTTTCGTCGACAAATATTACGATATTATCCGTCCAATCAAAATTATAATATTGAAGACAAAAGGCGATCTTCGTTGTGCTGTTGTGTAAGTGCCAATTTTCGGGCTGGTATGTGATGGTGTAGGCCACCTTAATTAAGCCTACGCCGCACTGTATGCATTGATATCTGCAATTAAAGATAAAATAATACTTTCGTGATGAATTCGTCGTATTTGATACTAAAATTTAAATTACATCACATTTTGACCGTGTTAAACATACACGGTACTGAACCGCTGAATCGCGAGTGCGGTGGAAGGGATCTTGAGAGTGGGTGGCTATATTGGCATCATCCTCCGCCTCCGTAGTCACCCGGGCTCTTGACCCGCAAGGACGGTCTCGAAGAGCCTCGTCACCACCTTCTTCGAACCGCTGGATCCACTGGCTTACCGACCTTCTCTACAAATAGAAACAGCTGGTGTCTACAAACGTTATTTCTGTGTACGGAAAACTGTTTCAGGTGAGGTTAAATTTAAATAAAATTAATTTGAATACCTAACTAGCGCGAGATCTCCACAACTCCCATACCAGTTAGCCTTAAAGTTACAATTCTGACCCTCTCAAAGTAAGATAGGCGGGCCGGCATTTTTTTAAAGAAATTATTGTAAATTAAAAGAAAGGAAAGTACTAAACCAAAAAGATAAAACCAATAATTTCAAACGAGCGACCGGAAAATTTTGACAATGATTGTTCTGGTATTACTCTTATTATTGAAACAATCCTACCTTTTTGTTGCGAAACTCATTAGGGTCTTAGAAAAAAGTATTTAGCTTTAGTTATTATGGTTCATTTCAAAACTTTGTAACGTTACACACACATCTTCAATAAAAATGACATTTATGAAGACGTCTAACATCTATTCTCACTTGTTGTTGTTGGCAGTTAAGACTGTTGCTGTTTGTACTCATGGTACGTGCAATGCCTGTTTTATTCTTTCTTCCGTTCGAATCAATTTATCAATTTAAGAGGCAGAACAAGTGCCCATCCCTGTTGAATTGAAATCCAAAGCATTACCTGGCATGGAGATTTAAATCGAATTAGAGGATTGGGAGAAACGTAGCGAAAGTGGGACATAAAAATTCCATTATCAATCGGTGTCTCGCTGGAATCAAAATATAACCCCTTTAATTCAAGAAAACACTTCACCATTTGAAAAATGTTAGCGTTAGCTACATGTTTTCAGAAATGCAATAACCACGTTCAGTCGTTAATCAACGCGATATAAGACTATAATGAAAATTTGATATTTTAAGCTGAAAGCATATTACTTTATAAAATTTTATATCCCTTGCCACGAGCGTCTTTACGGCGTAGCGGAAACTATTTTCCTCGCATAAAATTGAGCTGCTGCAGGCGATGAATTGATATGACGATGAGAGAAAATAAGTGGAAAATTTAATAAGATGGATACCGTATATAAAACGAGACATTAACAACCATTATGTTTCTATAAGTACAGAGTATCCCGACTAAAGTATTGAAAAAAAACGACGAAACTTCTGATAAACTAGAAAAGGCGCTTTTGTTTAATAACTATAGCCATCTTCAGCATTTGGCTGCAATTTCATACTAGACAAAATTAAACTTGTTTGTGGTGTCACGTATTTCGTATTGAACAATTAAATTTAATTTTCCGTTGCTTATGGTTCCAGGGCGAATGACTAGACACAGAACAATATAATTTAAAAGCAATTTAATAAATGACTTTCAATTGTTATTCTATTATGTTAGTTACGTAATGCAATATTTTTACAAATAATAACACGATGAAGATATTGAAAGAATTTATACAAGGACAAAATAAACGATACGTCTGTACATAGAAGAAAGTTGTGCTAGTTTTCACATTAGCATTACATTGGAATGATAAAGAGTTTGAAAAGAAACAGGTTAAAGAACTGTCTAAAATCTCTAGAACTTTTACCTAAATTTTTCCAATAATGGTCTCGTAATTTCTGTACGAACTTCGTACTGAAATTCATTCTTGAGTCCTATCCAAGGCAGCACTTTGTAAGGCACGAAAGCGACACTGTGGGCAGAATTTTCAATTCAGTTATAATATAATAGTACGTTAAAAAGCCTGTCGGTTAAAATTTTATAGTTAGGTATTTTAAACTGTTATCTAACAAACTGTTCCCTTTATCGTCACAGTCGATAATCTTTGTAAAAATATTATAGAGTGAGAGTGCAGATTTTATAGTTTATTTATATGTGGAAAATAAAGTCTGGAACCACATAACCTATCCAGATGGACTATATTTATGTAAAACTGCCTCCCGCTTGCCATAGGTACTACTGTAATAAATTTCTGATGAGTTAATTTAACTTATATATACTAAAAAACCCAATCAATGTTTGTAAATGTAGCCATGAGTGTTATACATTTCTAAGGATTAGCGGCTCGTTTGTGATAGCACTGAAACAGTTGCACTGCTCGCGCTGTTCGTAAAACTTTGCCGACTACGACTATAATCTACATCACTATTACCGCGATCTGCGCCTTTATGATACGGTAGTAGTAGCTCACTATCTGTGGATCATGCACGTTACGGTTAGTAGGTAGAGCTGCAATAAAATTTTCCTTAATGTCGCACTAGATACTCACACAGCAAATTATTTTGTTTGAAGTAATCAAATAAAATGATGATAATATTATTCAAATAAGCTTAAAATAAATTTAAAATAAATTGAATTGTCCAAAATTTTTTTACCTAGCACCCATTCAAATGGCCTTTTGCCTGAAATAGCTTTATTTTCGATGAGAAATGCGTCTTATGCTTACTCCGCTGCTCGGGTAGACAGCGGGGCTCTCCTTCAGTCACGCACCAGACAACGAGGAAGCCCGGTGTGTGATCGAAGGCATACTCACTAAAACTCGTCGTTGTGCCAACACACTGTCCTGCAGCCTTCTCAGTCGGACGATGCCAAGGCACAAATTAGGCATCATCCGACACCCTCCTAATGGCGCTGAAAGGCGGATGTACCTGCCTACGTACGCCGCAGCGCCTTTCGTCTCGTCCGTTAGGGGTCCTCCCTCCGTTGAGGGCTATGACCCCTACCAGTCTGCCATCCTTCAGCTGAGGAGGGGTGATGACGGTGTTTAATAAAAGTATAGATCGTTATTAATACAAAACAACATTATTTTATTATCACAATAACAGCAGTGATATTATTATTCCATCATTTAATACAACAAGTCAATAAGCGGTATCTAATTTAAATAAGTAATAAATGTTGCTACGTTTAATACACTTTGGGCATCAGAGTATTTTTCAGATTCATTTTAAATTTATTTATAGGTATCGAATCTTACCCGAATCATTGAAACAAAGATATTAGTACCTATATAGGTAACAATGTTTCATCGCACGAATGAGCATCAAACTTCTCGGCGATTCTAATACCCTTACTTTGTGACACACGCCTTGAATATTAAATCTAAAACAGAGGACTCTCAAGCTATTGATTTGTATCAAACCAACAGGGATCCGAATAAAGAAGTTTTTAACTTCAAAAACTTCAAAGCTTTAAAAAAAACCCTTACTATGAAGTTTACATCGCTTTAAACACGTTGTTGAAAGTTGTAGGCAATAAGGTAGTTGAATCGACGCACGTGCTGCGCTTCGACTTACCAACCAATCTGAAATTCAATTTATGAAGGAAAAATAATGACAGTGTGTTCGACACTTTATTTAATTAGCTGCGGTTACCCTTCAAGCGAAGCTAAACACTTATGTGACGAATAAATCCACGTCCGTAGTAGAATCTACTAAGTAGATACGTCGGCGAGATTCGTACTCGGTCCACTTTGTTCAAAACCCACTCAACCGATGGGTTATGGTTGGCTAACAATTATAAAAAGCGTTAGATAATAAAGTACATATTCCATCCATTTTAAAAGAGTTAAACTCTACACAGCCACCGATATATGTAATCTAACTAACCTAATGGTTTTGACACTTAATGAATAGGGACTTAATTGTATTATATTTAATAATTCATTAATATAACAGCAATAATTTATTCCAAGATATCTAAGATGGCCTAACTTCTTGCCATAATCATTGATCTATAGTCCAACTAAACTTAAAATGGATTTCGGTTGTTAGCAATAGCATTTCAGCTATTATTAAGTAAATTTAGAGCGCCATTTGTTTTACTTACTTGACGCAGAATCCGCAATCGAATGTTAAAAGACAACACACCCCTTATTTACTGTGAAAGATTAAGAAAAAGATGTTAGCCAGACATTGGGGATTCTTTGACAATATAATTCACACGTTGCGGAGTTTATCATTGTAATAACTAATAGTTTTTAGATCAATAATTTGTGCAGAAAGTCATCAGTGGTGCCATAGACTGCAATTATCTTTCAGAAACACGTAAGCTAGTCAGATTCTCACGTTTTAAAGTACTCTCACCTAAGTCGTTTAAGAGTAATTTGGGTCATTTTTCTCCTGTAGTTAAAATACAAACTCAGTTTTGAACATATTTTAATGAACTCTGATTTAGATATAAACTCCAAATTCAGTGAATTTAAGAGAATGATATCAGAGATTCTTTCTCATAAGTAACTTTTTAAAAGTGCATTTTTTTCAGTTTTGAATGAAGGGCTAGCATTTATTAAAATTTATCTAAAATTCTTCTTAACACCATAACAAAGCTTCTTGTAATACTTATATGTATGTCGTGGCAGTTTTTAATTATGGCCACACTACGTATTTTATATATTTGATCATGTGATTATTTATGTATAAGTGTGTGTCTTGTAAACTGTCTTTAAATAAATAAATAGTTAATATTAACTTTCGCAACGAGTCAGCTTATTTATACTTATTATTTTGAAACCGTCAAAATAAAAAAAACAAATTACTTGCTGTTTTTTGTAAAGCGTAAAGTGTTATTAATAAAAGATTAATTTCGAGAATTTTTTTTTAATAATGTAACTTCTTGGTGCAAGTTTAGATATTCTAGTATTACTATATTTTTAGAAAGTACTTTAGAAAGTATGTTAAAAAACTTTGAAATTACTTCAGATTAGTCAATTGCTTAACAGGCAGCAACGATATGGAAAAAGGTCACAATTTGTACCTATATGGTTAATCTATGTATTTATCTTCTTTTATTGTGTTCAAAAGGTCTACGACTTAGAGCTTATGTTGAAACTAGATTTAAAAATCTAAAAATCCCACGTTTTTCAGTAACCAAAAAAGAATAAAATAACCCGGCGGGGCCAAGCGAGGGGCGCTTAAAAGTGGGGACGCATATTACTTATGGAGATGTAATGAGATATACGTTATGCATAGATGTTCAGAGTATTTGTAAAGATGCGCCCCCACGTTTTGAGTGGCCCCTCGCTTGGCCCCGCCCGGTTATTTTATTCTTTTTTGGTTACTAAAAAACGTGGGATTTTTAGATTTTTAAATCTAGTATTATTATTTTATTCTTTTTAATTTTCTTGCGTTATTATTATTTTATTCTTTTTAATTTATTAATTAATCGCAGCAAACCATGAGTCGCTATGACTTTTTTCATATGAAAGTGAAATTTCGTAAAATTTGGCCTGAAAGTGGCCGTAAAAGTTAAAAGTTGTTTAAGGATGCATTGTCATCGGGTTCTGACTTGCTCCAAAAACTTCAGCTCGCTAGGTGGCCGGGAAGTGCCTCAAAATTGAGTTGCAAGAATCCAACTGCACAGACAGCCAGACAGACAGACAAACAAGAAAGCGACCTGAGAAAAACGTGGGAAAATATACGCGAAGATTTACTGCAAAAGTTTAAATTTACTAAACAGTGCGATAAATTATTCGGAAAGAAAAAAATATTTATCGAAGCTCCTGTAAGCATAAAAAATACAGATGGGAAAACATTTTGCGCCGCACCTGCAAACAGATGTTACATTTTAATATTTCCTTTCATGATGTTTGGTATTTATTTTGTCTTTACAAATAGAATAAAACAGTCATATGTATCTACTCGTATATCAAGTATATAATGGGACTAGTGTATGACTACTGTCTTTTACTTGACTTTTTGACTAGTGACTTTGATACGACGGCGACGTTTACATTAAAATGCACAAAGCTCAGTTTGACGAGGAAGACATCGGACGACATCTATGCACGTTTCCTGGATTTGTCCAAGACCTTTGATATGGTTTCTTATATTAGGTTTTGGACAAAGCTAAGAGACGCTGGCGCGTCTCCTGACATTATAACAATATTTTCCTATTGGTACAGCAATCAGATTAATGTTGTGGGTGGGAAAATACATATTCTGGTGAGTAATATATGGAATGTGGGGTGAGACTAGGGGGTTTGTCATCCATATCTTTTTAACATTTATGTCAATGACCTGATTGCGGAGCTTAGCAGTACCTACACATGTCGGATGCTTTGTAGACGATGTAAGCGTAAATAATCTTAGCTATGCAGACGTTATGGTATTGCTGAGCCCTTTTATCGGTGGCCATAGTAAGCGGTTAATAATCTGCGAGTCCCATGCTGTGTCGCACGGTTTGAAGTACAATACGAAAAAGAATAACTTCATGTTATTTAAATCAATCAATAAAGGGCCATCGACAATACCACCACTCACACTTAACACTGTGACTGAACCGTGCCGCAGTTTAAATATCTAGGTCATGTAGTCACAGAAAATATATGTGATGATTTGCTAGTTTGTTTTTTAGACATTCTACACGAGTAGCCTGTGGGCCAATTTTACGCAGAAATCCTACAATGCCCTGTGCGTACAATACAACATCTTCAGGGCTTCGTTCTGGCTCCTACGCTACGGTAGCGTATCGGGTATGTTTACGGATGCCAGATTGGATGACTTTTACGCCATAATGCGAAAATAGGTTGTCTCGCTAATGCATAGCCTGCGGCCGAGCTCGAATCTAGTGCTGAGGATGGTAGGTGAGTGACTACATTCAGCACTGGTTGGTAAGTTCACCGAGCAAGGTTCGGTGAATCTGCCCATTGGGGGTTTACTTTGGTTATTTTTGTTTCCTTTCACTATCATTGCTTTACTTTTATTGTTATTTTACTAACATAGGTTGTAAGTTATATTGTTACTAACACTCTATGGATGTGTGAGTCTGATAATAAATAATTCTTTTTTATCATTATATTATATATGTGAAAATTCCATGTCAGTTGACTGTAGAGATATAAACCAAGATATTTTTCGGACATTTTTCCATAATAGGAATATATAATAACTTTCAAGAGCGTGAAAGGTTGATTTTTATTCTTTCAATACAACCTAATACGTTTTAGCTATATAGATAGTTAAAACCCACTAACTACCGCTGAAACGACTTATAGAGCTTAATAACATCGGCTTGTAGAAATATATCATTAATGCATGAACCATAATAAAATAAACAAGTATCGTCGGCAATGAAGGGTTAATTCACGGTGTAAATTTTGTTCGTGGAAGTTATTTTTTGTAAGTTAGGAAGAACAATGGGGTCGGTATTGAGCCCCGAGCAACGTAACATGTAGTTGTAATGATTTACGAGTACTTTGGTATTGACCTATTTTAACAGTTTGAAATCTGTCTTTAAGGAATGACTTAAAAATAGATGCATCACTATTCATTTCGATACTAAGAAAAAAGTAGTGCTCATTGTATCAATGGAATCCTGAAAAGTCTTTTTGTTATAAATTATTTATGCATCTGATTAAAACATTAATGATAATTTTGGGCGGATTTTCACACAGGTAAAACTGGAGCTATTAAAAAGGGTAATAGATTAACTAGGAAGCTTTTTAGAATTATTGCTGTTAATTATATGGTCTCTTACCCGCGAGAGCAATCCTTATGTTAGAACTACAGTTTGAATCTAGATTATTAATGATTCTATCCATATAGTTTACAATATACTGCTTAAAACTAGAACGATTGTGGAGGAGATTGTATTATTGTTATGGTATTTATCTGGTATCTGACCCGACTAGGCTGTCCTTAAAGTAGAGAAAAAAACATTATAATAATTTATCTTATAAGATCGCATTGAAAATGCATAAAATATATAAAAATTATAAATCTAACATGGCTGTTTCATCTTAATCGATTGACCAAACATTTGTAAAAATGTTTCTTTCGAATACGAGAGGATGTTCCTCTCATTGATGAAACAACGCTGGCCTACAGCGTAAAATCAGGAATGTACTAGAAAAAATTTCGACGAGTGTTCGCAAGGCTCGGTAGCTCAATTGGGAGAGCATTGGACCGGATTTCCAAAGGTTGCGGGTTCGTTTCCCGCCTGAGATTCACTTGTGACCCGAGTCGATTTTTTCTAGTATTTTTCTATTATAATAATTTATCTTATAAGATCGCATTGAAAATGCATAAAATATATAAAAATTATAAATTGAAAAATTTGACATATTTCCTGACAGAAGTCCCAAAATTTCTACAGCAACGGGATCATGACTCTACCTAAAACGTAGTGATTCCTTGCTCAGTGACTCTACCTACAAGATGGCAGAAAGTCTACGAACAAATGACACATATATGTCAACTGAATGGCACATATATGTCACTGTCAACTGTCAAAATTTTTAATCCGTCAAAAAGAAAGTTTTTTTTTGGGTAAGGTAAAGCTCACACTCCAGTATGTCTTTTCTTAATTAGTTAAATTTGAATTAAATCATGATGAAGTGATTCCAAAGTTTCCGTAAAGGCGTGAGCATTTACTTAAACTTGAGAGAACGTGAAAATGCACATTGCACAGCTGTATTGTTTCATTTATCATACTTGTGCAAGTTTACGACCATTTAGTAGTTAATAATCATTATTACACACTAATATTTATCACAATACAATTTTATATATTATAACTTAAGTTTCTCTTCCCACTCCTGCCAAAAAAACTTTAAATGTAAATTAACTTTGAAAAAAGTCTTGAATTTTCATATAAAATGCGAAGAAACTTTTTCCCCAACCTATTAGTTCGCAGCGTTGAGCTAAGGGAGACAAAATGCAACTGTCTTGTGGAGCGGTGCGCCTCAGACGCGTTTCTCGTCTGTCGACTGTTTTTCACATAAATAGTAGCAAATAGTATTATTGGCTTAATGACATTCAAAGTTAAAACTACTCAATCTGCATTTACTTGAAATATGATTAAAAAAATTTAAGTAATAAAAGTATAAAGTTACATAGACGAGCGTCCACTATGTGCGACCGTCGCACGTGTTAGCTTTATTAACAAAAAAGTATGCTGATTAAGTATTTTACGCTTTCTTGTTTAACTTAAAGAAAAGCATCTTTCGCATGATAGTTAGTGTAATTTTCTTGTATGTAAATAACCAATTGTTTGCAATAAGGATCATATCGCCGCTTCTCATGAATAGTGTACAATCTCAAAGTTAGCTAACTTTACAGGAGAGCGTTTTGAAAATTGAACCGTTAATAAAAGCGTTATTTATAAAGAACGACGGTCGCTCTTGTTTTTAAAAAAATATTCAATCCTTTAGCTCATAAAATAACTTTTTGTAATTAAGTATTTAATAAGCGAAGTCATGGAAATAAATTTTTAAAATGAAGTCGTTTTGTCTTTCAAAGTAGGTTGTTTACAACCTACTTTGTTCATAAAGTTTAAACAGGGCGATCCACTTGGTCCTGCAATCATTAGTTTAGCAATACAGGATATTATTAAAAAAAATAAATCTAAACTTAATATTTGATATCTGGATGATGGCACTTTGGGCGGCGGCGGTTTTGTGACAGTTTTTGAAGATTTAAAGATTTTAATTGATGCATTCTCAACGATTGGTTTAATATAGAATTTTGAAAAATGTGAGTTATGCATACAGAGAATTGTCTCTGCGAATGAAAAACTAACATTATTTCAAAATTAAAAAAATTGTCGCCTAGCATAAGGGTTTTTGATGAGATTACTCTTCGTTTTCTAGGAGCTCCTGTTCTTGACGAAGCATTACGACTTTTTATAGAGGAGCAAATAACTAGATTTCGATCTCTCGACCTCTCGGTCTTGTCGTCTGTTTAAGGTAAACGGTCACGTGGCTCTCTTTATTATTCGGTTTTGATTGTTCGTCCCTAAGTTCACATACTACCTTCGTGTTTTTCAGTTTTGGCGGTGTCCTGATCAAACGTCAAAGGATGACCTCATCAAAGAGTCGCTTTCTAAGATTTTAAATTGTGCATTATATTACAGTGCCTGGCGACAGGCGACCTCGCCTACGCGTCGTGGAGGTATCAATATAAGAAAAGTTTCTGACATAGCTTTGCCAGCCTTTTTGTCTTCAGTGCATGCCTCGGGATCATTATGCTGTAGTGTTCTCAACCCATCTTTGGGTTCCGTTGAGATCCAAGGACTTTCGGAGGCGAGGAATAAGTGGCTTTCGCTATGCTCGGATAATGCCTAACATTTCTTTATTCAGAGATTCAGAGAAAATGGGATGAAACTCTTTGCAGGCGCACATTTCAGGTACTGACGGAGGGCTGTGATAGCTCAGTGGATCGCGCCCGTCCGTTGGTTGTATCTGAAAGGGAGTCAGGTCTATGGATGCATGCTCACCCTTCCACCAATATCGGTACGTTACTAGATAACTGTACCCTCACGCTATCGATAGCCCTCCGATTGGGCATCAACACGAAGAACCCGCATCGGTGTCGCTGCGGGGAATGGGTAAACGAGCTGGGCCATCATTTATGACACCATTCGCAGAGCTTCAGCGACTGCTGGAGTGTCTGCTATATTAGAGCCGAGCGGGGTGTTGTGGTCGGATGGTAGGAGGCGACATGTGTGAACACTTTAGCCCCGTGCCACATTGATGCGACAGTAGCTCGGCCAAGAGCGGCTGCAATCACGGCCGAATTAAATGAAGATCGCAAATACAGGGATTTGGGTGACACATACTTTTTCCTCCCTTTTGCAGTAGAGACTATGGACCCTTGGGGAACTAATGCTAAGTTATTTCTTAAAGACTTGACTGCTCGCCTCTTTGAGGCAACGGGTGACCGGAGAAATGGCAATTTTTTCGCTCAGCGCATAAGCTTGACTATTCAAAGGGGCAATGCTGCCAGTCTTTTTGGGTACTTTGCCTCAAACAGGAGATTTAGTTGAAATATTTATTTTTTTGCAATTAGCCATCTAGTAATCAACTTTTGCATATCTATAGGAGTTTTGGACACATTGGTTTATGAAGGTAAAAAACGATAAAAACTTGAATAATTCAAATTTACCGCCACTGACGTAACGATTCACCATAAACAAACACTCAGTATAAAATTAGAATTCGTTGCATTTGGTAAAAATCGAATAATCCTCTCACCAAAAATTGCTAAATAAATAATTATAAAGTATTCAAGAAAACATTACAATTTAATTTTTTCTAACCTTAAAGTTGAAAAGGAAGTAATTGTGGAATTAAACATTTTTTTTTGCCATTTGTATCATTTAAACTATACAATAAAAAAATTAAAATTTAAATCTTACAAAATGTACGCTTAATACCGAACAATCAAGAAATAATACGGTTATGATGAATAAATTTACGTTTCTAGGCAAATAAATTACTCGACTAAACTGTTTAATTATGAGATTGTATAGTCTTTAAAAGAAGAATATGTTAAGTGTTAGGTCTTCCATTTGTCAAAAATAATATAATTTTGGTTTAATACAATATTACAGAGAAACTGAACTAAGCTTTAGGTCGTAAATTCGTTTATGTACACTTTTCACGAGAAAAACTAAATGTATCCTGCGGAATCTTTATCACAACTAAAGATTGTAACGTTTTTGCGCGAAAGGGACACAAAATTGCGCCAATTTAAAACTGAACATTAGCTCCCCTGGCGATAATATCGCCGCTTCTCATGAATAGTGTACAATCTCAAAGTTAGCTAACTTTACAGGAGAGCGTTTTGAAAATTGAACCGTTAATAAAAGCGTTATTTATAAAGAACGACGGTCGCTCTTGTTTTTAAAAAAATATTCAATCCTTTAGCTCATAAAATAACTTTTTGTAAGTAAGTATTTAATAAGCGAAGTCATGGAAATAAATTTTTAAAATGAAGTCGTTTTGTCTTTAGCTCCTTTTTTTGAAAAAAATTGCTCATAATTTAGATATTCGATAGTTATGTTAATGTATTAAAGTAGAGCAAATGGCGTTTTTTTACTAAAACAATCATTCATTAATATAGTTTTATTGGAAAATCATGGAATCATGATAACTGACTGTTTCAGTCGGGTTTTATAAAATAAAAAACAATTATTATTCTATCAATAGGATATAAATTAACCAAACTTAAAAAGTATCAATACCATAAAATACTTTCGAAAATATAAATCCTTCCTTTTAGTTTTTAATTAATATAAATTCTTTACATCAACAATCACACGTTTTATGTAATAATTAAGAGAAAAATAACATAACATTTTAAAATCCAATTTTTGGAAGTTTAATCAGTCTTATAATACGATAACATCATTTAAGTTTAAGAACATTTTTGTCGGCTGGTGCAGGCGAGAGGTTCTTCTTAAGGTCAATATTCAAAACACCTTTAATTCAATTGACAAGAAAGTTTTATAAGAGGAAGTAAAAAGACATGTACCGTCTATTTATCCTTACGTTTGGCAGTGTTACGGAACACCTTCAAATTTAATTTTCGAGGAAAAATAACTTTATGAACAAAGTAGGTTGTATACAACCTACTTTGTTCATAAAGTTTAAACAGGGCGATCCACTTGGTCCTGCAATTATTAGTTTAGCAATACAGGATATTATTAAAAAAATTAAATCTAAACTTAATATTTGATATCTGGATGATGGCACTTTGGGCGGCGGCGGTTTTGTGACAGTTTTTGAAGATTTAAAGATTTTAATTGATGCATTCTCAACGATTGGTTTAATATAGAATTTTGAAAAATGTGAGTTATGCATACAGAGAATTGTCTCTGCGAATGAAAAACTAACATTATTTCAAAATTAAAAAAATTGTCGCCTAGCATAAGGGTTTTTGATGAGATTACTCTTCGTTTTCTAGGAGCTCCTGTTCTTGACGAAGCATTACGACTTTTTATAGAGGAGCAAATAACTAGATTTCGATCTCTCGACCTCTCGGTCTTGTCGTCTGTTTAAGGTAAACGGTCACGTGGCTCTCTTTATTATTCGGTTTTGATTGTTCGTCCCTAAGTTCACATACTACCTTCGTGTTTTTCAGTTTTGGCGGTGTCCTGATCAAACGTCAAAGGATGACCTCATCAAAGAGTCGCTTTCTAAGATTTTAAATTGTGCATTATATTACAGTACCTGGCGACAGGCGACCTCGCCTACGCGTCGTGGAGGTATCGGTATAAGAAAAGTTTCTGACATAGCTTTGCCAGCCTTTTTGTCTTCAGTGTATGCCTCGGGATCATTATGCTGTAGTGTTCTCAACCCATCTTTGGGTTCCGTTGAGATCCAAGGACTTTCGGAGGCGAGGAATAAGTGGCTTTCGCTATGCTCGGATAATGCCTAACATTTCTTTATTCAGAGATTCAGAGAAAATGGGATGAACCTCTTTGCAGGCGCACATTTCAGGTACTGACGGAGGGCTGTGATAGCTCAGTGGATCGCGCCCGTCCGTTGGTTGTATCTGAAAGGGAGTCAGGTCTATGGATGCATGCTCACCCTTCCACCAATATCGGTACCTTACTAGATAACTGTACCCTCACGCTATCGATAGCCCTCCGATTGGGCATCAACACGAAGAACCCGCATCGGTGTCGCTGCGGGGAATGGGTAAACGAGATGGGCCATCATGGTCTCTCGTGCGGCGTGCGGGGCGATTGATTTGCTTCGATTAATGACACCATTCGCAGAGCTTCAGCGACTGCTGGTGTGTCTGCTATATTAGAGCCGAGCGGGGTGTTGTGGTCGGATGGTAGGAGGCGACATGTGTGAACACTTTAGCCCCGTGCCACATTGATGCGACAGTAGCTCGGCCAAGAGCGGCTGCAATCACGGCCGAATTAAATGAAGATCGCAAATACAGGGATTTGGGTGACACATACTTTTTCCTCCCTTTTGCAGTAGAGACTATGGACCCTTGGGGAACTAATGCTAAGTTATTTCTTAAAGACTTGACTGCTCGCCTCTTTGAGGCAACGGGTGACCGGAGAAATGGCAATTTTTTCGCTCAGCGCATATGCTTGACTATTCAAAGGGGCAATGCTGCCAGTCTTTTTGGGTACTTTGCCTCAAACAGGAGATTTAGTTGAAATATTTATTTTTTTGCAATTAGCCATCTAGTAATTAACTTTTGCATATCTATAGGAGTTTTAGACACATTGGTTTATGAAGGTAAAAAACGATAAAAACTTGAATAATTCAAATTTTCCGCCACTGACGTAACGATTCACCATAAACAAACACTCAGTATAAAATTAGAATTCGTTGCATTTGGTAAAAATCGAATAATCCTCTCACCAAAAATTGCTAAATAAATAATTATAAAGTATTCAAGAAAACATTACAATTTAATTTTTTCCAACCTTAAAGTTGAAAAGGAAGTAATTGTGGAATTAAACATTTTTTTATGCCATTTGTATCATTTAAACTACACAATAAAAAAATTAAAATTTAAATCTTACAAAATGTACGCTTAATACCGAACAATCAAGAAATAATACGGTTATGATGAATAAATTTACGTTTCTAGGCAAATAAATTACTCGACTAAACTGTTTAATTTTGAGATTGTATAGTCTTTAAAAGAAGAATATGTTAAGTGTTAGGTCTTCCATTTGTCAAAAATAATATAATTTTGGTTTAATACAATATTACAGAGAAACTGAACTAAGCTTTAGGTCGTAAATTCGTTTATGTACACTTTTCACGAGAAAAACTAAATGTATCCTGCGGAATCTTTATCACAACTAAAGATTGTAACGTTTTTGCGCGAAAGGGACACAAAATTGCGCCAATTTAAAACTGAACATTAGCTCCCCTGGCGACAATATTTGAAATTAGCCTCTTAAGATACTTTTCAGGAGAAAGAGCAGGTGATTATTAGTATTTCTGTATATTTTACTTGATTTCACAAAATTTTTGACTTTGTACACTTTTCATGAGAAGCGGCGATATTTGAAATTAGCCTCTTAAGATACTTTTCAGGAGAAAGAGCAGGTGATTATTAGTATTTCTGTATATTTTACTTGATTTCACAAAATTTTTGACTTTGTACACTTTTCAAGAGAAGCGGCGATATGATTTACTTTGGTAAAATTTACTTTGCTTTGGCAAAAACCAACCTTTAAGCAATCTGAACTCTGTTTTTCCATATCCATTAATATCTCCAATTTTATCAAAGTTTGTTTGTAAAAATAACCTTTCAATTTGTTCCAATTAAGTTATTTTTGCAATTAAAAGCTTAATAGCCTAGTTAACCTCCTTTAAATCTATTTTTATATATTAAATCATAGTCAATTTGAAAGAAATTGTTAAATAGTCAAATTAATACCGTCAGAGAATATCGTCCGATGTGACGTCACTAGATTGTCATCGCCTATAAAAGACTGTGGTCCGGTCGTAGGGGGGCATCCATTAATTACGTGAGCTATTTTTCGATCAGTTTAGACTCCTCCCCCCCTTAGGTGAGATTTGCCTGGACCCCCCCCCCCCCTTACGTGAGATTGAAGCTAAAAATATTTTCAACAAAATTTATTTTTATTATTCGGGATAATATTGAACCATTCAGGTATGCCAAAGTTAATTTAAATAAAGTTCGCATTAAAAATAGATAAAAACAACACTTTTTCAACTTTTTTACACAGTCCATGGCGATTCGTGTATTTTGTCGATTGCAATAATTGGACACGTGTCATCTAGGGTTTCTGGTAGTGCTGGAAGACAGTCACTGGTAATGTCTACGTTTTCTTCGTCTATCCACTCCAAACTTTCGTCCGCAACGCACAGTAGCTCTTTAGCACGACGCTTGACTACACGCATTGGTTGAATCCTGACAACAGTTTCTCGTCGAACTGCATGAAGAGCTGACCTGTGCCTCTGCAGCTTTACACATGAAGCGAAGTAAATGCCACATGTCTTACAACATCTGTTATTAACAGTTTTATCATTTACTAAGAGAGAGGGACAGTAATAATCATATGGCATCTGATACACCGAAAGGCATTCACGAAGCAGGAACGACGCAAAGACTTCCCATCATGTTCGCGAGGACTTGGTACAATCGGTTCTCCAGCCACGTATGGCTGGAGCCACAGGATTCGTACGGAAGAAATAATCGATGCGTTACCTATACTATTTTCTTATCTTTTAAAAACTAGAAACATTTATTTTCTTTTTTTCTTTTTACTCTCGAACTGAATGATATTAATGGACGACATATTTTTAACAGGCAAAATGAACACTTAAAATATTTTTTTTTTAATATCTGTAGTATTTTTCTATTTTTTAAAGTTGACGTGAGATTTTCGATTATCTCAGGTTTTAATGAGATTTAGTAAGATTTTACAGGACCAATTCTGAGCTCACGTAATTAATGGATGCCCCCTAGGTCAAAAAATAGGTTCCCAATCATCCTTAAAATAAGACAAGCGTTGTACCGCTGCAAACTTAAATCATTAAATATCGTTCTGGTTTGGATCCCTGAGCACAACAACAAGCGGAAATGCCACAACATTTCAGGAAATGAAACTGCAGACTCATGCGCCAAACAGGCAATCACTAACGGGTCCTTATTCTACGAAAAGGTGTACCAACATGACCTCCTTACACTAGCCCATGTTCATTTGATGAGGTCGTGGCATACTGACTGGCAAAATACTTGAAACCGCGTAGGTAGATATTATTACGAAATCCAAAGATCTATTCCAAACACGCCCTGGTTTTTCAAACAGAAAGTAATTAGTAAGAAAGCTGTGTCAACCATCTGCCGTCTGAGACTAGGTCATGCCTGCACCCCTGTTCATCTTGCAAAAATCAGCGTAAGGGATACCTCTCTATGTGAGTGCGGCATGGAAGAAGGAACTACAGACCACATCTTTTTCAATTGTTTAAAGTTAGCTGTTTCCCTTTATGATGTCCTTCCTCATGACACCCCTCGTCCTGCTAATATAAAATGCGTCCTTAGTATGTTAAACCCTCCTCTTATCGAAATTTTGTCCAAATTCCTGGCAATTAACAATATTAAACTATGAACAAGCCTGATAACCCTGCCTCATTTAACTGTCGAATTTTGGATTTTACTAAATTTCTTATATGTGATGCTTTGTGATGTCCAGTGCTGTTTTATCTTTGTTTTAGGTAAACCTGTGCTAAGCGCGCTTACATAAAGTCTCTATTTTTATTTATAATTTAATGCAGAACATTCCCTCACGTGTAAAGGCTACTCACGTGACATTGGCGGAATTGTGCAGTCACAAAACAAGCCACTAACCGAAAGAAGAAGAAGAAGCTAAGTATACAATTATTCAGTACCAGTTAGGAAGACATTTGTACCGCTTGTGTGTTTTTTTATTATCGAACCCAGAATTAAATTAATAAATTGTATACTTTGCTTTGTTACTTCACTTTATGTTGCTAAATATTGAAATAAATGTTATTCCATGACATTCTTCTTATTTCTTTAAATCTATCTATGATTATTTGTGAAAGGACGTTAAACACACTTATTTTAGTATTCACCCTTTTTTTTCATCTTACACACGCAATTCCGCCATTTTTGCAAATTAAAGTTTATCTCTTCGTTTCATTGGTCTGCTGGATCACTGTCATCATTACACAACCCAAATCGTGCGTATATTCAACTTGCGGTGCTACGGTCTAATAAGAGTAGAGTAAACAGGATCGACAAACGCGACGAGGGGTTATAACTTATCTGTAATTAATGAAAAGATCCATTTTATTTTAAGACTGTATTTATATCACATTAAATAGAATACAATACACTATTGTACTTAAAAATAAACATTGACTGGATAAACATCTTAAACAAAAAAATGTAAGATTCAAAAATCAATTCAGCACACATTAGTTCCCGATTTCCATGGTTTACCTAGAAAAATAAATTAATAATTATTATAGCCGCAGATTGTCTTATGCATTGGATACAAGTGTTAGGAAAACTGGTATTTAAGGCTAATAACTTTTATTATACGATAGGACGTGACGACTGATACGAATCCACTTTTTGCCCGCTGAGAAGACGTGTTTTATGAAACGGTTTTCTTTTGTCCCAAATTCCATCTCTCAGTATTTGATTCTATCCAAACCAGGTTAGAGACACCTACGTTATACATGTTTTATGAGATTAGCAATACAATATTAATCTCAATCACAAATTATAAATTTAGTTAGCTATAACAAAATACATCTTTCAAATGTATTAATTAAAATTTGTTGCAGGAAAGACTTTATTGGCAGTCAGTACATTTGAATGCCAACCGACTTTAAAATTAAGGAATTACTTATTCCTAAAGGGCAAAGACGTACTGAAAGCCTATTTAGAATAGAATATTCTAGCAGGTCTATCTTATTAATAATTCACTCCAAAATCATTACTATATCGGTAGATATAGAAATATTCATTTCAATCCTTTTTGTTAGAGATATTAACAAACTAAATTCGATTGAATATTATAATAAATAAAATTCATTAATACCAATTTTTAAGTCCATTTGGATCTTTATCCTCGGTATCCTGAAAGGAAAAAAAAATTAAGTGAATTTTAGCATAATAATAATCAGTACAGAAAATGTTATAATGTAAATAACTATAGTTATAAAATATATTGTATTTTTATGAACTAAGTTATAAGTAATGTAAGAATGTGGTTATAAAAAGAAGCCCGATATAAGATATATCTTTCAAATGATTGCAATCTTTTCTATTTCGTTTTAAGTAATTTTTTTGTGGCATTATGTAAAACATATTTTTTTCTGAACAAATATTGTAGACAAAAATCTTTACTTAAGGACTTCGTCATCTAAGTCACTGTCGATACTTTCTATTATATCTGCAAACAATCTGGCAGACCAATATTGAAGGATAATAATATATAGGGCAGATTAATATTGGAGAGTTGGAGGAGGTTCGTGATTTGTAAGTATTATTTCACAAAAGGCTTACTTTTTTACATCATACAGATTTCGGACCATGCATCTAATATATTGGGGTTTGTATTGAGAAATAAAGGATTTGCGGGGTAACAAGACTTATTTACGATTACTAATTAGTTAATATACGATGTACGAGGCATTTTAGAGTATTACTGCAACATCCAGTATTTTATTGGGCCTCTTAAAAAAGCAATTATCATCATATAAAATCAATTAAAACATTTTAGAAGGAGTTTTTAGAGGAACAAAGAAAATTTCAGGGTTTTCTTTATTCTTTCCGGGCGGTATCCTCAACTCGACGACTTTAAGCACCTATTTGGAGGGTGTCGGCTAGCTTATTTTAGCAATTCAGGATTCTGCATTCCTTCCCAAATTATTTATGCACTAAAGCGATTGACCCCAGTTGCTAAATAAAGGAAACCTTTCCTTTCGGGCCAAATATGTACCTTGGTACAAGTTATTTGAAAATATTCCGAATAATGTACAAACACTTATTTCATATATAATATACCCATAAATTAGATTTTTATAAAGTTATTAAAACACAATAAATTATACACTTAATCACAACTGCGTAGAACGAAACTCTAATGTGACTTCACTTATGTGTGACAGTCGGTTAGATTTTAACAAGTTTTTCGCGGCTCTGGAACACGGTATTTTAGTAAAGTCCGTAGGCTGATTAAATAACTAAACGCTTAGAATGATTCGCAATAGCAAGAAATATCTATTTTTGCTCTTGATCCTACTGTATATATTAAAAACAGAAGAATTCATAAAGCAGTGTTGCTGATAAACTTGTATACATTTTATGTTTAAGACTAAATATCGAAAAATGTTTATAAAACTGTAAGCTACAAAACGCTTCAAACTCAAAACAATTGTGCTTGCCAGCTAAAAAAAACATTTGTTGCAAATAAAGTATATTTTTGAATGATTTTTTTTAGTGGTACAAATGTATTTAAAAATAAATAAGTATTTTTTTCGGAATATACAATTTCTTAGCTATTTTTTGGTATCTTTGAATCTTAGGTACATGTTTAGCCTTACTTATATGGAAGAAAGAAAGGCTCCTTTAATATGCGTATCTTGGTAAGATACCGCCGAAACAAAGCAACATATTTCACTTTTTTTTACTTTTTAGACTGTTGGTAAATAAATAAAGCAACAAAATTGGATGCTGATGTTGACTCACCAGGTAAAATTCGTTCAATGATTCTCAGCTAATCTATCTGCTGTTGTAGTTTACTGATGTTGTCTTATAATTTTTTTAACGATTTGTAACTACAAACGCTTACATAATATTAATAACTTGACTAAAAGGATTATTTTCAAAATAGCAATGTAAATTAGTTGTACGTTCTTACACCGCACATTCTTTACTTCAGTTCGATACGCTTAAATTAGGTTACACGTAAGCATTTCAACTTTACCTTCTATCTACTGTATTTTAACATTATGAGATTACTATCATACTAAAGTCTACTACCACATAGCTATAGTCGAGGAAGGACTCATCTTTCAATTATCTTTTTATCTGTCACTTTACCGTAATAATCTTAGTGAAGAAATCCTTTCTTTTTATCTCGCAACAATACAACTTTAAACGTCGTGCCAGCCTATCACGCAACAGTACCAAATCAAACTCAAAACATGCAAATCCATATCGATGACACTTTTTATAAACTGTGCCTGGGCTCTAATTCTCTATGACCACTTAGCGATTCCTTGCTTTGAAACCACGTCAATATCGTATTCTCTATGCCACGATGATGAAACCGTGTGATATGAACGCGACATTAGCGCGATTAGAACTGTCAAAAATACCACGTTTGATAATCGCGCGGAATCATTGTGACTCGTTCGTGATTAGTCAATGTTTTGGTGTTTTTGTGCGAAAATCAATAAAATAAACTTTCAAAAAGGTAAGTACAAATTGTTATTCATAGTAAACTAACTCACGAGATATTAATATTAAACAATGTAGTGAATATATTAAAATTTAAGGTGTCGTTGGTTTAAATTTTGTTTAAGTATTTTTCTGAACATCTTCATTCATGTAGAAGACAGATAGGTATTCATTTGTATTTAATAAACGGGAAGTATGTTTGTAAACAAAATAGGCAAGAATTCTATAATCTAAGTCAAAGAAAGCCATAAAAATAAAAAAAAATTTTAAATTATTAAAAAACTAGGTATCTTTTACCTAGTGCTCATGACTTGAAACTAAATCATAAAATTATTGTATAATACACCTTTAGAATCTTGGTATAACTATCACAGTAGAATGTTTAGTTTTATATATTTTGTTAATTGCCTAAAATAATAATCTTTGTTAGCAGGATGTCAAGGGCTAAGGTAACTACGACCCAACTCGTTCATTTGGTTGAATTTATGAAGGTCAACCAAGATGCAGAATCAGGACATGGTATTGGCCTTCAAGGAAAAATCGCATTAGAGCAGCGGTGGAAGACACTTTCGGAAACACTAACTGGCCTTGGAGGTCCAGTGAAAAAAAGCAGAAATAATAGTTATTAAAAAGCATTTCATTTAAAACTGTCATATTTGTTTCATTTCATAAATATAAGAAATGCATGCAATTTTGTTTACAAACATTCTCCTTGTAATTTATTGCTTAATAATTAGGGGAGATTGTAAATTGATAGAAAGTATTAATTTTTCGGTTTAATATGTAATTTTTCGATAATAAATAAAGAATCGTTTTTTAACACGGTAGTAATTGTTTTGGCTAGTTTAAAATACCTTTCATAAATCTCACACAACCAACGACTTCATAATAAACGTTCAAAAACTACGTTACATATTTTAGTCTAGTGTTTGTCAATTAATTATATTTAGAGTTATTGTGATATCGTTTATTGTTTTGAATCTTTTATCAATATAAAAAACGTAAAAACACAAATTACATTAACAAAATAAGCCTAAAAAACATTATTATTGTAGTTACTACATAATACATGAAACTCTCTAAACATCATTTCTGAATGCAGTTGTGACTTCGTAATGAACCAAAGACAACTTGTCTTGAACCATACAGAATAGAGGCGTCTCGATTCCTTATCGTGACATGGTATAAACAAGACACGACGTCGATGTGGTTTGCGCGCGGTACGATATAAGTGTGGAATCTAATGTGCCGTACAGAATTAGGGCCCTGTACAGTGTTAAAAAACATAAACAAACGGTAGATTTTCATCTACTTATAACAGTCTACGAAACATGTACGATTTGTTTACGGACATTTTTTACTGTACACACTTCATGTATGTTATCTGAATACGTTTGTGGAAGTTGGGACTTACAGTGTAAATAGTTTGTAGTAATACACAATATACAAAGTGCATGAGCAAACGTTCTTTTGAAATGTTACCGCATAACAAGTTTAAACAAGTTTGCGTAGTGAATAGCTTATAAATACTATTGTCTTCAATATTTTGCTACAAAGTTGACGTTTTGACTATTTATTTTTGATTTTACTGAATATTTCATAATATTTCTATTAGAAAATTTATTTATTATTAGTAAAATAATTAAGATAGAAATGCGTGACATTTGTCATAATATTGTCTACAGCTTGGCGTTGGAATCACATTACTAGCTTTATTAGTTTTAGAGAACAAAATGTTTAAAAAAATGTTGCTAACAAGGTAATATTTCGAGGTCACTTTCTATGAAAGCAAGAGATAGGCAGCTAAAAACTGCATAAATAGTAATGTCAATAAGTAACGTACTTAAAAATATGATATTCATTACATCTGGTTGTCGGAACACATTCTCAATACTTAACCTACTATATACCCTTTGGAACTTGTCCAAACCAGAAACACTTCAACATCGAAGAAAGGATTTAAAAGAAGCAATCATTACAATCAGCTTCAAAGAAAGTGGACAGTGAATCTACACAATAACTTTTTTCATGCCATTCGACCTTAATCATTCAATGGCTATCGGAGTTTCACAATTATTTAAAATCACAATAACACTTAGTTACTTCAGTGATCTTCACACAATTCTTTGGTAGGCTGGAATAGATCTCTCTCAGAGAGAATCTACCATTGCCTAGACATTAGTTTTATAATATCATATTTTAAAACAATGTTGATGCAATAAAGAGTATTAATAATTTTGCCATACATTTTGAAAAAAATCGAACAAAATATTTTTATATGCCGCCAATACCTACCTCATAAAAGTGCCAATTCGATAAAACTATAAGCCCATTACATAAGATATGTACATACATTATCGTACCAAAACCGATTGTAGTCAAATTAAATAATGTAAAAGCAAGTTGGTAATTGACAACGACCCAATATCTTACTCAATACTCGATACATATATTGCAACCATAATGTCATATAGATGTTACATTTAAAAAAGTAAAAACTATGGACCCTGACGGATATCGCAATTTGAATATTCTTATTAATAATCTTATTATTATTAACTATAATTATATCATACAAATGTGTATTCCTTTTTACCTTGTCACAGAATACTAAAAACAACAACAGAGATTAAATGGTAGTAAATTATAAAGAGATATCACTCACAGTTGGATCGCAATCAGCACAGTGCCAAGAGTAGCCCCGCATCTTGGGATTCTTGTTGAGCGGCGGCTCCAAGCAAGTGAAGTGATACCTCTTGAAACACTCGTCGCATCTACACCCAATCAATACATAATAATAACCATATACAGGCAGCTCGCAGTATTTCTCGACAAATTATAAGCTGTATTCAAAAAATAAATATTATATGAAACAAAAAAATTGTATTATAAAATTATGACTACAAGGATGGGATTTTAGAAGTTGAAAAGTGCTAATAGGCTTGCTATACATTAGGTTCCTTGAAAAATTTGCATTCACATAATGTTAAAAATTCAATACCGGATGTAAAAATGGCCGCGACTTTTAGAGTGAAGAATAGCTAACTTTAAATTTAGCAAAAACACCAAAAATAAACACCTTTCATTTCCATGTAATATAAATAAATATACGTTAAACACGCACTTAGCAACAGATTGTGTTTTGTAGAATACCCGTCTGTGGTTATTAGCTGGAATGTGCAATTATAACATTTAGCGAAAAATATCAACAAAATATTTAGAAAATTGGACGATTTGATTGTTTAAATTATCTTAACTTTTTAATTATTTACATTTCTCCTGGATAATTAAAACGATCACAACAATATGGCTTTTAAAAAAAAATTGTGCCCTAGCCTAAACATTCAATGTTCGATTGGGATCACTCGCTATCCAACCGTAATGAAGTGGACACAAAATAAAGATTAGTTTAAAGACCATATTTGTTTTTTTTGTGTAATAAATCTGTTTGAAGATAAGGCTTAAAAAAAGATTTTTTTATTGTTTTGTATATATATTTTTTGTGCTCATCCAATAAAAGAAAAATAATCAATCAAAATGTGTTTGTGATCTTTATTTCATTGCCTTTCAAATGCTACTCAACATTGGCCCATTATTGATGCCAAAGAAGGTTTAAGGTAGTTTGAAGTAGATTATCATAAATTTACAGTTACAAAGTTACGCGTTTTGTTTGACGCCCATTGTAGTAATTGTTTCGGGCATAACTATTGGAGTAAATCTTGATTAGTTTTTTCTTATTTGTTATACTTTTAAAATCGATTAATTGGAAGAACAAACCTGACGAGGTTGGTGCTGTCGCCTGGCTGGGTGCAAACGTCACAGTGTGTCATCGGTGTCTTAGCAGCAGCGGGTGAGACCGTCTCGCTGCCTGTCGTGCGACGGACTCGAGACGTACGTGCTCGCTATATGAATCACGTTGTTATTAATTAAGTTTTCTCCAATCTATCACTTGGGTCTGGATTAAATAGAAACTAACACGAATACTCGTATTCATTTGAAACCTTTTTCTATCAAAATGCGGTTGTTAATGATTTTATCAATATACGAAAACGAAAACAGTATAAAATAATCAATAATTTTGAAAATAAAGAAATGAAATAAAGAACATATGTTGGCTGTAGAGTGTCGCTGTAGCTGGCATAATACGATGAACAGGAATAGTCGTCTTTAATAGAAGACTATTCCTGTTCGTGTTAGTTCTGTTTTCAATCATTTCTTTAACGTAAACATTAATACGAACAAAATCGCATAACTTAACAAAGTCATGCAAGTTAGCGAAGGAATGGTCCTTGCCTCGCCTATTTCTAACCACACCACCTTCACATTGGAGATTAGTATCCCCATATGATTCGCATTTAATGCAATAAATTCAAACACACATTTATTAAAATATCCACGTATGAAAAGACAAAACTCAGGCTGATACCGAATAACTCGTTATAAAATGCAACATTCATTTGCATTTCCATCGGACTGCAAACATGATTTCCATAACATTTGGAAGTGTCCCCCAACCTATATTGGTTTTGTTTAAAAGTACACATGACACTGTTTTGCGTTGTATGTTGTTTGTGACAAAGGTAAATACTGTACTTGTTTGTATTTTCTCTTCCATTTTATTAATTTTAAATCAAGCTAGCCTTACCTTCGGTTTGGTTACAGGAGGCTCTGGTTTTTTTTCTTCCTGGTTTATAGGCGGCTTGGAAGAATTTGTAAAATATTTAAATAGTATCATCAAATTTTTAAGTTTTTTTGATATCATAACAAGATGAAAAAACCTAGAATGAGTGATGGTCGTACTAAATACGGCTTATAAGAGTTTTATTACTCTGTAGCCAAAAAACCAAAGTGTAATAATGTTGAAAATAACTTTTTTGTTTCTCCCCGGAGTTTATTTCACATTTAATAACTTGTACACTTGTCATAACTACTGGCAAATTAACTCTTTAAGAATTTATCACACAATATGAATTCTTACGAAATAACAAATATTTACATTTCCATGTATTGCTGAAGTAATAGACAGTATTCTCTAATGTTTTGATATAAATATTTTCAAATGATAAAAATGTCTTCTATATTGTTCTGTCTCTCTTTAACTTTAAAATTAGCGAGAGAAAAAATAAAGTAGTCTCCAGTTCAAACTCTTAACACAGAACCACTGAAAAAACGCATTTAAGGTTTGCAATTTAAAATATAAGTTTAAATACTTACACCAACAGGTGTTGAAGTCTCGGGTTCCGCCCCTGGCTGAAGTACTTCTGAAGGTGGCTGTAGGGGTAAAGTTTCTTTGGGTGCTTCAAGTTCCGTATGCTTAATGAAAATAAATTTTAAATTAGTACTTCATACGCCATAGTACATTTTTCTTTTATGTCTGAGACCGGCCTCATTCAAAGTATTAATTAAAAACTACAGCTACTATTGCTAATCTTCTGACGACTGTCGCTAGAAACCGGAACCGCAGTATATATATATCTTGTGCGCAGGAAAAATTATACAATTTATTTCCTGGACAGTAACGAATCCACGGCATTTGGTACCTTAAGAGCCATCGCAAACTGGGCGACTTGTCGCCGCGTTTATTCGCCGCATGTTGTCGCGGCGCTATCGTTTGCACATGACGTCTTGTCCGCCACTAGACGCGACGACAAGTATTGTCCCCGGCAAATAAGTTGAACATGATTATGAAATCACGTGACATGCGCAGTAGTGAATAATGTACCTAAACTTGCTACTGCGCATGTCACGTGATTTCAAAATCATGTTCAACTTATTTGCCGAAGACTATAGCGAGCGCGCGCGATTCCCCTAGCTTGTCGTCGCGACTCCGCGACTCTGACGCCAAGTGTGCGTAGCTTCGAACAAAATATATGAAATTGTCAGCCGCAGCCTGTCGTCGCGTCTAGTCGCCGAGCTGTCGCGGTGGTGTGTCGCCTAGTGTGCGCCTACACTTAATCTTTTAGAAGTTACCAATACATTTGACGCTTACATTGAAGAGTGCATAAAAATTATATAAAAGTTACAAAAACATATTGGCACTAAACGTATGAGATCTCTCATTAACAACCTCCACCGTCTCCATTAGCTGAATACCATCCGTTGCAACTGGCAATCCCCTTAAAAACAGATGTATTGCAAACTAACACATATTTGCTTGTTAAATCAATAAAAACATCTTTTACTTACTATGTCAATATGAACAATATAACTTTCAATACTTCAAAAACTAAAATTTTTGTTTCGGCGGGGCGAGGCGAGGTCCACCTCCCTCCCTCTGATTAAAAGGTGGACCTCGCCTACGTCGATTAGGCAAATCATCCTTTTACAACAACTGCAACTTTCATGGCCTCTATAGTACCCAAGTTGGGTCTAGTTGAATAGCGAGATACGTTGAGTAATGGATATATCTAGGAAGATATGCATCGGACAGTTCGCCGTGTAAGAGCGGAAGGGAGCGGGCGCGGTGACGGAATCATCACGTAGCGACAGTTGCCAATTGGTGCAAAAGTGAAATGTAGACGCGCTTAGTATTTTTTACGGTGAAAAAGTGAAAAAAAATATTGCTTTATTTTTTTTGTACGCAACAATATTTAGATGCACGAATATCATGTAAGTACTAACTAATGCGGTCATAATTCTAGTTTAAATAACTAATAACACTATGTGCAATTCTTATTGTTTTTCTTGAATATTAAATTTTATTTCATTCAGCGGTTATGGGGCTAGTTGTGCAACATCTGCTCAACTTACCCCGTCATAGTAACTAACTGAAAGTGACATATTAATTTTTTATTTTTCTAGAATGCGAACTTATAAGAGAAACAGGACAAGGGAGTTGGCATCAAGTCAACAATTACACGATGCAGCAAAATCCGTAATGGACGAGGGTAAAAGTGTTAACGCAGTTTCTAAAGAATTCACTTGAAAGGAATGATGTTAACGAGATATATCGCTAAGTTAAATGCTCTAAACGACGATGTAAATCTTGAACGACGAACAATGGGTTATAAAACACCCAGGCAATTATTTCTGTTAAGCTAGAGGAAAGCTTGCGGGAAATATTCACTGCAAATGGCTTCCATGCTTTATGGATTGTGTCCAAAAAATGTTAGTCGATTAACTTATGAATGCGACGAAATGTATATATAACCTGAAAGTGCTGGAGACTTGGAGACAGGATAAAATGTCAGGCTTAACAAGTTTTTAAAAAGTTAATTTGTAATAAAAAGATCCAACATACGATTCTTACTGTTCAAGTTGTTATTGCATTGAACTGCGCTAATTATGGAAATAAAACTTAAAAAATATTTATCCGTTAAACTATATTTAGTTTTCAATATAACATCATGGAAACCGTTTTTGGGACTCGTCGCCAAATACAGTCCTTATCAATTCCACGCAAAAATAATGCGTTAATAGGAAGCAGTCCGTTACGGTTCACAATCTTTCGACAGTTTACAATCTCGCGAGATAGATTATAATCGGTATTGATATATATGTCGCAGTAAGATAGATAAAGCCGTAATATAGTTATATCCCTAGGGATATAATTATATACCGTAACATAGTTATACGAAAGCGATTCATTATTATCTCACTAGGAATATAGTTATAAAACGGTCCAAGTTTAGTGATATACTTATATTACTAGATTAAGTTTAGTGAAATAGCTTTCGGAGTTGGTAGAGTTGGTATCCTGAAAGATTGGTTACCCAGAAATGCAATACAGCTTTCAAACATTACTTTGAATGGTCCAAATGAAAACTTGTCACTGAGAGAAATATGCCAAAAATTGTCGCGCTTTGGTGGTCAAGGTTATTTAAAATGTTCCTGTAAAAAATCGAATATACAGTGTTCTACTAAAAGATGTGCCTGTAAGAAGCATTCAGTGCTATGTAATTTTAGATGTCATGATTCCTCTTCTTGTCTAAACAAAAATTAAAAAATACTTTTAAAAAAACCAAGATCTCAACTTAGTGGGTGAGAAGTAAAGAAATCTCATAACTGTTGATTAGCTTTAAAAGATTTTTAATGTTTGATTAGTTTTAATTGTAATGTGATCGTTTTAATTATAATTGAAATAACTTTAATACGTGTTAATGTCACAAAGTATTGTAACTAACTGCAGGATACATAAAGTTGATTTTTTAATAAAGATAAAACCATTATAATAATTTTGTTTTATTTAATTATATATGGTTGCTTTCTATTTCACTAAGCTTCATCAAGTAATATATTTATAACACTGAACTTAATCTAGTAATATAAGTATATCACTAAACTTGGACCGTTTTATAACTATATTCCTAGTGAGATAGTAATTAATCGCTTTCGTATAACTATGTTACGGTATATAATTTTATCCCTAGGGATATAACTATATTACGGCTTTATCTATCTTACTGCGACATATACATTGTTTGTTAGCAAGAGCAATAACAAAGTCGGAACATAATTATACAAGCGCATTGTAGACAGCAATTAAACAACTTGGCTTGGGCGTATATATGTCGCAGTAAAATAGATAAAGCCGTAATATAGTTATATCCCTAGGGATATAATTATATACCGTAACAAAGTTATACGAAAGCGATTCATTACTATCTCACTAGGAATATAGTTATAAAACGGTCCAAGTTGAGTGATATACTTATATTACTAGATTAAGTTCAGTGTTATAAATATATTACTTGATTAAGCTTAGTGAAATAGAAAGCTACCATATATAATTAAATAAAACAATATTATATACAATCCACACAATAAGTAGTACTTGCAATAATTAATAATATGCGGTATAGACGCATAATTGATGTCATTGTATGATTGAGAAACGTTCAGAAAAAACACAATGTCTGTATATCACGGCGCACAGCTATGAAAACTCCACCAATCTCATCTCCCAGTAATAAGGCAATCCCTGTCACAGCGGTACACCTGATAACGCGCGTCAATTATTTCATTATTACTAATAGATGGAAGCGGCTAAGACTCAGTCAAAATAAAAATGTAGCAATCACTCGGCAGATTAATAAATAATGTATTAATTTTGACCTTAATCCTCTACAGTTCTGATAGTATAATGTTGTTTCCCACTTTAAGCACAAGTAATCTAAATAGTTAATATGTGGGAAATACAACACACATTAATAAGCTAGGTCGCTGCGACATCTGTCATCGAAATCCGACCCAGCAAGTTCAGAATTTTGTAACGTAAAATTTACCCTACGAAAACGTCATACTTCATTGTCAGGATTGCAAGAATAGTGTTGTACGTGATGTACTCGCACGACTGAGCGCCAGACTACAATCAATTAATCTTGCTAAGAAAATAAATCGCAAATAATATTTAGTTATAATGTTATTTAATTTAGTGTAAACTACATAAAATCATAATAACATGAGTTACATCGATCTAAAAAATCGTTCGATTCTGCTTCAATAAAATTATAGAACACTTTAATCATAATATGTAATTTTTTTTATTAAGGCTGCTATCACTTTGACTATCAATTTTTTGACTTTTGTTACTTGTTTGTGTTTTGTTTTTGTTGTCTTGTTATACTTATTTGTTACTGTTAAGTTTTAATAATGCCAAAAGGAACAAGGAAAACTCTTTGCCAAGTCTGTGTTTTCTGACAAATACAGACCTTCTAGGCAAGCGCGTCACATCTTAGATCGCTTACAATGAGGCGAAATAACGGTCAAGCGCTTACCTATTTACTATAAAAAAATTACTGATCAATTGATTTGAATTGTATTGACTTTGACAACAAAACTTTAACTTATCCGTTATTTCAGTTAAGCCAAAGATAAGACCAAAAACAACTTGTCAAGTATTAGAGACAATAACGTTTAAAAGTTTAAAATCCACATAAATGATAGTTGATATGTTATCGTATAGATAAGTTCAAGGTTTTGTTTTGAGTGTCCTTAACATACAAATTAACTGTTATTCTATAAATATATTTAAAATACTACTCTTACCTTTGCTTTCTTTACGACTGCTGGTGGAGGGCCGTCATTACTGTTAGTTGGGACATAGAACATTTGTGTGTCCAAAGAACCGTCAGGTTTTGGAATAGGTTTAATCTGTAACAAAATAATGTCTTAAATAAAAATAAATCCTTAAGCGTCTTAGCTAGACGTATTTTTTCGTTCGTTTGTTCGTCGCGCATCTCCCCCTGAATCTCTTTTCTGCATGGTCCCAATCACGAATGGTCCCATTCTCACGTTATTTCTTTCCCAGGTGACTTCAATTTCTAATACTCCCCTCAGTTTGTTTTAATCTTCATTGATTGTAAAACATTGAAGACAAACATACACAAATACAACAAGGTAAAATGAAAAAAAAAAACATGACAAATTAAGAAAACATTTTTCTCTGAAAATTTCAAAACACTTTACCATGCTTTTGGTCAAAATGTATAATGTTGTCTTTTTTACCTTAATTTTCATACAAAAACTGACTCTTATGATATAATGCGATCCTTTTATAATTGCGGCAAAAGATTGAAATAGATACTGCTTTTAGGAACTCGGTTATAAACATTCTTACAATTAACTTTATATTTACAATCTTTTCATATTAATTACGCATTTCTTCGTAGAATAGTAACAGTTTTAATATTACAAAAATACATGTTGAATTAGCGTCATTCGGTGAGAACGCATTTAAAAACTATTATTGAAATAACAACACTTGTTCTCATGAACAAATACTATCCTCTATTGCTTCATGTCAAGGCAAATGTTGGAATGAGATTAACAAAAACCAACCGGGAACGGTGACTATCTGGGATCGGGCCCATTACAAAATGCGTGACGAATTTTTAACGAGACAATTGAGAAAAATTAATAACTCAATACAATATGTGAAAACGATTACCTTAATTGTGATTCTTGGATGAGGCATCTCTGGATTCTCCATATCCTGACATTTCTTCTTTCTTTTATGTTTATGTGATTTAGAAGGAGAACGCAACAACTCTGGCGAGTATCTCGATCTATGTTTTTCCTTCCTCCTCTTTCTATTAGCTTTATATGTAGCAATATCTGACGAAAGATTTGCTAGTGTGCTCTCAATGGAACTCTCAATAGCTTTGCTGTCTCTTTCTTTTGTTTCGATAAGAAGAGACGAGAACGACAAGTTCTGGACAGTTTCATCCCGTTTCAAAGGAGGTAAGTTAGTGGACGCATTGGAATTTTCGTTATGGGAATCATTAGGGCTATCAGCGACAATTGGTGTGATAGACATTAGTGGTGTATTTGTTAAAGTGGGTGAAGTGAAACTGCGTTTTAACTTTTTAGATGGTGATTCACTTTCACCAGCGGAACCTGTCCCGTGCTCTTTCTGCTTAGATTTCTTTATTTTTTTGTCCTTCTTTTTAAGCTCTGTGCTTTCATTTTCGCTGCTGAATTCAAAAGGCTTGATAGTTACTTTTAGGGGTGACAGATTTTCTGTTGTGATGACTGTCATTGATTTTTCTTTATGAGATTTCTGTGATTTCGGTTTAGGAGGTGGTGAATTAGGCGTGGAGCCGGGACTCTGTGGTTCTGTTATAATGGCACCGTCCTTACTGTAACGAATGCGCGATCGACGCGGCACCTTCTTTTCCAATACTTCGGGTTCGGAGTCCGACGTTTTATCGCATTCAGAACATTGCCTGTGTGAAATATAAAAGGACAGTATTAGAAAATTTTTAAAACAGAAGTTTTCAATATTAACGAGAATGGATCAATCATCAAGGTTTATGAGTGGTATGGTTATTTCGGCCCTTAGGTTATAAACAGGTCACAAGTATACAAAGTGTAAGAACACCTTGTATATTTACTTGTTTTCCACCCTAATAATACCCTTATATTTAAAGCCATTACTCCCATAATTGCAACAAAAGTGCAAAAATAGTTATGGAAATGTAACTGACTAGGCTTTAAGACTTTTTAATTAAATCAAATTTAAAATTAAATAAAAATCCCCTCTTTTTCATACATAAAATAAAAATAAGTACTTTTTTATTTTATTACGTACTTTATATATTAACGCAAATTACACTTTTTATAAGCAATGGGAAAGTTAAGCTCGCTG
This sequence comes from Calamotropha paludella, assembly GCA_927399485.1. NCBI lineage: Eukaryota > Metazoa > Arthropoda > Insecta > Lepidoptera > Crambidae > Calamotropha > Calamotropha paludella. The sequence goes on from OV656809.1 coordinate 13,614,848, forward strand.
TCAGTAATGCCGTTCACTATGTGCTTAGTGCTTACTAACTCGAAGCTCTACTTCACAGCACTGTAAGGATTTCTTTAGGCAGTGTATACTTTGAAGCAGAGTTGGTCGTTATTGATCAGTATCACGATTACTTTTCATCCAATTTAATTAAATCAGATTACGTGAAGTAATCGTTAGTTTTGATCAAATTGATCATACTCTAAATTACACGATTACACTCTGTAATAAATACTAATATTTAAATAGAAAATGCGTATATTATTTATAACATTCCTTCATTTTCATGACAACGTCATTCCAATCGCTAGATTAATAAACAATGTAGAGTGAAAACCTATCAAGAATTTGTGTATATATATCAGGTCTCCCCCGCAAATCTTCACGTAAGACCCAGTCGGTCTTACCGTCGTGAAGAACGGAAGAAGGTGAAATTTACTACCAGCCCCAAATGTACGACTGGTACATTTGGGGCTGGTAGCATCTGATCTACGTGGCGTCGGCAAATTTCACCTTCTTCCGTTCGAACCTCATAATGTAGAGTTCCGTAGCGTTGTGTCACAGTCGCAAACTTCCATCGGTCTCCCCTCCCCGAATAGGAGCGAATCTGAACACTGTCTCCAATGTTGAAAAATTTCTTAGGTAAATTTCTGGTACTATTATAAATTTGGTTTGAGGTCTCTTTTCTAAATTGTACGTGCAAATCTGTCTTGATTGTTCGTCCAAAGATTAATTCATAAGCCGTTTGTTTTGTAGCATTAGGCGTACGGCGTAGAAGTGTTTTGACTAAAATCAGTTTCTCGTGAATATTTCCTGGATCGTGTTCCATACCTTTTAGAAATCTTTTAATGGTCTGAACGAATCTTTCAGCTTGTCCATTAATAGACGGATGATATGGTGCTGAGGTTCTATGAATAACTCCTTTTTGTTTCAAGAAATCGGTAAATTCGTGAGATACAAATTGACGTCCATTGTCCGAGACAAGAACATCAGGTATGCCAAAATTACAAAATAATTCTTTTAATTTTAAAATGCACCATGTACTAGTGGTCGATTTTGTAGGAAATACTTCTACCCATTTTGTATATGAGTCAACTATGATGAAAAGTTGATGTTCCATAACAGGTCCAGCAAAATCAATTCGCTGCCATGGTTTCACAGGATCTTCCCGATGAGTCGGTACTTTTGTTGGGTTGTTTTGTTGCAGTCTACAAGTGCGACATTTCATAACAAGGTTTTCAATGTCTTTGTCAATGTTTTTCCAATAAACAAAACTACGGGCTAATAATTTCATTTTTAAAGTTCCTAAATGTCCCATATGTAGTTCTTTTAGTACCTTATCTTGTAATATTTGTGGGATCATGACACGAGTTCCTTTTAGAATGCAATTTCCCTGTAGAGTCAGTTCATTATTTTGGTACCCAAGAGTTTCCAAAGATTTACCGGTACGTAATACATCAATCAATGATTTCAGTTCGTTATCTCGCAGTGTTTCTGTTTCTATAAGTTCAGGTGTAATTGCTAAGTGCTTTATGTGCTCTATTTGAAAAATCGAATGTTGATCTGTTTTATTTTCATGGCTCTTCGCTACAGGAAAACGAGATAGGAAATCTGCGTTTGAATGAAAAGTTGATTTTCTGTATGTTATTTCATAGTTAAATCCAGATAGAAAATGAGCGTAATGGAAAAGTCTCATTGTACTCATGGTGGGTAGTGTTTTGTTTGGATGAAAAATTGTAGTCAGTGGCTTATGGTCGGTGATTAAAGTAAATTTTCGTCCGTAGCAGTAGTATAAAAAATTTTTTTAATCCCCAGTATATAGCTGTAGCTTCTTTATCAATTTGACTATAATTTTTTTCACTATTGGTTAAACTTCTCGAAGCAAATGCTATAGGTCTTTCAGACCCGTCACTAAATTTATGTGATAGAACAGCGCAAAGGCCGAATGGCGATGCGTCTGTTGCTAAAGTAATAGGTTTTGAAGGATCAAAATGAACCAATATTGTATCACTTGCAATTTCATTCTTTATACTGTCAAAGCTTTTTTGGCAATTATCCGTCCATTTGAAATGTTTATTCTTTTTAAGTAGCTCATTTAATGGGTTGGTAATCGTAGCTAAATTAGGAATGAATTTGTTGTAATAATTGGCCACGCCAAGAAATGATCGTAACTCGTTTAAATTTTTAGGTCGTTCTGTTTTCAAAATTGCTTCTGTCTTATTCTTGTTTTTATGTAGACCGTCTTTATCAATTATATGCCCAAGGTACTTAATGTTCTTTTGAAAAAAATTACACTTATCTTTGTTTAAACGAAGATTATTTTTTTTAGTTTTTCTAAAACTTGTTGTAATCGTGTCATTAACTGAGCCTCAGATGAACCTTGTACTAAAATATCATCGAAAAAACATTTAACGCCGTCAAGTCCTTGAAGTATTCGATCCATAAATTTTTGCCAAAGATTGGGCGCTACTTTGACCCCGAACATTAGTCTATTCACCTTATAAGTACCCTTATGTGTACTAATAGTTTGTAAGTGGGCACTTTCATCGTCCATTTCCATATGTAAATAGGCTTGACTAATGCCTAAAGCGCAGAATAACTTACCACCATTCATTTCTGAAAATATATCTTCGATAACAGGTATTGAGTATTGTTCATCTTTTATTACTTTATTTAGGGTTACTTTATAATCAGCGCAAAGTCGAATACTTCCATTAGGCTTAACTATTGGAACTATAGGTGTGCCCCATTCTGCGTGTTCTACTTTCGTAATAACTCCATCTTTACAAAGTCTTTCAATTTCGTCGTCAACTTTTTGTTTCAAAGCATACGGAATTCTTCCAGGTTTAATAAATATGGGTTGTGTATTCTCTTCTAAATTTAAATGTCCTTTGAAATTCGGAATTTTACCGAGATCAGATTCAAAAACTGTTGATGAATATTTTTTAAGTAATTCATGTAATTTTGGAAAATTTTCGGTGTAAATTGATTTTATATCTGCCAAGTTTAAATTTACTTCTTTAATCCAACTTCTTCCAAAAATAGCTTCAACATCCTGTTTTATGTTGTAAAGTTTTCCCAGAAACATTTGTTTTTGGTATTTACAATTACAGTAAACAACTCGAACTGGTTGAATAACTTCGCCAGTATATGTTTTCATTTTTAGTTTGGTTTTATAAATTTTTTATTGATGTTTAACATTTTGAATTGTTTCAAAGATATTGATGATAATTCTGCTCCAGTGTCAACTTCCATCGAAACTTTTGACTGTTCTATATAAACTGTGATGATGTATTTATCAGGTATTTCTGAAGAAAGATTATTAATATCACAAACATTATCATCATCTTCACTAGAAGAATTATTTAAATTGAGTAAATTGGTATTGTTCTTACTATTCTTAATTCTTTGAAGACAAACTCTGCCTAAATGACCTTTTCTTTTGCAATTGTAGCAAATTTCGTTAATGCAACCACAATCAGTAGCTTTATGATCATCCTTGCCACATCTATAACATTTTCCTCTTAAATCTTTAATCGAAATTGGTTCCGGGTGAAGTTCTGTTCTCGACGTCTTGTTCTTCGAATAATTTTTCTTTGTAGATAGTTTGTGAATTGATTCATGATGATGTGTAGTGTTTTCCATATCCCTATTTTCAATTTTTCCCATTTCCATTGCTAAGGCTAAATCAGTAAGTTCAGAAAATTTATATATCTTCCTATCTTGTAAAATTCTAGTCCTTATTTCATTGTCAAACAAGCCACGAAGGAATTGAAGCGATAGATTTCTTACAATGATGGCATTCGAATTCACAGTTTGAGGTCAATTTCTTTAATTCTGTTGCAAAATCAGTAACGCTTTCAGTTTCCTTTTGTATTCTACTTATAAATTTGTGTTGTAAGGTCCAGATACTAGGTTTTGGGTCAAAATGTTCCGTAATTAAATGACTAAGCATATCGAAGGGAATATTCTTTGGGTCTTGTGGTGAGCATATATTGTATGTCCGTTCATGAAGGTTCGGACTGAGGGATGAAAGTAAAATGTATGTTTTTATTTTGGGATCTTCGATATTGTTGAGTCTAAAATATAATTCAATTCTATTTATGAAATTTTTGAAACTTTCATTTTCTTGTAATGGTTGTAAGGGTATTTTTGGGATACTGGCCCTTGGACTATAATTCCCCGGTATGAGCTCGATATTTCTGCTCGATGTAGATGGATTATTGCTTTTTAAAATGTAAAGTTTTGTTTTCAGTCATATTCATTTCTGTATGTTATTTCATCATCTACACATTCATCTGGAACATATTTTTCGATTTTCTTGTAACATTTGTAATCGACAAGATATTTCTTCATTTGAAATTGTGGGTTTTGTACTTACGTAATTGTACGAACGTGTAAGGGCACCATGGACGCAGCCACGGTTACGTTTTAGTTGCTTTAATACTTCCTCCATCGTCGCCAATAATAAATACTAATATTTAAATAGAAAATGCGTATATTATTTATAACATTCCCTCATTTTCATGACAACGTCATTCCAATCGCTAGATTAATAAACAATGTAGAGTGAAAACCTATCAAGAAGTTTGTGTATATATATCACTCTGAAATCGTTACAGGAAACGCATTTTTTTTTATTTATCAAAAATAAAGACAATTATTTAGTACAAATGTTTTTTTATTTTTCAGAGATAGCAATTAAATTACTAATTTTCAATTATTAATTATCGATTACTGAATCGTAATCTTCATTACGATTATAAACTACTAATCTCGTAAATCTGTAATGATGCTTAAAGATTACATAATGTAATCGTAATCTTTAATTTGATTACATTTTGCCCAAGTCTGTTTTGAAGGTGTGGCATTTTTGTAATTACGGGCGCCATACATACCATTGATAGTTTGAATTATTTTATGGTAGCTATAGTGCGGCCAACGAAAGAATGCGATACTGACAGGTCGTGATCAAACAGGCGGCATAACTTTAAAATGCCGTTGAGTTAAGGATTAATAAAAATAAATTGTTTATGTGCTGTACTAACAGATCTTTAGATCTTTAGAAATATGTCATTATGTTAATTAAAATGTATGTTATATTTTATACTACTATTTTACAAAGATAGATTAACTATTATTTTTGTAGTGTTGTGCCAAAGATAACAGGCATAAGTAATGTTATTTGTCGTTATACTATAAAAATAATTTTCGAATAATTTGATAATAAATAATGTAGTAATAAAGTTAATAATATTATAATTCAGCGCCCAAACCAAACGTGCGAAGGTAATTGGTGTACACGAATAACAAGCCGGCAAAAGTGTTTCATGAAATAGATGAATTACATACGTACACTAACATTTCGAAATAAAAATAGTAAGGAATCACGGTTACAAATTAATAAATAAATAACAAAAAAATACAACCACCAATATCGAGCACCCCACACTTTTCTTACAATGACATTTATTTTATACTTAATTATTGTTATATTGAAATTTATTTTTTACTTTTTAATTTTTTTTTTACATAAAAGCATGTTTTAGTTTAAGAACTATATTTTTTTTAAAGAATTATTTATATGTTTTTTAGGAAATAGTTCTGAATATTATTATCGCATTTTTTTTTATAACTTTAGTTATATTCAGCAATTGGAATCCAGAGAAACAAGTAATGAATCTAAGGTAACTTATAAATTGGGTCAATTAAATAATGTTAATTATTTTCCATCACTAGTCATGATCAACTGACAGACGTCAGGATCGCATTGTTTCGTTGGCCGCTCTATAGTGAGTTGTTTTGTAGCATGACGAATGTTATTAGATGCCGTTTAATGGTGGACCATACTTCTTTTACCATGACCTCTGTACATACCATCCGTAAAGCTTGCTTTTCTTCGGAGGTCGCTGTAGTGGCGGTTTCAGACAATGCAGATGATAGTGGTGGCAGCAGGTATCGCAAGCCGCCATGAGGTGCCGCTCACTGCTTCTGCCACAAACAGCACACTCGCGAGCAGCTAAAGCGCCAGTCGTTGCTGACAAAACATTCCGTAATTAAGATCTTGTGTCAGTAACAATATTCAAAAGAGTAAACTTTTATTTTGTTTACACTTGGTTTGTTGGTGGTTTGTTCAATTTTATTTCCATTACGATTTAGTTTTCTTTTCAGTATGTGAATTTTGAAGTTTGATTCTATTTAAAAAACCACACGTAAGTTAATTGATTAAGTTGACATTTAAAAAAAAAATGTTGGCTATTTTCAATCTACAAATCATTTACTCAGTGAACTAAATCTCAATAAATTAAATTAAATAAAACTCAAAGATAAAAGTGTATGAGTATGTAGACTTTCATTAAAGCACACGTCCAAAGAAATAATTAAGGTACAATTATTTCTTTTGACAGTTTCAAATTCTGTCAACACGAATGCATCACTATGACTCTTTCACGCATTTTACAATTTAAATTGACAAAATTTTCAAAAACATACTAGGTTTAAAGTTATATTGAAATCTAATACAAAACTTGGATAAAAAAGTTTCTTTTTCATTTCTCAACATATTTTCTTCTTCGTCGTAGTAAAAAGCCAACCAAAAAGTATACTAAGTAAGTATACCATCGAAATCAAAGCCTTGTGTTAAAAATATAATTTTAGAAGTATGTTTATATTGTATGTTGGTTTTAAGATTATACTTTATTAAATTACAAATACTTTATTAAAGATAGACTACGTGTTACAAATTAATCTTACAAGTCGTATTGAAAAGATATTTGATACTACACCTGCTTGGAAAGTGCGTTGTTATTTGTGCAAAAACGTGTCAGAAATTATGTATTTACTAGTCTGCAGAAGTGGTATGAAAATCCATTACCTACTTCTCTGCTAGCGGGGGCAGTAAAGTTATATAAATATAGTTCACTTGCCTACTACTTTTTTGTAATTTTTGACGGTATAAAAAGATTATTTTAATTCTGTTAAAAAGCGTTACCGTAATCAACCCATAGACTCTGATACATTATCAGCGTTGCTATGGCGTTTCTCGTAAATAACGCGACACAGTAACACACGCTAAGACAGGGACCTCACGGTTATGATCAGTTGTTTTAACTTCACGAGCCCCAATGACCTGTATAAAGTTGCTCTGGAATGCAAATACCGTTTAGCGGTGCAGTACAGAGTCTAGGTGGCGCAGCGGCGTGGCATTCAACCCACTTTCTTCCTAACCAGCGCTGCGAACAGACGTTCTCTAAGAACTGTACTGTGACCCATAATTATTCGATTGCCAACTTTATACGTCTAGAAACAGTCGCGCGGCCACAGCAGGCCTACTGTGTTACCTGTTAGTGATAATCATATATCATATAATAACATATCGAGACTCGTGATTTAAACCAACACTACCTCACGTACGCCCATCTGATAGTTAAAAACTATGGCTATTAAAAAATAACAATCAAGATTTAACCCATCCTGGCTTATCCACGTTTATATTTACTTCATCTACACGCAGTTTCTTGTACCTGCGCGAATCCGCGTTCGAAGCTAAATTGCAAGCCGCTATTAAGTTAGCATCGGAATATACCTAAAATTATAATTATTTTTATTTTTGAAATCATTTCGTAAACTCTATTTATAATTTCCTTATTGAAATTATTCTTTAAGTGCCTACACAAATAAATAGTCGACGTCATATACATATAAGAAGTTGAAACGGAACTTCAAGCTTACCTTCTAACGATGTAGATAATACTTTTCCTTGGCGAGCGTCCGGGTTGTCGCTAAGAGGAAAACCAACGCCCATCTTAAGTGCAGCCGCAGTTGGCACAGACATTGACCTATGTGTATATTGTCACTAATAAGAATTCATCCGAAATAAGTTAGCCTAGTTCTGGCACAGCCAAGATAACTAATTTCTTGTGAAAGTTTCATATATTTTTAACAAGAGAAAAACACTTTAGGCAATTTTAATATGTCATAGAAATACAGAAAACAATTCAAATTTAGCTGCTGTCGTTATGTAACAAGATTTTTTATAGAAAAATTTGAATAGAAAAACATATTAAAAAAATTGCCTTGTGAAAATTTTGCAATTCCTTCTAAAGGAAACCGATAGATTGTTTGACCCGGTTTGCAATAATTGATTAAATTTTTAGGTTAATAATTTAAACGCGTTTTTCTCAATCTATAAGTTATAATATTGTTAAAAAAAGAGTTTAAGAAGATTTATCCGTAATATATTTCATGAGCATGGACTTCTCTTCAAATTTATTAAGTATATAAATCAGGAAAACATGTAACTCGATTGTATCTTAGTAGTAACATGTAAGAATTGGGGTTATAGTGATAAGTGTACTAAGATATTGAAATATCATAACAAAGTATTCAACATTGGACAGGACTTCCAAAGGTTGCGGGTTCGATACCCGCATGAGAATCCACTTGTGAGCTTAGTCTATTTTTCTAGTATTTTTCTATTAAAATAATTTATCTTATAAGATAGCATTGAAAAAATGCAAAAAAAAAGTATTGAAACTGAAATTCTTGCTATACTTTTTACTTTTCGTATAATATTTGTCAAGTTGTATCGCATAAAAAGAAAACTATGCATTACTTTAAGATGTTACTGTTTTTTCAGATCAATTTAACTTAATAAAATAACTGTACAAAACATTCTGATTGTGCCTTGCAACACAACTGCAGAGTTTAAAAATAGTAAAAATATCTTCAATGTTCAATCATCATAAATCAATTTTGTCTATACTTTGTCCAATGTAGGATGGTACTTTTGACAGGTGTCACTTCCTTATTGCTTTGTACTAAGGTTACGTTTGTTTCCTTATGTTTAGCTTGACATTGCAATAGGTGTCAACTGTCAAAAGTATCATCCTACATTGGACAAAGTATAGATGACTCCTTATGTGGTTTCTTTTTAACTTTTTGGGTAAATTATTTAATTTACAAATTTCACATTAGGTGGATGATATAATTTGTAATTTTTCAAGTCCCCATTTGAAAATAAGGTTACAAATAAGGTACCGTTTTTGCAATTGTTGCGGAGTGACCTTTGGAGTAGACCGATGTATAGCCGCCGGCAGCAGCGGCTTATCCTCCATTATTTCTGGAATCGCTTTCTTGGGTGAGAGTGCTACGATTACATCATATATCTTCTGCAATGCTTGACGAGTAGAAAACAGTTCAGCCAGGGCTTCTGTGTTCTCTTTTGAAGCCTTGAAGAAGAAAAGATATAAAATATTTTCTCAATTCCTTAGTAATTAATAAACTATATATAATTTGCCATTTGTGAATTGCAACGGTTTAAAAACAAATATTATATAGCATTTGAATATAGCAAACTTAATAAAACAATGTTATTACCTCGTCATATTTAGTTCTTAATTCCTCATCTTCGGCAAGAAGTTTCTCGTTTTCCTTCGTCAGACGTTCAAGTGACTTTCGAAGCGAAGTGACACGGGAATTCCTTTCGAGATAGTATCCGACAAATTCTACAGAAAAAGCTGGAGGAACGTGCCAACGACGAGATACGTCTTTTAGTGCTGCCATCTTTAAACCAACAAGAATTGTGAAGTTACTGAAAATTGTAACGTAATGATGACTGTACAATAATTGGAATATTATTACCTGAGCATCTTGAAACTCTAAAGCATGTGTGTCGATTCCCATACACTCAGCTTTTCGCTGAAATTTTCGCATTGCAGATGCACTGCTATACAGCATACGTGCCATTTTTTGTGTCGGAACTGAAAACCACATTTTATTAACTTCCTAACAGCACGTACCAGGCTTTTTTATATTGTACAACCCCTTGATTAAATTATGAGACAACCATGCCTTAAAGAAAATTAGAGGTGTAAGTGTTAAATATCTACTTTATAGGTACCTAACACAACACGTTAAATAGTCATTTCTTACCCCAAGGCGGATTACGGTTTTCCTTCTGTTGTAGGTACTTTCTTCTGTATTTAACGAGTTTCCTTTCAATACGAAGCTTTTCCTCAATACTCAATTTATTTTCTAGCTCCAATTTTCTAAAGCATAAATATTAAATTACTATATCTTCATTAGAATTATTAATTTTTATGATTGTACAAAACTTTTACCGTTTTTCAGTCCTCAACTGTAGAGTAAGCCAGTTTCTTTTACGCTTCTTCACCAGTGTTTTATCTGAATGTAGACGGCAGTGAGCATAAAAGGGATCAGCTTGTTCAGCTTCCTCAGTATGAGCTTCTGCTAATAAGCCTTCACGCTGTCCACTGGCAAACATTTACCACCATTAATATAATCAAAGAAACAGACAAGTACACTGCTGCTCAAATGAGTTCAATATTGAGACACACAAATAACGACTTTATTAAGAAGACATAAATTATAGTTTTTAATGTATAGACATATCCTAAAAACGTTTACCCAATTTCCCTTTTTTTCTGTGTTTGTTGAACAGTTATTTCGTATTTATAAAATTTCCACATTATTTGATATTGAAAATGGTGAATCTTACCATGTAACATGAAAGAATGTCTTGCACAAACCCGCGTCGCACCCAACACAAACACCTGTGCGTGCAAGAGTAGTGTCTTCGCATAGAGCACACGATCTGGCACCCCATCTGGAGTACGCCATTTCAAAGAGAGTCACTCCAGATAATCGTTCAACCTGAATGTAAACAGAAACTGCTTAACAAAGATGCAACTTTAAATAAAAGGCTATTCTCGAAATAAGTACAGTTTTTGTTTTGTAACAGATCCCTAATCATTGTTAAGACTTAAATTAAGACATTTCTGTTTTTGTTTCGTGCGCATGCCACTTCCGTTTTTTTTTTAAGTTTTATGGTAGGTAATTATTTTTGATATGTCTTATTCAATTGAAAGAATTATTATTTGATAGGCTACTAGGTAACCTATAAAGTAAAAATTTTGTTGTCTAAGTGTGCCTTTTAACTAAAGACATAACCACTAGTTTAATGTGACTTTTATCGTTATCTAGGTGAAAGTTATCAAATTTTTGCGACAATGCTAGGTATATAATCTACAAGCAGCCCAAATTGTGTCAATACCTACTGGAAGCGAGTCACGAACAACGTGAAGTCGCTTACAGACTGATTCTAAACCGTTCAGCATCACAGTAGCCTCATTGAAAGTACTTAGAAACTGGTACTTAGTTATCAGTTCTGAATCTAGCAAATCAAGAGAAGGTTTAGGGCACTTTAAAGTGTCATTAATTAATGGTTACTCAACAGTAAACCAGTGACGTTTCACGTATTCACTGCGACTGATGCAGTCTTCCCGAAATTCATTTGTTCCATCTATGTATTTATATAACAACAGTTTAGTATTACAAGTAAAAATAAGTCTAGTCTCTAGGTCTGTCAAGGTCTCGGTAGCTAAATTGGAAGAATACTCGCCCGGAAACAGACGGGATGTCGAGTCCAGCCTGAAGTCTGAGAAGTTGAATTTTGGCTGGTAATAATTATTTTAGATACAAAAATCTTGCAGTTAAATGGTTTGATAACAAAAAATATAAAACACATATTAAAAATTAAAATAATATATGTATATGTATCTAAGTATTAGGGCATACTATTTATAAAAACTACTGGATATAGCCACTGAGATTAGAGGATCTAATGCCGTAATATCTGGATTCGACTGTATATATGTATATTGAACAGTTAAATACCTCAGAGAATGCTACTCCTGGTACATAAAGTGCGCATACTAAATGTACCCAAGCTCCTACTTCCGTCTCTTTGAATATACCACCTGGAAATATGATGATTATTAAAGATAAATATAACACATAAAATAACTAATGGATTTATAACTGTTTTTTTTATTATAATTATTAGTTTTAAAGTAGTACAACACACATGTTCTGTTACTATATTCAGTTTATTTCACATGAAGCTTTATTTGGCAAGTAAACCAATACTCGAACATCTTTTTTAGTAGAATAAATATTTATTTTTAATTAAAACATGCATCATTATAACTTTTTTACTAGTATAAAAATACTTATTTACTAATAATACTAATTTAAAAATACTTAAAGAGAAAGGATTTTTAAAAGCTCTATTTTATTTTGAAAAAAGGTTAATAAGACATGCCTCTCATTATATGTATTTACTTCTTATAGTTTCATTTTGTTTAGACATTGAAATATATATTTTTTTGGTAAACATATCTATCTAGTGCAACAAAATGTTATACTTTTTTAATCCATTATAACTTTAAAATTAATGAATAATTAAAATATTTAAATGAGAAGTTTACCTTTGTTAGGACACAATTCACAACTGGGATCTTTTACTCCCGCTTTGCAGGCTTCACAAAACCAAGGTTCTGTTGATGCAGAACTGACTGTACTGGATTCACTGGTCACATCAGAAACTCCATAACAACCTTAAAAAGAAAAAAAGAAATCAATAAAGAAGAAGCAAGATGTACAGAAGGATAGTACGTTAGTACTTCTCACACCAGACTTTACAACCTGTCATACATATCATGCCATGTAGGTTAACTTGCGAGTGTATATACTTGTTGCTGTTGTGGGCTACAGCACAATTATACTTCACTTAAAAACGAGCATGCTATTCCTTAAATAAGCAATCAGTTACATAAAATTCATAATCATTATAGACATATCTGCTAGCACAGAATCACATTTTATTCTCTATTTTCCATCCTCGCTAAGGAAAGTCATCTGCTAAAGCGGGGAAGCTTGGATAAGTGCAGATGTGAGTCAACCACCTACATTCATGTGGGTCAACATTATCTCTAGTCGGGCCATAAGTTCTGTTACAAATTTTTTTTTTTTATGAAGTAATGAAATATTACCGAAACTTATATATATCGCACATACGGTGCTATAACGTCACTTATGTAATTTTTGACAAAACTGAACTGAGTATGAGAAAATACTCCTACCTGTACTTCTACCTCTTTACTTTGTTTGCTTTTACTTCAAAATGAAGTTCAAAGTTGTAGCTTAATTATTTTATTTGTTTAGCCGAAAAGAATGTGTAAGGATGTTCAATTTTCAAATGCTCCCCCTTAAATATTACACCATTTGCATAAGTGACGTTATAGCACCGTATGTGCGATATGTACATATTTATTAGTCTCATCAGAAACTAAAAAAATATATTTATTCGAAATTTTTTTTTTAGCCCTTAGCGACGTGGGACGAGGAGGGCGGAGGTAGTGAATCCATCATGGATACATCGGGCAGGCCTCGGAAGAATCCGCGGTGACGCAGTTATTCGAAATGGCTTTTATACAGGCCTTTACTCTGTCTGGCGAATCTATGGATCTACGCACTGTTTCCATTGAAAATTTCGCCACTGCTTGCTCCAGAGATTGTCGCCGTGTCGTTTAAGGCCGGCCATGTCCTCTAAAACTGACCATAATTTGTCGTCTAAAGGGTTGAGGTCTCTAGGTGAGGACCAGTCTTTAGCTCTTATAAAATCCGGAAAGTTGGTTTCAAGCTAGGTTTGGGTAATTCGTGCCTTGTGACCAGGTGCAGAGTCCTGCTGGAAAGTCCACTGTACATTTATAAAAAGTGTATTGCTGAGAGGTTTCACAACACAATCCAAGACTGTCAATTTTGCATATACTTTATCATTTTGCTAATTGTAGTGCCCTTCAATCATGAAATTTTTTTCATTGATGAAGAAGATATTTCTGTGCCTTTCACCTGTGTATCGTGACAGAAGGCATTTTCAACGATCCACTCTATTTATTACAATTAAATAGATTGGTTTAGGGCAAGTCCTGTATATCGATGATAAGCACTCAACTTCAGGTCTTGTTTTATGATACACAATTGAGTCCTAGCTGGAATTTTCATTTCTCGGGATAAGATTTTTTGCTTTCTAATGGGGTTTCAACGAATCTTCGACAGAGGGAGTGTTGTTGTATCTTTTGATAGTTGACGTGTATATATACAAACATACATCTAATACTAAGCTTTTGAAGTGTCTGGAATAGGAAATTCAGTTCCATACCCACTTTGTGCAAGGCGATCACTGCAATCCTATTTTCATTAACATCATTCCATATTGTAATTTGATAATGAACACAAAAAAATATGTGAAATGGCGCGAAATACGCGTTCCCAATTCGAAATAATTAAAAAGTTGAAAAAAGAAAAGGTTTTATGGAACAGTATTTATGGCCAGAGTTACATTCAGGGGTCATACTCATAGAGATTAGTCTACATACCAAATGTCATATGCAGTATAATGTTCATGTTTAGCATACAAATAAAATTCAAAAACATAGAGAAACTTTCATCTTGGATTCATAGAAATGCTATATATGACAAATAATTTTGTAACACCAAATAAAAATTAGCCATACCTTCATGAACAGTAACTCCACAGCCATCACATTCTACAATTTCATTGAAGTCGTCACTTCTGGATCCCAGACAACCAGCACAGATCAGCAAATTGGCTAGGTCAAATGGCATCTAAAAAATAAATATGAAACCAAATTTTTTTTTGTAACTGCTACACAATACAGATAATAAAGAATAAAAAGCAGAGGTATCAATCAAATTCTAGCAGATACTTAGGTAACACATTTAGATGAGTTTAAGTAGTGAAGACTTTTTTTTATGATTTTGATAAATTTGAAAATTGCAGCTACATTACAATCACATCACATCAATCTGTTATGTGACCAACATTGCACACCAATGAACCCATTTTGCTCTCAGCTATACTTTTTTAAACACCTAATTTGTTAAAGAAAAAAGATATTTGAGTTCTATAAACATAAAAATATTGAATCTAAATTTTTTTTTACCTTGCGTTCATGACAATTTCAATATTTTTTCCTACATCTTACACAATATTATTACTCTATCACTTTAAACCAAATGAAGGTTGGTATTTTAGGCAGTACCATGGACAGTGGTTAAATTGGACTCATATCAGTTTAATGTCATAAAGGTTGACTTTACTAAATCTACATAAAAGTAATGGGCAAATACTACATATCTGAGGCTTTTCCAGTTTATACAAAGACAAATGCAATTTATTATGACATTTGAAACATATTTATCAGATCAAGGCATAAACTCATTACCACAAACTTTCCAATATAGACCATCGATATATGAGGTGAGGGGTGGGAGGGGGGAATGCAACCCCCCCCCCCCCTTGGGGAAACTTACGGTTCTCAAGAACCATAAGTTTCCACAACCTAAAACTTTTCGCTTTCTTTTAGTGAGTACTATCTACAAAAAATATGGGCATTTAAATCAATGGTCCTTATTGGAAAGTTTATCCACTATCAATTTCCTAGGTAGCATTTTGCTGATATACATTTGTATATCAACATTCAGTAAGTAGATTACAAAAATTAATGATAATTGAATTATTAAATAATTACACTTGTGAGCCTATTTGAGAGCAAATTTAAATAAAACTAGTGGTTTTTATTTAAACTACTGAATTGACCATAGTGAGTTTAATTTGAACCTTAAATTCCTGTTGCTTGGCTTTTTCAAGTATATCTGTCACAGAAATATCTTCCCCAATCTTATTCGTAGAATTTTTAAAATCATCTTCTGTGTCAGACTCTGACTGATCACCAGATGAATCTCCTTCTGAAAAATTATTTTTATAAACAATAGCTATACTACTTCGTGACAATGTAAACACAACAGCGTTCTTAGACAATCAAAAAAGACAATTATATCAAAAATACACACTTTTTCCGTCGTCATCACTGTTCATAGAATAGTCATCGCTCTCTTCAGGGTGGTCTTCGATTCTGAAGTCAGAGTCGTCTGAACTCTCTCCTTCTCCAAGATCGAAATCGAGAAGAGATTGAGGTTCCACCGGCTTTACTTTTCTTTTAGTTACAGTTCGGCCCTCTGCAGTATAAACATTGGATAAATATACTGACTACATGGTAAATGAAAATCTTAAAATATTGAACAGTACTTACGGTTATTCATTTTGACCAATTTATTAGCCCACTAACTAAAACATAAATTACATTACTCTTTCCTAATTCCTAACCATTTTGATTAAATAGAATAGAAGCTATAGCTATAAGATAATTATACTATGATTATACCTACTCTTTGTATGAAGTATGTGTGTATGTGTGTGAGTATCATCTATGGTATATATAAATTGTTAGATTTATCTTTTTGTTAGGTTTCCCATATTGGCAGGCAAAGAGTATAAAGCCCATACAGCCTAGTCTTCAGTTTTTTCTTCTTCAATAGATGGTGATGAGATGAATGACTATGACAGCCGATCTATTAATGATGGATGATCAATAAATGATGGATGAACAGTAAAATTTTATTTTCCCTAAGTTTAAGTAAAGGTGTGGGGTTTTACTGAAACCTCCCCGTGGACTTCTTGAGAGAGCAGGAAAATTCAACTTACGCTGCTTTGTTTTACTTACCAATACTCTTGCATGTTCATAAACACTTAGTGATTAATAATCTACCATTATTACGCACTAAAATGTACCACAACACAATTTTTAACAAGGAAAACAAAACCACTAAAGTGCTTCCCGCTCCCGCCAAAAAACTTAGATATTTATTATAATTATATGTACCTAAGTACCAGTCTTGCCAGTAGGTGGTAGTTAAAAGTAACAAGAGACAGCTCTAAAAGTAACATTATTATTATATGTAAAAAATACTGTATTGTTGTAAAACTAACTTTGATTTAACTCAACTTTATTTAAACTTAACTTTTAGCAACAAAACGAAAAAGAATCTAAATTCCACTGGCTATTACACATCTAAGACTTTCTTATTGAATTCTTGATTCACTAAATGTTTACTTCAAATATTTACTTTGTTGGCGTCATTCACACAAAAAAAATCTCCATGCTATTTTAATCTCTGACTCGTGGTTAAAACCATGCTTGCCTTCTTCCGCTCATACGAAATGACCGTTTAGGCTCTGGAGGTGGCAGAGTTACTATATTTCTTCGTGATCACATTCCTTCCACCATTGTTAGCACCTTCACTCAAGCACCTCCCTCAAATTTCGGCGAGCATCTGCTGCTCTTTCAGCAGCAGATGCTCCTTCTCTCGCACACAAAAATCCTTCTCGGAGTATATTATAGTCCATCCATGCGTGTTAATTATTTTTAGTGTCCGACCGAAGCTTCGGCTTCGGCTTCTGCCACCTTCGGCCAAAAAAGCACCTTCGGCCAAATCTTCGGCTTCGGCCAAAAATTTGCCGAAGGTTTGGCCGAAGCCGGAGATTTGCTAGTTGTCAAAATTTGAAATTTACTGAACGATGCTAGAGCGAGACGGAGAGTGTGCAGAGCAGCAGAGTTTCGCCGCGCCGCCGCACCGGCCCAAACGAATCGCAGTTAGTAAACTAAACGAGTCAAAACTAACAAGTTTGAGAGCGCGTCTTAAAATCTAATAAGTGTTTTGTTTTTAAATGTTTCATATTTGTTATTATAAATTAGAAATTATTTTATTTATTACTGTGAGTAGTACCTGTGGTGATACGTTCATTATTGTGAGGCACTCTAAGAACCAAAAAACCGTAAGTATTGTCTGGTTTTAAAATATTTTATTTTATCTAACGTTAGGTAGGAAACTAAATGGAAACAATGTATGTTTATATGGTATGTTTTTTTATGCAATTTTTTGATAAAAAGACATGTGAAGATTGTTTACTTTTAGTTAACTACCTAAACCGATAGGATATAGGCGCATCCGCGTTGCAGAGTCCTACTGCGAGTACGGGGCGGTCGGCTCGGCTCAGTAGGTAGTAGGTACTTGTGCCGGCGCATGAGTTACGTTATTGGGCTAAATCTCTAAAGCTCTCACAATATGTATCTAGTATATTCTGAGATCAAAGTAACTATCGTATTTCTCAAGGTCAATGACACCTTCGGCTTCGGCTTCGGCTTCGGCCGAAGGTTTTGGTGAATACCGATTAATCGGCTTCGGCCAGAATTGCACCTTCGGTCGGACACTAATTATTTTGCCTCTCTTGAAAATCTTTTTGACAGTCTTATTCCTCATACAATCACTCCATTATCATGAGTGACTTTAGTACTTGTCTTCTCAAAAACGATCATCGCACCTCGTCTTTACAATCCGTTATCAATTCAGGCAAAATGCACATTCTTTCGCTAATGCCACTCATCACTTTCCATACTTTATTCCATCTCTTCTTGAACTATTAATAGTATAGGCCGAACTATATAGTAAATATAACTCGGCCGATACAGTGGAGAAACAGGTGGAATTATTCAATACCAGCATTAATCATTTATATTGCCATTAAATTAAAACATCTTCCCGGACCTTGGCTCACTGATGAGATAAAATTACTGATACACAAAAAAGTTGTTGCTAAAAGCAAATACAAACGACGGCCAAGGCCATCACAATAAGGAGATCTATGTTAAAATTCGCAATCGTTGCGATACAGTCATACGTGAGGATGCACGTCGTCGCCACATTCACAACTCTGTTGCAAATAGCCAGCTAAAAGAAAAAAGCCATGTCTGGAACTTTCTCCGTTTACTCGGGATTGATAAATCACGTGAAAACAGTATTCCTCAGAGTATTAATATTGATTCTCTTAATCTCCATTTCTCTTCATCGTCTGGTATTACTAACGCAGAGAAAAATTTCACCTTAAATAATTTTTTTAATCACCCTCTTTTATTTTTGCTCAATTATCAGACTCTGGTGTTAGGAAGCGAGAGACTCTCAGTAGAGAGTATATATGTTCTGTGTTAAGAAGTCAATCACCTTGAATGCGGTGGGTGTTGACATTATAAGTCGCAAAATGTTAGTTCCTTTCCTTGACATCATCCTTCCTATTCTTATTTTCATCTTCAATCGCTCTATTTCTAATGGAATTTTTCTTTCCACTTGGAAAGATGCGCAAATCATTCCCTTACCTAAGGTTCGCAATCCTGAGACGGTTGCCGAATTTCATCCCATATCCATTCCTCCCTTTTTATTTAAAGTTCTTGAGCGCCTTATCCACGATCAAATAAGTCAGTTCCTTTCCCGTCACAATCTCCTGAATCCTGTTCAATCAGGCTTCCGTCCCGACCATAGTACAGTTTCAACGTTAATTAAAGTTACAGATGACATTCATCTTGGAATGGATAATGGCCTCTTAACGGTATTAACATTACTGGACTTCAGCAACGCGTTCACATTACTGGACTTGAGCAACTGCAACACTATCGATTTCGACATACTCCTCGACTTGCTGCACTCTCTTAACATATCTCCTACTGTAGTTGACTGGTTTTGCAGTTATCTGCATGGGCACAGGCAGCGTGTTCGCCATGACGAAAATGACTCTTCATGGTGTAACACTACTGCCGGCTTTCCTCAAGGCGGCGTATTATCTCCTCTTTAATCTTCATTAATTCTATAGCCCAAGACCTTTCTTCGTCCTACCACCTGTATGCAGACGATCTGCTGATTTACTGTCAATTACCGCTTTCAAAACTGTCTGCAGCTATTTCGACTACCAATGCTGACTTACGGAAAATCGTTGAATGCAGTAAACTCTTTGGTCTGTGAGTAAACCCATTCAAAACATAAGTCATGATTATTGGTAACTCAAGGCTACTCTCCAGGATCGATTGGTATTCATTCCCTAACATAAATTTTGAGGGTCCTTACAGTTGAACTGCCAAAAATCTAGGATTAATTATAGACAGTACACTGAGTTGGGGACCGCTACTCCAAGCCATTAGCCACAAGTTTGTACGCATCGGCGTCATCTTTGCGAAGACTACTTAATTTTATACCGACTGCCACTAAAATTGCGCTTGCACAAACTCTGTTGCTATATTGTTAGCTATTGAACAACCGCACAGCTGTTTCAGCCACAGCATCTGATTCGACTGAGTCAGTTCCTAAGGAATCATATTTTTTTTGTTAATAAATTGTTTACTATTTTCACACACGTTTAAATTTTTTGGCCCTTTAAGACCATTTTGTTAAACTCGATTTATGCAAATCTAGTCCTTTTTAGCCTCTTAGCATAGAGAAAGATAAATATACCAAAATACGAGTTTTAGTTAGCCCTTATACAAAAAGTCAGGTGGCAACACTGCTTTGGTTGGAATTGTCAATGTCAATGTCAATTTTATTGTTTGTCGTTTATGTCTCGTCTCTTTCCTGAAAAAAAATAGAAAATAGCTTAGATCTCAGATTTTGTTCGAAGTTTTCAACAGTTCAAGTGCTTTTTTACTGTCTAATTTTATGATATTGCCTCTATACAGGAAACTAATACATAAATATGGTAGGGCTAGATATCGACATGAACCGGGAGGACGACTGTGATAACATTGGGCTCGGGTGTGCTTTGGAGCACTTTTCTGAAGTAGAAGAAGTTCTTAATATGATAGACAACTTGAAAAATATCTATAATACACCTACTTTAGAAGTAGAGTATGATAAATTATACAATATTCTTAAACAGTATTATGAACAACCTCATTTACTTGATCCTCATTTGGATAAAATATTAGCAAAGTTTTTGAATTTGATTAAAGATAAAGATTCTCCATTTGACTTAAAACACGCTACTTTCAACTACATGTACCAAATCATAAGAGTAAGAGGATACAAGATAGTTATAAGACATCTGCCTCATGAGGTAAGTTTTTATACAATAATTATCAGATTTACCACTTGATCTTTTTATATCAACTTTATTTGTAAAGGTAATAAGCAACTGTGTTAATAGGTTTCAGATCTTCTGACAGTTTTGTCATTCCTGGAAGCTCAAGACCCAAATGATAAAGAAACATGGCGTAGCAGATTTGTTTTACTGCTGTGGTTGTCTATTGTTGTAATTATTCCATTCCACATGAGTAGGCTTGATGGTTTTGCACCAGGACAGAAAGGTGAGATGCTTATTTTACTCACAAGTAATTAATTAAATGTCAAATAATTAATGACTGCATTTACTATGATTGCATTTATTCCATTGACTATAATACTATTGATAAACAAATAACCTTCTTTTTAAATCTTAAAAATCTCCTAGTTACAAAATATTGTAGTTGTGATATTTAAGTATATCTATTTACACACCTTGACACATTCTAAAAATGAGTGATTGGATTTAATTTTTACAGAAACCATATTTCAATCATAGCATCCTTCAATACAACTAAAATAATATATTGTGGTATACCCACTTCTGTCACCATACCTTACTGGCAATCCTCCAGTTTAGTTTTATCAAATAATAAATCTGCCCTATGGGTGTCAGTTATTGATGCCTCCAAAATTAACAGCTTTATAAGGCTGTTTCTAAAAATGTTTAAACATTTTTAGAAACAGCTATGTATTTTCATAGACATAGAAATAAAAAAAAAACAATATTGTTAGTGTGAAATGAACTATACTTGCCACCCATCATATTTACTTATTTTCTAAAAGCAACCAAAATTGCCACTCATAATAAAAAGGTTAAAATTTGTCTCAAGTTAAGTATCAGCATTCAGTATCATTATTGCAAGTTTAAACAATGTATTTCAGATTCAGCCGGTTCCTCCAAGAAACTTACAGTAATGGAGCGAATATTCAACATTTGCAAAACCTATGCTTTAAGCAAAGATTCAAGTGCTGAAGCCAGTGCTTATTTACTTTCGAAGTTTCTGATAAGGTAATTATTTATAGCCCTAAGCAGTAATTGAATATACTTAACAATTTAACTTTTGTTTTTTTACTCTTTGATTAGTTAATTGCTGATACTGTGAGTACCCTTTGCAAATGCTTGCAATACAAAAGATAGTTATAGTTGAAATTATTTATAGGTCAGATGTTAAAGACTTATACATGGGGGCATTCTTTGATTGGGCCTGTGAGCTACATTCCAATTTGCGAGAGGAAGAAAAAATTCACTATGGTGTGCTGGCAGCTGTTGCTGCTGTTCTGAAACATGGAAAGAGAGATGATTTGTTGCAATTTGCACCAAAATTACTGGAATGGGTCACAAACCAAAACTACAAGCAACATACAGCAATGCTTGTCAGGAAATATGGAGTAAAGATAGTGCAGAGAATAGGTTGGTTAAGTCTCAAATTCAAATTTCACAACATATTACCATGCTACATCTATTTAACATGTTATGCTCTTTCATGTTTGGAATAGTAAAATTAAAATAAAATATTTGTGCATGCCTTTTTCAGATTTTTTATAGATAAAATATTGTAATACAACTCTTCTATAAAGCTTGAGCTTCACAATATACACAATAATTTATATACAAGAAGGAATTTTCTTCTTGTGTATAAATCTGAATGAATTGTGTTTTCACAATTCATAATTGACAATATTATCAAACTATAAATGTCCCACTGGTGGGCACATGCATTGCCCATATATGTAGGTAGTACACAATATACTATATTACTTAAAAAATTAAAAATAAGTAATAACTCAATATGCCTAAAGCATCAAACAGCTCATTAATCATTAATCTGTCCCATCCAACTATACACCTTTACAAAAGTCCCTTAATTTTGACCACAATACTGTGCTTTTACAACCAGTGACAGAATGTACTTTCCCTACGCATTTGAGAAACTCTAAATTCACCAATACATTCTTTTCAGGGCTCACTTTCTTACGTCCGCGCGTGGCATCATGGCGATATACGCGTGGGTCGCGTTCACTTGCTGTAACTTTGGGTGGTGTTGCAGCTGCTGGTGATACTGAACAGACAACAGCTCCGGTTGATGATGACGACCAAGACATTCCACAGGAGGTACGATGATCTTAATTACTGTCTGTCTGACTGTAAGCAGTTAACAACAACGAAAATTATTCATTTTTAACCATTTAGTTATTTCCTAAATAGAAGTGTTTATGTTATTATTGTAATCAGAGTCAATATTTTTGGTTATAAGAACTGATATTTCATTAGTAAATAAATTTGTTTGATGAACTATCACATTTGGCAAGTAGTTTATAGAAATTATGAATAAGAGCTATCCGAGAAGTGTTCCTTGTGGAATACCTAAATTATTTATAATTATGTCAGATTTAGTAGTTATCTCTTCCTCAAGTCTATTAACATTTTTTATTTCTACATATTGACGTCGGTTTTTTAGGTGACCATCTATCCATTTAAGCGCAATACGTCGTTAACCATATCTTTCTTGTTTCATTGATAATATCTCATGTCAGACAAAGTCGAATGCTTTGCTCATATCAAAAAATATTGTTTTGTTATTGTTGTCAATATTTTCAAGTAATTTTTTAATTAAATTTAATACAACTAAAGTTTTTGATTTGTCTTTAGGAAAAGCATTCTGTTCATTTTTTAGGCTATGGGCCTATGGGCCTAAAGCAATGGGCCTAAAATTATCCATTTTATCTATTTCTTATTTTTATGGTTTTATGATAGATAATGTCAACATTTCGGAAAATACGCCATCAGAGAACGAAAGATTTACCAAATTACATATTACATTACATAAGACTAAAGAACAGTATTTAGAATATTTGTTAGGAATCCATCAAACCCCACAGACGATGTGTTATTAAGCGACAAGATTAACCTTATTATGTTATATATTTCATCAGTACTTGCTGGATAAATAAAAGTACTTTCGTCACCAGATTTCATCGTTTGAAATGTCAAATTTTTATTACATTTATTTACATTTTTCATCATATTAATGAAAAAAATTTTGAAGTTATTACAAATGATAGTTGGATTAGAAGTAGTAATATCTTTTTTTGTAATTTTATCTATATAATTATTATAAAAGTTAGATTGATCATTTGATTTTATTAAATTTCATGTTGTTTTACTGATACTTTAAGATTTCCTAAGATTTCCTAAATACTTCATTAATTAGCTGTTTTGACCTATTTATGCGGTTTTTAATTTATGGTAATTTATTTTGTTTCGTTTACTAGGGTTCTTTAACACTTAAATCATAGCTTTCTTTTTGTAATACTGGATGTTTTTAGACCTTTTGTAAACCAATTGGAGGCATAGGGATTTTTAGAAAATTTTAATTGGACACATCAGAAAACATAGCTTAAAAAACAATAGTGAATTTTCATGGAATGCGCTAAATGCCGTGTTTAGATTCGTATCTTGTAACACCTCCGACCACGAAAGACTCGATATATACATACTTTTTACGTGTGGGTACATTGATGTGTTTTGTGGTACCATAATTTAGATTTATCCTTCTATACTCAGATACAACTTTATTATCTTGCAAGATATCAATTAAAATCTCCTTTTCTCTTTTATATTTTAATTTGTATAGAAGTGATTCTAAGCGATTAAGAAACAAATTCGGATCAGAAATCGGTGTTCGGAAAAATTCATACAAATATACATTTTATGCTGGGGATCACTATGGCGCAACACTCAAAGATCTCTCTTTGAGGTATGGAAAATTTTGTAAACAAATTTATTCTTCTATAAAATACAAGACGTTCTTGAGGTCTAGAATAAAACGCAGCAGAGTAATCGTTTATATGCAAGTCTTTTTAATCTCCGGATTTCAAAAAAGTTTCAGTTAAGCAAATAATGTATATGTCTTGTCCTTGTTCAGCTAATTCGTCAAGAACCACTTGAAAGATATCACTTTTACTTAATATACCAGCGATATGTTGGTCATTAGAGTAAGAATGTCGTAATTATTATTTTCAAAACTATTTACGCATAGCTTTGGTAATTTTTCCACTGATTTTAAATAACGATTGGTTTTTGGAATCCAGCAAAAATAGTCTAGAATAGTTATAATTCGTTGTAATTTAATTTAAGTTTTTGTTGTTACCCAAGACGCTGCAGTCCTTTACGTTACTAACACATTTTATGCTTCTGTTTGGAATTTTATTTCTATTTAAAGGTAAAAACTTTATTTCATAGTTAATAGAATCTATAATAAAGTATTTTTTTTAGGATATGGCAGTTAAATAGTCATTAGATGTAAAACTTAAATAATTGCAGTTTTCAAAATGTCTTCATATTATTTTTATCTTCGAATTTAATAGATTTTTATTAATATAATTATTATTTAGCACATTCAATACAATGACTGTATAATTTTGAAGGCTTTTTAATATAATAGGCAATTCTATTCATAACTAACTAGGACTTTCATCATTTTCGCCTACGCATATTATCATAATTTCAGCAATTTCATCATCACTGTCAAAGTTCGAATTTTCACATTCTTTTAAGATCTCTTCAGCTGGAGCTTGGTTTTGTCATCAACGATTAATGATATTTTTCGTACGGGTTAAAAGCCCAGATATTTGTTGCGTACTAAGAATCCATGATTTCATTTTCTTACTGGATTTATTTTGGCGAGAAAAAAATATTTTTTAAGTTTTTAAGTAACGAGTCCGATAGGCAAAGTAACAAAATCAATTGTATGTAATTAGAATAAAACACTTTTTTACGGATTTTTGCGCATATTTCATTTTATATTTAATCCTGACGTTTTGACTCCTTTACAGGAGCCGTGATCACAGGATGACTAAGATGATGGTTGTCATGTATTTTCTACTACCTTCGCAATATTTTAATCGGGACCGTTCCTAATTATTAAAATTATTTTATTTTTACATTTTATTTAGTTATTAAATTCTCACTACGATTACATTGTATACTACTGAGTCTACTACCAGTTCGGAAATTGGGAGGCCTTTCCGAGAAGAACTGGCGAAAGAAACTCGGGCAGGGGGACCGATCTCGGTAAAACAATTTGATTTATATAAAATAATTTTAATAATTAGGAACGTGCCCGATTAAAATATTGTGAAGGTAGTAGAAAATACTTGACAACCATTGTCTTAGTCATCCTGTGATCACGGCTCCTGTAAAGGAGTCAAAACGTCAGGATTAAATATAAAATGAAATATGCGCAAAAATCCGTAAAAAAGTGTTTTATTCTAATTACATACAATTGATTTTGTTACTTTGCCTATCGGACTCGTTACTTAAAAACTTAAAAAATATTTTTTTCTCGCCAAAATAAATCCAGTAAGAAAATGAAATCATGGATTCTTAGTACGCAACAAATATCTGGGCTTATAACCCGTACGAAAAATATCATTAATCGTTGATGACAAAACCATCGGCTCCTGTAAAGGAGTCGAAACGTCAGAAGTCGTCAAAGTAATGTGGGTAGATCTCGTCGGTATGCAATGTGCGCGTGGTATATCTTGCCAGGGCCAAAGGTCGTTGGGATTGGAAGCCTGGCTTCTGCCGGGGATTCTACGTACCCCCCTGCCCCACCATTACCGTGACCGCTGCCATAGTCTAGAATAGTGGGGCCGCCGGGAACTAGGGACCGTTATGTTAGCTTACTTATCATGGGAGGTTTTCTGCCATAATCGCCACGCTTGGTAAATGGGTTGGCGATGGCAGAGTGATGGCATGATACGTGGTAGGATGCTGCTGCCCATCCTCCGGAGTCCGGGACATCGGAGTGGCTTTTCCGTGAAAACCGGTATGCGATCCAATCGACCACGGAAGTGGTCAAATTTAATTTTATTGTGTTCTCTATAACTATTATGTAATTATTTTATAAAAAAATAACTGATCTTTTTTGCTTTAAACAAATTTTTTGAAAAATCCTGAAGCGCCCCTGACTTGCCAAGTATTTCCATTTTCTGTGCTATTTGACGAATCCCGCATCTTCGAAATTTCAATATTATACAATACAAATATACTTTATTGAACACCTTAGTACAAATTGTTTTGTGTATCAAAGAAGTATCATTTTTATATCATTAATATTAATTAAGACAGTAAAACAAATTATTGTAATAAAAGCTCTGGGTAGTACTGACAGTCTTATGTTTGTCTGTCTGTCTCATAACGTCCATAAAATTTGAATCTTAATCCGTCGGGGGAGAAGAAATTGGTTTCCCTGAGACCCGAGAAGCTCCTGGAATTCTAGGTGCAAAGCCAAGATGACCGAAGAAGGGAAGAGAGACACTGAAAAAAAGGCATGGAATGAATTTGTTTGGCATGTTAAAATATTTTTAGGACATAAGAAAAGTTCTTACTGTTCTTAAAATGTCGAACAACTTATGACTCACTTTAAAATGCTTCGATGTAACATGTACATCAAGTTATATTTTCTTCACAATCACCTGGATTATTTTACTACCAATCGTGGGTATCTAAGTAAAGAACAAGGCGCGCGGTAACACCAGGACCTTAGAACTCGCATTCTGATACAGAATTTTAATATCAATATAAATCGGAAGAGAATTATAGGGAGACTGAAAAATTGCCAGAATAGCCTATTATATAAACAACTATGAATATGTCGGCGTCTCTCATACCTACACAGCTGGTCACAGCTATGACAGGACTAGTTGGTAATTTGTTTATTTACTTATATCTCGCTTAAGACGTAAGTTGCATTGTTGGCAGCTTTGATTTCTCCATTTATCCAGGACGCAGGATGATGTATTAGTTCTTTGATTTAATGGGGCATGTTTGTCATTAAGTTTAACTTGGATGTTATTGAACGTGACCAGTTTCACATCCATAGTCGGTTATTATTTTATCATCCTAAGCCAGCTCCTTTGCAACTTTCACATATTCATTTGTGTACATTGCACATTAACTTACAGAAAACTTATAGAAAGGGAACAATTTACATAACATATACCAATTTAATTTTATCAGGTAGAAGACGTGGTCGAACTCCTTCTGTGTTCCCTCCGCGATGATGACACAGTGGTGAGGTGGTCTGCCGCTAAAGGTGTAGGACGTATCGGCGCTAGGTTGCCGGCGCTGGCAGCAGCAGATGTTTGCGAATGCGTGCTTGGATTGTTCACGGAAAACGAGAAAGAGACAGCTTGGCACGGCGGTTGTATGGCGCTTGCAGAATTAGGTAAGTATTTCACCAATGTAGGTACTTCACTGGTACAATTCGATGTAAATATTAATACAACAAAATATTCACGTTGTGTTGACTGTGTTGAATTTTGGATAGTCATTCATACTAAACTGAAATCGGTTAAAACCGAAGACTCAAAGAAACAATTAGAGAAATTGCGTGACTTGCTTATATGACGTATTAAATGGATACTTTAACTGTACTTCTTGGCGCCTCTTATGCCGATACCACGCAATATACACTCGAGAGCAATGAATCCGGGTCACTTAAAGAATGTTAAAAATCTCGGAAACTAAAAATGAGAGGTTAATGCAATAAATTGTATTTAATAGACAATGTAATACTCCTTAAATGAAAGTAAAAAAAATATGAGTCACCATACATTTTATTAACACAAAATTACATAAAGAAAAAAACTGCTGATCTCTCCTTGAAACAAAAATAGGAAACATGAAATGTTTGAACTTTATTACGATTATCTTGAATTTTAATACTTCGTATTGCCTCCTCGTGCTTCCATTACTGCGTTTACGCGGTTTGGCATGCTGTACACCAAGTTCCTTATACGATTTTGGGGAATATTCTCCCATTCCTCTGTGAGAGCAATTTTGAGCTCACGAAGCGTGATTGGGGGAGGGTTTCGTTGTTTTACGCATCTGCCTAGCTCGTCCCAAGCATGCTCGATCGGGTTGATATCCGGGCTGCGCGCTGGCCACTCCATACGAGTAATGTTCATCTCTTGAAGGTAGTCATTCACAATCCTACCTGTATGAGGTCGGGCATTGTCATGCATAAATATAGCATCCTCACCTAAATTGACCATAAATGGACCAACGTGATCATTGAGGATTTCTTCCACATATCTTACGCTAGTTAAAGAGCCGTTTTCTATGATCACCAGCTCTGTGCGACTTTCAGAAGAAATTCCGGCCCACACAAGTACAGACCCACCACCGTAGGCTACTTTTTCTTCGATGCATGCTTGCTTGAATCTTTCCCCTGGTCTTCGATACACTCTGTGTCTTCCATCGTGCTTGTAGAGCATAAATTTTGATTCGTCGGAGAACATAACTTTTGACCAATCTTCACCACTCCAATATACGTGGCTCTGGGCATATCTTAGTCTTGAAATACGATGCCCACGCTCCAGTTTAGGGCCGTTTGCAGGTCTAAGGGGTTTTAAGTTAGATTCAGCAAGCCGACGTCTTACTGTCCATGCACTTGGGTTACTTCCTCCGAGGCGTCGAAACTGATTGGTGAGTTCAGTTCCTGTGAGAAAGCGATTTCGAAGCATGGTGTTCACCAAGTATCGGTCTTCTCGTGCTGTGGTACACCTGGTTCTGCCCGTTCCTGGTCTGCGTAGGTTAGAACCAGTTTCTTCGTAACGTCGGAGAACTCTTTGTACTGTTGACAGCGACACACCGACAGTCCTGGCTGTATCGCGCTGACTCCGGCCGGTTTCCAGCATTGTAAGTATTCTGGTGCATTCTTCAGGCGTAAGCGACATAATTTCAGCTTGAATAATGAATATAGAGCACTATCAACATGGTTTATGTACCCACATAAATGACAGATTACAAACAAAAGCAAAACCAAATGCTGTAATTTCGTAGTTCCATCTTCGAAAGTGGCCCTTTTTCAAATTTGATTTTTTTATGATATAACTTTACAATAACTAAGAAGTTTTAATACCTTCATTTAAGGAGTATTACATTGTCTATTAAATACAATTTATTGCATTAACCTAGCATTTTTAGTTTCCGAGATTTTTAGGATTCTTTAAGTGACCCGGATTCATTGCTTTCGAGTGTATATACTAATTGTAATACACCAGTATTAGCTTCTTATTTCGTGTAGCACATATTCAAGACATATAGTATACGTGTGTCGTACAGTACATTACTATAGGTATGAACAGATTTAAACAAACAAATCCGCTATTAGTAGTAATAGCTATTTTTTTGGACTAACTTAAGGACTTAGTTGAGGTAAATAGTTATTTTTCAATTAATATTATTTTCAAAAGCTTGTTCCTTTTATAAATGTGTGATTAATATTTTTTTTAATGTTAAAAAGAGGGTGATTTCTTTTAGTAATGATTTTAAGTTTTTGTTATTCATGTTTATTTTTTTATTGTTATTACAAAATTATTAAATTTCAAAATTAATATGACTCGTATTACTTTTGTATTTTTATAAAACTATATTTTGTGTACCGGGCTAGAGAAATTATACGATGTTTTAATTATTTTCTTAATCCAGTGTTGTGTGTAGTATTTTCAGTTGAATTTTGTTTCCTTCTTTGAATAAGTTTTATTTTAATTTTAAGTCAGGAGTCTATAATGCTCATTGCCTCTATTCTCTGGTACCGCCTGCAAATCAGCGTCACATCATTGTGACAAAAGCTGAGGTCGGAGCCTATTTATTCAACAAATGTATGATTTATTATTTTATTTTTAAGTTACTGTATTGTTAGCCGAATAAATGTTTTTCTTTCTTTATTTCTTTTTGTTTGTTGTACGTTGCGGTGTGCTGCGATTAATTGACATTATAAAACAACTGTAGTTGAAAAAATTTGGTAATCACAAAAAATATTTCTAGAAATCTAGAAATAATATTTATTTTTACTTGTTTGTGATGTGAGTATCAAAGTATGCAGCAAAATCATGTATTTTGTGATGATATTCTTTGATAGCGCGTCGCGGGCTACTGTCCCCGCAGCAAGTAGGCGCAGGTGTGTCGGCGGTAGTTCGAGCGTTGGCGCGGGACGAGCCACGCGCAGCCTGCGGGGGAAGCAGTGCTCGTGCGGCCAGGGACTCCGCTTGCCACGCCGCATGGGCCTTCGCGAGGGCGTACGACGCGGTCGCCCTAGCACCCCACGCTAATACATTGGCGAATGCACTCATTGCTACCGCTTGCTTTGACAGAGAGGTAAGTAGTAGCTTTGGTCGTCGTTTGTAGTTGTCGGTATAACACACATACAAATGTATGCAAGGGCTTCTTTACCAGAAAGTGTGAATGTTTAAGATAGTATAATATAAACGTTCGCAGTTTCGTATTGTCTTCCCATTCGATGTTTTTCAGTAATAAATGAACGTAGATACAACGATGTAAGATAACAATAATAAGTCATTAAAAGGTCTCATGAAATATCGTTAATTATGCGGTTTATGAGCAATGGAACATAGCACAGCTACATTTCGTTGCAATTTATAATAAAAATGTTGGAAAAATAACATAAATTGTTCTAAGGTGTCTTTAAAAAATGTCTACAAATCGAAAAAAAAATTGTTTCAAAGGACATATTTATTTGCACTGTCTTTGTAAGTTAAAGCCCTAGTATTTCTAGAGACAAGCATGAAGATTGACGTAAGATGCCGCGACATTATGCAGATTCTGAGCTTTTTTGTGTAATAAATATACCATACGATACTAATTTACTGTTATTTACTAGGTTTAATTTTGGAACCAGCAAAAACGACGGCTGTAAATTTCGTTTTTAGTTTTTTTTTATCCATTTTAATTTCAAATAGAAAGTTGTATATCCTACCTAGCCTAGCTTTTCAAGGCAGAATGACAAATATATCAGTTACTAAACTAATTGACATTTTTATTGATTAGTATGAATCAATCAATATAATAAAAATTAACTTACCCACTTCTTTTTATTTAACGTGTTTATTTTTCTTTTATTTGCTGATCATTAAATATAATAACTTTTTTGTCTCAGACCCACAACCTTTTTTTAATTTCTGACAGAGACAAGACTAAAAAATTTCTTTGCCTCAACAATTGATTAAAAACAAAAAACGGACCACTTTATTTCTATAACATTTTTGAAAGAGTTAATAAAAACAGGAGATTTGAAAAAATGTTCGCAATGTGCAATAAATATTAAGATACCCTTAACTAGCATTAGGCCTTACCGTACAATAATTTATTATTTTTTAAAATACATTGATCATTTAGTTTTTCTCAATTAGTATTGACTAATAGTCTTTAAAAATAAATAGATTCAATTGTTCGAAACCTATCCTTTGCGAAGTCACGAAACCGTCGCTTTGATAGGACTTAATGCGCCAAGCAAAATAACTTGTTTTAATTATTTAAGTTTTTTATAAATCATTTAGATAAATTGTCGACGAGCGGCCTCTGCTGCCTACCAAGAAAATGTTGGCAGACATGGCATGTTCCCACATGGCATTGACGTTCTTACAACCGCCGACTTTCAATCGGTCGGCTCCAGGAATAATGCTTTCCTTGTTATCGCACCACAAGTTGCCGACTATCCAGAATACACGCAGCCTCTTGTCGACCATCTTGTAGATTTGAAAGTCGAACATTGGGATTGTGCCATTCGAGAATTGGCCGCCAAAGCTCTCAACAAGTTGACCGCAAAGGTTTGTTCATCGACTAATACTATTTTCTCTTTAGAAATCATATTAA
This sequence comes from Calamotropha paludella, assembly GCA_927399485.1. Lineage (NCBI taxonomy): Eukaryota > Metazoa > Arthropoda > Insecta > Lepidoptera > Crambidae > Calamotropha > Calamotropha paludella. The sequence continues at coordinate 13,647,195 of OV656809.1, forward strand.
AAATAAAGAATCTAATGTCAACGTCGCCTGTCATTTTAATTAGACATTTTAGCTTCGGATAGGTTTAGTAGTTTATAGTTTATTTTATATTATGTTCTATGTATTTATTAATGATTTATTAGCCCTCTACCCCAGTAACTTATGTTTTTAGACATATTTAAGGAAAATGACTGATGTAAGTCTTTGGTTTCTTAGTCGTTACTTGGCATATATATGTAACTATTCAGTTAACTATTTATTTAGGTTCAGATTGATATTGGTATTATAATGATAACTTTTAGCAAATGTTTTAAATAGCTTAGCACACAATACATATTAATTTTACAAAATCGCGAATTTTCCGAAGTAGTCTGAAATATGTATACATAACAAAACATATGTGTTTATAAAGCATTATGTTTTTTCAGATTCCCGAATACATAGCAACCGTTGTTTTACCCAAATTGATTGAGAAAACTGAATCAATTGATTTAAATATTCGTCATGGCGCCATTCTTTCTATCGGTGAAGCTATTTATGCACTATCTCAAACGAAGTTATCCGACGGTGAGTAACCCGAAGATTTTTCTTCACTTAGCTTTCTTGTTGCCTTGAGTCTGGTGCACAACACACTTAAAATTTAAGTAGTACCTTAAAAGTATTACATTAAATTCCACAACAATAATAAATTTTCAAAACACACTTGAAATAGTGCTAAATCATGTCAATTCTAATTTTAAAAACATTGCAAAACGAATACTCTAATAAAAAAAAAAAAGCACACATATTGGGAATCCCTGGAACAGGAACAAACAACAAAACCATTTTATAAACACCGTATACTACAGTGTCCATTCATCATACACGAATACTGCTAGTATATCACAATTAAATAGTGCCATGATTCTGTCAAGTGAACTAGAAAGTTTACCTAAATCTTAAATTTTAAAAAAATCAAATGTATTTTGTTGTAATTAGAATTAAACACTCGAGAACGGTTGGACTTTATATTGTGTGATATGTTTCCTTTATTTATAGGCAAAAGCGCCGATTCTTTAGTATCAGAGAGTATTTCCATCTCGGTGCGAGATTTAGTGCCTCGCTTGAGAGTGCGACAGCAATTCCGAGGGCTAGGAGGAGAGTTGATGCGGCAAGCGTGCTGCCAATGTATCGCCTCACTTTCCTTGGCTGGTGCGCCTTATCATTCACATCCTACTATAGGTAAAAACAGTTTTACTACCAAGCGATGGGGAATGCCAGCCAGTTGAGAGCCATTACACGAAACGATCCATACTACTTTATTCAGGCAATAGCATATTTTTAATAGTAATAAATATCATCCTAATGATTAATTTACCATATATTTTATCTAATAATTAGATCACGTATGAAGTCAGTTGGAGTGCGTTTTTTGTGAGGGCAGGAATGACTTTCCTTATTAAATTAACTATATTATTTCGTGGTTTGTAATTTCAATTTTAAATCATTACTTATTCCTTCCTGTAAAGAACAGCGTAGTCTCTCAACTTATTACACACTTTACATCGACCTTGTTAAACTATCATCGCCTCTGTACCAATAAGTCATACTATGATGACAAATGCTGATTGGCCTAGAGCGGCCTTTTCTTTTATTTTTTTTCCTTATTCAATAATTAAATGTATGGTTGAATATTTTTACTAATTAATGAATGCTTCTTTCTATAAAGTTTTCATAAATTCAGGTAAAACATTTGTCTGTTCTGCAAACGAACTTGTTGATATTGAAATTGTGCAATTGGTTTTAGATGAATGGTTGAATCTAATTGACGAGTGTCTATCACACGAAGTTCAAGGTATCCGCGAGAGAGCTATTCATGCTCTTCCCCTCGTATTCGATCAGTACTTAAGAGACGATAATCTTATGTATAATGAAAAGACAGCCAAAACCAAAAGAATGGAACTCATCGAGAAATATTGTGAACAATTGACGAACACTGGGGTCAGCGGCCTCGTTTTAAGAATGGGATACGCCCGTGCTGTTGGTAAGTTAGATATGATATGACTATTTTTGAAGCGAAGCTTATATACGGAACGTTAGGGCCGCTCGCATATAGGCGCTCGCCCCGCGGCCGCTCTATCCGTAATAAACGTCAGATTTTACTATTACACTAGAGCGTCATATTAGTACTGTGACACAATATATATATCCCCACCTCAGTGTGCGTGGCCTTCTGTCTCGCTTTCACTCATGTCAGTGTGTGTGGCTGGCGTGGCTTTCTAACTCTCTTTTAACGCTTTGTTCCTACGCTTTATACTATAAACCTTTTCATTTGAGGGAAGGATCATAAATTAGTCAAATATAATTCCGTTAATCACTTAAATTTTTTGTTGCAAGTCCATATGTCCTAATCAATATATAAAAGTCCTATATTTTATTTAAGTTTTATGCTTCTTGTTTTATTATTTCCTGTTTTATTGTACCTGAGTCATGGTTATTTATATATATTTCTATAAATATTACATATCTATGTATAACATATGTATGTCTATCTGTTACCCTACTATCCATAACACAAGCTTCATAGTTTGGGCTAGGCTAATAGGTGTGAATGTAAGAAATATTATGTGTTACAGATAATTCCTTTTACAGGTTCGCTGCCTAAATTTGTCCTTACCGAGCATCTACCTCTTATAATACAATCTCTAATAGACTGCTCTAAAGTTACTGAAAACACCCAGAAATGGGCTGAAGCCCGACGGGATGCAGTTGTTGGCCTTACTCAGGTGTGTCAGACACAAGGCATCGTGAATGGTGTAGAAAAATACATGGATCAGATTGTTGAAGCTTTATTGGATTGCCTCTCAGAATACACTATTGATATGAGAGGTGATATCGGTGCTTGGGTACGGGAAGCTAGTATGACTGGTATGTGTTTCACGTAAATAAGAATAAAAGAGAGGAAATCGCTATGTTTTGACTATATAATTTATTATATTGAATTGATACAATCAGACGTCATGTGGCTGAAGTCCATATCTATTAGAAAACTAAAATTCGTGTGTGTATAAAATATATTAATAAATAAATATATTTTTCGAGAAATCCTTTTCGAGATTCTATTTTAATTAAACGGCCTATAAAAAACATGTTCTTGGCTTATAGGACTCCTATCCCTCTGTCGTCAATGTGCTACGGAAGCTCCGTACTTAAACTCCCCACAAGTGATCAAAGACATAATGTGCGGTATAGCGCAGCAAGCCGTGGAGAAGATCGACAGAACGAGGGCTCATGCTGGCAGGATCTTCACTTCAATGATTTACAAGTATGTGTGTATTAATTGAAACGAAATCAACTGGATCCCCCTGTTTTCCTTTGATTTTCTATGAATCGTGATCCCATTATTTTAAGCTTCCCATAAAACTAAATAATTTTTTTGATGTTATATTAATTTAAATTTTGAACAACCGTTTTTAGTGTTGGATACAATTTAACAGTTTCACGTGTGTAAATTTTAAGTAAGTTATTGAGTTACGGGTATTATTTCTATAGAAATAAGAATTATATATTTGTTTTGTATTTTCTTTGGGTACAACTTATTGTAGTAGTATACTTGAAGAAGGTGGTTCATTTTATAACAAGACCAATAAATAACAAGGCATTACTAAAAAGATACAGTGGTGCCTCGCATAACTAACGCCTCGCACAGCGAACGCTGCACACAACGAACTTCCTTTTCGTTCATTTCACGATTCATACAACGAACTTCGCTTCACACAACGAACTTCGCTTCACACAACGAAGTCGCCCACTTCACACGATCACTGCCGATTTATTGCATCCTTCCGCGCAGGCAGTCGTTAGTCACTGAGCAGTACGCTTAACTTACGCACGTGTCGCAGCAATCGTTCATCATTACAACGAAGTCGCCCGATCTTCTACGATCACTGCCGATTAATTGCATCCTCCCGCGCAGGCAGTCGTTAGACTCGTTAGTCACTGCGTAGTACGCTTAACTTACGCACGTATCGCAGCAATCGTTCTTCATTACGAATTAAATCGCACACGTATCACGGCAGTCGTCCTTTTAAGATAAACTCAACATTTTTTTTATATGATGGGTTCTAAAAAACGCAGGAAGGTGATTTCTCTTGAAATGAAACAGGAAATAATCATCTTACCATATTTTATGCTACAGAACGAATTTTTTTTTTAACATGTATTGTTATGGGAAAACGCGTTTCACATAACGAACTTTTCGCATAACGAACTTGCTCCTGGAACGAATTAAGTTCGTTGTGTGAGGCACCACTGTACTAATTAAATACACGCATTCATACGATTTCGTATGAATACGTGTATTTTATATAATGCATTAACATAATGCATGAAAACTTGACAAATAAGTTTTTATGCATTTTTTTACTACTCTTGGAAATAATATTTTTATTACTTCAAATCCAATGTTTTTAAAAAAAAAGAAATATTCTTTTCATTATAATAAAACAAAAAATAACATATTTTTCAGAGTATTCAATTTTCTCGGTGAGTAGGGCCCAGTTAGATTTTATGTCAACAATTTTCAATTTCTAACATTCTATTCACTTATAGCGAACCACTCATCAGAAACATACCACAACATGAAGCGCTGAAGCGTATCTTTCCATCTGAAGAAGTTGAACTTAAAGCTAAAGAACAAGATGACGAAAGTGAGCAAACAACCAGTGAGAACTCGAACGTGGTGTTGTGGCTATTCCCCGGACACACTATGCCGAGATTCGTGCATCTGTTGAAATATGACGAATACAGATATAATGTCATCAAGGGCTTGATCGTCAGTGGCGGTGAGCTGACGGAAAGCTTGGTATGTTACAAATCAAATAACGAGAAATTTAATAAACTTCAAACTTTTATTTGCTTACTAAGTGTAACATATATTTCTTAGTATTAATAAAAAGCAAAATAAAGTATAAATGAATGTACCTTATTGTATATACAACACTGCGGAGGTTATTATAAACAAAGACGATACAATTACAACTGGCATTCTTATTGCGAAAATTAAGTTTCGCAACTAGAACTTTTCTGGTACTTCCGTGGTCCTCTGTGCAACGAGAATTAGCTGGCATCCGACACCTCACACGCATATAAAGTCTGTTCATTCTAACTTGTCCTATTTTGTAAACAATCTTGGCACAACTTTTAACAAAATCACCCATTTAAAAATAATATAATAACAAAGTCAATAATCTATTACAATAAATCGTAATTATAGACTGAAACCTATTGAATCTAGTTATCATTTGATTTTTAATGCTGCATTTTCAATAAAAAGAAGTGCCAAGATTGTTTACCAAATAGGACAAGTTAGGATGAATAGACTGTAACTGATGAACTGAACTTTTCATTATACAATTGTATGTATATTATATTAAAATTAATATTTTGCAATATTTTATAGAAATAATAAAATCTTATTATTATAATTTTAATATTATTAACATAGTGTTATAGAAACTGTGAAATCAAAGTGAAATAAAAATAGTTTTGATATTTGCTTGTTTCAGGTCAAACATACGACACAGTCTCTCTATTCATATCTAAATACTCTACATGATAATAAAGCTATGCTTAAATCTATCTGTGATACTATCATCAAAGTGTTTGCGGACAATTTACACGTGAAAAGAATCACGGGGCCTATATTTAACTTTATCGATAGACTATTGAGCTCGGGTAAGTATATCTAATAAACAGTCATTGGAATGCAAATTACGTTCACCATCAACTCGTGTCTGCTGGAAACTTTCACGACCTCCACCGTATTAAGATTTTGTTTTTTATCTCTTACAAAAGTTTAAATGGTACAGATCTGCACGTTTACTTTCTAATCCAGTATTTTAACACGTTTCCATTTAAATTAATTCGTGAACTGTTGAACTACTCTAAGTAGATAATTAAAAGTTAAGTATATAATCGTACATATAAAGATTTTTTTTTTGATAAAATTTTAATTAGCTGTAGCGTGGCAAGACAGCAAGCATCAAAGAGAAAACAACTGCTTGTAACAGAAATAATGGCAATATGCTTTCTTTTAGGTTCTATATCCCCTGTATTAGAAGATCCAGACTCTACATTTGCGATGGATGTTTTAAAATACTTACAGATAGAATTGCGAGGAGGGAAAAATATTTACAAACTTTTAGATTCTATCAATGTGCTTTGCCAATTGATACAGGTATGTTACAAAATGTATTTCAACTATTTAAGACCAGACTTTATCAAACCTGATGTTGTTGCCTTATCTTAAATACTAATCCAGCGCATATACAATAAACAATGGCATGTAAGGTTAGCCCAGGCTTTAGGTCAGCCTAAAGCACTCTTCTTAACCACAATTTGACAATACTCGTAAAGGCTAATTTCTAACTAAAACAAGTGCGCTAGAGCTTATTTTTATCTTAATATGTTATGTCTATTAACTTTTTTATAAACTTGTTTCTTAACCTTTGTACTAGGATAGTTGCGAATATTCGTTTCAGAAACAGGGTCCTTATCTTCCTTGTTTATGCTACATTCTATGTTTTGATTATTTTTATCCCTAAAAACATAACACATGAATTTAATCAATCAACATATTTATAATTATATTAAAGTTTCACATATTTTTTTTAACGTAACGCAGTTTTAAGATATTAATTAATAGTATTTAAAACGCTGCTATATATTATGGACATAGAGATGTAAATATTGCCATAAATAATGCAGGTGAACTACGTTAATATTAATAGTTTTCATGTTATTTTAATGTTAAAAACATAAATTAATGTCGATAATTGTGTTGTTCAGGTGGGTGGCGTAGTGTGCAGTAAGTCTTTGGGACAATTGGTCATATATTTGTGTTACGCCGACCGTTACGTAAGGAGATGCGCTGCTGCCAGACTGTACGAAGCGCTTACTCTATACGGCGACGTCTGCTCAGTGCCACAGGACAATCTAGACCAAGTATGTTTTGTATAATCTTACACCTCTGTCGTTATCGGAGTCATTTTGGGCTCGTACTACTGTCTTACAAATTCTCGCTTTCGCTTCTTCCTGTATTCTCATTCCGCATTTATTATAATTTACACATTAACGAGTGATGTGCCTCTTTTTCGCTTCTTCTATTTTGATCCTTATTTCTAGATGTTTAGTAGGGAAAATAATTTGACACATTACGTCTTGTTTATAATTACAATTTGCACTTTTGATGTAGTACTACCTACTAACACTTCATTTTCTACTGTTATTAGCTAATTTAAATTTTATATTCTATTTGCCCATCTTATTACACATTTCTACAAATGTTCACTATCCATTTTTACCATTACTCCTTTTATTTTATTCTCATACTGCTTTATACATATTTTTATTGCTTTCACAAAATAGTGCCTAGATTTATTGTTTTATCTTATACTATATAACTGTATTATTTGCTTCTTGTCTGTGTTTACTTTAATATAATAACTATTTTCATTAAAAATATTTTGTAACTCTTACTCCTATTTATTACTTTATATGTTATACTGTCACCAAATGTAGGATTTTCTATTCTTTGCTCTCCTTTCATAAATACGCTCAAGTTTTGAGCACTGTACTGTATCGATGATAAATTAGTCCTCGATGCTCGATGCGACCTTTCATTTACGATAAGGGGCAATCTTTTATTAGGTGTACTATCGTTTCATAAACCTGCACCGTTGGTCGCAGGAACAGGCCGCTGGGCTATGTATACACTTGAATTCGTTTAGGTACACTCTGCCGTGAACAATCAGAATTTGCGTAGTTATTTGTGTATGGCCTGACCGATCTTTCTAGTGGCAGCGTATGTGTTGTATACTGACTGGCATATATGTAAAACTACATGTTAATCTAAATTCTTATGATGTTCTGTGTCACTATAGACATTTAAGTTTATTGACTTGATTACCAAATATATTCTTGTACACACGCAATTATAAGTTTTTTTTATCAAATAATATTATTACAACAGTCTGTCGCCACCGCATCTTGGAAAAACTTTTAAGTTCGTTCCTGTATCGCTATGTTTGTACGTAGTTTTCAATTTGATGAGCAAAGCTTTAAGCTTCGTTTGACACAGGTCACCGGTTGTAATCAGGACATATTGTTATATTAATAGCGGCTTCTTTCGGCGAGCGAGTCGGCCCTCTCATTGGCTTCAATCCAGAAAAGCGTTACTTCATAATTTTGGGCTAAGGCCGTCCTGATATTTTCTAGCATTGCAAATACCAAGTGTAGTGTTAGGGAAATTGAAATTGTCTCATTTTTCCTACCGTAGATTATAATAATGTGTGTTCGATATGTATTATAATTTTTTTTTAACTATTTAATTTATGATGAAAAAATAAAAGTTAAGTGGAGGACTAACGTAACATTTTGTCACGATTATTCTAATAAAATTAATATTTTTTGTACTTATTTCTTTGAATGAACTAATATGAATATTTATTTAATAAATATTTTTTTTGCCATCTATGTATGTATAATATATATTCTTTTTCTTACGCTTTTAATAAAGTATTTTTACAAACTATAAACCATCAAAAAATATGTTTATACTATATTATCTACATAATGCAATATATATATAATGATCGTATAGGCAAAAACTATTGCATCATTCAATTTGTCAATAGGTAATACGTTAAAAGCTTTGCAAATCGCAACAATAACAGAAATAGCGATTATTCGTTCCGGCGGCGGTAGCGTGTAACGCTGTTTTCGTAATACCTCTTTAGTCTTGGCTTACGCAATACACATTTTAATTTCAGTCGTCGTATATAATGTTTGTTATAATTACAATGTATATTGAAACAAAACTTTTTAAATAATATTAACTATTAACTCCTTAATTATTGGCCATCACACATTAAAAAACAATTTCCTAAAAAGAAAAATAGAGTTATCTCAGGATAACTCAGTTGTGGGTTAAAAAGCAACGTCGCATAGGTGAAATGACTAGCGATGCTTTTAAATAACATATGGGTGAATTATTTTAAGCAATAATTATTTTTGTTTTACCTTGTCAATTTAATCGTCGACATAAAACGTCTGGTGTCGATTTAATCCACGTGAAGTAGCTGATCTGTCTGGTGCTGGACAAATCTTGTTTAAGTATGAAACAATACTGTTTTATGATATACCCGCTTTTAATTGGTAAAAAAAATGGTAAAATTTCTTATGTAAGTACTTTACTAATCGATTTTATAAAATAATTCACATAAATTATTATAATAGAAAAATACTAAAAAAAAATCGACTCGGGTCACACAAGTGAATTGTCAGGCGGGAAGTATTTTTCTATTATAATAATTTATCTTATAAGATCGCATTGAAAAATGCATAAAATATTTACATATTTTATGCATTTTTGTTTATATTTTTGCATGTAAAATCATACATATAGTTTAATTTAACATCGGGATTTTCCCAATTTCCTACAATATTTGAAAATACTATTAGGTTGCAGTTGCTTTTTAAGAAATAAAGTATTGAAAATATTTGTCCTCACAGGTTATGGCTGTCCTAGCCGAAACGGATTGGGAAAAAGATGTGAATGAACTCAGGCCTCTAAGGAATGAACTCTGTGACCTCATGAATATCAAGAGACCAGTAATGAAACAGAAAAATCCAGCATAATTCCAATGTACTCTGGACGAATTTCGGTTGAACGCTGCTTAATCCCGTCATAAAATAGTTAAAATTTGCAATAATTTTGATTGATACAACAGTACCAGATACAAATACGCAATTTTCTTTAGTAGAAACGTATCCAATGACTAAATATCCTATTTTCATAAAGTATAATAGATTTAACTGAATTAGCGTATATCATACCTAGTCATGACAACTGTTTAAGATCTAATTAATCGTACTGATTCAAACTAGCATCCCACGAATTCAGCAGGCAACGTAGATAAATTAAACTCGTATAATTTTCCGTAGCATTTTATTTAAAAAAAGAAACAAACGCGTTTTACTTAGTACTATAACTGCTATTCAATTTCATTAACATTTATTTTTAGAAAAAATATTATTGATTGACGGTTTTCAGTTATGAAATAACAAGTGACAATTGATCACTTATATGTAAACTAAATCATATAACATATGTTATAGAGATTGGTTGCTGATATATTATTACGTACCATAATATACTATTCTAGCGTCGTCCTGGAGTGTATTGAGAAAACGCTTTTGATGAATACACCAAACCGCATTTGGAAAGAATATATCACGTACGGATAAGTTTGAATACGACCTTAATTTAAAATACATAACTAAAATTACACTATTTTGTGTCTTGAAAATACTAAAATCTAATATAATTTACAGAAAGTGGATAATTTATTAACAAACATTACATACATTTATGTATATTTTCAACATGAAACAAAATCAAGAAATTGTTTCAGACCTGCCAACATAACAATAACCTAAAATTATACACTAATCCAAAGATCAGTGGAACACAGTAATGACAAAACATAAGTGACATTGTTAACAAATACTTAACAATTTGTTGGGTGGACCCGGTTGATTGTCTCGTAAACAATTATCAATTTCACTCACATTTTCAACATTGCTAAATTTATAAATACACATTTTGGCAAATGTTAATTTTGACGAAGCACAAATATATTATTTTGACGATAATGTTCGTTAAAAAGCATTATTTTTGAAAATGGACATTTACTCTTTATTATGTTTCATATACTGCTTAGTGCCTTAAGAGAAATTATATGCATTATTTCTCATTGCACAACATCTAACATCATTTATACTTAACGTGTACGAATCTCTTAAAGCCAAGTGAATGTTTCAATAAAGGCAATATTTTGTTGCACGAGTGTTTTATGAGATATTCAAGTAACACCTTTATAACCGCTTAATAAAATTAGAGGAATATGTAAAATAATACATTTATTTTCTCTTACAAAATATAAATTATTTAAAACATTTGTTGTTTTATTTTTTGTTGTCAATCCTTTATGTATTAAGTTGTTAAATTGGAGGAGTTCTCGCCTGGATAGCGAAGGGATGCGAGACAAGTTGATTGTTTTCTAGAAGTATATTTTTATATAAAAATCTTAAATTATTAAATGCTTTGATGACAAAAAATTTACTAATCGACAAATTAAAGATAAATATAAGACATTACATACATTGTTCCAAACCCATTTGTGTTATGGAACTTGAAAACAACGGCGGTGACAAATCTAGTTCTGAGCTTATTAGCTTATTACGAGAAGTTCGTTCTTCACATTGATCCGGTCGGGTATTGAACCCGGGTCTTCGGAGTGGTGTCATCATGAAAATTTGTTATGCAAGCCACTCGGCCACTGAGGTTTGACCTCAAAACTTGTCCAATATAATGATTACCTAATCAAATAAAATCTGTGTCCACGTTTTAGATTAAAGGGTTCTATCTAGGGAAAAAAATTAAGACCAACAAAATTGCTTACTATCAACAATTATATTAATTATAAAATTATTAGCATATTTATTCTAAAAGGAGCACCACATTTTTGTGTCAATTGGACACACCCCCTGCTGATGTTCACTAACTCTTAGAAAATTAACATAGTAATATATATTACAAAAACTGTTAGAGCCGTGTACAAAAAACTTTAGACAATTTATTATTTCAGTAAGTTTAACGTTACTATTGCGGTTGAGTTAATATTTGTATGATGGACCTAAATACGACTGGAATAAGTTGCAAGGCCCGAGTGTTTTTAATGGCTTAATATTTGTGGGAACCCTATGAAAATAATATTAAGACTTTGTTTTAATCCCTAAATCAAACGCGATAGTAACGTTTACAAATTTGGAACAGTTTCAGCACTATGTTTAAAACTGATGTTGTCTATAAAGGTAGACCCTTTAGCAAAGAAAAGATACAGTATCTGTTATAATCAAGTCTGAGTTAAAGGAGTTTTTAATTAAAAGCATTTGCCTATTCGCCCTTTTAAGCATTCAAAGAACTTTGTTATGTAAAGTAACGATATTTAAAAGCGAAGTGGTGATGTTTGTGAATTCTTCAAGTTTTAACTCTTCTCTGTATCTAAACCCAGTAATTGTAACTGAGCTGGTTCTTGCGGTGCTTCGGCAATTATATTGGCCCAGAATGTTCCATAGTTCTTTAGGACTGTTCCACTGTAAAGAAATTAATTGTACGAGGTCAATAAGTAAATTTACGAGACATATCAAGGAGAGAGCAATTTTAATAGATCGTTGACTTTTTAATTATTTATTTTGGAACATAGTGACAAACACAATAAAGGATAGATAAACCTTGTCTTTTAATTGTGGAATAGAGTATGCGTCATAGTATAGCATTCATCACCATGTAAGTATTATTTCCCTATAAAAGTAATTGCAGTTTTGTACTAAGCAGTAAAATCATAGGTGCTTGCTTGATTAAAATAAATCGTGGTTAGGTATAAAAATTCTTAGTATGCGCCGTTACCACATCGTGCCAGCAAATTATTTAACGGCCGTTATTAAGCTAAGATAATCACGATCGTGTCAATAATTACAACTAATGCAGCCTTAACTGAAGCCAGAATCCAAGGTTACGAGTTACATTAACGCTCGTTGGTAGTTAAAATTGTTACACAACACGCGTCGATAAGTTGAGTGAAAGGAGCTTGCATGATTAGGTCGTTGCCCTAAGTAACGACCTTATTATCAAACTGAAGCTTAATGACCTCTTGATCCTTGGGGTCATAAAAAGTCAATAAATGAGATCAGATCAGAACTCATTTCTAATTGTATAGATAATACAAGCGTACCTGCAATGGTTTCCTCGTTAATACCTATAGGTATTTTTAAGACCAACTAGGAGCATAAAAATCCTTACCAAATCCCTCCACATATAATAATAATTATGTCAAACACGACAGTGTGACACATGCAATTGATGTAGGTAGTAGCAATAAACCGATCGTGTTTTATAGTACCTGGAGTATCTACTATCTCCCAAGTGTTTATTAATATAAAGACATTTTAACGTGATTGATAAAAAGGGTTGAATTCAAGATCAAAATCTTCAGTAATTACATAATCCATTTTCCAAGTATTGTATGTATTTTTCACAAAAATAAAGCCATCGTAATGTTAGAAAAATTTGTGCTTTTAGTTTTCGTTGAGGATCTTCCAAGCCTTGTTTATAACGTAATATGTAAAAAACGAACAGCATTACAAAGTACAACAAAAGAGTTTGTAATGCGTAAAACATCCCTGTTTTAGTGTCTAAATTCTGCAGTGATAGAAATATGATTTAGATGTTAAATTTAAAATGTAGTGGAAACGTAACGTAAACTTAACGTAGTCAAGTGTTTCGCTGCGGAGATGTAGCTGCGTGTGTTCTTCTTTTATCTCGTGTACCTACTGGTTTTTTTTATATTTAGGATGGGTTAGCTCTTGATCCCAATCAAACCAGGGGCCGAGACAGAATCCATGATGGTGTAGCCATTCCTTTATTGTTAGTAGTTTGTCACCATAAACTTCAAAGTAACTTACGTGAAATAAACTCTGCCTTGTGAATTTGCCGGTGCTCGCCATATAAGAGTTGCCCTACTTTTATCCCTGGGGTCGGCGTGAGTGATGGAAGAGCATTCCGGATGGATGGTGGTATTAGGCGCCTCTTCCCATGAGCCGAGCCATTCGTCCGTCTCCACCGATCGAGCCTGGATGAAGAAACCCTTGAACGTCTCAGCACCATCGATGGTCACTATAAGAATATTCTGGTGAGTATTCATTTCAAAGAACTTTCTTCGTTTTCTATCTTAGGTTTTTATAGTTTAGGAGTTATTTTAGTTATTTAGTTTATTATTTTAAGTTTTGCAGTTCAGATTGAGAAATATTATTTATGCATTCGTTTCTATATTACCATCTTACCTTTTGCCTAATTGATAATGACCTGTCGAACCTTAACTAGTGTTAAACGTGTAGTAAAGTAATAGTGTCAGAAAAACACAAATGTGTCCTATATAAATAAAAGTCAAACAATTTCTGTTTAGTTCGTACTCAAATATTAAGTTTCTAAGGTTCCATACCCTATTACATTATTGGTCGTCTGTCTGTTCGTGTGCAAAAGCCGAAAGTTTTCTAATAATATCGCGTAAAGGTATCAAGTTGAAATCAACAATTAAACTGTATGTATTTGATCTGTAAATACACATTTCAGATCACATTTGAAAATCATGAATTGTCTAGAAACAAGTCTTTATTAAATTTGTCGTTTATTCACTGTATATTATTGCAATGTTTAAGGATTCTTACCTAAAATATATAAGAAGTTTATATTTTGTTGACGTCATTTGTATGACTTTGTTGTAATCAAAGATGTAATGAAACCATAACACTAATATTATGCTGATAACTATTATCATAATAATATTAGTGCTATGTTTACATAATTCACAAAAAAAATATTATTCTGTGAATAATATTGTTTTTTTCTGGATTATGTATGGTGACGACATATGATATTGTAAGTGTCGTGACTTCTGTTAAAGCTGACGAGTTTTTTGCACCCATTCTTCTTGTTAGTTAAAAATGGTCTTGAATGGGTGGTAGGTAAACATTTTGGTCGATTCAAAACAATTTATTATAAGCTCATTTTAATGTTATTTGAATTTTCTTAAATATGTGTCAATCAACTTTTAATTGTTCTCCTTACTACTTACCTTGTCCCTTTATAAAAAATAATTTCTTGAAAATTAACATATTTTAGCTAGAAAAATTAGTTGTACTCAATACATAAAATGACATTTCAGTGACAAAAGAAAATATTTAATTGGAGATATTCAATGGCGCAATGTCTGTTACGCCATAACTTCCAGAGTTCTTAACCGATTTTAATATTTTTTTTGTGCAATCAAATCAACAGGTTTAGGACCAGATTGTGACGGAGCCCGAATTTTGAAAATCGCAAAAAATCTCACCGAAAAAAAAAATATTTTGTTAGGTACTACGCTCCGCTCCAATATATGGTGCTAGCGTAGCTTTATGCTTAGCGACTGCATCGCCCAGTTTATTGGAGCGTAGCTCTGCTTCAATGACGAAATGTCTGTTACGCCATAACTTCCCGAGTTCTTAACCGATTTTAATAATATTTGTGTGAAATTCCTCGCGTTTTTTTAAATATACTAAACATTATTGTTTTTTTTTAATTATTTTTAGTATTACGCTCCGCTCCAATATATGGTGCTAGCGAATATGTGCTATGGTGCTTAGCGACTGCATCGACCTAGTTTAATTTACTACATTTTATCGGTTGTCCAATCGACGTGCAAGTCCATTTCAAAGTAATGTAGGTTGTCCCCGAGAATAAGTCTTAACGTCAAACTAATGTTACGAAAAAACATTATACGGTAATTTTAAAGAGAGATACACGTACACTTAGCATTATATACATAGATTTCGAAAAATACTGCAATATTTTTTCTTTGATCATTTTGATTATTATTTCGTTCGTTATGGTTGTCACCGAAAATGTGATATAGTGTAAGTCGCTTTGACAACCGCTCAGAATTAAGAATTAATAACATAGAAAGTATTACAAGTTCATCGTCAACAAGCTAATAGACCGTAGAGCCAAACCCAATAAATGACCATTTTGTTTTCGCTAGGCTATTTATTCAAATTTAATAAAAATTACATGTCTTATGTAGCATATGAGAACATTATCAAAAAACTTCGCAAGCCAATGGAACAACTTAGATTAGAAGAGGCATTATTTATTATTACACATAGGTATGTGATACAGTATTTTTATAATTTCTGTTTATAAATATGATCTCTTTACTTGATAGATTCGAGATTATAAAGTTACAGATGCGATTGAGTATAATCATAAGTAAAGTCATATTTATCGGAAAAATATACACCACACATAATGTTTAAGTTTCTTTTATATTGAGATTCCAGAAACGATTTGTTTTTTTTTTTGTTTTATATAAGATTTTGAAGTAGTTGAAAGTTCACCGCGTCCTTGGGACAACTGGGTAGTCACCATATTTTAAAGACAAAAGATCTTTGTTTTTAATAAATAAAAAATATTTTATTTCATTTAAATAGTCAACTATTATCACGGAAATGTATTCAAATTTTTGCAGTTTTTTGGAACGATAATCTGAAGTTCTGGTTTCATTTTAGTATTAACTAACAATAAGTTTTAGGACAATGGTTGTCCAAAAGACACTTTAAATGGAAATATGTTTTGAAATATTACAGTAAATATTAATATAAAGAATGCCAACTGAGGTTTTTAATATGTTTGATAATATGAAATGAGTGGGTATCATTTACAACAAAATTTACTCAATAATAAAAAAAAAAATACAAAGTAGTGGCTCAAGGGACGCATTTTTCTTGGCGTTTTGAAAATTTTTGATCAAATATTTATATAAAAAATTAAAAAGAGGGCTCTGCTCGATATCGGAATATAAAATTCAATACATATTCTACAATCTTAGATAATTTAATAAAATATTAACAAAAAAGTACAAAATATATCTGTTGGGACAATTCATAGTTGATCGACCCATATATACCTAAATGAAAAATCCAAAGATGATTGATTTGGGATTTTTTTATAATTTGGTTACACAAATAATAGTTTATTTCTTCGCGATAAAATTTATCTTATAGGTTCTCATATAGATATAATTTTTTAATGATAAAAATATTTTAAACGATTACAAAAATCTTCGAGCTGACTCTCGAAGATTTTCCCCGTGATGATGAATTTGCACGGAATCCTTGGTAAATGAGTCAGAATCGCACATGAATTTGCTTTGTTACAAGAGAAAATAAGGAATTGATCTTTAATATTTTTTTTTAAGACTTACAAGAACCTTAAAAATATAATTGTAAAAACGTCAGAAAAAAATATCAATATGCGGTCAGTGTTTATCGCTAGATAACGCTAAGCGATGGCGCTAAGAAACAGAACGCCAACAACCAAATATAAGTGATCTTCCTTTTATTAGTATAAAAATGTTTATTTGTTTACTTATAGCTAACTGCAGTTTTCATGATATAATTTAATCTCGGCTAATGTAGTTCGTGTCGATATATTTGTAATATTAAGAGAGACTAAACCGGTTAATCCGCCGTAGGTTATGTGACCTACAATGCCATGAATTGCACGTCTTGCGTAAGCTGCTTGTAGTGACCGAATGGTCTACCGGCGGATGTAATAAGCACGGTCATTAGTACAGATTTTATCAATGTTGTCTAGGTCGTCATGATGAATGAATGTCTTAATAAAACTGTGTAATAATGCTTTTCGAAATTTTTGTTAATAACATTCTTAAATTATTCAAAATATTTATAAAAAAGAGTCCCGCAAGATCATATTTAATACTGGAGTTCTCTGTCTGTCTGTTTGTGTTACATTTTCACGGTGTAACACTTAAACCGATTTTGATTTAATTTGGTATAAAGATTACTTGTACCCTAAGGGGAAGGACATATAGCTAGGTTTCGGTATTAGGAATTTGTGAGGTAAAAAGATAAATTTATAATGGATGTCTTAAAAAAATTATTTAGACACAAAGTTGTATTCGGTATGTGTGCATGAGTAAGGTAACGTATTTCATTTGATTGCGCAAGTACCTACCTACCTTACCTTTTTAGAGACAAATGCACGGTAGTTAAATATAAATAGAATTTTTAATCGGTAATATGGAAATAACTCCACGATAATACGTTTTCTAAAGATATTGAATTATCAATTACCTGTGATTGCAGAGTTAGGTTCGTAAGTAGTCGAAGAAGCTTGCACCCTATAAGGCAAACTGCTCAAAGGCTGTGTTCTATGTTGCCCATGATTCGGCTGATTAGGGCGGTTTTTCACGCATGCATCCACAGGGGCGCCATCCGGAAAGCTATTAACACCCCAACACAATACAAACACCACTAATAATTTTGACAGCATTATAAATGTATGATATGATTTTTTTGATACACAAGTTATCTGACCAGACCAGAGCCTTCGTTTTAATTTTAAGTGATGATTTTGTTTGTACTTTTTGGGGCTACCTACGGTAAAAGATCCGAAGCAAGACTGCGCGTGAGTGTAAGGCCCCACTCGCTTTTGTAAGCGCACTTGGAAAGGATCTACATTTGAAACAAGTTGACAGATCGATTAATGTTTGCTCGGCGGCTAAGGCGTGCCGAAAACATATACTGGGTGGTTGCGCAAATAAAGTCAACGTGGGTAATGGATGTCCAATATGTGGTAGTCGTTAATCCAATTTAAGTTCTTTAGAAAAATAGTATACCATTACTTCGAAATTATGTATATTTATTTATCGACACGTCATTTATTTTAAAAAAATATTCGCCTAAATTAAAGTAAGGGAAATGTTTTATTATAATATTTGCATTAGTTGATAGCTTACGTTATAAATGGTACATTTTATACAGAAATATACATTGTATTCTGACAAATTGATATACATATGTCCTGTAACAAAATAAACTTCTGATATTTTTGTCATGAACTGGGAATTAGTTGTTGGTATTTATAGCCAGTATGGAAATATATGTATATGGGTAATATTACTTACAAAAATAAATCAACAAAGACTATTTATAACTATGATATACCTATAATAAATTTACTCGTCCACAAAAACAATTTTTTCGTCTTCTTTCCTGTTCGGGCTAAGTGCAGTAGGATCAAGTTTTACACTATTGCTGTCATTTGATTCAATGTAATGCATTATTTCATGAAACATATTGTCAAAGTCCTCATAATCATTTTCATTAATTTCGTCAATAGATTTTCCCACTTCACAAGGCCTTTTATCGGCATTACCTTTACTTATATCTGCTTCGGCTAAATTATCATACGCTGATAATCTTTTTTTAACTTCGATAAATTCCTTCACTTTTGGATGATTTGGAAATTTTCTTTCCAAATATTTCGTTTCGTAATCATTCAAGGAATTGTTGTATATGCTGCTTGACGGCGACGAAATACATTTTAACCAATCCTGGCAATCTATCGAAACGCTAGATACGTTTGTAAACCCATAGTAGTTATCTTCTTTTGTATCCCTATTGGCTATGAATCCTGAATCGTTATCCACGCTGGACCTTTCTAAAGAGTCGTAGCCTTCGTTGATTACGCCATTTTCTATGGTTTCGTAAACTGGTTCTAGAATATCAGCTAATCTCTCGCTAGCCTGTATCGATATTATTTCGGCAACGTGTAGTTTTGGCGTGATAGTTCTGTAATGGTCTTTAACGTCGTCAATTCCTTGCGAAGGGATGGCTGTACTGTATGTGAATCGTCTGTCGGATTTAGGGTCCACGCTCATTCGTGGGTAATTAGAGTCGCGTCGTACACGAGAAACCACAGCGCTTTCCGTCTTCTTGTATGTTGCTTTTAATAACATGCGTACCTAAACAGTAAAACTTATGTTATGTGCGTAACTATGTTTCATAGAACTCGAATCGACTGAGAACGATGCAAGAAAACCTTCTATCAAAAAAAGGTTTATGACTTAATAAACGAACTTAGCATCAACAAAAGAGTTTACTAATTATTTTGCATTAGGGGAAAAAAGTCTCCGACGAGGAACTATTGAAGATTTCAACCAGAACAGCGAACAGGGATTAAGTATAACTAAATTTCTAATATATGTATAAAAAAGTACGTAGTTGTAGCCCTAAACTATAGTAATTTATTATTTAGACTA
The DNA here is from genome assembly GCA_927399485.1 of Calamotropha paludella. NCBI lineage: Eukaryota > Metazoa > Arthropoda > Insecta > Lepidoptera > Crambidae > Calamotropha > Calamotropha paludella. Next base: position 13,666,937 of record OV656809.1, read on the forward strand.
ATTATAACAAGAAATAAAACGTATTACAGTTTCCAACGCATTGATAGTATTGTTTATTACCTCTTTATTGACATAGCAATAAAGCATAGCAACGATGAATCCCTGCAATCCCTCCACTGCGTAGGCAATGTAAAAATATATCTGCTCTGCTGCGCAGTTGGTAGTATTCGGCCTAAACGCTGTTAGCAGGAATTGACACCCAAAAATGGGCATTAGGAACAAAGTTGTCTTTGCTGTATTCCTGTGGGAACATATATTAGACTTGAAAACGTTAACCTAAACAGATGTTAAAATATCTTCTACAAGTATGGTATAAACATCAGTCTTTTAACAAAGCTTAAAATTTTTCTTGAAAGCTTACGTACCTAAAACTAATTTATCAATTAGATACACAAAAAGAAAATATCAGCATTGTTATAACGCTTTTGACAGATTTCAAAGTTAACGTAAATTCACAAAAGTAATTAACTGGATATGTGTATGATATAACTATAGGATATTAATCTATATAGTTTAACTTACAGCTGATTTGCATTCTCGGCGTTCCTTATTTTAGTCAGCAGAACTCTCAATACGTCGATGAAAAGGATGGTGTTGATAAGAAGGATCATAATCCTTGGCGAATCTAGAATCCATTGGATATGTTCCACGGTATAGACGACCCAGCACGAGTGATCGTTATATATGCTCATAACTGTTGCCCATGCAACGACTGGTATAACTGCGATTGCTACAAACATATTTAAGTCATTTCATTATACTAGAAGCGTATTCTATTTAGATGTGCTATTGGTATTTGATTTAAAAGTTCTAGAAAGTTAAATGTCATGTCAAATACGTTGCGCTTGAATGAACCAAATTATACTTTTACTGAATTCACAAAACATTGTTATTACCTGCACCAACTGCGTACAGTGCCTTGATATTTATCTTCTTCCTGAAGACAGCTACAATGAGTCTGTGTAAGTAGATTCCTTCTACCAGCATGCAAACAAATACTGCGTTGCCTGCTATCCTCTCAGCTACGCTGAGAATACGGCACGCAATACTGTGTGTTGACAACACTGTGTCACCACTGCTCGTTATTTCATCTATGTACAGCTGAAATTGAAAAGGAATGAAATTTTTGTTTCAGGCATTAATTTTTCATTTTCATATTTCAATTAATGTAGGTTTATTGCTGCAGCGTTGTTTTTAATCGTTTATCATCGTCAGCTATCTAATGTCCCTACTGCTTCGGCGCAGGCCTTCCTTGAATAGCATATTATGGTTGAATAGCACTGCAGAGCGGATGTGCCACTGAGCTCCTAATAAGCTCGATGCTGCGATCTCGAGCTTGTTCATATCTTAAACACTCAATGGCGTAGCTTGGACTAACCTTGCCGTTGGCATAGTCGCATTTGTGAGGCCCTTTTCTTTCACCCTATATTCCCAACATCAAGCAGAAAGTTCCAATATAAATATACTACATATAATACTAATTTTTGTCTCCTCTATCAAATAAGCATAGTCAATTCGTTAGACGAGGCCTCCTTAAATGCGGGGCCGTGGGCGAGGGGCCGCTTTGCCTACGCTTAGCTTCGCTACTGTAAACTTTCAATTAAAGTTGTCGATGGTGATAGTAGGTATATTAACTCACTTCAACCCTACTGATGATGACCAGAACATTTCTCACGATAATAGCTATAAGTAGATTCCTATGTAAAGCAACTCTCGTGATTCTTAGCCTTTTGTAGAAAAAAAATATGAAAACGGCGGGGAGACACGAAGCGATAGAGAAAGACAGCATAGCGATGTGGTAGTGATATCGGCGTAGGAGACGCGGCGTGATGCTGCAAGTACTGTAGTCAGTTTGCAGTTCCCATGTTTCATTAGCAAAGCACCTTTTACTACTGAAATCTGGAAATAATAATAAAAACAACGATTACATATAATATTATAACTGCTCTTTCTATTTACTTCTATATTTAATGGGAGGAATGAGTCGGTTCGATATGATGAATTATGAAGGCCATACCTTCACACTGTTATATGATACAAGACTAAAATTTGGTGTTACAGATAATCATTAGTCCCAGATCGAACAAGTAGGTACCTACAGTTTGGAAGTCTTCAGGAGGTCGAATTAATTCGACCTAGGTAAGACATTGGTTCAGATTGAAACGTGATCCACGGATTAAGATTACGAAGTCCTTTTTTGGCCTTCACATAGTGAGTTCCTACAATTAATCGCCCATTCTCATTATTCAGGTTGAAATTAATCATGGGAACATATGTGCATAGCATAGTTTACTGGTGTGTGTTGGTATTCCGAGTGACACAGCGCCGTATACCTACCAATTAAAGCAACGCCAATAATCGAAATATTAGACAAGCATTAAAGCATTAGAAGGAGCATCCTAAAAAGTGATATTTTAATTTAGACAAAACGTATACATTCTTATAAAAATGCGAATTGGTTACCTAGATATTCAGTAGCGCTAATTACAAAGCAGTACTTTTAATGCAATTGTTTGCAAAATAAAATGCACGTTTGGCTTCATCATATCACACATAATTATGTATATCTTTTCATTTATAGCAGTTTTTACTTTTCATAGTTTAAAACAAGATAAGATAATAAAAGATTAGTAAATGAAATTGACGATTTACGATATAAATAATTTTAAAAAATATGAAATGGTTAAAGTATTTATAGAAATACATTACGGTGGCAAGAGGGTCCAACATTGGAGTAAGCGAATTCTGAGCAAACTTCATGGGCTGTCGTGTCCGCCTCTATGGCATGCCAACAAGTCCACCCATCGAAAGTTGCATCACATTGTCCTGTAAAAAATAATCCAATTTCATCCATACACGCCTAGCTTAGATAGATGAATATGTGTGTAAATGAGTTAGTTCTCCGTCCACTGTCTAGTGCGTTCCAAGGTTAAGAACCTTAAGAACACACTAGAAACCGTATCTATATTATACTTTATTATTTATACCCAAGTAACAGTAAAAAATTCGTGCAGTTGTTGTCTGTTTAATAATTTAATTGTATATAATTTTTAGTTATATAAATAAAGTCTGGAGTCATTTCAAAAAAGTGAGTAACTCAATACACGTTAAATAATTTCTAAGTAAATTTTAGTCCAACACTTTATTATGACTTTTCAGTGTCTTTCAATTATTAATCGTTAACTTTTATATATTATTAAGTTTATTATTATTAAGTTTTTATTTATAATAATGGATAGCGAACTATTCCATGGCCATTAAAAGTTTTTAAGCAACTTGAAATCATTTGTAGTTAAAAAATTATTCACACCCAGAAACAGTGATTACAACCACTATGACGAGTAAAATAAAGCAATTAAAAAACGTGAATAACACATAGTTATCTATAAATTTTAGTGCGGTCGGCTCATGCTTTGGTAGCAATATGGCGGAATTTTTTTACTTTACTAAAGTATTGTATTTCAATAAAAAATACTGAAATGTTTATATCAAGGAAGTCTATTAAAATATTACCAAAATGTCTATATGTATAAATTATCGAAACACTTCAAGTGTCATAGGTATGAAGTGTATGGTCAAATTATTAATGATAATGAATTTGACTTATCCTTTTATGAATTTTATTAACTAAAAAAAATGTTTTGGAAAAAAAAATTGGAAAAATGTACCTCTATCCTATATGTTGACGTTTCATCATCAACATCATTACATTACCCTTTGTTTTTTAAAGGCAATACAATGTTTGATATTTATGTAAACATTCCTAAAAACAAGTAGATAACATACAAATTATATTGAATTATGGAATGTAAATGACATTGATACGACCACGAAACGGCTGAAACCCGCGACATATAATGTTAAAACATCTATTTGATAGAATCAGGCGTTACTTAGCGGAAGTCCATATCCATTAGTATAATAAAAATATGTAGCTTACTTCCGCAAAACTCAAGCAGTGTGCACCGCCCGCCCGCCCGCAAATAAATGCAGAAACCGCAGACACCGGCACCTTCACCAACCACCAACCAATCGGGCGGGCTTAGCACACTGCTTGAGTTTTGCGGAAATAAGCTACATATTTTTATTATACTAATGTTAAAACATCTTTTAAATAACCTATGCTTGTTTCCTACTACTTGTATGTAAGTGTACTTCATATATTTTCAGTAATTCACTTAGCTTGGTTAAAAATAATATAATAATAAAAAATAATTTAACACATTCAGCGTTCAAAACCTGAACTTACTACCAGTGCGTCACGATCAAATACTGTTAGTACGTACTTTTCCTGCCGTGCGGTACGACCAGTATTTTGACGTAGGAGGACCAGACTTCCACGGTCCACACAGACGTGGAAACTCAACAGACCAAATACATTTTTTTTCAAAAACCTAAAGGTCACATCTAATGATGAGTCCAAATCCAAAGTCGATTGTTTTCTAGGTAAGCGACACAAGGTTCCATCTCACACCTTCAAGGTCCACCACCAGAACAACTGGCCAGTGCCGTATCATTGTATTGTCATTTAAACGTCTTATACGTGTCAAGTTTGGTGATTATTGGAAACTAATATTGTGCCAGGATGGAAATAATAAAAGACGAAAATTGAGCGAATCAAAAACTTGTCTTCTCAAAGATTTATTCCAAGTAAAAATGTCACAAATTTCAAAATTACATTTTATTTATTCATAGACACATTTGTAAGTATAAAAAGGTTGATTCACAACATCTTCCCACACCAGAATTGCTTATCGCGGGCTAAGATCAGCTGAAGAAGTCCTCTAATATAATTTTCTATTAGTAAATCTTCTCTAGCAAAACGATCTTTTAATTGCTCGATAGCCTTCTGGTAATTTTTTCCATAAGGCGGAAAGCTCTCGACAAGTTCCCTCGCCTTAGATCCTGGTACGGTAGCTTGAACTAAGTACTGATATTAATCACTATCGTCAATGTCATCGTCATTCTGTCCCCAGAACGATATCCAGTTATCAATCTCACCATCAAATTTGCGTAATTCAATTTTAGGTAGAGTGAAACGCTTCTGCAATGACTTTTCCGAGCAAGCAGTATTCATGTGAGAGTGTGAACATACAGAGGCTACATCACATGCTACATCGACATTACTCGGGAACTGAAGATGGTATTTTGTACTCATTATTATCCAACGTGACTTATACGATTCTGCTGTTTGCAGATCAGCGAAAATGGTATCTTCACTCGCATCTACGTCCGCAAGCCACAGATCTTTGATTTGGTCATCTACGTTGAATAGTTCGTCGGCCTTTTGTTTCGCGATTTTGAACATCGCATGGACATCTTTATTGGAATTTACCTCCATTGCATCTTCCAAGTCTCGCTCCGCAAAAGAATAAAATCGGCGTGAGATCGAACGCAACTTCTTTAGGCCTTCCATTATGTAATTATGTCCAAAACTAGGTCCTGTCACGGTCGCCAGAAATATTGGAAACTAATATTGTGCCAGGATGGAAATAATAAAAGACGAAAATTGTGCGAATCAAAAACTTGTCTTCTCAAAGATTTATTTCAAGTAAAAATGTCACAAATTTCAAAATTACATTTTATTTATTCATAGACACATTTGTAAGTATAAAATTGTTGTTCTACTAGTTCTTCACTCACTCTTCTACTAGTTGATTCACAACAGTGACGAATCAAGAAGTAGAAGTGGGAACAAAATTCAGCTTGAATTTAAAAAAGGGAGATTTACGTTAATAACATTTCTTAGAATTCAGACGAATAGTTAGTGGTTTCGTTACTTTATAATGTGCATATAATATAATTTTGTACAAAAAATAACCGTAATAAATACCACGGAACTGTACCTACTATTAGACCTTTATATGGTACAGAATATATTTTGAAGTTTTATCCTGATAACGTTTATAAACTGAGAATAATAATTATTATATATTTTAGTGTCTAACTGCAAAGTTTTATATGTAAAGACTAGCTTGACACCTGAGACAAGTCAAGTTTTTTCTCGTAATAATTTCTTTTAATAAAAGAATAAAAAATACCTTGGGTGGAATTGGAGTCTGTTGATAGCATATAGTGACTGCAGCAGTCTGAAGCAGCGTAGAAGCATCGCTCCCATCTACCTTGAGCTGATGGGATTAATGCTTGACGAACAACCGCGGCCACTTCCTCCAAACCAGGATCGAAAGGATAACAACCACATGTCCCGTCTTCTTTCGGCTGAACAGGATAGCAAAGTATTTGTAGAATATGTTTTGTAGCCTTATTAGGTATCTCATTTAATTATTATGTAAAGTCCAATTAAGATTAAGGTACCGCTTGCTGCACAAAAAGTATTTGTAGGTAGGTACTAGACATATCACAGTTTACTTATAATTTATTACAATAGGTAGATTATATTACAGCTGAAACCCCAGTATTTATATGTCCTTACACATAAAAACAGTTTATAAAGTATCGTTAAGCACCTAGAAAGTTAAGTAGGTAAAGCAAATTTTAGTACTTAAAACGCATTCCAGTAGGTTAACACACAGGTAATAACGCAATAACGAATCACAAATAAACAAAAGCAGAGTCGACGTACAGAATAACTTCATAAAAAATTACAATTAACTCATTATCAAACAAATGGCTTTTTGTCCAAAAAAATAATTAATCGCTTAATCGACCCAAAGCTAATGTTAAACAGGTCAATCTCCAACTGTTTGGAGATTACCATCCAGCTATTGCTTGCACTTAAAAGATACGAACTTGCACGAAGATGCAGATTGTACGCATATAAGAGGGTTACATCTAAGGGGTTTCCTTGGAGTCTTTTGTTTTATCATATTTGAAGTCTCTAGAATTACGCATCACAAATCCGAGAGCCCAAAAGCCTTAGAAATAATATTATTCATGTGATCGTCAAACATAAGCTTTAGTACCAACTTTTCAATTTTTTTCTTTTCTGAGTAATTTATGGCACGTTCCTTTTTTGAGTCTCTTATGGCATAGTCAAAATGGACCATTTTTCGTTTGCGGCTATAGGTGACAGCATTACACTTAGATGAATTGAGGTCTAACTAATTCTCAATGCAATAGACATCAAGTTGAAATCGGCAGTTGAAGCAATTGGTGCAATAATCATCATCATCATATCATCCGGAAACATCTCAACTATTATAGATGTTTTGAAACATCGCTCAAAGTCATTCACAAAACCGCGAACAATAGAGGCCCAAGCAGGACCCCTAAGGAACCCCATTTGGAACCGTACGGCAACCGGAGATGTAATTTTTACGATAACGGCTTGCGATAGATTATTACTGTATGAAGACAAACACCTAAGCAAGTTACCACTAACACCGATCTGTTACAGTTTAAGCATTAACAGATCTGGCCGAATTCGATCGAACGCTTTGCTGTAATCGGTATATACCAGATCGACCTGGGAGCCATCATTGAATTGATTCAGTAGAATTAGCTTGGACACGGCGCGGCGGAACAGCCTCTAAAGAACCCATGCTGAGTTAAACTAAAGGAATGCCTGAGAACTGCGTAAACTTGATCATACACGATCTTCTCAAGGACTCTAGAGACAATGCAAATTTAAAAAATTGGCCGGTAATGGTCACGTCAGCCTTAGAACCTTTTTTGTGCATCGGAGTGATGTAAGCACTTTTCCACAAGTTTAGTACTACTCCTTCTGTTAGCGAGTTGTTATGGCCACACGTTGGTATATTTAAAAAAAAATATACCAACTTGGAAGATTGTTGTGTTATCGTTATTTGTTGACTTTAACATAAATAAGTTTAATTGTTGATATTGACAAAATTTTGTCATTGTTTATGTCTAACTAAGTTTGTCTTAGAATCTAAATAAATGGAAATTCACGACTGGGTAAGCTTTCTGCAATTTCTTTCCTATTACTCTATTTAAAATTTACCTAATAATTAAATTTTGATCAAATTTCATTATAAGTAATTTAATAATAATATATGTATAGTTAAAATAAAATAAAAATATATTTTCTGCAGGAGATCCAAGCTTTGCAGTAAATTATTTACTTTTTACATATTTTATGTATCAGCTGCATTTTTACATTAAAAATACTCCTTCTAGGGATATGAGCGATATAAACTTGTGTTTAGTACACTAGACAGCTCAGGGGTAAATAATAGATACTAAGTTTTCGGGAGTTCCGTTTTCATATTGGAACTTGATACAAGTACTAAATAATTATAAAATGAAATAGTGTACTTAGATAGATAATTAACTATAAGATATTATTCAGACAAAGAGTTTTATCTGAGATATGATACCCTATCACAAAAATAATTACACTTTTTACTGAATGTAACAAATACAATCACATACATTGTAATATATATATATATATATATATATATATATATATATATATATATATATATATATATATATACTAGCGGCCCGTCCCGGCTTCGTACGGGTGGACAAAATTCTTTAAAAATTTTCTAGCAGATATATAAAATACGTGTGTAAAAAACAACTACGTCTCCGAGCCCTCAGATGGGATTCGAACCCACGACCTTTCGCTATCCGGGCGACTGCTCTGACCGCTGAGCTACCGAGACGCTGGCAAACATGTCGAATTTTACAAACGTATTTCAACTTCTACTATGAGCTAGTATCGTTCCACCAATGTTGAACGCTAACTACCTTCAACATCGAAAGTAATATTTTTACAAATATTAAACAATCGATTAAGATGGAACCAGCTGTAATTATGTTTTTAATTTAATTTTTTGCATTCACAATGCAATATTTCTATAAGATATATAAAATACGTGTGTAAAAAACAACTACGTCTCCGAGCCCTCAGATGGGATTCGAACCCACGACCTTTCGCTATCCGGGCGACTGCTCTGACCGCTGAGCTACCGAGACGCTGGCAAACATGTCGAATTTTACAAACGTATTTCAACTTCTACTATGAGCTAGTATCGTTCCACCAATGTTGAACGCTAACTACCTTCAACATCGAAAGTAATATTTTTACAAATATTAAACAATCGATTAAGATGGAACCAGCTGTAATTATGTTTTTAATTTAATTTTTTGCATTCACAATGCAATATTTCTATAAGATATATAAAATACGTGTGTAAAAAACAACTACGTCTCCGAGCCCTCAGATGGGATTCGAACCCACGACCTTTCGCTATCCGGGCGACTGCTCTGACCGCTGAGCTACCGAGACGCTGGCAAACATGTCGAATTTTACAAACGTATTTCAACTTCTACTATGAGCTAGTATCGTTCCACCAATGTTGAACGCTAACTACCTTCAACATCGAAAGTAATATTTTTACAAATATTAATGTAGTGATCGATTGTTTAAAATTCGACATTTGTAAAAATATTACTTTCGATGTTGAAGGTAGTTAGCGTTCAACATTGGTGGAACGATACTAGCTCATAGTAGAAGTTGAAATACGTTTGTAAAATTCGACATGTTTGCCAGCGTCTCGGTAGCTCAGCGGTCAGAGCAGTCGCCCGGATAGCGAAAGGTCGTGGGTTCGAATCCCATCTGAGGGCTCGGAGACGTAGTTGTTTTTTACACACGTATTTTATATATCTTATAGAAATATTGCATTGTGAATGCAAAAAATTAAATTAAAAACATTTTTCTAGCATTCAATATAGCCTATGACACTCAGCAGTAATGTGCCTTTCTATTGGTGAAAGAATTTTTAAAATCGGTTCAGTAGATCCCGAGATTACCCCTTACAATTTAACAAATATACAAACACACAAACTTTACTTCTTTATAATATTAGTATAGATATATTCATTCAATATATTGAACTTACCAGTTCCAAACAAGGTGCAAGAAGATTCCCATAGAAGCAGCCAGTGTTCAAATTTAAGTTGTTATATCCTGCGGTGTACAGGAAGTCCGGGGTATAGAGAAGGCAGCCGCGGCCCGCCACCCATCTGAACACTTGCTCGTGGTAACGCACATTGCGATAATCGCAGGTCTTCTTCACATCTAATGTCACTACATTTGGTGGTTCCTGTAGTTAATAAAAACAGTGAGAAGGTATCAAAGGTTGATCTTTATTTGAAAGTTAATGGTTTTATTTGAACATTGAAAATTAAGAAAGTACCTCGCAAATGTAGATATTTGGACGGTCACAATCTAGTTTCTCATTGGTTCGTATGGCAACTCTGGCGCTGCGCTGGTGCCAAACGTCCAGTTCGGTATTGATGGGATTGAGTATGTCATTAAAGTACTCGTAGGCATTCACCTGCAATACATTTAATATTGAAATAGTGTCATTGTACTTTAAAATTTATACCTATAATAAAAATGAAAGTGTCTTAAAAATGAAAGCTGAGAATAAATAATACGTATTTAAAATAAATTTCTATTATATTTTAAAAATGCGTGATTGACATTTTCATCAAATAAAAACGGCTGAATTGAATTCGAGGGATAGAAAATATCTACATTCATAGTTCGTATCTTGAGGTACCATTTAATCTTTATTTCTTAAAGAAAATAAGTACTTAAGTAAAATAAAAGTCACAGTAGGTACTAACAAAACAGTTTTTGCACTTTATGAAATAAAGTAAAAGGAAATGTACCTATACCATACTATACATACCACCCCGTCGCAAAAAAGAGAGGTGTTGTAAGTATGACGTGTGCGTCTGACAACGTGAGATCGTAGCTCTCAAACGGATGAACCGATTTTCATTTAGGTGCAATTGTGTGAAAGATTTCTTAGTCGCGAGTGTTTTAAGGTATGTTTGACGGACGACGGTGGAATAAGGGGACGAATAAACGAAATTAAGTTAACAAATCCGAGTGGGGTACCAAATAAAGGGATTTGATTTGTATGTTACAAAATTGGCTGTCTAAAAAAGGGAAGGTGTTGTTATGGAAAAGGGGATGAATTTATTCAGCGAACATATCCGAGTGGGTATCAAATTGAAAGATTTATTTATAGATTAAAAGAATTTTGTAAATTGAAATAAAAATAAACAAGTTGATTAAGCGGTTAAAACAAAACACGATTTGTTTTAATTTGAAACAAGGCTTCCCAGGTTAAGGCACCTTCAGGTGGTGTTTAGTCAGTATGAGTCAAACATAACGTAGGATCTGACGTCGGATTCACCACCTCTGCTATCAAAAAAAAGAAAAAAACAACGCATAGTGGGTAGTTCTGATTTTGAAACGGTCCAAGCGACTTGAAAGTTATCTTTGAAGCAAATTGAAGAGGGATTTAATGAGCGACCTCGGCAAGTTACTGGTCTATTAGGAACGTGGTTTACGCACGCGACTGGGATATTCTATAACGACACGTATCGAAGAGTAAATTTTTGACAAAATTTAATGGACAATTCGATTTAATTAGCGGATTTGTTTTGGAACTCAGCTTGGAAGTTTCTTCAACGGTCTGCTAATTGTTTCAGTACCTATATTAAATCTCGGAATAAATTTATTGGTTTATTTGACAATCAAAAACCCGCAGCTTGTAACAATACCTATAGATAATAAAATACTTACAGGGATATTTTTATTGTTTACAGTTGTAAGTGGTTTATTTTTGTCTCGCAAATTATCTAAAGCTTTGTATGCAAACCGCTTAGGTTGTTCTATGTCTTCTGTACCTGCGCCCGATTTTCGTGCGTGTTCTAGCTTTCTTTTTTCACGGAAATTGTGAAAAGTTAAATTCTGTAACTTCCCCTCAATTTCGTTTTTATCGACAAATATTGTCGCTAGTGCAAGCGCGTCAAGTCGTTTATTTCTATCCTTATAATCAGAATTATGAGGGTTTCACAAAATATCCTTTTCGTGAAAATTTTCAATGACAAGCAACACTATCATTATTCCAATTAAAAGGCATTACTTTATTTTTCGTAAATATGCACCGCGTGGGCGGCCATGCCGGCGGGCGGCTCCTTTGTGTGGAAAAGCCTGCGGCTTTATAAGCGGCCGAGCGAACCGCAGCGCTGCTGCCGGCACTGTGTGTAGGAAGCTATTTAGCTGGATAATGGGAACAGCTGATGAAAGCACTAGCCAATAGTTAAAGGGATCATGTAAAATAGTAAGTTTATAAACAAATATGATATATATTAGTAATATTCGAATATTAAAAAATCGCAGTTGGACTGCTTAGCATGAGTAAAGCGTATGAAAGAGTTTGTTATGCAACTCTACTGGACTGGATAAGCTCTACCAAACAGGTATAAGGGGTTAGGTCTGGCTTCTCAAATGGTTTAGGTCAAACCTAAAAACCCGTTTTCAAAAATAAATAGAAATTGAGAATATTAATTTCGAAAAGAAACCTAGACCTCAAACTAGACCAGTTAAAGTCCGTATATGACTGACTCTATCTCACAGGGTAGCGTTTTGGAATGTATCTTCAGTCTTCCTAAGAAGATACGTAACGTATGTGTGCTATTTATTAGTGTAATTTTCATTTTAAACCATTATTCCACCAAATCTTGATAAAATTGTTGAGACTGAGATCACATAATTTCTAACTCAATATTAAAAAACAGAATTACCGAATTTTAAAAGTATTAAAAGTTGCATTAGAGATATCATATTAATTCAATGGCATAGGAAATTTGTAACTGCTACTTTATTGGGAATTGATTTTGACACTTATCTAAGATGGAAAACACTCATACAAAAAATAGTACACAAATGATCATATTTTTTTATCACGTGTTGCTTATTTCCGTACCTCACTTACGTCATACTATGTATACGCATTTTGTGGGGAAATTCTTGCAACTGTATAGAGTATTTGTATTACAAAAGAAATGTGTGAGAATAAATCTATCTACCTCCTGGAAGCATGCAAGTTCGTCTTAAACACCCAGAATTCTAATATCTTCTTACCAATAAAAAAAGAAAAAACCGTAACTTAAATAACCTAAAAGTACCTTTCACCGCGATGAAATTAATATCATCTAGCCATCATAATATGATAATTAAGACTTACTAAACAATTAAAAAAACGCATTGCTAAATGTAATATTTTAAAATTAATTATAGAAGCGTTTCAATGAACATGTATATTTTAAGGGATAAAAATATAATTTAGGTTTGTTTTTATGTTGTATTTTAGAAAATATATTTTAAAGGTAATTCAATATAACAAAGATATTTAAATAAAATATGATTGATAAGTACAAAATTTAAAAATTAATAGCTTAATTAATTTACTAATAAATATTGCTGTGCCCTTGCAAGGCGTCACTATACCTTATTATATATTCCATCTATAATAATTAATAAATATAAAATAAACAAATAATAAATAGGTAATCTCTTTCACCAATAGGGTATTTGACAGATTTTCGTAAAGTACTTCAAAATGTTCTAAAGTCGCTAAAGATACGCTTGACAACTCTTTTTCTTATATTTAGAGCCATTTTAATAACAAAAAGATAGTTTTAATAATTACATTTTGTATTTCCCTCTGAAACGCTAGGTCACGTGACAAATCAAAGGCGTGACGTCACGATGTAATAGTCTTCATGTAAACAATACGTGAGAGATTAGTTTTACGTTCATGATTCTTTAAAAAATGGCTTCAAATTCCTATAGAATGTGTGCTGTTCCTTTGTGTGAAAATACAAGTATCAAAAGCCCTTCTAAATTATTTATCCACGTGCCACAATCGCAAAATCTTCGTGTAAAGTGGCTGCAGTTAGCACGGCGTGATCCGACCAGTGTATCACCCAAATCTTCAATTTATTTTTGCGAGGATCATTTTGATGTAAGTAGTATTACTTGAATATATCTATAAATATTGATAATTTACGTTTGATAAAACTGTAGCTACTTAAAGGTACCTACGGTACTCTAGTAAAATTTTGAGGTTAAAGCAAAGTTGTTTATGTATCAATATTATTATTTTGTGTTTAAACGCACTAATTTCCTGTTTAACACTGATTTGTCTCTATAACAGCTGCCCAAAGACATGGAAAACTACATGGAGTACAATATTATGGGTTCGGAATGACAATGACATGACAAGACATTTTATTTATTACATCGTGACGTCACGTGCTCTGATTGAGACGTTTCGTCTAAATGATGCACAGATTCAAAAACTCTAATTTTAATTTAGGAAAATAAAATATTTAATAATTTTTATTTGTAATTTAAGTCAAATATTATTAATTAGGACCTTAAATTCTATAGTGTTCAATACAATATTTATTTATTTGTTAACTAATGTGTAATATTTAAATACTACTCCCTGGCTTGTTGGTTAGTGAGGAGCTCTCGCTAAAGATCGTTTCATCATAACTATCTACGCATTACCTTATGAGGAAGGGTCTCATTCATCTCATCAGGATTAAATTTATATCAAGGTTGGGCGAACAACTATTAGCGTTGTGAGTGAGAAAAATTCATTAAAAATAACAGACAGATTTTCCAGTATCACAAGACTGAGATGATCAAATGCGCCCTAAAAGTAAATCAGTTAGTACCTATATAAGTAGTTACTTAGGTGATTTCATGGGCTATTGGATAAGTACAAAATTATATATTGGATAGTAAAATCCATAAAAGTCCATATAATTATGGACGTTAGGATAATTTTATCACGCAATATTTTATATTTATTTTGTACTCCAACGTTTTAAAATCAGGAAAATATAAAATGTTATTTTATTCTTTGATTTCCGAATGTTTAAATCATGATTAAATACCTTTGTATTCACGCACGATAGTAACAGTTAGAATACAGCATTTTTATTAAAGAATTTTCACTCGCGAGTTAGAAGGAGATTTAAATTACCGAAGCCGGTAGTGCGGTCACTTCGAAAACCACCACGCAAGCCATTCGACCATGGGGGACTTTATTTATATGTTGGTATAGGTATCATAATCATATTGCGTTGCTGTTTTTCTATGTTAATGACATTCTACAAATCATTTGTAGGTAGGTATGTAAGTAGGCACCTACCTATACAACTTTGGAGTATATGAAGTATTCTCATCATTACATTCACTCTGTCTCCATCATTCAGTCTATAGTCAAGATTATCTGGTAGAGATCGCCTACAGTGCTAGGACCGCCGCTTGTAACACTAGTTTAAGATGCACTGATTCGTTTTAAAATAATTAGCGGCGGCGGCGTTGTAATAAAGTATTATCTCTTTATCATAGGTAAAAACTGTTTACGTTATATTTCCGAGAATATGACGCAAAGCCTAATTTGTAAAGTAATTGTCAAAAAGACTAATTTTCAAAAGGACATTAATTCATTTCATTTGAAGTCGCCCAACACCCTCTACTACTGCTACGAATAAAAATCGGAAAAGACTCTCTGACACAAAAATTTTTTCGAGCTTATTCAATTTCGTTTTATCTTATTTTGAAAATTTGGTTTTATCTGCGCAATCTGATTTTTCTGATAAATAAATAAATAATAAAGAAATATTTCTTACTCTCACACTAATTAGCCTAGCCCAAAGTAAGCACTGTAAGGCTTGTATTATGGATACTAGGGTAACGGATAGACATACATATATATGATACATAGATATGTAATATTCATAGAAAAATCTATAAACACCCATGACTTAGGTACAAATGCTCGTATTCATCATACAAACATCTGCCTCTTCTGGTATTCGAACCCAGGACCGTCGGTGCGAAAGGCAGGATCGCTACCGTTGCACCAAACTGTCGTCAAAGTCGTCTATATAAATAAATAGATTTGGATATCTCGAAGGTTTTTTAAATATTCCTTTTATAGTGTCAAATTTTTTTGCATTTTTATTTTATCAATTGATCGTTAATGTATACATATATATTCATTAATTGATTTTTATGAATACTCAAACATTTGTACATTTATTCGTTCAATGTGTTATGTAAGCAGCCACTCAGTACCATAAATGCATTAAACTCAAATAAGAATAACAATTTTAGTTATGACGAATTAAAAATATATATATAATTTTGACTAGGTTTTGACTGAAGTGTTTGTAATTGTTCATTTTGGGTCTATTTGTGGACATTTAGGTACTAACCGCTCGACAAACAGTCCTGTCAATTCGATGTGGAACCATATTAACAATGCAATCCTGCAATAGTTCTTCACAAACCACTAAATTTTTGCGGACATAAAAAACGGGCACATTAATACCTATTAACTGACTAAATCTGGCAGCCTCATGGTAACACGTTCAAAAAATATCATGACGTCACTGTATAGTGTTACTTAAAAGTAGATACGTACCTTACTTCCATGAAAATTCAAATTCCACAAAGAAACCAAAACAAAAAATATGTTGTCAAATCTGCACATTATTTCGTAAAAATACACTATTCATGAACTTAATGGGCATAACCTCTTAATGATTTTTACATATCACAGAACTTCGAAGAGGAGTGATCCGAGCGGAGGTCATTTCGTTACTTCTAGTCCTTATTTACTGATGTATGTTTGGAAACCGACAGACAAACATTCCAGCACGAGATGAAATCATAACAGCCTTTGTTAATTGTCTACCAGACTATTTCTTCGGGTCTACGAACGTACTAACATTAACACTCGAACTAAACACAAGCCTATGTTTACAAATTATCTATGTTAACAATCAATTGTTATCGGATGATTAATAATTGATTTATCGAAATCCTATTGGGCACTTTGTAAAATAAATCTGAAGATTTTAATAAAATTGAAGATAATGGTCGCAGAATGTGATAAATTATTCAACTTTTAAAATTAGATACCAAAATACATAAATCTCATATTACCTGATACTTATTTTTATTTACTTATTTGAGAATACTCTGTCCCACTTTATTTATTGTATTGTGCATTCTTTTGGTATACCTAGAAAATATAATTGCGTTCTGTACGCAGATTATGACGATTAATATTATTAAAAACTGCGTATGAGACGTTCATTTTATTTAATTACACACTATTGCTATAAATAGTGCACAATTAAGTAATATAAGTTTATGTTCAGATCCAGTAAACATTAAAGATTGTTTTAATATTTTGCGATAACTTCAGGAAGAGTTTAAATAATAAGTGATCCGTACATGGCGATTATACAAACATTTCGATAATGATGAAACAATCACCGAACTGTACTCAATAAAAACCCTGTGTTGTTATTACATACTCTTTGGTTCTGTAACAAAAATGTCACTAGGTCCATTTTTACGACTTTTTGAATATTTTTTGAATTAAATCTTACTTAATTTTAATCTGAAGACTGAGTGTAGGTAAGTATGTTTTCAAATATGCAACAGTTAAAGCACTATGATCTGAAAGGTAAGATTTTAAATTCAAAACATATTATTGTAGCATTAAGGTCTATTTTGGTCAAACGAATATTAACACTAACGTGATAGTAAAGTTAACAATGCATACACTAATGTGATGTATCAGCTCAATGGCGCAGTGGTTAGGGCGTCCATCCATCTTACAATTCGATGTTTACCTTTGCATACACTAAGGTGCGCACTTAATTCAAATAAAAAAATTTTTGGCAGCATCGCCCCAGGTGGTAATGCAATAGATTAGAACGAAATGACAAAGAGCTCGGTATACCAAATTCATGATCTCTGAATCTGCTGAATGACGGAGTGTCTTAATTTATAAATGAATTTGCGTACTCGGCAAGCTAATAGATTCAGTAAGGGTTTGAACTCAAGGTTGCAATCGATAACAATGCCAAGATATGTGAAGGTAGTGAGTTGGAGAACGTTTTCGCAAGGAAGAGAGGCGTCGTTGTTATCAGAAAGAAATAGTGAGTCGGTGATAATATAAAGATGATTTGCGAGGGAATGCAAAACGCCTCGGATAAAGAGGTTAGTTTTGTTTTTAAAATATTAAGGGTTGATAAATTAGCCAGGCTCTGACCATGTAAAAGCCCCTTTAACCATATGGATATGTTTTGGACCAGGTGGGAGAGGAAAATATAAAGACAATGTTGCCAGCATACGAGAATAGAGCTCCATGTTCTAGCTGGACATTGCAAAGGTCGTTTATGTAAACTAAAACCAAGCTTGGGCCCAAAATACTGCCCTGGGGCACGCCATGTGTAATCGGACTAATCGGCGTTTCCGAGCTTACATAGGGTTCAATTTTGACGCATTGTTTTATTCCAGTTAGATAACTATGTAACATGATAGTCAACACAACATGGTAAGCCATTGGTTGCTTTTACAGTTGTTAGCCCCCACAAATGCGGACACAGTGTGCATTTGAGTGTGCATTTCTTTCTTGCTCTTTAAAAGATGCTTAAGTAAGAGTTAAGTTTTTCCAAATATTTCTTTTATATGACGAGCTCCGTGTTTGAGGTCCCGGGTTTGATCCCCGGACGGGTCAATGTGGTGCCGTTGTTGTTATTATAACACAAGTGCTTTAACTACTAAACTTTGGTTCAGAACATTATATGTGATTTATTTATAAACATAAACGATCGAAAATTAAGCGTTGTTTTTTTTATTCGTAATTTAAAGAAATTGATTAGTTGTATTCATTTGCAAACACTTGTGATTAGATTACTCCAATATGGTATCTAAACTTATACATCTAAGTGCTCAGTGTAATTAATGCACTACACTCACAAGAATAATAATTTTAGTGTTAAGAATTTTTTAGTAAACGCATAAATGACTTTGATTTAATTTTTATATGTTATATCCACAATATCCAGATTAGATCAAATAGTGTTACAGCAATATCCCAGATAATCGGATACTAAAATTAATCAGAATAAGATGTTGACTGTATCACTTAATTCTTCCTGTTTTACCGACCCATGTAAAAAATAACTACTGAGACATGTGTCAGGATAAATCTTTAACCTCTAACATGTAGACATGATTAAAATTATCTATATTACGTTCACTCACGTCCATTTATTTATTATCCACGATAACTTTAAGTAAACATCACGTTCTAACTACAAACCCAAGGAGTACAAATGCTATTAAAGATTAGGAGATTTTACAATTCATAATATTCATTTTTTTTATTGTTAAGTATATGTTAAAGTTTTGGGCAATTTAATTGATTCGTGTCAGTTTTGAAAATTTTAGGGGTTTGTTGTTGTAGAGTTATTGCAGCTGGCGGTCGGAGCCAGAAATACTCCTCGCCCTAGGGCAATAGCATGAAAAGAAAAAGAAAAGTAGAAAGATAGAGTGATAGCGAACATAGGAAAGAAAGAGTTAGAAGGAGGAAGTGGCGTCGGATTATTAGCCATCTTCGTATACAATCCCCAAAAGGGATTATATATGAAGGTGCCCAGGATGCACCGGCCCGAACCCATTGTCGTTCCCACCGCACATGAGAAGTGGGACCTACAAAGGGCCGGGCTCACGTGGTGGTTCTATCCCACCTTGCACCCCCATAATATTCATTAGCAACTGTAGGATCTATTAGAAATATGCAATTTAAATTATATTAACATAAGACATTAAAAATGTTCTCAGCATCTTAAGCCTTTACATTAATGTACCCAATACTGGGGCACATGCCTTCCCTATGAAACAACCCGTATGCGGAAATCGAACCGATATCCCTTCGCTATCCGGGCGAGTACTCTACCGATTGAACTACCGAGATATTGACAGAACGGTCGATTTTTTCCAATAATTTCTTAGTCTGACGCCAGGATCATCTCTTCATATTCTAGTTACTATCACCTATAATATCGACAACATCGATAAATTGGTAGCAACCAACAAAACAAGTATAGGTATATAAGTATATTTGCAATTCACATTGAAACACAATAATGCGATTAAAATTGACATTAAATGCTTGTGTTGATTGACCTACGGAGTTATGACTCCAGATAAAGATAATAAATTGACCAGACTAAACCAGTTTAATTTAAATTTTTATATCATTGATATTTTGCTGGAATTCTTTCTTATTTTTGCAGATTTTAATAAGAACCTGAGGGACCCAACAAACATAGGTACTTAGAGGACCAGTGATTAGTGCGACAGGTCTAGTGTCACATTTCCGATATTCCGGGTTCAAATCGGTGTTTTTTTTTATATCCTCGGGTCTACGTGGTTGTGGCCCCCGACTTGTTTTAGATTTTCATTACACAAGCGTATTAACTCCTTCGGGTCAACTCATTATAGAGCAGAGTTGAAGCACATCGCAGCGCCAATCTAAAACTTAACATTGCATATTAGCCCTTATCTCCACAACGTTATATACATATTTCTTCTAAGATACAAGCGCTTCGACTCTGCGCTTTATGAATTGACCCTTAGTTTTAGTACGGATTATATAATACCTACCTGCTATCTTGTTTGATGCAATAAAATTTAATGTGGTCTAATAAACGATAGCATTAAGAAACTCGGTGCTCGATATTGCACTGTTTAACACCTCCTTTAGTCACTTAGTGCTCGATGGTGCACAGCACAGTCTTACAGCTTCTGATAATGCTCCGTATGTATGGAGGCGAATAACGCGTAGAGTAGTTGGTGATAGTGCAAGGTTAATCGTTGTCTGCATTTATTTGCGGGCGAGCCGTTCTTTGCAGTCATATTTTTAATTTATTATTAATTTTATTAATTATTTTTATAAATATAATAACCCAATCGGAATCAATATCTTTATCTACATCACTCAATCTTCATTTAGTATTATATCTATATACATAAAAGTAAAAGATTGTATAAGGATAAAAACACTGCCCAAAAATATTTTGGAATATTCAACCCCTAACCCAAAGGGGTAATAAAAACAATTGTATAGAAATTTATCACTTTCAAAGTAGGAGGCATTAACTTCGAAATCGTGCTATAGGTAAGAAACAAAATGTACATGGGTAATGGGCCTCAAGTTTCCGGAAATGTCAACATTTGTGGTGAAACTTTGTATAAAATCTTCGCCACATTGAAGTTAATTAGAAGCGCGAAACTAAGTATTGAGGCTTTGATAGAAAATAAACGTGTATGCATTTCATCGTTTCTGTAAACACTACCCCTGAATTCGTGAAATAGGGAACAAAAATCTTTTTCAGTAAGACCTACAATTCTGAAATAAGAAGCTTGAAATTCGATACACATACACAGGGCCTTATCATTTTAGACAAATGTTCCCTCAAAGGAATGAAAAAAGGATTGAAAATTTAAATAGTGTATGAAAAGTCCGCCAGTTTTAA
The DNA here is from genome assembly GCA_927399485.1 of Calamotropha paludella. Lineage (NCBI taxonomy): Eukaryota > Metazoa > Arthropoda > Insecta > Lepidoptera > Crambidae > Calamotropha > Calamotropha paludella. Next base: position 13,688,099 of record OV656809.1, read on the forward strand.
AGTGCTAAGTCTGAAATTAAGTGGTTGCGCTAATATTAAATTCTAATGTGCCGCGTGATTTTTTGTACGTTAATGTAATTTTTATTAGTTTGGTCGACCCTCTTAGCCTCACCTTTTTTATTCTTTTCCCTTTTACACATATCTTGTCTCGCATATGGAAGAGTGAGACGACCGCGCCATCTAGCGGTGACAAATCATATCATCGAGCAATGGCGTGCACCGAGTTCCGCAATTATAAATTGAACTAGTGGCCGATACGCAAACCCCTACAACAACCTATAGTTTTACGTGACAGTGCGTTCGTATGCGTAGGGGAAGGTGGGTAAGACGGGGACTTTAAGGTAATTCATCAATAAAACCTCTATTTTTAATTGCACAAATCAGGAAAATTTATCACGTAAATAATCAGTCTTTCTTTTTTTAACCATAATCAGTCAAAACAAAAATATAAAAGTCTTCTCTTAGAAATATCAACTTAATAAAAATAAGAAAATAAACCGTCTTGCCCCACCTCTAGGGCAAGACAGGGTACTCCCTAGGGTAAGATGGGGTATGACATATTTAATCGTCTTTATCTTCACAAACAGGGCAAACATGGACGGCTTCATCGTCGTTATCTTCCACTCCTGCACAGCCACAATGCGCCCACTTACCGCAAGTCTGGCATGTGATCCAACCTTCAATAGACTCTGAATATAGGCCGTGACAGTACAGGCATTCTGTAGTATCTTCATCATCTGATGTCTGAGGTTCTTCGTCAGCTTTCTTGGTTCTTTTATTTGATTTTTTCAATTTTTTTTGTTTGGCTTCTGTTTTTTATTGTATTGTCTTTCTTCCAACTCGGCTTTATAAGGTGAAGCAGTGATAATGGCCGCTTTTCCTCTTCTTCTAACTTGTCTTGTCCTTTTTTCTATTCGTGGATAAGGCATTAACTGTTTTGGGCTAACCAAATGAAATGCTGCATTATCCAGAGCATCATTGTACTGAGCTCGCTGTACTGAAGATGAGGTTGGTTGAGGTGCTGCTGTGTTCGTTGTAGAATTTGAGGCGGTGCAAGTGGCAGTTTGGTTATCATGAGCTGACGATGTTACTGATGGTATGACTGTCAGTGTTGGTTGTGATGTAGTTGCTAGAAATGGTGACGAATATATATCAGCCACGGGTTCTATTTCAGCATCCAATATGATATCGGTGGCCTCTGCAGTAATAAAGTCGTCTTCAGTAAAAATGTGTGCATTGTAAGGCGAAATCCCACATGCTTTAAATGCATTGATTGCAGTTGGCATTGTTGCTGCTCGAATAAATGATTGCCCGAAGAGTTCAGCTACTTGAAGTTGGGTCACTACTTTCCCAGGATTTGACCTTAACCATGCTGTTATGGCCTGATCATAAAAGATACTCAACGGTCGCATAAAACCAACATCTGCTGGTTAAGGTTTGTGCGTGGTGTGCGGTGGGAAGCATATTATTGTCACACCATGTTCACGTGCTTCATCGATTAGGGATTAATTTTGGGTGTGAGAGGCATGACCATCTAAAATAAGCATGACTGGGTTGGTTTTAGAAGCGTTGGTGAGTTTAATGAATTTCTGAAACCATCTTAAGAAAATTTCGGCAGTAATCCACCCAGAATCTGAACATTCAGCCCATGAGTTTGGTGGAGCTCCGTTTAGCAATTCGGGTTTCATACGTTTTCTGGGATAAATAAACATAGGTGGAATGTATGTCCCTGAAGCGTTGAAACAAATTTCTATAGTTATAGTTGTGCCTCGTTCGGCCGAAGTCAAAGCTCCCACTTGCTTTTTTCCAGTTGCAGCGATCACTTTGCACCGCGATTTTGGCACAACCGAAACTCCTGTCTCGTCACAATTATAAATCCTGTCCGGAGTGAAAGGTAAATCATCAAGTGATTTGCCTAGCAGTTCGAAAAATTTACCAACAGACACTTTATTTAAACCAGCAGCACGAGCCGCTGATGTATTTTCCGGCTTTCGCAAACTCAAGTCGAGATGGTGGTTAAGGAATCCACGCAGCCAGTCCTTGCCAGCTTTTTCCTTAAATTGATCGAATTTATGCTGTTTGTTGTTACGAACTGCTAATTCATAAGCTAATTTCTGCAATTCAGAAGTTGTCAAACCAAATAACCTTCCTTCCATTTCCTTTAAATAAGTTACAAGTTCTTGTTCTTCTTCTGCGGAAAAAATAGTGGAAATTGGACCCAAGGGAACTTTGACATTTTGTACACTATTCTTATTTTTTCTTGCTTGATTAACTTCTCCTCTTATTTAACGCTTAACGATTAACGCTCGAGAGTCGTTTGTGGTACATTATAAGTCTTACTAGCTAATTTATTACCCTTTTTTCCATCTAAAACCTCTTGAATAGCTTACTTCATTTGATTTTCACTCCACCCTCCTCTGTTAGTTTTTCTTTGGTAATTTCGAACCATAATCTATAAACAAAAATTAACATAACTAGTGACGAACATATTTAATTACATATATCGAAATAAAAGAAGTGACTCATGAGCGGGTAAGATGGGGTACCACCCTATCTTGCCCTCAGGTAGGTACCCCATCTTTCCCAAAGTAGTCTCGCAAGATGCGTAAAATATTTTGAGGTTATAAAAACAACAAAGCCGTAACAATTTTATGAGTTTAGAGTAGTAAAATAAGTAACTATCGATAAAAAAATATAACACACATCTTGTGTACCATACATTATGAACAGTCACGTACTTAGTAAACATCAAAAATTAGATAAAACCACTCAAAATAAAAAAAAATACTTACGAAATTATATCGTGCACACTATCGACCAAACTGTTTGTGAGACTAAAAACTTTTGCTTAATGCCGTTAGATGGCATTATAACAAATTTTCTGGCGACATTCTATCATCTATTTTTGTATGGTCCACATCTTACCTCGCTTCCCCGTCATACCCCACCTTCCCCTAATAATAAGGAACAGCAGAATCCAGGAACGACCCCGTCAGCCTCCAGCGTCTTACACAACGTGGCGGTCAAGGTACCGTGCCCCCATCACCTTCCTTACATAATTGCTGTCGACATTAATACCGCAATACATTTTACTAATTTTTAATCACCCGCACAACCGTTAAGCATAAAGGCTTTTCATCGAAACTGAATAGACACGTACCTATTTCGTTGTTTCTCAAAATACTGCACTTAAGTAGATGAAATGGGAAAGTATTTTTTGTATATTCTGAATTTTTATGTGAGAAGCATGAAATTGCATAACTCTTTGAGTAGCTCCACGCTGTGAAGGCGGGAATAGTGTAAACTGGCTAGGTAATACTCCAGTATTCTCTGGAGAAACGCAATAAAAACTTTCTGTGACAAACCGAACACCACGAGGGTGAAATGTCGGACGGAAGCTATAACGCTATAACGTTTTATCACCAACCAGCGCTTAATAATTTTACATTAGATGACACTTGCTACTAAAATAATTAAATACATTTCTTTAAAATAGTCGTGTAAATACGTACCTCGAGTCTCTCTCAGACACCAAACAAAATTCATAATCTCCGGTAACAGATACATATCTTACGTTGGTTTTTACCAAAGGCCTCTGCTTCTTGTGAATCTACGATGACTGTGCACAAGCGTGAGTAGGGTCCTCACGCGGAGTCATGTTGTGCACGGTCATCACGCATGGTTAAGTGCAAGAGGATCATAAAGGGGCTGCTCTGGTAGAGCCTATGCGGAACGTTCCTTACTCTCATGTCAGAGTACGGAGTATTGACTATGTTTGTACAGGTTTACCTCTTTTCTTTCCCTCACGTGCCCTAAGTCTGCTCCACCCGGTTCTTAAGACGGACATCGTACCGTTTTACGCGTCCAGTGGTTCGGACTTCGAATATGAGTAACTAAATGGAGCCCTCAAAGCCAATGTCTCAAATACATAAATGGTAATAAGGACGTTACGTCGTTATACAGTACTTACCAGGAAAAACATGAATGCTCGTGATGCATATCACGAAAATGTTTGATGTTATCACGGCTCTGACATAATATGTCATAGAAAATATTAGGTAGAAATATATATACACCTATATTTATCGTTGAACTCTTGATCTTTTTCCTTATCGTAACTCATCATATCAAGGTCTCCTACTAAGAGTTAGCGTACAAGAGTAAATTTTGTCAACGTGACTGTTTCGACACTTTTCTCCGGTCTGAGGAATTGAACTTTATGTAAAGTCACTAAGTTGCCACGTCGTAACCCAAAACGGAAAAAACGCACTTATGTGAACGGAAGTGCAAATAAGTGTTTACGAGCAAAGGCTATTATAGTATTAATGATTATTTAAAATAATAAAAAATCCTTAACTTAATTAGGCAGAAAAAGAACAGTTCGTTTTTGGCAGCTTATTCTCGGTAAAAACAGACCTTGTCCCGACATATGACTTACGAAATCATTGCAAAGTTATTGACTTTCAAGAAATGCATCGGAAATAGTCATATTAAATAATAAGAATTATATCTTTATCGTTGTTCCGATTACAATAGTTTTAATCTCAGTTTCCCTGCAAAAACGGGAAACATTAGTTTAACCGCGGAGCCCAGCTGGTAACTATAATAATTTATTGAATACAAAGAATGGTTCAAAGAAATATCAATGATGATCTTACGTTAGTACCTACTCGTAATATTTGAATGTCTTAAACGGATGATTTGCAAATATTATTTTACTTCACTACTGAACACAAATGTGTAAAGATTCACAACTAAATAGAATAGTTGCATCAGCTTCAGACTAGTTCTGCAAAATATTTAATCGTCATGTTATTGCGTGGATATATTTGAAAGTTAAAGTTTATCAAAGTTGACATAGGTTCTTAAACGGCACCGTTGGTGTTTTGCTAAAGTGGAGTGTTTATATTATTATTAATTATTATTATTACTAGATAAGTATCTACGTTATTATATATTATATTTCTTAGGGTTTTGTTATCAACAGTTATTTACTTAACTGTGATTTGTTTTTCGGGGGTATTAAACGTAAGATAATGGTCGTCCAACTCTAAACTATGTTGACAAGATATCTATGTCAGTCACCCTGAAATATCAGAACTTGTTTGAAAATTTTGAAATAAATTAATCTCTGATTGAGAGATCAATCACTTCTTCCGTGACGACGGCGTCTGCAACTGCTCCCAAATATAAACGATAAAAATCTCAATTTAATAAATATTAATAGGTGGCCTTTAATGTTCAAAAGTTAATTTATTTAATTAAGAAGTTATTTCAGGTGTTTATGCCTATTGCGCCCGAAACAAAATAAGCTTTCGGGCTTTTCCTAGTACGTTTTCCATTGGATTTCACTGTCGATTGATAAATATTAAATAAACAATATTTCTTTGGTCATTAATTTTTTAACATATGCCGGCCTAGCATACGCCACTTGACCTATCTCGCGCACGATTAAAGAGAAGTTTGTCGATATCGACATTTATATCGTTGTCCTTAACATGTAGGTAAACAAACGGATGTTGCCTATTGATATATGATTGTAAACTACTTTATTATCAAACACAGCCACATCGGTATGGTACATTCAATTTATGTTGTGTGTTTTACCCTTTTATTTACTTTTCGGAAATGTAGATAACAAGACTTACATGTCGGCGGCCTAGCATGCACTGCTGGAGATATCTCGCGCACAATTGAAGAGAGTTTGTCAATAGCGATATACATACCTACTTATGTCTCATTTTCTGAAACATGTAGAAAACTATTTTTGCCTTTTGATATATGATTATAAACTACTTTATTATCTAACGTAGTCACACGGTTATCTGAACGATGATGATGATGGGACCGATGTTTTTATACTAAACGTTAAAAAACAAACAAGTACATTTAGTCAGCGCATAATATTAAACCACTAAGATTTGTAAATATACCTATACTTATACATATAACTATACTTATAATTATAGGAATATATTTATTATTCTAGAAATATGCGCATACAAATATATTTATATAGGTATGTTTTAAAAAATATAAGTATATTTAGGTACGTGTCGTTCGCCCTTAATGTACTTTGAGTACATAATTGTAATAAGACACCGCCATCGGCTTCTAAGCACAACCATGTTAGAGACAAATGACTAAAACACGAGAAAAAGGGCACAAAATTTTGTCGTGTTGCCTATGCTGGCCGGGATGGAAGCTAATACTTCGTAATTTTTTTTTAATAAAGGCGTTAGGTCTTCAATGAAAACTTTTATAGATATTACAAAAGCGGTAGTCACACTCTTGTTACTGTAACAGATGTATTGTATGTTTATTCGATAGCGCATTAAGCTATTCACTTTGAAAATGAAATGATCTCTATTATAATAGCATAAAGTAGCTCCAAACTTCAAATACTGTAGGTATATTTTAAGTCCTACATTTAATGCCAATGTAGTGACGGCTTGGAATCTTTATATAATGTATCTGTCGTTTAAATGAAAATAGTATTCGTATCTGTTTTACAAGTAGACTACAATTTATGACACATAATATTCGTAATTCTGCTGATTTAATTTTAAGTATCTGGGGGATCCAATATGGGTGTTGCAAGCAAATACTCGCAACAACGGCGCAGCTGTTGGAGTTTAAGAGCGAGGCCACACGATGCGTTAACGGTGCGATACGGTGCCGGAGCAGTGCCGCTGCGTCATCCTACATACAAATCACTATACCATGACAAACGATGCGTTAGGACGCCGTACGGCATCGCACCGCAAGCGCGCTGGATTTGCGACCTGAGAGACGAAGCGAGGAGTGGTAATGCGCTGTGGCGCCGGAATGACAACGCGCCGCCGCAGCACCATTGTTTGTATCTCGAACGTGGAAAATGGTGTGCTACAACTATTTTATATAATTCTTTCTTACTATGAGTACCAATAACATTGATATTGATTACCTTATATCTTTAGTTCAAGAAAGACCTGCACTATGGGATAAATCACAATGATTTTAAAAATAACAAAAAACGAGTCGGTAGCATGTTATAAAATTTTATTTACTGATCATGACGATTTTGATGACTCGAAAGAATATAAGATTGCTAAGATTCTCCTTAAATTATTTATATGTAGTATTAGTAATTTAAATTAATTTTTTGTCAACTGCCACTGTAAAGCTCCTGTAGTAACTACTCATAAAATAATTTGCAAATTGATCTCTTACAAAATTACATGCAAATGCCTCTTCACTGTCACAGGGTTGCAATCGTGGAATAAAATTCTCATTTATTGCCATTTTATCTTGTTGCCTTATACCGTCTCGTTCTGTGACATAATTGTGTAAAACACAATATGCCTTAACAATGTCTATTGTAAAATAGTACGAAGTATTTAATGCCCTATGCAAAATGCGCCATTTATTTTGCATGATACCAAAAGCGCATTCGACGTATCTTCGGGCCCTGCTAAGACGATAATTATGAACTTTTTGTTATACAATAAGATTTCGACCATCATATGGACGCATAATATGCTTGCTTAGTCCAAAGGTTTCATCAACGACAAATACATACGGGGTCGGTCTGTTGTTTCTAGTATCTTCATACAGTGGTTGAGGGTCTGGTAGAAGTAGTTCATTTTTAAATAGTAGCTCATTCAGTTTTGAATTGTGGAACACAGTCAAATCGTTTTCCTTTCCGTCTGCACCGATGTCGACGAAAACAATTTTATAGTTTGAGTCTACAACAGCCAGCAATACTATTGAAAAATATTTTTTATAATTATAAAAAGGGAGCCACTTTTATTAGGGTTAATCGTACGTATATGTTTACCGTCTATAGCTCCGATACAATGTGGAAAATTTGATTTAAGGTCAAAATCTGTTGCTATTTCCAATAGTTTTTCTTTTGTAATTTGAAGGATATTTTCCTTAAGTAAATATTTCCATATAGCACGACAAACGGTTGATATTATATTTGTAATCGTTGATCTTCCCCATCTAAATTTGTAATATAAATCATTAATTGAATTTCCACTTCCTAAATACCTGTTATATAAACATTTTATTATTTTAGGTAATGAAATTGTAAGAAAGTGGCGGAATGTTACGGACAATTTTTTCAATATGTCACAAAACTTAAAGAAAACCAAGCCTCCGGTTCAGCAGCAAAAAACTGACAAAATATTACTATTACAGTCAATTAATGTTTTTAATTAAATTGGCTCAAAATGAGACTGATTGTAGTTTATTTATTTATTTATTGGTTTATCAACAACTTATGCACAAAATATTCTGCTAAAATGCTTTGGTTCATATGTTGCTATTTATCTTAGTACACAGTTAATTATAGATAAACACCTCATGCAAGACAGTATGACAATATTATCCTATAAATAGACACCAAAAAATATGTACACTAAGTTGCCATGTACACTAAGTGCCTGTTTCACAATCTATGATGAAGCACTGGCTTCGGGTTTAATTCAAAAGTGAAAAAGAATTTACAGGTATATCAATATGAGTAAATTACTAACCGAACTTTGCGAAACCGGTCCTAAGTTTATTATACAATAATAGTAATAATAAGATTTTTAAATACAAATATACTTGTGTACTTTACATAGTTACCAATAAAACGCACTGACTAAACCCGACACTCACTTTCTATGGCATCGGACAAATTGGCCTTAAAAGATATGAGGGAGACAAAATTAATATCAGTGCAGTCACAATACTGATTATAAAGTTTGCCCATACGACAGATAGGAGAGTATGATCCCAACACACTACGTCGAACGGAGGGGAGAGAAGCTTCACGGGTTTCCGTGGGAGTCTATAAGGTAACCCGATGCTAATTCGTTCCAACAAGTCCGGACAATCAATTTCATTCCGTAGCAACTTAAAGAGGAAACATAAATCCGATATCCTTCTTCGTTTAGAGAGTTTAACAATATTAAAGTGTGTAAGTTGGGTGTCATAACTTATCCGCTTACTAAAAAGACCTGTACAGTAATATAGGTGTCGAAGAAGTCGCTTTTGTACCCGTTCAATTCTTAGTGAATGAATTGCATAATGTGGTCTCCAAACAACGCTGCCATACTCCAAGATACTTCTCCCAAGGCTGTTGTAAAGCAGTATTTTAGTCTTAACGTCCCGAAACTCTTTGGTGTTCCTTATAGTAAAACCAAGCATTCTCGAAGCTTTGCTTATCACTTGTTCCATATGCGGTACAAATGTAAGCTTCTTATCAAGTAAGACTCCTAAGTCCCTAACTGTATCAACTTCCTTCACAGTGGTACCCGCTATTACATAAGAAGAAACGATGGAGTTTCGTTTGCGTGTAAACTTTATGTGCAAACATTTCTCAATATTTAAATCTAATCCATTCTTGATGCACCAGTTGTCTTAAGTCTGAAATTAAGTGGTTGCGCTAATATTAAATTCTAATGTGCCGCGTGATTTTGTGTACGTTAATGTAATTTTTATTAGTTTGGTCGACACTCTTTGCCTCACCTTTTTTATTCTTTTCCCTTTCACACATATCTTGTCTCGCATATGGAAGAGTGAGACGACCGCGCCATCTAGCGGTGGCAAATCATATCATGGAGCAATGGCGTGCACCGAGTTCCGCAATTATAAATTGAACTAGTGGCCTATACGCAAACCCCTACAACAAACTATAGTTTTACGTGACAGTGCGTTTGTATGCGTAATAATAAGGAACAGCAGAATCCAGGAACGACCCCGTCAGCCTCCAGCGTCTTACACAACGTGGCGGTCAAGGTACCGTGCCCCCATCATCTTCCTTACATATCGCACTATTCCTGCAAGAAAGAAGTAAATGATTTTCGCCAACTTTTCAGGAGCGTGAAAAAACTGTCCTATATTTTTATTATGAGTTCTAGAAATATATTTTAATGAGAAACTAGTAGTTCACAGTTGCCTTCAACTACACGTGTTTTTTAATTTAGGGACAGCTTGATGTATTTCGAAATAATCTAAAAAAATACTGTTACTTCTGTATTCCACGAAACACAAAGAATATTTGCAGGGGTAAGTACAATTATTCCTTTTTCGTTATGTATTTTGAAATATACACTCACTTGCAAAAAAAACGGGCGGTTTTGATTTTCATTCATCTTTAAAAAGATACAATACAAAAAAGGTTTCAATCGTTTGTACACGTTACTGGCCGGTTTTAAAAATGCCGTGGTATTTAAAAAAGTACGTTCTAAATTCAAATTTTCATTTGATGCTCATTTTTACAGAAAACCCCTTTTTATCCTACATTTTTGGCGCGAAGTTCCAGAAGTTAACATCGACTTTTATAACTTTTATTCAATTTTCATCGATTAATTTCATATCCTTGACTGTCAAAGCTTTATTTATTGCTGTTTGGCTGTATCAAAAATGGTAGATAAAGTGGTAAAAGCTACCAAAATTATCGCGCTGCTTGAAGAGGGTTTCAGCCAATGCTTCGTGGCTAGGAGGCTAAATGTTAGTCGCTCGACGGTCCAAAGGACCTGGCAGCGATATCAGGAGACTGGTTCCGTCGAGAGAAGGCCTGGTTCTGGAAGAAAACCATGTACCCAACCACAGGATGATCGTTTTCTTGTGAGTCGCGCATTGAGAAATCGCAAATCTTCGAATGTGGATCTTAAGAACAACCTCCAAGAAGTAAGAAATGTCCATATTAGTCTATGGACGGTCAGGAAGAGGCTTCTCGCTGCCAATATACGCAGTCACCGTCCGGCCCACGGCCCAAAATTACTCCGTGAGCACCGAGTTCGCAGGCTTAGGTTCGCTAGAAAATGTGAATTATGGACTCAAGAAGATTGGAATAGGGTTTTGTTCTCTGATGAAGCCAGGATATCTCTGTTCGGTGAAGATCGACGTCGGCGAGTGCTAAGAAGACAAGGAGAACGCTTTGCAGAGGCATGTTTCGAAGAAATCACACCTTATGGTGGGGGCTCTGTTATGTTTTGGGCAGGAATAAATTCAATGGATCGTACAGAGTTAGTCTTCATTGAAAACGGCTCACTGACTGGGCATCGATACATAACGGAAGTTCTAATTCCTCATGCACAACCCGCATTGGCCGCTCTAGGTGAAGACTCGATTTTTATGAACAACAATGCTCGCGCCCACCGATCTCGCGATGTTAAAGCGTATGTGCAAGAGGTCGGCATTCGTCGTTTGGATTGGCCAGCTCGAAGTCCCGACCTCAATCCCATAGAGCATGTCTGGGACGTTCTGAAACGGCGTGTGAGATCAGTACAACCGGCTCCGCAGACCATCAGAGAGCTGAAGAATGTGATTACTGCGGAGAGGGAACGTATTCCGCAAGCAAGTATCCGGGATATACTCGCTAGCATGCCCAGACGAATTCAAGCTGTGATTTTAGCTAGAGGGGGTCACACTCGATACTAAACATTTATCTGCTTTTACTTTATTAAAGAAAAACAAACAAAAAAAACTTTTTTATTTTTACTTCATGAGCATATGCACTACTAGCGAACATACACTACTAGTGAGGTTTAGCATTATTTCCCATAAATTGTATCAAAATTTTATGAAATACTGATGAAAACGATTATATTCTTATTAATTTACCAAATTGTGAGGATAAAACTACTTATAATTATCAAACAAAGCAATATTAACATTTAAAATGGTTCATTGCTTAGGTGCCCGTTTTTTTTGCAAATGAGTTTATTAACAAATTTAACTCTACTTACGGCTTTATACTCTCTTTAATTTCATTGTAATCTAGCGTTGTAAGTATAATCACGGCGTTATTAAACGGACAATCCGTTTTTGTACATAGAGTTACGTATTCCTAGGGAGCTATTTATTTTAGTTTAGTTAGTGTACTTATAAAAATAGCTTTTATCATGCAGAAAATAACCGGATATTTAATTTGTATCTTGTAATACCTACTTCTTACAGTAAAAAGTCTATTATGTGCTTGTATGTAAGTCAAAACTATAAATATAGGGACAAATTAATTCAGAGAGAATGAAAACAAACAGGGTTATTATTAAATTATTATTATTTTAAAAGAAATTTTCATCTCATGCATAATCAACTGAATTCAAGAAGTGTTCAAAATAGTGACATTTTCATTATTTTTAGTATCCTTAACTTCGGAATCGGACTCGGTGGCAGCAGATTGAGTACTTAAGCTCTTATAAAACGTCTGATAGTATGGCGGTATGTGATTATCTTTACAGAGACTCATCAAGTCTTTGTTCAATTTTTCAGATATCGGTTGCGGCGCATCGTATAATTGCACTAATGCCTGATGTGTTTTAGAAGTCTCGCTGTCTGCAGTTCTTTTTCTTTTCACAAGTCTTCCGCTTCTATTTGTGTCTTCAATTATTGTTGTCTCATCATCGAATTCGTATTTAATTTGCAATGTCCCCAGACATTGAGGATCTTTCAAAATCTCTTTAACTTTACTCCAACTCACTTTCTTTCCGAAGTCATCTTTTTCCTAATTCTTATTATTAGCTACAAGCTTTTTGAAATAAAAAAAAATATCTTGTGTCATTTCTTTGACATTGTGTTTTTGACCTTGTAAGTACCTTGGCATTTCGAATGATTGCATAAATTTCTTCTTGCACATAGATTACGTAGTTCTTTTTGCTTTTTTCAATGCAGGAGTGCATCGAGTCATCTTAATTTCTGTTAAAATCTGTGCGTAATTTTTATACCCAATGCTTTAGATGTAATATAAAATGTAAAAACGAAACGATTACGATTTTGTCCGAATAAAAAAAATGCTTTGATTACTCTCGCAGCTTTTCTTTGTAGATATAACCATAGACAGTTGGCTATTTCATTGGCACCTCTTTTTACTATTTGGACATGCCCAACATATCAATGACCACTTTTTGTCAATATGTTATATATTGTGAAATTCTACACTGGGTACTTGCGTTTATAATGCAGATTATGATAATGCTGGAGTAACATTATCATAATCTGCATTATTCTTAATCCACTCTAAGTATAAACGATGCATTTTGGCGCACTTAAGCTTTTCATCCAGAAATTTCCTTTGCGTTTGTTTGTTGGGATAGTGCGATTCTTTACGTGAAAACATATTAATATGATCAATGAGGTATGTTGACATCGCAGATCGACAACCTTCTGGATTTCTTGCGTATCACGAGCTGTGTATATAGTCTTGTCGCTGACATTTAGTGTTTCTAAGAACATAATTTTGCAAACAGTAACTGTATCACGTCCATTTCTTTTTGGCAACGTCTAGACCACTGTTTGCAATCGAGGTCTGTTCGAGCCTACTATTGCAACACGTGATGGTTTTCCTTTAACGTATTTTAAAATATAATCCCACTGTCGGTCATGATTAGCTAATTGCCAGTAGCTTTCGAATGCAAGTTTTCTTAAGATGTTTCTTTACATGTACATGGATCACCCATTACCTTGCCTTCTTTATTTCGTTTTTAGCAGATTTAGAATGGATGGATGGATGAAATGGATGATTTTTCAGAATAATTCAATGGCTTATTTTTGTTTACTTTAAAAATTTCTCATAATATGTGGTGTCTTTTTTCCGGGGGTGACTTCTATTTCGGTCGGTGGTCATACAAATAATCTGTTTTTCTCTTGATTCATCTGCGACAGCTGTATAGTCATTCAGTTTATTTTCTTTAGGTCGACGTTGTACAGTTCTTAAAATCTCTTTAAATGAATCAGGGGTTATCTTTGTAATAGCAAGTTATGAGTGCGGTGTAGAAATAATTATATCAACAGATGATTTCAGACTACCAGCTCCAGGATCTTCAACTAATGGCGGTTTTAATAACACGTCAGCATCGAAAATTTTGCTGGCGAAAATGGCTTCTCTAATTCTTCGTAATTGTTATCTAAGTTTTTCGAGACATCTTGATCTACATCATCCTCTACATTCCATTCATTGATTATTATTTCAACATCACATTTATAAGAAATGTTTTTGTTTGAAGACTGCGTATCATTAATGTTATTGTCTGTACTTATTGCAGTAAAGTCTGAGAAAAAAATTAAGGATTATTAATTAATGATAGTCAACTGTGACCCTAAAATATCTGTATCCCTTAAATAAACATTTATCTTGAAAATATTTAGCTGAATAATAACCACCTGTATTTGAAAAAGATGCCTGTTGACTATTCTCGGCTGTCAAACAAAGATTGCTTAAAATACGTTTTCCGTCATCCTGAAGAGCTGTCATAATAGAAGCAAAATATTTTTATTAACCTTTTATTTAAAATATATTTTTCTATATAAAATAAATATCCATGAACACGAACCTTTTGAGGTAACATTCTCGTTTTCACGGGAGCAAGATGGCATTGCCATTCCATCTTTTCATCATACTTTTTTCTTTATACGACACTAAAAATAGTTTATTTTTTACATAATTTTATTTACACGAACATATTCTTTTTTTGTTATAAAAAGCAAATATTAAAGATTACCCAACATTAGGTATGAAATGTTTCGTAGAATAAAGAAGTAACTGCAACTACACTTTACGCATTTTGAAGTTTTGCTGGGTGAAAAGTATATTACAATAATTACACCTAAACTATCAGCTAAAAGTTTCGTAGAAGAAATAAGTAATTAGAATTACACAATATTTCTACATAGTAAAATGCAGGAACAACTGTTTAAGTATATTTGCGTTGAAATTTTTTTGTAAATCTTCCTTTAAAATTTACATAAACATAATTATGACTTTATGAATCTGGATAATTGTAAAGCAAATAAATGTAAGTATACATACCTCTATTTACTGCTGGCATTTTATGTTTTCTAAGGTCGCAAAATTTTAGTATTTTTGCATTTATTCCTCTATTTTTGTCGATAGCTTCACGAGATTTTGACAGAAGGTGTAAACCATGATGCTCGCTTTATTCACGCAATAAAACATTTTTGACGCAAGTGTATTTACGTCTTTTTTACAGGAGTAGTGCGATATTTGCTGTCGACATTAATACCGCAATACAGTTTACTAATTTTTAATCACCCGCACAACCGTTAAGCATAAAAGCTTTTCATCGAAACTGAATAGACACGTACCTATTTCGTTGTTTCTCAAAATACTGCACTTAAGTGGATGAAATGGGAAAGTATTTTTTGTATATTCTGAATTTTTATGTGAGAAGCATGAAATTGCATAACTCTTTGAGTAGCTCGACGCTGTGAAGGCGGGAATAGTGTAAACTGGCTAGGTAATACTCCAGTATTCTCTGGAGAAACGCAATAAAAACTTTCTGTGACAAACCGAACACCACGAGGGTGAAATCTCGGACGGAAGCTATAACGCTATAACGTTTTATCACCAACCAACGCTTAATAATTTTACATTAGATGACACTTGCTACTAAAATAATAAAATACATTTCTTTAAAAAAGTCGTGTAAATACCTACCTCGAGTCTCTCTCAGACACCAAACAAAATTTATAATCACCGGTAACAGATACATATCTTACGTTGGTTTTTACCATAGGCCTCTACTTCCTGTAAATCTACGATGACTGTGCACAAGCGTGAGTAGGGTCCTCACGCGGAGTCACGTTGTGCACGGTCATCACGCATGGCTAAGTGCAAGAGGACCATAAAGGGGCTGCTCTGGTAGAGCCTATGCGGAACGTTCCTTACTCTCATGTCAGAGTACGGAGTATTGACTATGTTTGTACAGGTTTACCTCTTTTCTTTCCCCCGCGTGCCCTTAGTCTGCTCAACGTTTAGAATAACGCCATCCGCTGCACCCGGTTCTTAAGACGGACATCGTACAGTTTTATGCGTCCAGTGGTTCGGACTTCGAATCTGAGTAACTAAATGGAGCCCTCAAAGCCAATGTCTCAAATACAAAAATGGTAATAAGGGTGTTACGTCGTTATACAGTACCTACCAGGAAAAACATAATTGCTCATGATACATATCACGAAAACGTTTGATGTTATCACGGCTCTGGCATAATATGTCATAGAAAAATATTAGGTAGAAATATATATACACCTATATTTATCGTTGAACTCTTGATCTTTTTCCTTATCGTAACTCATCATATCAACGTCTCCTACTAAGAGTTAGCGTACAAGAGTAAATTTTGTCAGCCTGACTGTTACGACCCTTCTCTCCGGCCTTTGGAATTGGACTTTATGTAAAGTCACCAAGTTGCCACGTCGTAACCCAAAACGGAAAAAACGCACTTATGTGAACAGAAGTGCTCATAAGTGTTTACGAAAAAAGGCTATTATCACGGGCGTAGCCAGGTTTTAGTTTCAGGGGGGGTTCAAGAAAATAAAACTACTGAAAGTGCATGCAAACTTTATATTATATGAAAAATACGTAAAAAAAAGAAACAGAAGGTTTAATTGATTACATATGTACTTTTGTTTTTCTTTTTAAATATATCCACTACTTCATTCGCATCAATTTCTATCCCATAGTGAATATTCATGAGAGCCAAGACGTTCAGTCTTGTTTTTAAGTCTTCGTAGGCTTGAAAAAGTCCTTCCTGGCGTAGCAGTGTACCGTATGGTAGCCAATATTTGTAACAACGTGTTAATATTTGGATATAATTTTTGATCGCACCCAAAGCAGATTTTGGAGTAGGGGAGGTGATAGTCATAGCTGCTTAACACACTTCAAGATCTGCTTTGACGACAGATGTACTACTCTGACAAGAAAGTACCGGGAAAAGATCAATAATATGCAAAATATTTGTTATTCATCCAAATTTATTTTATCACCTTCAAAGTATGCTCCCTCAGTAACGATACACTTACGCCAACGAATAATCCAATCATCGAAACATTTTTTAAACGCTGTTTCCGGAATTCAGTTCAGTTCTCGCCGCAAATTCTCCTTTATGTCTTCTACCGATTGGAAACTGGTGCCACGAAGTGGAAATTTGAGTTTAGAAAAAAGAAAGAAGTCAGCTGGATGGTATTTGTTGAGTGTTTGGTCAAAAATTCGTTCTCAATGATGGCCTAGTGCGAAGGCGCATTATCGTGGTGCAAAATCCAAGAATTTTCTTTCGACAAATCTGGCCTTTTTCATCGAATTTGCTGTATTAAATGCCGCATAACGCTCAAATAATATTCTTTATTTACCGTTTGACCTTCCGGCAAGAATTCCGAGTGCACAACACCGCGATAGTCAAAGAAAACAATCAACATGTCTTTTACTTTTGATCGACTTTGGCGTGGTTTTTTCGATTTCGGTTCAGTTGGAAGGCGCCACTCCGAAGTTTATTGACTAGTTTGCATGTCAAACTCGTATACCCACGTCTTGTCACCAGTAACAATGCGTTTCATGAATGTTGGGTTGGAATTGACTCGTTCTAGCATATCCTCAGCGACCTTCATGCGATTAAGTTTTTGGAGAAAATTCAGGTCTTGGGGACTAGCCGAGCGGTAACATGTTTCATACCCAAATGATTATTTAAAATACGCATCGACTTGTGAGATACAAAAAATTCGGCGGCTATCTCTCTTAAAGTTAAATGATTATTTTCAGTCACTATTTCCTTCACTTTTGCGATGTTAACATCAGTTGCAGACGTTGATGGCCTACCAGAGCAAGGCAAATCTTCCATCACAACTCGACCGCTTTTGAACACTTTGTTCCACTCATAAGCACGTGTTTTTGATAAAGTTACGAATACGAAATTCCATTGGTGATGCAAAATTTCAGACACACTCTTTGTTCGATATTTTTGTCCATTGTGAAATTCGCAATATACACTCATCATCATATAAGCCGTACGACGCCCACTGCTGGACATAGGCCTCCCCTAAGGATCTCCACAACGATCGGTCCTGTGCTGCCCGCATCCAGCGTTTTCCCGCGACCTTAACCAGACGATCTGGTCCACCTCGTAGCGGGCCTACCCACTGAGCGACGTTCGGCACGCGGTCGCCATTCGAGAACCTTTCCGCCCCAACGGCCATCAGTTCTCCTTGCTGTGTCCTGCCCATTCACGCTTCAATACTCCACGACATCAATATACACTAGATGTGATATAACTAAAAACAGCACTGTATTTTATATTAATAACAGATGCAACTCAAACTTCGCGCCAAAATGGAAAACAGTTGTGCCAATCTAACAACAACAAAAAAACAAAAATTTGAATTCGGAACCATAAACAAATCATCCATTCCCGATACTTTTTTGACTCAATGAACTTCTTTCGGGTAGCACTGCCGAATACATAATAATTGCGTCTACAATTACAGAACTGACCGCAAAGTTTAAAGGTAATGCACCAGATAATGTCCCAGGCCCACGTCGGACGCCGGAGCAATCCCTGCGGCGTGTACCCGCGCAAGGTTTAGCGTACGCCCTAAATGACGTCGGGCGGCGGCGGGTGGTAGAGAGCGAATCCAAAATATACAATTACTGTAATTATAAGTAATAAAATAACTTATGCCGCTGGCCTCTCCTTATTTTGATATTGTTGATGTTGATATCTTAACATTTCGGGGGGGGGGGGGGGTTTGAACCCCCAAAACCCCCCCCTGGCTACGCCCGTGGCTATTATAGAATTAATTATTATTTAAAAAAATAAAAAATCCTTAACTTAATTAGGGAGAAAAAGAACAGTTCTTTTTTGGCAGCTTATTCTCGGTAAAAACAGACCTTGTCCCGCCATAATTATGACTTACGAAATCATTGCACAGTTATTGACTTTCAAGAAATGCATCGGAAATAGTCATATTAAATAATAAAAATTATATCTTTATCGTTGTTCCGATTTCAATACTTTTAATCCCAGTTTCCCTGCAAAAACGGGAAACATTAGTTTAATGCGGAGCCCAGCTGGTAACTATAATAATTTATTGAATACATAGAATGGTTCAAAGAAAGATCAATGATGATCTTACGTTAGTACCTACTCGTAATATTTCAATGTCTTAAACGGATGATTTGCAAATATTATTTTACTTCACTACTGAGCACAAATGTGTAAAGATTCACAACTTAATAGAATAGTTGCATCAGCTTCAGACTAGTTCTGCAAAATATTTAATCGTCATGTTATTGCGTGGATATATTTGAAAGTTAAAGTTTATCAAAGTTGACATAGGTTCTTAAACGGCACCGTTGGTGTTTTGCTAAAGTGGAGTGTTTATATTATTATTCATTATTATTATTACTAGATAAGTATCTACGTTATTATATATTATATTTCTTAGGGTTTTGTTATCAACAGTTATATACTTAACTGTGATTTGTTTTTCGGGGGTATTAAACGTAAGATAATGGTCGTCCAACTCAAAACTATGTTGACAAGATATCTATGTCAGTCACCCTGAAATATCAGAACTTGTTTGAAAATTTTGAAATAAATTAATTTCTGATTGAAAGATCAATCACTTCTTCCGTGACGACGACGATGTTTAAAAGTTAATTTATTTAATTAAGAAGTTATTTCAGGTGTTTATGCCTATTGCGCCCGAAACAAAGTAAACTTTCGGGATTTTCCTAGTACGTTTTCCATTGGATTTCACTGTCGATTGATAAATATTAAACAAACAATATTTCTTTGGTCATTAATTTTTTAACATATGCCTAGCATACGCTACTTGACCTATCTCGCGCACGATTAAAGAGAAGTTTGTCGATATCGACATTTATATCGTTGTCCTTAACATGTAGGTAAATAAACGGATGTTGCCTCTTGATATATGACTGTAAAGTACTTTATTATCAAACATAGCCACATCGGTATGGTACATTCAAATTATGTTGTGTGTTTTACTCTTTTATTTACTTTTCGGAAATGTAGATTACATCAATTTTGACGTTGACTGAAGACTTACATGTCGGCGGCCTAGCATGCACTACTGGAGATATCTCGCGCACGATTGAAGAGAAGTTTGTCGATAGCGACATACATACCCACTTATGTCTCATTTTCTCAAACATGTAGAAAACTATTTTTGCCTTTTGATATATGATTATAAACTATTTTATTATCTGACGTAGTCACACAGTTATCGTTTATTTAATTAGTATTGTGGATTTCACCCATTTATTTAGTTTTAAATAATGTGATAAAATCAACCGGAAAAAAACGAAATAACTAATATCACAGTAAATAATATTTATCATCTGTTCTAGAATTCGAAGTATTAAGGTACAAATTAAATATTTGTGCCAATATATCGTAAAAAACAAACCGGGGATGATGGGACCAATGTTTTTATACTAAACGTTAAAAAACAAACAAGTACATTTAGTCAGCGCATTATAGGTATTAAACCACTAAGATTTGTAAATATACCTATACTCATACATATAACTATACTTATAATTATAGGAATATATTTATTGTTATAGAAATATGTGCATACAAATATATTTATATATGTTTTAAAAAATATAAGTATATTTACGTGTCGTTCGCCCTTAATATACTTTGAGTACATAATTGTAATAAGACACCGCCATCGGCTTCTAAGCGCAACCATGTTAGAGACAAATGACTAAAACACGAGAAAACGGGTCGACAAAATTTTGTCGTGTTGCCTATGCTGGCCGGGATGGAAGCTAATACTTCGTAATTTTTTTTTAATAAAGGCGTTAGGTCTTCAATGAAAACTTTTATAGATATCACAAAAGCAGCAGTCACACTCTTGTTACTACGCAACAGATGTATTGTATGTTTATTCGACAGCGCATTAAGCTATTCACTTTGAAAATGAAATGATGTCTATTATAATAGCATAAAGTAGCTCCAAACTTCAAATACTGCAGGTATATTTTAAGTCCTACATTTAATGCCAATGTAGTGACGGCTTGGAATCTTTATATAAGGGGCCATTCATTTATTACGTAAGACTATTGTCGCTAGTTTTTGACCCCCTCTCCCCTATTATAAGAAAAAATAAGAATAGGCCGACCCCCTCCCCCCCTATTTAAGATTTATTACGTAAGAATCTAAAGGCAAAAATGAATACATGTTTGGTTTGTTTTAATGTTTATGTTTCAAAGAAACAATTTCTTGAAATGTTTATTTGGACTTACAAAGGTACTAATAATTTTTTTTTTGATAGAATAAACTTTGATTTTAATTATTCATCTTTACCTACATAAGATTTACAATTCAGGGGCTCAAAACCCACTCGGAAAGTGGATCTGACACTGGAACATCTCTAATAATAGGTGTTGCTTCTTGTTGGTTATTCAGGATTGTGACGTCGTCAACGTTCACCCATTCCACATCAGCTCCGACGCGGCACAAAACTGTGCCTCACCTTGAATGTATGGCTAAAGATTTTTCGTTTTCAATTTTTAAAATACGGTCATAAATTTTTTGGTTCATTATCCATTAGCATAAAAAATTAAACCATAAAATATGTTGGCATATGGTAATTCATACTAATGATATTTACGCATAATATTATTATTTATAACAAATTTAGCATAATTGTTTGAATCATAAATACAATCAGCATAATCATATTTAAGCATAAAATTCACAATCATTACTTTAAAAGCATATTGGTATCAAACCATAATGAATATAATCATAATCAACTAACGCAGAATAAGTAATTGCTAAAACTTTACCTTACCTAAACCTCCTTTGAAACTAGATAATATAGGAAATACTGGTTCAAACAACCATTAATAAAATAAAAGTTTATTATAAAATTCTATTATGCGACTTTACACTATGCCTAAAAACATTACGCAAATTATAATTATGCATAAATATATTAGATCTAATTATAATTATGTCACAGTACAAATATTGCTAAAAATCAATTATGACAAAGTAATATTATGCAAAAATAAATATGCCAAACTATTTTAGAAATAAATACATTATGTCAACGAAAGAGATCCCGTAGTTTTTACCTATACGCATCCGAGCGAACCTCGGCACTTGCGCGGTTGCCCGGGCTTTTTCAAAGTATAATTTTAACTTTGCACATTTTTGGGATCTTACGTAAGAACTATTGAGACTCCCTCCCACCCCCTTGTAAGAAAAAATAAGACATGGTTGACCCCCCTCCCCCCCTAAATCATTTTACGTAATAAATGAATGGCCCCTAATTCTGTTTTACAAGTAGACTACAATTTATGACACATAATATTCGTAATTCTGCTGATTTAATTTTAAGTATCTGGGGGATCCAATATGGGTGTTGCAAGCAAATACTCGCAACAACGGCGCAGCTGTTGGAGTTTAAGAGCGAGGCCACACGATGCGTTAACGGTGCGATACGGTGCCGGAGCAGTGCCGCTGCGTCATCCTACATACAAATCACTATACCATGACAAACGATGCGTTAGGACGCCGTACGGCATCGCACCGCAAGCGCGCTGGATTTGCGACCTGAGAGACGAAGCGAGGAGTGGTAATGCGCTGTGGCGCCGGAATGACAACGCGCCGCCGCAGCACCATTGTTTGTATCTCGAACGTGGAAAATGGTGTGCTACAATTATTTTATATAATTCTTTCTTACTATGAGTACCAATAACATTGATATTGATTACCTTATATCTTTAGTTCAAGAAAGACCTGCACTATGGGATAAATCACAATGATTTTAAAAATAACAAAAAACGAGTCGGTAGCATGTTATAAAATTTTATTTACTGATCATGACGATTTTGATGACTCGAAAGAATATAAGATTGCTAAGATTCTCCTTAAATTATTTATATGTAGTATTAGTAATTTAAATTAATTTTTTGTCAACTGCCACTGTAAAGCTCCTGTAGTAACTACTCATAAAATAATTTGCAAATTGATCTCTTACAAAATTACATGCAAATGCCTCTTCACTGTCACAGGGTTGCAATCGTGGAATAAAATTCTCATTTATTGCCATTTTATCTTGTTGCCTTATACCGTCTCGTTCTGTGACATAATTGTGTAAAACACAATATGCCTTAACAATGTCTATTGTAAAATAGTACGAAGTATTTAATGCCCTATGCATAATGCGCCATTTATTTTGCATGATACCAAAAGCGCATTCGACGTATCTTCGGGCCCTGCTAAGACGATAATTATGAACTTTTTGTTATACAATAAGATTTCGACCATCATATGGACGCATAATATGCTTGCTTAGTCCAAAGGTTTCATCAACGACAAATACATACGGGGTCGGTCTGTTGTTTCTAGTATCTTCATACAGTGGTTGAGGGTCTGGTAGAAGTAGTTCATTTTTAAATAGTAGCTCATTCAGTTTTGAATTGTGGAACACAGTCAAATCGTTTTCCTTTCCGTCTGCACCGATGTCGACGAAAACAATTTTATAGTTTGAGTCTACAACAGCCAGCAATACTATTGAAAAATATTTTTTATAATTGTAAAAGGGGGCCACTTTTATTAGGGTTAATCGTACGTATATGTTTACCGTCTATAGCTCCGATACAATGTGGAAAATTTGATTTAAGGTCAAAATCTGTTGCTATTTCCAATAGTTTTTCTTTTGTAATTTGAAGGATATTTTCCTTAAGTAAATATTTCCATATAGCACGACAAACGGTTGATATTATATTTGTAATCGTTGATCTTCCCCATCTAAATTTGTAATATAAATCATTAATTGAATTTCCACTTCCTAAATACCTGTTATATAAACATTTTATTATTTTAGGTAATGAAATTGTAAGAAAGTGGCGGAATGTTACGGACAATTTTTTCAATATGTCACAAAACTTAAAGAAAACCAAGCCTCCGGTTCAGCAGCAAAAAACTGACAAAATATTACTATTACAGTCAATTAATGTTTTTAATTAAATTGGCTCAAAATGAGACTGATTGTAGTTTATTTATTTATTTATTGGTTTATCAACAACTTATGCACAAAATATTCTGCTAAAATGCTTTGGTTCATATGTTGCTATTTATCTTAGTACACAGTTAATTATAGATAAACACCTCATTCAAGACAGTATGACAATATTATCCTATAAATAGACACCAAAAAATATGTACACTAAGTTGCCATGTACACTAAGTGCCTGTTTCACAATCTATGATGAAGCACTGGCTTCGGGTTTAATTCAAAAGTGAAAAAGAATTTACAGGTATATCAATATGAGTAAATTACTAACCGAACTTTGCGAAACCGGTCCTAAGTTTATTATACAATAATAGTAATAATAAGATTTTTAAATACAAATATACTTGTGTACTTTACATAGTTACCAATAAAACGCACTGACTAAACCCGACACTCACTTTCTATGGCATCGGACAAATTGGCCTTAAAAGATATGAGGGAGACAAAATTAATATCAGTGCAGTCACAATACTGATTATAAAGTTTGCCCATACGACAGATAGGAGAGTATGATCCCAACACACTACGTCGAACGGAGGGGAGAGAAGCTTCACGGGTTTCCGTGGGAGTCTATAAGGTAACCCGATGCTAATTCGTTCCAACAAGTCCGGACAATCAATTTCATTCCGTAGCAACTTAAAGAGGAAACATAAATCCGATATCCTTCTTCGTTTAGAGAGTTTAACAATATTAAAGTGTGTAAGTTGGGTGTCATAACTTATCCGCTTACTAAAAAGACCTGTACAGTAATATAGGTGTCGAAGAAGTCGCTTTTGTACCCGTTCAATTCTTAGTGAATGAATTGCATAATGTGGTCTCCAAACAACGCTGCCATACTCCAAGATACTTCTCCCAAGGCTGTTGTAAAGCAGTATTTTAGTCTTAACGTCCCGAAACTCTTTGGTGTTCCTTATAGTAAAACCAAGCATTCTCGAAGCTTTGCTTATCACTTGTTCCATATGCGGTACAAATGTAAGCTTCTTATCAAGTAAGACTCCTAAGTCCCTAACTGTATCAACTTCCTTCACAGTGGTACCCGCTATTACATAAGAAGAAACGATGGAGTTTCGTTTGCGTGTAAACTTTATGTGCAAACATTTCTCAATATTTAAATCTAATCCATTCTTGATGCACCAGTTGTCTTAAGTCTGAAATTAAGTGGTTGCGCTAATATTAAATTCTAATGTGCCGCGTGATTTTTTGTACGTTAATGTAATTTTTATTAGTTTGGTCGACACTCTTAGCCTCACCTTTTTTATTCTTTTCCCTTTCACACATATCTTGTCTCGCATATGGAAGAGTGAGACGACCGCGCCATCTAGCGGTGGCAAATCATATCATCGAGCAATGGCGTGCACCGAGTTCCGCAATTATAAATTGAACTAGTGGCCTATACGCAAACCCCTACAACAAACTATAGTTTTACGTGACAGTGCGTTCGTATGCGTAATAATAAGGAACAGCAGAATCCAGGAACGACCCCGTCAGCCTCCAGCGTCTTACACAACGTGGCGGTCAAGGTACCGTGCCCCCATCATCTTCCTTACATATTTGCTGTCGACATTAATACCGCAATACAGTTTACTAATTTTTAACCGTTAAGCATAAAGGCTTTTCATCGAAACTGAATAGACACGTACCTATTTCGTTGTTTCTCAAAATACTGCACTTAAGTGGATGAAATGGGAAAGTATTTTTTGTATATTCTGAATTTTTATGTGAGAAGCATGAAATTGCATAACTCTTTGAGTAGCTCGACGCTGTGAAGGCGGGAATAGTGTAAACTGGCTAGGTAATACTCCAGTATTCTCTGGAGAAACGCAATAAAAACTTTCTGTGACAAACCGAACACCACGAGGGTGAAATCTCGGACGGAAGCTATAACGCTATAACGTTTTATCACCAACCAACGCTTAATAATTTTACATTAGATGACACTTGCTACTAAAATAATAAAATACATTTCTTTAAAAAAGTCGTGTAAATACCTACCTCGAGTCTCTCTCAGACACCAAACAAAATTTATAATCACCGGTAACAGATACATATCTTACGTTGGTTTTTACCATAGGCCTCTACTTCCTGTAAATCTACGATGACTGTGCACAACCGTGAGTAGGGTCCTCACGCGGAGTCACGTTGTGCACGGTCATCACGCATGGCTAAGTGCAAGAGGACCATAAAGGGGCTGCTCTGGTAGAGCCTATGCGGAACGTTCCTTACTCTCATGTCAGAGTACGGAGTATTGACTATGTTTGTACAGGTTTACCTCTTTTCTTTCCCCCGCGTGCCCTTAGTCTGCTCAACGTTTAGAATAACGCCATCCGCTGCACCCGGTTCTTAAGACGGACATCGTACAGTTTTATGCGTCCAGTGGTTCGGACTTCGAATCTGAGTAACTAAATGGAGCCTTCAAAGCCAATGTCTCAAATACAAAAATGGTAATAAGGGTGTTACGTCGTTATACAGTACCTACCAGGAAAAACATAATTGCTCATGATACATATCACGAAAACGTTTGATGTTATCACGGCTCTGGCATAATATGTCATAGAAAAATATTAGGTAGAAATATATATACACCTATATTTATCGTTGAACTCTTGATCTTTTTCCTTATCGTAACTCATCATATCAACGTCTCCTACTAAGAGTTAGCGTACAAGAGTAAATTTTGTCAGCCTGACTGTTACGACCCTTCTCTCCGGCCTTTGGAATTGGACTTTATGTAAAGTCACCAAGTTGCCACGTCGTAACCCAAAACGGAAAAAACGCACTTATGTGAACAGAAGTGCTCATAAGTGTTTACGAAAAAAGGCTATTATCACGGGCGTAGCCAGGTTTTAGTTTCAGGGGGGGTTCAAGAAAATAAAACTACTGAAAGTGCATGCAAACTTTATATTATATGAAAAATACGTAAAAAAAAAAACAGAAGGTTTAATTGATTACATATGTACTTTTGTTTTTCTTTTTAAATATATCCACTACTTCATTCGCATCAATTTCTATCCCATAGTGAATATTCATGAGAGCCAAGACGTTCAGTCTTGTTTTTAAGTCTTCGTAGGCTTGAAAAAGTCCTTCCTGGCGTAGCAGTGTACCGTATGGTAGCCAATATTTGTAACAACGTGTTAATATTTGGATATAATTTTTGATCGCACCCAAAGCAGATTTTGGAGTAGGGGAGGTGATAGTCATAGCTGCTTAACACACTTCAAGATCTGCTTTGACGACAGATGTACTACTCTGACAAGAAAGTACCGGGAAAAGATCAATAATATGCAAAATATTTGTTATTCATCCAAATTTATTTTATCACCTTCAAAGTATGCTCCCTCAGTAACGATACACTTACGCCAACGAATAATCCAATCATCAAAACATTTTTTAAACGCTGTTTCCGGAATTCAGTTCAGTTCTCGCCGCAAATTCTCCTTTATGTCTTCTACCGATTGGAAACTGGTGCCACGAAGTGGAAATTTGAGTTTAGAAAAAAGAAAGAAGTCAGCTGGATGGTATTTGTTGAGTGTTTGGTCAAAAATTCGTTCTCAATGATGGCCTAGTGCGAAGGCGCATTATCGTGGTGCAAAATCCAAGAATTTTCTTTCGACAAATCTGGCCTTTTTCATCGAATTTGCTGTATTAAATGCCGCATAACGCTCAAATAATATTCTTTATTTACCGTTTGACCTTCCGGCAAGAATTCCGAGTGCACAACACCGCGATAGTCAAAGAAAACAATCAACATGTCTTTTACTTTTGATCGACTTTGGCGTGGTTTTTTCGATTTCGGTTCAGTTGGAAGGCGCCACTCCGAAGTTTATTAACTAGTTTGCATGTCAAACTCGTATACCCACGTCTTGTCACCAGTAACAATGCGTTTCATGAATGTTGGGTTGGAATTGACTCGTTCTAGCATATCCTCAGCGACCTTCATGCGATTAAGTTTTTGGAGAAAATTCAGGTCTTGGGGACTAGCCGAGCGGTAACATGTTTCATACCCAAATGATTATTTAAAATACGCATCGACTTGTGAGATACAAAAAATTCGGCGGCTATCTCTCTTAAAGTTAAATGATTATTTTCAGTCACTATTTCCTTCACTTTTGCGATGTTAACATCAGTTGCAGACGTTGATGGCCTACCAGAGCAAGGCAAATCTTCCATCACAACTCGACCGCTTTTGAACACTTTGTTCCACTCATAAGCACGTGTTTTTGATAAAGTTACGAATACGAAATTCCATTGGTGATGCAAAATTTCAGACACACTCTTTGTTCGATATTTTTGTCCATTATGAAATTCGCAATATACACTCATCATCATATAAGCCGTACGACGCCCACTGCTGGACATAGGCCTCCCCTAAGGATCTCCACAACGATCGGTCCTGTGCTGCCCGCATCCAGCGTTTTCCCGCGACCTTAACCAGACGATCTGGTCCACCTCGTAGCGGGCCTACCCACTGAGCGACGTTCGGCACGCGGTCGCCATTCGAGAACCTTTCCGCCCCAACGGCCATCAGTTCTCCTTGCTGTGTCCTGCCCATTCACGCTTCAATACTCCACGACATCAATATACACTAGATGTGATATAACTAAAAACAGCACTGTATTTTATATTAATAACAGATGCAACTCAAACTTCGCGCCAAAATGGAAAACAGTTGTGCCAATCTAACAACAACAAAAAAACAAAAATTTGAATTCGGAACCATAAACAAATCATCCATTCCCGATACTTTTTTGACTCAATGAACTTCTTTCGGGTAGCACTGCCGAATACATAATAATTGCGTCTACAATTACAGAACTGACCGCAAAGTTTAAAGGTAATGCACCAGATAATGTCCCAGGCCCACGTCGGACGCCGGAGCAATCCCTGCGGCGTGTACCCGCGCAAGGTTTAGCGTACGCCCTAAATGACGTCGGGCGGCGGCGGGTGGTAGAGAGCGAATCCAAAATATACAATTACTGTAATTATAAGTAATAAAATAACTTATGCCGCTGGCCTCTCCTTATTTTGATATTGTTGATGTTGATATCTTAACATTTCGGGGGGGGGGGGGGGGTTGAACCCCCAAAACCCCCCCCTGGCTACGCCCGTGGCTATTATAGAATTAATTATTATTTAAAAAAATAAAAAATCCTTAACTTAATTAGGGAGAAAAAGAACAGTTCTTTTTTGGCAGCTTATTCTCGGTAAAAACAGACCTTGTCCCGCCATAATTATGACTTACGAAATCATTGCACAGTTATTGACTTTCAAGAAATGCATCGGAAATAGTCATATTAAATAATAAAAATTATATCTTTATCGTTGTTCCGATTTCAATACTTTTAATCCCAGTTTCCCTGCAAAAACGGGAAACATTAGTTTAACGCGGAGCCCAGCTGGTAACTATAATAATTTATTGAATACATAGAATGGTTCAAAGAAAGATCAATGATGATCTTACGTTAGTACCTACTCGTAATATTTCAATGTCTTAAACGGATGATTTGCAAATATTATTTTACTTCACTACTGAGCACAAATGTGTAAAGATTCACAACTTAATAGAATAGTTGCATCAGCTTCAGACTAGTTCTGCAAAATATTTAATCGTCATGTTATTGCGTGGATATATTTGAAAGTTAAAGTTTATCAAAGTTGACATAGGTTCTTAAACGGCACCGTTGGTGTTTTGCTAAAGTGGAGTGTTTATATTATTATTCATTATTATTATTACTAGATAAGTATCTACGTTATTATATATTATATTTCTTAGGGTTTTGTTATCAACAGTTATATACTTAACTGTGATTTGTTTTTCGGGGGTATTAAACGTAAGATAATGGTCGTCCAACTCAAAACTATGTTGACAAGATATCTATGTCAGTCACCCTGAAATATCAGAACTTGTTTGAAAATTTTGAAATAAATTAATTTCTGATTGAAAGATCAATCACTTCTTCCGTGACGACGACGATGTTTAAAAGTTAATTTATTTAATTAAGAAGTTATTTCAGGTGTTTATGCCTATTGCGCCCGAAACAAAGTAAACTTTCGGGATTTTCCTAGTACGTTTTCCATTGGATTTCACTGTCGATTGATAAATATTAAACAAACAATATTTCTTTGGTCATTAATTTTTTAACATATGCCTAGCATACGCTACTTGACCTATCTCGCGCACGATTAAAGAGAAGTTTGTCGATATCGACATTTATATCGTTGTCCTTAACATGTAGGTAAATAAACGGATGTTGCCTCTTGATATATGACTGTAAAGTACTTTATTATCAAACATAGCCACATCGGTATGGTACATTCAAATTATGTTGTGTGTTTTACTCTTTTATTTACTTTTCGGAAATGTAGATTACATCAATTTTGACGTTGACTGAAGACTTACATGTCGGCGGCCTAGCATGCACTACTGGAGATATCTCGCGCACGATTGAAGAGAAGTTTGTCGATAGCGACATACATACCCACTTATGTCTCATTTTCTCAAACATGTAGAAAACTATTTTTGCCTTTTGATATATGATTATAAACTATTTTATTATCTGACGTAGTCACACAGTTATCGTTTATTTAATTAGTATTGTGGATTTCACCCATTTATTTAGTTTTAAATAATGTGATAAAATCAACCGGAAAAAAACGAAATAACTAATATCACAGTAAATAATATTTATCATCTGTTCTAGAATTCGAAGTATTAAGGTACAAATTAAATATTTGTGCCAATATATCGTAAAAAACAAACCGGGGATGATGGGACCAATGTTTTTATACTAAACGTTAAAAAACAAACAAGTACATTTAGTCAGCGCATTATAGGTATTAAACCACTAAGATTTGTAAATATACCTATACTCATACATATAACTATACTTATAATTATAGGAATATATTTATTGTTATAGAAATATGTGCATACAAATATATTTATATATGTTTTAAAAAATATAAGTATATTTACGTGTCGTTCGCCCTTAATATACTTTGAGTACATAATTGTAATAAGACACCGCCATCGGCTTCTAAGCGCAACCATGTTAGAGACAAATGACTAAAACACGAGAAAACGGGTCGACAAAATTTTGTCGTGTTGCCTATGCTGGCCGGGATGGAAGCTAATACTTCGTAATTTTTTTTTAATAAAGGCGTTAGGTCTTCAATGAAAACTTTTATAGATATCACAAAAGCAGCAGTCACACTCTTGTTACTACGCAACAGATGTATTGTATGTTTATTCGACAGCGCATTAAGCTATTCACTTTGAAAATGAAATGATGTCTATTATAATAGCATAAAGTAGCTCCAAACTTCAAATACTGCAGGTATATTTTAAGTCCTACATTTAATGCCAATGTAGTGACGGCTTGGAATCTTTATATAAGGGGCCATTCATTTATTACGTAAGACTATTGTCGCTAGTTTTTGACCCCCTCTCCCCTATTATAAGAAAAAATAAGAATAGGCCGACCCCCTATTTAAGATTTATTACGTAAGAATCTAAAGGCAAAAATGAATACATGTTTGGTTTGTTTTAATGTTTATGTTTCAAAGAAACAATTTCTTGAAATGTTTATTTGGACTTACAAAGGTACTTATAATTTTTTTTTTGATAGAATAAACTTTGATTTTAATTATTCATCTTTACCTACATAAGATTTACAATTCAGGGGCTCAAAACCCACTCGGAAAGTGGATCTGACACTGGAACATCTCTAATAATAGGTGTTGCTTCTTGTTGGTTATTCAGGATTGTGACGTCGTCAACGTTCACCCATTCCACATCAGCTCCGACGCGGCACAAAACTGTGCCTCACCTTGAATGTATGGCTAAAGATTTTTCGTTTTCAATTTTTAAAATACGGTCATAAATTTTTTGGTTCATTATCCATTAGCATAAAAAATTAAACCATAAAATATGTTGGCATATGGTAATTCATACTAATGATATTTACGCATAATATTATTATTTATAACAAATTTAGCATAATTGTTTGAATCATAAATACAATCAGCATAATCATATTTAAGCATAAAATTCACAATCATTACTTTAAAAGCATATTGGTATCAAACCATAATGAATATAATCATAATCAACTAACGCAGAATAAGTAATTGCTAAAACTTTACCTTACCTAAACCTCCTTTGAAACTAGATAATATAGGAAATACTGGTTCAAACAACCATTAATAAAATAAAAGTTTATTATAAAATTCTATTATGCGACTTTACACTATGCCTAAAAACATTACGCAAATTATAATTATGCATAAATATATTAGATCTAATTATAATTATGTCACAGTACAAATATTGCTAAAAATCAATTATGACAAAGTAATATTATGCAAAAATAAATATGCCAAACTATTTTAGAAATAAATACATTATGTCAACGAAAGAGATCCCGTAGTTTTTACCTATACGCATCCGAGCGAACCTCGGCACTTGCGCGGTTGCCCGGGCTTTTTCAAAGTATAATTTTAACTTTGCGCATTTTTGGGATCTTACGTAAGAACTATTGAGACTCCCTCCCACCCCCTTGTAAGAAAAAATAAGACATGGTTGACCCCCCTCCCCCCCTAAATCATTTTACGTAATA
Organism: Calamotropha paludella; assembly: GCA_927399485.1. Taxonomy (NCBI): domain Eukaryota; kingdom Metazoa; phylum Arthropoda; class Insecta; order Lepidoptera; family Crambidae; genus Calamotropha; species Calamotropha paludella. The sequence continues at coordinate 13,720,543 of OV656809.1, forward strand.
AATGAATGGCCCCTAATTCTGTTTTACAAGTAGACTACAATTTATGACACATAATATTCGTAATTCTGCTGATTTAATTTTAAGTATCTGGGGGATCCAATATGGGTGTTGCAAGCAAATACTCGCAACAACGGCGCAGCTGTTGGAGTTTAAGAGCGAGGCCACACGATGCGTTAACGGTGCGATACGGTGCCGGAGCAGTGCCGCTGCGTCATCCTACATACAAATCACTATACCATGACAAACGATGCGTTAGGACGCCGTACGGCATCGCACCGCAAGCGCGCTGGATTTGCGACCTGAGAGACGAAGCGAGGAGTGGTAATGCGCTGTGGCGCCGGAATGACAACGCGCCGCCGCAGCACCATTGTTTGTATCTCGAACGTGGAAAATGGTGTGCTACAATTATTTTATATAATTCTTTCTTACTATGAGTACCAATAACATTGATATTGATTACCTTATATCTTTAGTTCAAGAAAGACCTGCACTATGGGATAAATCACAATGATTTTAAAAATAACAAAAAACGAGTCGGTAGCATGTTATAAAATTTTATTTACTGATCATGACGATTTTGATGACTCGAAAGAATATAAGATTGCTAAGATTCTCCTTAAATTATTTATATGTAGTATTAGTAATTTAAATTAATTTTTTGTCAACTGCCACTGTAAAGCTCCTGTAGTAACTACTCATAAAATAATTTGCAAATTGATCTCTTACAAAATTACATGCAAATGCCTCTTCACTGTCACAGGGTTGCAATCGTGGAATAAAATTCTCATTTATTGCCATTTTATCTTGTTGCCTTATACCGTCTCGTTCTGTGACATAATTGTGTAAAACACAATATGCCTTAACAATGTCTATTGTAAAATAGTACGAAGTATTTAATGCCCTATGCAAAATGCGCCATTTATTTTGCATGATACCAAAAGCGCATTCGACGTATCTTCGGGCCCTGCTAAGACGATAATTATGAACTTTTTGTTATACAATAAGATTTCGACCATCATATGGACGCATAATATGCTTGCTTAGTCCAAAGGTTTCATCAACGACAAATACATACGGGGTCGGTCTGTTGTTTCTAGTATCTTCATACAGTGGTTGAGGGTCTGGTAGAAGTAGTTCATTTTTAAATAGTAGCTCATTCAGTTTTGAATTGTGGAACACAGTCAAATCGTTTTCCTTTCCGTCTGCACCGATGTCGACGAAAACAATTTTATAGTTTGAGTCTACAACAGCCAGCAATACTAATGAAAAATATTTTTTATAATTATAAAAAGGGAGCCACTTTTATTAGGGTTAATCGTACGTATATGTTTACCGTCTATAGCTCCGATACAATGTGGAAAATTTGATTTAAGGTCAAAATCTGTTGCTATTTCCAATAGTTTTTCTTTTGTAATTTGAAGGATATTTTCCTTAAGTAAATATTTCCATATAGCACGACAAACGGTTGATATTATATTTGTAATCGTTGATCTTCCCCATCTAAATTTGTAATATAAATCATTAATTGAATTTCCACTTCCTAAATACCTGTTATATAAACATTTTATTATTTTAGGTAATGAAATTGTAAGAAAGTGGCGGAATGTTACGGACAATTTTTTCAATATGTCACAAAACTTAAAGAAAACCAAGCCTCCGGTTCAGCAGCAAAAAACTGACAAAATATTACTATTACAGTCAATTAATGTTTTTAATTAAATTGGCTCAAAATGAGACTGATTGTAGTTTATTTATTTATTTATTGGTTTATCAACAACTTATGCACAAAATATTCTGCTAAAATGCTTTGGTTCATATGTTGCTATTTATCTTAGTACACAGTTAATTATAGATAAACACCTCATGCAAGACAGTATGACAATATTATCCTATAAATAGACACCAAAAAATATGTACACTAAGTTGCCATGTACACTAAGTGCCTGTTTCACAATCTATGATGAAGCACTGGCTTCGGGTTTAATTCAAAAGTGAAAAAGAATTTACAGGTATATCAATATGAGTAAATTACTAACCGAACTTTGCGAAACCGGTCCTAAGTTTATTATACAATAATAGTAATAATAAGATTTTTAAATACAAATATACTTGTGTACTTTACATAGTTACCAATAAAACGCACTGACTAAACCCGACACTCACTTTCTATGGCATCGGACAAATTGGCCTTAAAAGATATGAGGGAGACAAAATTAATATCAGTGCAGTCACAATACTGATTATAAAGTTTGCCCATACGACAGATAGGAGAGTATGATCCCAACACACTACGTCGAACGGAGGGGAGAGAAGCTTCACGGGTTTCCGTGGGAGTCTATAAGGTAACCCGATGCTAATTCGTTCCAACAAGTCCGGACAATCAATTTCATTCCGTAGCAACTTAAAGAGGAAACATAAATCCGATATCCTTCTTCGTTTAGAGAGTTTAACAATATTAAAGTGTGTAAGTTGGGTGTCATAACTTATCCGCTTACTAAAAAGACCTGTACAGTAATATAGGTGTCGAAGAAGTCGCTTTTGTACCCGTTCAATTCTTAGTGAATGAATTGCATAATGTGGTCTCCAAACAACGCTGCCATACTCCAAGATACTTCTCCCAAGGCTGTTGTAAAGCAGTATTTTAGTCTTAACGTCCCGAAACTCTTTGGTGTTCCTTATAGTAAAACCAAGCATTCTCGAAGCTTTGCTTATCACTTGTTCCATATGCGGTACAAATGTAAGCTTCTTATCAAGTAAGACTCCTAAGTCCCTAACTGTATCAACTTCCTTCACAGTGGTACCCGCTATTACATAAGAAGAAACGATGGAGTTTCGTTTGCGTGTAAACTTTATGTGCAAACATTTCTCAATATTTAAATCTAATCCATTCTTGATGCACCAGTTGTCTTAAGTCTGAAATTAAGTGGTTGCGCTAATATTAAATTCTAATGTGCCGCGTGATTTTTTGTACGTTAATGTAATTTTTATTAGTTTGGTCGACACTCTTAGCCTCACCTTTTTTATTCTTTTCCCTTTCACACATATCTTGTCTCGCATATGGAAGAGTGAGACGACCGCGCCATCTAGCGGTGGCAAATCATATCATCGAGCAATGGCGTGCACCGAGTTCCGCAATTATAAATTGAACTAGTGGCCTATACGCAAACCCCTACAACAAACTATAGTTTTACGTGACAGTGCGTTCGTATGCGTAATAATAAGGAACAGCAGAATCCAGGAACGACCCCGTCAGCCTCCAGCGTCTTACACAACGTGGCGGTCAAGGTACCGTGCCCCCATCATCTTCTTTACATATTTGCTGTCGACATTAATACCGCAATACAGTTTACTAATTTTTAATCACCCGCACAACCGTTAAGCATAAAAGCTTTTCATCGAAACTGAATAGACACGTACCTATTTCGTTGTTTCTCAAAATACTGCACTTAAGTGGATGAAACGGGAAAGTATTTTTTGTATATTCTGAATTTTTATGTGAGAAGCATGAAATTGCATAACTCTTTGAGTAGCTCGACGCTGTGAAGGCGGGAATAGTGTAAACTGGCTAGGTAATACTCCAGTATTCTCTGGAGAAACGCAATAAAAACTTTCTGTGACAAACCGAACACCACGAGGGTGAAATCTCGGACGGAAGCTATAACGCTATAACGTTTTATCACCAACCAACGCTTAATAATTTTACATTAGATGACACTTGCTACTAAAATAATAAAATACATTTCTTTAAAAAAGTCGTGTAAATACCTACCTCGAGTCTCTCTCAGACACCAAACAAAATTTATAATCACCGGTAACAGATACATATCTTACGTTGGTTTTTACCATAGGCCTCTACTTCCTGTAAATCTACGATGACTGTGCACAAGCGTGAGTAGGGTCCTCACGCGGAGTCACGTTGTGCACGGTCATCACGCATGGCTAAGTGCAAGAGGACCATAAAGGGGCTGCTCTGGTAGAGCCTATGCGGAACGTTCCTTACTCTCATGTCAGATTACGGAGTATTGACTATGTTTGTACAGGTTTACCTCTTTTCTTTCCCCCGCGTGCCCTTAGTCTGCTCAACGTTTAGAATAACGCCATCCGCTGCACCCGGTTCTTAAGACGGACATCGTACAGTTTTATGCGTCCAGTGGTTCGGACTTCGAATCTGAGTAACTAAATGGAGCCCTCAAAGCCAATGTCTCAAATACAAAAATGGTAATAAGGGTGTTACGTCGTTATACAGTACCTACCAGGAAAAACATAATTGCTCATGATACATATCACGAAAACGTTTGATGTTATCACGGCTCTGGCATAATATGTCATAGAAAAATATTAGGTAGAAATATATATACACCTATATTTATCGTTGAACTCTTGATCTTTTTCCTTATCGTAACTCATCATATCAACGTCTCCTACTAAGAGTTAGCGTACAAGAGTAAATTTTGTCAGCCTGACTGTTACGACCCTTCTCTCCGGCCTTTGGAATTGGACTTTATGTAAAGTCACCAAGTTGCCACGTCGTAACCCAAAACGGAAAAAACGCACTTATGTGAACAGAAGTGCTCATAAGTGTTTACGAAAAAAGGCTATTATCACGGGCGTAGCCAGGTTTTAGTTTCAGGGGGGGTTCAAGAAAATAAAACTACTGAAAGTGCATGCAAACTTTATATTATATGAAAAATACGTAAAAAAAAGAAACAGAAGGTTTAATTGATTACATATGTACTTTTGTTTTTCTTTTTAAATATATCCACTACTTCATTCGCATCAATTTCTATCCCATAGTGAATATTCATGAGAGCCAAGACGTTCAGTCTTGTTTTTAAGTCTTCGTAGGCTTGAAAAAGTCCTTCCTGGCGTAGCAGTGTACCGTATGGTAGCCAATATTTGTAACAACGTGTTAATATTTGGATATAATTTTTGATCGCACCCAAAGCAGATTTTGGAGTAGGGGAGGTGATAGTCATAGCTGCTTAACACACTTCAAGATCTGCTTTGACGACAGATGTACTACTCTGACAAGAAAGTACCGGGAAAAGATCAATAATATGCAAAATATTTGTTATTCATCCAAATTTATTTTATCACCTTCAAAGTATGCTCCCTCAGTAACGATACACTTACGCCAACGAATAATCCAATCATCGAAACATTTTTTAAACGCTGTTTCCGGAATTCAGTTCAGTTCTCGCCGCAAATTCTCCTTTATGTCTTCTACCGATTGGAAACTGGTGCCACGAAGTGGAAATTTGAGTTTAGAAAAAAGAAAGAAGTCAGCTGGATGGTATTTGTTGAGTGTTTGGTCAAAAATTCGTTCTCAATGATGGCCTAGTGCGAAGGCGCATTATCGTGGTGCAAAATCCAAGAATTTTCTTTCGACAAATCTGGCCTTTTTCATCGAATTTGCTGTATTAAATGCCGCATAACGCTCAAATAATATTCTTTATTTACCGTTTGACCTTCCGGCAAGAATTCCGAGTGCACAACACCGCGATAGTCAAAGAAAACAATCAACATGTCTTTTACTTTTGATCGACTTTGGCGTGGTTTTTTCGATTTCGGTTCAGTTGGAAGGCGCCACTCCGAAGTTTATTGACTAGTTTGCATGTCAAACTCGTATACCCACGTCTTGTCACCAGTAACAATGCGTTTCATGAATGTTGGGTTGGAATTGACTCGTTCTAGCATATCCTCAGCGACCTTCATGCGATTAAGTTTTTGGAGAAAATTCAGGTCTTGGGGACTAGCCGAGCGGTAACATGTTTCATACCCAAATGATTATTTAAAATACGCATCGACTTGTGAGATACAAAAAATTCGGCGGCTATCTCTCTTAAAGTTAAATGATTATTTTCAGTCACTATTTCCTTCACTTTTGCGATGTTAACATCAGTTGCAGACGTTGATGGCCTACCAGAGCAAGGCAAATCTTCCATCACAACTCGACCGCTTTTGAACACTTTGTTCCACTCATAAGCACGTGTTTTTGATAAAGTTACGAATACGAAATTCCATTGGTGATGCAAAATTTCAGACACACTCTTTGTTCGATATTTTTGTCCATTGTGAAATTCGCAATATACACTCATCATCATATAAGCCGTACGACGCCCACTGCTGGACATAGGCCTCCCCTAAGGATCTCCACAACGATCGGTCCTGTGCTGCCCGCATCCAGCGTTTTCCCGCGACCTTAACCAGACGATCTGGTCCACCTCGTAGCGGGCCTACCCACTGAGCGACGTTCGGCACGCGGTCGCCATTCGAGAACCTTTCCGCCCCAACGGCCATCAGTTCTCCTTGCTGTGTCCTGCCCATTCACGCTTCAATACTCCACGACATCAATATACACTAGATGTGATATAACTAAAAACAGCACTGTATTTTATATTAATAACAGATGCAACTCAAACTTCGCGCCAAAATGGAAAACAGTTGTGCCAATCTAACAACAACAAAAAAACAAAAATTTGAATTCGGAACCATAAACAAATCATCCATTCCCGATACTTTTTTGACTCAATGAACTTCTTTCGGGTAGCACTGCCGAATACATAATAATTGCGTCTACAATTACAGAACTGACCGCAAAGTTTAAAGGTAATGCACCAGATAATGTCCCAGGCCCACGTCGGACGCCGGAGCAATCCCTGCGGCGTGTACCCGCGCAAGGTTTAGCGTACGCCCTAAATGACGTCGGGCGGCGGCGGGTGGTAGAGAGCGAATCCAAAATATACAATTACTGTAATTATAAGTAATAAAATAACTTATGCCGCTGGCCTCTCCTTATTTTGATATTGTTGATGTTGATATCTTAACATTTCGGGGGGGGGGGGGGGTTTGAACCCCCAAAACCCCCCCCTGGCTACGCCCGTGGCTATTATAGAATTAATTATTATTTAAAAAAATAAAAAATCCTTAACTTAATTAGGGAGAAAAAGAACAGTTCTTTTTTGGCAGCTTATTCTCGGTAAAAACAGACCTTGTCCCGCCATAATTATGACTTACGAAATCATTGCACAGTTATTGACTTTCAAGAAATGCATCGGAAATAGTCATATTAAATAATAAAAATTATATCTTTATCGTTGTTCCGATTTCAATACTTTTAATCCCAGTTTCCCTGCAAAAACGGGAAACATTAGTTTAATGCGGAGCCCAGCTGGTAACTATAATAATTTATTGAATACATAGAATGGTTCAAAGAAAGATCAATGATGATCTTACGTTAGTACCTACTCGTAATATTTCAATGTCTTAAACGGATGATTTGCAAATATTATTTTACTTCACTACTGAGCACAAATGTGTAAAGATTCACAACTTAATAGAATAGTTGCATCAGCTTCAGACTAGTTCTGCAAAATATTTAATCGTCATGTTATTGCGTGGATATATTTGAAAGTTAAAGTTTATCAAAGTTGACATAGGTTCTTAAACGGCACCGTTGGTGTTTTGCTAAAGTGGAGTGTTTATATTATTATTCATTATTATTATTACTAGATAAGTATCTACGTTATTATATATTATATTTCTTAGGGTTTTGTTATCAACAGTTATATACTTAACTGTGATTTGTTTTTCGGGGGTATTAAACGTAAGATAATGGTCGTCCAACTCAAAACTATGTTGACAAGATATCTATGTCAGTCACCCTGAAATATCAGAACTTGTTTGAAAATTTTGAAATAAATTAATTTCTGATTGAAAGATCAATCACTTCTTCCGTGACGACGACGATGTTTAAAAGTTAATTTATTTAATTAAGAAGTTATTTCAGGTGTTTATGCCTATTGCGCCCGAAACAAAGTAAACTTTCGGGATTTTCCTAGTACGTTTTCCATTGGATTTCACTGTCGATTGATAAATATTAAACAAACAATATTTCTTTGGTCATTAATTTTTTAACATATGCCTAGCATACGCTACTTGACCTATCTCGCGCACGATTAAAGAGAAGTTTGTCGATATCGACATTTATATCGTTGTCCTTAACATGTAGGTAAATAAACGGATGTTGCCTCTTGATATATGACTGTAAAGTACTTTATTATCAAACATAGCCACATCGGTATGGTACATTCAAATTATGTTGTGTGTTTTACTCTTTTATTTACTTTTCGGAAATGTAGATTACATCAATTTTGACGTTGACTGAAGACTTACATGTCGGCGGCCTAGCATGCACTACTGGAGATATCTCGCGCACGATTGAAGAGAAGTTTGTCGATAGCGACATACATACCCACTTATGTCTCATTTTCTCAAACATGTAGAAAACTATTTTTGCCTTTTGATATATGATTATAAACTATTTTATTATCTGACGTAGTCACACAGTTATCGTTTATTTAATTAGTATTGTGGATTTCACCCATTTATTTAGTTTTAAATAATGTGATAAAATCAACCGGAAAAAAACGAAATAACTAATATCACAGTAAATAATATTTATCATCTGTTCTAGAATTCGAAGTATTAAGGTACAAATTAAATATTTGTGCCAATATATCGTAAAAAACAAACCGGGGATGATGGGACCAATGTTTTTATACTAAACGTTAAAAAACAAACAAGTACATTTAGTCAGCGCATTATAGGTATTAAACCACTAAGATTTGTAAATATACCTATACTCATACATATAACTATACTTATAATTATAGGAATATATTTATTGTTATAGAAATATGTGCATACAAATATATTTATATATGTTTTAAAAAATATAAGTATATTTACGTGTCGTTCGCCCTTAATATACTTTGAGTACATAATTGTAATAAGACACCGCCATCGGCTTCTAAGCGCAACCATGTTAGAGACAAATGACTAAAACACGAGAAAACGGGTCGACAAAATTTTGTCGTGTTGCCTATGCTGGCCGGGATGGAAGCTAATACTTCGTAATTTTTTTTTAATAAAGGCGTTAGGTCTTCAATGAAAACTTTTATAGATATCACAAAAGCAGCAGTCACACTCTTGTTACTACGCAACAGATGTATTGTATGTTTATTCGACAGCGCATTAAGCTATTCACTTTGAAAATGAAATGATGTCTATTATAATAGCATAAAGTAGCTCCAAACTTCAAATACTGCAGGTATATTTTAAGTCCTACATTTAATGCCAATGTAGTGACGGCTTGGAATCTTTATATAAGGGGCCATTCATTTATTACGTAAGACTATTGTCGCTAGTTTTTGACCCCCTCTATTTTTTATTATAAGAAAAAATAAGAATAGGCCGACCCCCTCCCCCCCCTATTTAAGATTTATTACGTAAGAATCTAAAGGCAAAAATGAATACATGTTTGGTTTGTTTTAATGTTTATGTTTCAAAGAAACAATTTCTTGAAATGTTTATTTGGACTTACAAAGGTACTAATAATTTTTTTTTTGATAGAATAAACTTTGATTTTAATTATTCATCTTTACCTACATAAGATTTACAATTCAGGGGCTCAAAACCCACTCGGAAAGTGGATCTGACACTGGAACATCTCTAATAATAGGTGTTGCTTCTTGTTGGTTATTCAGGATTGTGACGTCGTCAACGTTCACCCATTCCACATCAGCACCGACGCGGCACAAAACTGTGCCTCACCTTGAATGTATGGCTAAAGATTTTTCGTTTTCAATTTTTAAAATACGGTCATAAATTTTTTGGTTCATTATCCATTAGCATAAAAAATTAAACCATAAAATATGTTGGCATATGGTAATTCATACTAATGATATTTACGCATAATATTATTATTTATAACAAATTTAGCATAATTGTTTGAATCATAAATACAATCAGCATAATCATATTTAAGCATAAAATTCACAATCATTACTTTAAAAGCATATTGGTATCAAACCATAATGAATATAATCATAATCAACTAACGCAGAATAAGTAATTGCTAAAACTTTACCTTACCTAAACCTCCTTTGAAACTAGAAAATATAGGAAATACTGGTTCAAACAACCATTAATAAAATAAAAGTTTATTATAAAATTCTATTATGCGACTTTACACTATGCCTAAAAACATTACGCAAATTATAATTATGCATAAATATATTAGATCTAATTATAATTATGTCACAGTACAAATATTGCTAAAAATCAATTATGACAAAGTAATATTATGCAAAAATAAATATGCCAAACTATTTTAGAAATAAATACATTATGTCAACGAAAGAGATCCCGTAGTTTTTACCTATACGCATCCGAGCGAACCTCGGCACTTGCGCGGTTGCCCGGGCTTTTTCAAAGTATAATTTTAACTTTGCGCATTTTTGGGATCTTACGTAAGAACTATTGAGACTCCCTCCCACCCCCTTGTAAGAAAAAATAAGACATGGTTGACCCCCCCTCCCCCCCTAAATCATCTTACGTAATAAATGAATGGCCCCTAATTCTGTTTTACAAGTAGACTACAATTTATGACACATAATATTCGTAATTCTGCTGATTTATTTTAAGTATCTGGGGGATCCAATATGGGTGTTGCAAGCAAATACTCGCAACAACGGCGCAGCTGTTGGAGTTTAAGAGCGAGGCCACACGATGCGTTAACGGTGCGATACGGTGCCGGAGCAGTGCCGCTGCGTCATCCTACATACAAATCACTATACCATGACAAACGATGCGTTAGGACGCCGTACGGCATCGCACCGCAAGCGCGCTGGATTTGCGACCTGAGAGACGAAGCGAGGAGTGGTAATGCGCTGTGGCGCCGGAATGACAACGCGCCGCCGCAGCACCATTGTTTGTATCTCGAACGTGGAAAATGGTGTGCTACAATTATTTTATATAATTCTTTCTTACTATGAGTACCAATAACATTGATATTGATTACCTTATATCTTTAGTTCAAGAAAGACCTGCACTATGGGATAAATCACAATGATTTTAAAAATAACATAAAACGAGTCGGTAGCATGTTATAAAATTTTATTTACTGATCATGACGATTTTGATGACTCGAAAGAATATAAGATTGCTAAGATTCTCCTTAAATTATTTATATGTAGTATTAGTAATTTAAATTAATTTTTTTGTCAACTGCCACTGTAAAGCTCCTGTAGTAACTACTCATAAAATAATTTGCAAATTGATCTCTTACAAAATTACATGCAAATGCCTCTTCACTGTCACAGGGTTGCAATCGTGGAATAAAATTCTCATTTATTGCCATTTTATCTTGTTGCCTTATACCGTCTCGTTCTGTGACATAATTGTGTAAAACACAATATGCCTTAACAATGTCTATTGTAAAATAGTACGAAGTATTTAATGCCCTATGCAAAATGCGCCATTTATTTTGCATGATACCAAAAGCGCATTCGACGTATCTTCGGGCCCTGCTAAGACGATAATTATGAACTTTTTGTTATACAATAAGATTTCGACCATCATATGGACGCATAATATGCTTGCTTAGTCCAAAGGTTTCATCAACGACAAATACATACGGGGTCGGTCTGTTGTTTCTAGTATCTTCATACAGTGGTTGAGGGTCTGGTAGAAGTAGTTCATTTTTAAATAGTAGCTCATTCAGTTTTGAATTGTGGAACACAGTCAAATCGTTTTCCTTTCCGTCTGCACCGATGTCGACGAAAACAATTTTATAGTTTGAGTCTACAACAGCCAGCAATACTATTGAAAAATATTTTTTATAATTATAAAAAGGGAGCCACTTTTATTAGGGTTAATCGTACGTATATGTTTACCGTCTATAGCTCCGATACAATGTGGAAAATTTGATTTAAGGTCAAAATCTGTTGCTATTTCCAATAGTTTTTCTTTTGTAATTTGAAGGATATTTTCCTTAAGTAAATATTTCCATATAGCACGACAAACGGTTGATATTATATTTGTAATCGTTGATCTTCCCCATCTAAATTTGTAATATAAATCATTAATTGAATTTCCACTTCCTAAATACCTGTTATATAAACATTTTATTATTTTAGGTAATGAAATTGTAAGAAAGTGGCGGAATGTTACGGACAATTTTTTCAATATGTCACAAAACTTAAAGAAAACCAAGCCTCCGGTTCAGCAGCAAAAAACTGACAAAATATTACTATTACAGTCAATTAATGTTTTTAATTAAATTGGCTCAAAATGAGACTGATTGTAGTTTATTTATTTATTTATTGGTTTATCAACAACTTATGCACAAAATATTCTGCTAAAATGCTTTGGTTCATATGTTGCTATTTATCTTAGTACACAGTTAATTATAGATAAACACCTCATGCAAGACAGTATGACAATATTATCCTATAAATAGACACCAAAAAATATGTACACTAAGTTGCCATGTACACTAAGTGCCTGTTTCACAATCTATGATGAAGCACTGGCTTCGGGTTTAATTCAAAAGTGAAAAAGAATTTACAGGTATATCAATATGAGTAAATTACTAACCGAACTTTGCGAAACCGGTCCTAAGTTTATTATACAATAATAGTAATAATAAGATTTTTAAATACAAATATACTTGTGTACTTTACATAGTTACCAATAAAACGCACTGACTAAACCCGACACTCACTTTCTATGGCATCGGACAAATTGGCCTTAAAAGATATGAGGGAGACAAAATTAATATCAGTGCAGTCACAATACTGATTATAAAGTTTGCCCATACGACAGATAGGAGAGTATGATCCCAACACACTACGTCGAACGGAGGGGAGAGAAGCTTCACGGGTTTCCGTGGGAGTCTATAAGGTAACCCGATGCTAATTCGTTCCAACAAGTCCGGACAATCAATTTCATTCCGTAGCAACTTAAAGAGGAAACATAAATCCGATATCCTTCTTCGTTTAGAGAGTTTAACAATATTAAAGTGTGTAAGTTGGGTGTCATAACTTATCCGCTTACTAAAAAGACCTGTACAGTAATATAGGTGTCGAAGAAGTCGCTTTTGTACCCGTTCAATTCTTAGTGAATGAATTGCATAATGTGGTCTCCAAACAACGCTGCCATACTCCAAGATACTTCTCCCAAGGCTGTTGTAAAGCAGTATTTTAGTCTTAACGTCCCGAAACTCTTTGGTGTTCCTTATAGTAAAACCAAGCATTCTCGAAGCTTTGCTTATCACTTGTTCCATATGCGGTACAAATGTAAGCTTCTTATCAAGTAAGACTCCTAAGTCCCTAACTGTATCAACTTCCTTCACAGTGGTACCCGCTATTACATAAGAAGAAACGATGGAGTTTCGTTTGCGTGTAAACTTTATGTGCAAACATTTCTCAATATTTAAATCTAATCCATTCTTGATGCACCAGTTGTCTTAAGTCTGAAATTAAGTGGTTGCGCTAATATTAAATTCTAATGTGCCGCGTGATTTTTTGTACGTTAATGTAATTTTTATTAGTTTGGTCGACACTCTTAGCCTCACCTTTTTTATTCTTTTCCCTTTCACACATATCTTGTCTCGCATATGGAAGAGTGAGACGACCGCGCCATCTAGCGGTGGCAAATCATATCATCGAGCAATGGCGTGCACCGAGTTCCGCAATTATAAATTGAACTAGTGGCCTATACGCAAACCCCTACAACAAACTATAGTTTTACGTGACAGTGCGTTCGTATGCGTAATAATAAGGAACAGCAGAATCCAGGAACGACCCCGTCAGCCTCCAGCGTCTTACACAACGTGGCGGTCAAGGTACCGTGCCCCCATCATCTTCCTTACATATTTGCTGTCGACATTAATACCGCAATACAGTTTACTAATTTTTAACCGTTAAGCATAAAGGCTTTTCATCGAAACTGAATAGACACGTACCTATTTCGTTGTTTCTCAAAATACTGCACTTAAGTGGATGAAATGGGAAAGTATTTTTTGTATATTCTGAATTTTTATGTGAGAAGCATGAAATTGCATAACTCTTTGAGTAGCTCCACGCTGTAAAGGCGGGAATAGTGTAAACTGGCTAGGTAATACTCCAGTATTCTCTGGAGAAACGCAATAAAAACTTTCTGTGACAAACCGAACACCACGAGGGTGAAATCTCGGACGGAAGCTATAACGCTATAACGATTTATCACCAACCAGGTAGGGCTTAAAATTACCGGTTATTTTTATTACCGGTAAAAATATATTTGTAAGGGTCTGCCGAGGTGATGGTGAAGCATATCATGATCATAATTACACCAAAACTCTACAACAACAATAGAAGACTTGGTGTGTACCATTGTCACCGAAAGTGTGTGTATGCGTAGCTGTGTGTGGTAAGTACCGATTTTATGTATGTCAATTATGATTTAGTTCGTGAGAGTGTGTGTGGTCTGATAATCTTTATGTATAGTTAAAAGATAAAGTTTTTTAAAAAAATCAGCAAATCGATTTATTAAAATATAAAGAAATCAGACTTTAAATGAGCACAAATGTTAATTAACTACAAAAGTATAGGTATCGTATCGACATTATATATACCATAAAACCTGCATTCCTACAGGTTACATTGCATTGGTTTATTTGAAACCTACGTAAGTACAATAACTACACATCTAAAAACTTTCATTTATATAGCTACATTTCTGAGCCTGAAACACCGTGTTCTATGTGTATTTATAATATGAATACTTACTCTTATTGAGATTTTAAGAGTATTCTGTTTTAACTTCGATCCTAACAGATGCACATAATAGTGACTTCCTTAATTTTGTCTTCTTGAAATCGACACACTGCATGGTATCACACGTAGTAGGTACAGTGATATGATAATACAAACTTATGAATACGTTCCTACGCATATGATAACTTGTCATATTTTCCCACATTAATTTTGTATCTTGTATAGAATTTAAAGAAATAAGAGATAAGTTCTGGGGGTCATCATATGGTCACCTACGTGAGTTTATTCTCCTTTTAAAATATATTTTAAATCTAATTCGACAATTACTTTCTGTTGTTTTTTAAATGTTAAAAAAAGGGCGTGAGGTAAGTGGTACGTAAAGAAATGTTATCAATTTTTATGTGACACAGAGAAATACACACCACAGAGTTTTTTGCTTTTGATAAATTTATCAATGAAATATTCTTTGTATCAGAGAAAGAAAGTGTCAAGTGAATATCACCTCTGTTTAATAGTTCAGTCGGCCTTTGCCAAGTTCAATATCAGCACACGAACCTTTAGGGACCGAGAAGAGTTGTTACAGAGAGTTGTGTCAAAAATTATTTCTCAAAACATTTAACCTTTAGCGAGCTGGCAACAGCCCTCATTTATTCCTTTAGACACATAAAGTAAAGCTACTTGATGCACCATGCAGCGACGGTGCGCGAGAAGCGGTCTCCTTGCAAAAATATACGAAATATAAGATTTTTTCCATAATTTTTTATTGCATTTATATCGTGTCGTATTCCGTTTGTGCGATACTGATATTTTTTCTTAAATTGTATGGTTTTTCAAGTCTCAACGGGTGGCATTGTTAGGTTAGGTTGCAATTGCAAATATCTATTTTTATAAATTAATAAATTATTAATGATACTAATCAATTGTAATTATTAGAATAGAATTCTAGTAATGTATCTTTAATCATAAAATAGTGTCTAATATGACTAATAACCGTTCGCGCCATTGCATCGCGTGTCCACATCCTAAGGCGGCCGGCCCCTAGACCTACAATAACATTGTACAATACTTTTAATAAAATAATATTGAAAGGCGCTCTGAATCCAAATGAGCAATTATATTACACAATAATACGAACTGACGTGACGTGTTTTAACGAAAAGAAGCCAAGAAAAAAACTAATAGGCAATGAAGAAGAAGACGCAGAAAATAATTGTTTTGCTTGAGTTACCTTGAATCCTTTGGCAATAGCAAATCAAACAGTTCCTGAAGGAAGGCTGGTCTCATAAAGCTTGGCGAGCTGCATTACGTTTGTCATAATTGTTTATCAAATTAGAGTAAGAGTTAATAGTAAGACTGATTTTAATAAGATTGATCTCAGAACAATGCCAGTCCTTATAAGATTCTAATATTTGTTGTAGTAATTTTATATGTTGTTGTATGTAATAAATGATTAATTTATTGATAAAACACAGAGTGGTATTATTTATTCATCACATAGTCTAATAGGTGTCAAAATTTACCTTGGTACCTATCACAACTTACTTCGGTGTTAGGAGAATTGTGACACCGGAAGTAGTTTCTGTTTTTGTGGATTTTCTTATAAACCTTAATGCTTTTTTTAATTTCATGATTGTTTCTGAAAGGCAGATTTCAAAAACTTGTAGGCATTTAGCTATAAACTTTATTATTAAGTCCTTCTTCAATGATGATCTAAAAGCGGTCGCTGCTAGATGGAAACAAGGATTTTGCTTTAATTTCCACCCCTGCCAATCATAAAATACTGCAGCTAATTTTGTGATCTACGGGGGTTGTATGGTGAATACCTTCAGTGTCATTAGACGCCATTTACGATAACCTTAAGGGTGAAAGGTTGTTGTTATTTTAGTCCGTTGGACACAAGTCCTTAATTTTTTTTATATAAAAGTTTTTTTGTATAAAACTTGCTTACAGGTTTAATATGCGTTCACTGCATTATGGCCCGGCTACATATGCGGGCGAATATTCGTGTCGCGTTGGCGCGCTAATGCTGCGGCTACATTAGCGGGCTACGGCGAATATTCGTGTTACCGCTTTAAGTGTGGCCGGGTGGATCGTTCTAGCGCGAAGTATTCGGGCGAAGACGATGTATTCGCTGCACTGTCGGTAAAGTGGCGCGCTTCTGGCCTGGCTACATATGCGGGCGAATATTCGTGTCGCGTTGGCGCGCTAAAAACATCGTGTACGGGCATGCGCGATGTTCTTGTCTACATTAGCGGGCGAATATTTGTGACGCGATACATCGTGCCGGGTTGTGTAGTGGTGTGCTGTACGGCTGAGAGGTAATTGTCGATAAATTATTATTTAGGTATTACTACTAGTACGAGTATCATTTGCAATTAAAAAAAGAGAAGAAAGAGGAGATGGTTTATGACTACTATTCATAGAAACCGAACGATGTAAGCATACTGCACCATAATATAATGATAAAACCTATTTTCTTAATAATTTTCATATTTGGACTATTTATGCATGAAGAATTTAATTAAGGTTGATGAAGCAAGAGATATGTAAGAATAGGAGCCGGTGGAAAGAACTAATCTCTGCTAAACGAATGCAGATGAATATATGTATATCCGTTATTATATTGTTATATATAATAATTTGACTTTATTTTTCTTATTTTCAGAACAGGAATGGAAAGTAAGTTATCTGAGCTAAACGCCGAGTCTGGCATCGAATTCGCTCGATTTTTACGTATGTCGACGTCTGACTTTGAAATACTACTACAAAAGCTAGCACCATAAACCACTGACCACTCGACCAAGCGAGCCGTCCGAATGAATGTAAACAAACTGTGCACCGACCAACTGATCTAGCAGCGGGTGGCACGCTTTGTTTGTGCACTACCTACCCGATACATAAGTATTTTTTCTAATGTTAGGTACCGGCATAATAAAATAAAATAATTTTCTTGTTGGCTTTATTGACAAGTCGTCTTTGTTTTAAGTAACACATCGTCGATAACTTTGCACACTATGCCGCCGCCATAGAAATCAAATATGTATGTGGTCATTTTTTATTAAAACCGATGACGGTATCAAGGTGGCGATAAACTGTGTCAAGCGAATAAGAAAACTAAAAAAATAATACTAAAAATCTAAGTACACATTTGCAGCGCTATCACAAGGAAACATTCGATAGCGATCAATGCTCAACATCGAAGTCCTCTATAACTTTAGTATAAGAGCAAGTAAGTAGATTTTGATTCATTAAATGTATTTTTTCGATAAAAATTGTTTATTAATTATTGAACCTTCCATTTTAACTTCCATTTTTAAAAACTAAAGTGTTTTTTACTGTTCGAACTAATACTTTTATTTTATTTTCACCTGTTTAAAAAATGGATAAATATCGTATGTATCGATACAAATTATTATTTTGGACATCTCTAATCCCTTTGATGCGCACTACTTTACCGACAGTGCCTCGGAACCGCGCCACTTTACCGACAGTGCAGCGAATACATCGTCTGCGCCCGAATACTTCGCGCTAGAACGATCCACCCAGCCACACTTGTCGCGGTAACACGAATATTCGCCGTAGCCCGCTAATGTAGCCGCAGCATTAAAGTCACCAACTTGAAATATTTTTCATAGGTCTAGCAGTAGTCAGTGATGTACTTACCTACTTGTTTATTTGGATTGCCTGCTTAGGTGGAATTATGTTTACGTTAAAAACTAGACATCCATTGTTAAAGATTAAGAGGTTTTTAAACGTAGAAGCATGTAATAGTTTAAACCACAGAACAGCAAAAAAGATTAGAAGACGCATGACACGGTCTTTTCAAGGAAACCTGCGTAACCCAACTCACACAACTTTAATTCGCGTCAGTAGTCTGATTAGTTAAAAAAACTGAAAAAGTTAGAACATATATCACAAAATAAATAATTTCATATTCTTCTCTTTTTGTATATATTTTAATTATGGTCCATAATAAATAAAAGTTTACTTCGTTGTCCTAGTACCGCTTTTGAGTACAAGATGGCGTTATAGTTATGCTATTAGCAGCATTGCTTTAAGCGCGTCACACACATCTTAGAGCATATTTTAGAATATCGCTCACCATAGAAATCCTATGAACCATCACACACGACGAACTTAATTTATATTTTATCTTTTGTATCTTAAGATACCGAGCGATATGCAAATATATATTTATACGCATCTCAATAAGAATACATGGTGTTGTGTCGGGCTATGTGCGGACGACAAGCAATCTAACTAAATTAACCTACAGAGGATTTTGTTCGCGTTTCGCCTTTCGCGGTTCGTGACTCATTTCACCCTTAGAGTCACAGTTGAATTTCAGACTGTGACTCTATGGGTGAATATATTATCTAACCCTGAGATCTAACCTAGTGAGCCGTGAGCCGTTTGTTTTGTCGTTGAGCTGCAGATCAACGGCTCAAGTCTATTGATCTGAATATTTGAACCGGTTCAGAGCTGAGTTACTCATGTCTAGCTTTAAGCATACTGTACACTGCAACGACACGCTAGAAAGCGCTTCAAGTTGGACAAATTACCAGGGTCGCAAACAATATTAATATTTATATTATAGATATAGTTTTAATAAAAATAACGTAGGAAATAAGTTATCTTGTAAAATTATAATAAAGATAAAATTATTAGTATTATAAAGATATATTATTATAGATAACATTATTATTATTCAATATGAGCGCTTACAATACGTGTATTGAACGTCAAAGTCACGCCATTGCTTCTTAGGTCCTACGTCGGAAGACCGTGTACCGGGAATAAGTGAATCAATCCTTTTAAATCTTAAGAAAAGCTGTAATAAATACAACATTTTGCTATGTTTATATCATGCTTCGAAACCTATCTTCGTAAACAACTGGTTTTAATGTAAGATTTAAAAAAAACCGCGCCCTTTAAACTAAATGTATTAATCGTTTTGATTACAATTTTATTACGGACAATATGATTTTGCTTTCCAGAATAGTTTTCTAAATCATATCCATTAAATCACCTTTTTTAATGTACAACCTTATTCGTGTACATAAAAAATTAACTTTACCAAAATTAAGCAATAGAAATATTTCAATTAAAATTACAATTCCATGAAATTATGTAGTTGCAACCAATATGCTAAATTGATTGCAATGTATGTATGATTCCTTAATATACTACAGTATACTTATCGATATCTATTATTTACACGTAATCGTGCATTACTAATTTAGTAGCGCGCAAGTTATGACGACGGAAAGCATGCTTTCAGTGTTTCGAAACTTCCAGAAAAAAATGCACATTGAAATCTATACTTAAATGTCTGAATGATAAGGTTGATTATTTTTTTTTTCATTTCCAAGAACTCGATTTATCAGTTTCCAATTTAATGAAAATAACAACATATATGAACTACCGATGGTACGTTCTGGCTCCTTTGGATAAATTAATTCTTCGACTACCATTGCAACACCCCAAAACTGCACAATAATACATTTTTCTAATTTTTTTAGCTATATTCTTTCGCATTGAGTTTGCGATACCGACTGAGTAAGCGAGAGGTCTAAGTGCGCGGAGTAACGCTTACTTCAGGTGACGAGGGTGCCGCCGCCCACTTGCGACTTGTACTCTATTTTACTGTTCTGTGGCTTTAACGCGTATTTTAACGACTATCAAACATTTTGAGTCAATACTGTTTTATAAGGCTATAAGTTTATAAAACCAAAACTCGTTATTTCAATAATTTGAAAAAAGTTTAAAGGCTTTTAGCCTTCTATTCTATACATATAAAAACGAGACTAGCCTTAAAAAGGTCTAAAACTCAAGTCTCTTGGAATAAAAGAAGAAATAGGTAGGTACCTATTATTTGTCAATGCTAGGAAAAATAATTGTGACTTATACCTACTGCCTTACCTAAGGTTGGTGTGGAGAGGTGACTAGGTAATAAATAACCTAATGACATTCACCGTTGCTTAAGTTCTGTTGTTGTAGGCACCTTAGTTTGTGCGTATGAAATGGCGGATCGTGTTGTTAGCGTAGCGATAATTTACATTTTATCTATAATCTACTTATAAGTATTATGCATTTAAAGACTAGTTCTCATTCTAAGTTGAATCGCTGAACTTGATTGTGTAGTGTACGGTATTATTTAGCTTGGTAACAGTTTTGTGAAGTGAGAGTGAAATAATTGATTGACTTAAGTAACTTTAAGGAATAAAAGATTGCTTTTTGTAAGTAAATTAAATAACTTATATTTTTAATTAAAAAAAATCAATAAATTTCATTTAAAATTACAGTAAATAATAGTATATTCCCTTGATTATATTTAAATTATGAAAAATAGTAATTATTTTATAACCTTCTTACAGTTAAAAAAATATTATAGAATGTCCCCTTAATTAATCTCAAGAGTTTCTTATGAAGAGTATCCTATCTTAATTACATGCAAACCATTAGAATAACAAATAATATTTTATGTTATTTTAGGCATGGTTAAAGTTATTTATATTTATAATTCGGAGACATGATATTGTCTGCTTTTTTTTTAATAACAGTAAAATAAATACCTCTACTAGCTTTATTGAAAACTGAGGAGTAGGTATCTATACACAGAATACGGAATATTCTGTATGTTGAGTATCTATACAAATTTTTGTTTGTAGATACATAACAAAGCCTAGGTGCTTCCATTTTTTTTATAAAAACACAATGAGCGTTTTCCATTTAGACAAAAAGTTGACACTGTGTTGCTCTGTGTCGACCATACTATAGCAAAAACCTAATCTAAGTGTTCCATTTATAAAAATTAGTCTACTCAATGCGGCACAATTGTCGACTTTTTTCCTAAATGGAAAACGCTGAATATCACGTTTTAAGACTGCCAAATAATTTTAAAATATAGGCTCCCCGGTAAGACTTTCTTTGCTTAACAGTTCTAATTATAAAATTAAAATAACACAAGTCAGTCGATGTTTTATTATCTCTTGCTTCGCGCTGTCTGTTGATCTTGCTCTTTCCTTGTTATTTTTCGGTGTATTCGTTTCTTAAAGTTTTTCTATGCTATAATTTTTATAACATAGTTATATGTAAGGGATATATTTCTTTATGTTAAGCAATAATTTACTTAAACTTAAAGTATGGAAAGTAATACGAGTATAGGTCTTTAATGAATTTCTTTTAAATTTCGCGGCTCTATTCTAACCTCTTCTTGTCCTTTTCAGTCAAAACAAACCAAAACACAGAATTATAACGTATAGGATCGTACTTCACTGACAGTTGTCAAAGTATTCCTGCTTGCGATTGGTCAAAATTTGTGACGCTGTCGCGCTGTATCAACCTGTATAAATATCAGCGTGAACACACGCCGGACCTCTTTTCCACAGTATTAATTCGGGGGGATTCATATCGGGTTATTTTAGTGAGCTAACTCTAAATTCAGAATGCCGGAGACCTCAAAAATGAATGGATATGCAAAAACTAATGGCCACAGTTTTGACATGGAAGATGGATCAGTGTTTTTATTCACATCTGAATCTGTTGGCGAGGGCCATCCAGGTTAGTTTTCCTCTAATCTATATAATGGGACAGAAGGTGCGCGATTTGAAAAATGGCCGCCTCCTACATGTGCGTAGATTAAAAACCAATACAAGACCTTGAAGCATTACAAAAGTGCTTTTAAAATCTTCGCAATAATTAAAAGATAAGGGATGCTGCTAAAAGAAATGGTATAGAGATGCTTTAGTAAGCTCCTACACTTAAGGCCTATTGTCGTTAAAAAATTAAAACTAATCCAAATAATTACTACACGTGGTTTAAACCAAACATGGTGAAATTTAATGTACCGGCCTGGTAGACACCTACAAAAATTTTTTTACGCCCATAACCTCGTATTTGATCACAGACAAACATTTTTTACTTCTATAACCTCATATTTGATTACAGACAAAATGTGCGATCAAATAAGTGATGCCATTCTTGATGCACATCTCAGACAAGATCCTGATGCTAAGGTAGCTTGTGGTAAGTGTCATTAACTCATATGTTTCAAATAAAAACTAGGAATATGTATTATTAACTTTTTATGTCTTATCAACAGAGACCGTAACAAAGACAGGAATGGTACTGTTATGCGGTGAAATTACATCTAAAGCAAATGTTGACTACCAAAAGGTTGTAAGAGAGACAGTCAAACATATTGGTTATGATGACTCTTCTAAGGGTAAGCTCCTTGAAGTCACCCATTATTACTATTAGTAAATAGACAAAATTGGCTTGTAGCCAAGCAGGTTGGTTTCTTAAGATTACAATCTTGTAGTAATGAATATATTGTTCCAAAACCACTAGGTTTTGATTGGCGTACACTAAACTTGTTAGTGGCATTAGAAGAACAAAGTCCAAACATAGCTGATGGGGTGTACCAAGATCGGCGTGAAGTAGATATTGGGGCTGGAGACCAGGTACAACAAAAAGTCAACAAGTTGTTGCACGAAAAAATGGGTCAAATTTTATTGGGTTCAGTCTTTGCATGATCAGACATCCAGTTATGACCATGGTGATCATTAAAAACTTTCATTCAACTGGTCTCATTTCCAGGAGCATTACCTCTGGTATCAAAATCGCTTTGCATAGGTTTCTAATCAATCAGTAAAGTTGTAATAACCTAAATTGAAATACCATTGAAACATTAGACACTAATGGAAATCATTGCTGTCATATATTAATATTAAAGCATATTGGGGCCAGGCTTTGATTACAAGACATGCAGCGTGATGCTTGCACTTGACCAGCAGTCACCGAATATTGCTGCTGGGGTGCATGAAAACAGGAATGAAGAGGAGGTGGGAGCTGGGGATCAGGTAAAAATCACTGTTGTTCTTGGCTTGGCTTTTGTTATTTCATAGGCTTATTATCAATTAAGTTGTTTTTCTATAAGAATTGTTTTAGAGATCTTAAAGACTGCATACTCACAGCAATAGCTTTCCATTTATGTACTAAAATAATGAAATATAAATCATATTTAATAAGATGAAAACTTTTACAGAAGGTATATTTTTTCCTTAAAAATTTAATTTTATTCTATACAGGGTTTGATGTTTGGTTATGCAACTGATGAAACTGAAGAGTGCATGCCGTTGACAGTAGTGCTTTCACATAGACTCAATCAGAAGATTGCTGAATTGAGGCGAAATGGTGAATTTTGGTGGGCTAGACCTGACTCAAAAACACAGGTATTGACTTAATATTGCATATTATAAATTATCCCGTGTAATAGATTTTTGTGATGTAATGTCTTAAATTAATTCAAAAAACTTTAAGGACATCGTATAATTTCATCTGTCAATGGCTGGTGTTCCATTTTTCTTAATTTATACTTTTTCCTTATCTATAATGGAGTTCTTGTATGCTATCTATGAAAATGTTACAAGTTTATATTATATTTAGTCATAATCTCTACTTATCTCCAGGTCACAACCTTACCCCAGTTTTTTGATGTAGAAACCAATGTAGCCAGAGAAAACATTTACTATATTATAGTTATTGCCTCTCAGTTATTTGTTTTACTGAACAAGATCAGTAACATAAGATAATGATATATAATTTCGATTTATACCCTGAATAAATAACAAATATTTACTATTGCTGAAATTGAAATATATTGTTTTGTTGTTGTTTATTTAAAGTTACTATTTTTACTAACTATTGCAACCAATAATTATTTATAATTAAAAACACAACTGCTGTTTATCAGGATAATTCAATTTAAAAAAATGTACTTAGTATAAATGTGCAGTTCTATTGACTGTCACATTAATATGCAGTGTAATTGATGAGGAAGTTATAAGATGTATTTCCCACCAATTAAATACTTGGTATATATTTTTAGATCAATGTCTGCCAGGAAAATACAACTTGCCTGTTTCACTGTAATTAAATATTTTCCATATAATTTGTGCAGTTACATTTGTAAAATTGGCTATGTGCTAGATATCCTGGGTTATTTTTGATTTTGGTACAATGGATTTTCCATTGTTTTTATGACCCAACAATTGTTACCAGTTAATGACTAGTGTTTATATACTTATTATTATGTTTTATTAATTTTGAATATTCATAGCTCTGCTTAGTTTAGGACGAAATAATATGTGACAGTGTCTCACTCTGATTACCTGTCTAATATAATGGCGCAATCTCAATTTGTGACAAAATGTCTTCAGCTTGTATTAAGATACAATGCAGAATGATATTGTTGGAACATTCAGTTACTTTCTGCTTCAGCTAAATGAATGGCTAAAATAGTTGATCTTATTAATGAAATAATAAAGCCCATTTGAAAAAAGTTGATTTTTAGTAATCACTTCTTCAGGTTTTTTGTATGGTTTGGGTCAGTAATTACAAGCCTAAGGTTTTTTATTTTAGTCACTAAGCAACAGTAATTATTAAAAAAAATATATTTTAAATATTTAAGTTTATCGTAACATGAGTTATTTATAAGATACCATGCACGCAAACACTTCGCTTTTGTCATTGTGACTATTTGGCCAATCTAGGAAATTTATGTAAAGTTACCATGTTCTGACGTTGCTGTGACTGCACACCTTTATACATCAGAGAGATGTCAAAAGTCACTTGTTCGCTCCCATGCTCTAAAATTAAGAACCATTTATTCCATAGTCGGTATCTTCGCTGAATGCTAAGAGGGTAAATCACGTGAAAATATTAAGAGCGTCAAGAAAACTGGTCTTAATATTTATGTCTAAAAAATATATGTTGTTTGTTCAAGGTCACATGCGAGTATCATTTCGTGGGTGGAGCTACTGTACCACAAAGAGTACATACAGTTGTTGTCTCCTTACAGCATTCTGAGAAGGTAACTCTAATGGCGTATTTGATGTCAGTAAAGTCAAAACGATATCTTTATGAATATGTTTATAAAAACAAAATACTGATGAAATTATCAACACAACTTTGTTCAATAATAGTATCAATATGTGACGTAATGGCATGACATTCAGTTATTAACATCAACATAAACTCGAAATTGTATTAACTCCATATTCTTGAAATAATGTTACTAAACATTTAATTATTTGGTCAAATATCTAGAATAATTGTCTTTCAGTATTATTGATTAACACTTTTTTATCATGAATGTTATTTTTCTTTTATTGCAGATTACACTTGAGACTTTACGAGACGAGATTAAGGAGAAAGTAATTAAAGAAGTTATTCCAGCACAGTACCTTGATGAAAGAACTGTAATACACATCAATCCTTGCGGTCTGTTTATTATTGGCGGCCCACAGGTAATGATGATAATAATAATAATCATAACCAATTCTGTAAGCGCATTTCGGACTGTAAGAATTATAATCGCAGATTAGGTATAACCTTTAGACCTAATCCGCGTCATAAATGAGACTTTCCTTTATAGTCTTAATGGGGTTTTCACTAAAACTTCATATGTACTATTATATAATTTTATGCAAATTACTAGGGGCCCACCCCAACTACGCCTAGGTAAAACAAAATACAGGGTAGAAAAAAAAGGCTTTGGCGGGGAAGTACCTTCAATCTTTTATATAGCCCAATTTACTGAAAGGAAACATTCCTTTAATTTTAAAAAGAAATATAACTGCATTCACAGAATTCTTAAAAAGATTATCCAAATAAAAACATCATGAAATCTAACATTTATTTTACTATTACTCTCAAATACTGAATTAATTGAAAGACACTAAACTAATATGGAAGAAAAATTTCACCTAGCAAGAGGCTAATAATTTAACTAATAAATTGTTTGAAATGAGACCCCTCATTCCCCATACATAAAGGAGATTTTCCAAATAGTATGGATGAATGTACTGAGCTAAATATTTTCGTGTCTTGATGAAAATGGCTTTATTTGATAGAGCTATTCTAATGAATTCAACATACCAACTTTAGTCAATTTTAATTTTTGGTGTTATCAAAATAGATAGGTTTTTAGGTTATAGCAACCATAAAATAAGATGGACTTTATGTAGCCATATTTAAGACTGGCATTCGTATTTTGAATGTAATTGACAAATAAGTTTTCCTAGCTCATAATAATTATAAGAAAATAGGTTATAAAATGGTGTATCAAGACAAAAATACACAATTGATATGATATATATACTTAGATGGAACAAATTAATTTTGAGTAGACTGCATCCAGAATGCAGTCGCAGTGAATACGTGAATCGTGATTTGTTTACTGTTGAGTAATCATTAAGTAAATGATTAATGACACTTTACAGTGCCATTAACTATTAACACGTAAAACCCACCAGTTTCAAAATCTGCAACTTTTTTTTAGGTACTTGAGTTCAAGAGTACTGCAAGAATATAAAAATAATATGAACACAAATAATAATTAATTCTTAATCAATCGATTTGATTTACTTTCGCGCCTTGGCTCAACTCTTACATCAATGACAAAATGTTTTGATTAGTAGTAGTGAAACGGATATCCGTTTACCTACTTGCGTTATTATTTTGAGAATAATAATCCCAAAAGAATAATTTTTCAAAAAAGCTAGTGTTGAAAATATTTTTTTGTTTAAAAATCATGGTGACAATATTAATGTGTAATTATAATAATAAATAACTACAGAGGCACAATATATTTGATCCATACTAATAAGATATCGTATTGTTACAGTCCGACGCGGGTTTGACGGGACGTAAGATCATCGTGGACACATACGGCGGGTGGGGCGCGCACGGCGGAGGCGCGTTTTCGGGCAAAGATTTCACAAAAGTGGATCGGTCCGCCGCGTACGCCGCGCGCTGGGTGGCCAAGTCGCTGGTGAAGGCTGGCCTTTGCCGCCGTTGCATGGTGCAGGTCGGTACCACTGCTGCGCCCCCATTTAGCTAACAGCGCCCTCCAATTATACATACATTTGATTTCAAAATAAGTAGCTAAAGCACTTAGACCCCAGTGCTGCCAGCAATCTCAAATGTGACACCACGATTGTTGTGGTGCTGCCATGTTGGTGTTGTAATAACATTTATACAAATGATATCCATATTTTCGATTATATTTTTTAAGACAAAACTATTTTCTTTAAAAATAATTGTCAGACATCAATGATGAGGTTTGAAGCCCGTGATAATTACATTTAACTGTCAAAGGTGTCGTACGCCATCGGCGTGGCGGAGCCACTGTCGATTTCTGTATTCGACTACGGCACATCGCATAAGACGCAGCAACAGCTGCTCGCCATCGTGCGCCGCAACTTCGACCTGCGCCCCGGCAAGATCGTCAAGTTAGTACCGTACTGTGTAATATAGGGCTAAAATCATTAGTCATTAAACGGCAAATACCATAATTTATTATTATATGAACTTTAATTATGGACAACTTTTTTTTACACATCTGCCCTAGAAAGGAGTATAATAATCTTTCAGTGTTTTTGTATGTACAGTGGAATCCGTTTATAATGACATCTAAGGGAATTGACAAACACATCATACTAAGTGGACGTTATACAAAGCATTTTTGTGAAAAAAAAAAAAACAACTTTTTTTTTAGGTAAATACTTACATATTTTAATAGAGAAACATAGTATATTAATCAAAATTAAAATTGCATTTAATACAATGTGTGATGTTCAACACTCAATTACTCACTGAGATTCAAAACAATAACAAGCCAGCATCGACGAAGGTGTAAAGAATCATGTTGATCACTATAAACGGACAAAATTTATTAAAAATGGGTCATAATAAG
This sequence comes from Calamotropha paludella, assembly GCA_927399485.1. Classification (NCBI taxonomy): domain Eukaryota; kingdom Metazoa; phylum Arthropoda; class Insecta; order Lepidoptera; family Crambidae; genus Calamotropha; species Calamotropha paludella. The sequence goes on from OV656809.1 coordinate 13,748,908, forward strand.
CGACACGTCAATGTAAGCGAAGTCATTATGTCCGACTTTGTTACAAAGAATTTTATATGAAAACCAAACTTAGTTGTGTGAATACGTCATAGGCGGTTGGTCAATATAGGCGCAGTCATAATATACGGATTCTACTGTATGTATGTTAGTTATAGCAGATATGTATGTATAGTGTATTTTTTCTTACTTGAGCTAAATAGTAAACAAACATCACTGGATCACAATTTACGATATTCCGAAGGAATCACTCACTTAACGTTGCCACAATACATCATAGTCATTAGTTTACATATAAACGCATTTATTTTCACTGAAAACTGCTTTGAAATATCCTCACAAATAACATTTTTTAGCTAAAATCGTAATTTCCAAGACCTTCTCGGTCACAGATTAAATAAACAATATGTCATAATTGAAAAATAAAACAAGGATGGGGTGAAGTGAATGTATGAATGGTTTGTAACAAATCAGTTCATTTTAAGGTTTCCGTGGTTATTTTCATAATTATCTTTTTGCTGCAACTGTTATTATTTAAAAAAAGTAGGTTCTTAATTCGACCGTGTTTTACGAGATAAATTGATACTTTGAGGGTGGTCCCATAAAAATTTATATTGAAATCGGATCAGAATTTCGCAAATTAACAAAATCTAATAAATATCGAAATTTAAAAATATCTTAGGTCTTCATTGTTGATGTTTTGATGTGAGTCAGTTTTTAGTATTTGTCTTTGTTAATTATTAAGGTGTTTGTTAGACACATATTTATACATTTCCACTGTGACATTATATTGTTTTCATCTGCAGTAGGGACAAAGCGAAGAAAAACTGACAGTGATAGTTATTATAATTATTATAAGTATTTACTACAAGTAAAGCCTGAAGAATTTATTTCATTACCTCGACCGTATTTAAGAACCCAATAATCTAAAGGTTCATACACTCATTCAACCACTCAATGGTTCCCAACCCTAAAAAATGTCGACCGCCATATTTGTTTACTACTTAGCTCACGTAAGGAAAAATGGACTATATGTATGCCCATAAATCCTTACAACATCCATCATCATCCCATAGAATCCTTATATCCTAAGCGATGTATGATGGCTGTAATTTTTTTAATAATGAAAAATGATTTTGTTTTCAATACATATTTTCAATATGGGTATCAATTTTAATAAATTAAAAGTTTTCCATAGACAGGAAGTGCATGCAAAACGCAACATTTCATTCTTGGCTGCAAACAATTTAATCTTGATTGAGTAATCGTTAGCATTCTGGCATTATCACACAAATAAAATAGAAATCACCTAACATGACATGTTTTAAAATAAAAGTTGTCATTAAAATATAGAAAAGTATCTCTTCAATTTTTCTTACACAGAACAACACAGTCAGGGGACTGACTGCAATGATTATTTTGTTTAGTCAACGAGTATATGAGTAATGATTGGCATATTATTTTTTTCAAGGCATTCGTTTTTTAATTTTAATTATTTATTTTTACTTAATTAATAAACACAAAAATGAATGTCTATAGTGACAATTTTACCATCCCCAAAAATGAAGGCAGAGCAACCTTAAGATTATTCATTTGCCTGCATTGGTTCCAAGCCTAACATTTTTTGATTTTGTGTTCCAGGGAACTAAATCTCCGAGCGGCCATTTACCAGAAAACGAGTACATACGGCCATTTCGGGCGCGAAGGATTTCCCTGGGAGAACCCGAAGCCGCTGGTCGTAGAATGACTTGCGACCTGCTAACTAGTTCATTGTAAATATTCCACAAGTATATCCTAATACAATAACTCTACGTGTGTCTTTGGTAGCGAGAGTGCGGAATGTTATCGCAGACTCTCTATGTGTATTTACGCCACGCGAATCTTGCCATGAAACTCACAGCGATCAATATCGCTGGAGTACATTAGCGAGATTCAACGTAATTTTTAAGTATTTACTAGAATTAGACACATAGGATTATCACGGTGCCGTCATTACTGAATTTAAGTTAGTTCAGGGGTTATAAAGGCAGCTCCATCTCGAGTACCCGAACGATTAAACTATGAATTATTGATTTTTCTTGCACTGCCTATATGATTTAATTTGTTTACAGTATGCATTATCCAGTGTGGATGGTTTTTGATTATGCATATTAATTAAACAATTTAATGAAGTTCACTTATGAACGATATCAATGATGGACTGCCAGCAATCTCGAATGGTTTGAGAGGTTTATGACCTAAGTGCTACGATTCCGGTAGAGTCGACTACTTCCCTGGCGCCGTCACAGCGGAGCGAGGCTAAGGGAGAACAAGATCAAAGACCTTTTGTGGCAATACTGAGGTTGACTATAGATGGCTCCCTCGTACTCGCTTACTGCAAATTTTGAGGTGCGTTGGAGGCGTTTTGGCTATATCTATTTTACGTGTTTTAGTTGTAATAAGTGTCAGTGAGCTATGTCGTAGGTAATTAAACTTAAAATAATTAATGTCGTCTCCTTCGCATCACGATTTGTGTTGTGTTTCTGAAAAGGAAAGATGTGGAAAAGAGCCATTTTGAAAACACACCGACCCAGCCAGGGCAGTAGTGTAGTGTACTGTGCATTTATACGACAGTAACATTGTAATTCCGCCGGTAGATTTAACGCTAACCCTTCATTATTATGACATTAGGAATTAACTTAGAGTTTTATCTATTACGTAGGGCGGATAGTAATAACTTGTGATTACATTTTTCGATCTGTTTCGATTGCGACCTGTTAAGTTTTCTGAATAACTTCTGTGGATTATCGATTTGTCAGATTGTGTAATTTTAAACTAATAAATAATATTCCCGAGAATACGGGTGTAAAGTGTGTACTTGTTTTATTTCATATCAAAATATGCGTTTTATTGTTTTCTATAATAATAACACACGTGTTATTACGGTTTTGGTATAGCTAATGGCCAATAGCTATAGCAAAAGTTGTTATCTATTTATTAAGTCTTTTGTTAAGCTGTTTAAGCCCTCTATTCAAATATGAAGCAATTTTTTTTGTTTGTTTCAACATTAGCAAAAAAAATTACCTTTACTGCTTGGTGTAAAAAAGTTGAGAGAACGTAAAAAGTACTATAATACTATAATAGAAAAATACTAGAAAAAATCGACTCGGGTCACAAGTGAATCTCAGGCGGGAATCGAACCCGCAACCTTTGGAAATCCGGTCCAATGCTCTCCCAATTGAGCTACCGAGCCTTGCGAACACTCGTCGAAATTTTCTAGTACATTCCGGATTTTACGCTGTAGGCCAGCGTTGTTTCATCAATGAGAGGAACATCCTCTCGTATTCGAAAGAAACATTTTTACAAATGTTTGGTCAATCGATTAAGATGAAACAGCCATGTCAGATTTATAATTTTTATATATTTTATGCATTTTCAATGCGATCTTACAAGATAAATTATTATAATAGAAAAATACTAGAAAAAATCGACTCGGGTCACAAGTGAATCTCAGGCGGGAATCGAACCCGCAACCTTTGGAAATCCGGTCCAATGCTCTCCCAATTGAGCTACCGAGCCTTGCGAACACTCGTCGAAATTTTCTAGTACATTCCGGATTTTACGCTGTAGGCCAGCGTTGTTTCATCAATGAGAGGAACATCCTCTCGTATTCGAAAGAAACATTTTTACAAATGTTTGGTCAATCGATTAAGATGAAACAGCCATGTCAGATTTATAATTTTTATATATTTTATGCATTTTCAATGCGATCTTACAAGATAAATTATTATAATAGAAAAATACTAGAAAAAATCGACTCGGGTCACAAGTGAATCTCAGGCGGGAATCGAACCCGCAACCTTTGGAAATCCGGTCCAATTCGATTTTTTCTAGTATTTTTCTATTATAATAATTTATCTTGTAAGATCGCATTGAAAATGCATAAAATATATAAAAATTATAAATCTACTATAATACTGTTTAAAAAAATGTTTAACTAGCTTTCCCCATAATGATGTATACCGTAACGAAAATCACTGATACAGCGTTTGCTCAGAGTAAACAGGACTGGAGTAGCCATTAGTCAATTTCTCGTACATATTTTTCTGCCATTTTTTGCGGGGGGTGAGGTTACTTCTACATTCAATGCCAGCACACAGGAACATAAACTCTTTGCGTGTTTACAAACGCACACATGCATAATACGACAAACATATTTAAAATACACGCACACGTGCTTAAAATAGTGTGTTAACGTTCTATTCAAACACACGAATGTCATTGTGTGAGAAGTAACATGACATAGCACGAGAATATCGATATCGATAAATCAGTTATGTTCAATGAATGAATGTATTAACTTTGCGTTAGGTTTCCTACATTATGTATTAAAAAATAAATTAAATTAATGATGATATTACACGCTACAACAGTCAGTTTCGAAGGCTATATCCATAAAATACAAATTGAAACTTAATAGTTTATTGCATTTAAAAGATATTTACAATAGGTGTTATTATATATAAAGAATTCACTGTGGACCCTTTCGCGTATAACCATAATGGAAAGGAGGAACACTGAAACATTATTTTAAACAAAGCGATAGTGAATATAGTTAGTTTTCTCAGATTTTTACTTTGACGGATTGATTATTTGTATTTTTTTGCGATTTGCTTACATCACTTTTTGCAGGTATTTCCTTTTCAACTTATTATTTAACCTAAAATTAATACATTTAAATGTAATCAACTAAAACTGTTATAATGTAACATGTTAATATCTATTTGAAACATAACTAGTTATATAATAAACTAAGAGGATCATTCAAGAATAACGTTGGCACAGCATGGGCAACTAATCTTCTTCTATTGTTAGATAATTTTTGAAACTGAGACAAAAATGTATGGAACATATAGTACTTGTTCTTGAAGATGCCCAAGATGCCCTTTTACCTATTACAAGCATGAATCCATTTTTTTCGTATGCTGTATTCTTTAGGAAAACTGAATATGAAAAATTAGATTTTCCGGGCATGTCAAAGCTTAAAGTATAAATACCAACAATTAGTATGCCGCCTAGGGGCAGAGTATATTTGCATGAACTACACATACCGATCATTTCTAATTTTAATACTGCAATACTATTTCCAATAGCTTTCATTTATGTACAAAGGACTTTTGGCACCACATACCTTACTCCTAGTATCTTGAAGTATTGCAGTTGGACAAGCCGGTTTTTAAAAGGAGCTATAAATGCTACAATATTAATAAAAAACTTAACTTAAATGTTGACGATGACATTAAGCTATTACCATACTAAAATGTCATCAAAATCAGTCGCGTAGTTTTTGCGTGATGCGTGCTCAAACATACATACAGACAGACAAAATGTTCAAAAATTAGTGATTTCACTTCCTCTACTCTCATTACTAGCCATTTGGTTTAAGGTGGACTTGACCTGTTTTATTCTATATCTTGACAGTTTTATTCTCGTATGTATAATATCGCAGGTAAATAGTATAATTCCACACTTTACATACGGCGTCATCAGTTTAAAATCACATACCTCATTCTAATATGAAATCATCATTAATACCTGGTAATAATTACCGAAACAAACTGTAATTTATCTAAGCTGTATTTTATTATCGTTAAGAAAAAGAACTAAGAATAGGGTATGTGTTTTTTAAACTGATGACGCCGAATGTAAACTGCGGAATTATACAATTTCCCTGCGACATATAGATTTAAATTAAAAATACATATTTTCAATTTAAGTATGTTACTTGCATTCATACATTCATTCATTACTCACTCGTAAAATCACAATATCGATGAAGTTGACATCACTATTGTGCAAATAAATATTGTACAAATTAATAAGGGTTGCTGATTACAAAATAAAAACAATTTGTCCTGTGGCTCGAAAAAAAATTTTGATTTCTCGGAAATGATCTGGTGTGGCGATGTTACCCTTTTAACCGTGCTTTTTTTAAGAAGTCAGGGACACTGTAAGTATATACAGCATTAGTACTCTTAATGTTTATGAGCGCCGCCCAGCATGAATAAAAGGGCAAATAGTTTGATTATTATTTTAATTTATTATTTTATTTATTATTTTATATTACCATGTTGTGTGGCAAAGAATAGGCTTCAAGCAGCCGCAAAAGTGTAGGTATGTACTTAATAATAAACTAAAAATAAACACGCAACATACATTGTTAAAACGATATTATAATTGGTAATTAATTAATACAAAATTACAGTTATTTATTACCAAAAAACTTTTTCTAATTTTTGTCTTAATTAATTGAAATGCGATAATGGTCAACCCTAGGTAGTCTCGTGGGGAGTGCGGCCGTGACGTCATCAAACGAACTTTGAGCGCGAAATTTGAAATTGTAGTCTGCTAAAACATGAAATTATGAATTAAATAATAATCAAATCCTAAAAATTATACTTACAAATGAAAGGTGACGCCGTCTTTTTGCATACTAGATATTTTCGAATTTTTTTTACAGTAGAAAACAGCACAGGCAGGCGTTTTCGTGGGAGCTCTGCACGGTACGACGTTCTGATTAATATGATTTCAAAATGGCCGCTCAACTAGTTTTATATAACGCACAGGATTCCGATGCTTGTGCGTTTGGCAGAGGGGTAATGTTAGGCAAAGGCTACTCCAGTCCTGTTTACTCTGAGAGCGTTTGTTATGCTGAGAAAACAGAGGGCTCACCATTGTTTCTAAGGGAGTTAACCCACTGCACCGCGCCCCGTCGCGTAGCGCGGGTCCGCAGATTTTACCATTGTATGCAAGAATCTCGATTAATATAGAAAACACGCCTATGACAACACAGTGCCGACGCGGCAAAGCGCGGGAAGGCGCCCCGCACGCAGATTCTGCGCGGGAGCGCAGAGCGCGTCGCGGGGCATGAGGCGCAGGGTCGTCGTGCATAGCTAGCCCGCGCGGTGAAGTAGATTACACCGCTAAGGCACAGTAAAGAACAGTAAAATATCTTCATACAAACGTGCCGCTCTCGGTTTGAATGTGTGCGTGCGCGCCGCGCGCCGTGTCGGCACGCGATTTCACGCACACGCTAGCATAATATATGGGGGAATAAGGTAGCGGCAGTACGGGCTGTGCCGCGCGACTGTGAGCATGCGCGTACGTCACATGACCGCTCGCGATCGTCAACTCTCCCCGGCCACTTACCATAATATTAATTATTACGAGTATCATGACTTCAAAAAGGGGAAAAATATATTGTAGTGTTTTCGGGTGCCTCAATAACGATTTCGCAAACAAATATTCAATCATAATATGCTTTTTATTACATAAATTTAGATCAAGTGCTGCTTGTTCGAAAATATTAACTAAAAGTAAAAGTCACAACCCTGGGGATCAACGCAAGAGTAGGCTTATAACTCGGCGGGCGGCCTTAGATAACCTACTGTTCTGTACTGTGGCTAAGGGCTCTTACGCACTAGCGGTTAGCCGCCGAGGCGGTTCGTTTGAGCGGCCAGCCGCCTGACGCGGTTGCCACGCGATGAAACCGTGTTAAGCGGTTGGACCGCTCGAAGGCGTGTTGGATCCATTAACGAAATGGACGCAGTCGAGGTAGCTTGTTTTATATATCTTTACTACCGAAAACAATGAAAGAATAGAAGATAATTTATATTTAATTTATAATTTAATTTTATTTTATTTTATTGTGGTTTTTTTTTTTTTTACCAATTATTGCAACAAATATTGTAAACGTCCCCTCCATTACTACATTGTTGTGCCCCACAGGGCCCATAAAGGTCATTATTATGTAACATCCTATTATACTTATGGAATGCAATAAACGATTTGAATTTGAATAATAAAAAAAAAAAAAATAATAGAAGATACTGGATTCATCCTTTACTAGAAACACGCAACGAATTTGACCCTTGACAGTTATTGACAGAGTTTGCCATATTTGTAAGCTAGGCAAGCTTGCCAATATGCTAAACCTGTTGAATATGGGTTTCCCATTGGGTTGTGTCTGAGTATCGGCCTTTCGGAGGGATCGCTTAATTCGAGTGATTGGTGACTGCTCATCTGACCAAGTGTCTATCTACGCTGAAGTTCCTTTGGTACTATAAACAACACTCAACTCACGAAATTTTGCATGTTTGCAAAGCATCTGAACGAAGCGCAGAAGTCTCTAACTGATTAATTTTATTGGTACCTACCTATTTAAAGTAGCACGTAGCTAAATAGGCAATGTAGAATCAATCTACATTGCGTCTGTCCTCAGTCCGTCCTCGTGGTGGGTTAGGTACGACCCATTCTGTCTACGGTATTTTTATCCCTAAAGGACTACCTACTCATAAGCAGTGGGATTTAAAATAGCATGACGATGATTAAAGTAACAAAGAATAAATGTTATTAAAATGTATTACTTTTATAATAATAATTTTGTTTTATTTTCAGTTGATCTATTCATAAGAAATTTATTTTTATGACAACCATTGTGCGACTATTCTCCTTGCCCTTTGCTGAGTCTGCGTCATTTTGATTGTATCAGTGGATAACCATCCTTGCATATCAAAGCAATGCGATGCCCTGTAAACAAAAATACACCTTATTTAGAGTTTCTACCTCTGCTAAAAACGGTGTTTTTCCTAATCTTTATGATCAATTAAGTAGGTACCTGTACATTATAAAAATTTCATGACCCGCAAATCGCTATGTTTGTGTCCGCGAGTCTCTAAAGGCTTTTAACAAAACAAAATACCCCCACTTATTATAGTGATATAAAAAATTTTTCATCACAAAATGTTTATACATTTTTATTATTTACTAAAATTTAATAAAAATACAATAACAAAAACTTAGATTGAAAAATGTATTTTGTTTTGTACAGATTACCTAGGGACCGTGTAAGTAGGAGAGCCTTCTTTTAAGTCCTCTTCGTAAACGCCCAATGCCCGCCAGGGGTCGATGTAGCCGTGGATGTTTATGGTGCTGTTGACGTCCGGCTCCAGTCCACCGAACACGGTGTTAACGCGGTCTACTGCGTTGTATACAAATGCCTCGTCAAACCTATTTAATATGAAAAATGTCTAAAGCTATTTACGTTGATATGAAATACGATTTCGATAGATTAATGACGGAGATATTAACACATCTGGGCCCTAATTCTGTACGGCACATTAGATTCCACACTTATATCGTACCGCGCGCAAACCACATCGATATCGTGTCTTGTTTATACCATGTCTCGATAAGGAATCGAGACGCCTCTATTGTGTATGGTTCAAGACAAGTTGTCTTTGGTACATTACGAACTCACAACTACATTCAGAAATAATGTTTAGAGAATTTGATGTAATATGTAGTAACTACGATAATAATGTTTTTTAGGCTTATTTTGTTAATGTAATTTGTGTTTTTACTTTTTTATATTGTAAAAAGATTCGAAACAATAAACGATATGACAATAGTTCTAAATGTAATTAATTGACAAACACTAGACTAAAATATAAAACGTAATTTTTGAACGTTTATTATGAAGTCGTTGGTTATGTGAGATTTATGAAAGATATTTTAAACTAGCCAAAACAATTATTACCGTGTTAACAAACGATTCTTTATTTATTATCGAAAATTACATATTAAAACGTAAGTAAGTACTTTCTACCAATTTAAAATCTCGCCTAATACTAAAGTCATAAATTACAAAGAGAATGTTTGTAAACAAAATTTAATGCATTTCTTATAGTTATGAAATGAAACAAATATGACAGTTTTAAATGAAATGCTTATTATTAACTATAATTTTTGCTTTTTTTACTGGACCTCCAAGGGCATTTAGTGTTTCCGAAAGTGTCTTCCACTGCTGCTCTAATGCGATCTTTCCTTGAAGGCCAGTACCATGTCCTGATTCTGCATCTTGGTTGACCTTCATAAATTCAAGCAAATAAACGAGTGGGGTTGCAGTCACCTTTGAGCCCTTGACATCCTGCTAACAAAGATTATATTAGGCAATCAACAAAGTCTATAAAACTAAACATTCTACTGTGATAGTTATACAAAGATACTAAAGGTATATTATACAAAAATTTTATGCTTCAGTTTGAAGTGAGCACTAGGTAAATTATACCTAGTTTTTTATTTATATAAATTTGTATTTATTTTTATGGCTTTCTTTGACTTAGATACATTTACAAACATACTTCCCGTCTTCTACATGAATGAAGTTATTCAGAAAAATACCAAAACAAAATATAAACCAACAATACCTTAAATTTTAATGTATTCACTACATTGATTAATATTAATATCTCGTGTGTTAGTTCACTATGAATAACAATTCGTACTTACCTTTTTGAAAGTTTATTTTAATGTTTTTCGCACAAAACACCAAAATATTAACTTATCACAAACAAGTCACAATGATTCCGCGCGATTATCAAACGTGGTATTTTTGACCGTTCTAATCGCGCTAATGTCGCGTTCATTCCACACGGTTTTCATCATCGTGGCATAGAGAATACGAATTTTGCAAATGACGTAACCAATTACGATATTGACGTGGTTTCAAAGCAAGGGATCGCTAAGTGGTCATAGAGAATTAGGGCCCTGATATTGAAAAAAACCGTGAGCGTCAAGATGGCGGGATCAAGTCCCCAATTTGAAATGTATCACATCAAAATGTTTGTGCTACATATGTTCTATTTGTACCCCGAACCAGACATTTGTACCTCTAAAGGTAAATGAAGTATGTAAAGATCTCCCTGATCCCGCCAATTTGACGTCAAAGTGGCGGGACCTTATGAAAGCTCTACTCAGAGGCAGGCAATTCACACCCGAAAACTTAGTACTACATATGTACATGTATATACTCAGTATTCAACACAGTTGTAAGTGCCAAATTAAAGTAATGTGATTAAAATCATTGGTCCCGCCAATTTGATGATTCATGTTATCGCTGAATTTATATGAACATTGTTACAACTCGCGCAAAATCAAATGTGGAAACTTAGTACGGTAGTAGATGATAGTGAACATAATGTGGTTTTGATTCCATTACATCCAGATGCACTGCATGGTAACATTTTATTTTGACCTACCCTCAAACTCAATAATATTTTCTCATAACTTGTAAAACATGGTTAGATAATAATTATCTCGTTAAATACAAACTACCAAAAAAATATTTGTTTCATTACTGCATATAACTGTCCAATTCTATAAAAATATAGTCTCCGGCAAATAAGTTGAACATGATTTTGAAATCACGTGACATGCGCAGTAGTGAATAATGTATCTAAACTTCATTTACCTTTAGAGGTACAAATGTCTGGTTCGGGGTACAAATAGAACATATGTAGCACAAACATTTTAATGTGATACATTTCAAATTGGGGACTTGATCCCGCCATCTTGACGCTCACAAAAAACCTGACGTTTCTAACCTTCTTCGATTAAAATAATAAAACTTATCACCTACTAAATAAAGAAAGAAACAGCCACTGTTAGGGTCGGCTAAACTACTTTAATTTTTAGCACATAATATAACAGATTAAGACACGGTGAATTGGATACTTCATTATATTTTACCGCGCCATAATTATTTGTATTACAGATATTGTATCCAATGTAAAAATGGACCTCAATGTAGCTATCTCACATAAACTTATAAAAACTTACTTTGGATCAAAAGCTCTTTTGCAGATATCGACGTAGAAGTCAACACTGAGCCATTTTAGGGAATCGAACACTGTGTCCGACCGCGGAGCAGTCTGATAATATCCATATTCCGTGCAAGTTTGGTAGTACCATGCACGCGCTGAAAAAAATTGACATTTTCCATGAAATAAGCCTATTTAGTAGGTAATCGATTCCTTGCAAGTTGTTTGTAGACGAGATAACTGTATATTATAAGACAAACGTAGGGATCTCAGCAATTATCACGTACTGAAATGTTCTTGTCTACTTTAAACGAATGTTTTACTTTATTGGTGATTAAATGTCACATTTATCGGAATTAAATCACACTATTTTAACACAGACTGATAAATTGAAGACATTTGAGTAACGGACACGACTTTCTGTAGCTTATTAGTTAAGACGCCACAAGCATTTGTGTATTATTTTTATTTGTATTTAAGTTACATAAAGACAGTAAGTACTGAAAAACTAGTATTTATTTACAAATAAATCTGCTATTACACATATACTTTTTTCTTACCCTTTTAATATCTTATGCCTAAAAAAAATTTGGATGGTGTTTATATAATGGCCCTGTGTAATGAAAACAGTTGTCATACAACATAATACCCAAACTGACGGATTTTTTGTAATTTGGTTTCATTTCCAGCTCAGTTAAAATTACTTACAATTCGAATTACGGCTGTAAGTATTGATTAGAATTTCGTATGATAAGCTCCAACAAGTAGTTAATCCTTGTTGCGCAGCAATGAATCCTCCCATTTGCTGCATAGGAGTCGAACCTGAAATTGTTTAAACGTTAGTGTAATATATTCGCTCTTGGTCTAATGTTAAAGATCGTGTTAAGTTTGAATTTATTAACTCTTCGGGATACCTTATTTATTTGTAATCTAATCTGTTTAGTTAGGTTTGAAAATTACACAAATATTTTTGCAGTTGCTTTTTAAAGACCTTCCCGTCCCAAAGACAATTATACTTTTTACTTAATTATATTCGTATCCTTTTCTAATATGACATGTGTGTGTTTTTTACCATAAACATTGTTTCTAAAGTTATTGCAAATTTGAAGCAGCGTTCCAGGCCGCGCCGTTTGCACCGCACCAGAAAATGTCCAGGTAATGAGACCGGAGAAATAGCCAATGTCGTACTCATTATCATATTGAAGAGGCTCACATAATCTGAAAGTAAGTTAATATTTTATGTAATATGTCGACTATAACAACGTTTAAAATACAAGTCTTTTGCAACTCGTTTGACTAATTGCGTCTAAGCTCAAAGTGATAAAACATGTTTTTTCATGACAACTTCTTTTCACTTTTTGCCTCATGTCCCCACTGATAAGCTCTCTCCACTTGTATTGTTAGATCAGTTGATGTTATCAGGAAGATATGTGAATCCTTATGGCTACGACACTTACCTTCGGCAACCTCAAAGCATTTAGCGCTCCACAGCGATTTAATACATCGCGATACATGGAAGTTATGTGTAGTTTCAACATGACACTATTTATTACAGGTTGTGTCATACAAATATTAGCATTTGTTAATTTTAACACTAATTTATTACTGGTAGTTGGAGTATGACATGAACTCTTAATACGTCTCTTGGGTGGTGGCATGTGGTGCGGGTCGTTACGTTCCCTAAGATATGGTTGAGCGAAGCGATGGCTGCCTTGGGAGATGAGTATGCTTTAACCTTCTGTATTATTGACATATACTTAACATACATCTTTGTTGCTTTCTAAAATTTATCGTTTATTCCCTGTATATTATTGCAATATTGAGGGATACTTACTTAAAACAGATACTTGTTGACTTTGCTGGCCCCAGGCCCCAGGGCAGTAGCCCCGCCTTTCTTCCCCCAAATCGGCTCTGGTTAAGAGCTGCTATTATTTGTAACCATTTGTATTGTTTCATTAACATAAATCGGTCAGAGATAGGGACAGTACACTGTTTTGAAAAAAATTAATGGGAATCGAACCACTCAGGCCTACCTATAATTTTGTTCTAGCAATCGTCGACCTTCTTCCGTACGCATTGCCTCTATGGTATCTTCTATTCCCTCCCGCATCGTGGCTATACATTGCTCACCACCTTCTAATAAAAATGCTTCGTGAACCACCTCTAAATAACCTGCAATAGGAAATGCAAATATAATTATTTATTTGACACATAAGGCTGTACGTAGATTAAGATCATATTTTGTGCACCACACTTGGGGCACTATACAACACCATAAAATTCAATATCGTTGGCTTATATTTTCAAGTACAGTAAACTTGCATGAGATAAAATGGGAATGGATTGCAGGGCACATTTCATTCGTATTTGGAGACAACAAACCGTGCTAATAGTGTCATTGCTATATTTATGAAAAGTTTATGGGCTTGTCCCTGCCACATCAATTGAATTCTTAAACAATAGTGTATGGTGTTACTATTGTTTCTTATAAATATTTATAAAGTTGCAGATGCGAAAATGTTTACTTCAATCTATTCAACAAATCAAATAATGAAAAACCAAACAGTAATGACACTCTTGCTCTATTTAACTTTTTGGTAAATGTACATAAATATATAAAAATATGCCATATTTACCGGTGAAGTCTACTTTAGCCAGAATTGGTCCACTAGAAGCTATGACACCTTCTACTAGATGAGGGTAGCGTTGCTTAAACCACAATACCATATTTGCCGCATAAGAACCGCCATAAAGGACAATTTTACTGTTGCTAAAGCGTTGTTGTGATTTCACGACATCTCGGATAAAATATGCAAGGTCTGCTAACGCTTGATCTACATTAAGGAAGCGTAAATTCTCTGTTGTGAAGTTTCTGAAAACAAAAACAAGTAATCCTGTAAGCGTAAGTAAAAGAGGCGAAATGTCAGGTTTAAATATGAAAACTATAACACGGGTTCGTTTTCAATTATAGGCCGTTTTCAATCATAAACTGTATTATAATTATCTTTCATTACAATGACACGATCACATTATATACATAGAAAATATGGTACTTGTGTGTACGGAGCGGCGCAGGGCATAGCGCAGCAGCGTGTTACTTTTAATGTGCCTTGCGCGCGACTAGCCTAGTCTAAAACGTTCTATACGTGCTCGGCGTTGGGAGCCGAGCTCTCACGACGCGAACCGAGCGGGCAACCGTCGCCGACGCGAAGGGCGCGAAGTACCAATAGGACTCGGCGGATAGGGGTGTGCTATAAAACCAAGATTAAGCTCCTATTTAATGCCGGTTAAATTGATTTTGTTTAATTTAAACGTCTACAATATAAACGTAACGAGCAGTTCTTTAAATATTTTTAATCTCACAACTCAACGGATGTCCAACCGTAGAGGGGCAAGATGCTTAAGTGACAACGACGAAGTGAAAGTCCCAGGTAGACCTCCTTGAACGATTACCTGATAAAGTTTGTCGTATGCCGATAGATGTACATAAATGTGTTAAAAATAGCTTTCTTTTTTTCTACTTTCGCTTTTTAGCGTTTGGAACTTAAGATATTGGTGCCAACTAAGGACTATCCTCCCGACGGCGTTTATAGAATAATACGATGACTTACTGGTAAGGCAAGCTTTGCCCATAGTACCGGTGCTCTGTATAGATCATGTAGCCTCTATTCTCGCGCGCCATCTCGTACATGTTGCCCGCACGTAGCCAACCCGGCGCAATATCCCATTCTCCTCCCACCAATATGAAAATTGGGGATCCGGCACCACCGAAAAAATCTTCATTGAACATAAATTGCTGGGAATGAAAAGGCATTCTATGAAATATAAAATAATCCCTGGATAATACAGTTTTTATATTATTTGCTCAATCAACGCAGTACAAACAGTCCGCCAAAATACAATTTGCCAATACCGCATATCTGCGTTATTTTACAAAATGAATAAAATTTTGAGTTAATCTTGATTATTTGTCTAATTCAACTTTTGTTTATAAGCAGTATTTACTAATCGCTTTTTCGTGGTTTTACATAAAAAACGACCATATAATTTTACTTTTTATTTTACGTGCCCCGAGACTACCGTTAGGTATTCCGGAAATAACGATAATTATATAAATGGAATATATTTTTACTGCTCCTATCGAATATTAATATTAAATCGTTTATTTAAAAAATTAGTTTATTTGGAGAACGATGCCAACTTTTCAGTAGTTGCTTATATTAAGATCGGTTTTATGTCGGTGTATCAAGAAATACACGGTCTCCAGTGTATTAGGTACTGGGTAACTGTAATTGTAGTAGGTTTATGCTTCCTACAGCGGTTTTATGTAGTATGTCAGGAGACGTTTGATCACTTCTATACATTGTTAGTTTTGTGATTTGTGTGCAAAAATGATCAAAAGATTTCAGTAATTATTCTTGAGGTTGCGATCATATGCAGATCGGAGGCCTTAGTGCGACTATACGCGTCGACACTCGATACAGTCTGCGTAAATTATTACCATGAAATTTTGTATGAGCGACCCTAGCGGTAACCATAAGGAACTACGAATCTTCATTAAAATTTGTAACGCGCTCGATAACGAGTATCGAATGCGCGAACTTGCACTAGGGTCTCTGGTAGCAGAGCGGTTACGACAAAGCTGGCTAATTTTGTTGACATAATGTTCGAGTATAATTTGTAGAAAGGTATTTAGTTTTTTTTAATGATTTAATTTTTATCTTATAGTATTTTTTCTTTGATACGAATAGTTTTATTTAATTAAGTTGGTCCGAACAGCAACCGCCAGAGGTTGCTTTTAGTGATAACATCGCTCATAAACCATATTTACCTTACATTTGTACTTCCATTTTGCTCTACTGTCTTAATATTGCATTGTATTATTATACATTTTAATTAAGTTTGTGTTTACGGTTTATGTATGTATTATCTAAGGGGAAAATAAATTCTTACCATTTGATAGGTGTCCGTATTAAGCGGGTCGAAGTGGTCTATGGGCATTGTTACGAAACTGGAGAAGACGTTTCTTGTTGTCATTTCATTCGAACCCTCTGGGGGGGCCATGTCGACACGAAGAGGGGGTTCCACTACTCTTACATCTGCCCATGTTCCCGAGAAAGGGCACAGTAGTGACAAACAAAACAATATCTGGAAATATCAATATTTTGGTACCGTTATGCAATAATAATGGAATATGCATTTATTTGTCGCAGTAAACAAGTAATAGCCTGTATTACGCGTTTACTGCTTTATCGCAAGTCTTTGCTTTTTAAGGTTCCGTACCGGAAGGGTCCAGACGGAACCCTATTGAAATAACCTATGTGATCGTCTATCGCACAGGTTTTACAGCTTTCAATTTCACAGGATAAACATGTTGTTGACCCAAAGCCATACAAATTGCCATAAAATATTTTTTGATATTTTTAATGGGGCTCCCATACAGTTACCTGTGCCTCCAGATAACCAAGCACCAGAGATTCCTTACAAAGTGTTGCTTAGGTCACTTACCAACTGCTTATGATTAATTCTGTTACTCGGACTAGTTACTTTGGTACGAAACCCTAAATGTGCGAAGGCCGAAACGCACTTGGGTGGTTTTTATAATACAGGAATATTAAGAGAATCATGATTTATTTTACTTATAATATTTTATAATAAGTAGTTTTAGCGTTCCCCCACGCGACTGATATTTTTGTAGTAATTGGGCCGATTTTCACTACAATATTTGCCACCTTTTTTCAACTGACTCGTACATGTCCGACCATATGTCGGTAGCTTCGAGAAAAGCGCTAGCGAAGCCATTAGTTTTAGTTGACTATTGATATTGTCCTTAAAATTCAGTTAGGATGAGGATTATGTACTGTCTTGTAATTTTACCATTAAACATTGGCAAGACTATCAATAGCTGTTTGGTTTTCTATAGCATTATTTATAATTTAATAATATCAAAGTATAAGTCAAGTTATAACCATAGTAGGTATCTAAATTCAAAAGTCTAGGACACATCGTGAACTTCCTAGTTCGCCAGGATGAACCGAACGTACCTATCAGATGTTTTTTTCACAATGGACCTGTTAGATTTCAGATTATGTTTAGGGTTTTTATGATTTATAAACTTATTCGGTCTTTATACAATGTGTCCCGTCGCCAGTGTCGGAGCCTTTAATGGTGTGAAATAGTGTTGCCCAAATGCAAGAACAAGACGAGACTTAGCCAGTCTTGGTCTTGGTCTTGCGCCAATACACCTGGTCTTGGTCTTGGTCTTGGTCTTGCGCTTGCAGTCTTGGTCTTGGTCTTGGTCTTGCAGCAAGAGTCTTGCAAGTCTTGCAATTACCTATTAGTCTATTGCTATTTATTAAAGTTTACTTTAAATCTTAGAAAAACGTATTAGAATTGGAACATTGTGAGCTTGAATTAACATAGCCATAGTAAAGATCAATCAGATTAATAAATAACTGAAGATTTGATAAGAAAGTCGAAAAATCAACTGACCTATATGTCGTTTTCCATGGAAGTAACTGTTTCTTAATAAACATTTATGATTTATAAGCTTACATTTGCTAAAACATGTAAAAAAACAAATTAATTACAATAACTTGACTGTATTTTAAATAACAATGTCTGTCTAGAAAGAGATTGAACCCTCAACTTGCATGAAATTTAATAAAAGAGTTTTAT
The DNA here is from genome assembly GCA_927399485.1 of Calamotropha paludella. Classification (NCBI taxonomy): domain Eukaryota; kingdom Metazoa; phylum Arthropoda; class Insecta; order Lepidoptera; family Crambidae; genus Calamotropha; species Calamotropha paludella. The sequence goes on from OV656809.1 coordinate 13,767,222, forward strand.
GATTTATCATTTATTTCAATCAAAAATAAAATACAACACAAATCAAACATAACAGTACACAACAGCTTTATCATTAGGTTATGTTACTTTATATCAATTCTTTTGACCAAGAATTAATACAAAGTAACCATCTGGCTGACTCATCACTTAACCTATTTCTATGTTTTCTAATTACTAATGATGCTTTAGAAAATAATCTCTCAGCAGGTACTGAAGTTGCAGGTATTGAGAGAAAATCACGGGCCATCTTCGATAAAGTCGGATACTCTGTCTCATGCGTCCTCCACCAATCTAAAATGTCTTCCGAGCTGGCAGTTCTTGGTTTTCTCAGGTACTCCTCCAACTCGTCTATCACTAAGCCTTGAAGACAAGATCCAGATGACGTCGAGGGACATTCATAGAGTTTATCAAAGTCTATAATGTCTTCATCTTCATCACATACTTTATTTTCTTTTCTTGGCAATTCCAGAGATTTGTTCAGTGAGTGTAGACTTTTATATTCTTCATAAAGTTCATTGAACTTGCGCAGACTTTCTGTTTTAAGTTGCTTCCCCCACATTGTCAGGTCAAAAGTCTGAGCCTTATGCCTTGGGTCTAAAATTAAAGAAGTACAATAAATCCAGTTGCTCTTCTTATAATGTTTAAGCATTTTGTCTCGAGCTGCTTGGAAAGCTAGAATGAGCCTTTCATCCACTTCAGATCGATTAGGTTTCTCATCTAACTGTTTTACCATGGATTCAATTTTATCTAGCAAGAGATTGAATGATACAATGACTAGCGGTAATGTAACATATTTGTCTCCACCAAGTTTTGTACTTAAAAGTTTAAAGTTTATTAGAAATTTATGTAATTTTTCGAGTACCTGCCATTCACTAGCTGTGATTTGAAAATCATTCAATTCGGTGACAGAACTGCACAATATGTTAATGCCCGCTCTCACTTTTAAACCAAATCCAATCATATCATGTGTGGAATTCCATCTTGTTGGACAGTCAAGAATGGCATTTAGATTTGATGGCACGCCAGCTGCTTCACAAGCAGACTGAAACTTCTTCTTCACTATCTCACTTCTTTTTATTTTACTGGAAATACTGCGTAACTTTGTTACAGATGTACGCGAGTCAGCAATATTTGGTGCATATTCTTCATCTTCCTCAGTTTCGTCTGCATAGTCTTCATACTGCTGATCTTGCGCGTTAGTGTCAGACTCACAGTGTAATGCTAAGGTCTCTAATAAATCTTGTACACCAAGGTTTAAAATGTGAGCAAAGCACCGGAAATGTTGATTGTCTGAATCAAAGTGTGGCAACTGTTTGCCCAGTTCATACATAAATTTGGTATTTGCAGTTGCGTTGTCGACCGTGATACCTTGTATTTTATCAATTATGCCATATTCCAATAAACATTCATGGAAAATCGTTGCAATATCTTCCCCAGTATGTCGACCGCGTGATGGTATAAAATCAAGAACTACAGATCGATACTTCCATTCGTTGTCTATATAATGCATAGTAACCCCGTAGTAACTCCTACCAGCAATTGACGTCCACCCATCAATGGTAAATGACATTTTAGATGATAATTGTTGAAGTCGTTCCTTGAGATTAAATTGGAGCTCTTCAAATCGCTCTTTGACTTTCCTTCTAAGTGTAGACCTTTTAGGAAACTCCATATTAGGGCAAATACGTCGAAAATATACTTGTGTAGCTTCGTCATCGAAAAATGAGAAGGGAAGATATTTTTTCACTACCCAATCAACTGTAGCTGTCGTGATGTTGTCACTGCTGTTTTCCGACTGAAATAAAACAATAAATCTTGTGTTATTATTTAAAACATACTAGGTTTGAGCGTTTAGGAGGAGGAGGTTTGTTGTTGTTAAATCGAGAAAATCGTTAAATTGACATTTGTTATATTAAGGTTGCACTGTACTGTAATTTACCAAAATAAAGTACTTAGTTGTTACTGGCCGATTATGAAAACAAATGAAAATATAGGTGTTTATAAAAATATTTAAGACGATAATTACATACTTAATATGTCGCACCCCTAGATGAAAACACCACTAACTCAAAAATACTTACGTAAGTTAATGGCGTTTTTGAAAGTATCGCATGAACAGCTACGCGGAGTTAAAATTCCCGTAGCGACAATTTCGACCATTGTTAAAAATGACGCGAAATATGTACCTATGTATTACTATTTTATCAATATCTATAAAATATTCCGAAGTCAGTTTAAAGTCATTTGTTCAAAAAAGACTTTTTTGAGTTCCTGGAGTTTTCATATAAAAAAAATATATTCTTACCTGTCCACTTCTTCCAGCGGTTACTAAAAAGCTTGTGATATCTCCACTTAATTTTGGTTTAACAGGAAGAAATATTTGTGATTCCTTTTTGTGGAAAGATATTAGATGTTTCCTTAAGCCTGAAGTGTTTCTGTTTTTCATTTTTATTTCAGTCTTTTTATGTTGGCACAATTTACACAAGGCAGTTTGGGATGCATGAATTATTTCGAAAAACTCCTCAAATTTGCTTTTGGGTCTTTTAGATCTGTGACTCAAACTCTCGTTACTCGGACTAGAATAATTTGAATCTTCGTCACTCATATTAAATTGTACACGTGATACGTTTTTAGAAAACAACAAGAATTAGTAAAAACAATTATTAAGTTAGACTCGAAGCACAGCTCAATTGGAAATGACTGGAATTAAAATAATTCCTTTGTTTATAGTACGTTTCCTTGCTTTCTACCGCGCCGCCTCGCCACGTGCCGGCTCTATTAAAAGGATGCCGCCGCAAATCAAACGATGCCGCGTGCGGCGTACAAACACAGATTATTACCTACTTGTACAGACGCGACGCGTGAATAAAATATATGTAAAGAATTAGTGCCAATCACTATTCTTTACATATAAGTGAATGTTTTGGCGTACATCTATACTAATCTATACTAATATTATAAAGCTGAAGAGTTTGTTTGTATGTTTGATGACAGAAGTTTTAAAATAAATAAATAAATCCTGAACGTCACTATACCTCCAAAGTTACTATTCTTCGTGGGCGAAGTCGCGGGCACTGCTTGTAAATACTTTTTTTTTTTTTTATTTATTTTTTTTTATTTATTTATTTCATATACAAGAAAAAAAAATACAAAGATACAATTTAGTCCCACAAAACCGACTTGTCGGTTTGACTGAGGGATCTTTAGTCTCTTAGCTTATAATTATAATTATGTAGGTATATAATACAACTATAACTGTATCAGGTAAAGTTAAGTGCACAATAATTGGATTTAGACTGAATTACAACAAACTGAAGGAAAATTTAGCGGTGATAATAATAAGATACAATTGTTGTAAGATATAAAATACGTGTGTAAAAAACAACCACGCCTCCGAGCCCTCAGATGGGCTCGGAGGCGTGGTTGTTTTTTACACACGTATTTTATATCTTATAGAAATATTGCATTGTGAATGCAAAAAAATAAATAAAAACATACAATTGTTGTGTTAAATAGTAGTCATCAGATAATCTTTTAATATTTTTTTAAATTTATTTTTATCCGTTTCACATCTAATAGTTTCGGGCAACGAATTAAGAAGATATGGTATACGCTTCTGTAAAGTTCTGTCACCAAAATAATTTTGAACCCTAGGAATTACAAATTTCTTTTTTGAAGTGGCTCTAGTGATCTGGTTATGATTTATGTATTCAAAAGTGGAGACACACTCTCGGCTGCCGTGATTATTTACTAATAATAAATCGCAGGCTTTTTATTTTATTAGTAGGTAAGTACCTACGCTTTTTATATTATTTTATTAATTATGTAGAATTTTTTTACACGTTTCAAGTATATTTAAAAGTGGCTACAATATTTATCAAACGGGTGATATTTGAACACTTTTTTGCTATTTTTTCTTGTAAAAACTTAAGAAATATAATGACTAAATGTACAATAATAGTACCTAAGTAATTAGTTTAAAACCATATAATCAATATTATAATATATACTTACTAGAATAAATTATTATGACATCTACTACCTATCCTTACCATTTTATTCTAATCATAATACTACTTGCGTGATCAGTATAATGTATTCATTTTCATTATAAGCACTCTGAAACTTATTTATTCTTTGGAACACCTGTAGGTACTCTTAAAATTCGAAATTATTTTGCATGAGTATACCTACGCCTACGCCCTGTGGCGGCAATCAAATAGTGTCAAATGTTGTGATTTCGGCGCGGCGGCAACGATTGTTGTATATGATTTCAAAAGAAGCCGCCGGCGCGTGTATTATAACCATGTGCTTCCGAAAAGCAGCAAATTTCTTTGAGAAGTAAGTACAAAACCTTTGATGCCGCATTATCAAAGTGCCGATGGTTAAAACATAACTATGCATGCACTCAGTTTGATTTTAATGGATATTTTTTTATTCGCTATGTAGGTATGTTTATGGTATTAGTCGTAATGCGCATAGATCCAGTTTTTCATATTCTTTGATACAGTTTTTTGCGTCTCATAGAATTCCTAAGCGTACCTATACACCGAACTGTTACACCTAACTACTCCGTGAAATAGCGCTAAGTCCTAGCTGCAAGACGCAAGAGTCTTGCAGGCTTAGTCTTGTTCTTGCTCAAGTCTTGCACGGTCAGTCTTGGTCTTGGTCTTGCTAAAAATACGCGGTCTTGTTCTTGGTCTTGGTCTTGCAAAAACGCAAGAACAAGACCAAGACTGCAAGACCAAGACTGAATTTGGGCAACACTAGTGTGAAATCGACAAATTGCCCCTCAAATTTTGTTTTTCTCTTACAGTTATAAAAGGTTTTCTTGGTAACCAAGACCTGGGCTCTTCCCATACTAATTCGACCACCACTACTCGTGTATTTGTCCTATCAACATTAAAAAGGTGTCATTTGATAGCTAAACAAGTAGACAACAGTTACACAGCCATCATGTTTTAATTGTCATGGAATAAAAAATACAAAAAAATAATTTAAGAAAAACAAATAGATTATTTTTGTGTATTTTTAATTATTGGAATTTTGAAAAAAAAAACAAATTTGAGGGGCAATTTTTCGATAAAAAATGCCATATTTCACACCATTAAAGGCTTCGACACTGGTGACGTGACACATTGTATACATATACAATAGTTGACACAGAACAGGGGTATATAGGTATTAGAAATAAAGGCTTAAAAAGTACTACTCTAAAATTGTAACAATATTACTTTCGATGTTGAAGGTGGTTAACCTACTAGCTCATATTAATAGTTAAAATGCGCTTTTTTCAACGCGTTTACTAGCATATGGATAGCTGAGCGGTTATAATCCCACCTGAGGCCTTTTTAGGCGTATTTGAATCTTATAGAAATATGGAATGCTAAAAAATATATTTCTAAGTTGTGATTTATAGTCAGGTATTGTTGCAAAACTATTTCTCTAACGTGTCACTAGCGTTCTCAATGTTATGGTAATGGGGATAATAAATAATACTATTCCTTACAAAATGTATCTTTAACCGGTTGAATAACATTGATAATTGTTTAATTAAAGTATAGAGGCGTCCATAATACAAACATTAAATCTTTGTTACAAATAAATTAAAATCTAACAGCAGCACTAACAATTATCTGTTTACAATACAAATTTCCGTCATCAAAATATGTCAACATTAAATAGATTCAATACGTTGTTATGCCGAAAAAAAGGCTCGTAGACAGTAATGACCTTTGTTGGTGGGTACATCCATATGATCTCATTTTAAAAAGTTAGTAAGTAGATAGAATAACATAGAATAGTAACATAGATTTTTTCTAGTGTCAAGAAGAATAATTTTGATTATCAAAGTCATGTTAGTTAGTTATTGTCACGAAAACTTTCTAACACGTAGAAATCGATTTCGGGTTCGAAAAGTGAGGCATCTAAAACTAAGCCATTACCCGATAGTGTCATATCGAGCAATGCTTCTGAAATTTTAATTATAAATGACGGTTAGTAAAATGAACGGATGTTACAGAGTCGAAGAAACATAAATCATTATAATATTACATTCCACATATAAGTTGTTTTTGAATTTAAATTTTTAAGTAAAACATTAATCAAAAATAAATATTAATATTTTATTACACACGTGACATTTTATGAAAATGTTGTCAATGAGTGGAAAAAATCTTCACAAATTCTAGTTTATTTACAATTATAACGTGTCTCAATTAAACTTTTGACTAGACAGTCAATACTCTATTCAAGTACTTATATTTTGAATTTGGCGGGCTGCAGTTTATTGTTTTATGAAATTCAATAACCAAAATTGAACAAACTCTTTTAACATTTGTATTATTCATATGTTTAATCCATACTTAAATTTTTATTAAAGTTATATAGTCAATAATATGGAAAATGGAATTTCGGCTTATGATCAAAATCCTAATTTAATAAATGTAAACGATATTATTAGTACTTAGAATTGTACCTGCCTTACTTTAGGAATGTATGAAAAAATCCACTTATACCTGTATGACACTTCATCACGAAATATAGGAACTATATCTATTTTTACTACTATGTGCTACCTATCTATTTTTTCAAAATGGCCTTCGTAACTAGTACTAGTACTCTAGTAAGCAAGTTGAAAATATGATGATTTTTTGTGTTTAGCGACTACATAAAACCTTTTTGTTCTTTTATCGATATAAATCATATCGTTAATAGACACTAGGCGATGCAGTCGCTAAGCATAAAGCTACGCTAGCACCATATATTGGAGCGAAGCATAATACCTAAAAAAGGAAAAAAAATATTGTTTCGATGGGAATTTTTGCGAATTTTAAAATTCGGGCTCCGCCACAATCTGGTACTAAACTTGTTGATTCGATTCCACACAAAAAATATTAAAATCGGTTAAGAACTCGCGAAGTTATGGCGTAACAGACATTGCGCCATTGAAGCTGATCCATGTAAAATTAGACTTAATATATATTATATAATAGCAATTGCGAATAGAGAAAGGGCTAATTATTGTGCAGTTATTAAGAAAGTTTGCATAAGGGTTTTCTGTTAATGTGTAGGTATGGAAATTATAGCTTTCAATTATCTTACTAACTTCCAAAAAAATTCAGTGATTATCAAAAAGATAAGAGGTGTTAAGTTTTTCTTTCTTACCTTTTTTTCCATTTTCAATCTAACTCACCACCACATGACAAAACAAAATTAAAATGGTATCTATAGACATATTATTTTGATAACATGCACATGCTTATTAAAAACTGCTTATCAAACACCTACTTAATTGATTAAATTAGATAAGATTATTGAATATCTAACACGGTTAAATGGGTTATAATGACTTATGAAGGCGCAACGGTTTCTAAGGGGAATGAAGTTTGTAATTTATTTGCTGGTTTTTTTCAAACAAATTTCCAGATAAATAATAATAGCAGTGTTTTTAATTTAAGTCCAGAAAGAGTCCAAATGGTATTGGTGATATACATATTGGTTCAGCAGAGGTTCTTCAGCTTCTTAAAGCCGTATGTTTAAATAAAGGTGCAAATCCTGATGAGGTCTCTCCCGTGATTATAAGAAATGTGCTGAGAGACTAGTCGTTCCCCTCTGTATCCTATTTAGACAGTCATTGGATGAAGGGTTTGTGTCTACTGGGACCAACGACCAAGGGACCAAATCGACCATTCAATCCTACTGAAAAAGCTCATTACCGCGGGTATTCATGGGAATCGGTTCCGATAGTTTTTGTCATATACATATTGAAAAGCGTACTAAGGCCGTGGCCATAAATGGTTCCCCTCGAATTGGATTATTGTACTATCAGGTGTGCCTTAAGGTTTTCTTCTTGGGCCACTGTTGTTTGCTATTTTTTTGAATGAATTAGCATCCTGTTTCTTAAATTCTAAATTCATTCTTTACGCTAAGAGGAAACATTTTTTTTTAAGAAATATATTGGAACGTTTGAGGACTGCTAACTCCTACAGAGTGGTGTGAATAGATTTTGTGATAGCTGTTCTCGAAAAAAAATTAATCTTAATGTTTCTAAGTGTTATTTAATGAGTATTACACGCAAATTGAATGTACTAGAATTTAGCCATAAACTTCAGAACAAAATCATTAAGTTAACTAATAAAGTGGGAGACCTAGGTAACCTAGGCTAGGTTGACCCGAAGTTAATATTTGATGAGCATGTTGAAAATATTGTAAATGGAGCTTCCAAGGCAGTTGGTTTCATTATTAGATCCTGTGCTAAATTCAGCACCATCAAACCTATTAAAGTCCTCTACTGTTCTCTTGTGCGTAGCATCCTTGAATATGCCTCCGAAATATTGAATCCCTCATATAACATTTATATTAACAGAATCGAAAGTATTCAGAAAAAAATAGATATTTGCAGTATAAGTGTAAGCATTTCCTTCCAAATTATGAAGCCAGGTGTAAGAAATATCCTTTTCTCCCTCTTCAAATAAAATTATAAGTAATTTTATAGGCTCACCGCAGCTATTTGGTGAGATTCGTTTTAAAAATCCCAACAAAAACCATACGCAATCATCGTTCTATACCAGACCCGACAGCTAAAAGTAATTATCGCAAAAACTCCTTTTCTCCAGGGCTGGTACACTCTTGAACGATTTTTCAAGCTTGTTCCCGTCAGAAGACATAGGTATTCTACACAAATCCTGCGATTATAAGGCAGTTGATGGCCAACTCAGATTTTAACAAATAATATATATATTGTGTTACTATTAGGTATGTTCTCTTTTTATTTTGTTTTGTTTCTTATTAATTTGTTTTAATTTCTTATTTTACCTGTGAAAACTTAAAAAAGGCTTTTAGCTTCTATAAAACATGTTTAGATTATTTATGTTTACAGCTGTAAGTTTTCCAATCAAAAACAAGTAAATAAAATGGCGATTTGACAAAACAGACATAAATGACAAATAATTTGAAAGATTTAGATTCAACAAGATGGCCGTAATCAACTGTCAAAGTTCCGAAGTCCTTATTGAAAGACCCGTTATACCTCAGAACAATAGCTTTAGTTATTGTTCTGAGTGTTATACCAAAATTATTCTTTAATTAAGATACTGCCTGAATCGGTAAAATGACAGTTGCTTTCACTACAAAACAATGTAGAGTACTTTAGTGTTTTTTGTATACTTATTTAAGTAGTGTGTGAAATGAATTCTTTCCCCTTAAATAAAAACAATGCAAATTGGGTGAATAAATTATTTAATCTTATGATAATTTAGTTATTTAATTTTGTAATTTTGCAGGTACGACTTATGTACTATGGGGTATCATTATCTAAGGATATTTAACATCGATCTCCGTAAGGACGACTGCAATCGTCAGTTCCGCAGACTAGGGAACTGGAAGAAGAACCGGTTCTATATGGTGCCTGACCAAAGTAATTTCCCCTGAAAATATAAAAAGTATTTTTTTAAGTATTATTTTAGGGTAATAACATTAAAACGTCTTTTTAAAATATTTATCATTAAATCTAAAAGGAGTAAACCTTTGCAAAAATTGACGCTTGACCGGGGCGCTTGAGAATATGCACAAACGACACTTCTAAATGACTTAAGTGTAAAATCCAGTTTTATAAAAGCGACTAATTGTTTTTATTGATATCTAACTGTTGTAAATAGAATAGATGTTCAATCATAAGTTCGACCTCGTCAATATTACAAGAAACTGTCTTGTCTGAATTTTTCTCTGTTAAATAGAAAATATTATAACTTCCGAGTTCTAAATCATCCCAACATTCACAACTGCAACGTATTATGAGATTAAATATAGGATAGAGATAAGATTTATATTTAATTGATACTCACGCAGGTCCATAGTTGCAAACTACAAAGTATTTCTTCCAACCCTCTTCGGACCACTGTGATATTGCACACCCGATGTATGTAGAATTAGACCACGCCATCTGTAAATTTTTAGGACTAAAATTTGACTATACTCACTTAGGCTTCGTTTTGTTACATTCCTATCTGGAACTAGTTAGTTGTTTCCTGCTACGTGAGGATTTTATATTTTAACTTTTGTATTAATATTTTTTATATTGATTACAACAGGTTAAAATTACAGTCACATGTCTCCCTATTTTTGTATCAAAAGATAATATGCATTTTTCTTACATTTAGGTTTTTAAATATTATTGAAACACAAGATTTTGCAAACACTTATTTAATTTGTGGTTTCTTTGTCTGTCTTTAACTATGAAAATAAACCTGAATAATTTCATTAATATATTTTATTATTTTAAAATATCACTACTTAAGGCCTAAATGACGATGTGCAAGTTTAATGAATAAAAGGTGATGATAGATGATTTAAGTATTAATAAATCGCATACTTTCAGTCCAAGGCACTAAAGCTTTTCTAGCTATATTTAGTGGATGTAATGCAATTAAAAATAAATAAAAAATAATAAAGATGTAATGCAGTGTTTTTTCTACCATATACTATGTATTTTCCAAATGGGGAAAAAGATCCTCAATTAAGAGCTGATTAATCTTTTTTATTGGACTAAAATCCTCATACCTGTGTATAATGTCCTATTTGTTTAGGACCGTAGAATTTTTCAGATGTGAGTGGCCCGTATTTGTAATTATTGTGCTCGTCAAACCAAGACTCTAAAGCACTATTTGGGTTCAGTTTGTAGCCGAAGTCGGTCGACGACATCCAGTACAGGTTCTCGCCAGTACCGAAGCGGCCAGAACCTAAAGTGAAATAACATTTTTCATTAATAAGATATTTACTCATTACTTAATGCTATGGCATGACGATGCCACATCGAGTTGTCGTGAGCCGCGTGCGGTACTCAGACACAGGTCTCTTTAACCTGGAAGAAAATCATACCTTTGGCCTTCCTATACGTGATTCCCTGCTTCACTAAAGAAGAGAGTAGTTTATCAAAAAATTATGGAAATTTTATTACTTTTGACTCACCCACAGTGTTATCTGGATTATGTTCGTTACGCAACACTGATGCCCACTTAGCGGCCTTAGCAGCTAATTCTTCATCCCAAACCTGCAAATTGTTATTTTTGATTGATGAATGACAGCTTACGAACAGTAAATATATAAAGTAGAAATGGCGACAATTTTTGAAACCATTTCAAAGGTTAACATTATTTTCCAAAAACATTTATTGCATGGCTATTAAAATATTTAATAAATAGCCGGATGGTCTGAATCATTGTAATAAAAAGATTTAAGTCAAGATTATTATATTTAATACTAGAAAACAATATATTTAAATTTGATAATTTTATAAAGAGTAAGTTATGATTACATCAACATGAATTTTATTCTAACAACATTTAATAGCAATTTTATTGTATTGACGTTTAGTGAAAATTGATGTTGTAATTTGTTTGTTAATTATTCCGACATTTAAAAATAATTGTATTGTTCTAATATTTTAATAATAAATCGTGTTGTAACCATATGTTGTAATTAGTTTGTAATTATTATAACATTTAATAGTAATTATGGAGTCTGTCATAATTCTTGTCACGGCAAAACAGCGCTCGTGTTTTGAGACGTTTTTAGTGATTAAATGTGTGTTTTAATATAAAAAACTGTATCCAAGTGGTTACCAAAACGTGGACCTGTTGTGATAGTCTTATTTTCATATAAAACGCAAATAAATAATACGTTTGCAATTTTGTTTATCAGTGTTTGATAAGTACCTGCATATTTATCGACAATTGTTTTTTTCTTCTTACAAGTTATCATTTCGGTGTTGCAAGTGTAAATCTCTTCTCCCAAAATGAGTGCATCAAAAAGAGTTCTAACTTGAAGTTTCCACTTGAAAAAACTGGTTGGTTGCCTGTAAAGTCGGTTTACGGGCGAAAGTTTTACGTGACAACGACTTTGAGTGGTAAAATAATTTTAATGTGAATATTCATTCGTATAGTAGGAAGAAGGCTGAAATAATAGTAACAATTTAAAACATTTATTTATACAAAGAATTATATTTAAAACATTAATTTATAGGCACGCGTCCCTTCCACTTTTTATGTCTGTCTCTCTCGCTCTTAGGCGGGCTAACCATGCCCGAGTGGAAGGGACGCGTGCCTCTCACTCGCTCTCATTGTAAGCGCATAACGTGAGCGGAGCGTAACGCAGTTTCTTGAAGTGTCACCCGGCAAACCAATTTATAAGACGTTGTCACGTCAAAATGTGCTAAATGTAAAAAAAACACCTAACGAGAAAAAAGCTATTGTGTCTTGTGATTCATGTAAGGCGCTTATATGAGGAGACTGTCAAGGATTGTCACCCACTGAAGTGCGCGTTGTTGAGTTAAAGACTGGAGCTCATGTGATGAGATTTCTTTGTAAGGGTTGTAGATCCGGACATCATGGATACCGAATATAAGCTGCGTCGTCGCCAAAGTATGCTTGCAACTGAATCGGTGATTCAAGAAATATCTGAAAGAGCCCCCAAGGCTACTTATATTATTATCTATAATATACCTAAATCAACATGTAATATATCTGATAAAAGAAAGGAATCCGACACGAAAGAATGCATGTCTTTTATTAATATGATCACTAATAAAGCGAAACGTAATGGAATAAAGCTATTTCGTCTCGGCGGCGCCCCGAAATCTGCCACAGGGATGAGACCCCGCCCACTGAAGGTTATACTGCACAGTAAGACTGACGCATTGAAGATTCTCCGCAATAGGAATAAACTGGAGAAGCCCTTCTCTATTACCACTGCCTTAACTCCCCTTAAAAGGGAATATGTGGCACATTTGAGAGAAGAATCAACTAAGCACATTAGAAATGAAGAGATTGATGTTACTATAAAGTATGTCCGTGGACATCTGATGATTGTAAAAAATTAAAAAAAAAACTAGAAATGATTACTGGAAAGCCACTATCTATACCAAAGACATCTTATAAAAATATGAAAACTCACTCCACCTTACAGAATAAACTTCCACCCGCACTTATTACAGTCACTATTTTTTATACAAACATACAGTCTATTAATTCGAAGCTAAATCTATTTGTTGCGAGAGCAAACTCATTAAAACCTAAGTTGATCATAATTACTAAAACTTGGTTTAAGCCAGATATATCCAATTTATTAATAGATATACACGGATATGACCGGCGATGATCACATTGGTAAAAGGAGTGTTGAGGTGGCGATATGTACCTTCCAGAAATTTAACAGTGTAGTAACAAAGTCACACAACAACTATACTACTGAAGATGTGGCTACTGAACGCCTGAGGTTAGATGTGTGTTGTAAATACAACATTTCTGTTATGTGGACTATATAGAGGACATGATTCCACTATGGAACAATACATCATACTACTGGAAGAGCTTAAAGACGCATCTGAAATTAGTTAGACGTAGTGGCAATATTTGGTGACTTTAATTACGGTGGAGTAAAATGGATAAGTAAAAATACTGAATATGTCACACCAATGGAAACCAACTTTTTACAGTGGTATAAAGATAGCAATCTTGAATAATTATTAGATAAGTACACCAGATTTAGATCAAAGAACCAACCTTCCTTATTAGACCTTATTTTGAATAATGATGAAACTCTAATTGCTAGCATTGAACATACCTATTGGAAAAAGCGATCACAGGTGTTTATTTGTCTTCGGTAAAAAAATCAACAGAAAGATTCTAAAACTAAATTCCTTCTAAATTAAAAAAAGCTAACTATGATGCAATAAACACGAAAATAAAGAATTCTTTACCTGCATGAGCTTTTTACTAAGACTGTTAAGGTAACTAATAACACATGTATACCAAAAGTCAAAGTACGATCCGAAATTACAAATAAACCATGGATATCAAAAGATACAAAAAAGCTTGATAAACAAAAACACACTTATTGAATAAGATGCTGGATTGAATGATGTGTATAATGATTATAGGAAAGTTAACAAAAAATTGTCAAATCAAACTAAAGCCGCCCGCATTATCTACAGGGGTAACTTACTAAAAGTTGGACCAAAGAAATTTTATGTTAGCATAAAAAGTTAGCATAGCTTTACGTAATAAACAAGGCAAAACTTTAACTGGAGCTGATAAAATTACTGAACTATTCGCGGAACAACACTCAAGTATGTTTTGGGAAGGATCACTTACTGCGTTACCAGATGGATCCACATCTTCAAGTTAAAGATTTCGTTGAGGATATCTTATTTTCTGAAGGCACCATTCAAAGAGTTCTTAAGGAAATTAATAAAGATTCCTCGCCGGGTCCAGACGACTTTATGGTAGCAGTGTTTCAGACATGCAACCTTGTGGCCAATCTAGCATGTATAATGCAGAGGTCTTATGATACTGGAATTGTACTAGACTCCTGGCGAAATGCAACAGGTACTCCTATATTTTAAAAAAGGAAACAAGCTTGATCCTGCCAATTATAGATCTATAAGTCTTACTAGTGTGGTGTGTAATTTTTACCAATCATCCGGTCCACGCTGGTCAACTGTATCTAACTTATTGTCATGCATGTCGATATGGGTTAAACAATTCAACGAAAGACAACCGTTGCCGTTATTAACCTTGAATACGAGAAAGCATTTGACAAGGTTCCAATTAAGAGGCTGCTGCAGAAGCTGGAATTTGTAGGAGTAAGAGGAAAACTACTTAACTCGATAGAGGCATTTCTGAGGAACATAACACTCCAAGTAAGAATAGGAGAGAAATTGTTTGCCCAGAGCGAGGTTCTTAGTGGTGTGCCTCAGATCGCTTCTTTTTCTTTATTGCTACACTCTTGGCATGGTCATGGTCGTCATATCAGGGTTAGTGGCACGCTTCACAATTGATCGTCAGTCTATCTGGTGCACTCGATCGATCCAGCGCATGACCTACCTGGTGCCCTTATGCCTTCAACCGTCCCTATAATCTAGTCCCCCGGCGGGACAAATTCGGGCCTGTACGATGGCATCGTCACTGTCGAGAGATGCCGAGTTCTTCAAGTACGGTCTAGCTGCTTCTGAATTGAGTCCAAGATATATGATGCATTCTTCTCCAGCATCAATCTTTTTTTTCTCACTCTCCCTCACGTCTCAGCACTGTAGAGTATGGTAAAAGCTAGTGTCCAACAAATCGTATTTTGGTGGCCTTCGTGTTCTGTTTCCCCATATTCCTTTGAGTCCGTCCATAGCAGACCTTGTGATAATCATGCGCCGTTTTATGTGATCAACAAAACCACTGCTCTTCGTAATCAGAGCCCTAGGTAGACATATGTTTGCTGGACATCACAATTCGCAATTCTGGTCACTTCTGGCGAATTTTTATTAAGTCAGTCGACAATCATGATCCTTTTCTTACTGCGGTTTATCTTCAAAAAGAAATCGTGGCTGACGTACTTCATTTTGCTCAACAAATCTTCCACCTTGTTGATACTCGACAGTACTGTTTGCGTCATGCAAGCAGTGCTGTTTGCATGACGCAGGTTGGAAGTCTTTAAACCTCCAATAGCAATGTCGTCTGACCAGTTTTCAAGTGTAATCTTCTCAATGAGTTAGTTTAACATCTTATAGGATCTTCAAACAGTGGTTCCCAGTACTCTTTCCAGGTCTTCGATATTGTGCCTATGTCAGTTAGTGTGAGAATTTTCTATAGCCCATGTTTTTAACTAAAGTCCTAGTGCTAGAACGTATTTTCTGATGTAGGTCTCTAGTTACATGTCTGCCGGCGTAAACTTAAATTTCAGCATCTCCATTCTGAAGATGAGTACATAAATAACTCATTGGTACTCCTTACATCTTCTCCTAATGCTTTACTTTTCGCTCCTATAAGAACGAAAGAACTGTAGCTCATCCAGTGTTGGCGTTTCCGGAGGGTATGAGTGTTTGGATGCTTGGAGAGTGACATGAAACAAGTGCTTCATCCTGATTCTACAGCTGATCTGGGGATGCTGATTGAGTGTCCATGTTAGTCAACTGTAACCAATGTGCTTCCAGTGCATTTAAATCTATATTTTTCCTATTGTTCAGTTGGTGGTTCCACTTTCCTTGCTATTCTAAGTTTGACGTGAAATTCCTGACCAGAAGTTGGTGATCTGACCCATAGTTCATTCCAGACAGTGTGTGAGCATTTCTTATAGATGTTTCCACCTGGAACGAATCATGATTTAATCACTCCGGTTACGATATTTACCATCCGGTGTTATCTATGTGTATATTCTTCTAGGATGGTCTTGAAAAAATCTATTTGATATCACTAAGTCATTTTCGGCGGCATATTGTATATGGCGCTCACCTCTGGCGTTTCGCACATGGAGTCCAAATTTTCCTGACGGAAATGCTCTGCTTCTATTCCAATCTTTGCATTTAAATCGATTTACAATCTCTCTTTTAGGGATTTGACAATAAGGCCTAATGAGATGCAAGTCCATTCTCTCCTTACTTAGGGTAGATTGCTAGCCAATTGTTAAAATGTTCTAGCTAACTTCTTCTAGCTTAATATTTCTCTAACTAGAGAGACATAAACCTGTCAAGTATAAATAGTCAAAGAAAAATCGCGGCAAAACCAATGGTCATATATTTTTTATACATTATTCTAAGAAGAATTCAAATTCGACAAGTTACTTCCTACGTCACAACAATTGTGTAAAAAGCTTTGGTTATACCTATCCAAAAATACATTGAACTATTATTACCTATGTTGTATTTAGTCAAAGAAGTAGTCTATTGATAGAGCTAGTCAAATCTACATATGTAGATTTATTTAAACAAAACATGAGCCTTTTATCTTCGCGATGCTACTAAGCTAGAGAACTTTCAAAGAACTGTTTATTTTCATGGACATATGTCATAATACGTTACGAATTAGCAACAAACCGTGTGTATATCGTAGAGTACCCACGTGTTTCTATTAATTAGAGTATGGTCGTGCAAAAATGACTTTTTATTACAAAAGAAATATATCTAGCTTACTTCCGCAAACTAATATGCAAAATACACCGCGCAACGTAACAATAGCGTTTAGTTACCATTTGTAGGTTAGAACTTAACACTATTTTGAGCGGTTTTAATTTAAATCTATATATATATAATCTAAATTCAAACGCAACAGTTTCGTTTCTATAATTGACACTTACACTCAGCTAAAAATAAACCATCCCAATGATAAAAGCAATTAGTGACTTTAATTTCCGTTAAGTGTCATTTTACATTTTTATATATCTTTATATATATATAATTCTACTGTGCGTGTGTATGTCACTGAACTCCTCCTAAACGGCTGGACTGATTTGAATGAATTTCTTGTATGCTATTGGATGGCGCCCTGATTTTTTTAGATTTACAAATCAGCCGGCAGATGGCACTGCAGTCAGCACAGCAACGTGTGGCCAGGTCAGCTAGTTTAATGTAAAGTTTACAAAATAGAACCGATATCAAGTTAAAGATGTTTACCAGTAGTGATATTGACAAATTGATAACGGTATTTTCATTGTACATATATTGACTTTGTAATTTATCATTGTACACTATGAAATGGGCGTTTAGGTTGAGTATTTTATGATAAGTTAAGTTACGTTTGCATTACTAACATTTTTAACGAAACATTTAATATTTCCGCTATTTTGTTGCGGACAATAACTAGAGTATATATGTACATAGTATAATGTATTAACCCGTCAAGTATATTAAACAATATCTCTTTAATTATTTCTTCAACATTCATATACTTGCTCGTTTGTTATTTGAAAATAGCGGAATTATTAGGCAGTTTAAAACTGCCTAATTTTGTGATAGTTCCAATACGGTTTCTTGTGAAAGAAACATTTAAAAATTGCTTTGAAAATTGATTAATTTGACAAAACTGTTCTTTTTTCTTTTAAACATCGGTATTTTCGTATAGGACAAACATAAAAAACATATTTTTATGTACTTCTGATATTCCATTACCGGATCATAACGACATATTTGGTTGATTCTTTTTTGTTTCGTTCGTTTTGTTTTTAGTTAACAAAAATATGTGGAACATCTGGAGAAAAATCCTTAGCTTTAGCCTTAATTTTATATAGGACAACAGTGAAATACATGTTTTGAAAGCAGACCCAATTCTAACGTTCATTTAAAATTGATTTAATAGAAATAAATAAACTGAATCAATTATTGCTATTCAATAGAAGGTTATGTACTTTTTGTGGTTCGAGTAACTTAACTTAGTAAAGTACTCGCTAATAGTATTTGTTTATGTAAACTTTATCGTAACTTAATGTTGACTTTTAAAAAACTGCTTTGCAGTACCTACTCGAGTGAAAACTCTTTATAAAACAGTGGAAGCTGTAACACTTATAAAAGCACAAGCCATACAATATTTATTTTAACTCTTTATAACTATATAATCACTGTTTAAACAATGTTTTTTCACTACACCTTTCAATGATTTTAAATATTACCCTTAGTTACCTCCTTATTAAGTTTGTTTGATGTGAAAAATAGGTAATCCATTCAAGAAATATCAATTTTAAAAGTAAAATCTGGATTTATCATTTAAAAATAAAAGATGTAACCCATAAATTAGAAAATTGATCGATTGGTATATTTATATACTATATCTTTAATTTCTTTTTGGGAAAAAACTATAAAATGTAAAACATCTAAAAAGAAATTTAGTGATTGGACTTCGCCTGGAATTTACTAGTATAAAACCATAAACAAACTATACGAACTATATGCTCAGAAATCTACTTCTTATGACCACACTTCTGTTAAGTATGTTAGAAACTACTCAAAGGTTTTCAGGAAAGTTTGCTACTTAGCAAAAGCTTAGTACATCTCCAATAAATTTTCTTTGTCTGCAAATAAAGTAAAAGCTACTTAGATCATCATCAACCAAGAAACTGGCAAATTATTATCTACTTCCAATGTGATGTATGTGGTGATCATACATCACATTGGAAGTAGATAATAAAATTATAAAGTCGTACGAGGCTGAGGCTGTGGCTAACACATTTGAGTATTTCATTTCTAGGATATCCACCGAAGTGGCAAAAAGCGTTGGTTCATGCCCTAACCATGCTGTTGCCCATCGAATATGGAAAAGTGCAATTGTAAATTTAATTTGAAACACGTCATAATTTTAAATACATTTAAATTTTTAAATGTTAAGAAAACTGAAGATCTTTTGAGTATGTCCACCTCTATCATCAAATCAATAATTAATTGTATTGCACCACAACTTGATTTTATTTTCAATAAATGTATTAATAAAGGACCTCCCCAAAGTTTAATGAAGCATTGTAAACTTATCCCTCTTTTTAAGTTTGGGAACAAGAGCGCCCCATTAATTTTAGACCAATATCCATATCACCCGTACTAAGTAAAGTTTTTGATTTTGCAATAAACTTATGTGTGACGGTAATGTTTGCAGACCTCCTAGTTCCTCACTAGTTTTTAAAACTGACAGAAGCAGTTTACGCTTGGAGGATGTAAACAGTGCCCTCTTTAAAGTGGTGCACTGGTTTACTATTAATAACTTAAGACTTAACTTGAATAAAATTGTGTAAAGTTTTCTATACCTAATGTGGAGCAGGTCAATGAATCAATAAATGTTAATGACGAAGCAGACGAACTAGTTAATTCCACTTAGTTTTTAGGCATTACTTTGGACTCAAGGCTGCAATAGGATCCTCATATCGATGCCTTATAGGGTAGAATTAGTACCGCAGCATATGCTGTTAAAGAAATAAGGCTAATGACTGATGTTGGGCGGCAAGAATGGTATTTTTGGAATTTTTCATAGTCTAATGACTTATGGACTGTTGTTTTGAGGCTCAGCTGCCAATATTGAAGTTATTTTTATTCTTCAAAAAAGAGAAATACGCGTCATATACAACCTGCGAACCAAAGATTCTCTTCGCCAACTTTTTAGATAAATTAAAATATTAACAGTCGCTTCTCAATATATCTATAATAATATTATTTATGATGTAAACACACAACACAAACATTAATACTCGAAACAAGAATAAACTTGCTGTTCCAAGTTTCAGACTTCAAAAAACAAGAGGCTAATTTTTAGGTAGAGGTTTGACTTTTTATAAGAAAGTTCCACACAAGCTGACTGAACTACCCTTTGAAATGTTTAAAAAGATTGTTAAAAACGCACTCATGAAGAAAGGCTGAAACCACATCGGTGATTATCTAAAAGACAAAAATGCGTGGAGTTTAATAGCATTGTTTATATTTATTACTAGTATTTTGTAATGATGGTAAATGTATTAACTCCGTTATGTGTTATAGTAAAATTCTCTTATACATTTTGGTAGTACAAATAAGTTTACTTAAATGTATAATTATGTATGTAATGTTAAATATCAAAAAGGGAGAAAAAACAGCTCTTGTCGAGTTTCTTGAGGCTTCTTCCTCGGTCCAAGGTCTCCTTACGTAGGATTTACGATGCCATGACATAGCTTTGACGTTCAATACACGCATTGTAAATGCACATATTGAGAAAAAAATATTTTATTTTTATTTATTTATGTTTTAATTAAATAAATATACTTAGAAAAGAAATAAATTCGATACTAATATCTTGTGAACTTAAAACGAAATCTTAAAATCATAGTTTTTATGGTCACGGCATGCAGTATTATAATTGTAAATACTGCATGCTGTATTATTCAGATACTAATGGTATAGATATGAAAGCGTGTAATGTATAAGATATAGAAATAAAATCTATATAATTGCTACTGCGATTAGGTTTCACACAGTTATAACATTTTGATTTTCTTACCATGTATTTCATGTCGGCGGCTATTGGTTGACCGGGTACTTGTCCCTTAGCTAGGTTTTCTCTTCTAATATTATGCCCATCCACAAAGCTCTTGATTTGCTGACAAGATAGCTTTATTACTAAAAATACAGTAATTTCTTATTTAAAAACTTTGTCTAAAAGTTTCCGATGTAAAGCATGACCAAATGGAACAACAAACGAAAGTAAAAGTTTAAATCAAAATGAAAAGTAATCTATGAGAGAAATTCAACACAAAAAATAATCTACTAACGTTTGCATTGAACGCAGCCAAACAATGCCAATAAAAAGAAAACACGAATCGCCATTGTTAAGTTTCTTGACCACCGCGTGTACTACTCTACAACCAACTGAAGAGTTACAAATTTCGTTTACATTATATAGTGAAGCAAACTAACTCTGAATTGACTTAGGAGTGACTAACCCATTGTACTCTTCTAGGGTTGTCTCTTTCCAAAGTTTGGTGAGTTCGCTCTAAGCTTCAAAAAGATCATAAGAAATAAAAATAATATATGATTCCATTTATCGACCGATAAATATATTTTTCTTAAAGAAGAAAGATTCTGGAAATTCGATCAATATTTTGATAACACACAGGATGCGACCAGCGCCGGCAAAGTTTTCAAAAAACTCGCATCTGTGATGTAGTTTAGAAATGAAAATAAGTTCTTCACCGAAATACAGTAACCTAGGAGGTAACTCTTCAAAGATTTTTCTCGTTTTGATTGATGGCCTGTTTTTCGTATGCCACAAAGTGTATTTATATGATATTATTTGATATTTTCCATTAACATAATTATATGTTATTCGTTAAAGCAATTAGAATTATATGACGATAACAGTTATGTATTATGCTATAAGATAAATACATTTTTTTTACTATCGCAAGTTATATCAATATTTAATTGAATCAATCCAGTGACGAAAAAATATTATACAGAAAATTAGAAAATATTTTAATACTGACCTCGAAATACTTTCTAACAGCGATGGTACATAGTGAGCGAAGATTTTGGTTTGTTTAGGTCTTTAAAAGTGAGTTAGTTAAGTGTCTTTCAAAGTGAATTAAGAACTCTTTAATATTATCATCAGTCAATTGATAACACCAATGCCGGGACTAAGGCCTTCCCTATGGACAAAACCCTCCTGTATAGAAAATTGACCATAACGTAGGTCCTTATAGGTACTATATTGTTATTTAAAATCACAAGATCCGAAAATTTAAAAACAACCCTGTAAGTTTTACCTTTAAAAATATTCATTTTATTGTAGTCAATAATTTAATGGAAAGAATGAGTGTGAGGAAGGAAGTGTTGATAACGTGAAATTGAATCATTTTATTTTTTGTTTATCACTTGTCATATAGATTATCGTATTGCTAGCTGTAAATAAAAGCCATCTTGGATTGCATGAAAACTAACAAAAAACATAGATTTCTTAGTACTCTCAACATATCAAATGATCCACTTTCATGGCTGGCTGATGGAATCGGCTTTTTAAAGCGGAATTCCGTATAAAGTTTGTATAAATATTCCAGAAATCTCTTAACTTACCACTTATAAGAGTGTAAATGATTTTATAACCACTTTCCTTTGTTCAGCTAAGTATGTATGTATATATGTACTTTTTTAAATTTATATTTAAGGTGAATATCAATAGTTAACCACAAATTAAAATAAAGATGTTTCCCTTTTACGATGAACTAATCATCGTTCCTAGTGCTCATGTTAATAACCTAATATTCCTTAAATGCTCATAATGGTGGTTGGAATATTTCCCGTTTGTGGTTTTACTTTTATTGACAACAAAGACAATGCACTCTTGTTACAGTATTAATTAAATACAGAATGATTTGACAGATGGATTACCGTTACCAACTAATTATACCACCAATTTTCCTAAATATTCAGTGTTATTATTCAAAAGAAAAATTTGACAACAAAGTCTTTGTATTTCTTTCTTTTTTTTTTTGTTATTTTAAACTTTCTTTGGATTTGGGTTTTATGAACCATATACTTTTTGAGAAATAGTCCCACCTGACTCCTAAGAAAAGTTGTTTTTTGTTAAAATAATTTGATATATAAATAAATATCTAAAAGTTAAATGCTTAATATACAAAGATTGTTTTAATAATTTTTGAATTTGTACCTTTTGTACTACGGCTGCTCAGGCCTCCTAGGTGTATTTTAAGAATTACTAAACATCATGATTTTCTTGTAAAATACATAATCACAACATATCGAAATAAACAATATTTCACTATGTTGTGATACTTCAGGTACAGACGGTTATAGTACAATCATTATTGTGATATCGTTATATGGGAATATTGTTTTCTATAAAATCATTTAAACATACTGACTACTTAAATAATGCGAGAAAGTGGAAAGTTAAATAAATATTAATTTAATACCCGCTTGATAGTAAACTGTATTCTATAAGTAAAAAAAAAACAATATTTTTAGTATGTTATAAGTAAAAATAGTAACAAAACAGTTTAAGGATATTACTTATTAATTATATTACTTATTAAAAACAAAACTAAAGAAACTGTATTGTTTTAGTAAAGAATCACTAGTTATATCTTCCAGACATTATGCTTTACGCACTAATAAAATTCGGTCCTTTATGACTTAATAGCGAAGTGTTATTCTTTTGATGTCTGTAAAACTATCATGAACAAATGAGCAAAATCATTTTAATGTTTGTTCAAAATTTAGTGCTCATTTAATGCTCATTTAGTGCCAAAATGAAGAATTTGATGCTCCATATGGTTTCCGAAAAATGGAAACAGTCGAAAACAACCTTTCGATAAGTACAGAACAATATTTAGTGTTTAAGTGACATCGCCAGCAAGTGTAGAACTGAGATAATGACTTCTGCAGTGGAAATCGCGAATTTGAGTGGCATACAAATTTAGCGCTCAATGAGTGCTGACGATATATATATGTTACGGCTAAAGGAAGGTGTGAACATAAACTTAAGATTAGCCGGCTAAACCTAGGTTTATCTTCGAGAAGCAACTAAAGTTCGATATCATGTTAGGTTTGGTTGGGTACGGTTAGCTAAACCTAGGTTTATCTTCGAGAAGCAGCTAAAGTTCGATATCATGTTAGGTTAGTTAGGTTAGGTTTTTTTTTTTTTTGATCTGATTTATTAATAAAAGGTTTAATTTTATATTATTATATATTTGTTATTTGTTTCTCATACTGTCAGTTATTGTGAAGTAATTGCACCGAGGGTCGAGGCTAAGGATACCTCTCGCCAAGGTACAAGTACAGGAAAAGACAGAGTTTGTAGGCAGAGAGAGCCTGCAAACTGAAAAAGAAGAAAGAGAAAAGAAATAAAGATAAAGTGTAGCTTCTATTGAAGCTAAAAGTTATTTAGAACGATAATGTTGTTAAATTTAAGATTTATGAAAGTTAGATTTGGCGCAGTTATTATTGTTTTAGTTATTTATATGAATTAATGGTTGTTATTTATTTAGTAGTAGTTATTATTTATGGATTTATAAAATGGGAGATTCGGTTTATATTTTGGGAGAGTCGGCCGTAATTGATACGCTCCTCTAGTTTAATTAGGTATCTTTGGCGGATTGAGCATTGATTAGAAGTGGAGGAGTGGTTGGTATTTATATTTAGATTGGTGTTTTGCTGATTTAGATTGAGGCAATTTATACATTTAGCTGCAGGAGTGGAATTTTTATTGGGACAATTTTTGAATTCATGATCGCTGTTGGAGCAGTGGCTGCAGTGTTGTTTTTCGGAGGTGCAGTGCTTACCGGTATGTCCAAACTTTTGGCATTTGAAGCACTGCAAAAGAGGGGCATGTTCCTCCACATGTATCCGGCGGTGGTCGATATTTAGTTTCCCCAATGAGATGGCGTTACGCCATACGTCTGGTGTCGCGCGAAAAATTGCGTTATAGAGCTTATCATTTTTGTTTTTCTTTGCCAGACACGCAGTGAGTTCTGTGTCTGGCTTGTCTAGTGCATTTTTAATAGGGGTATTTTGGGTTACAATGTACTCTTTAATTTGATCGAATTTAATATCCCTAGGGATACCTTTTAAAATAAACATGGGCTGCAATAGGTGTGCCATTTCAGCTTTGACGTTGGTATTTTTTTTTAAATTATTTAAAGTTTCAGTGCACTGTAGTTTGGAATCAAATTGAACTTTAATTTTGTTGTTAGAAATGGCATGAAACTTAGTTGGCGCATAGGGAACGTTTTTGAAGGAATAACTATTTTGCCACTTAGAAGTGGCATCTTCGCGGTTGGTAGCAGACGGGATAGTGACTACTATTGCAGGTTTAGTTGTTTTTGAAGTGGGTTTTATGGGTTTTTTGTTTGTAGGTTTGTTAGTAGCTCCAGCGACTGCAGCATATGTTTGGGTTTGTGAAGTTTTTTGGGGGGGGTAACAGTACTTAGTTCCTCGTGTATGGAATCTCTAATGATTCGTTTTAGGTTATCTATATTTAAATTGCAGGTGTGTTGTACTACTTGTTCTGTGATAGATTTTTTATTAGTTTCAGAGATTTCTGGTATAATGGTAGTGAGTCTGGCTAAGTAATCGTTTATACTATCGGCTGCATCTTTAATGTCTTGGAGCTTAGAGAGAATATCGCCTGTGTGTTGAGATTTAATGTTTGATATTCTGGGTGATATCAGATTTGCTGTTGCGTGGATGTAGCCGACTTTGGGCTCGATGTAGTAGGCCAGGTTTTCGATATTTTCCTCCTCTTCTTCCTCGATCTCCTCGTCATACTCAGAGTCGTCCTGGTTGGACGAACTAGCGGGAGATGGGTCGCGCGGAGGTCTTGCATTGGTGGGAATGGGGTTGTTGGTTTGAGGTAACATAGTGGGTTTTTTTATATCAGCAAGATGGGTGCTCAACAGATTGTTGATTTTAACAGCTCTTTCTAAATCAGGGTTCATATTTTGTGTTATTTGGAGTAAAGGGTATATGAACAGAAATAAACACTAGGTGATGGAGTGAAAACAGTCTTAAAAATACGAAAATATAATACAATTTAGCAAAATAAAACAATGTTATTTATTAGGAAAAATTAAAATTTTAGGTGAAAATTTTTAGAAAACTATAATATTTACAGGAAAAAGTTTTTAAAATAAAATATTAATTAGGCTTAAAACTAACTAAAATAATGTAATAAAGGTGAAATTAACTAATACTTATGATCTAGGTTGAGTTTAAAAGTTATGAAAATTTAAAGCGAAAAAGTGGAATTTTTAGTTGTCGATTGGTTAGGTTAGGTTAGATTAGTTATGCCGGCTTTAGTTATGCCGGCTAAAGATAGAAGAAACTAACATTAACACCTCCTTGAAGATAAACCTAGGTTTAGCCGGCTAATCTTAAGTTCATGTTTACACCTACCTTTAGCCGTAAGATATATATTACAGAATGTGTGTTTTGTATTTACCAATTTGACTCATTATTTTATTTTTCTAATGACTGACATATATTACTCAATCTTATACATATAGGTATATATATATAATTCAAATGATCTTCCTCCGTGCGTTATTGAGATAGGTAAAATACATTTGTTTCAGTGGCTATTCATGATGACAGGTTGACATGGTAAATAGGTTTGACAACTTAATAATATCTTAATGTGGAATAGCTAATGTTCAAAACGTGCTCTACTCTTTCTGAAAGAAATGGTTTGTGCTACGGTTTATCTCACAACAAAACATGTTACGCTTATTTAACACTATTTAACGTGATAACACAGATGACGTTTCGTGTGGTAGTATTTCGTAAATATTTTTTCATTAGAAAAGCTTTGTTTACATCCGTGAATCATTATGTATACAATATGAAAAAGTAAATGATGTTTGTGTTATGTTATCTGAAATCTCTGTACAAAATGTGTCTCTAGCAACTGACAGTTCGGTATGAATCGTTAATATCTTTGTAAAACTTAGTGCATGAGGTCGACATCTCCGTTATTTGGTGCACTAAATAGTGACAGGTTGGTACGCTCTCGACTTATCAGTATAAGAGACTCGAATTCTTCACCTGTTTTTTACCTCTATTTCACTTCCAGATCAGCAATAAAACTTGAAATTCCATCATTCCGTGTTAACGGGTGTAAATAGTTGCCAATTGGTCTAGAATTTTCAGTCGATACCAAGAGTAATAGACATAATTCAATTGAAGTAACGTAACGAAATCAAACTTCAGCTGGTTTTAAAACGACATTTTGGTCATGATATGGGTTTGGACCATAGACCTTTTATGAACGCGCGTCAGCAGCGTGCTTATTTATAAAACCACAAAGCAATTTTTTGCATGTCTAATGCGTTTGTATCGACACAAACGTGTGTTATCATTAATCACGTCTGTATCGATTTAAGCGTATGACAGAATTTATGCAGGTATTCAAAGTTATAACTTTGAATGGCTACAATAAATTCAAAGTCAAGCTGCGCTTGCGTTTGTACCGATACGAACGCGCGACGATAGCACGTTTAAAAATGTGGCGTGGAAAGGCTCTTAAATGGCAGTAACATGCTTCACAATTCTTTTTTGTTCTAAATCCAGTGCCGGATTTACCATAGAAGCTGAAAAAGCTGAAGCTTAGGGCAGCAAAATTAGGGGGCGGCAAAATTGGTACAGAAAAAAGTAAGTAATAGTGCAGTCAAAACAAAGCTTTGCTTTTCTTAGCTTAAAAATATACCCAAAATGTTGTAAAAATAATCTTGAAACTAGATTATTCTCTAAAAAGGAATTAACGTTATTGTGAACAGTGAATCTTATTTAGGAGGTCAGTAGGGGCTGCAAATATTTTAAAGCTTTGGGGCGGCAAATGTGTAAACTCAGCACTGTCTAAATCCTGCATGCATTGAAATGGAGACTATGCGTAAATTATGGTTAACATTCCTGTTTTAATCTCTAAAAATCATATTGTAATTTGATTAACCATTTTGGAGTTTATACGAAGCTCTGAAACGAACTGTAAAGTAGTAAAGTTCTAAAGAAGCCTATTTCTGATTAACACTTGAGCTTTAATTTTTAAATTAATCTTATGGGAGAGTTTTATAGGAATTCGAAGAAGTTATGTTATTATTTGCCAATGACTTATACAGACTTATGATATTAGACAGTATAAAAGTACTGGGGATCCAGATATAGGTACATGTCGTATTATTTATCACGAATAAAAGCCAAACTGAATCACGCACCTAAAGAGGGATGTAGTAACTGCAATCGCAAGAGATTTAACTCGTTATTATAAATATTTATTACAGAATTGAAATGCTTATAATATGGATTATAAACAATTTATTTACAATTAAAAATTATACTACCACCTTTTTTAGTGAAAACTATGGACATCCTGTGGGCACTGGTATCCGTAGGGGTGTTTACAGCTGTCGACTGAGCATTGTAATTCTCTGGAAGGAAGTTTCTTGCCGCTTTTATATGGTTTTTTACCTATAATATTACCGCTGAAAGAATTGTTCGATTAAAAATATTATAATATCTTATAACTGAATAATAAAATAAATATGTTATACAGAAATGAGAGAGAGCCTGCGTATGTTTTAATTGTGCAAAATTTATAATAAAACGAAACGAAAATAGTTATGATTTTAAAATCTTAACTCAAACGTTTGTCCTTTGAAAAACTTACACTTAGACAATCCTTAATCTAAATAGACCTAAAGAATATAATTTTAAATGCAGCATTACCCAGGACCGTAGTAGCAAACAACAAAATATTTAAACCAAATCTCTTGTTGAAATATTGAAACAGCACAACCAACATAAGTGGTATCAGCCCAAACCATCTGAAACGGATGTATAATCAATTATTTTGGTCATTTTCATTTGGGACGAATTCAAGACATCTTGTCAATTATTTAAGTATCAAATCGAAAATAGGATATTAAACTTTTTATATGTCGAGTGACATTGGAGATGTGGTTGTTTTTTATTATTGTTGTGAGTGCAAGCGGAATCAAGAAAGCCAAAAAAGAACGAGAGAAGTTTAGGTACAGTGTGAAAGTTGTGTTACAAAAATGTAAGCGAAACGAAAGAATTATTATGCTAGGAGATTTTAATGGAGGGGTGGGAGTGTAGTGCGATTGAAAGTGTGCTAGGAAAGTTACCTGATGAAATGGTCAATGAGTATAGAAAAAGTCTGCTGGAAGTGTGTTAAGAGTGGGATTTTCTAATCGGAACTGCAATATAGGGAAAATATCAAATGAAAAAGGTAGCCCTAGCGAGGAGTTTAACATAATAATATATTTTTAGTGTATGTTAAATTTTAATTATTTAAGTTAAACTTAGAATTATTTAAACAGAAGCCATTTATTTCATGAAACTCATTACATTTTATAAATAGATATAACGATGCTGAAGTCAGATTTTAGTAGGTAAGGGGTCATTCATTTATTACTTAAGACGATTTAGGGGGGGAGGGGGTCGACCATGTCTTATTTTTTCTTACAAGGGGGTGGGAGGGAGTCTCAATAGTTCTTACGTAAGATCACAAAAATGCGCAAAGTTAAAATTATACTTTGAAAAAGCTTTAAAACATTAAAACAAACCAAACGTGTATTCATTTTTCCCTTTAGATTCTTACGTAATAAAAATTAAACAAGGGGGAGGGGGTCAGCCTAATCTTATTTTTTCTTATAATAGGGGGGGAGGGGGTCAAATACTAGCAAAATTAGTCTTACGTAATAAATGAATGGCCCCTAAGTAATTGGATTTTGGAATTTTTGTAATCGAATTATAAAAAAAGTTAGTACCTACTTAGATTATCTATAAAATTTAAGAGTGATTTGATTATTGTTGTTTCAAAGCTTATTTTATTTTAACATTTTAGATTTTTTTGTTGTAATGTAAAAAAGTAGGTAAGTAAAAAGTAAAAAAGTTGTGTAATAATAAAATGTATTAAAAACATATGAAAACGTAACTGTTCTTCGTATATGTATAATTTCCGTTGTTCCTAGTTCCCAAACTAATTAGTCAACTTACCTGAGAAATAATATTAATATTCTTATATTCACGCCACTTAGCCTAGCCCAAAATTAAGCACTTTAAGGCTTGTGTTATGGATACTAGGGCAATGGATAGATATATATATATACGATACATCGATATGTAATGTTCATGGAAAAATTGCCAAAATTAAAAAAAAAATAAAAAAAAAAATTTAGGCTGAGAACACCCTACCGTACGTAAGAATAGATTTGTTAGATAGATTTATTTCGACCTAAGCAATTAAAATAATACTTCTATTTCAGACGGTATCCAAAAATGTTAGTAACTACTTTAAATCTTAAAAACTGGTGTTGATGGGCTGTATTTGAAATCGAATATTTATTGGCTTTAGCGCTTTGGATGAAATTCTTTATTTGATTAAGATTGTGCTCTTTAAGTTTACCTATATAGTTGTAGTTCTTGTAATAACGCAATTTTACAAAACAAAAGCTTTTTTGTAACTCACGAGGATTAGAACTATAAACTAACCTTACTTTCTAGTAGTGTTTCCAGTTTTAAACTTACAGATGAGGCTACCAACAAGCAAACTCCAGAATATTTTAATTATTATGTAATTATCCCCGCTATATCATGATATCATTTGCTGGACCGCGACGAGTGCACTCTGCGTTCCCCAACTTCATACTTCCCATATATACAAGGTCATTTTATAAACACCATCCAAATTTATATATTATATTCTTTGAAGAAAATAACGAAACAAGATTTTTTTCTTTTAATATCACTCAGTACTAAAATATTAAGTTAAGCCTACACAAAGTTTTCCGAGGAAAACTACCGATTGCTGTCACAGTCACGCTACGCACGGTGTTGTAGCAGATGATTACACGACCCCCGCCCCGCCCTCCCGTATTTCATTGATACATTACAATGATTTTCATAAGTTGCAAATTTAAACGAAAAAAAATAGGAACGTCAAATTGAAGAAGAGATAAGTTGATTTGTTCTTTGATTATAACAATATTAATCGATAACACTTTTAATAAATAAAAAATGAACATAAAAGTAAACCACACCTTAGGCACTTACGTCGCATTTTTTTAAATTTAATCAACTTATGTAGAATAATTGGTTGGAGTAAAGCAAAGGGTGTTTATTAACCACAGAATCTAAAAAAACACAGGGATCGCAAAGGCAATTCGAAAATCGCAAAAACAAATGCAGTGCCAAAACCTTAGTACCTACCTACCTAAGTTATTTTTGTCTATTTTACACGATAGGATAAAGAAATGTATAATTAATAGTTCTATATTTTTGTGAAAAATTTCACAAGTCTTAGCCGCCCTGCACACATTTTGCTTTACTCCAACAAAATAATTAATTAAAAATCCAAAAAAAATACACTTACATGAAGTTTGAAAACAATCACTTTACCTTAAAGTGTAGGTAATTTCTCTCTAAACAGTCTTGCACGTTTATGAACATTGTCTTTTATTGTATTACTTGTTTTTTCACTTTGTCACTTCGTTAAATGCACGGATTATATTTATATTAAGTTCTCGAGGCTTTGGGCCTTCTTCACATAAACCCGTCGTTCAATTTCGCCCTCGATTTCAATTGCAAGTGTGAACACATTTCGTTAGGTAGATAATTATGCGACGTAAATGCGTGAACGCAACATTGTACATCGCGGAAAGCCCGCGGCTGACTGATTTCATTGCGCCGATGTAGTTACAACTTGCGCGCGCAGCTCGGTGAGGCGCTTCGGGCGGTCGGTCGTTCAACTGTAAGTACCTATTTTGCCAGTAACCAACTGTTGTAATAATTCGCTCGGACAAAATTTTTTTTTGCGGAAATTTTACCTACCAATTTTTTTTCATAAATGAAGTGTTTGAATGATATCTAATGCCAAAAAAAATTTGGATGGTGTTTATAAAATAACCTTGTATATACAAGATTATTTTATTAACATCATCCAAACCTTTTCTAGGCTTTAGATGTCATTCAAACACTTTTTTTAAATAGGTAGATAAAATTTCCACGAAAAATATTTTGTCCGAGCGAATTATTACAGCAGCTGGTTACTGGTAAAATATACCTACCGTTCAACGACCGCCTAAGGCGGTTCACACACTAGAGATGCGTCCCGCCGCGGTGCGCGTAGCGACAGAAAACGCGCCCCCGCGCGGAGGCGCAGATCTGCCTAACTTAGCGGTGTAATCTGCTTCCCCGCGCGGAAAAGCAATACAAGTTGACCCTACTTCTTCACGCCCCGCGCTCCCGCGCAGAAACTGCGCGCGGGGCGCCTATCCGCGCGTTCCCGCGTCGGCAGTGTGTTGTCATAGGCGTGTTTTCTATATTAATTGAGATTCTTGCATACAATGATAAAATCTGCGGCCACGCGCTACGCGGCGGGGCGCGGTGCAGTGTGTTAACCGCCTAAAATGTTTTGGATGAAACAGCGCCCCACTGACTGCGGGCGCATGGTGCGCAATGAAATCAGTCACCCGGGGACCTCCCGCGAAGCGTAACCTTGCATTTACGCTTTTACGACCGACCTAACGAAATGTGTTCACACTTGCAATTGAAATCGAAGGCGAAATTAAACGATGGGTTTATGTGAAGGAGGCCCAAAGCCTCGAGAACTAAAAAAAAAATAAACTAAAAAAAAACGGTGAATGGTCTCCCAAGATACAGGCACTGCCTAGTTTGGGGACCGCTGTTAAATGAATTGACTCAATTTGACTATGCACATTTTAAACTATGTATTTATTTACAATTGTACTGTCCCAAACTTTTTGTGCTATAAATTATTAGAAATTATATTAATCAATTCAATACAATAAATTCAATAAATTATTTGATTATTGATTTTTATAGGTATATTTAATCCGTGCATTTGACGAAGTGATGAAGTGAAAAAAGAAATAAAATTAAAGACTATGTTCATAAAGTGCAAGACTGTTTAGAGAGAAATCACCTACACTTTGAAGTAAAGTGATTGTTTTCAAACTTCATATAAGTGTTTTTTTGTTTGGATTTTAATAATTTATTGGTTTGAAGTATAGCAAAGTGTGTGCAGGGCGGCTAAGACTTAAGAAATTTTTCACAAAAATATAAATAGAGTTTTATATTAAATAGAATTATAGGTACATTTCTTTGTCCTATAGTGTAAAATGGACAAAATAACAGCTTTTTACTCGTGTTATTTTTTTCCTCGGGTTTAGGGTTTAGATGCAAATGAGTGGTAATAGGTTTTGGCACTTAGAATAATTTTGATGAAAAATATGAAATGTGTAAAGTTTGAAGTAATTTAAATTGCAAAATATGTACTTACCTATCTACACTCATAAATAAAGGTGAATAGGTACTTATTATGTATTATTACATTTAATAATTACATTTTACGATGATTTGATTCCTATTATTTAAGTACCTACATAAAAGGAAACAATAAATACATTCACAACATATTAAATGTACAACGTTTTCTTTAGAATTAATACCTCAAAATCTAATACATTTAGTGTGACACTACGGTTCCTACGATTGTTCGTGTATCAACAAATTCCTGATGAGAATAATATATGAATGACCCCAAACACAACGAGCACTTTCTCATTGCTGTCAATTCTGGCACATTCAATGTATGAAACCTGAGCAATATCTTTTAAGAGGAGGTATCTAGCCTCTTACAATACCAGTGAGAGGGAAATCTGTTTACTACAAACGGCCGTTAAAATAGATGAAAAACAACCTGAGTATAGTGTTCTGTATCTTTTTTGGGCTTCTTTTCGATACTTTTATAACGATAATCGCCATGTTCCTCTTCAAACCACGCGTGTAGAGCGTGGGCTGGCGAAAATTTGTAATTGCGATCAGTGGTTGAGTACCAGTGTAAATTTTCGCCAACGATGAATCGCTGAGATGCTTTGTGAAAAAAAGAATTTAAGTGATTAACTATGACTTCGTAATTTTAGCCTCTTTAGTTAATTCTGATTAAACTTTTTATGTGAACTTAATTTAATTAAGTCTGTTCAGCAATATTCTGACAAATTCCTTATATTGAATCGGAAACTATAAGTAATGATTGATTAGGAAAACTAATAAAATATAAAATTAAATTTTAACCACTTAAAAGTTTACAAATGTAAGGCGGTAGATACGTCTTACCGACAGCTTTATTTGGATTGTGGTCATTTCTGTAAACAGATGCCCATTTCGTTGCTTTCGCTGCTAATTCTTTATCCCAAACCTGTAAGTGATTAATAATGAAATAGTTTATATTAGGTAGTAACCCATTTTGCTATTTATATTAATTCGAAAAATATCGATGGTCGTGTGACGTATTCCCCGTTACGCTAGTTTCAAGTTTTCTAAAATGGCATTATCAGAGGAATAATATTTGGCATTACTTTAGAACTCGTATTATGACAGTAACGAATCAATTTTAGAAAAAAATGTAAATTTGACAAACCTATAATAATTTATTACAAGTTTTTCTTCATGTTGTAAAAATTCATTTCTTTTAGTTATCATAGCTATTTTTGTGACTATAAATTTCCTTTTCTAATAGATGGCGACATAGCTTATGTGTATAAGGTTGTGCATAAAACTTTACTTACATAGGTACACATTTTCGATCCTACAAGAAGATCGTCAATAATTCTTAAAGAAACCCGTTTAAATCTTTAGGGAAAACTACCTTCATTCCCTAATTCAATCATAGGTACTGGGAATTCCTATGATAATCATTACGGTTTCGGGTTATATCTGTATTTTGAGTTTTGATTAAGAAGCTGCAGTAAGACACTGTATGTGACTTACCAAAGATTGCATGTTAGTAGCTGCTGGCTGTTTATCCACCTCGCCCCTTGCCACGCGCAGGCGCCTATTATTATGACCGTCCACAAATTTTCGAATGTCATGGCAAGATAATTCAAGTACTAAAAATAAATTTATGCAGTCAACGGCACTAAAAGGTATACAAGAATGTCAAATTTCTCCATTCGTTTTCAACTTAAGGTATAACACACAAATTTTAATATCAATTTTTAAAAATATATAGTGTGTGGTAGGTTAATGTTGCTGTTGTCCGTATAAAAATGCAATTTTATGAAGAATTTTTTGGTATAATTGAAATTAATTAAAACAAATAAGAGCTTTGTATAGTTGGCCGAGAAAAGTTTAGTTTTAAGTAATCGAAACCCCCAAGAACTTTATATCTTTTTTACAATTTGATAATGAACATTTTTTAACAAATTCTTAGTACATATTACTTATTTACTTATTGATTTAGTAACTTACTTGTGCAGAAGACATTGCTGAAAAAAAAGCAAAAAACGACCGCTCTTAATCGCATTTTGATACACACATTGCAAAGTAATTGGAAAATGGCGATAGACTGTTGACGGAATTGATTGCTGTATTTGTTCTTAAATTGCATAGTCGATAGTGCTTGCCCGTTGTTCGTCGAAATACAGCACTTTCTATCACTCAGGCATTTTCTTATTTAATATCCACAGCTCTACATCTTAAAACACATGTGATAACAACTTTAAGTCAGTTTAGTACATACATAAAAAATTTAATCATTACAGTGTCAGACAGATATGTACTTTACGTATGTCTGGTTTTGGATCTCAGCTTCGAGGTTCACTAACCCATACATGACTCTACTGACTGTTAATTAGCTTTTCTATTGGCGAAAAGATCTGATACCCTACTCATTGTTATAGTCCCCAAAATGAGTACCTATTATTAATTACAGTGTTATATTTACTCACTAATTTCATTGTTGGATAAAAGAGCAAAAGAGATTCTTTAACCAAGAGTTTTTGTTACGGTTGGCAGTGGCTTTGCGTTCAAGTTCCCAACATTTCAACCGGCGCGAAGAGACGAGAGCTGATTTATTTAAAGCTAACTGACTAATAAACCCAATGGCGGTGGTGTGTTCGGCTTGTGAGCAATCACAAGTGGGTGTTAAGCAGAGATGTGCAAAATAGATTATAAAATGTATTTAAATGCAAATACTTTTTGTATTTTGTTACTTTAAATACAGAATAGTTTTTCATTTTATATTTAAAATACTAAATGCAAAATACGTATTTACATAATGCTTTTTTAAAATAAAATACTTTTAATTTTAAACTGTTTTTATTTTGTTAAAAAGTTTATTTATTTCAGCCAGCTAACAGGCTGGTAAATTTACTTTGATAACTTACTTAAATGAAATTTACTAAACAGATTTCAATAAAATAATTTGCTCAAATACACTCTCGCTCATCTTTCTCCTGTGTGGTCGCATAATCAGTCCGTCATAAGAAAAAAGCCCTTCTACCGGCGCAGAGCTAGGCAAGCAGGTATTATATTTCAAGAATAACTGTACCTAGGGTAATCTTTACTGTAGGGTAATTATTTAATGATTGCAGGCTGACATCATTATCCTTTAAATATTTCAATGATTCCAGGTTAATAGTGGTGTTTGCATTTGCACTATCACTAGCTAGTGAGGAATCCGAATCATCGTAGAACATGTCGTAGGATTCATTATTTTCTTTCTTGTGTGATGATTGATGATTGAGGTGTATCATTTAGGTACATCTTAATTATCATTTAAAGTTTTCTCACTTCTGTAAGAAACAATTCCATTATATGTTCTCTATTTAATTTCATTTCATCACATTAATTATTAATTCTTTGATATTTACAAAATTTAGCAAAAAGTATTTTGCATTTTGCAAATACAAAATATGTCCGAAAAGGTATTTCAAATAAAATATTAAATGCTTTTCTAAAAAAAGTATTTAAATACAGAATGGAAATAGGTATATTGCATTTTGTATTTCAAATACTGTTATTTTTAAAATGTCACATCTCTGGTGTTTAGAACATTTTCAGCCTGGCTGTTCATCTGATGGGTGAGCATTATTGAGCTTTACAGGACACGTTAAAATACTGATTCCTAGCTGAGTCTTCTATCATTAGCACCATAGAACGGATAAGTAACTACCAAACAGCACTGGGCACACTTCGTAGGTTATATATCATTCTCCTCACAGTTTGTTCAGGCCAGTGTTTATGGGGATAGTAGCCTCAGTTCGGCAGATGATGAACGTCTATCAATAACATACATAAAAACTGCAAAATACAATAAATGATAACAAAACACGATTTCTCACCTTACATTATATCTATATCAGTTAAAACATAATTAAATTTGGAAGATCCTATTCAAAATAATTAAATTTTTAATTTATTTTGCATCGAAAAGTATATCTACATTTTAAGTAAGTAAACGAAATCAATCCGGCCAATTGTCACCAAAAAATCCATTAATAGTTAACATGAGCCAGCGCAAGTTAATTAACGTGTTCGCAGAAATAAATTATGTGCTTATAAGATCGACCAATGGCGAACAGTTATCGGAAGATGTAGTCTAGTGTGGGCAGGCCTATTACTAGGACTGATGATCTAGTGTACCTAAACCGGAGTAATTTATATTTAAGATTATATTAGATTAGAATAAGATGACATTACCTTAATAGTTTTCAGAATTATAAAATTATGTTGTAGTTCTGTTTGTTACTTTGTAGAATTATTTAGTTATCATAGAAATAATACCAAGATTTTAATTTTATTTCGGTTTGTAACAATTTTCAGTAAGTAGCATTTTTTGTTATTATGTAGGCAGTAGCAAATCATTTGCTATGTATTAGTATGTATTTAATATTCATTTTTAATAACAGACTGAGTGTACGCTCTTTGTGACAATTATTGTACCTACGCTTAATGCAAGCAATCGGATATTAGGTTTAATTTTCTGCTTTGTAAAATGTTCAGTGAAAGTTTCAGATACGCCGCTTGTGCCAGAAGACTCCTACTACAAAGTGCTCGATATAAATCTAGTAACCTATATACCCACTTTTCCAAACATAAACAAGAATTAGAAAAATCTTTTTTTAGGGCAGTTTGTGATTCAGTTAGAAGGGAATGAAAATCATTAAAACGTTATATATTATTGACGCTATATTGCCGTCGTAAACAATTTCTATTCAAACTAATAAATTTATATCTCGATTCCTCAACAATACAACTACTACACAAAATTAAGCCGTCACAAAATCATCGAAGATCGAAGATCATCTAAGGTAAAAGTTTGAAATATTTTCAAATACAGTAGAAGCTCCTTATTCGCGCTTCCTTCATTCGCGTTTTCATTATTCGCGGATTAAATAAATGCGACTCAATTCCTATATTCGCGGCGAAAGATTTCTTTATACGCGTATCTAATCAGTACATACATAATAACAAAAAGGATTCCAATAGGCATCCAACCCAATATTCTTTGTAAACGCCGTCAAATAGACCAATAAAAAAGTAAAAAAAAGTAGTAGACCTTATTACAACTTTACATAAAGTTTGTTATTAAATGATAGCCGCTATATTGGTTCGGACAGATAGAATCAAGTGACATTCAGGAATTGCTTGAATCGCAAGATGAAGATGTGACTGCAACCGACTTGGAGGAAATGTTAAATTCACAGCCCATTGAAGAAGAAGCTTCAACAAGCACTGGAAACGTCACATTCAATTTGATAAATCTTAGTGAAGGTTAAGGAAAGGCAAATGAGCTTAGTGAGTTCTTTATGAAAATTGATCCGTTTATGGAACGAAGTCTTACTTTTAAGAGGCAAATTGCTAATCCGACTGCTGAATATCAGTCTGAATATCCCCTTAACTTATCCCCTATAATCCCATATAAATTACCGTTCCGTATTTACGGTTTCTCTATTCGCGGCATATTTATGGAACGTATATCCCGCGAATAAAGAGCTTTTACTGTATTGAAGGAAATATATCATGAATAGAATCTGAAAATAACGACGATGGCTTGAAGGCATCTTACAATATCTCATTACTTATAGCGAATTCCGCACACCATTGGAGAACAGTTAATCGTATGTAATTATCTGCAAACAACTCATTTTTTATTCAACTGGACGAGTCAACTTTACCTGGTAACGAAGCATTACCTTGTTCGATTTGTTTTGGACGAAGAAATTCATGAAGAGCTACTATTCGCAGAAACTTCGGAGACGGACATTAAAGGTGAAATTCATCTTTAATGTCCTGAGTGAATTTTAAGGAAAAATTGGTTCCATTCACAAACGTTATTTCGGTGGCAACAGGTGGAGCTCCTGCCATGGTCGGGCCATATCGTGGGTTTATAAGTCATCTTAAAAGAATTATACCAGAGGTAACTGCAATTCACTGTGTCATCTATCGAAAACAATTAGTAGCGAAAAATTTGAGTGATAAATTACACCAATCGCTTCAATTTGCGATTAATGTAGTTAACAAAATAAGAAGCAATGCATTATATACGCGTTTATTTGCACAATTGTGTGATGAAAATGATAAATACTTCCAACGTTTGATCTTACATAGTTACTAAATTACGCTGGTTAGAGAAAGGTGAATGTTTAACAAGATTTTATACACTTTTTGAATGAGTTTTACGAGTTTCTGAAAAGTAGAGATCCTGATTTAAAAACCTGATTAATTTAAAAATAGACACCGCATACGGTCTTACACCGCACATTCGTTACTTGAGTTCGATACGCCTAAATTACGTTACGCGTCAGCATTTCAACTTTTACTTATATAACTGTAATTTAACATTATGAGATTACACAGTCGAAAGTTACCATGAAGGACCCATCTTTCAACTATCTTTTTTATTTGCAACTTCACCGTAAAAACTTAGTGAAGGATTCCTTTTTATCTCCGCAACAACATAACTTTCAACGTCGTGCCAGCCACCACTTACTACGTTACTAACACGCAACAAAACCAACTTTAACATCTACTTGTATGGTGTTCGTTGTCAACTAAGCGAGCATCCTACACATCGCGGGTTGACAGATTTGTTCAAAAAATTTTATGACTAACTTACAATTAGGTACAAAGGGATTGCATCAATTTGATAAAAACAAAGAATGTAAAAAATGTAAAAAACAAATATCAGCTTTTCTTGGAAAATTGAAATATATGAAGCAAAATATTAGTCGGTGCGAATTGTCCCAATTTTCAAACTTGTCACAGGTAGAATGCCTTGATGAGGATATTCAGACATACGTGCAACATTTAATTACCCTGCATGATGACTTCAAAATCAGATTTGACGATATTGTGACGATGGCAATACCACTATGGACCATAAAACGGAAGTGAAGAATCTGGTGTTACAAGAAGAGCTATTCGAGCTTAACACTAATGAAGAGTTGAAGCTGAAATTTAAAAAAGGGTATCAAACATATTGGCTGCAGGCAGAAATACCCGAAAAATATCCTGGACTGTGGAGAATTGAAAAAGAGGTTTTCTCTTAAAAATAAAAAAAATAGCTCAAATCGATGATTCTTAATTTATTTGAAATCATAAGTGTATGTATAAAAAAATAAGGCATGTGTTGTATGTGCGTTTCTCAGATCACTAAATTTTTACTTGATCGATTGCTAAGGTGCAAATATATGAACATTTTTCAATAATGTTAAAACCAAAACATTATTTTTTTAAACGATACCGATTCGTAACCATTTTAGTTTATAAAAATTACATCCTATATTTTTAATTTTATAAAAATAATAATATGAACCTGTGGTAGACTGTTTGTTACTGTCAAACGGAATAATGATGATAAATCTTTTCATAATTTTATCTAATTTCGCTGGACATGGTTATGAGCCGTTAAGTTACCTACGTATATCATAAATAAATATAAAATTCATAAGTTTGTCTTAATCTTTCTTTAGTAGGCATATGGAAAACGCCTTGCAAACTTAAATGACTATGAAATTAAAATATTTGATAAAATTAAAATTAAAAGCTATAATCAACGATAATTCTTGAGTATAGTTTAAATCGAAATCGAATAAAATTAGATACTTAAAAAACACTACGAGTCATGTTGATAATACACTCATTTGCAAAAAAAACGGGCGGTTTTGATTTTCATTCATCTTTAAAAAGATACAATACAAAAAAGGTATCAATCGTTTGTACACGTTACTGGCCGGTTTTAAAAATGCCGTGGTATTTAAAAAAGTACGTTCTAAATTCGAATTTTCATTTGATGCTCATTTTTACAGAAAACCCCTTTTTATCCTACATTTTTGGCACGAAGTTCCAGAAGTTAACATCAACTTTTATAACTTTTATTCAATTTTCATCGATTAATTTCATATCCTTGCCTGTCAAAGCTTTATTTATTGCTGTTTGGCTGTATCAAATATGGTAGATAAAGTGGTAAAAGCTACCAAAATTATCGCGCTGCTTGAAGAGGGTTTCAGCCAATGATTCGTGGCTAAGAGGCTAAATGTTAGTCGCTTGACGGTCCAAAGGACCTGGCAGCGATATCAGGAGACTGGTTCCGTCGAGAGAAGGCCTGGTTCTGAAAGAAAACCATGTACCCAACCACAGGATGATCGTTTTCTTGTGAGTCGCGCATTGAGAAATCGCAAATCTTCGAATGTGGATCTTAAGAACAACCTCCAAGAAGTAAGAAATGTGCATATTAGTCTATGGACAGTCAGGAGGAGGCTTCTCGCTGCCAATATACGCAGTCACCGCCTGGCTCGCGGCCCCAAATTACTCCGTGAGCACCGAGTTCACAGGCTTAGGTTCGCTAGAAATTGTGAATCATGGACTCAAGAAGATTGGAATAGGGTTTTGTTCTCTGATGAAGCCAGGATATCTCTGTTCGGTGAAGATCGACGTCGGCGAGTGCTAAGAAGACAAGGAGAACGCTTTGCAGAGGCATGTTTCGAAGAAATCACACCTTATGGTGGGGGCTCTGTTATGTTTTGGGCAGGAATAAATTCAATGGATCGTACAGAGTTAGTCTTCATTGAAAACGGCTCACTGACTGGGCATCGATACATAACGGAAGTTCTAATTCCTCATGCACAACCCGCATTATCCGCTCTAGTTGAAGACTCGATTTTTATGGACAACAATGCTCGCGCCCACCGATCTCGCGATGTTAAAGCGTATGTGCAAGAGGTCGGCATTCGTCGTTTGGATTGGCCAGCTCGAAGTCCCGACCTCAATCCCATAGAGCATGTCTGGGACGTTCTGAAACGACGTGTGAGATCAGTACAACTGGCTCCGCAGACCATCAGAGAGCTGAAGAATGTGATTACTGCGGAGTGGGAACGTATTCCGCAAGCAAGTATCCGGGATATACTCGCTAGCATGCCCAGACGAATTCAAGCTGTGATTTTAGCTAGAGGGGGTCACACTCGATACCAAACATTTATCTGCTTTTACTTTATTAAAGAAAAACAAACAAAAAAAACTTTTATATTTTTACTTCATGAGCATATGCACTACTAGCGAACATACACTACTAGTGAGGTTTAGCATTATTTCCCATAAATTGTATCAAAATTTTATGAAATACTGATGAAAACGATTATTTTCTTATTAATTTACCAAATTGTGAGGATAAAATCACCTATAATTATCAAACAAAGCAATATTAACATTTGAAATGGTTCATTTCTTAGGTGCCCGTTTTTTTTGCAAATGAGTTTATTAACATTAATATTATCAATATGACTCGTAGTGTTTTTTTTTCTTTATTTGTAGCTTGCACGATTTGTGCATTTAGCCAGTGTCAAGTAAGTATACTTGCCAGTTCTTGAGCAATTTCTTTTCTTAATTTCGTAAAGGGGTTATTTTTTTATTTTTATTTTTTTATTTTAGGATGGGTTTGCTCTTGATCCCAATCAAGCCCGGGGGCCATGACAGAATCCACGATGGAACGAGCTAACCCAGAAGGTGCCTATTCACCCTGGCCTTGAAAATAGACGGGTTATAAGTTCTCGGAAATACAGACGCAGGGAGGGAATTCCACTCCTTTGCTGTGCGCGTTATGAAGGATGTTGAAAAGCGCTTGGTACGACAGGTGGGAATATCAACCAAGAAAGGGTGGTAGCCTGCAGTGCGTCTGGATGTCCGATGGAAAAAAGGAGATGGCGGTATGAGCAGATGCAGCTCTTGAGCACACTCTCCAAAGTACAGTCTGTAGAAGACCGCCAGACAGGCAACTTTGCGGCGATGAGCTAAGGTGTGAAGCTTGCTCTTCACCAATTTGTTGTCCCCGATGAGCCTCTCAGCTCTGCGCTGAATCGTGTCCAGTGCAGCAAGTTGGTATTTTGCTGAGCCATCCCAAAGGTGGCAGCAATATTCCATGCAAGATCGGACTTGAGCTTTATAGAGTGTTAAAAGCTGTCCTGGCGTGAAATATCGCTTGACCTTATTTAGGACGCCCAGCATTCTGGCTGCCATTTGAGCTTTGGATTCGATGTTGGCGCCGAAGTTAAGGTCTGAAGACAACTCCATGCCAAGAAGCTCGAGGCTGTCGGTCACAGGTACAGATGTACCTCGGAAAGTAGGAGTGAGGTGGAAGGAACTCCTTTTTGCCGTGAAAAGACACGCTTGTGTTTTGAAGGCGTTGAAATTTACGAGGTTACTATCGCCCCACTGGGAAACGTAGTTTAGCCTCTGGTTTATTCGCTCAACCATGGCCTCTCTCATGAACATCACGTCGTCGCCGCTGGCTTTTGCGCTAGACAGGTATCTCTCTACAACAGTACTGTCGTCTGCATACCCAACAATTCCTGGTATTAACAGGTCATTGATGTGCAGCAGGAAAAGCGTCGCAGAAAGAACAGACCCCTGAGGAACTCCGGCATCAATAGGCACTGAGTCAGAGGAGCAGCCATCGACAACAACTCTGATCGATCGTTCAGTCAGGAAGTCGGCTATCCAACTGCAAAAGTCAGCGGGGATACCGTACGCAGGAAGCTTGCGCAGCAGACTTGCGTGCCAGACCCTGTCATAAGCCTTCGAGATGTCAAGTGACACGGCAAGTGCTTCGCCGTGCATCTCGAGGGCCTCGCCCCAGCAATGCGTGACATAGACTAGAAGATCCCCAGTTGAGCGTCCTCGGCGAAAGCCATATTGACGGTCACTGAGGAGATCGTTGTCTTCTAGGTATGAGAGCAACTTGCTGTTCAGCACTCTTTCCATAACCTTACAGAGTATGGAAGTGATGGCGATCGGTCGGTAATTGCATGGGTCGGCACGACTACCCTTTTTGGGTATTGGTTGCACATTGGCAAGCTTCCAGGATTTTGGGACGGTTTTTGTGTTGAGAGAGAGGCGATACAAGCGTGTTAGCACAGGAGACAACTCCTGGCACACAGTACCTCAGCACTCTTGCTGGTATGCCATCAGGACCACTGGCCTTATTCACGTCCAGACTAAGTAAGACTCTACGGACCTGCTTATTGTGTATTGTGATCTCCGACATCGAAGAATCACAGCGAGGTATGATTGGTGGTTGTTGAGAGCCGGTGTCAAGACGGGAATTGCTCGCAAACAGAGAGGCAAATAAACTTGCTTTCTCAGCTGCAGAATGGGCCAGTGACCCGTCAGATTTCAGCAATGGCGGTAGCATAGGACGGCAGAAATTCGTTTCGACTGACTTCGAGAGGGACCAGAACTGTTTACTTCCATTTGGATAGGAAGACAGTTTCATCCCTATTCTGCTGATGTGGTCGAATCTCGCCTTTAGTAACACCCTTTTGCATGACTTGGCGGCCGAATTATAGGCTCTCTTCTTCGCTCGAATTCTCCGTGCACGAACCCCGCGATCGCGGATTTGCACCCAGGCTTGGTAAGCAGATTGTTTTCGGGCCTCAGCACGAGCACAGGCCGCATTATACCAAGGTCGAAACTTGTAACCGAGCGGGATGTCGGAGAATGGAATAAAATACTCCATTCCCTGCCGAATTACATCCGCGATCGTATCAGCGGTGCACGAAGGGTCGCTTGAAGAGAAGCAAGTTTGCCGCCAGGGGTAAGAAGCAAAGAAAATACGCATCTCGTCCCAATCTGCTGACTCGTAACGCCATACTCGCCTCATGCCCTTAGGGCTATCATCTGGAGGAGAGCAGATTAATA
The DNA here is from genome assembly GCA_927399485.1 of Calamotropha paludella. Lineage (NCBI taxonomy): Eukaryota > Metazoa > Arthropoda > Insecta > Lepidoptera > Crambidae > Calamotropha > Calamotropha paludella. The sequence goes on from OV656809.1 coordinate 13,812,019, forward strand.
CGGATTTCACCACACAGTGGTCGGACGATCCCAGTGGAGCTGAGACCGATACCGAATGTTTGTGTGGATCAGTTGTCAGCAGTAGGTCAAGACAATTGGGTGTGTGGCCAGCAATATCTGGAATTCGCGTCGCTTGATCCACCAGCTGGGTAAGATTTAGCGCTAGGGCAAATCGTCGCGCTTCTCTCCCAGCATGGTCAGTTTTCTGGTATGGGAACAGCCACTCTTTGTGGTTGGCGTTGAAGTCACCCAGAAAAACAAGCTCCGCCGCTGGATATCACTGAGCTGCCAAGTCTGCCGTCTCTGTGAGGTAATCTATGAGCCGAGTCGTCTCCCGGTCACCGCTGTGCGATCGGTAGACACAGATGTAGAGCATCTTCTCTACCCCTGTGTCCACCAGAAGCCAGATAACAGAAAACCCGGATTTTTCAAAGCAACGGAGACGCCTATAGCATATGTCATTGCGGACGAACACACAGACCCCTGCACACATCTTAAACTTATGCTCAAGTGTGTAAGCAGGGTAGTTGAGGTACGCCACGTCCGACGGGGTTGCTATCTGAGTCTCCGTCAAGAAGAATAGGTGCGGCTTCTCGGTCTCCAGATGGTGATGCACCGGATGGAGATTTGAGTGCAGTCCTCTAATGTTCGCAAGGTGCACTTTAAATGGGAGGAAGTGCAGCTGCTGTTTGAGATTCTTCTTATTCTTTTTTTTTTTCATAATGGTGAATGTTGGGGGGTAGGATTTTAGTCGAGACGCTACTTAGTCGACCAAAGGAAGTTTTCTTGGGCTAAGCTGACCAAAAAAGGGAACTCATCTGGAGACTGCGGGGACGCCCGAACCCCCCCGAAATGGCCACCGGGTCCTCCCGTCCAGTCGCCAACTGGCACGGTGGAGCATTTCGGGATTTTTCGCGAGTTGGCGGGGCAGCCTTTCACGCGTAGCTAGCGCGCTAGTTGGGCCCCCTACTAACTGCGGTCGGCCAGCGGCTTAAACCGTGCTTCGGATCCCGCTACCCTCCAGAATGAGTTACCAGGTACAGCATAGCCAAGATACTAAGACCGGTCCTAAGCTGCGCAACTGACTTATTACCAACCCCCATTGGCACTGGTGTTCCCGCCCTCCGACGGAACGCAGCAAAGCTGCTTGGCGGCGGACTTCGGCAGGATGGTGGTCGCGAGCCAGGCGGCCCCTTGAGGAGCCTACCACCGCCGTTGGGATCATCAGCCGTCACCAAGGGCCGAGTTGGTCCATGATGCCGTTGCCCGGGGTGGACCGCTAGGAGGTAGATCCCAACCACCCCAATACTTATACTCTGATTTTTAATTAGATGGACTAAAGTGACAGATGCCGGCGCACTATTTTTTTTTAATGTTGCCAACTGAAGAGCATAGTGTTGAGAAGAGAGTAATTTTTCCGATTGAATTGAATTATCGTGTCAGACACTCAGAGTAAACAGGACTGGAGTAGCCATTAGTCAATTTCTGGTACATATTTTTCTGCCATTTTTTGCGGGGGGTGAGGTTACTACTACATTCAATGCCAGCACACAGGAACATAAACTCTTTGCGTGTTTACAAACGCACACATGCATAATACGACGAACATATTTAAAATACACGCACACGTGCTTCAAATAGTGTGTTAACGTTATATTCAAACACACGAATGTCATTGTGTGAGAAGTGACATGACATATCACGAGAATATCGATATCGATAAATCAGTTTCGTTCAATGAATGAATTTATTGACTTTGCGTTAGTATTCCTACATTATGTATTAAAAATTAAATTAAATTAATGATGATATTACACGCTACAACAGTAAGTTTCGAAGGCTATATCCATAAAATACAAATTGAAACTTAATAGTTTATTGCATTTAAAAGACAGGTGTTATTATATATATAGAATTCACTGTGGACCCTTTTGCGTATAACCATAATGGAAAGGAGGAACACTGAAACATTATTTTTAACAAAGCGATAGTGAATATAGTTAGTTTTCTCAGATTTTTACTTTGACCGATTGATTATTTGTATTTTTTTGCGATTTGCTTACATCACTTTTTGCAGTTATTTCCTTTTCAACTTATTCTTTAACCTAAAATTAATACATTTAAATGAAATAAACTAAAACTGTTATAATATAACATGTTAATATCTATTTAAAACATAACTAGTTATATCATAAACTAAGAGGATCATTCAAGAATAATGACCTGATCATCATCATCATCATCATTAATACCTGGTTATAATTACTAAAACAAACTGTAATTTATCTAAGCTGTGTTTTATTATCGTTAAGAAAAAGAACTAAGAATATAATAAGGGTATGTGTTTTTTAAAGTGATGACGCCGAATGTAAAGTGCGGAATTATACAATTTCCCTGCGACATATAGATTTAAATTAAAAATACATATTTTCAATTTAAGTATGTTACTTGCATTCATTCATTACTCACTCGTAAAATCACAATATCGATGAAGTTGACATCACTATTGTGCAAATTAATATTGTACAAATTAATAAGGGTTGCTGATTACAAAATAAAAACAATGTGTCCTGTGGCTGGAAAAAAAAAATTTGGTTTCTCGGAAATGATCGGGTGTGCTGGTTAGGCGATGGTACACTTTTAACCGTGCTTTTTTATGAAGTCAGGGACACTTAATGTTTATGAGCGCCGCCCAGCATGAATAAAAGGGCAAATAGTTTGATTATTATTTTAATTTATTATTTTATATTTCCATGTTGTGTGGCAAAGAATAGGCTTCAAGCAGCCGCAAAAGTGAAGGCATGTACTTAATACTAAACTAAAAATAAACACGCAACGTACATTTTTAAAACGAAATTATAATTGGTAATTAATTAATACAAATTTACAGTTATTTATTACCAATAAACTTTTTCTAATTTTTGTCTTAATTAATTGAAATGCGATAATGGTCAACCCTAGGTAGTCTCGTGGGGAGTGCGGCCGTGACGTCATCAGACGAACTTTGAGCGCGAAATTTGAAATTGTAGTCTGCTAAAACATGAAATTATGAATTAAATAATAATCAAATCCTAAAAATTATACTTACAAATGAAAGGTGACGCCATCTTTTTTCAAACTAGATATTTTCGATTTTTTTTTACAGTAGAAAACAGCACAGGCAGACATTTTCGTGGGAGCTCTGCACGGTAAGACGTTCTGATTATTATGGTTTTAAAATGGCGGCTCAACTAGTTTTATATAACGCACAGGCATCCGATGCTTGTGCATTTGGCAGAGGGGTAATGTTAGGCAAAGGCTACTCCAGTCCTGTTTACTCTGAGGTCAGACATGATCATATATAATAAAATGCTTTTGTTATATTTTTCCTTGTGCTCTTATTTTTAACACATTTAGTAGGTAGGTTTTCTTTGAAAGGTTTTTAAAGGTGAAAATATCGTTAAGGATGATTTTTTTAATTTCTATTTAGTTTCTCGCAAATATGTTATAAAACATATAACATACGTGCGCTTTGATAATGGAGACCAGTCACGTTTTATGTTATGAATGCAGTTCTATAGACATTGAGAAACTAAAATATAAAGTGCAAAAATTTTTATTCTACGACCAAAATTGACAAAGTTATGAGCAAAATACCGAACGAGGTTCACAGACCGCGCGAAGGCATGCGATGACGTCACAATGACCCAGCGCATGCCGCCGAACTACTGCGCGGTTTTATTCTGTTTGCGATATTCGTCTAACAGGGAGCGTAACGTCACCAGTTTATACCCAATCGATTAATAACTGATTTTATTTATTTAATATTAGAAGGTTGTTATTATAATATAACAAATGAGTGAAATAAGGTAGATATCAGTTTTGAGCAAGCGCAATCCGATAATCTACCTTAAGTGGATACCTTCATGGTATTTGATTATCTTAGTAATCATTTAAACTAGACTAGCTCTGAAATTCGTGGTTGGAAACTCAGAGGTAGGCAAATCTCAGTATCAAACTAATTAGAACTGCAAGATAATAAGTAGGTAGGTACACGTACTTGGACTAGCCTATAAAATACCCAAAAGGTTTAGGTTAGTCAGCCAGGGCAGTTGTGTTTGTTGTTGTAACTACCTACGCCCCTATTTAACATTGTTATGTAGATGAGTATGTAGAAACTTTACTGTTCAAAAAATATTATGTATACCATAAATAAAATTAGACTTAAATACTTCATTTGACAGGAATATACCTACATTCTTTGGAGACGTAATTTTGAGCTATGAATAAACGAAATCGCTTTGTTAAGTCCTAGTATTGTTTCTAGGTAGGTAGGTACTACTTTCTTAAATCTAATTATAATCTTAGTACCTACTATATTTACAGCAAGTTTCGTGGTGATAGCAGCAAGAAAACTTACTTCTCCATACAAACTTCACTTGTGGTCTTCTTAGTCCCTTGGGGTCAAGGCGTGATTATTGTACAAAATTATGTTGAAGAGGCAGAAGGACACTCGAATGCAAAAAGTTTTATTTAAATACGTCTAACAGTTTTCACATGGAAAGCGTACAACAGACAGACAGACAAGAAATTCAATAACAATGTTTTTGGTTTCTATTGCGTGTATGGAGCCCTCCTAACGCGATTATTCAAAAAAATATTCAATGTACAGAATTCACTTTGGCTACAGTTTAATTCCATGTATAGATAGATATATATATTCCCCAAGGCGGGAATATTCCCTTATGTTCCGGGGAACTTCGAGGAATATTCCCGGGAACGGCACATTTTATTGTAGTTAGACCTGAGTACGACCCTGGTTTTTACCCGAGGAAGGGTTATTAGAAACTTCACTACTTACCCTTTTTATAATTCATTTACTCATTGAAATATACATAATACGACCCTGTATTTTTTTTAACATTCGTAAACAAGTTTTACTAAGTTACCTACCCACTTGTTTACTACACGAGTAATGATGATAAAAGTTGGTATACAATTGTTGTGTTGTATACGAGGTAATAGTTGGTTGGGAGGTATTTACATCAAAATGATCCTCGCAACAAAATCTTGAAGCTTGGCACGAAAGCGGAATTTTGTCATCCCTCTTCATGACAGTACACCAATTTTTTGCGCACTTTTGAGTCATTTGGCACATTGAAAAACAGTTTTTCAGGTGTACTAATTGAAGTATTAGTACATTTCATATTATACAGTACTTATAATCCGGCATATTTTCACTTAAAAACTGCAAAACCACAACACCACCCGCGCAGATCGAGGGAATCTTAATAAATGAATGGCGGAGAGCACGCGCGCGGGTGGAAAGGTAATCGTGACGTCACATAAGCTATTCGGCTGCCCCACTTTCGGCTTGTACAAAATGTGTAATATCTTCGCAACCAATGGACCGATTTCAATGATTTAAAAAGTATCGTACTTAAACGATTTAAAGGAACAGCATTATATAGATAATATATGCATTTTCCGACTTGATACGGGGACCCATTAAAGCCTCTGCTTTCTTGTAGCCCTAGCCTACGGTTCGTGCTAGCAATATCATAACGACGAAAACTAGGGTTAGATTTTCAAATTGTATAGTTTGAATTTGTAATCTATGGTGCGGTAAAGTGGGTAATATGCTTTATTATATTATCCACTGTACTGCTTATTTCCAAGTTTTTTTAAGAATTAAATGAGTGAATGGAAAAATAAATAGAATCACTGTTGTCCAAATCTGTTACATTTATTATACCTAAATCTTTCTGTAACATCATCAATGAGGTGGTGGAGTTGCATAATTTTACTCTCTTCTTTCATTACATGATTGACACAGCTCCACCACCTTTGCGGTGTCTCCAAATCTAACCCGTCACTAAACAATTCTTTAATTCCGGCCATTTCAAAACTTTTATTGTGCTTTGCAACGTGCTCTTTTACCTGTGCCCATACTAATTCTATTGGATTTAATTCGCATTGGTAAGGGGACAGTCTCAAGACGGTGACACCGTACTCTGCAGCGAGCTCATCTACATTTTTTTGATAATTTTCTTTTACTTTATTAACAATTTTCAGTTATTCTGCTTTAATCTCTGTTATTTCGAAATTTAGACACGCAGTAGTAGGGGTTTTTCTGCCTTACGGGAGTGGTAATGGGCATTATCTAACACCAAAACGGAATCCTTTTTGAATTTCGGCAAAATTCCTCTTAACCACTCCTTAAATGTTCTACATTCGTGATGGTAGTCACTAGTCTGTTTTTGATGGAAACATCAACAGAACCCCATCTAAAAAGCCTTCCTTGCTTCCAATGTGATGTGACTAATAATCGGGCGTCTTCCTTTTCCCGAAGGAGCTTTAATACCTGTTGTTAATCCTTCGAGGAAGGCTTGTCGCGGCGTATTAATATTTAAATCGACCCAAGACTTTTGTGAAGTGTGTCCTGTAAAATAAAAAAATATAAAAAATTTCTTCTAAAACCCGGAATTCCGTGGATATACACGTACAGGTTAAAAAAGTCATGAAAGCATTTGATTTCGTAATGCAAGTAATATATTTTACCAACGTGAAAATATGGAAAATTTACCTTCATTCAAGGTATACCTTACAAAGACGGGACTTCTCCCGTCTTGGTAATAAATAAATTTTCCTTGTCTGCGATTCTTTTTTTTTGTCATCAAATATCTCTTGTGCCACAAAATTATGTCCTACCTGTCGATTAAGGTGCTACGTCATTTGCGACTTGTGTATTTAAAATTTAAATGTCTGAGATCTTTTCTCATTATTGATTTTGAAATATTGGGAAGATCAGGATCTTATTCACAGCGTGTGTGATCAAAAAGTAAGAAAACATTTGTTGAACACGAATATTTGTCGAAGAGTCATGGTTGTTTATATATTTATTTAAGTTTATTCATAAAATATGTATAATTATTAGGTATAATCTGTGCACTTTACGCTGTCACTGAATCATTTTAGTACGGAAGGTGGCCAACGGCCAGCCGCCATTTTACAACTTATTCAAAATCGCTGTTACATTTCGCTAGAGGTCACTCAGATGATCGCCAAATGTGCAGGTATGTATAATAAACCCTTGTGTCTAAACCAACAATTTCAGATATATTTTAAGTGGATTATTTTTATCCGAATATGATATACACTCAAAACATATAAGCGTGTCTTTTCCCGCAAAAAGGAGTCCTTTCGACTTGACTTCTACTTCCCGAGGTGTAATCCTTGCCGATCACAGACCATCGTGAGCTGCTCGGCATATCATTGTCACCAACTCTCAATTTCGGCTCTTTCATTGAAAGTTCAATTCGCTTAAAAAAAATCTAAAGGAATTATGTTATCATTGAAACTATGCATACAAACAGGCACTGTTTTAAAAAAAACGTAGCGTTGTGAAGTACAACCGGAAACTGCGAAAAAATTAACCATTTGTTCATATAGGTAACTAGTCTGGCCATAAATATTGTTACATAAAACCTTTTCTTTATTTCAACTTTCTAATTACTTTGAATTTGGAATGCATTTATTAATTTTTCGTGTTCATTATCAAATTAAAATATGGTATATAGGGTGTTAAAGAAAATAGAATTGCAGTAATCACCTTGCACAAAGTGGGTATGGAGCCGTTGCTCATATTCCAGACTCTTCAAAAGCTTGGTATCAGACGTATATCGTACTATCGACAAATACAACAACACTTCCTCTCTCGAAGACCGTAAAAGTCATAGCAGGTGAAAGGCACAGGAAAAAAATTCACGATTCAAGAGCACTACAATAAGCAAAATGATAAAATGTATACTCTACTCTAAGAGTTCTAAAGAAGCTGATCAAGTGGTCGGACGGGTACAACATCCTGCGTCAGTGATTGTTTGGTGGGGCGTGTCTTATCAAGGCGTCACTATGCCACATTTTTGTGAAAAAGGAGTGAAAACTTCAGCAAAAGTGTATCAACAGACAGTCTTGGATCGTGTTGTAAAACCTCTCAGCAATACACTTTTTAAAAATGTACCGTGGACTTACCAGCAGTACTCTGCATTTAGTCACAAGGCACGAACTGCCCAAGCCTGGCTTGAAACTAACGTTCAGGACTTTAAGAGCTGAAGGCTGGCCCTCATCTAGCCCAGACCTCAATTTTAGACTACAAACTATGGTCTGTTTTAAAGGATATGGCCTGTTCTAAATGACATGTCGACATCGAGTCTTAAAAAAGCAGTAGCTTTTGCAAGCAAGCAAGCAGTGGCATATTTGGAAACAGTGCCTAAATCTATATATTCGTAGCCAGACAGATTAAAGGCCTGTATAAAAGCCAAAGGTGGCTATTTCGAATAGAATATTTTATTATTTTTTGTCGAGACTTTAATAAATATGTACACATAAGTTTTAGTAATATTACATTCTACAAACTACTACTTCATAAAAAATTGCATTTTCATTTGTACCAGAACTTATGGTCGGACTATAGAATCAACGAGTGAACAAGTTTAAGACTAAATTTTCGTGAAAATATACCATGGCGGCTATAACATTATGACAGTCATGTTTTAGTGAATAGCTTTATTGCTTCATCGCTCTCGTTATACATTAGACCACATTATGGGAAAATATCTTTTCATAAACGATTTACAACACTTACTATCATTGCAGTTAGCATATAGACAAATCACTCAACACTTATTCTAAGATTAATTGTCCGTATAACTTGCATCTTATACCTGCCTACTTCAAAAGTTATAACTTTTCTATAGATCTCCCATACCAATTTAAGTCTTTGATTAATGGTGCTGATTAGAAGGTAAATAAAAACACTAGAGAAGTAAAATCAATAATTTAAATCCGATTTATTGTACAATATTGATATGATAATACATTTCAATCAGTTCAGAATTATTTTAAATAAAATGTGTGACACAATAATTAATGACGCGACACTTGTTTCGAGGATATTGAAAGAGAGAGTTTACTTACACAACACATCACTTTACCAACACATATTACTCGATAATAATGGTGTTAACTCTAATACTAATATCTAAGACTACACTCAGTAATTTCAATTTGATAAATTATTACATGATGTCATAAAAAAAGATAAAATGACAATATCTGTCTATTTAATACAAATTAAAATTTGTTACAGCTCTATGAAATCTCAAAGAATTAAAATTTACAACCCTAAAGATCACATCGAATTTTATGACTTCACATCGCATTGCGCTTCTTAGAAAGCAATATAAGTTGTATATGCAAGCACAAAAAAGAAGAGACCAGTTATAAAATTCGATGTGGGCAATAAGTTCAATTCACCACTAGAAGACATATAATCGTAGAAAGTCTTAATTAAGCAACTAATAAAGATGTGCCGAATCAGGGTAACTCGAGTATCTACAGAGTATAGGCAGAGGTATTAGAAATAAAAAGACACTCGGATACTGGTATTTTAATAATAACCGAATTCACAAAACCTGAATTGATTGTATTAAAGTAATACCCCAGGTTACTAAAGAGATTATGAATTTAGTCTAGTCGCGGCTAACCAAGGCTAGGTATCTAACAGTCAAGTGTCAATTTACTATTTCTTCTAATTGTTTTTACCGAGTCCCAAAATACTCGATTATCTGAAGTAATCGACTGGGCACCGACGCAAAACACAAGAAATCGTTCTTGTTTAGGCTACAATTTCAACGCCTTCCGACATCTAGTCGTATTTATATATAAAAATAGAATGATTATAGATTACCATAATTTTTCAGAATTCTGTACAATTGTATCAATAGTTTCTTTACTAAGAGAGCTTTTGCACACTACGTCTCTTATTAAAAACGTAGTGTGCATAGGACCTGATAGTATAAAACAGTCAATGGTAAAATGGTTCAAGTAAAAACGTACGGAGTCTCTTTGTCTGTATTCACTATGTACCTAAAACCTAATAAATTATATCTGTACTTAAGCGAAACTGATAAGAACCATGTTGCATTAATAAATAAGAAATGTCAACGAATTGAAACCTACTTATGCTTACATTATAAAAATCTACAAATAAAACCATTTGTAGAGTAAAAAAATAAGGGGAAAAATATTTTCCAGTTTGTCTGCAATATTTATCATTAAAAAATTATAATAGTAATGAGAATTGCTCTAATTGGTGCTTGGACTGTCTGTGCCACTGCCACTGTTTTCCGTATTAGCCAATATTGTTTTGGTATTCTTGTTATTTTTTTTGGCGGATTTGCTAAGTGTTGCTACTTCCTTTAGTAAGTTTTGTATCTTTGTATTCATGAGATTAAACTTAGTTTCATTCAAGCGTTCCTTGTTCTTCATTTCGTTACGAAGATCTGTAGTATTGTTGTGGTGTTGTGCCTTCAATTCAGTTATCTGTAAATAACATAACATTGATTATTAATTATTATTCTTATGATATGAGCTAAACAAAAAACACTTAATTTTTCAACCCACCAACTTGTCTTTCGCGAGTAGTTCGTTATCCTTTTGTGCTACTTTTTTCTGTAGACTGGCAATGGTTTCTTTCAGCTGTGTCATTGCAACTACATGATCAGAGCTATTTGGATCTAATTCACCTGTTTGAAAAATAAAATAAGAAAGTATTTATATAATGGAGACCACAATACCAGTTACGATGTACAATGCTCCGTAACAGCAAGGGCACAATTTTTTTTGGGTATACATAGTTTAAAGAAAAGAAGAGAGAGATAAGAATACTTAAAGAAAAAAATAACTTGAAATAAAGACATTAATTCCTTAAATTACTTTTAGTTTTTATGTTACTTAGAAAGAAAATATATTTTTATATGTAAAAATTTTTTTATTAGAAAATTCAACATGTCTCAGTTAGGTGGGACCTGAACCCTTAACCTGTATTTATCCGGGCGGGTGTATCGAACAATCGGTGAAGAAGAAAAAAATATGTAATTATTACGTTTTTGTTACTTAAACAGTTAAATTCTAGATATTTGCATATGGTTTTATTACTTTTTTAAAGAAATTTATCTAACAATAAATCTAGCATGTAATGCTCGAATAACATCAATATAAAACTACATTTATTTATTTAGTACATATATAATGACATAATACTTATAAAAAAAACTGAAATACAGCCACAGACCTTGTAGAGGGTTGAGTTTTGATTTCTTTTCCAAAGGCTGTGAGTCATTTAGTGAGCCATCACTAGAATTGATTGATTTCATCATATCTGACTTCCGTTTATCTTTGTGACTGCTTTTAGATCTATGATAAAAAATTATTAGAGTATATTATTATTTTCACTCGATTTTCAAATATAAAAGAGTATTTTTTTTTTCAATAAAACAAACCATATAAACATACTTATGACCCCGATGTTTGTGTTTGTCAACAGAGGACATATGTTGTTTAGTCCTTGCTAAGGCCCTCTTTAAAGACTGAGTACACAGCCAGCATAAAAGTTTTCCATCAACCTGTGTAAAGATATATATCAATTAATAAGTAATAATATTAATAAATAAAAAACTAAGTGTCGATTCGTCTTGTCGGAAAAATTATTTTAAATAGTCAACGAAAATCAGTCCAGTTAATTTCAATTGCATGTGCGGTGACCCGTAGAGTAGAATAACACTGATACTTCACATTTGAGTATGAAAACTTACGATACCGTTTTTGGTAAGAGTGCGTAGATATTATTTTTCAACTGACCCAATAAAATATTAACCTTAGTTTAATTACCTCCTCGATTTCTGAATGTAACTAAAGTAATAAAAATAATTTTAAAATCAATATTTACTAAAAAAAATATAACAATAGTTTGAAAAAGAGTTGCAACTGGCAAACTAATAAAGGAGAATGACACAATTTGCCTATACTGCGCAAAATTGAATTCCAAAATTAAGGTTTCATATTTTTTTATGTAAAAGCACAATATACTTTATAAAATAATATTTTAAAACGCTGCACTGTTTTCTGTTCATGATTTTAGATCTTTTTTTCTATTACACACAACCTATTAATTGGAAGGAAATTAATCTATGTATATAGCCATAAATATAATGAGTTTTAATAATTATTGTTACTTAAATAAAAATTATGTGAACCAGTAGGTGACTGCTTCAACAATCTTTTCTTCTTCATCTTCTTTTTATAATGACTTGCTTTATGAGTGACAAATATTTTATTTGTTGTGTTCATGTTGTATTGAACTCCATAATTCTCTTGGCTATTAATGAAGTGAAAATGCAAAGAAACGTTATAATTTCCTTTAAAAGGAAATTTATTAAAACGGGCTCGTGTGTGTATTGAAAATGAAAAAGGACACTTTGAACAATTAATGAAATACTTGTAAGACAGTGACTTTAATGTGAACAGGTAATGTACATAACAATAATCTTTTTACATATGCTGAATCTTACTATTTAAATGCGCCAAAATTACTCGTGAAAAATTTAATGACCCATTTGCATTTTGGTTAATGATTGATGTTCTAAATTAATTTCAGTATGTTATTTAAATAGCTATCTCAACGTAATTTTGTCGGTCCTACGCCCGATAAAGTATGAAAGAAAAGTTTGATTCATTAATAGAGTATTTACCTATCGGTGCATTTTTGGTACTAAAGCGGGAGTGGGGCGGCTTGCTAGCATATATTCTACTTTATTGCCATGTACAGTAAGTTCATTTTCAGTTGAGATGATGTGACGTCAGTTACATTGCATTTCTACAACGAAAGAAAGAGACGAGAGAGCTTCGTCGTACATAATGTGCATTGTGCGTACTTACTGCGGTAGTGTGCATGAGTGAAACTGTATTTTACGTTCATCCATTGTTCTAAAGAAATAAAGTGAAATTTTAAATGCCCGGGACTTGAGTCGAAAAATAAAGATAGAATATAGCGAGTTCATAATGTACATTAGCTCTCGTACTTTTTCGTTCGGCTCTCTGATAAAATGCAGACAGATTATTCGTTAATTTCAGCACTCAGTTAGTGAGCTAATGATATAAAAGAAAGATTCATATACTTACTTCAAAGATACATTATCTCTCTTTTATTTTCAGGGATACATTTTGCACATATCTATCATTTTTTTATCATATTTTCAACAGCACTTCAAAGTTATGTCGCCTGTTTGATCACGACCTGTCAGAATCGTATTCGCTCGTTGGCCGCACTATAGTTATACCTATTAGACGTCAGAGATAGCGAGCAAGCGTGATGTCGCGAATGAGCGAGACGGTTCGCGAATATTGTTCGAGAGTAATGTCTATTCGACGCGATGATTATAGAAAGTTCGCGAATCCCGACTGCGTCGTCGTATACTAAAAGCCGAGGGCGACTACGTAACGAGTAGTTCCGATTTTAGAAACATCGCAGCGACTTGAATTGATCGTAATCTTAGTTGAGCGACCTCAACCGTTACTGGATTATTGTGAACATGGTTTACGTAAGTGACTGGGATATTATGCGACGGTATTGAAAAGATCATATCTGACAACATCTGCTATTTATTGGACAATTGGATTTAATTAGCGGACTTGTTTTGAAATTATGAACGGTTTTATACTGTGTGTATGTTATTTAAGTAATTAAATCTCGCAATACATAAATAGCTTCACTTGACTATCTAAAACCCGCAGCTCGTAAAACAATAATATAAAATATTTTCAGTGTACTTTAATTATCTGGGTATGCCGACGTCATTCATATTAAACTTTAACATAAATTGATGCAACCTATACTATTGAAATCAAAAATTAATATCATCAATACTATTGAAATTCTAAAATATAATACTATCTGATCCAATATTATCGATACTATTCCTGCATATTAATAGTATTGACGTGAACCACACCAATTGTATCGAAAGGATTATATATTAATAACACAGGAACACCCAATACTTCTCCTTAATCTGACCCAAAATAATCCCTTATCTTCAAGAGGCAAAATATTTCCCAAATAAACAAGGAAATTAGGTTAATGATTCAGAACACTTGAAAAAGGTTAAGAATGTTCTGGTAAAATGATAACAAACTGTAGCATTGTTTAAAATTCACATAAGAAGACATAAAGAAGGAAAATCAATGAAATAAACATATAAATTTACCTTTTTGCTATCATCATGACGGTCAAATGCACAGCGCTGTTTACACTGTTCACAAGTGACTGCTGGACCATATTTCCTTTCAGAATTCACGCACCGCTGACACTTATTACCTGCAATTAATTAATACTCTCTTATTCCTCACTTAAAACATGGTAATAGTGATTGTCTTTATTATTACTAAATCATGAGTTGCTAAGATACAACTGCATTAGGTCAAAATACAACAAGTAGTTTAAGTAGTTTTTGACGACCGTTTGGTGCAACGGTAGTGATCCTGCTTTTCGCACCAACGGTCCTGGGTTCAAATCCCGGAAGGGGCAGATGTTTTTATGATGAATACGAACATTTGTACCTGAGTCATGGGTGTTTTTATATATTTCTATGAATATTACATATCTATGTATCAAATATGTATGTCTATCCGTTACCCTAGTATCCATAACACAAGCCTTACAGTGCTTACTTTGGGCTAGGCTAATTGGTGTGAATGTAAGAAATATTTATTTATTTATATTTAAGTAGTTTATCTGTGTTAATTGAGATTATATTAAAATTAAATTATTTATGTTACCTCATTCACTACTAAAAATAAAAGAAGAGAAAATCATAATAGCCACTTGTCAGTCCACTATCGCGCGCCCCACCCCTCTCAACAGTTCAAATGCTGCGCGAAATGTAAAAAAAAATGTCCGACTCTTAGATAAAAATGCCACTTTCTCGCTAAATAATGAAGCTAGGACCAAACAAAAAATACTACCATAAAGCTGATTAAACAAAGAATCCACCACAGAAAATTTGGAACTCTGTAACTCAAAAATTAATCATAATAAAAAAAAGGAGGCCATGCGGAAATTTAAATATATTGTAGCAATTGCTACCAGGGTCTAATGAGGGGTGTTGGCTATCGGTAGCAATTGCTTCCGTGGACTGACAAGTGGTAATAAGAGATTTTTTTCTCCCCAATAATTGTGGCAGCCTCTACTCATTATTTCAACATGTCTCTTCTTAAAATACCTGTGCTTTCTTACTCTCCCACGGGGCTACTATCAGTGGGTTGGGCAGAATAGTGTCAGAAAAAGTTCACAGATTGTTCTTATTTTGACATCTCACTTGTCATAATTGGGTCAGAGAAGAGTATTCTTCATTTGACAAATAGTACTTATTTCTTTACATAGTTCATCAAGAGATATTTACTAGTAGTAGCACAACTAATCATGAAGTATATTGAAAAAATTGCTAATACCATACAAACAATACTAGTATTGTAAGTTTACATTCAACACCAATACAACAATAATAATGAAAATAAAAAATGATGTTACACATATATAATTATTCTATTTTAATGGAAATGGCCACCTAGTTATAACTTTTATACTAAAATCCGAAAAACATTTGGTATATTAATACCAAAAATTAATGTTTTATTACACTTGAGTGTTAAAGGTAATATCAGTCTTGTAAACTATGAATGATGGTTATGAAATTATGTCTTACCAATGAATGCAGCAATAATGTTGCAATATTCACAAGCAGTTGGTTTTCCATAAGCTTTCACATTAGCTTCACATTTCTTACATATTGAAGATGTATTAGATTTGCTGAAAAGAGTTAAAATAAAGTGTTTTGTTAATTTGTAGGTTATTCCTTACAAAAAGTTTTATCACTTTTTGTAAGGAATAACATATTGAATTGGAACTGAATAGGGTAACTTCAGTTTTAATTGTTATCATCAGCTGATTCACTCGAAAGACAGTATTAACATGACTAAAATATAAGTTCATTAATGTTTATAAAAATCGTCTTGTTGGCAGCCAGTAGTATAGCACTGACCTTGTTTGTTGAAACTCCGAACGACAGTACGTACACTTGACAATTGGAAAAGAACCACGGCATTCCTGAAATTACAGTCAAACAATGCGTCATTCATATCCCAATGACGTCAAGTTATATCTTTCTAAACTATGTGAACTGATTGGATTTCCATGAGTAATGATTAAATGGTTGAAAGAAATATTGTCCCACCTTGCAAAGTTGTTCACCAGGAGACAACTCTTCGAAAGGATGTCTCGAAAAACAACGCGAACAAGCAAACAGAGGCGTAGAAGTAGCGGTACTCATATTTGTTAGAAATTTGAAAAACACAAAACAAATTGACACGTAAATTACGTTAGAACAATATGGTTTGCTGTGATAGGCGAAAAAAATGTCGATTAGTTTCAAAGAAATGCTCAATTCAACACAAAAATCTGAAAACTCCGAAAATAAACCGTAGAGATATGCACCTACTTTAACTTTATGAATTTGAATAATGTTAATGAAAGATGGCGTCCTCTTTTTTTGTTAAGTTTACCCATAAGGGCAGGCTAAGGGTACAAAGCCCATACAGCCTAGTTTAAAGTATTTTTTTTATATTAGATGATGATAAAAGATTATGTGAGCCGATCTATGAATAATAGATGATCAATTAATGATGAATGAACAGTGAAATCTCCCTTTCCCTGGGTTTAAGTAAAGTTGTGGAATTATTACTGAAACCTCCCCGTAAACTTCTTGAAAGAGCAGGAGAAGACAACTTGCGCTGCTTTGTTTCACTTGCCAACATTCTTGCATGATCACAAACACTTAATGGTTAATAATCTACCCAGAGAGCGAGAAAACGCTATGTCTGTTTAAGGATTAAATAGGTATTAGAAGTATTTTCTCCACCTTTACATATAACTTTATGGTGGGTTATATCCTTTAAAATATTTCGATACTGCTCCGAGGGTTCCTATGCTTTAGTTTCTGAGTTCGTTTGGTTTAAGTCAATGTTGCCAATTTAGCCCTTTGAATTTAGATCTGGGCCTTCTGTTAATTTAGCCCCATTTAAAATGATTACACAGAATGAAAATAAATTTTTAAAATAAAATCTTAGCAAATCTAGACGCGTCTACTATTTATAGTTTTCTAAACAGAGCGTATTATAAAGCTATCTTAATAGCTATAATTAAGCTATGCAACTAAAATATTTTTAGTCTGCATCTTCATTTAATGCACTAACACAATAACAATTTACAACATTTATTATTTTAGCTCCGTTTTTATTGCAGCTTTTAAAAATATTGTAGAAATTGAGTGGATTTTATAGTTTTGTTTTATTTTTCTATTGTCACTATAGTCCATTCGCGTTAAGAAAATAGTGAGTCATCGTTGTCCGCCGGCCTGATCACGCCCCCCAGCCGATTAAAATGTTAGAAATTAGAAAGTCAAGTTCACAGTGACCAGTTGAAGTCTGACCTTCGAACAAGCGGCAGTAAATTTTGAAAATGAATACTTCACCAATTCGAAAGAATAAAAGTGAGACGCATAATTTACAATGTTTATAAGTACTTTAAACTGCGTGATTTAAATGCAACTGTGGAGAGCATAGTCATAAATTCAGCAAGTGCATGCGGTGTGTCTGAAAATACTGTTTATAAAATTATTAAAGAACAAAAGACTACTAACACATTAAAATCACCCGTGAAAAAAAGAGCTCGACTATCCACAGTCGATAAATTAGATGAACTAGACAAATGTGCAATAAGAAGAAAAGTTCACTCAATATATTTCAATAACGACTACCCGACATTGGACAAAATTATGAGAATTTGCAAAGCTGACAAAGATATTCCTGTTTTCAAACGTACTACACTTCATAAAATATTGCAAGAGCTTTGTTTCGATTTCAATAAACAGGATAATAGAACATTGTTAGTCGAAAGGGAAGATATTGTTTTATAGAGGCGTACATATCTTAGGCAAATAAAAGAATACAGAGACGCTAATAAAACCATTTACTATCTACTGAAGAATCTAGTGATACTGATTAGTGATTTAAGTAATTTAAAGACAATTTTTTTCCTTTAAAAATAATTAAATGTTTGTACTTTAACTCCACTGTGAATACACCCTTATCCTGTAGTTGCACAGATGACTCACTATTTTCTTAACGCGAACGGACTATAGTTCAATACGTTTTTTAAATAAAAAATATTAAGCCAGTGCCTCTCCTTAATCTCAGTCAGAAAAACGTCACTTATAGTACGTGAAAAAACTGATAAGAATAAATATAAACCAGTCCAGTGAAAGTAAGTCATTGTTTTGTTAATTTTTTTTGCAACAATCTAGTTCTTCTTCAATTCTATGTAGCCCGATAATTTCAGACGGAGATGGCAACACTGGCTTAGGTTTTGTTTTTTTCAATCCTTAGAACAATTAGCTTTAGTTACTGTTCTGAGTTTCAATCAGAGCAGCGTTGCCAGACCGAATCAAAAAGTACGGTTTTCCGTACTATTCATCACACAACCGTACCTCAGTGTAGCCCGTGCCTTTTTCGTACCTTTTCTATATAAGTGATTTATTTTTCACTACAAAAAGTAAAAAACAAAAAAATCGCCTTCTCCTGTTTTTCTCAACGTTCTGAATTTGCGTTTAAAAACTTTTTTCTTCCAACCAAATTAGACATGGCTGTTCATTATCTGGTTATTCTCTAAGCGCGGTTTGTATTTAAATTTTAAAATTAATTAATTCAAGCCTTACTCGATCCAATAATAAATTGTCAATTATTCAATGGAGTAAGGCGTAAGTTCATAAAATTAAATTATAATGTTATTAATGATTACTCATTGGAATATATTCAAACAGATTATCAATCTTCATAAATAATTTAAATAAATTTATACGATTTTCGTTGTTAATTTATACATATATTTACTTGAGTTACATGAAGTTCCCACTTGATGAATAATAACGATTTTTACCTTCTTCAAACATTTACAACTTTACTGTTTATGTAAAAATGTTTAAATACTCTTCTGATATTAAAAACATTTTCAAATTCAAGATGATTTCAAAAGACAACTCCAGCGCGCCCTGTCGATAACTTTGAATACTGAAACGAGTTTTCTTTATGTTCGATTCCCTATCGCTTTTTACCAACCTATGGTCGCAGACAGCCAACTCGATAAAAAAAGCTCATCTAGTTCTTGCAGAAGTATCCCGACCCTACCGTTCCTTGAAACTTAAAATGTTCTGTGAATTGCAGACCAAATAAAATGTTTGGTCACTAACCAACCGACTCTTCAAAGAGTCTGCACCTTAGCATCCATTTACCACCATCAAAATCGGGAATAGGTATACCACTAACTCCCAAGACACCGCTGGGAAAATTCTTAAACATTTCTTCCCTGCAGACACTTTGGACAGTAAACCCTGCCACTATGAATTGAGAGCGAAACAGGATCTCCCACCGGACACCCAAAATAACCCTCCTTTCTCTGCCGACGAGGTACTGGAGTGCATAGACCATATGAACCCCAAAAGGGCCCCCGGGCTTGACAATCTCACTTCCGACATCTGCAAAAACTTTGGCATAGCTTACCCTGATCTTCTAACTTCAATTTACGACCGATGTCTTACACTCCAGTACTTTCCCCGTAAGTGGAAGGAGGCGTATATAAAAATAATTCCAAAACCTGGCAAATCGGACCACATTTCCTTAACATCACTTCGTCCAATAGGACTAATACCATTCTTCGGCGAACTGTTGGAAACCTCTTCATCAGAAGGGTTACCTACGCGGCTGCCAAGGCTGGTAAGTCCAACCCTATGCAATTCGGCTTCACAGAGCAAATAAGCACCACTGACGCACTCCACACGGCACTGGAAACCGTACGCCGAGCAAGAGACAACGGCAACATGGTTGTGGCCGTTTCACTCGACATAGCATCAGCGTTCAATAACTCCTGGTGGCCCGCCATGTTCGACGAACTGCGGGATCAGAAGTGCCTGTAGAGAGGACACGGAGTATAAGATATTGTTACGGTTCCGGAGAACCCTAACAATACCCATACGTTTGTGGCTGAAATACATACCGTAATGCTGTGGTTCCCCGGCACCACCAGGTTGGCTTGGGTCCGAAGCCATATTGACATCACAGGCAATGAAGCGGCCGACGCTGAAGCCGGCAAGGCTGCCCACCAACGATGCCAAATTACATATATTATGACCAATTCACCATAACTTATGCCAAGACTAGTCTCAGAAAAGCGACTATGACACGATGGCAACAACGATATGAACAAGCCCCTCAAGGTGCAACCACTAAGAAATGGTTCCCCACAATACAGGATTGCAGACAATTCATGTCCCAGTTGCCCGTCTCCTTCGAGATAACCTAACTCCTCACAGGACATGGCTATCACAAGGAGTATTTACACAAATTTCACATAACCGATATGACAAATATGGGGTACACACACGAATTGAAACGCACTGATTACTATAAAGTTGTTATATTCAAAAGCACATGGAAATAAGCAAGCTCAAAGCGACGTGAAGCATCGAGGTTGTTCGCGGACTGATCGCGCTACAAGAACGGCGGCCGCTCGCAGGCGAACTGTGGAACAATACCATAAAATAGAGGGTTAACAATAAAATAGTCTTAAATACTACCTTAAAATAAAAAGATTAAATTTTTATATGAGCGCTTCGCTAACAACCGACAACAACTGGTGCCCTTGTGATGGTCACACCCCCCAGACACTTACTCACCTGCTTGAAGACTGTCCCCGCTTCTCTTCTCAAAGATTTTCCCATAAACAACTCTGCGAATACCTAAAAGTCTCACCACTCAATCCCCTTCAACTACTAAAAAAGGATTCCGCAATAGAATCCTTCACTAAATATATCCAATTTAAAAGCTCTCAAAAGACGTAAACCACAACACAACTAAGCAACCAACAATACAAAATATGAAACACAAATGCGAAAACTATGACAGAAGGCGTCAAATAGCCGACTGTTCCAACATACATTGATAATAACATAAACAACAGCGACCAACAAGGAAAAAAACTAATTCTGGTACAACTAAGACTAATAATAAAAAAAAACCCTACCTTGTAGTTAAAAACCGTACTTTTTAGAAAGTCAACCTTCCTTTTTGGGAAACTATACTAGCAACACTGAAAGAGAGTATGTATATGTCATCCCAAAAGTACTTGTATCCTACTTTTGTTTTGTGTAATAGTAACTTTGAGTATTGCTTAGAATTTTATAACTACATGTGTTTGAAACTAATGTACCTAATGTTAGTGTTAAAATTTGTAAAAGAACCAAAATAAAAATGAATATTCCACCATTTCCTTCGCAAGATTTAGCAAAGCTTGTTCTTGGTATGTTTACTGTTTGGCGGGAATCGTTTTTGTTAACGGATGCCTACTGAATGAACAATCTTCAGTATCAGCTTTTGTAAATTTAGATAAAAATTGGTTGTTTCTTACAGGATATTTAGCAGAAGAGCAGCTAATGACAGCCTATGATGAATTTCTCCAAGCAAGTCCATACTTGGATGCCTTTGGGAATGAATATGACAGAATATTTATGACGTCTTTAAAAAATATTCTTGCGGAATACAGAGCTGTAAAAATATATGGTTAGTACTTATTCTGACCTGTCCATAGTAATGATGTAGACTTCTGAATATATTGTGTGGATGCCTGATTAATTTCAGGGCTTTGGGACTTCATTCAATGTTAGATGATATGTAACTTGAAAATTGACGGAAATTGTAAAATTTAAATAACTTTTCCCCTATATTGAAACCAAAACTTCTTAAAGCTAAAATATATAGGCAGATTTTAATGCGAATATTAAATCTATCCTTTGTTAAGTGACAAAGCGACCACCTTATCTGTTAACCTACTTAGTTCCTTTTGGGAAAACTCACATTTTGCACTACTTAAAATATCCATCCACTTTTTGGTAAAGGAATTATTAGAAAAACAGCTTAAACAGGTAAAAATGCTAAAAGTCTGCATTGCAACCAATAGACAATTTTGGCAAGCAAGACATGCTATATTGGCTTCCATTCTCTATTTATAATCAAAATAAACTGTTAATTATTGAAGAAGTCTTGTTATTTTATTTTCATAAAATTAACTGGTTAAGATTACTAATAGAGTTAGTGTAACATTTGCTAAGTTCTGATAACTTGATCAAATATAATTCCATAAAAAGGTGCCAACTAATTGTTTTCTACAGTTCCCCTCAACAAGCATGTGATTTAAGTTTTTTTTTTAATAGGCACCAATGTGTTAATAATTATCTGAATCAATGAACACCACACACATAAGCTCTCGCGAGTTATTTTAGATTACTAAAAATTGTATATAAATATTTAACTTGCTGATTTCAGTGGAAACATGTCAACCATTTCATCTAAGAAGGAAATTGTTCCAGTGTTCAAATTTGCTGGAAATGGTTAAGTTTTTGATACAACATATAGATATAAGTAGAATACTCGATGGACAAGAAACCAAAAAGATTGAATCAAGGTAGGTGGTTAAATAATTTTATTCCAAGTTTACTGGCTTTATTTCATTTTGCCGTATAGTGCAGTTATGTATTTCAAGGATAGCCATTGTTTTTCCATTTTTCTTTTTCTAATTTATAAAGTTTATTTTCATTCTATGTTTGAAATTATTACAAGCTCTCTTTCCCTGCTTTAGGTATAAGGAAAAAAATCTATATATCTTTAAACTTATTATATAATAGGTCAGCAGAGCTTTAGAATATGCACCACCCAATATTTAGTGGATTTTATTTGTAGATAGGGGTACTAAAGAGGTATAATTTTCCAAAATATTAAAGTGCATAGTGAATTAGTTTAAGGATAATTTTTGTTGAATAAACGAAAAATTACCTATATCTGTTGGTGTTATTTTAAAAAGGCACATATGATCATCAAAAAAATAGTAATTGATCGTAAAAAAAATACAATTTGCAACCTAACCTAACTATTGGGTTGCCAATTGTATTTTTAGGTGATCATTAATATTTATTTTAGAATAATTTATTTATTTCCTTTTTAAAACTTAAAATGATAAAAGAGTTCATGTCCACACAGCCAAATTTCATTATTCTCATTTACTTTATTGCATTAGAAAGTGCAGGTTATGTAATAAAACAATAAAAAATGAAATAATCTAGTGAAACTTGAACTCTGTTCTTTATATGTGGTATATCAAGCGTACAGTTGATATATTTGAGATATTTTTGGTTAAGTTATGTTAGAACAATTATCAGATCTGCTTTATTGTCGGCATATCATATGTAACCCAAATATGTGCATGATGATATCTTATTACTCTTTTTCTATTTCCCTTCTCCGTATTATGATATTGAATATTATTTAGGTTCTTCTCATGGTGTAGGTGCAGGTCTGACCCCTAGCCCGCCCTGATGTGGTGTTGCACATTCTGAAGGGCTTCTAATAGGTCTTTACCTAAGAAACAACCTAATGAATGAAGATTGTGTGTTTGCTAAGTACGGCATTAGTAATTTGGATAGATTTTTATAATTTTTTATTAGTGAGAAAATATAAAATATATTTATTGTAATCAGAGAAGAAATAAAGTGTATTAAAATTAGTAAAAAAAATGTTAGGAATAACTGAAACAAACAAAGTTTTTCTTTTGAAAGTTTAAAGCTAGGAATGTTCTCTTTGAAGTGGATTGCTAATGGTTCTTTCATTTTCGAGTTGCTGATTGTTTTAATTGATAGTAATAATTGATAAAAGTATTGCTAAAAGGTTTACCAAGAGGCCAATCTAACAATCTGCAATAATCAACTAATACAATTTCAGTTTACTTATTAAACATGTAAGCTTACAAAATACTTATATTTTTATTTCTTTTTTCTAGTGCCGAGAAACACAATATTAATGAGGATACTGATAACTGTGAGGTATGCAAGTCATCAAATTTGGAAACATGCACTTGCAGTATTTCAAGAGATCATAATAAAGAAGTAGTTTTAGACAGATCTGTAGAAACTACAGCTTTATCTGATTTACCAGGTAATATTTATTTACATTAAATATTTCACTCTCTTCTTTATTTGTGCAGTCTTTAATAAATCTAATTTAGGGGGCGGCGAGACAGAGGGTTTTGGGATAACAGAGGATAAAAATTTGTAACGGCAATTGTGCGACAGCATGTAGATTTCATTGTATTTTACATTGCAATATTTCGTTGCTTTTTGTCGCGTCCTATCTCAGAGCATGCTATGCTCTTCATCCCGCCACGCTATTCTCTAGCGCGCTCCTCAATTTCATGGAGGCAAATCCCCTCTGCTGCCTGATCTCTAAATGATAGAATCTTTATCCTACCACTAGTTATGTATGAATTTACTTTGAGTAAAAATTAAATGCTTTTGCCCTGCCATCCCCAGTATGCATTGGGCTTAAACAGACTTTGGAACAGTATGTAGCACATGATATACAAATTGAAGTTCAGTTGAACTCACCTATTTATGTCATTGTCTTAGATATAATTTCAGTTTTAATTTAATTGGATAGATTTTTTGGATGATTTTTTTCACAGTTTAAACACACTTACTTAGACTGACATACTGAATGTCACGATTGTATTGTTACGTGTTAGGGCTCGATGGATTTGGAGAGAAAGACCTGCTGACTCTTTTGAAGACTATTCACTAAGCACAAAGCACTAGGTCCAAACACTAAGCACTAACGATGTCCTAGGACGTAGCCAAGTCGTAGGTTTCGCTGGTATCTCTCTTGATAACTAGTTTTCACTTCGAAGTCGCCTCGAAGGTAGCTCAAACTGAACTGACTCGCTCGCCTCTCTTTGGCTATTTATATGGGCCGAGACGAGCCCCAGACCATTCCAGAGAGTTCCCTTCTCGAACGTACCCGACTTGCGCGACCGTGATCGACCGGGTTGGATGACTCTAGAAAGTTCGCGCATGTACCCGGTCTTCGAGACTATACTTCTATATAGTTCCGCGCTAGTTTCTTCGTGCTTTGTGTGTTCGTAACACTACTCCCCTCTTAGAGATGCTCGTCCCGAGCATCGTTGTTACTGCCATGGTAGCGCGCCAGACGGTCTATGTGTACCACTTTGAATGTCCCTCTTGGTTGCTTTTGAATCCTATAAGTCACATCATTCAGTCGGGTAACCACTTTGTATGGACCGTCCCACTTGGTCTGCAACTTTGGAGATTTCCCTTTCCGGCGAGTTGGGTTATGTAGCCACACCAGTGACCCTTCCTCGAAGCCGCTCGTGTTCGATTTCCGGTCGTATCTGGTTTTCATTTTCTCACTTGACTGTAACCCATTTTCCCGGACCAAGGCGTGTATATAGCGCATTATTTCCCTTAAATCGCAGACATAGTCTTGTACGGTTTCTGGTTCCTCCGGTGACCCTCCTGTCAATAGATCTACTGGTATTCGTAGTTATCTACCGTAATTGACATACGCCGGAGTAGCTTTTATGGTCTCATGCTCGGCGGTTGGGTACGACAGAAGAAAGAGTGGTATATACTTGTCCCAATCCTTTTGTTTGTCGTCTACCAATTTCGCCAAATACCTCTCAAGGGTCTGGTTAAATCTCTCAACCATTCCATCAGACTGTGGGTGGTACGCGGTGGTCCTCGTCTTATGCATGCCCAAGATTCTGCACACTTACTGGAATACCTGCGATTCGAAGTTCCTGCCCTGATCCGGATGGATTTCTAGAGGCACGCCAAAGCGACATATAACTTCTTCCACTAACTTAGAAGCGACTGTTGTTGCTTCTTGGTTTGGTATGGCGAACACTTCGGGCGATTTGGTGAAGTAGTCAATGACGACCATAAAATACTTGTTTCCCGATTCCGTGCAGGAAATGGCCCGGCTACGTCAACTGCAATTCGTTTCCACGGTGCACCGACGTTATACAACCGCAGGTTCCCACGGCTCCTGGTCTGTGGTCCTTTTACAGCAGCGCAAGTAGTACATTTGCGGCACCAATCCTGTACATCATCTCGACAATGCAACCAGTAGAATCGTTCTCGTACTTTTGTTAACGTCCTCTTGACACCTAGATGACCTCCTGATACTTCATCATGTATTTCACGGAGAACATCTGGTACTCTCGTTCTTGGGACAATTATCTGAAGATGGAACTCTTTGCCGTTAGTCTTCTCCCATTTCCGGTAGAGTACCTATTCCGTTTTGAAGTATCGGACTGTCCCATTGCGCCCAGTACGCCTTAGTGACAGCGCCAGTGGGTGCAACCTCACTTCAGATTGGTTTTACGTCACCCCGTTTCTTCCATGTGATGATGTGCCGAAGGTCGTCATCTCTCTCTTGAGCCTCCCTCATAGCATCATTCTCCCAGAGACCCAAAGGACTTGTTCTCGTTAGCCTTAATGTCACTTCATTAGATTCCTGCTTAACACAATGTTTGCAGTCTTCCGAACACGGCCTTCGTGAGAGTGCGTCGGCATTCCCATGTGTCTTTCCGCTGCGGTGTTCCGTCTTGAAGTCATACTCCTGGAGCTGTTCAATCCATCGAGCTACTTGACCTTCTGGGTTCTTGAATTGCAGTAGCCACTTCAAGGCTGCGTGATCAGTTCGCAGTAAAAACTGTCTGCCGATGAGATACTTGTTGAAATGTTGTAGCGTCTTTACAACAGCCAAGAGTTCTCTTCTTGTCACACAGTAGTTTCTCTCTGGCTTGGATAAAGATTTTCTGAAATATGCAATAACAACTTCTCTTTCATCCCACTTCTGACACCAGTTATTACGTGCTAGGGCTCGATGGATTTGGAGAGAAAGACCTGCTGACTCTTTTAAAGACTTTATTCACTAAGCACTAGGTCCAACACAAATCACTAGGTCCAAACACTAAGCACTAACGATGTCCTAGGTCGTAGCCAAGTCGTAGGTTTCGCTGTTATCTCTCTTGATCACAAGTTTTCACTTCGAAGTCGCCTCGAAGGTAGCTCAAACTGAACTGACTCGCTCCTCCGGGTTTCATCACGCTCACCTCTTGAGGGCGCGTGGGTTGCGGGCTGAGCCGAGGGCTCTTGCCCGGGCGTCTTCTCTTTGGCTCCCATAGCCAAAGGTCTCTGGGTGCCGCTGGACAGCGGCCGTCGTGATGACGAAGTGGAAAGTGGCAGGCCCACTATTGCTGCAACTAATTCGATGCGCAGTCGCTAGTTGCCAGCCTTTGTTTTTACAACTTTTTAAAGTTTAGTGTTGTAGGAAATGAACCCATCTTGGTGTTTCGATGTTACCGCTCCGCCCCTTCGGCGTTATGCTCTCGCGGGGGGGACCGATGCGCGACCCTCGGCGCGGTCTGCATACCGGGTGAGACCCCCCGTGGGGGGGAGGCCCAGGTAGCGCCAGCGAGCGGGTGCGGCTTATACGGTCGGGGGATGGGGGTTGATTTTCAGGTGGAGGGGTGGTGGGGGGGGAGTCATGATGGGACACGGAGGGGGTGCGGCTGTTCGAGGGCTCGCATCTGTGTGGGGGGCGGCGGTATTTGTAAGGCGGGTCGGCTGGCTGTTTCGGAGCGATGCGATGTAAGTGGGCGTGGACGCTGCTGTCTGCGCGGTCGAACATCCGTTCCTTGAGTTGCTCTATGACGTCATCAAGCGGCGCGATACGGAGGTCGCGCGCGATGACGTCATTGCGTACATATCTCTTGGCGCCGGCTATGATTCGTGCCGCTTTGTTCTGGACCGCTTGGAGCCTCCTGCGTTGCGTCTGTGAACATAGATGGTACCATGCGGGCGCGGCGTATGTTAGCACCGGCCGCAGGTATTGTTTAAGGATATTTACTTTAGTGCGCCTGGGGAGATTGGAGTTAAAAAGATGGTAAAACTCTCCTCGCACTCGGTGGCCGGCTGCAGTTACTTGGTCGAGGTGGGCGACCATGTGGAGGTTACGGTCCAGTGTAACCCCCAGGTACTTCACAGACTGCTGCCACGCAATCTGTTGTCCAAGTAATTTGAGTGGTGGTGGTGGCTTCTTGGTTGTGGTGAGGAGGGCAGCGGTCTTGCCCACGTTGATGGCGATACGCCATCTGGCGAGCCAGTCGGGCAGGAGGTCCAGTTGCCGCTGCATCCTGGTCGCTGCTGGTTTGGGCCATGCGGACGAGGTATAGTATGCGCTATCGTCTGCGAAGAGCGCAAGCTCAACTCTTGCCTCCCAGTCCCGTAGTAGCGGATTTAGTGACGGGATGTCATTCGTGTAGAGGCCGTATAGCAGTGGAGAGAGCACGCTGCCCTGCGGCACGCCGGCCTTGATGGAGTGAGTGGCGGAGGTGGCTGATTCCACCGACACGTAGAAGCTTCTCCTACTGAGGTAGTCGGCTACGAGGTGTATGAGCGCTGGAGGGAAGCTGGCGGTGTGCAGTTTGTGGATAAGACCGGGGTGCCAAACCCGGTCGAAAGCTTTCTCGACATCCAAGAAAACTGCCACTGTGCAGTGTCCTCTATTAAGGGCCGTGGTGAGGTGGTGCAGGAGTCGCGTCAGTTGCAGCGGGGTGGAGTGTTCACTACGAAACCCGTACTGCTCCTCGCGTGGGTGGTAGAATGGCTTCAGTCTTCTGAGCAGGAGTCTTTCATAGAGTTTGGCCAAATGATTTAAAAGGGTGATGGGCCTGTAGTTTGTAACTTGACGTCTATCCTTCCCTCCCTTGGGGATCATAATAACCTTCCCCGTTTTCCATTGAGAGGGAAAGTAGTGTAGTCGGAGCGAGGCGTTGAATATCCGCGTCCAGGATGCGAGTGCGCGTCTAGGCAGCTCGATGATGGCCGCAGGGGGCAGGTTGTCCGGACCCGGGGCCTTCCGTCTGTTGAGGTTGGCTGCCATCCTTTTCACCTCCGTAGGCGAGATGTAAGAGCTGCCCGGGAGGGGGGCGGGGGGTGAACCAAGTAGACAACCGACCTCCTCTTCAATGCGGTTGTGGTGTTCGGTAGCACTGGGGTCTGCAGGGTGGGGTGTAAACTGCTCCTGCAGATGTGTGGCGAGAAGGGTCGCCCTGTCTTGGGCTGCGTATCTACGCCTGCCCAGCTCGTCCAGCAGGGGGCAGGGGGGCGCTTGAGGTTTAGTGACCCTCTTAATTAGGCGGTGAAGTGAGGCCGGGTGCTCGGATGCTCTAGACAGGGCCGCGTCCCATGAGTCACCCCTCCACACTTGTACCAGGCGGGTGACCTCGGCAGTCAGTCTGTTGACTTCAGTCTTGAGTCGGGGACATCTTACGCTCGCCCACAATTTCAGCAGAGCGTTCTTGCGCTTGATCTTGTCTCGTATATGTATGGGTAGAGGGACGCGCTTGTAGCTCGGCCTCTCCTTTGTATTGTTGTTTAGGGCCCGAGTCATCTCCTCCGTCATGAGTTTAATAGAGTTGTCGATGTCTTCGGGCGACGAAAGGGGGCCGACGGGAGGTAAGGTTGACATTTCGCGCTTGTAAGCTTCCCAGTCCGTAGAGTGGCGGGGCGGTGGCAGAGAGACGCCGCTAGTTGCGATACCTAGCGTAATCAATATGAGTTGGTGATTTGTACTGACTTCATGAAGTACTTCTATAGTTAGAGGCGATCTTAAGTTCCTATAAGTAGCGATGTCTATTACATCAGGCATGTGGTCGGGGACGGTGGGTATATGCGTAGGCTCTGGCGGCCCCGCGGCTTCTATCTCGCGGGCCAACAGCGCGTCCAGCAAGCGTCGTCCGGGCAGGTTACACTTGGTTGAGCCCCACGCTGTGTGCTTGGCATTCAAGTCACCTACGACTATGGTGGGGGTGTGGTCGGTAAATACCTTGTCCAAGTCTTCGGCGTCAATCGAGTCTCCGGGGGGTCTGTAGGCGGCGAACAGCTTGATCTCGGTTCCGCCCACCTCGATGGCCACGCCCGTGGTTCGAAGGGAGATGAAGTCGGCCCAGGGAAGCTCGCAGTGCGGTATGCCCTTGCGCACTAGGGCTGCCGTTCCTCTGTAGGCGATGCCTTCCGGTGAGATCTCATCCCGGCGGTAGATGTGGTAGTTGGGAATAGCGAATCTGGTTTTGGGTGATAGGCAGGTCTCACCCAAAAGTATGATGTGGAGGTTCTGCTCTTGTGCGAGAAGGCGAAGCTCGTTGATGCGGCCCCTTATTCCTCCCGGGTTCCAGTAGGCCACTCTGAGTATTCCTGGGTTGCTCCCTGGGTGACCCAGTTCATGGCCCCCATGATCGCTGCGCACGGGTCGCATCCCCGGGCGATGTTGGTGAGGATGCCCTGCAGCAGTTGTAGCAAAAGCTGGAGGAATGGGGCTGGGATATTGCTGGGATGCGGTAGTGGGTAGCCCCATTGAGTTTGGGGGCAAGGAGTCTGTTGGGGTCGCGGCGTTGATGGGCCGCTGGGGCGGCGTGGGGGGCGTTGAGGCAGTGGCTTGAACGCCGAAGGAGGTGGTATCTGCGCGGGAGTCGGGTGATCCCGGACAAGGCGTGGGTCCGGGCGAGGGGCCCATGGACGTTGCTGGGTGGAAGGTGGAGGGGGGGGCACCTGAGACGTGGTGCTCCTTGGTGGTTGGGGGTGAAGATGAGATGGTAGCGGTGCCCCCCCTTGATGAAAACCCGTCTGAGTGGCGGGGGGGGGGAATAGGAGCGGGGGCCGGGGTTGAAGTTGCCCGTGGAGTTGTAGGCGGCACTGCACTGCCGCGACGGCCACGACGGCGGCGGCGGCGTCTCGACGATGTCGGCGCTCCCCGAGCGACAGGCGGGTTGGCAGGGGGCGCTAGTGTTGCGCCCTGCTGCGTGTCTCGCATGTCGGCGCTGCGCGGCTGGTAGGCCGAACGCGCGGGGCGCGAGGAGGGCGCGGGGGGCGCGGTGGCGGCGGCACGGTTGGGGGCATCAGGGATCGGTGGCTGGGTGCGGGCTCCGGCCCGACGAGCTGCTGTTAAAAATGCTTTGCAGCGACGGTCGTTTGCGGTGTGCGCCGCTGAGCAGTTGGCGCAGGTGGGGGGGGCGGCGCGGTCACGTGGGCAGTCCGCTGCCGCGTGGGCCCCCGCACATCGAACACACTTTATGGGGCGGTGACAATTCACCGAGCTGTGACCGAATGCTTGACATCTGTGGCACTGGGAGGGGCCACTCCTGGGTTTCCAAGCCTGACTGACTGACTCGCTCGCCTCTCTGCGGCTATTTATATGGGCCGAGACGAGCTTCAGACCATTCCAGAGAGTTCCTCACTCGAACGTACCCGACTCGCGCGACCGTGATCGACCGGGTTGGATGACTCTAGAAAGTTCGCGTATGTACCCGGTCTTCGAGACTATACTTCTATATAGTTCCGCGCTAGTTTCTTCGTGCTTTGTGTGTTCGTAACAGTATATTTTCCTATCCCATTAAATAAATTGTGTGTTTGTGATATAATTCTAATTGTAGCTTAAAATAAGTGCGAGAGTTACTTTATGAATTATGGGTTTGGTTTGATAAACTCACGTAAAAGCATAGTAATGCTGTTTACTACAATACTGATTGATTAGAAGGAGCAGGATGTGTTGGAAATAATTATAATTATTGTTCTAGGTAATCATACAGCAGACAACTCTGGTTCAAATTTGAATGCAATGGATAGTTTAAGTACAAGATTGTCTAATTCAAATTTGGCATCTGAGATAACAGTTACTAATAATGGTACAGAAAACAATTCTCAATCTAAGGTCCCTTTAAATAATGTGTCTCAAATCAATGTTTCAATGGTAAGTTAATCATTAGATGTATGTATAGATATTAAAAAGAAAAAGGTAATTTATAAGACAACCGTAAATTAAAAGAGGAGGTTAAGTGGGTGATGAATGGAAGAGACACCAAATGGCCAGCATTCGCGCCATCTCCCACATTTTATTGTCTTGCATGCAGCAAGCTTATGTATTATTTTAAAAATAAAATAGACAAAAGTCTGTAGAGGCTAATGTTTGAATTACAAAAACAGTCAACAATGTGGAATAAAAAAGGAAAAGAATTTGATCTATTGCTAGATTGAACGTTACATCTCTCCATAAATCAAAATTGTATTGATTTTAACTTACATGTCACTTACATTAGTATTAATTAGAACATGACTGTTACCTTGTTTTTTTTCTTTTGAGACTTCGATATTAGTTGCATGAGCATGAAATAGAAGTCCGCTGAAATATGGGAGTCTCAAAAATAATAAAAAGGTTCTAATCAAAACTATAATCAATATTATTTACTTATCTCATGTTATTTAGAAGTTTCTGTTTATTATTGTTTTTATACATATTTGTATTTCTAGATGTTTTATCTTTTTGTTGTTCAGATAAAACAATCCGATCCAGCACAGGAAAAGCAAAACTCAGCCTTTAATCAAATTTTAAACCAAGATTGCTGCCAAAATCGTCAAAGCTTTGAAGTAAATAAACATCAAATTTTGATGGGAGGTTATAAAAATTTCGCTCTTGGTGTTAATGGTAAGATTTTGATAATAGAAATTTATCTTTTTATAGTTTCTGACCAAAATTTCTTTATTATTCTTCCGTCTTCGATATCCGGAATCCATGTTGAGGTTAGCCTTACGTTTTTCGTGCGTGTCAGCCTATCGTCTCCGTCCTTTCTACTAAGCCCCACCTGTTCCCGGTCTAAAATTGTCCGTATTTCCGGCAAATAGACGCCATGTTTGAGGTTTATTTCGTCATTATAGTGTCGTTTTTCGTTGCGTTCGGTCGCCTAAGTAATATCCTGGGAAATTCCTGTCATTTAGTTTTTTTTATCTTTTTTATAATTAAATTTATTTGCACTCTCTTTTATTGTGGTAATTAATAAAAATTACATAATATTTAAATTCACAAAATTAAAAAAGATTAATTGAAAGCAGTGCGTCATCGTAGTCGCCATCGAATTTTAGCTGCGAAGAATGTTAAGTGATATGAAAGCAGAGCTGGATTCGCGCACCCACTCCCCTATTATCCTTTTATCTTTATTTATTTTTCACCCAAGGCTGCTGTTTAGTATTAAGATCGCGTGTTTGTATACTTTTTTGTTGTACTTGTTTTTTCTATATCCTGTGTGTGCAATAAAAAATAATTTATATACCTATTTATTGTTTACATTAAGTAATAACATTTTAATTTATGATTTCTGCATAAACCCTAAAAATGATTTTTTTAGAACCAAATAATAACTGGATTTTAGTAATCCTTGTGATAGTTTGAAGTACTTATAATTGAATTTATAATTAAGTGAAATTCAGAACTTGTAAATATTTAACGATAGAAGCACGTAATCATTAAAATTATGCAATAGCCGCTCTATAATAGATAAACAATGGCATGGACCAAATTTAGGGTAATTTTGTCTAAAACTATTTTTCAGATGAATTTGGTTGTAACCGAAATGTCTTTGGGACACGGTCTTTTAAAAATATATTTGACTTTAAAATAAAAAATCTTTTAAAAATATATTATTAACGAACTGTAATTAATCAATATTGTTATTATATCAACATTATTTTAAGTTCAATTTCTTACTAACACTCATTATGCATTTGATATAAACGCTTGAATGGAAATATACAAAAAATGTTCAAATAACATAAATAACAAATTAAATAGTAGAATAAAATTAATAGATAGTCAAATTGTGCATGGTATTGCAGGTGGTGCCAGTGAAACCATAGTGGCTCCAGACACTAGGATGCCAGAGAAAGTATATGTTCAGTAAGTAACGGTATGGCTGGGTGCAAGACTTATTTTAAGCTTAGAACTTACACTCTGATTTTTAATTAGATGGACTAAAGTGACATTAGTAATGAATTAATGATACAACATAATGGAAAATAAAAAAAATTGTTGTCCCCTTATCCAATTGAAATTCAATTAATTGTTTAATTTAGCACATTGTTAAATGCAAAACACTCGAACTGTGTTTTTATTTTCTTTATAAAAAACTTCTTAATTAGAACACAAAATAAAACTCAGTTATCTTTCGACTATTCATTTTAGAAAAATCATTAACAGAAACTGATTTAAATTAACTTAATATTGTATTATCGGTTTTGTCTGTTAAAATATGTATGTACCAAAATACTTGTAATTGAAAATTAATCGAATGATGCAGTGACCCCACCCCAGCTTAAATATTTTTTATGATAAAGTGGTTTTCCTGTAAACTCTTAAACCATCATGTGACTTAAAATATTTTCGGACTATAAGTTTTTGTTACATATTTCTTTGTTACGTTGCTTTTAAGTGTTGTTGTTTTTTTTGATGTCATACGTTTTATAACATATTTGTGAGAAAATAAATAAAAAATTATTAATTCATCACTACTTAACGACATTTTTAAATAAAAACAATACATCGAAAACCTACTCAATATGTAATAAAAATAAGAGCACAAGGAAAAATACAACAAAAACATTTTATTATACCTATTAACAATCATGTCGCTGACACGATTAGTCAATTCAATTGGTAAAATTACTCGCGTTACAACATTATGCTCTTCAGTTGGCAACATTAAAAAAAATATAGTGCCCCGGCGGCTGTCACTTTAGTCCATTTAATTCAAAATCAGAGTATAGTTTATTTGAGAAATATGTTTTAAATAACTTGTCTTCCACAATTTTCTTTCTACTGTGTGCTGTTCTTCTGCCCTCTTGAAGTAGCGCTCGCATCGGCACGGTGGCGGGCGGCGACGATATACTCTCTAGTATACGCTTTTGAATAGCGAACTGTTGTTTTAATAATGCCAAATTTGCAACAACAAATGAAATATTTTTACTTCGGGTGAGCGATACGAAACCCTTGGTTTAGATAGTCAGGAGGCATTAACAGCGATATTAAAAAAGTAAGGCATTCAGTTGGTTCATACATTCTGCAAGATATGTTAGCTATGTCAGTAATTATGCTAAAAACAGTCGCAACATGTTCACGTATGCAAAACACGTAGTGCGTTTTAGCACGTGTACTACGACATCTGTTGACCCACCTGGAAACCTATCTCATTGTATCTCTCACTTGAATAAAATCAGCCGGGGATCTTAAAGTTCAAGATCTTAGAGTGATTAAAATATAGCCTTATGCCTGACTTTTGTTTGATGTGATAGATGCCAATTAAACATTACTTTTACGTGTGCGTCAAGTACCCAAATATATTTATTCAATCTGATACCAGTATTTCTGTTCCAAGGGATACAATTCAAAGCCATCAGTGCTGACTCCAAATTAAACTAACAAGGGTTGCAAACAATATAAATTTTTGGAATTGAAAATGTCAAACATATGATTCAGGATAAAGATTAATTTTTTCATGGCCTCGTGTTTTTAAACACATTAATTTTCAGATCTTTTCTGCAAAATTCCATTGCTTCAGGAACACTTTGGCTGAACAATGCGTAGCGAGTTTAACTTTCATTTGCTGATTCTGAAAATTAATATACCCAAGTCTCAGCTTATTAGAAAGATGAAATTTTTCTTTATCTTCAAAAATTTTCTTATAAGTTTGGAAGGCATTCCTTAATTATTTTATCATATGGCAAGGATAGTATAACAACGACGGGAGATTTTGTTACAGGATGTTCAAATGTTATGTTTCCCATCTGGAAAGAACAGCCAAGATTTTGTGTCATGGACACATTCGCTGCACATCCATCAAATGTTATAAGGCAATAAATTTCACTCTGGTTTCATGAACGCGTTCAATGCATTGAGTTACAAGCTCAGCCCGTTGAGATCCAGTGACGCCATCTACTAAGAATAATGCTATCGGAATCTTAAAATTTGCATTGAGAGCAGTAATTAAAAAGCTAATACTTTTGTTTCTGGTAAATGATCACCATCTAAATCAGTCCCCATATCGACATATCCATATTCTCTTTGATCGGCCCATTCTATTCTTTTGCGTATAGCCATTTCATCTATTATCAATGTGGCTTACCTACGTAAGGGATGATTTGATGAATCAGCTTTTAATATTAATGCTTCAAAAGATTCTTAGGCAAAGCCTGGTTCTCCATTAATTTTCGATCACAATTTTATTAAAGTTTTTGGATGAGGCAAGCAATTATGAGTAATAGTAAAGAGTTAAGGCGAAACTACGGAGCTGTGCAGAGTATGTTTTGGTAGAATTTGTTTTCGACTCTAAATTACTTATTTTGTCGACTGACAACGTCGTATACCTGTAAAATAAGAAAAAAAATATTCTGCACAACATTAGAAAATAGATGTCAACAAGCAAGCTATATTGTTTAGCCTTCGAAATGTTTGTTAAGAAAAATCGGGGTTTTGTTTAATCGACAAATAATTACTTCCATATTAATAACTTGCTTACTTAAACGTTGGTATGTTTTAAGTTTTGTGCCCGTTATTTCCGGATTCGCAAATTCTGATTCTTTATTA
This sequence comes from Calamotropha paludella, assembly GCA_927399485.1. Classification (NCBI taxonomy): domain Eukaryota; kingdom Metazoa; phylum Arthropoda; class Insecta; order Lepidoptera; family Crambidae; genus Calamotropha; species Calamotropha paludella. The sequence goes on from OV656809.1 coordinate 13,848,319, forward strand.
TGTTTTTTTTTAATTGTAGAATACTGCGTAATTTCTTATCTGTAGCGGTGGATGTTGTCGAATTAAAGCTTTCAGTCACTTTACGATTTGGTGGAGATATTGCCTTGACATCAATTATGAGTTTTCTCTGGATTTCGAGTAAAGTCACATCTTAGCTTAGTCCTAGTCCGTTTTGCGCTGCTGACAGAAATTAGGGTTTTAAAAATTACACTGGTCAATTCTGAAAAAAAAATCCAGTATTTCTATTTGTTTTCGGTTAAATTAAGTGTGCTGGTTACTAAATAACACAGTTTTTTTTCTAGCAGCTCTTGTTTGAAATTTACACGCAGGTTAAAAATTATTACAAAAATATTTAAGATTTTTTCGCACACTTTATTTGAAACGTTAAAAAAGTAAACATTTGTTGGGCAGTGTTATCTTATCTCCATGCTCACATATTACTCACAAACTAAGTGAAGTGAAACTGAAAGTCCTATACTTGCGGGTTTACTTCACTTACGTATTAGCGCGTTTATTACATCTAATAAAATCACTCAATAAACTGTTTAAGCATTTCAATGCAATCGAACATAATTTTCTAGACTTAATTCTGAACAGAATTGAATATCGTTAGCGGAGAAGTTATTTTTTTTAATTAGAGTACATACGACGATCATTACATATTTAGACGGCCACCATGTTGAATTGGTAGCACACCGGTTTGCCTGGTGTCCCCAGCTTAGAAGTCCAGGTTTCAATCCCCGGTCTCGTCAATGTAGAAAATGAACTATTCTATATTATCCCGGATTTGAATGTTTGTGGTAACGTCGGTCAGATATGTTATAAACATAAAGTAGGTATATACATTAGTATGATAGCTACTGATACCGAAAAATGTATTGTACAGGTATGGCACCGTCTTTAATGTACCTGTTGCCACTTTTCTTTAATACGAAATCTATTTCTGAAAAATGCCTTGAGCATATTGTACTTATTTTTGCAAGAAACCAATTTTGTCTTCCGGTTGCATCAATCCACTTTTATTTTAAGTTTGGATCTTTAGGAAAACTGTAATATATACAACGATTTGCTATGATTATATAATATATTGAAACCTATCTTCGTATACAACTGGAGCAGACTTTAGATGTTATATTGAAAAAAAAAAAAACACAAAACATGCCTTATACTTTTAATATTTTATCGTTTTCATCAAACTTTTATTACGGTCAGTATAGTTTTGCTTTTCAATTCGTTTTCAAAATCACATGGATTCAATAATATTTTTTTTAATTTACAACCTTATTCATGTACAATGTGTACATATGTAATTCTATGAAATTAGTTTCAACTAATATACTACTTACTGATATATATTATTTTCACGATAATAAGGTGCATTGTTAATTGAGTAGCGGTGGTGGAGAAAGCATGCTATCAGTAATTTGTAGGTGTTTTAGAAACTTCGAGAAAAGCAAAACTGCATATTAAAATCTGCACTTTAATACTTCAAAAATAGGGTTGATATAAGGGTTTTTTAATTTACAAGAATTCAGTATGATCACTTTACAATTTTTATGACAATAAAAAATATTAATTACCGATGGTAAGTGATGCACCCTTTGGATAAATTAGTCCTTCGACTATCGTTTTTACACTCTATAACTGCGCAAGGAGCAATGCATGCTTAAGGTTAAGCGGGTACCGCCCACTTGCGACTTCTACTCTTTTTCTCTGTGCTTTTCTTTTTCTATGTTGTTGTCCAACATAGCTATCTATCACAAAATGTCAAACTTTATCGATTGGTGTTAGACTGAATATGCTGCACTTAAGTCACAAACCGATTAAAGAAATTTAAGCGTTTTGGATGCTTTTCTGGATTTTTTGTATTGATTTCAGTATTCCTGTATCTGTAGAAAGCAGTATCACTTCTAATAGACATTTTTGTATTTATTGCAGAATTCCTGTTTCTGTAGAAAGCAGCATCACATCTAATAGAGAAATGCTTCCGGAAAACAAACAACCTAGAACCCAATATTTATTGAAAGTAGCACATATTAACAATACTGATAAACCAAATAAAATTGTTCCTTTAAGTTCTAAAACCAATTGCATTTTTCCTAAGGTTAAACCTAAAGCAGATATGAATAAAGTAAAAATTTTGTCAGATGTCAAAGTAGAAGGCACTTTAAAGAATAACGAAAGTATCCTAAAAATGCCTGCAGTACTAAAAAATGCTACTTCAACTCCTTTATTAGAAATGCAGACTATAGTTATAAACGGAACACCTGTTTATAAGCAGAAGCCAATGGATCAAAATAAAAATAACTATACTAAAGATGAAATCATGGCTATGCCAACAATTATTTTGGCGCCAGCACCAGGTAATATACTGCTGTTAATTTTTTTATTGTGTTATTTCTATAAGATTGTTGATTCAAATAAAAGTGTGTCCGTTCTCTTATAATTTTTGTATTCATTTTCATTGTTCTAGGGCCTCCATCTCAGACAGTCGGTGCTATTTCATCTCAGGGCGGTAATCTTCCAATGACTACCAATCAATCTAATTTAGTACGTTCTTTAAGTCCACTAACAATTGAAGTTACTAATGAAAACGGTAAACTTTCTAATGAAGTGAAAGATATAAATGACAAAGATATGATAACAACAAATGATAAAATGCCTAAAATATTAGATTGTACAAGTGCTTCAGCTCCAAAACACAATACTGCAGTTGGAACAACGGAAACGGGTACACCCCAAGTGATGCCACCTATTAGAAAATCTTCATCTACCCCTCGCCGAACTTCTCATGTTAGAGTATTAGACTTTGCCACACCTAGAAGAATATTACATGAGTCGGTGAATAAATGTGTAAGTATAGCAAATAATATAGAAACAGGTAAAAGTAGACGTTATGATACCGACGATTCTGTTTCAACTGATACAGTTATAGAAAACGATAAAAATAACTCACTTTGCGGCTCATCTAAAGAAAATGATAAAAACAAAGCCGTCAAAAAATCTAACTGGGATGCTGATCTACGTGCTCTTGCAGTTATTTCAAAAGAAAGCAAAGATGTATTTCATACATGTAATCCAACGCCAAAATGTAAAACAAAAAAAGAAAAAAAGAAAAAGGTACCTCTTACGACAGAAGAAAATGTTCACCAAAATAAAGAAAAGCAAAACAGAAAGAAACGAACGACGAAAGGAAAGTCTACTAAGAACTGTATTTCGGAACCACCCGAAGAAGATGACGTATTGAAAGATAAAACCGTTGTTCCTGTAAAACCGACAATTAATATTATCACTGGTGTTGATCGTGGTCTAGTATCGGATCGTGCTGGTTCAGAAAGTGATAAAAGTCAAAATAAAACTAATCAAGAAAAAGTTGATACCCCTGAAATGGAAAGAATGTGTTTACAGAACGAAATTGGCGCCAAATTGAATATTTCAGATCTTTTAGAAACACCCTACAAACAAGCTCTTTATGATATACAAATGGAAACACCTAGATTTTTGGATTCCGATTTACCAGGTGATCCAATGTCAGACATAAAGATCATGAATATACCCACTCCCAAGTTTTTGAATGCTCCAACTCCTTTGTCTTACTCATCACGTCCTACGGATTATTCTAGTGGAGGCTCCTATTATAAACCAGATGACCAAGATTACATGCGAATTTCAGATGATTTAATCTGCCCTATGACTTCTTCAGTAGGTAAAGAGAGTATGAAATCGGACTTTTCGAATAACAAAGAAAAATATAAAAATGATAACAACGACAAAAACAAAGATAAACCTACTCGACCGGTACGACAATGTGCGAAAAATGTGTCTTATTACAACAGTTCAAATGTCAATACTAAAACTAAGGGATCAGTAGATAAAACCAATTCATCGTTTAGTGACATGACAGATAACAGTTTTTGTGATAGTAATGTTGAGGATGAGTCAAAAAATTTTAAAAGCAACAAAGAGAATAAAGTAAAAAATCAAAGTAAAACTAATACTAAAGTGGTGACGAAAAAGCGAAAATCCCCCGGAAAAAAAGAGGGCTCTAAATCTTTTATGAAAATAAAACCACGACGCCTTACTCCATCAAAAAAAGATAATGGGAGAAGAAAAAGAAAAACTCCGGAATGTTCGAAAGTCCAGGGGCGGAAGAAAGTTATTCAAAAGGAAGGAAACGTTGGCGTTATACCAGTAATAGCTTTAGCTCCAACCAAATCACGTAGAAAATCGTCTACTCCACGAAAACTTCACTGCACTAAATCATTTAATTCTGAAAGCTCTGATCATGATTCTCCTGAATTGTTAGCCAATGCAAAAGAAAATATGCCCAAACCAAACCTTATTTCTACACACGACTCCGATACTGAACAGTTACCCTTGAGGTGGTCCGACGATGGATCCCAGGATGTAAAATCAAAAGAAATAGAAACTAATTTTATTAATGAAAGTGAAGACATCTCAAAAATTCAAGAGTATTTAAAAATGGCGGTCAATGATGATTACTCTAACAAAGAAGGGTGTCTACATATAGATTTAGTGAAAAGAGGGTTTGATTTGGAAACTGCGAAAATTATCGAACGTGAATTATTAGATACTTCTCCACATGTTAGTCAAGATTTTGCAGTCAAAAGTGATTTAATTACATCACAAACTAATACTGAAAGTATTGTATGTGTATCTGAAACCAAAAGTGATGCTTTAGTGTTGGATGGGACTTTGAAGTCAGATTGTAGCACACGCGGCAATTTACAAATAGTGCAAGATGATAATGAAGTAGAAGAAAGTGACGAAATTGAACTGTCAATCCATGAATGTAATCAAGATACCGGAAACTTCTTCATACACAATCATGACGATATCAAGGATGAACCTAAAAAAGAACAGGCAAAATTAAAAGATAAATTCTCTATGGAAGTGTGCTTGGATGATGATTTGTCAATTAGATTACGCGCTACTCCTTTCAGCTTATTACTAGACGAAGACCCAGATGATGTTACACTTAGCTATAACGAACACGAAACTGAAATGGCAGTACGTTCAATTACAAATCCGGATAAATTATATACGCCTTTAAAACAATCGATAAAAGCGCAATGTTTTGAGATTTTTGATTCTACGTTGACTAGTTTAGATACACCTTTGAAGCCCAGAAGTCCAAAATTTATAGAAGAAGTAACTGTTACTGAAATTGTACTAGAAGTTGAAAATATCGAAGTAAAGGAAAAACTCGACACTAAAAAAAGAAAAAGGCCACAGAGTGGCGATTTATCAGATGAAAATGAAATTAAAAAAGTAAAGCCGGAAGCTCAGTATCTGCTAAATTCTGCCAATATTCAGAATATTGATATTGAATCTGTGTTAAGTAAGTTACATGGGCCATGATTATTTATGTTTTACGAAGTAAATAAGACGTAAATTTGTAATTATAAAGATAAAACCAAAAAATGTACAGGTGTTTTATAACAGTTCATATAAAATCATTGTAATGTTAACTGTTATAGAGCTAGTAAAATTTGCTTGTTAATTGTTTGTAAATAACTAATTTAGATATAAGACTGCTGTTGATATTTATTTATGATAATAATTGTCATTGGGTTCGATTGTACATATTTTTCTGTCCAAATGGTCTGACCTGAGCTATAGTCTGACCGCGACCGCTGTACCACGCCTTAGGTATCCGCGGGGAGGTGGTGGGCCTTAAGGAAAGAACATGAATGCACATAAGGTTCTTAGTGTCAGGCGAAAATGTATGCCTGCCGTTTCGCTTAAGCGGCGCAGGGCGCTTGTGCGAAAGTGCGTGTTTGTTTGTTGTCTTGTTTGTGTACGATAGCGCAATAAATGAATATTGTATTTTACCATATAAATGATAGTACTTTAATAATTAAAGCAATTTGTGCAAAATTATTCCCTAACCATTCCAAAATATCAAAAATGCACAACGTTAATGTTCATGTCTTCCCTTCTGCCGGCACTCCTGGCGTGCAACCTGTTGTTTTTTTTAAACTATATTTACGAGTATAATAATACCCAATCCCTGTTTTTGTCCAATGTGCCGAAGTACAATTAAAGAACCAATATAAATGAAATGAACCTTTAATCCTTGGAAATATAAAATCATTGTACATGATAAGGAAAAGGTGGCTGACAATTCAAACTAAAAAAATAAAAACTGTTTATAAGGTAAATAAATTACACTGACTATACTGACATAGATTCTGTTTATACTTCACATCCCATTTCGCTATCGGAGCTTGAATCGGAGTCATCCTGCAGATTTATTATTAACTAGCTGACCCGGCGAACTTCGTACCGCCTTAGCATAGCTTTGATGCACTACTTTATTTTGTATAGCTGACCTATCTTATGTATGAGTACCTATTCAATTTGAACTGGAATCTATAATATCCTCCATATAAAAATGAATCCTATAATTGTTAGCGCGGTTATGGATGTGTTGTCACAGATTACCACAGATTTTTTTGTTTTAAATTGAATGACGTTGACATTTGTCAGCGCGGTTATCGATGTGGTGTCACAGATTTTTTGTTTTAAATTGAATGACGTTGACATTCGTTACGTTATATTTTTCAATCTTTCTGAGAAATTTTCTTTATATTTTTTTCCGTAAGAACCTTGTACAGAGTATTAGAAAACTACAAAAAAAAAAATCAGCCAAATTGGTCAAGCCGTTTTCATGTTATGTCGTGACAACGGAAAACGGGTTTCATTTTTATATATATAGATGGCTCAATAATATCATTGTATCTATTGTGGCGATCTCAGTAATCGTTTTAATTATTTTGGATGTGGTTATCAAATCTTTGCCATTTTTCTGCCGTGTACTCCAAAAGAAATAAATTCAGTGCGTTTATCTTTTCGTCTAAAGAAGAATTAATATTGTTTAGCGCTATATTGTTTTTGACGTCAGTCCTGATCAACTCGATGGGGTTCAGATCTGGATGGTATGACGGTAAACGCAGTACTGTGTCCATGGGCTTTTAAGAGTCGTCCTTTCTCGATGTCAGTGTGAATTCCAGGTTCTGACACTGATCGCCAACATTTGCTCACATTGTGACTGGCATTAATATATGTCTCATCTAGGAAATATATATTGCGATTTTCGTTTTTGTATTTCCTGATTATCGTCAAGTATTTTCTCCGCCACTCTGGAATATTAGGTTGTTCAATGTGAAGATGTCTTTTCGATCTACATTTTTTGAAACGGTAACCTATTGTGTGTAAAAGTTTTCTCAGATATTCTCGTCCACAATTCAATATGCCATCATGTCTTAATCTTGACATTAATTTACGAATACTTGGCACTGTTCTTTCGATCTCATAAAACTGATGATTTTTTCTTCTGATGACTCCCAAATCATAATCGTCAATAACATGTTTTTTCTTTATAACTTTCGGTTTTTTTGGTGAACTAAATTTTAGTCGGCTTTAGTTTGTTGACGAATTTCCCGCAGTTATTACATTGATTACAGTTTTCGCAGTATCCCGTAGCCTCCGCAACGATTTTGGCGACATTTGCATCACATTTATATTCAAAACTTTCTTTGTCTGCTTTACTTTTTTTCAATATTCGGCCACTTTGAAGATGACAGTCTCGATATCTCGAGATAACGCACGACCAATCTTAAGATATTTAACCTATGTGCTACACAGACAGTCCAACAAATAAGGCTAGTTACCGCCGTGAGCGATGACGACAGAATGACAAAATGGAGCAACTGTTTCGCCGCTCGCAAACCTAAGGTGCGGTATAGCGGTAGCGGTCAGACTATATTGCTCAGATTTTTATTTTTACCTATCCTCTAAAATCTATTTCCATAATAAACTTAAAAGGAAAAATAATGTTATTACTTGTTTACCTTTACGTAGGGAAACTCTATACATAGCCTCAAACCGAGCATTAATATCGAAATCGGCCGTTTTGGCTAACGCTACTGCGACGGAGGGATGTGTTGTGCCTGTAATTAATTTATACAATATTAATGCATAATCGATCCCACGATTAAATATGTGTATATATAATATATTAAAGGAATGAAGTGTTAAGAGATTCCTCTATGTTTGTAAGTGTTGGACACATAGGTTTAATTTTTTTACGATGGTAATTTTTGGTACTTTTATTAATTATGAATGGCTCGGAAGTTATCTTTCGTATTTTTATTTTTAACGATGTGCTAGATACAGCGAAAACGTAAGCTGATATTAGAGTATCTTCTATTAAAATATATCTGGTTTTATTTTCTTGTTAGAGAAAAAATACTTATTTGTCTATGCCTCGTCTATTCTAAAGTTTTAAGACAAAATTAATAAGAATATTAAAAAAAAAAAATGTTGGAAGACGTCATCACATTTTTCGATATATGAAGATTTTCATAAATTGAAAAATGAGCGATATTGTCAAAATCTTTATCAAAATATAAAGAAACCAAGCCTTTCAGATTTAGTTGCATGATAACGGAGGTTGAAGCTCCCTTTGTCCCATTAGAAGTATGAGCTATTAGTGTAAAATACAGAAAGGCATACGAATCGATATCTGATCTGATATAACCTTCCGCATTGAAAGCAAGTCTCGTCCCCCCACTTAATAAAAATTTTGAACCCAGCACATGATGACTTTCTGCGAGGCCACACGATGCGTTAACGGTGCGGTGCGGTGCCTGAGCGGTGCCTGCGCCATCCTGCGTACAAATCACTATACCATGTCATACGACGCGTTAGAGCGCCGTGCGGCACCGCACCGCAAGCGCAGCGGATTTGGGACCTGAGAGACGAAGCGGTGAGGGGTAATGCGTCCGCAGCGCAACATTGTTGGTGCGGTGTGGCGCCATGTGGCACCCTATACCTCGAATTCATTACGATGCGGTGCCGCACCGCACTGCACCGCATCGTGTGGCCTCGCTCTAAGATGATGGTTTTAACTAGAGTATAAAATTAAATACAAAATAAATTTTGATAAATGCTGATGTAACATTTTTTCATCAATATGAGAATTCAGGACATTCTTTGGGAGTAGACAGTGTATTCAAATACTTGTAGGTTGCTAGTGGTAAACCAGTTAGTTATAAATAACTAAAGTGTGTCGTAGCAAGTGAAAAAATGATTTGCTGAATCGCCACCATCTTTTTTTTGTGCTATTTGAATAAACGCGGTCTTTCCGGTATACAATATTTCATCTGAGGCAATACCTAGATTTAGCCAGGTTCCGGTTAAACCTATTACATTATAGTTGGAAGCTAAAACATTATTATACAAATCATTGGTCTTCGTACGAAGTCCCTGAACACTTTGATACTATAAATTAAACATTTAATAAAATTAACTGTGTAACAAGACAATTGTACAAACAGAACATTATGAAACTATAAGTTTTAAGCTTTCAGAGGACTTAATTAGAAGGGTCTGACTATTTTTATCCTTTCGGACATAGATACGCCCATTCCGAATCCATACAAACTTGTACAAAGCCTCTTTTGCTTTATAGCAGGAACAACCGGGGCCGCCCCACGACGTAGGCGGGCGGCCCAAAAAAGACTTTCCGATCTTAGTTCGCGGTCAAGAAGTAGAAGATTAACAGAATTGTCAGAAGATCCCTCTGTTATAAACGCACTGCTAACTCTTCGGGTCAATCTAACAGTAGTAATTCAGATATGGCTATAAGCGCCGACGAAGTATTATCGCTTATTGTTGAAGCTAAGCTCACCAAGTATCAATATTTATTGATTAAAAATCTTGTGAAAACTGAAACTTCGTGTAATATTTTACCGTCATACCAAATTGTTTTAATTGCTAAAAAGAAGGACTTTTCATACTGCGTTGCCGTCACGTAATCATAGGCTCTGTGCTAAAACCCTGATTAAAAATAATAAAACTGTTCGTGAAGCAAAAATACTACAAAATATCATTTAGAAACGTAAGAGATATAAGTGCTATCGTTATCAAACAAAAAAGCTTTCTTAATACGAAAATAACGACAAAAATAAAAAGTGGTTATAAGTGAATAAAAATCAGTGGCAAAACATTCATTTGGAATAATTAGATATACAATTTTACATTGAAAACATTATAAAACACCAAAGTGTTAAATTCAAATAAAATCTAGTTTAAAATTGTAGAATCAGTGCAAAAAATTCTAATTACCTACTACTTAAAATTTAAGAGGATATTAACAATCAAATTCACCGCCTCGCTTAAGTCGCCGGCAGCCGCGACGGGCAAGGATAGACTCTTGACTTGTGAGCAGTGTGACTTGTGAGAGTGCATTCACCAAGGTTAACCATTCCATTCCATTCTGAGAAAACTTGATGCCCTAGGTGTAGGTGACGAAGAAGACAGAAGAGACCGCAGGTGGTAGTCGTTGATGGTTATCAGTCTGACTGCTATTTAGCTGATTCAGGTGTTCCCTAGGGTTCTCTTTGGGGGCCATTGCTTTTCCAGTTGTTTATCAATGACATCACTGTTTGTATTAAAAACTGCAAGGCTTCATTGTTTGATGATGATTTGAAGATTTATAGGACGGTTAAATCTCATATAGACAGTGAACTTATTCAAAATCTCCTCAACAGGATAAGTGATTGGTGTGTGGCTAATTCTACGGCTCTAAGCACTGAACTGAATGCCTTCATATCAAATATTCGAGAAAAAGAAAATCTTGTGAAACAACTTATAAGATCAATGGCGTAAAGCTATCTCAAGTAGGTGAAGTTCGGGATTTGGACGTAATCATTGATAGTAGACTAAAGTTTAAAACCCACGTTGATGCGATTGTCACAAATGCGGCCAGAATGCTGGGTTTTATAAGGCGCAATACAAAGTATCTTAATAATTTGAATAATTTGCCTGAGTCTGTGTTTCCTGACAAATACAATTTAGGGGTTTTCAAGTCACGAGTGAATAGGTATCTTCTAGGCAAGCGCGTCAAATCCTAGATCGCATCGACGCTTACCATCAGGCGAGATAATGGTCAAGCGCGTGCCTATTTTCTATAAAAAAAAAATACAAGAATTTTACTTTATAACTCATTGGTGCGTAGTCATTTACAGTTTGCCTCCTTTGTCTGGAGCCCTTTCTACAAGGTGCTTTCGCAAAGGGTTGAAAGCATCCAGAGGGCTTTCATTAGATACCATGCATTTCACACTAGTGGTTTCTCTCACAGGCAGCCATATGTTCAGCGATTGGCTAAATTTAAACTCTCTAGTCTTTGTAGTCGTAGACACCTATTGGATATGTTTTTTGCTCACAAGGTCATAAGTGGACATGTGCACTGCGATGATGTAATATCCCGAATGAAGGTATCAGTGCCATTTAATTACCCTAGGCATCGTTTAACCAAAACTTTTGCTTAGCCTTTTGTCAGGACAAATCTGGGTCGCCAGTCATGCTAGGGGGCATGAATTTGTAGGGATTATAACTACTTTTCTAATAAAATATCAGACCTCGATATATTTGGAGACAGTTTAGTTTAGGAGAAGCTGACAAGCTTTTGCTTAAAACTATATAAGCAAAAGCTTGTCAGCTTCTTTCAAAATATTTAATATGATTTATGCTTGTAACTTAAATAATTTTCTTATGTTTTTCTATTTTATCTTATTGAATGAATATTATTTTTCACTGATGACTTTGACAATCTTGTGTACCCCAATGTTCGTTCGTCTTCTTCTTCTGCTTGTTTTTCTTCTTCGTCTTCTTCGTACCAATTATTCGTATCAATTTTCAGCTATACGCGAATTTTTGTTAACCTACCCCTATTTTTTGAGTTTCCTTGCCCGGCTATATTAGTATTTTCTTCACATTTCATTCATTGAATCCAGCTAAAACTTATCTTAAATCAAACATAACACGATGCAAATATTTCACCGTTCGACATTTACAAACAACTTACATTTTTCAAAGTGCGCCATGATAAAATCAGAGAAATAAATCAGTGTTGCGGGCTTAAATAATGTACCTATCACATTAAGTTAAACTTGAAATGAAGTTTACCGAGTGTCCCGTAGGGATCGACCCAGGTTACCCTACACTTAAAAAGTTATAATAAATTAATGGAAAGTTAAACGGTGTTAATTAGCTACAATAGTTAAATAGTAGTGATCAGATAATTTTTTACTTATTTCTTAAATATATTTTTCTTTATTTCATATCGATACATATGGTATGCGCTTCTGTAAAGTTCTGTCACCAAAGTAGGTAATTTAAAACCCTAGAAATTACAAATTTCTTTTGTAAAGTGGCTCTAGTCACCTGCTTATGTTTAACGTGTTCAAAAGAGGAGACTCACTCGCGGCTGCCGTAAATAAGTTTTAGACCAGCTGGAAGAATTTTAAAGATTTTAAACAGTTGTCTATCGTCATTTTTATGTTCATGTTAAGTTTTTTTTATTTACGAGTACTTTTAAAAATCTGATTTGCATGTTATCCTGTTTAGCTATGTGTAGTTTTTAATGTAAGACCACAGCAGTCCAGCGCGTACTATTGTCATACCTATAGAATGACACTATTCAAAGCAGCTTTAGGTCACTTATGGCTTGTTTCACAAAGTCCGATTATGTTCAAATGAATAATTTCATAAAAAACCGTTTCATTGTTAAATTAGTGCTTAATCATAGATTATGAAACAGCCTGTTAGGTAAGCATTTGCTGCCTAGTCGGAATACATTTCCTTTAAGTAGATACTTACGTTCTGTGAGTGTTGTGCTTGTGTTGATATAGAGGAAGGGCAAAGTTACAGTTCAGTTCATGACTAAATATTCTTAGTTTAAATTGTGGGAATTACGTGTACCAGTACCAGTAGTAGTACCAGTATAATACATGATATTGGTGATGAAATAGAGGCTTGTTACAAGCTAGACCAAAATATACGGTTGAGGGGGGCAGGGGGCGGTCGAATTAGGTCACGGATGCAAGCTCCTGACACGAATAGCGGCGGTGCATCTCGACACGTGGCCTCATGTCCCTCAAATGCTCTCAATATATTGCTGAAACGATGGATGGATGGATTTGTAGATATAATATTTAAATTACACAGATATTTACGCATTAGTACTCCATTACATAATCTTAAAAAAATCGATATTTATATAACTGTTGTTGTTTATAAGAAATGATTTCTTTAAGGAGACAATTAATAAATGGGGGACAAACCAACGATTTTTACTAAACATAATTGGCACAAATGTTATCTTAGCTATCATCATCATCATCATCAGCTAATTATTGTCTTTACTTTTGGGATATGGATTCTTCCCATATATTCATATGTTCTTCTTCTTCTTCTTCCCATAATTCAATAAACACAAGTAAATTTAATTTAAATTCCTTTATAATAGCGTATTACACGTATTGTATTCTACAATGTTTATTATTGTACTTAACAATCGTATTTACTTTATAGTCGTGTAAAGGTAAGAATTACACGTCTAAAAACCCTACCGCAGCTGACAAGCTAAGCTAACAAAAGAGCTTATTAACCTTAAATCGGCTAAATCAATTTAGATAAAACAAATCTAAGAACCATCGCTAGAAAACTTGCGTCTAAATATAAAAAAACCGCATAACCTGGTCACCTGTTAAAGATGTATCTCTGGATGATGCTCCGTGTTAGGGCGAAACACGTGTTTTTGTGAAGGTACAAGGGGTCTTGGCGTCTAAGGTATCTGAATTTCTTTGCGGGAGGACGGAGGACATTTGCATTTTTTTTGCAGAAGTAAACTAGATGTTTTTGTACTTTAAATGGATAAGAATGACCTTCCAGTGACGCCTGATTCTAAAATAATTATTTGTTTTTATAAAATACACGCAGACAAGTACATCCAAACACCAGTAAGCTAGATAACACGACAGTATCATAATTACAAAGTAAAAGTAGGTACTATTTTCTCGTCATCAGCCAAATAATCGTCATATTCTGTTCAGACTTCAAAGAAGAAGGAAGTATTTAACTCCACTTTAGGTTTTTCGACACAGTTTACCGGATACCTAAATGCAAGCCACTCAGATATGTTGTAGAGGCGGATCTTGAAAGTTAGTTCAAAATGTCAGGATGAAAAATAAGAATAAGTAATATTTCATTTGGCTTAAATGATAAAAATAAATGCTAGAGTATTCGGTAAAAGCTGAACATTGTCCCACTGCAATAAAGTAATTAATCGGAACATTGGGAAATACTTACCTGCTTGGCATTACTCGATTGTACTTAGGTACTTAAATATACTTTGGTAGGTACTTATTTGCAGAAACGATACTATATACCGTGAGAACATTCTACCTAGTAGCCGGAGTGAAGTGTGCACTTCCCCAGTTACGTTATATCACTAATATGCACTCAACTCTCTAAGGTGGCTTTCTACAGCTTTCATCGCTCGCTCTGCTTGGGATACTATACAGAAAGATCTAACAAAATGTTCCATGAAAGCAGTGTAAATGGAAGTTATCGTGAAATTAGTGACGGCTAGTAATTCCGCAGGCAGTTCGGGTATAAATGATTGCGGGTGATTTTACACCACCCTCGGTCACCCCCCAATGTCTAACCACCCTAGCCTCCAAAGTGCAGTGCCGAAGCGACGTCGCTCCGGACAATCTGCGTGCTCTGCTTATTTTCACCCGTAATTCCTTTGCAGGAAATTGCCTTTATAAAGAAAGAAGAATTTAGCTTTGGGGAGCCATAGTAGGTACTTCAGCTGTATAAAACGAATTAACTGCCTTTTAGCGCTCACATTATAAAATAAGCTAATTGTCATGAATATCATTAAATTAAACTAAAACTTGAGTTGTAATTATTACACGCATTTTAAAAGTATGAATGTCTGTAATTTTTTAGCACTAACTTGGTTTGGAAAGGTAACATTGCTGAAAAGCGGCAAAGAAATTTGTAAATGTCTTCTAAAACATCCGTGAAACGGACAATGTTGACACTCAAAAAATGAAGAAATCGAATTTTTGCACCATTTTAGGGTTTTCGAGTCGGTCGAAATAACGCAGCACGTACCTCGTTAATAGTATTTATTCAATTATTTTGACAGAGTAAAAGAAGGGATTATGTCGAACAAGTTTACCAGAGCCGATAACAACTTCGGTTACTTAGCGGTAAGCCGTGTACTTCGTAATTCAGATGGCTAGACGACCAGGAAATATTTTTTTTCAGCATGTTGTTCTATCATATTATCTAGTCATTAATAAATTATCACATTGTTTATTACTCAAAACGGATTATAATATTTAATAAGTAAAATGACATTACACATACTAAAGACCAAGGTTAATTTAAGCTACTCGAATATTGTAGATATACGTGAATCGTGATGCGACGACCTAGAGGCGGGCTGCTGGCCAACTGGGTCGAGCTTCGTGCAACTTTCGGTGGCTTCTGCCAACCTGGTATTATTGTAGCGTAGGTATACAAAAAAATATTAAGGATTACATATAAATTGCCAATTTTACCTAAGTGGATTTTTTAAAATCATTTAATTGTTAAATTTTACCTAGCTCTGAAATTGCAAGTCTTAAACTTTTTAATCATTAAATATTACTTAAAATATCAGCTACACCAGTCCCAAATACGACTAACTAAAAAACATTTCGTATCTTTTCTTTTACTTTTTTAATGCAAAAATCACATTTATTACATTTTAAATATAAAATGTTACTATGTAAATAAAGAATATTGAACATGAATTAAATCATAAGGATGCTAGATGATGTTGTAGCTTTATAATGAGTTCGACCAAGTTTCGTAATAAACTTACAAAGGTAATAAATATTATAGACAAGAAGACGGGGCTGTCAATGTAACCTCATGTAAAAGTGAATCTAATGTCTAATACTTCTTAAACATTCCAAAAGTGAGGACGTATAAAGTCATCATTGTCTTCGAAGCGTGGCCTGCCGCTGTCCGAGAGCGGATCTGTCGTAAGTGCTGAGTTGAGTATAAGTGTGTCAATTGGTTGCTCGATGTGCGTTCCCCCTGCTTCCAGCGTAGGGTGGCGTGGGGCAGGTCGGATCGATACCCGACGTCTGGCCCACGACCTCGTCTTTCTTACCACCTTCCTAAATACTAATTACGTGCTTTGACACAGCCGGGAAAAGCCCGTACCGAATGAAAAGAGCCATGGATGTTTTCGGGGCGTTATTAACGTTACCGTAGGAGAAACGTACCCACTGAATATGTGCACTGTTTGTTTTTTGGTATTGCTAACTCGCTTGGTGAACAAGAATTACACGTCGTTTTACACTAATGGCGTACGTCGTTGCTTAGATAGGTTAGTTGATTAATTTTTTCACGTGTTTTATCTGAACACAATTTTAATGTCAGCATTCCTTAATGTTTTATTATGACATTTAAGGACTCAAGGTGTTTTTGTTTCTATAATGTGTAGTATAAATTATGTTAATTTAATAGATATACTGACACGCTCTTATCTGTCTACTGGGAGGCTAATAAGTTAATTATTTTATTGAGCCGTAAAATTAGAATGCACGTGCACATATGCGGAAGTTTGCGCTGTCAAGCCTCGGAAGAGTAGTCTGTAGGTGGTTTTGAGACAGTGAATTTTGCTAAACTTAGCTAGAAAATATAGAGGAAACAAGATTAAAAATTTATGCTCAGCACGTGGGCCATAATGCGATTTATCGGTGCAGGGGCATGCCGTGACTGTAGACACTTGGAGCGAAATGTGTCATCGGTGCTATTGTACTTCTAATCTCAAGTCTGCACCTGACTTAAGTTATTTCTAGATTACACAGTTCTCAAGTCTTTGACTGTAATCAACAGTCAACACTGTATTCTTTAAATAATGTACATTATATATCAAAATACATACCTAAGTTTGAAAAAGAATTACATTCACATATAAAACAATCATACCTTTTTTGGATACAAATATACCTAAGCAGTAGTTATGTAATGACTTTTAATGGCGTGAAGAAAAAAGAAAACATACTATATTTCGTAATTTATTTATACTGTGGCCATTTGTATGACGCACCGAGTAAAAGAGAAAGCAGACGGTTTTTAGTAAAAAAAGGATAATTCATATAAATGCCTGCCATTGTGCGAGCAAAATACAGTCTCAAGCTTAAAGATGTAACATACAGGAAATGTTCTAAATCTTATTACAATAGATAAAATATGTAATGTTACAGTAATGTTAGATTCATGTCACTAACGTTGTTTGGGATTTTCTAAAAAGAGACGAAAAACTGATAATTAGAAGTTTAAGCTAAGGGTACCATATAAATAAAAAGTTATTAGTACCTACGGTTACAACCTTAGAAGTAGGTACCACTTTCATTAATTGTAGATTTATCTGAATCCGTGAATGTTGCGTGCCAATGACCTGTGGTTGACTGTTCCATAGTGAAAAAAGTTGTTTTAAGCTGCACTAGGTTCGTAAATTCGTTAGTTAATTTTGTACTGTCAAAGATGAAAAGAAATACGAACTAAGTAATAAACTTTAAAAACCCGTATAATTTTTTTATTTATATACAATTATTGTTAATTTAATTAATATTTTTAACTAAGTAGTTGTAAATCTTTTATTATTAATTTCATTTTGTGAACGTAATAATAATCTCTTGAAAATTTACATTTAAAACGACTATGTATATTATTTAGGTTCCTTCTTAATACCTTTGACAGAAGTGGACTAATGATGAGAACTACTAGATCTTAGGCCATGAGTAAAAATTTAATTTCACAAATATTAAGAACGTGTTACGTTATGAAATTTCTCCAGTGAATATTTTATTCTAACTCTTGACGTGCCCTTCTGCATAGCATTTGGGTGGGTGTGTATCTGGCGCGGGTGGGTGGCCCGAACTTCCAGCCCGGGGCGGTAATGGACGCACGCGACTCTCCTCTCTTTATGCCTGCACGCGTGCACTTGCAAGTTTCTTTGCAGTCCCTTTGTTGCGGATTCAATATTGAACCGAGAGCGTCGGTGTCAGTTTTCTTATTTTTGGTTGTAACTTACGGAACCAGTAATGAAAACAATATAAGGTTTTCGGGAACGCTAGACGGCTAGACTGTAAGCAATAATAAATTTGATTTTTAAAAATGTGACAATTTTGTTGACGATGGTAGAGCGTTTAATTAAGCAACATATAAATCGAATGTTGTGATTAGTACCTACGGTAAAATATATACATATATCTAAGGAGAAAATAAACCCAGTAGTTAAACTTTTTATGTGATAGCTATTTATATATGGCTAGTGTGATAGAATAGGGAAATTGTTTGATTGCGAAGGTTAAACAATATTCTCAAGAGACGGTCATCAAAAAAAAATCGGGTGACCAAAAAATTACCATCTCGAACTTTGGAAGACACGTTATCCGTTGTTTCCGACTGCATTTTTAATCAATATACCTATGTTGAGCAGTGGAATTATGGCCATGGTAGGTCATTATAAAAATTCTTTGTATTATTTAAGCTTCTTTTGATGCTACTGCCTGTTATCCACGTTTATTTGTCGTACAATAAAACCGTTAAAAAATGTGTTTCTCCTCTCACAATCATTAGTAATGTTTGACAGAGAACAGGCCCTAAATTAATGATAAGTATGCTTTTAGTTTTCAAAACTTTGTTCAGAAGACGAAGTAACTTTAAATGTAAGGTTTTATTATGTATTTGATTGCAATGAACTCCAAAACCACTTAACCGAATTTGATGTCGTTTATTATTTTAATTAAAATGTAACCTATTCTATGTCCTAAGTTGAAACATATCCAGCAAAATAAAAAAAAACATCAAATTCGGCTAAGTAGTTTTAAAGTTTATCGCAATCAAATACAAGTAAAAAATAATCAAAAATCTATGTATATCATTGTTTTAAACTTTCATGGTCACATTATTTCATTTCATGATAACATTATAGTAATATAAGTTATTAACGGGATTGATACCATGTACCTTGTTTTTGAGTTTCCGATATTTCGGCTATTATTATCCCGTTAATAACTTATATTACTATAATATATATATCATATATAAATCCTTGTCACTGAATTTTTATATATAAAGATTAGTGTTTACCAATATCAGTCTTTCAAGATGTAAGAGTCTCGCGGGCTTAGTCTTGTTCTTGCTAGCTAGTGCTATCCTTATTAAATCCCACTATGGCAAATAAAACTTACGGTAATATACAAAAAAATACAGAATAATATCTCATCAAATCTATCACTCAAACAATGCGAAAAACCCAAACAATGACTATGGCGGATAATTAATAAAACACTGACATCCCGCTTCCAAAACCGATCAAACTATCTAAATAACAATGTCAGTTTTTTTGGCATTCTTAGATTTAATTTTGAAATTTGATTAATTATTGTCGCCTATGAGTTAGAAAGAAAAAAAAAATTAAAAGTAAGAAAAAGAAAAACAGCTATGTTAGGCGGATCACCGCCTTAGCCAGCCGCAGGCTACCTACTTGTCGCCATTTTTGACCACTTGAGCTTGAGCGTAGGCGCGTGGGAGAAAAAGAGACAGAGTTACAGCAATGACGTAGCTGAGCAGAGTGAGAAGATAATCTATAATAAATAGGGTTATCACGAAGAGTTGTTTTACTTCACGCGCAGGTGATTTTCAGGCAGTTGTAATAATTAAAAACAAATAAAAAATGAATTGTTTTCCCATATAATAAAAGGTAAATCGGCGCGGTGGGGTACCCAAAAGGTAAGCGGATGGTATCGGTTTGTATGGGCCTTTCACCACTGGTCAATTGCACCTAGCAATACGCACTGGACCGGCGTGGAAGGTTGTGACCCAATCACTCTACGGTCTTTTATCGAAAGAGAAGGCCTGTAAGTTTGAAGTGGGTATGTCAATAGGCTGATGATGATATGACGATGAATTAAAATATTTGCTTCAAGGTGCTAAATATATTACTAATTATTGAAGTCTTGTGATTGGTTATTGGAGTTATTATACATATTAATTCAACTGTCTTCATGTACGTTTTCAGTATAAAAATGCAATTACATTAACACAGATACCGGCTTATTACAAACACTTTGCTCATTGTTCCAGTCAACCCCTTCGCCTCCTCTTTTATGCATCCCGTGGCTCGTCTAATCATGCAAATTTCCAGAGATGGGCGGCGCGGCGGTGCCCTCGCAAACTGAAACCGAAACTTCAACCACCCACCCGAAGGTCGTTGCGAACTTCTCTTAAGCTGCGATCTCATGTAGTACAACACTTTCGATTTGTATTATATATTTATAATTTAGTATTTTACACGGCCCATATTATGTGGCTTATTTGTTATGTACCGAATCACTTTCAGTACGTTCAAAAGTACATTTACTTAATCTGCCGTGCTTTGTGCTGTGTATTCACACTTAAGGGTAACACCTTCCTAAGCTACAAAATGAGCAGCAGCATTTTCCAAATTATGTTTTTTGATTGCAATTTCCTACTTGCCTGCGAAGCATGGATATAATGGCAAAACCCCCTCATATTTGGGTGAGGCGTCGGTCTACTTCTTTCGGCTAAGATAACCAAAAAGGAACCTTTATAACAACCTAAAATTTCTGTTAACGCGTTAGTTTTGTTTTAATAAGAACGCCTTCGCTATTTAATTCTAATTCTTTGGTGATTTGCAACTGTCTTTGTTTATATACTGGTTAAGTGTAGTTTGAGGGTTCGAATTAGTACGTGTTCGCATGAATTGGTAACATTCGAATGACAGATAAGTGGATACTAAACATTCCTAAAAAATCAGGAAAATCGTTCGTACCCATACGCAGATTAGATTTTAACAATCATTAATGATGATATGTATTAAATTAAATACTTGCGTTTAATTTCTAATGGAATACGTAATGTATTATGATTCCAGTTTATATACTATTTTTACATTTTGTAAATCACTACATAGTATAAAACGAAGTCGCTTTCTCTGTCCCTATATCCTTATGTATGCTTAAATCTTTAAAACTACGCAAAGGATTTTGACGCGGTTTTTTTTAATAGATAGAGTAATTCACGAGGAAGGTTTATATGTATAATACATGCATAATATATTACAGCATTGCTTCCGTGTGAAGCTGGGGCGGGTCGCTAGTAGTATATAAATTGGACTCACTAGTTGATTTAGAAAAAAAAAATCCAATTCGATATCATAAGCAGTGTCCATTGCTGGCTACAGGTTTTCCCTATGAATCAATACACTGCTAAGGAAATGAGCTACACCCCACCACGCGGTCCCGGTGCGGATTGTGTCTTCGTGCCTTCGACAGTACGAAAGAACTTGAGGTAATAAATTTATAGTCATCCATCCGATGAGAGGGTCTCGCGAAAGTTGCTTTAGCTCTGCAATAATACAGAAACCGTTAACAACTGAGCCATTGATATCAATGAGAATCTCCCTACATCTCAAATACTTTAAAATTTTACTAAAATATTTATGTGTTCCAAAGGCGAGCATGAAAGGGCTGGGTACTATCGATCTCAGTTGAATTAGTGTGGGAATCGGTCTACGTCTTTGTGTTCGGTCCACGGCCAAAACAGACTAAAACAAGCCGCCACCCTGCACCCACCTAGCCCGTCCTATCGTTACCTCGTTCCACTTCGTTACTTGGTACCAGGACAGCTTGAATTTCGAATGGAAACGAAATTCTAAGCATATGTTTCAGTTTAAATTTAGGTAATACCGTTAGTTAATAACACTAATTTGCTATAAATAACTTTGGTAAATCGAGTACTTAAATAAGTACTTACTTCCTTTGCTACAACTAATGTTTGATTTATTAGTTCATTCATAAACATACACTTAAAGAAGTTAACAAGAACTATTGGTTAATACTTACACTATATTTCACAATCACGGTTTACTACGGAACCTTTGAAGACATCTTACTGCAATGTCTTTCAAGTTACACTATAAAATTTCATACATAAAGTCAATCATATTATAAAAACTTATTAATACTATTAAAGAAGTCCAGGTAAGTAAAACCATTGAAGGCTTGCTTTCGACAATGGCAAAGGTGTACAATAAAAAGTTTGTATTCATAATTTATAATAAAGTTGAAATATACTAAATAGTTATGTAAATAACCTTGAAGTATATTTTGAAATATATTAATAGAGCGCCAAATACAAATATATGGTCGCATGAAGTTTTGATCGGAAATTGCTCAGGAAATAACAGTATCTATGCTATTGAGTTTTTCTTTATTCTAGTTGGAAATGGATCTGTAATTAGTTGTCTAAAGTCAACCAGATGAAAAACGATATAAGCGTCTTCTATTTTTTATAATAAATTGATAATATAAAAACAAATAGTGAAAAAGAAGTTTACAATCTATATCCAATTATTATTAAAGATACATATTATGTCAGTATTCGTAATGTGAAATTATTTATAAGTAATGTTTTGTCATAAGTCATAGTAATTTGCAGAAGAAAGTTAACGAGGTGGGCATTGTGTGTATTTCATGTGAGATTTAAAAGCTAATGTAATTAAAAGCATCTATTCTCTATAGCTGAAATCTTGAAGATAACAACTGCTTTGATATTGCAAGAGGAGCTAATTAGGTAACAAAATTGCCTTTACAGGCTTAATAGTTTGGTAACTATACACATAGATTTTGATATTCTTATTTGACAGAAGTTTATTTCTTTCTTTTCGATCATCTACGTACTACTATATACCTTTGAACACGTGTTTCACTCTTAGTACTTTCTTGAGGCTCGTGGATAGCGACATCTAAATATTTGATCTTCAAGCTGTATAGGATAATTAAATTATTTGAAGTTTTAGTTCTCCGAAACGTTATGCAATAGCAAGAGCAAGACGTGCCGTTCTCTGTCCATCTATTGAATTAGTAAAGTCTGTCAAAGTGCATAGCCGAGGCACAAAGGTCGTTGCGTGGGAAATGGGGGTGGGTGGCGCCCCCTTTAGTCTCGTGGGCTTGCACGAACTAAGCTCCGGCTTTAGAAATTTGTTATGACGCATTGGGGTTTTCTCCACATTTGGAACCTAGATATTTCTTGTGGCAAGAATGAATTCTGAATGATAATGACCACATTGGTACTAGGTGTATATACTTATTTAAATAAGTAAATTACTATTTTGCAGGACGTGTTTCTAGTTGAAATTGCACATTTAGTAAAGAGTGCTAGTTCAGACTTGAAAAAGGTGAACTTTTTACAGACTTTTTCATATAACGTTAATTTTATAACAAAATTTATTGTTGTGAGACAACTGTTGACTTACTTACATACTTCAAAGTAAAGAAATAATGGTCTTATACAGAAAAAAATATCACATTATGTAATACTAAAAACAAAAATTAAAATTACGGAATTACATTCATAACAAGTGACGATCTTTGTAGCAAAAGTCTACAAAACTGCAACTTAGTTTACCATCGGTTTAGAAAAACTGACACGTAAGTATTTAACCGCCTTGGTCTGCAGTTTTTTTTATAACTACTTAACCGCCATCCTGGGCGTTCTATGCAAATACAGAAGAAAAAAGGCGTTTATTTTCCAAGCATGTTGCGTGAGAACTTGAGGGTGACGCATAGAGTCTGCACATTACATTATTACGAGGCGCGACGCCTCGTTACACCGTACAGCTGGTGCTTATTCGCCGTATTAACATGAAGCCTTAATTAATTGCTTATCAGTAAATTATTGTGCTTAAGCTGTTTTTTTAGTAACTAGTATTCTATGTTAATTTGTTATATTGTAAGTTGTCGGTAAAGGAATTGGATTTAAAATTTTTCACCCTATTTTTATATCAGCTTAATACGCAGTATCGGATTATCTAATTGTTAATTATACACAAAAAATTTGGCGTGAGCGCTATATTTACCTACATTTAAAACACTTGAATAAGTGTCCTCAAATATCAATATGCTTGCGTTTATCATAACAATATGATTAAATCAAGAATGAAGACCTTTTTTAAATTTGTCTGTTATATTTAGGGCTATTAAAGAAGGACTCCAAAGTTTTAGGTGCAACGAAAGTTGCAATGAAAGTTATATAACTTATTATAGTATATGAAAAATATTTGGTGTATCAATTAACAAATAAATTATATTGTCAATCCAGAACAAAATAATAAAAAACCGTAAGCATCATGAAAGAGTTCAATGACCTTATCAAGGCAATTTTATATAGCACCTATTCCGTATTGGTCGGTGTAGGTACGTAACATCGTCTGCTTAGTATTGTTCAGTTGACAGGGCAATGACGTCGGCGGTTCAGGCGCAGCGGTTGACGCCACCACGTCTCACCCACCCCCCTCTAGCCGACGGTCGACGCTCTCTAAAAGGAAAAAGGAAGCTAAAGGATAATCTATCACGCCCGAGGCCCGACTCGATAAAAATGAACGATTAGAGCACACTCACAATCGATGGTTTCGGCGCAGTTGGGCGCAGCACCGATTGCAACAAAAACGGCTGAAGGAACCGGTTTCGAATATACTTACAATAATATAAAATATTATATATAGGTGCGAGCCCTTTATTAATGATTGCTTTATTGGTTTATACACACGTTACATATCGATTATATGTAGATGTTAGAGATATCTTTTCACATATTTAAAGGTTCTTCTTATAAAGAATAATTATAATGTTTTCAGATAGGAGTCATAGGGCTAGAGGTCGGTTAGCCGCTACTGCAGTAGGCTCACTTTGTTTTGATCACAATTATTACCTTACCTTACCAAACAATACTAGTTATCTATGGATTTTATTAGTAGCGTGTATCTGCTCAGATATGTTTTTCCAATATCATATATATGTATGTAATTTGAAGTGATACGTTATTTAATAACATATGCGAGTATTATACGAAGCGTAATGAAAAATATACCTTGAGCTCTTAAGTATTTCATATATAATAAATAATTAGGCAGTTCGAAAAATCTTTGTTACGATTATTTTTTTATTTTAAAGTTTGAAGGATTACCATATTATTGTTTAACTCAGCTTAATCATATTGCAGTGCAAATAAGAAATATTTGAATTATGTGAAAGATTTGCGGACAAAGGCGAACCAAATAGAATATGTACTGATAAGAAGCATCCTGATAATATCATCAAGGTTTGATGAGAGTTGAAGAAGCGAGATATGTATGTCTGTCTCTCTGTCTACCTCTACAGGTAAAGGCGTGGTTGTATGTGTGTATGTATGTATGTATTTATCGTGCATGATTAACTTGTCATCATTGCGTGCCACATACATTATTAGAGAGCCATCGAAATAGAGACTGATGTTTTGTGTGCTGTTGATATTTTTTGGAACTAGTTATGAATCTGAGCAATGGCGATTATGTAATGTCGTTTATTCCCTCCACTAAGTATACGTTATATAAGTCCGTGCCTATACCATAGAAAAACTTGTCATGCCATGCACAGCCTGTGCGCCCAGCTACAGTTTTTTGTTTCCTTCCATTATAATTGAATTAAGTGCTAGATATTTATGATATGCGTCCTCTTTCGCGATAGTGCTTGCGTGAGTTCCTAGTTAAAAGTGGGTAATAAAAGGAAATAAAAATATAGATACTAAATCATTTAGCTGTTACTTACCTGCCTTTAACAATAAACTGATTAATCACTGTGAGAATACAAATCAGAATAATCAGAGGAAAAGTGGTATTAATTATAGTTGAAAATGTAATGAACATAAATCTAATAACAAATGTTGAATTCAGATTAAGAGTTGTGAAATAAACTAAACGTAAATTAATTGTATCGATACGACAACCGACTTTCTAAGACAGTATTAATTCTCTTCTTGCTCTTGATTTTCCCCACCTTATTTGAGGTGGGCTCGGTGCATTATCCCTTTAGGGGCTTGTTTTCGGCGCCGGGGTCGACGGCCGGACACAGACCTACGCGCTACGCAGCTACGACGTAGCCCAATAACATGTTAAGTAGGTGTTTGTTGTGTCTGCCTGCAAATAATGAATAAAGGGATGATTTTTTTTGTTGTTTTGTGCACTCGGTACTATAAATATCGTCTAGCCTTAAAAGAGAGATCTTTTTGTATCAGTTTTGGGAAAATGAGAGTCTTGTAACTTCACATATTAAAAAGACTTAAGTTTTGAAGAATCGAAACCCAAATATGTTTAGGGATATCATTCAGTTGTTTATAAAAGCGATCGCACATTGGCGACTAGAGAATAGTGAACTTGATAAGACGGTTATTGTCTAGGAAAATCTGTTGTCCAGTTAGAATTATATGTTAGAAATTACAATTAAAGATTATATTACTCTGATGGCACTTTAAAAATACAAATATACAGAAAAAGTGTTAGAAAGCAATTGCTTACAGGAATGAAAGATTTGTTACAAAAATATTTTATTACAAATGAGAGTAGACCGGGTTCAAAGTGCCGGGTTCAGGTTGTTCCAAGTAGCTTCACAAAGAATAAAAGGTAGCGATAGGTTTAAAATGCATCGCGAAACGTCATACTGTGACGGGGTGCAGCCGGAGAAATAAAAGCACTCAAAGTCACTTAAGTTTTGTATTTATGAAATTAAGGCACAACTGAAACAATTATATAAAAAAAAGGTAAATTACACTGAATACAAAAACAATTTCACATTTATCACTAAAAAGATATTATAAAAGGAAGGGCTACTTACAATAGTGCCTTAAAGAAACTTATAGACTTATAAACAGGAACTGGTGGTACAGAATATACATATATACAGGAAACTTGTGAATTATGCTTATGAGCTTATTATATACTTGTGAGCTTATTATAACTGCTCAGCACTATAAATATATTTAAATAATTTATTTTCGGTGAGTCAACCGCTCTACGCGCTGACTCTGGTAAGAATAAACTTCGAACAAAACAAATAAACAGAGACAGACAGTAAATTTAAAATAGGAAACAAAGACAGACAGTAAATTTAAAATAGAAAACGAAGAGAAAAGAAAATATGAAAAATGGCCAGAGAAGAGCGCAATGAAAGCAACGAGTCGCCAATATAGCTATGGCGCCTCGTTACAATACCCGCTCCCCCCTGGAAGAAAAAATCCTGAGTATAAAAAGGATTTTTTCATAAAACTATGTAAAAATGTGACCATTTTGTATAAAAAAAAAAACATATCTTTAATAAAAATGGATGAGATGAGAATTGTGAAATGAGAAAATAAGGAGACCAGCTTCCTTACATGCATCACTTTCCTTACATGCATCACTTTCATACTTCCAGAACATACTTCAGTCAACGGTCATGGTTGATTTAATAAGACAACCAGACTCCACGCGGTAGAGTATCCAAAATTTATTGAATACTCAACTGGCTCCCTACATCAGTGAAGGCTTATTTAACCAGTCACAACCCGCTGGGTGAAAAATAAAAATTAGTGTAGGCTTGTTTAACCAGTCACAACCCGCTGGATGAAAAATAAAAATTAGTGTAGGCTTGTTTAACCAGTCACAACCCGCTGGATGAAAAATAAAAATTAGTGTAGGCTTATTTAGCCAGTCACAACCCGCTGGATGAAAAATAAAAATTAGTGTAGGCTTATTTAACCAGTCACAACCCGCTGGAAGAAAAATTTTCCTCAAGATGAGGCTATTCCAATAGACTTAGAGGTTCTATTCTCGGTTGAGAAATTAAATATGCCTTCTATGAAGACTGAAAAATTAATGCCCTCTATGAAGACTAAGACTGTATAATTAAGTATGTCTTCTATGAAGACCAAAATTGAAGATGTCGTCTATGCAGACAATTAAATATGTCTTCTATGAAGACAGTTAATGTATAGTAATTATTATGTGTTGTAATAGAATGAGGGAATGAATGAGTTGTAAATAGTAGTATATATAAAAGTAATATATAAAAAAAAAAATAATTACTTTGGAAAAGTAATAACGATAGAGAATTCTAATTGGGAGAAAAAGTAATAACGTAATAAAAGTAATATATAGTATAAACGTAAATAAAAGTAATAATAAAGTAATAAAGAAAAAGTAAATAATAAAAGAATTTTTTTAGGTCTAAAGAGTTTTGAGTAAATTTTGTGTCAGGAGTTCGTAGTTATGTTATTGTTGGACAGAAGAGGTTTAAAATTTGATTGACAGGCTGTCATGGATGAAAAATTTGCTTGAAGTTTTGCAAAAGTCATTTCTGTTATGTAGTAATCTCTAATCTATTTAAACGTATTGATAAATTAATCATGAAGAAACCATAAGAAGAATGTTTTGATTTTATCAAGATCACGTTCAATGGAGTAAGGACTGAAAAGAACTGAACAATCTGAGTCTATTATTGGATTTAACAATATTCGTAATTCCTCAGCGGTTGCGACAGATGGAAATTCAATTGAGCGGAGACTAAGTTCATAAGCAAGCTCAGGTTTATTGAAAGGGATGGATTCATAGTGTTATTAAAAAATAAATTATTGTGTTTCAAAAAGAGGTTTTTAATTTTCTAGCTATTTAAAAACTAATTAAAAACAGTTATGATTTAAAATAAATTTAATAATACTAGTGCTAGGTAGGTATTGTGTTCAAGCTTAGACTGGTAGGAACCTCTGGATAGTCGGCACGGATTGCCCCCAGGAAAGTGCCTAGCCAAATCTAAGACTTGTATGTGGGATACACTGGAGGTACTCCCTCTCAGCACTGCCCGTAAGTATTAATTGCACTGATCTGAGTGATATATTGACGCTCAGAATCAGCAACAATTTTGTGTCGGTTTCTTTCAAAACCGCGTATAGTTTTACTATCTGATGGGTGTAGTAAATGTGGGGTAAGTGTACTGTAAGTGTAGTGTGTAGTTGCGTGTTTGTTATGTCACTACTATAAATTATAATAGTCTAAGTGATAGGATGATATGTGATGAATTGAAAGGAGAGTGAAACTAAAGTTGTTTAAATTTTTCCTATCTATTCTATTATACAAGGACTGGTTAAGTAAGACTAAGATAAATTTAATAAAATTAGTGTTAGGTAGGTGTAGTGTTCAAGTTTAGACTGGTAGGAACCTCTGGATAGTCGGCACGGATTGCCTCCAGGAAAGTGCCTAGCCAAATCTAAGACTTGTATGTGGGATACACTGGAGGTACTCCCTCTCAGCACTGCCGTAAGTGTTAATTGCACTGATCTGAGTGATATATTGACGCTCAGAATCAGCAACAATTTTGTGCCGGTTTCTTTCGAAACCGCGTATAGTTTCTTGTCTGTAAAATGTAGTAAATGTTGGGTAAAGTGTCTTGTAAGTGTTTTGTGTAGTGATGTAGTTGTATTGTCAACTACTATAAATTGAATAAAATGAGGATTGGGATGAGATGAGATGAGATGATTAAGTTAATAATATGGCCGATAAAATAGTGGGGGGCGACTAAGCCTTTTAGAATTTGGAAAAAGATAAAAAAAAAAATCACACACAACATACAACGATCTTCAAAAAAATAGTAGTTCGGTTCGCCGGTACTGGTTGACTGGTGGTGTTCGCCCCACGTTGGGCGCCAGTGTGACGGGGTGCAGCCGGAGAAATAAAAGCACTCAAAGTCACTTAAGTTTTGTATTTATGAAATTAAGGCACAACTGAAACAATTATATAAAAAAAAGGTAAATTACACTGAATACAAAAACAATTTCACATTTATCACTAAAAAGATATTATAAAAGGTAGGGCTACTTACAATAGTGCCTTAAAGAAACTTATAGACTTATAAACAGGAACTGGTGGTACAGAATATACATATATACAGGAAACTTGTGAATTATGCTTATGAGCTTATTATATACTTGTGAGCTTATTATAACTGCTCAGCACTATAAATATATTTAAATAATTTATTTTCGGTGAGTCAACCGCTCTACGCGCTGACTCTGGTAAGAATAAACTTCGAACAAAACAAATAAACAGAGACAGACAGTAAATTTAAAATAGGAAACAAAGACAGACAGTAAATTTAAAATAGAAAACGAAGAGAAAAGAAAATATGAAAAATGGCCAGAGAAGAGCGCAATGAAAGCAACGAGTCGCCAATATAGCTATGGCGCCTCGTTACAATACTACCGCGCAATTGCGGAAACCATTTACGAGTAAGTGACGCCGCGTCGGCGCGTGAAAGTGATGGTCGATTCAGGGTGCCTAACCATCACGTAAGTAAATTTTTTCGTCTTTTAACTTTTCGGTCTATATTTCAAAAAAAATTTAGCTGTTTGTTTGTGTCTTGCTATAATTTGTTAGATAAGCTATGGAGAATCTCTTCGTAAAATAATAATTGACTTTTTATAACTCATTCATTTATAATTCGAGTTTATAATTTGGGGTTCTAAGTTGCTCTGGCTGGCGGCTAGTTGTGCCACGGAACAACGTGCCCCGCATTGAAACACGTAAATTATAAAATTAAAATTTCGCTTTAGGATATACTATCTATAAACGAAAAATTAAATGGGGCAAGATTTCGATTGACCTTTTGCAGTGGGCCGCTGATGCTGTTATCAAAGACGGTCGTACGTTGAAGATGGTGGCTTGGGAATTAGACGTACGTTATATGTCTTTATTTTGCTTTGTCAAAAAGTTGAAAGCTGATAAAACACAAGCTGGGTTACTATTTCAGACAGGTTTTCAACCAAGAACAGGAGAAGACACTGGCTGTAAAGACTGTTTTAGCTGAAGAAAATGCAAGAAAAGAAAAGAGCAATAGTAAAATAAAGGAAATTGAAAAAGAATCAGAAAGAGAAAGGCAACTGGTAAGGACAAGATAAAGTGACACCAAAATCTGCAGATGGTAAAAGACATGTGTAACGGAGAGTCTACAGGACTCTCCGTTGAAGAAGAAGAAGATGATCATAGAAGACACCCAAGAAATATATAAACATTATTTCCTGTATTATAATTTGTGTTATTTAGCATTTAACTGCCTTGATTTTTATACTAAGAAATTATTACAAGTACGGTTCGGGTCCCGCCTGAAATTTGAGAAAAGTTGATTTTTTTGTAGTAATAATTTCTTTATTATTAATTTTTATTCAGTATCCGTTCACACAAGAGACAAAATGACAAACACTGAACGTTGCGCACATTCATATGTATAATTTTATGGCCCAACTTGACGCATAAGTATTTTAGCAGCAGATTGCATTATCTTATCTTTTGCAACTTTAGAAATACAACATTTATGGTTCACATGTTACTCAAACCAGAGCTATGTGTATATGTGTAATTTAATTTGGGAATAATAATTACTTCGAATTTCACAGTAAAAAAAGAAGCATTAGTAAACATAAGCGTACTTCAAGGCTGTTGTACGAAGTTCAGGATATATTGCTTACAGAATTTAAATAGGAAAGAATTATCAAACTATAAATGTCAAATCGGTGTTTCTATATCACGCTGGCGAAAGCCGTGTGGTGCTAGCGTCCTACATCGTAGGAAAACTGACAAGAGAATTCCAAGCCACTGTTTTAAACTGTTACAACTGGTACTACTAATGCTTGTATAACCATGTAGGTTTAGGGAGTTGCACTTAATGAACGACTTGTGGTCACTGCGGTCATGTGAATATGGTATGCGTTAATGGGTTCTTAATATTTCAATTTTCATCGTAAATCTTTAATATGTTTTATTTTTGCAGAAAGATTTACAGTTTTGTAACCCAACATCAGCTACTTGAATAATCTAGAATTAAGACTGTCTAGATCAAATAGCGACAGTTTGTACAAGTAGACAAGTAGCGAATAATCAATAAAGAAATAACTCATAAGTAATTATTATACTTTTTGTTATTTAAAAATGTAACTGTCAGATTTTTGTTTCTAAAGAAAGTATTATAAGAAAAAAATAAAATTTGTGTTAGGTGTCAGGCGGAGTCGAATCCACATCCCTCGTTATCCGGGTGATTGCACTTTCAGCTAGCACTCGTCCGAGATAAAAATATATCTGAATAAATACGTGCTTTTTTTTTTTAGAAAATTTAGTAAAACAGCGACAATGGTTATTAGTTATACTATTGACTTGTAAATAAGTGTTGAAAATATGTGAAGCCTAGAAATAAATAACAAAAGATGTCGTCCCAATTTCGTCACAATTCAGTTTTTACCTACAACGATATTTTTATATTTAACCCTTCTAATTAAAAAAAAAAAAGTTTAGGCTCCTTTTCGTTCAATATTATATTAAATTTATGTATTTAATATACTATTGAACGAAAAGGAGCCTAAACTTAAGGCCTAATATTTATTATTATTCAGAAAAATGTTTGTAACCGTCTTCCTTTACAAGACTATTATAGAATATGTAGCTTGGCCTCAATCGATTTACGTTGTGAGTAGACTTCCATTTAGTGGTTATTTTACTGTTCTGTATACTCGGGTGTTTTTGCATGTGCCATGTAATGCAGTCATGCAGCAATCATGCAGTAGGAACAGTTCATATAGGTAAGAATTTACTTAAATCTTAAAGGAATCGTAGAGTTTAAAAGAAGAGTTTAATGTGAATAAGCACTTGTTATTTTTTAATATTCTAATAAAAGAGTAAATCCTTATACTATTTAAGCTTAAATTTGACTTGACTATTCATGCAGTTCCCTTCTCCTTGTGTGGCTTAGTGGTGTCTTTTACCACCTACCTCTACTGTTAAACTACTAGTAAGGATCAATAGAAAAGTGTGACACTAACCCTTAACAAAAGTTTTGATTTTTTAATATTATTGTTAATAGGTTAGCGCTTGACCGCTATCTCGCCTGATGGTAAGCGATGATGCGATCTTGGATGTGACGCGCTTGCGTAGAAGATACCTATCGCGACTTGAAAACCCCTAAATTGTATTTATCAGGAACACAACCTCATGCAAAAAGTCCCACTCTTTAGCGGTACGTACCTACTACAAAATTGGAAGCACAACGCTTAGTGCGACTCTTTGGTATATCAAACATATAACGGTGGCGCCTATTTGTAAGTCTGGTTGTTTGATGAAACAAGGCTGTGAATTCTGCTTCACACTCTCCGAAATGTATCCTAATAAAAACTGATAGGCTAGCCAGCTTCTGTCTATGTTGAAGGCTTTTCAGCTTGCTATTAAAAATATCGTAATTGCCGATGAATTTCTTGGCCCTCCTTTCAATGAACTCAAGCATCTGGAGCTGATATTGGACGGAAAAGTCCCAAAGATGAGAACAGTACTCCATACACGGTCCAACTTGCGCTTGGTAAAGATTGAGCAACTGTTCCGGTGTGAAGTACCTTTTCACCTTCGCCATAATGCGAAGAATGTGAATTTTTTTAAGCTAATTGAGTCTTACTCTCAAGGAAAGAGCCAAAATTGAGATTTGGTGACAACGATATGCCGAGAAGCTAAAGATGGCCTGTGATCGGTACGGATACACCTCGGAAAGTAGTAGTCAAGTCGAGAGGACTCCTTGCGGGGAAAAGACACGCCTGGGTCTTTGTTGGATTACCATTACCAGATTGGCATTACCCCATTCGGAGACTGCCTGCAGAGATAGGTTCATGCGGTTGAGCATGTCTCCCAATGACGCTGGATCTGTTCAGCACCGTGTTGTCATCTGCGTACCCCAAAATACCGGGCAAAAGCAAGTCATTGATATGGAGCAGAAAATGTGTTGCAGAGAGAATGGAACCCTGAGGGACGCCGGCATTGATACTCAAATGATCTTTGGATCATAAAGCAAATAAGAAATGTCATCTTGTGCATACATGCAAACACCCGCATGAGCCCTAAAACAATGTTCAAGGATGTAACCTGGATATGCAAGATATGTTGCGTCAGTTGGACACTTTATCTTGTCTTTCCGTGAGAAAGAACAGGTGCGGTTTTCTAGTCTCGAGGTGGTGATGGACTGGGTCGAGATTGGAGTGGAAACCTCATATATTAGAGAGCTGCACTAGGAAAGAGAGGACGTGCGACCGCTTATTTACCTGTTTTCTGTTCTTATTTTTCATATTTTTCCACAGGGAAGGTGCTGAAGTACGGAAGTAAAACGAGATGCTGATTGCAGGCTAAATGAGACATGCCAGAGCCTCGCATCACGGGATAGCCAAACCGTAGACCACAGGGACACCCGAGCCCCCCAAGGGTGTCCATTGGGTCCTCTCGTCCGGACGCAAACTGGCATGATGATGCACCCACAGAATTTATCGCTAGATGGTGGGGCAGCCTATCGTGAGTGGCCAGCTCACTACTTGGGCCCCCAACTATCTGCGGTCGGCCAGCAGAAGAACCGTGCCTCAGATCCGAATTAAGATAACCAATGCATTGCCTTTACGCATCTCAAAAAACCGGCTGTTGCAATCAGCACAACTGTTCTGACTCGACCTCCAATATGGCTTAACCAGACTTCAGCACTGGAACACGATCGGTTGGGACCGTTTGGCAGTGTTTTCTTAGTCTGGTAGGTGGTAACAAGCCGTGGCCGATGCCTACCACTTGAAACGGGTTCACTCCTTTAACACCACTCAGGGGCCACTTGTGGGACATCGAGGGCTAAATCCTGCGGACGCGAGTAAACTTGGACCCCCAAAATATCCCTCAAAATTTTTATACCTACACTTTGCCAGGGAAATAAAAGTTGACTCTTTAGTTTTATGAAAATTTGACTAGACCGCTTAGGCGGCTAAACATCACAGTTTGAAAATTTATCTTAACTATAAAATACACTCAAGAGAATATTAACTTGATGAGAAATGAGATGACAGATGACTTGAATGAGAAATATTATATTTTCTCAACCCTTTGTAATGTTCAATTAATTTTAAAAATTTGATTAAATTGTTTATGTTATTAGCGTTAAGCGCCATGTGAAATAGTCTTTATCAATTCATGCAATCAATAATAAAACAAGTATATTATTATGTGGTTATTTGTTTTTAGCAACGTTTGTTTTATTTTACAAATATAGATATTATCTGATATGAAAATCTGATATTACAAGAATGAATCATAAGGAACTCAGACCAAAGTCGGCGTAGAACATATTAACAGATAGACTATATTATTTTTACTTGCATCTTTTTACCTCAACCTAAAAATAATGTTTTAGATAAAATAAGAAGTTTATTTACGTAATAAATATGAAAGAACTACTGCTTACTCTTACTCTGTTTAGATGCTATATTATAAAAATATTAACAGTTTAGTTCAATTTTTCATTACGAGAACGTGGTTCATAACTACTACATTTTTGCCTTAAATTCTTAGTTGTGGCAGGATTGTTTTTGCAGTGAAGGTGAAAAAGGAAATTTGAGGTACAGTTTCTTTTCAATGTACTAAAACTATTGAGACTATAAAATTATTGATAAAAACTATGGTTTGTTGTCCTTTTGCCAAGTTTTCCAAATGTATGTATTTTTAAATATTTTTATCCCATATTTAAAAATTATATAGTAGAGGTTAAACTCATTAACGTGTGTAGTCGAGAGAACAACATTCTCTACCTGGTTAGTAGGATTGATCGCATTATTTTTTATATCTCAATTGTATATCAATATCAAGCCAATAATAGAGCAATATTGTAGAAGACCCAATGTTTATTAATAAAATATAAAGAATGTGATACACAAATAATTAATATTCCCGTAATCATGTTGTCACCTGTTAAAGATGACATCTTAACCTATGAGCTACGAATGCTATAAAATACAGTTTATTTATAGCACTGTTGATACGATTTATGTTAAAAACTTGTCGCGTGTCGCCATGATGCGCGCCGTAAAAAGCAGTCACTGATGTCACAGCTCACAAAGCTCCTATTAAATGTATGGGTATGTGTCTTTATTGACTACGCGTTTACGTAAGAAAACTGAAATTAAAAATATTTCCATCCGTATCCATGAAAAATTTTTTTGATAAAAACCGGGGTTGCAGTGTTGTATCCAAATTCTTAAGTTATTTTAATGATAAAAACCTGCATTCTCATACGTAATCATCATCCATATTTACGTAATAATCATAAAAAGTTTACACTGACCCTTTCATTACAACGGCCGTGTAAGCAAAAGCTCTTTAAAGTTATTTTCTCCTCAAATCTCGAATAACTTTGCATAGCATGAATCGCGAGAGCCATTTACGTATAGGATGTCGGGGCAGGGTACTGATTTAATAGAATAGAATAGACGCGCGTAGAGTTGCCTTACGATGTTTGCTAAGGTAACGTAACTTATTATAGACTTATATGTGGCATAATATGTCGACTTTTTACTGTCTTTATGTTTCACTATATCAAGTCTCGATAATTTCGTAGAATTCGTCGAGTCGATTTTATTAAAGCAGAAGAAAGTCCATACACCTAATCTTTTCAGAATCAAAAATTTTGAGTTAAAGGTTCTTTCAGGTAACTGCATGTTACATCCTCGTCAGCACAACACTTCCATCTTTCCTTGTCATCTGTAAAAATGTAACACTGTTGGGTACAGAATTGTTCTATAGAATAAACGAGAAACTAAGATATCGTTTGGCACGGAACCAACCCGGACGAACATTAGTAACTGACATCGCCGTTACATCAACGCTATTCAATGTTGTCGATCAACTTTCAATTTATGAATACACACACACACACACTAAGACACACACTAAGACACACACGCACTCATGATATATAAAATGATGAAGTGCTTAGAAACATATAGTATCGAATCAGCTTTCCATCAACTGGCTACCATCTGGATTTTTAATTGCAAGATCAATTTGCTGGTTTCAAGGAAAGAAATGTAAACAATAATTTATTAATTGTAAGCTATATTTTATAATAATGAAAGAAAGTAGCAGTCATTAATTAACATATCACGTGGCCATGTTTTCTGTAATAAGTAAACTTGTGTGACAGATCTTTATCCAGAAAGGTATTGACAGAGCTATACTTATAAATTATTATGTTATTTACTTCCTACATCTATCACACATTTACATAAAACGACTTTTACCGGATTAGCGAGTCTTAGTTTCTTTCGCTATTTCTACTCGGAGGGCTTTTCCAATTTCTGAACTGGAAGATATTAGGTAATAGTAGATATTAGTAAACAACTAAATATTATTTAAAATAAAACAATTTTTATATGTTTCAATTTAACAGTAAATGTGAACGTGCCCGATTAAAATATTGGAAGGAAGTGGCTCATGCTATACTGACTCCTGTAAAGGAGTGGAAATATCAGAATTAAAAATATAAAAAACACTAATCCGATAAAGTGCTTTTATTTAAACACCCACTAGGATCTTACTCTGAATGTATTTTTAGGCCAGAATGAAAGGCAGCGTGGCCACCCTAGAGGCATAGATGCTGGGGACGCAGCATCCTGCATGCAGCGTTTCCGTTTATTCCGCCCTAGTGATTCATTGCTTTCATTTGCTTTACATTGACGCTTCATATTCGTGTCTTTATTTATTACCTGCTTTGTTAAAACTTTATTAAAAGAATATTAGTAAATAGCCTTTTTATTTTGGTATACGACGGTCGATAATTTTTTTATGAAGATTGAATGCATTGTAACTTTAAAATGGGGACTATGCTGAAGAATATTTGATATTCTGTAGTTTCTCTGTCAGATATGGTTGGCCGTTGTTATAATAATCTAAACAAGGAAGATTGGTCTTCGGCATTTTACCATATTCTCCATTGCTGGGGGCTTCCAAGAATTACAAAGCATTGGGAGAATGTGCTACAACCCATCACACGGTTCCACTGCGTACCTGTGGGTGGTCAATATAGGTTGGTTGGTGGTCATTTAATCAACGACTGGAGACGCAGTCGGGAACAACGCCATGTTGATCCAATGTAAGGAGGTGGTCGAGATAATAACTTTTTTGCCACCTATCCGATGATAGATCCTTACTAATGTTGCTTTACCTTCGCAACCTTAGGCCTAACACGATAACAATCAGTTGTGCCATCGGGCTTCTCAGATTGTCTTGCACTGAGAGTTTTAGTAGATCTTATAAGCGTGTAATCAATTATTATCCGTTGGTCAATTATATTTATGTATATTTTTTGAGTGAAGCTCTGAAAGAGTGAAACTCTCTTTTAGGCAACTCACAAATTTCGCTTGTCTCCCTCCTGCTACTTAACGGTTCAACCGATTCGAACAAATTTTGGCATGAACATACATAATTATAACCTGACGGACATAGGCTATGTAAAAAAAATATAAACTTTACCATGGAGGACTAATCACCGAAAGAAAAATCCAAAAGCTGATCACAGCCAAACCGCTGAGACTACATTAATGAAATTTGGCGCCAAAACTCACATCGTGGTAGTGACTAATGTGCAAAAAAAGTTTTGAAATCGGATATACCATGGAGGAATAATCACCGAAAGAAAAATCCAAAAGCTGATCACAGCCAAACCGCTGAGACTACATTGATGAAATTTGGTGTCCCAAAACACATCGTAGTCGTGACTAATGTGTTAAAAAAAGTTTTGAAATTGAACATACCATGGAGGAATAATCACCGAAAGAAAAATTCAAACGCTGATCACAGCCAAACCGTTGAGACTACATTGATGAAATTTGGCGCCAAAACTCACATCGTGGTCGTGACTAATGTGCAAAAAAATTTTTTAAAATCGAACATACCATGGAGGAATAATCACCGAAAGAAAAATTCAAAAGCTGATCACAGCCAAACCGCTGAGACTACATTGATGAAATTTGGCGCCATAACTCACATCGTGGTCGTGACTAATGTGCAAAAGAAGTTTTGAAATCGGACATACCATCGAGGAAAAATCACCCTTCAATTATCTAATTCAAAACCATTTGCAATTTCAAATGTGAAAAGTCCGGCGAAGTATTAGCCCTGCCTCTCAGAACTTCTAGCTTCGAGCGGCGGTAGTCGCGAGAGGCAACCAGTTTATTGCGCGATATTTTCGAGGCAATTGTTAATGATTAAGGTGAGGTTAAAAAAAAAAAAAAAAGGTTAGGTAAGGTCAGGTGGTGAGGTAAGGTAAGGTAGTGCTTCGCTCAGTATTTGCAAACAGCAGCATGCATTGCAGACCTAGTTATTTTATGATGCTCATATACTTTTTGGTGTACGAATTCACATAATTAATCCTTCTTTTCAGTTAAAAGATGTCCTGATTTGGCGGTATGCAAAAATGTTGGACGATTTAAAACAACTTATTGCATTTGAATAAAGTAATTTTAATTTTTCTTGGGCCTTTTTACCTGCCTACGCTATTGGAATAATAGCTATTTTCCAAAATTTTAAACCTATTTTCAATATTATAAAAATAAAATAGTTTTTTTCTATTCTCGTGTCATTTAAACTGTAACAAAATAATACTACAATTTATTTTACTGGAAATGTCAACAAATAATACTTTTTTCATTGAAACTAATAAGCCTTTTCCAAAGGAAGCACTGTGAGGCTTGTATTATTGATACTAGAATAATGGATAGAATAACATATGATTCATAATTCATATATATATATATATATATATATATATATATATATATATATATATATATATATATATATATATATAAATAGTTAAGAATCACCTATTTCAATTTGGTTTTCACTGATTGCGTACGCAGTAATGTATAAAGGGAACGGGTAGCGGCCATCGCGGCCACAGTAAGTGCTAGGGTCGCGCGTGCGGCCCCGCGTTGGTCGTTTTGCGGCGCATGCGTCGTGACCGCGCGCGCGCGCTCGTCACGCGCTCGCCCCGCTCGCCGGCGCACTATTTTATCGTATTAATTATTTGGAAAAGGATTCCCGTAGTCAACATTCTTCGAGCCAGCTGTGGGAACGGAGATTAACCAATGTTTTATTGAGCTTGCTAAAATATTTCTTGATGCCATTGTTTGTCTTTGTTGTCGTTGGATAATGATGTTAACTTTTTTTGCAGATAAACTAAAGTGTTGTTATTAAAAATAAAATATTCTTTCTATACATTCATAGATTGTTTAAAAGGAGATGAGTATAAAAGGATATTTTGTTCAATTGTACTCTTAAACAAGTTGCTTTCATACCTTTAAAAATATTTATATTACCTTTAGATTACCAGACTATAATGAAAGTGATTTAATTTACTGTTACCTATCAAATAAATGCGTTTAATACAATTTAAAACTATCTCATGTAAGAAAGCATCTTGACAAATAAAAAATTAAATGCTTTTCTTGTATATAATTATATATTATAATTAACTTTATTCGTAAATGATGTTTTACGAATTTAATATTCTATTTTCGTGTACTTTTATTAAAAGGTTAGCAATTTTTATTTCTTTACATGAGGGTCTAGGACCAGTTGAATTTTACCATTATAAAGAACATGTACACGTATCGAGTCATTCATTCATTAACAAAGCTCAAAGACTGCGATGTCGGCAGCGGTCAAACAGCGGGGGTCTATTCGAACGTCACTCGACGTAACTAATGCCGCGAGCTGTCCGCATCGACTGTTCTGATTGACGACTGTGCGTGCCCGCCACTTCATGTCCGCGCCTCGCAAAACTTTGAAGACTGCTCGTTTGATACAGAAACCTTTAATGACTCCTAATGGCAGCTTCTGAAGAATTTATTTTTGAATAGTATTCACGTAAATTATTATTAACGCAACTTTTGCATAATTATTTTCAGAAATAGTATCAGAAACACTGCGGAGTGAAGTAATTGATGTTACAATGATACTGGTTTGTAATATAACTAGATGATGCATTAATGTAAGCTACATTAGTATCCTTAATTAGATTTTTTTTGCAATTTGAATCTATCATTATTATTTCTGACATAGGTAATCGAAAAAGTTCGAATCGAAGGTTTGTTATTTTTGTCACTCTAAATAGTCAATAGAGAGCCATAGAGATGTAGAGGCATAGCAGGAATGGCTAGAATCGAGGAATGGCATGCATGGCATCTGACAATGCAATTCTATTCAACTACCATCCTGCGGTTGTCCTGCGATGAGATTTTTCACCACTGCTCCGATTTGTGTCGGTTTCCAGTTTTTTCCTCCTCGTGTATGTACAGTACAATAAAACTAATTGACTTAATTGCTCAAACTACCCCAATAATATCAACTTGATCTTCCATTAAGCGCACTTAAATTAGTCACAATTAATTATACAAAGGTGTAGCATCTTATCGTGTCATTATCGATGTAACTTCTGATCCAGTAATACGGTGAGTGCGGCTGCAAATGAAGAGCTCTGCTTGGTTTTACTCACGGCCCGTCACACCGCCCCGCATTAATTATTGCACAAATTATAGGTTCTTTATCACCATTCTTTCTTTTTAATAACAGGCATTGTTGTCCATTCGTGCCAAGAAACGATTCTTTTCAGCCAGTGCCTGTTTTAATTCGGCTCGCTCACGATGTGCCGCTGATGTATTATGGGACGTCCTCATCGCTCCTTTCGCAACGACTTAATTATGTAATTCTTATTATTGCCGGATGAAAATTAAAAGATTATTGGAATAACGAATGATACGAACATGAATCAAATTCCTTTACAATTAAAAATAATATTAAGTGTAAAAAAATTTGTTTACTGGCCGATTTTTATTGGGAATGCTCACTAGGAAAAAACTGTGTTCATGAGACATTTGTTAACCTGTTTTTATTAAACTTTACTAAAGTTTATTTATAATTTTAACGATTAAAGTGTTCAAGTATATTTATATTTTTTTTTAATAATTATACTAAGTGCCGCTGGACCTGTTTCGTTATCACCCTTCACACATCTAAGTATGTAGAAGATTTTTTTTAAGAAGATGATTATTTAACTCGATACAAATTGCTGAATAAAAGCTCTCTAATTACTCTTTTACTAGGACGGTTTAAGGTCAGCAGATGCTTTCAAAATAACCTCCATGATTAATTTTCCTTTCGTCTTCATATCGAGCACTAAGTCTAATCCACATAAGAAGTAGCCAAACACAAATTCTGTTTACGCGGCGTATTCCAACTAGGTGCACTTAACTAAATGGGCGCAGGTGCCAGACACCTGCATCTTGATTACTGATTGCACTTAGCTTCTCCTCTTGACAGGGAATTAATACTTGCCTATCAGTTGAGGTGTTTTATTAATTGAACATTGCAAGTTTCGCCTTAACGCGACGACAATCATAATGCGCTGTCATTTTTAGCTTTAATTGCAAATTGCATTAGCGACACATGTAGATCTCAAAATAAAAGGCTTGCGCTAGTTATTTATATACTGCCAGAGATCAATAATGAAATTATGTTATGTCAGATATGAATGTGTAATAACGATGTATTATTATTAATTAAGTGTTCTTGAACTAATAAAAAGTGTTGACAAGTCTCTTACGAAGCCCACAGAGGTTTTAAATAAAATAACCTTTATGGAAGAGAGAATTTAAATTTTTCACTCTCAACATGATGATCATGGGTCACTGATCATCTATCATATAACTGATTGCGATTAAGATTTTGTTCATACAAATTCTCAATAGCGCAACTTGTGAGGACTCCATTGCCACCAATAAAAATAAAGGCCGAGCTTTGGTATTTGAATGCGATTCGATCTGCGCTAGTACGATACGATTGTCAATTGTCAAGCTCGGCACACCGCACACTTTACGACCGCCGAACGCATATCCCAGTATCTAATAGAATAATGCTGTATTTAATGTTTACTCATTGAACAACCTTCCACTGAGCTTCTGTGGATTTTTGAGTGGGTATATAGGGAGGGTAGTCCTAATGAAATATAGTTAGCGCACCGGTAAAAGATTTTTTTTCTTAAAAATGTTTTTCATTCACTGGCTTCTTTTTTCATCTGGTCAAAAAGAGATCAACGGACGAAATTTATCCAAATGAGTTGTTTTTCGAAATTGTCCTGATATATTTATAATGTTATTATTTTGTAATATATTTATCATAAATTATTATAATAGGAAGATACTAGAGAAATTGACTCGGCTCCCAATTCTCAGGTAGCAATAGAATTTACTTTTTAGTTGATTTTTTCTAGTATTTTTCTATTTAAATAATTAATCATATAAGACAGCATTGAATAACCAAGGAATATATAAAAATCTTAATACATATTTATCATTTAATTATTATTTTATGTGATTTATTTACTTAATCAAGTTGAAATTTGCTGATCTAAAAATATAGAAAACAATAAATTTAAGGTCTCAGAATACGTAACGGGTTAATGCCTCGGAAGGATCGGAGATGTGACGTGCATCGTTCATAACGTGAACGTGGTTTTAAAATATACGTATAATGCGCGCAGAAAAAGATGAGACCTGTCAGATGCTAGTAGAGGCGATTTTGCGCAGGTAATAAGGTGCAGGTTTGTATAATCACATGATCCGTCAAGTCTCATCTTTGGCTACGCGCATTGTACAGTGATGGTATTGAACGATAGACGTGCTAGTGCTGGAAAAATTTTAGGTCAATATGTTAAATTTTTCTACTGAAGAATTGCAATGATTGCCATAGTTTGCAATCATTGCTATTGTTATTTAGTTATTGAAAATAACAGTGCGGTAAAGTGACAATAAAATATTCCAAACTAGCGGTTCTGTCTAAGAGACGTTCATCTGCTCCTGGTAATTTAAAGGTCTTAGCATACGTGACGTGTTATTTACTGGTGCTGGAAGGAACGAGACGATTTCTGGACAGCGTTGCATGCAAAAACATAGCAACAAAATATATATGACGCCATCATGAATTCCCAAAAAACTAATTGAATTTGTTCGCATGCACCCAGCCCTATACAACCTCGGGAATCCTAAATACTGAGATACTTTGCTATAGACATAACATATTTTTTATAAAAGTATGATTATGGGCCGAAAATGGTTATCACCTTAAGATTTATAATTGCTCCTAAACATTTGTCACTTGAATATCGGTATAGAAGCGTTTGATAGAGTATGTATATTACAATTTTTTTGCATTTTTCTTGAAGTAGATTTCAGATAAAATATGAAAAGTAAATAGAAATTATCTAGACGTTAAGTTAAAACGTCAAGATGAGCTTGTTATTTGGAGCAACGTTTCTTTATACTACTTATTTATGTTTTATTATATTATAGGTATCAAAATTTTCTTCGTTTCCCTTTTTTTTTCTTAATAGTTAGTAATAAATAACATGTTCCTTGGTCACGAAAAACTGTGTATTTAAAAAGTTATGGAATATCAAAGCTTCAATGCTGTCAAATGAAGAAGAAGTCGTATTAGTGTATTTTAATATCAATTATTTTAAATAAGTGGATTTTGTATAAAACACATCTTAAAAATATGGATGGAATCCAAGCAAATTGAAGTTATTCACTATGATTGCCTTGCAAAAATAATGCGTGATTTCGGAAAATGGATGCTCTCTGAAGCCGCTTCATATGTTAAAAAAATAAATTAATATTTTCATAGGACTAAATAGTAAATTGAGCTTCGAATACTCTAAGTTTCCATAATATTTAACACATGTTCACAACTGCAGTTTTTTTGTCAATCCTTTAAAAGAATGCTTTCGTGTATATTATAATATCGCAAAAATAATTATGATCTTAGTAGGTATTATAAATTTTATTTACTTTTGTACCACTAAGCGACGCTTCTGTCACTTTAGTTACAACCAAATATAGTTATAACTAAGGCTGTGCATATGGTTTGTCAGTATAAATTGCAATTGTAAACAAGAATTGCTTATGAAAAGTGACAACCTTTTTAGATCGCTGAGTAATAAATCGTAATTTTATTTTACAATAGCATTTTTCTA
Organism: Calamotropha paludella; assembly: GCA_927399485.1. NCBI lineage: Eukaryota > Metazoa > Arthropoda > Insecta > Lepidoptera > Crambidae > Calamotropha > Calamotropha paludella. Next base: position 13,892,997 of record OV656809.1, read on the forward strand.
AGGTAATGATGTGATATCAAATAAAAAGTAACTATTAACTATTATTAAGGTGCTTGCTTAACAGAAATAAAGTTTAAGATAGTAAGTTTAATGCTAACAGCGTACTGTGAGATATTTCAACAGAGAATATCAATATTGAGAAAAACATAGCCCCTAATGTATTAAGTAGGTATTAAAAGTTTATTGTACTTTACTATTAGATATTTTGTGCAGTTACTGGGAAGTTGGATCGGTAACAAAATAATATAGAAGAACGGGCGCGTGCCTTACTATCGCACACGCCTACCGCTCCAGGCATAGTTTGTTTAACCCAAGCATGGGTTCTTCTCGTCTTGCTAAAGATTTTAATAAAAAAAAAATCAAAATTGTATACGTACAAGCAAAATTTTAAGTAACTGATTACATAATGTGTGACGTGTGAGAATAGTCAGTGTACTTACATTTAAGACTGTGATGGGTGTACCAAAATGTGTTTTTGAGAAATGTCCTTTTATTCTTGCTGACCGTAGTTTTTTTAAATCTTGGCTTAAAAGTAACAGTGACAGATACTTATGTGATCAGATACTTGAGTCACGAATAACAAACGTTTAAAATCATATCAACACAATATATTGCGAAAGAAGTATGAGATTTGTTAAAAAATTATGTCATTTTACATGGCATCAAAACTATGTACACATTTTTAGCAATTTTTTATTGTTGAAATTTAATGTAATCAAATATACCTATGTGACCACGTTTTACATTAAATATGCACCAATAAACAAAATGATAATCGTATACAACATAGTTTCATTGCGATATAAACAATCAATAATAAACTAATTATTATGTTTTTTTCAAAATAAAATATATTTACCTTTAACTTTTATTTTAATTAACTTTCAAATACCATGTGACTTTATTATAAACTCTCACTGATATTATTCGTTTATCAGTAAGTAAGATTAAAATTATAAAACATGGGTAATAGTTATACTCTAAATAAAGACCTGGATTCTTCCTCAATTTCATGCGTAAATCTAGAATATAAAAAATAATAAGTTTTTGTTCACACATCTAGAAACGTTTATAATAATATCACGCAAAACTTAATAAGTATTTTATGTTATTCGCTAAGTTGTGATACACTACATGTGGGACGTAATAGTGATAATTGAATTCTGGCTTCCTAGTACTTGTAATGTCTGTCTCTTTTATAAACATATCCTTTATATTTCAAATCTCTAGGTTTAGCATTTAGGATGTGTGTCAGACAAGCAAGTCAAAGCTAGATATTTTTTTAAGCCGTGTGATTAAGATAAACATCGTGAATAACATACAATAATAATCTGTAAATAAGTGGTTAAATAGATGTTAGAATCTTAAATACAAAGGACATTAAGTAAGTACCTAAATTATCAGAACAACTGAAATGTTTATTTTAGAAATAAACTTGATATACTAGGTGGCTTGCCAGATGACGAAGAACAACAAAGTTTCCTGATGACAGCAATCTTCTAATATCTAGATAGAGGTGTTCAACCTTTTATACTATCTTTCTTATTTTAAACCATGCCTTATATTTATTTTCTCATTTCAATTCAAAGAGTAATTTATGTAGGCCTAAATGTTAAGACTTTAAAAAAAGAACTTATTTTTTATTCAAAATGTTGAAGACTCCTGCTTGCGGGAAATACTGCCATTTATCTTTTCCAACGCACTATTTCGATAGCGAAGATTACCGTTGGCGATACAGATTCTAAAATAATGGCAATTTCGTAAGTATGCCTAGATCTGTGTCTACAGTTATAAAAGGTTTACCTTTTGTAACGGGATACAAGCCATCATTTGATGTTGAAACGATCTAACTTGTCGTTAGATGTTTAAAGCTATGCATACATAGACAAAATTTGAGGTTTTAAAAATAAACCAAGTTGCTTAAATGTTTGCTAAGATAAATTACGAAAATATAGTTATAATTATAATAAATAATAATAAATTATAAGGCCCCCGCGCGATGATTTAGTCATTTTTATTATTTTTCTTCAGTTGATTAGACCCTTTTATTCTTATGTATGTAAAACACAGTAGGTATGATGTATGTACGGCAGGCTATGTAGTTTTTCAATTATATTATGTTACATTCTTATTTTTTTTAAAACTAAATAGAATTAATTAATATTTAATTGTCTTTTACGAAAAGCTTTCCATTTATTAAGAGCTTTATCATGCTTAAACTTGTAACAGTATACAGTAAAGCGAGTGTGGTGGATAATAGGGTAACGGATTCATAGAAATATTTATAAATACCCATGACAACGGTTACAAATATTCGTTTTCAACCCACAAACGGTTGCCATCGGGGCTCAAGCATGGCATGATTTGGAATTGAGGATAGGGTCTTTAAAAAATAATAATAAATAAAATGTGCAATAATTGTTATTCAATTAATTGCATTGTAATTTTGTAATATCATAGTTAAAAAAATATAAAAGTTATGTAATGTTAACAATTCGTTTTTTGTCATCATCGTCCTTCACCATACGCTGTTTTGCATTAGGGGTAAATATGAGTAGCTGTATTTTTAAACGTAGTGGAATGACCTCATTCTGCAGTTTTACAGAAAGGAGATTTTATGTTAAACAGCTAGTGGATATGTAGAATAACAAATAAGTCGATCCATCTGCGTCATATACAGTGAGGCGTTTCAAAGTTTTCTTTCAAAAATCAACTAAGATAGGTAATCTTAATTTTTTTCGAATATGATATTTCTATGTTTTGTCGTGTCTTTTTAGACTCACGCGTTCTTGATTACATTCAAAAGTTAACAGAAATAAAGCACCGTCTCTCCATGTTCTAGACACTACTTACTACAACAGCGAATGTAATACTTCACAATTGTCGAATAATCGATAAAGAAGAAACAACCTTGTAATTTTGTATATTTTTACAAGAAAAGTTTTTTAGGTATGAAACGAAGGGATGTCGCGTCCTGCCTGACACCCGAGACCAATTGAATTTTTTTTGTAATCATTTCTAACCTTTATTTAAGATATATAGAATTTATGTAGAGATTGGAACAAAGCCTATTTAATGGACCCTTTACTCAAAAGTAAAAGAGTGTATGCTTTACCTGTGTAATATATTATGTCCCAGGACTGCAGAATGTAGAGTATAGCTATATCATTTACGAATAAGAATGTATTGCCATAATTTTTTGAATTACTTTTAAAACTCTATTAGCAACATTTTCGTCTCAATAACTCAAGTTATTAGAAGAAAACATATTTGTGGATGGTTGTGAAAGGTTCCTAATTGAAATTTATATAAAAACATCAATACATACATACAATCATCTTTCATCAGATGATTTTCTGTTATCTTCTTAAGACATCTTAATGTTATAGGTATATTATGTTAAGGAACAGGGGAGATCACCTGGCAGGCGCCTATGCACTTAAAAGGAGTTTACAATTATAATTCAGTCTTTGTGTACCCATAAAATACCGAAAGAAGATTATAGATGAGATTGAATAAAAAAAGGATCCCTTTAATCGAGTAGTCAGAAGCTATGGTCAATAGTTTATTAGATTATCTCAAAGATTTCAATAGATGATACATTGAGAGATCCTATCGCAGAACATTAAATAAATATGATTTTGTTTTGCCCGTAGGCAGGAGCCCTATGGCGCAGCTTAGGCGAAGATAAGCCACCCTAACTACTAAGTGGTGGGCTTATTAATTTATTTTATTTATTACTTTGGTTGATCGGGATTGTGCAATTGAATTTATGTTGTTTTACGTTTGTTTATTTTGTTCTATGTTTAGTCTAGTACATAGAATCATAACTGTTCTTAATTTTGCAGTTATAATAATATGTGGATAAAATTTATAATCGCGTATAGAAATCTGTGAAACATATTATTATTGATATAAAGAAAGGACTATTGTCATTTATGCAAACCCTCTTTTGCGTACACTATTACTATCTCCATTATATTAGATTTAGATTAGCCATAGTACTACCTGGAATTTTTAATTTAATTTGTCGTACATAATATCTTTATAATATTTTAGGTGTAGAATTTTTTAAATTGTATTGTATTTATATTACAACGAAAGAAAGTTAAGTGAGTGCAGGTTAAGCAACTTTGGAAAAGGACAGTCATTAAATAGGTTGTTCAAATAAAAATTATCTTCAACTCTTTCGTGCATCGGAAGACACGTAAATACGTTAGCTTCAGCTACATCAGCAGTCGTTAGCACGCAACAATTCGTTTTGAGTGCCTTGGCTAATGTCATTTTCTCTTAAGGAGTCTCCGAACCATCGGCATGGCTTTAATGCGTCTGCTACGAGGCTCTAGCTGGCTATATCTCGAAAAAAAATTATCTTCTAAATGCTTGAATAATCGATTTAGTAACTACGCCGTACAGTTAAATGGAAAAACGATAAACTAAGTGTCTGTACGCATAGTGTCTGCCTCGTCGTCACGCTGTTCCGCGGTCGGTGCGTAGAAATGTCAGTCATACAGGCATGACTTTCAGCGAGTACCGTTTGGTGATTCTGACTATAAGGTAAGCTACCCTCATTGAAACATTGTCTGTGCAATTCAAATTCAAATTCAAATATTTTATTTCGGTAACTTAGTCTATTAAAAATATTAATTGAAGGAACTCTCCTTTAGTCAAAACATCGCCTGTGGTAGGAAGAACCACTCTTTTAACAATCAGTTACCTGGCCAACTAAATTTCAACTGTTAAACACTAAACAAGCAAGTAATATAATGCTTAAATTAAGTATATTTATCTTTTCTTACTGCTAATATGTGTGCAGTGTGTGTATGTGTTGTGTGTATGTGAGTGCGAGTGTGCGTGTGTGTGTGCGTGTGTGTCTGACGGTGAGAAAGTGCGTGTGCGTGTGTTGTATTGTTCTTGTGTTATGCATATAATACATATTTTCAGATACTTACATTAATTTAAGTGCATACCTATACGTAATAAATAATGATATGTTAATTTTTAAGGAACAATTCTGTCTCCGTGTAAGTTTATGATTTTAACCATTTCAAGACCGTTTTCTTACATTTGTGTTTATTAATAGGGTAAATGTTAAGGTACTTATTTATTTTACTAGCTTTCCGCCCGCGGCTTCGCCCGCGTGGAATTCGGTTATATTGCGGTTTAAAGCACAACTATAAGAAAACTTCTCATTCCCACGGAAAAATCTAAGAAGCGCGATGTAACGCTGGATACAATTAGTTGTTAAACCAAAACTAAATGGTACACTATATTATATGTTTTCCCTTGTGGAGCAAAAACATGCAGGGAACACGCTACATGGAGCTGAACATGCGAAAAACAATGTTTTTCTATGCTATCATTCCACTTCTTATGTATTTAAAAAAAACACATCGTTACCATGTTTTAAAAAACACCCAGCGCCAACTATCGCATACCTCAAGAACTAAATGACGTAACTAATACTTATACCAATTAGTAATTCGTTGACTTAAGTGATTTCAGGACAAGTAGATGTAAAAAAAACAATTTAGACGATAAAACAAATTGTACGTCATCCCTCGAGAATTCCTCATTTTCGAGGATTCATTTTCGTATCATTTAGCTTCAAAATTTACATGTTCAATTCCGTTTGCAACATATAAGTAGATGTAAAAAAACAGTTTAGACGATAAAACAAATTGTACGTCATCCCTCGGGAATTCCTCATTTTCGAGGATTCATTATCGTATCATTTAGCTTCTAAATTTACATGTTTATATTCGTTCGCAATATTTTACCTTGTTTTAAACGACACACAGCGCCATCTACAATCCATCCATCAAGCAAACAATATTTTTGTTTTTCCTCGGGAATGTCAATTTTTCCAGGATAAAAAGTACCCTATTATTTAATCCGGACTTTTATCTTTACGTCTGCAAAATTTCAAAGCAATCGGTTCAGTAGTTACGGCGTGAAAGCGGAACAAACAAACAAACAAACAAACAAACAAACTCACTTTCCGATTTATAATATTAGTAAGGATTATAGATTGATGCAGACTGCGTAGAGTACTGCCGTCTTGCAAAGCCTGATTTTACTGTGGGAACCAAGGCAACTTTATTTTTTCGTCTCCTGTTTAGTAATTTAGCATCAAAAGGGAGAGATTTGTGCATTCTAAGAACAATATCTAATATGTATAGTTTCCTTACTGACAGAAGACTAGCTTCCTGATAAAGATTTTCAGTGGGGTATCTATATGGTTTTAGAAGCATTACTTTTATTAGCAACCTTTGGGCTCGTTCCGGACATAGTAGAGTGATTTTAGCAGCTGAGCCCCACACTGATATACAATATACCAGTATGGATTGAGCCAGTGAAACATATGTTTGAGTAAGTAATTCTTTACTCGCAATGTGACGTAAAGTTTTAAAAGTCCAAATCAGCTTTTGCACTCTTTTCATGGTCAATTCAATATGTAGGTGCCAAGAAAGACGCTGATCAACGAAAACCCCTAAGTATTTTGCATATGCGACTTTATCTATTCCAGTACATGAACAGTCAGTGTTAGAAGGGTCACCACCATCCAGGGTGGATTTTTATGTTGTAGCTTGAAGGGGGTTGAGTTGTAATGCTTTACTGAAACAGATATATTGTGTCTTAGCTGCATTCAAGTTTTACCTCACACCAGGATTTGCTAGAAAACTCGATAGCTGTATCATCTGAATAAGAAAATACAGTACCATTGGTTAGTTTTAGATTGATGCAATGGGCATGTGTTATATGTTGTCAGGGTCAATGGTGTTGGTCAATGGTCAACACAGACGGTGTTGGTAGCATTTGCCAGGGATTTTTCGCACCGCCCTGGACCACCGTTAACCATAATCCGGGTAGTAGGGCCGCCGGAAATTAGGGGCTGTGCTGTGGGTTTGCTTTCCATTAGGGGGTTCTTTTGCCATAATCGCCACGCTTGGCAGACGTGTGGGCGTTGTAACTAAATATACTATACACTTATTGCAAAAAAGTTAATTTGACTCTAACATAACAAAGCATTAATGTTTAATATTTTAAAATAACTTTACACATCTAATTAAAACATCACAGTTTTAGAAATCACATAAAGATTAATAAGCTACTTTACAAATACGTATATAATAATCACAATAGTTCTTTGTAACAATTCAATATTCGTCGCACTTAAAACTAATAGATTTAGACTAATTGGCGGCTTAAAGGTAAAACTTGAACATAGAACTTACTTAATATGGTCAACAAATAATTAAAACGCTGCATAACAGAAAGTTTTTTAGAATCTTAGCCATAGAAGTGGTATCGCAATTGTATTAAACTGTTTTCAATTCTTTGCCATATGCAATAGATCGACGCGTTATCAACTTTAATTATATATATCTAACTTTATTTGCTGCCAGTACTTTATACAAAAATAATATAAATTGTATGTGACGACTTTATTTGTGACTAAGGCTAGGGATAGACGAACGACACTCAGTCAACAACGTCGACCATACGTATTTTGCTATCTGCTATTATTTTGCTATTATCTATGTTCAAATGAATAGTTTTTTGTTACTGCTTTTTTAAATTTTCACCTGTAGCCTATTCCACTCGCAACATTTCATGACATCCTGGGAGGGTAGTCTCGACATAGTTTGCGATTGCTAACTATCGGATTCGGTCGCTAACTACCGATAATCGTATATTAACGATTTTAGCAAGTCTCGACAGTGACAGTTATCGATTTTTATCGTTAGCCAACCGACGGCATCTGTCAAATTACCGAAATTCGTTAACTTCTTATCGATGAATTTTGACAGCCCGCTAACCGATGTTTGCTATCGCTAACAGAGTATATTGTTTGAAAGTTTTTTTACGAATTTCGAACTAAAATTATTATAAACGCAATGGCGGAAGCTTTTTTAGCATTGGACTTAATGGGGCCTTCAAATGATGATGCGACGGCAAGTCGCGACAAATAGACGAAGTCTTCAGAATCCGCTGCTATTGGAAGACTCAGAAAAATTCTTACGGTTATACAGAATAAATAAATAATAAATAATCCTTCCACGCCGCGTCGTAGCTCTGTCGGCCTTGCAAACCAGAGAAACGCCTTGTAGCCATCAAGAATTTTCTTCTAGCGTGGCTAGCAAGGCGTCAATTTGGCTGCTCGTGGCGCGAGTCGACCGCTTGCGTCTGCTAAAAAATTTAATGCGTTATTTAAATAAATTAACTTCGTTCTACAAATAAAATTTTTTGACAATAAGTTTTAGAAATATGTGTGTAGGTTAGGTTTACTTACTTGGCCGAATTTGGCGGTTGCTGGGAACCACTCGAAGCCTCTTGACAGTTTAAATAGGATTCGGAATCCCCCACCATTTCTTATCTTAACAAAAGACCTCACAAATAGTAAAAAAAAATTAAACCGTCTCAGCGAGCGAACTTGTGTCAGATTTGAGTTCAAACTTTTGACATACAATGATAGTGTTGCTATAATATAATTTTGAATATCCCCGAGCATTATATGATATTATTGGTATAACAACATTTCTTAAGGCTTTATCATACTTTTAAAATTACTAAAAAGTTTTGTTTATTTAATGAATAGCTAGAATCCATTTTTTTGGCGCATCTAACATAAAATTATTAATCGTAAAATAAATCGTCACTATTTATTTTCCTTACATTTGAGGGTTTTTTTATAGAGCATCATTGTTTTCAAATTAGTTGTGCCTATGAATACGCTTTGTCGCTAAGTTAACGACGAAAAAGATATCGATATTTGACGTTAACTCGCCAGTAGAGACTTCCAATTGTCATTGCGATCGCTACCGCAAGCGAATTTTTTCGTTAATATTTAACGTTCGTAAAGTTTGCGATTCATGTCGAGACTACCGGCTCTGGTATGTTAGTAACACGTTTTCTTTTGTTGTTCCAAATATAAGGCACTTGTATGACTGTCTTTTATTTGACATGATAATAAAAAAATAACTCTCAAGTTCTAAAACAACAATTACACAATTTACAATTCCACAAGATTTCACAAGAATCTAGCCATATTGATACATGAATTCTCTGAATGTAGCTCCCTCGAAAAATCATCTTTTAATAAATAACACAGTTTATATAACAAAAGTAAGGTGTATTTCAATGGATACTAATTAAAACATTAAACTATACCTAACGTCAAACGTGTAACTTAAGGTGTAAAAGTAGGTACTTGCACTTTTTTTAAAAAACTTCAATGATATTTTAAAGGGTTTATACCTAACTTCAACATATTTTCGCTATTAGAAATCGATTACTCAAAAAAATTTTTTTGACCCATCCTAACGTTCATGTTTCACACTATACTAGTAACCATACACATTTCTTAAATATTTATACACAAAATAGTTTCGTTAAAATTTAAACAATCGCTATTAAGAATTATTTTTTAAGTTTCGGTCAAAAATGCATGAATTAATGTACACAATACATTTGTTCTATTATGTATACACTCACTTATTTGTGTTTTTATTATAGAAAGTAACTATAAATCTGGCAGAAATTTTGTGTGTTTAATCTATTTCCTCTTAAAAATCAGGTTATGTGTTGTACATATACAAAATATAGATATTTTAATTTTAATATCGATTTTAAAGAAGAATCATTATTTTATCTCCTGTTGTGTCGCCATCAAAGAAGATGGAAAAGTTAACCTATACTAATGTTATAAATAATTAAAACATCTTTATTCTGAACTTCATCTTATCGATTGATTGTTTTCAATGTTGTTTTATATTCAGAATCATGTACTTGCCAACATTAACACCCAAACATTACTTTGATAATGTTTTTTTTTACTGTACTATTTACATTTGCAATACTAAATACAAACGTATTTATATTGTAGTTATTAACATTGACAGACAGTTTCTTATATAAAATACGTGCGGGCTTTTTCACTATTTGTCATCGACTAAAAAGAGCATGCGATGCCGACGTCGACGTCGTTGAACGAATGTCGTTCGTCTGCTGGCGCCCTAATTTACAATAATTCTTACCTACCTGTGACGAACTTACACATATTTTATTGCATGTGACAACTTTACTTTTAATATAAGGAGTGTACAAAAGTGTGACGAACTTTGTGGCAAATTTACAATAACCCGTTTATGCGAGAAAATTCGTTCTGGTCCTCCACACGGGTGACGTATTCCATTATGACTACTTAGATCAAATCAACCAAGAGATCTGACCTGTGTTTATAAAATATTAATGATTTAAACTATGAATATCCCTAATTTAATAATAACGCCTATTTTCTAATCTTTTCTTTTGTTTTTATTATATTAATTGTATTTATTTGTAGGTACGTAATTTATTGGTATCTTGTTGAGTGATATCAATATTTCTTCCTTTATATAAACAATCAACGATAATTTTATTTCAAATATGTTTTCTTTATTGTTATAAAACCCAAAACAGTTATTATGAGGCAAAATTTGTTGTAATAGTAATGATCTAATTAATAACCAGTTAACAACATTCTTTTTTAAAGAATAACTACTCATTGACACCAAATAAGCAACAAATGAAGGACCTACTTACACCAATATCAAATACAAGCTGTTCATTCATAAAACACATGAAATGTACGGGTTCCCATATTCAAATGGATTTATACGCATTATCCTGTAGTCATTAGGGACGTTTCTAATAGCTAGCTATTTTAAAGTACTTTCTGCCATTGGTTCTCAAATGGCGCTCAAACGGGTACCTTGTTCGATGTTTTAAATCTCACAAAATGAAACAACAACTTATAGTAACCTTGAGATTCACACGTGCACCATAGTGCCCTTTTATAATCAATATGCGAATCATCGCATCAATAAAGAAGAATGATAAATTAAAAACTAACAATATTGACCAGCTATTAAAATTACTTTTGCAACTAATAAGACAGTGCCGTATTGCTGGTGTGGCATTAGACTGAGACTCACGTTAAAAACGTCAGATTAAGATAATATATTTTTCATCCCACCACCTCGGAAAGTGTAATTTTGCGCTTCGAAATCTGGCTGGAAAATTCTATTTTATTCGCTTGAGCGGCAAAGTAGATTTGAATTTAGAACATCACATATAATGAGTACTCAATATAATTGTAAATTCAAAACGTCATTAAACCTATTTAATGTAACCTCTATGGTGCCAAATTTATGATAAGAACTTTTTAAATTGTGAAAAAATTTAAATTTGGAACCTTCTTGGTTTCTTTGTTTTATTTGCGTGCTTCGCGCCATTCTAGTTTTTCACGTTTTATTGCTTAATATAATTAACATAACCTAAAAACTGTACAAAAAAATCAACTAAAATGAGTGACATTAGCGACGATGAAGTTTATCTAACGCCAACTGAGTTAACTGAAACAGTTAATAATGCGCAAATGAGCCTTCTCCCTCAGCAATCACGAGAGAAGTATTTGAAACAGTACGATATATTTAACATGTGGCGACTAGCTAAAGGAGCAAAAACTTTCTCCGAAAACGTTTTGCTGGCATATTTTATAGAATTATCTGAGACCAAGAAAGCAAGCACGCTATGGAGTACGTATTCAATGCTAAAATTAACAATTAAGATGAAGAAAGACGTTCATATCGACACCTATCATAAATTAGTGGCATTTTTAAAAAGAGCCTCATCTGGTTATAAGCCAAAAAAATCGAAGGTTTTCACAGCATCTGAAATTGCAAAGTTTATTAATAAAGCACCTGATTCCGTATATTTAGCGGCAAAAGTAAGTCAATACGTGTAATTTTTTGTTGTTGATAAAATTGTACATAGTACTTACAATATTTTTAATTTGATTAATTTATTTACGATTATAAATACTTCTTTTGTTACAGGTTGTTCTTATTATTGGTATAACCGGAGCATGTCGAACAAATGAACTTACACTACTTAATGTCAATAACGTATCAAAATATTCTCATAATTCTGATGAATTGCTATTAATTAATGTACTAAATACCAAGACAAAAAAAGACCGCAACTTCGTTATTCGCAAGGAATATGTAAACATTGTTCAGAAATATCAAGCTTTACGTCCTTCTAACACCCCAATTGAACGATTTTTTCTACAATATCGCAACGGAAAGTGTATCCGACAACCTATGGGTCAGAATAAAATTGGCAGTATTCCACGAGAAATAGCAACTTTTCTCGGACTTTTAGAACCCCCGTTATACACCGGTCACTGTTTTAGAAGAACCTCAGCCACACTTTTGGCCGAATCAGGGGCTGATCTTCTATCGCTTAAGCGCCATGGAGGCTGGAAGTCTAATTCGGTTGTAGAGGGATACATAGAGGATTCAATCCAAAGTAAATCAAAAATTTGTAATAGTATCGTGGAGGCCATAACGCTGAAAGAACCTCTGTCAGATTCTTGGTCTCGCCCTTCTACATCTAAAATGAGCCCCCATAAGATTGGAAACAATAGCCCTCTCTCGCCAACATTTACGCCAATAGAATCCAATGAATCGGCACAACTATTTAAAATTACTGATAGTTTACCACAAAACAGCGCACAATTCACAAACACCAACATAACATTACCTAACAAAAATATTAAACTTAACATAAGTAACTGTAGCAACGTTACATTTAATATTTCCTAATTATTTTCTACTTCTTATTATTTTCTTCAATTTATAGATTATCTTAATGTGTTTTAATTGAAATAAAAATATTTTGTCATTATAAATTGTTTTCTTTTTCATTTTGTCATTTCCTCGCTGAGGTGGGATGAAAAGTTACGTATTGCACTCGAGTGGAAAGATTTTTCACCTTGTGCTCGTTTGTTTCCCTCGCTGACGCTCAGGATTCTAATTTAGAATCACTCGCTGCGCTCGTGATTCAACTTTAGAATCCTTCGCTTGCTCGGTCATCCAAATCGAGCACGCGGTTAAAAAGGAACTTTCCACTCTTGTATAATAAATAACTATTCAACTAAGATAGACAAAACAATTTTCGAATCTTTAAAAACTAACAATGAAGATTATAGTCAAACATTATTCATAAATAGAGTTACAATACCTATATATAAGATAATATAATAATAAACTAAAAAAGTTTTAATGATAATCATTGATCTTGCCAGGAAATGTAAGAGTTATCACAGATTTTATCTTTTGTGTTTGAAAATATTTATTCAATTTATTTTAAATTAAAACATAACGTTTAACACAACAAACTATTTAAGACTAAACATATGCACATAACAAACAATGACGCAGATGACAACGTCACGAAGTTTGAGAACATGTAGCCTAGATTTTTCCTAGCTCAGAGCATCTCACGCGCTATTACCGCCCGGGCCGAGTCGTGAGTAAGCTTTGCATATTTCAAGAATGCAAGCTAAATGCGTGCGCTACAGTTAAGTGAATGCATCGGCGTTTATGACGTTAACGGGAGGGTAACAGCGCGAGGCTCCGCTTTCCCACGTTTTGGCTTGCTTCCTTGAAGCTCATCGTGGCTCCTAACGGTACCTAAAATGTTTCATTTGAAAATTTTAATTGCATTGTTATGCTAACACGCGAGAACTGCTTTGGCAATACAATGTTTTTTCTTGTAGAGTTATTGAAATAAGGGAGTTGTTTGTCAGATTTTTTACAAATAAGCTTAAGTATATTGTTATTTGTAATAAATATTTACGATAAAATTATGAACACTGTTTCATTAAACGTGCCAAGTACATGTGCAAACAACACATTTTACAGTCCTCTATAGTGTCCGTATGTAATTACAAGTAATTACACTGGGCAACAAAATTCAAACTTTGTCGTGCCACACGGACTTCATTTTTATTTCGATAGTTAGTGAAAATATGTAATTAAAAAAAATCTATTGGGCAAGAATTTAATTTATTGATATAATTTAAATATTTAAAAATAAAGTGAATTTCTGATACAGAAAAGCAAAAACGTTCTAATATGGATGTCCAATTTAAGATTTTCTGGCATATTTAGTTTCTGATTGGTTTTTTTTTTATCGTTCAGCAGTAATCAGTCAACATTCTTGGGTTTTATTTGTCCTTATAACCTTCTTCCATCTGTGAAATGTCCTGATGGAACCTTTTTCCGTGCTCATAGCTCACAGCACCAAAATTCTCCGGAAAAAATCAAGGTGTGAGTCTAAAAATGTATCGTGAGTGACATGTTGCAATCCAATGTTTGATAACCAATAACATCTTGCTAACATACTCTCTGTAATTGTCACTCTTATGGTTACCTAGAAAATTTGAAACAACTGTCTTAAAAAAAGCTATGCTCGTTATTCCAGATCATTCATATTTTCATCAAACACTGGATCTTTTATTAACTCCCTGATTTGAGGTCCAACGAAAATACCCACTTTTATCTTCGCATCACTTATTCTAGGAAATTTTTCTTTTAAATACAAAAATCCGTTTCCATTGCGATCCATCGCCTTAACAAAATTTTTAATGAGGCCTAATTTAATATGTAATGGTGGAAGAAGTATTTCGGACGGCTCTACAAGGGGTAAATATTTTACATTTTTTTTGTCCAAAGGTTAAATATGCTCGCTTAGGCCATACTTTTTATGATAATGGTTTTTTTATCCTGACTATCCCATTGACAAATAAAGCAGCAAAATTTGGTATGGCCCAGCTGAAGTCCAATAATAGGACTACAACTTTAAAATCCCCACAGATTTTGAAAGATTATCTAGTGTGTTCAAAATTCTTCATACAAATGCACTTAAAATGAGTTCTTTTGAATCTTCCAAAATTTTTTATCCGCAATCTTTCGGTTTTCTTTTAACGTCTTCTTTACTCAAATAACTTTTTTATTATAATCTCAGAATTGGATTTCATTAATTTTATTAAAGATTAAAACTAATAACATATGTGTATATAAAAGAGAAAAAAAGATCAGAAGTCAAAGGTAAGAGCAGCAAAGTGTAGGTAGTATAATCTAGACTAGTGTATAGCGACCGTGGCTGTGCACGCTTGACCTGCGTAATTGTGTGCCGCGTCGAGCCTATGATACTTTACGTCTACGACGGCATGACTATTTAGACTACACGATATTGCATATGAAAAAAGTGTGTGATATAATTTTATCATAAAAACAAAAAAAGATACCACATTAAAGATGCTGCCTGCAGTAACAGTGTATATGAATACTACAGTACCATGGCATATGTGTAATATAATAAAAATATTTTCCCACAATACTTCAAAACCAGAATGTAGGACGATAAGAGAATAAATCTGACTATACCTAGTCTTTCGAGGTTAGATATTTAGTCAGATTTGTTCTTACAGTGTTTTTTGCATTGCATAGCATAGAATAATATCCTGTATACAGGTATTCTTAACTCATTTTCCGTATGTGCCATAGTTATGGATTTGTATATGTAGTCTATTTCGGAATTGTTACATATAAAAATATATTTTACTCGATAGAATCAATCGAGCACGATTCTCGTCCGAGATTAATCAATTCGGTTATTAGTGAATCGGATCGCATTTAAAGGATTTACCCTGAAATTGTAAAGAGCCTTTTACTCAGATCTAGCCTATTAGTGGTCGGGCAAAAACGTGCGGAAGTCTATGCTGACTAATTGGGGCTGTATTGAGACCGCAGGGCTCAACCCTTCGATAAGCCTGATTGCGCTTTCAGTACTTGTATTTAAGGAGCAAACCGCAGATTAAATATTATTGCAATAACATTAATAAATTCTGTTTTAATATATTACATCAACAAATTCTTTTTGGTAGTCAACCTACCTACTGCCAACACTGTACACGTAAGGGTGTCTTGAATGGGGTCTAATAATACTATACGTAATAATCATACATCTCTTGTTACTTACATAATAGGTAACCTGGTTTTACGAATTACGGTCTTGTAATTTTGACGTGACAACGTCTTATAAATTGGTTTGCCGGGTGACACTTCAAGAAACTGCGTTACGCTCCGCTCACGTTATGCGCTTACAATGAGAGCGAGTGAGAGGCACGCGTCCCTTCCACTCGGGCATGGTTAGCCCGCCTAAGAGCGAGAGAGACAGACATAAAAAGTGGAAGGGACGCGTGCCTATAAATTAATGTTTTAAATATAATTCTTTGTATAAATAAATGTTTAAAATTGTTACTATTATTTCATCCTTCTTCCTACTATACGAATGAATATTCACATTAAAATTATTTTACCACTCAAAGTCGTTGTCACGTAAAACTTTCGCCCGTATACCGACTTTACAGGCAACCAACCAGTTTTTTTCTGGATATTTTCTTATTAAACAATAAATAAAAAAAATGTCTGAAAAATGACTTAAAATTAAAAATCTGACTTTACAATCTCAGAGGTTCCGGTTTCTTCGACCATTGGCGTAAAAAATAGTAGTTGGTAAAATTCTGAATAGTTTTCTGTAATAACTTTTTAGAGTTAAGTAAAAAATGTACCAAAATCTCTCTTTGCTACTGGATACAAAGGTTTTAATTTTGATCGCTTAGGATGAAGGCTTTTTATCATATATAAATATACAAATATTGACTTTATCTACATAATTTAAACTTTTTTGTTAAATTTTGTAGTGGTTCCTTGATAAAACTACTAGGCTTAGCAGCATACAGGTACAGTAAATCTATCTGCTACTCATACTGACCTGAGGCCTTGCCATGATCTCTTGGCGCGATGTAAGTTATATCTTTAATGGCGTCTGTCCCTAACAGAGGAACTTGAATCGTTATAAAGGTCTTGGTAGGATTAATTAGGTCAGTTTTGGCATTGCTTAACACGCACAGTCTTGTCTTGGTTACACCTAGTTGTCCTATTTTTTTAAGAAATAATGTTAAACGCATTATTGATATTCCCTGTTAACCCTTTATGGTAAACCAATTGCTTGTGTTACAAGTCTGTAGTACATCGGCGAGCATCGAACTCAGTCTGCAAGCAGACTGACTTTGACCAAGGGTCAAAGATGAGATTTCAATCGATGGGGTATTGTCGCCTTAGTTTTTGTTTCATTGTGTAAGTGTTATGTGTTGCCATTTAAATTGTTATTTTTGTACTAATTATTTATTAACACAATCAGGCAGTGTCTAAGCTTCAATGCGTTTTGATATTATACTGATTTAATATCAACATTTACTAAGCAGTCTTTAATATTCAGCGCTAGTTTATCTTTGCTTCCTGGGTGTTGAAGTCCCATTGTCTCCCTTATAATAGTTACAATGGCGCGTATCTTTTCAAAGACCTCCTATGATCCCCAGGGTTCATACTTGTTTAAAGTTTAATATATAAAGGAAAGTAAATTAATCTTTATTTAATGATCAATAAATATTTATTAGTCAGTTTTTATTTCTTGTGGCCATTTTAAATTACTTAACTGTAGGGTAATTTAAATGTACCTAGCAGACCGTACTATTAAAAAGCGACTTTTTAAATATTTAATACGTTTACCTACAAGCAAGACACGATTACTCTGTAAGGTGAATAGGTCTTTTAGTAAGCCGGGCTTTACAATAAGAGTTTAGATGGTTTTACTAGCCTTGGTAAAGTTTGTTAATATTATTTACAAGTAACAGATACACTAGTATCAAAGCAAAACAAACAAGTGCAAGTGTATGCCGGAATATATCGCACCTACGGTGCTATAACGTCAATTTTAGACAAAACTGAACTGAGTATGAGAAAATACTCCTACCTCTACTATACCTCTTTACTTTGCTTGCTTTTACTCTAAAATGAAGTTCAAACTTGTAGCTTGATTATTTTATTTGTTTAGCCGAGAAAAACTATATGTTGTAACGATGTTCAATTTTTTAATGCTCCCCCTGAAATATTACACCATTTGCATATGTGACGTTATAGCACCGTAGGTGCGATATGTATCTCAGTCATCATAAGAAGACTTTCAAGTTCAAGTTTCAAGAAGGTTCAAGTCTAGCCTTAGCCTTTTTATGATATTTTGTAAAATAAATGTCACGCTATTCAATGCAAAAACAAAATATGCAATTATTTACATAAAACCACTCTAACCAGATTTAAAACACGTTTATTCTTGTGTTAAATATGTAATCCTGATTTGAACTTATTTCCATGTTATGGCCGTCAACATTATCTTTACTACCTACTAATATTTTGGTCGGGACGATTCTTACTTAGTACTTAATTCATACAAATATTATGTTTTTTTCTAATTTTGCAGTTAATTAAATTATTTTTAATATAACTACGTTACTGTAAGCTACTGGATCTACAGTAAAGCAGAGATAATAATATAAAAATAATATTATTAAAAACAAAAATAAATGCGTCGTAAATTCGGTTCTTTAAATGTGCGATGGGCACGGAAGTGTGAGAACTATATACAGTATAATATTTCAAATAATGTCAATAAAGTCATATTTTTTGACGTCATACTGACTATTCGACTTCTTGTTTTTCCCTGGTGTTCACAGAAAAGTTTACAGACGCGATAGTGTATTAATTAAAGGTTATTTTATTAGTGGACATCTCGAAGATAATCTTAAAATAGGTGTGAAATCCGCATGAAAATGCGGTCCGTTTTTTGTGACATTTCCGTGAACTGACAGATTGCTTTTTCATTTAATTCACAACTGCCTGTGTGTTGACCTCGGGATGATAATGTGCATATTTACAGTTGCTGCTCAATCCACCTCGGGATGACTATGGGTATATTTTTTGTTCTCGAAAAAGAGGCACCGCGGATTTTATATTGTATTTTTTTAAAAAAGTATCGATTTATTTAATTTTTTAATCAAAATCGCTAGTTATATATTCTAGTAACTCAAATCAGAGGGGAAGAAGTGATTTCTCTGATGATTTTAGGAGATATAGGCGTTTAAAATTATCTAGTGTGCAGGTGAACGATATTGATGTCAAGTGAACGACAATTTGTAACCAGGTTATCGACAGTGGATGCAGGTTAACGACGAATGAGTACAAATTAAACTGAAGTTATTAGCAGGTTAACTATTATGAGAGCAGCTAAGTGCATTCTTGAATAAAAAAATACTTTACAAACAATCACGTTTTTATTTTGAGCTTTTTGTTTAAAAAAAACAACATTAAAGTTTTCGTTTCAATAATTTCTTTAATAAATACAATAAAATAGAAACATCCCAAAGATTATTTTTATTTAGCTACTAGCTGTTGCCCGCGACTTCGTCCGCGCGTATTTGATTTTATCACGCGTTTCACTCTTATACAGCAAAAATAAATAAAAAGAAAATGTGAACAATTGGACATTTTTTTACACATTTATTTTATACCTCATACAAATATTGCATTGTGAATGCAAAAAAATAATAAAAATATAATTGGACACAGATTATTTTCCCACTTAACCTGGCTGGTGATTGCACCCGGATCCCTGCAGGCCAAAGGCACTTGCAGTACCATAAATGACCACTGTGCCACAGAGGTCGTTTGATTGACACGATCAGCAAAAATTAAACCGGCCAAGTGCGAGTCGGACTGGCACAGGAACGGTTATGTACCATATCTAGCTAGTACCCCATAATGCCTTTTTATAGACAACATTCGATGTGGTTTGGTTCGGAACATAACCAAACAGTTTGTTTGGTTGACTTACACGGGAGAAAGCCACATAGAGCTGACCGTGTGAGAAACATCCGACGCTGAGGTCCACGCCGGCAACACATAGCGTCTGCCCTTGGGCTTTGTTTATAGTCATTGCATAACACAAACTCACTGAGAACTGTACACGTTTGTATTGGAATGGGTAATTATTGGGAGTCAGTGGAATTCGTGGTATAAAAACTCTTTCACCGACGCCACTCTATTATGTTACGCTGCAGAGAAGTAACTTTCAGTCTTGTCCCGTTGCATAATTTTGGGGCACTTAAATTTCTCAACAAAATAGGACGCCAGTTTTTAAATTAATCTTGTGTGGTGGAAGTCCAGGAGCGCTCAGAGAATTGAGAAATTCAACAGGATAATTGGTAACGTCATCTTGCTCCATTACTCTGTTGATAGAAGTATACTCAACTACTTCTCCTTCTACATTGTTGAGTATATCCAAGTTGATTCTTGCTTCTTGGTCATTTCGCGGAGTCAAAATTTCACTTTCGCAAAGCCATGAGTTCTCATGATTTGTTATTTGATTTTGTTCACCATATACGGAAGAGATAAGTTCTTCAATTGAATTAACAGTGTGGCATAGATTTTCAAATAAAACAATTTGCCCTTCTTCTTTCGGATATGTCCCTTCGCCAATTTTTAGCAATAAATCAGAAAATTCCTGCGCATTTGTGTTGCCTCCTATTCGCACCCTCATGTTCACTGTTAAGTTCATCCTTGTGACGTGTCGCCAAAGGCTTGAGCTCTTTAAGCATGCTCTTATCTCGTCGGTTTTTGTTCCCCGTGGTACTACTGGCAATGTTTGTTTAATATCCCCACAAAACAGCATCATTATGCCACCCACAGGTTGGTCATTTTGACAGATATCTCTGAGAGTTCCATCAACTTCTTCTACTGTTTTTCGGTGTGCCATAGTGCACTCGTCCCAGATAATTAAACAGCAATCACGTAAAACCTTCGCTTTATCACTGCTTCTAGAGATACCACATACAGAATATTCACTTAAGTCCAAATCTATGGGGATTTTAAACATCATATGAGCAGTTTTACCGCTGTGTAACAAAGTGGCTGCTATTTCAGACGACGCTACAGCAAGAGCTATTTTGGCTTGAGCTCGTAATTGTGGTAAGATTATTTTAGTGACAAAGGTTTTTACCGTACCACCGGGTGCATCTAGAAATATAATTTCTCCTATAGCATTGCCAATACTGTGACATACACGGTCAAATACAGTGCGCTGTTCTACAGTAAGACTGTGGACTCCGGTTCGTAAAGTTTCAGCTAGTTCAGCTGGATCATAATTTATTTTCGCAGCGTATTCTCTATTAATACGTTCCCCTTTTATGGTCGGCGCTGGCAAACCAAACTGAGGAAGAGAATCACCACCCATAGATATAAGTAAATCTTGTAAAGCTACTAAGCATTGATTGAAAGCTATATTTCGTAATCTGTGGTTAAGGTCACCGTCAATATTTTGTCTTGTATTCCTAAAAAAGTCTTCCACTAATCTGTCATGATATTTTTGCCACAATTTCTCAGCACTCGAACCACAAAATACCAGTAATACAGCAAATAAATGACGCAATTGGTGTGGACTATCACTGACGCATGCATAGGCGAGGGCGTCATCCCAATACTGGTCATCGTCGAGTTAATGTCGGGTTGTTCAAGTTCAGCCGGCCAAGTGTATGTCAGGTCAAGTTCATCCTTGAATAGGGATTCATAGCAATTTTTTTCCCCGCTGAATCCCGTCACTTTCATTGGATTTATTCTTAATTCGAGCGGTAATATAAAGTATCAGCATAGGGTGAGTACATGTAAGTTGTGTGTACTACAATGTCCAAGTTACTATGGTTTTTAACTATCCCACGGGAACCCTTTAATTTTCCGGAATAAAAAGTATCTCAGATGTTGACCAGGGATATAAGGTATTACCATGCAAAATTTCATTGAAATCGGTCCAGCCATTTCGTAGATTAGTCCGTACAAACAGATAAACAGACAAACAGACAGAGAAACAATTTTTTTTTCTAAAATAAAAGTAGCCTAAGTTACTCCTTATTACATCAGCTACCTGCCAGTAAAAGTCTCGTCAAAATCGGTCCAGCCATTTCAGAGATTAGTCGGAACAAACAGACAGACAGACAGACAAAAATTGAAAAAAAAATGTTATTTTGGTGTATGTACCGTACATATATTCACATGCATATTGTTAAAAACGGTTATTTCAACATTAAAAACAGACACTCCAATTTTATTTATATGTATAGATGTATAGATAACATTGTCAGATTATTAATCATTTATATACAATTATCTATTTAATACTCAGCCGACACAGAGTACTAATTATCAAGATACACTTAGATACTCTTTTTTCTGTTGAAGTTTTACAACTTTATGAGGATCTTATCGTCTTCTCAAAACAGTTTTCAGTCTCAATCTTAGTTCGCTTTTGCACACGCCTCTTTTATAAGTTTTTCTCAGGTCGCTTTCTTGTTTGTCTGTCTGTCTGTCTGTGCAGTTGGATTCTTGAAACTCAATTTCGAGGCACTTCCCTGCCACCTAGCGAGCTGAAATTTTTGGAGCAAGTCAGAACCCGATGACAATGCGTCCTAAAACAACTTTTAACTTTCTACGGCCACTTTCAGGCCAAATTTTGCGAAATTTCACTTTCATATGAAAAAAGTCATAGCGACTTATGGTTTGCTGCGATTAATTAATAAATTAAAAAGAATAAAATAATAATAACGCAAGAAAATTAAAAAGAATAAAATAATAATACTAGATTTAAAAATCTAAAAATCACACGTTTTTCAGTAACCAAAAAAGAATAAAATAACCAAGCGAGGGGCCACTCAAAACGTGGGGGCGCATCTTTACAAATACTCTCAACATCTTTGCATAACGTACATCTCATTACATCTCCATAAGTAATATGCGCCCCTCGCTTGGCCCCGCCGGGTTATTTTATTCTTTTTTGGTAACTGAAAAACGTGGGATTTTTAGATTTTTAAATCTAGTATTTTCCTTAAAAAAATATTTGTCTTTATTCGACTTTAGGCTTTTATAAGAATTCACTACTCCTGATGTAAAATCTGAACCTGAAACTCCTAGTTTCTTTTTTAAATTTGCAATTGAACTATCTCCATCTGACGGTAGTATGTTTTTATTTATTGAAAAATTTTGCAATGGAGCACATGTTCTAAATTATCTCAACTGTTGTGTTTTGTAGGTGGCATTCAATTTCTTAACGGCTTGTTATTGTAGCCTTAGTGACAATATTTCTTAGTCTTTTTTATATCTCAATTTCCGAATTAAGCGTGAAGCTTTTGTGGAAGAAACTCCTAAAGAATTTGGTGATAAGAGATATGACGATGAAGGATTTAGCGTTAGAGGTTGAGATCTCAGTGACTTTATACACCCAAATGGATATCATCATTCTCAGTAATATTTTCTTGTTGACCTTTTGGAGCTTATATGATGTCGACTAACTCAACATCTTGATGGACTATTTTCCGGTATGGTGATTTCTCATTTTTCCTTTTTCCTCTTCTTCTTTTGCATTCTTTGCTGACATTTCATTTATTGGAAGATTTTTTTGCTCTTCCTTTTATCTCTAGATTAGTTAATTTTTTCTTTGATATCCCGAATACAAAGATGGATTGTTCTTAATTTTTATTTTTTTGGTACCTTAGTTTTTCCCTTTCCCTTTTTTTGCTAAACCTTCATCTCTATTCTTAGGTTTAGGTTTCCCCTTAGGTTTTTACTTATTTGTTTTTTTTAGAAAAAATAGTTTTTAGTATTTTTAGGATCAGAAACGAGATAATTTTATGTTTAAATGTAAGTTTTCATATAATTGTCGTTCGCCTGCAGTATATGTTGTTAAACTGAATTTTTATAAATAGGTGAACAACATACAGGTGGAGGAAAATATGGCCATTTTATCATCAATATAAGGATAGCGTTTCTTTTAGCGTCTGCATATCATCACACATAAAATAAACATTTAAACTCTTGTTTACGTTACGTTTACGTTACGTTTACGTTTACTTTTTTTACGTATTATAACTTAATATCAATGCAATTGTTGACACAATAACCAAGATATAGAAGACAGAATAATGATTGCTTTATTAATTACAAACTTCCACTTGCAATATATTTTAATTTTTATCTTCGCCAATGACACAATTGACACCAGTTTCTCCTAAAAAGCTTAAAAGGCGACTGTGTTGGTTTATGCAGGGTGAGGCAGAGTAAGCTAAGTAGTACTCATACAGTAATAGCGTTCATCTCTTTATAGTCAAACGGCAAAAACAGCCGTAGCAAACTTTGAGTGAAAATAACTTGTAATATAAGTACTTAAATCGTTACTAGCGGCCCGTACCGGCTTTGCACGGGTGGACAAAATTCTTTAAATTTTCTCTATTATTAAATATTTTTCCGTTAGCGCCAATTAGCGTCCGGTAAATGAACTACTTGCGGTTAACGCGTTGCTATGGTCACGTTATGTATACAATGGAAAAAGAGCGGGAAAAAGAGCGGACAGACAAACACGCAAACCACTGTGATCTTTGATTATAGATTCGTCACTGAAGTTTAAACTGTAAGGATGTAAGTAAAAGAACAAGGGTAATCAATTTAAGTTCCGTTGATCACTATCATTTTTTTTTCAAATTTGAAACTATTGCATCTCGCGTTGGGACATTGCAAGCAGCATAAAGCGCAGAAAAATTTGTACATTCGATATTTCCGACTACGACGACTGCCCTTTACGTAACTGCCTCTTCGGGTAGTCATACCTAATGACGGGTCATCCCGCGCTGCGTTTCGAAACAAATTATGGTTTTATCACTTTTCGTTTGTTAAATCTGAGATGTTATTCATTTCTTTCTTTTCCAGTCCTATTTAAAAATATAGCATATATGATTATGATAGATAATAATTTTGTATGGGAGTTTTTTTTATCAAAATTCTATCTATAGTTTTACAGAAAACGATGATGAATGTGGGATAAAAATAATTCGTATTATATTTTTTAACAAAAAAATAGTATAACGTAATAATTTGGTAACCCTACAATTAAAACTATAGACTTCATACAAACATTACCACTCCGTTATACCCCCTTAGGGGTTAAATTTTACAAAATTACGACTAAAAGTGAGTACTAACGTCCTAAAAGAAATTCCCATGCAAATATGGGACTCCTAGAACGTGCAGTTTTTGAGATTTCATGATGAGTGAAGTGAGTGACCTTTCGCTTTTATATATTAAGATTGAGAAAATTGAGATTCTGCACCTCGAGTAAGGTAGCTATTATTAAAATAATTTTTATCACTGAGATTGTTTGATTTTGTTCTTTACGTGGATACTTATGGTCACTTAATGTTCTACCATCAGTCCAGTAAGAGTAATGGACGATATTGTCAATGTCAGAGAGCAATAATTATTTCCATATTTTTATAACGAAAAGCGGCTCCATTTCACATGAGGGCACTTCACCTGTAACGAAAAGCGGCTTCATTTCACTTGAAGACACTTAATCCATAACGTTCAAATTCTGAGATCGATTGTGGTTGACGAAAATGCAATTGCTATCATAAAAACATAAGCACAACGTTGGATTACTTTATTCTTTTATTTATTCACAATTCTTAAACATTCAAAAGTACATCTTCGAAATGAGTTTGTGAGTTAGCGCAGGTGAAATAAGAGCTCGACGTCGAAGCGCGTTCCTTTCACGTCATCTCGCCATTAAGCCCCACCAGAGAAATGGTGGAATCGATCAATTATTTTTCGCTCGGTGTGCGGCAAAAAGACGTCGACGGATATTAAACGCTGGAGTCCCGAAGGATGAAACGCCCGGATCGAACCGGTGATCCCTTTGACGGAGCGCAGGCGATCGCTCTACGACTTTATCTCAACTCCAATTTCGCCTTTGCTACGGAACGATGATATTTTAGTAAGGTTTTTCTTCGGGAAGAGCTCCTTTATCGATTTTTTATGATCCAGTAGGATTGTATATAATTCGTGTAAAGTGTTATGTTTTATAATAAACAAAAGCGTTTGATAATAATTTAGGAACTCATTTGTGAGAATGATCTTATTTTAAATAGGACTTTTATGTATTCATTATTGCGTCTTTAAGATGTATAGTATTGTTTGTGTCAAATTTCGCCTCGGCAGATCCTATACATTTTTAAAAATACTACTTACTTTTTGTCTTTACATCACTGCGCTACATGCTCTCCGTATTTCGGGTCAAAGCAACATAAAGTACTGGTTTTAAGTTTTACCTCTGCTATATAATACCAGTTATATGATAGCCAAGGTATTGTAGTTTCAATTTTATACAACAATGAATCTCAAGGGGCACTAAAAACTAGTAGTTCGGCTCTCGACTATCCGGCTCAGACAGGTGAAGGTATCTTGTGAGGTATTTCGGCAATTTGGATGGCAGCTCGTTAATGGGGGGTGGGAGTGATCGTATCGCTGGAAAATCGATACTGCCCCCCCCCCTAACCGCATCCACAAAGGTTTAAGTGCATTAGGTTTATTACTGGTGAACATGTCTTTGCGTTGTTTTCATTTCAGTATTTACTAATACTGCGGATAGTTTATAATTTAAGAATTTAATATACGTTCGGAGAATTACTCAAATATTGCTTTAATAAATTAAAAAGTGACTGAAAGTTTCACAAAATTATCGCTTACGAGTGAAGTGAAAAGAAATTAGAATCAATCTGGAAAAAATCAGAACCTTGTTGGAAAACTGATGTATTACATAATTTTCATTTATTTTTTGTGTTATCAAATAGGATACAGTCAAAACAATGTCTCTATTCTAGAAAACTTTGAGTGTGATTGTAATAATTTTTCATAGTTAATAAAAACTATAAAAATTAAACCTTATAACTTTTCAAACTTTTTAACCGTTCTATTATTAGACCTCAATGATCGAAGTTTGTATAAAATTTTCATCGACAAAGCCAACCGTGGTCGGAATACTTGCTCTCGCAATCTTATTGGTCCTACGTTCCTGATGGATATGCGGTAGCGTTCGTGTGTCATCCTGCTCGAGACATCACCACTTTTATTACGTACGTTGAAAATTTTTATTTCACTTTACACCTGGCTTTACTACTTGTATCAGTAATGGAGGATGGGAATAAAACATACAACAATAAAATGATTGAAATAATGCAAAAATACAAATTCAAATACAATAAAGGAGTTTAAAATGGTGCATACGTTTTTGCTATTTTACGTGTATGGTAAATGAAGGTAATGTAAAATTAAAAAGTAAGCAAATGTTAAGTGTCAATTTTAAGTAATTATATTTGCAGAACTAGAATAGGTTGTAATGTTGTTTGGTTTTTGTTCGCCCATTGGCAAACCATTCCGTAGTCTCTAATTTCATAAAACTTATAGACCGCAATTGTGGTTTAGGTATCAAGCATGGGGGTGTAATAGATTTATTAGCGGTTATTTAAAACAAAGTGGATTATCTCAATGTGTATATCTCACTTTTAGTGTCACATTAATATCATTTCCGATAATTAGGCATTAAATGAAAGGATACTTGGATAATTTGCTTATTATCCAAGGTTGTCTTGAATAAAATGCTATCAATCAATAACCTCGATTTACTGTACTTTCTCATGTATGAGGCTTTCTTTTTTGTAACTGATTGAAACTCATTTGTGAAATAAAGCGTCTGTATATATTATAATCATTAAGTATATTATACTATTAATTGAATATTGAACTAAAAAAATAATAATAATTGATTGATGTTTGTCTGCTTATAAATTATTTTTACAAATGAGTTAAAGTCGCAAGTTCTATTCGGTGGTGCTGTTTGTACGGTTGAGTCACCGGCCATTAGTATCGGTCGGGCCGACGTTGATCGATGCCACCGCGCCTCAGATGCACCCTGCTTGCACGCGTTATCCAGGAGCTTTCAGGAAAAGGAGACGGGGTGACTGATCGCCTTGTTTATGGTGCACGAATTCGAAACCTGCTTTAGACTATTTTTAAAGTTAAAATTGTCTTAGTAAAATAAAATAAGGTGGCATGACTCGGGGACATACAGCAATATATCGAAATAAGTAGCAACCCTAATGATGCACGTTCCGCGTCACGGGAGACGGAGTTATGTGACAGAAAGAGAGGCTCTTTATAGGTGTTAAATAGCAGGCATGCAATGGGATGCAAGTTGAACTGCACTTTAATAATACGTTACGAAAGTAGTTGTTTACTTATGTATTTTCGTGTAGTCATTCTTCTGTACGTAGTAAGAATCTTTGACCTAACCGCACTTGTTCAGTTCAAATTCGAGCTGTAAACGTTAGCTACACGTTTTAGAAGCGCTAGTGTAGTTTATAGTATTTTCTGTGAACTGATTAGCAACGTTGTACCCTAGTCCATGTTGAAGTCGTAGTTTGGTGTTTGGCAGATATTGACTGTCATTGGTGATTTCGAATTTTATTAAGAGACGTGAGAAATGGTTTTTTAAAGAATTGAAAGGAAGAGAAGAAACGAACTTATGCACTATTAATACATTTGCCTCCAGGTGGCGTGTCAAGATGAAAAATTATTATAAAACACCTCGGAAGCGAACCCAAGACCTTAGGGTCTGTGGTCGCATAGTCATAATAGAAGTCCATTAGGTTACCGAGGCAGTCGATGCTTTTTAATTATTCTAATCCGTATTGGATTTCAAATTACTTACTTTAAAAACAAGAAGTTTTAACCCCTTATGATTAGAAATTTTACCTAGTTTGGCCATAAGTTCTGTTAAAAACGAAAATGCATTTTTTTATGAAGTATTGTAATATTACTAAAACTTATATGTACATATTGATTAAAGTCTCAGCAAAACATATAAAAATATTTTATTCGAAATAGCCACCTTTGACTTTTATACAAGTCTTTAATCTGTCTAGCCACGAATCTATGGATTTAAGCACTGTTTCTTGCCTTTGTAGTTCTAACAGCACGTGGCCGCCCCGATCTTATGGTCGGTGGTTATATCTATGGTCTTCGACAGAGGATGTGTTGTATTTGTTGATAGTACAATATACGAATATACGGCTGATATTAAGCTTTTGAAGTGTCTAGAATATGACCGACGGCTCACTTTGTACAAAGTGATCACTGCAATCCTACGTTATTTAACACCCCATTCCATATTGTAATTTGAAAATGAAGACGGAAAAGTAAGTGAAATGGCGCGAAATCGAAAGAAGTTTTTAAAGTAATAAATGTGTTCCGATTTCAAAATAATTAGAAAGTCGAAAAAAAGAAAAGGTTTTATGTAGGAGTATTTATGGTCAGACTAGTTAAATACGCTGAAACACGTATACATTTTCTATTTACCAATCTATGTATTGAACTTAGTGCATTGTAGATAAAAAAATATTTTGTTCTGCTAACGGGTAGTTTTACCAGACACGACGAAAACATGTACGACATTTTTTATCAAAATCTGCATTTCTCATACAAAGCTTCAACCCCTTATTTACTCCCATTAAGGGTAGAATTTTCAAAAATGCTGATGCTAATGTATATTTGTTTCTTAAAGTAGGGAATGTTCATTGAATTTCATGTTTATTACTTTGAAAATAACGTCAGGTTTGATAACATAAGTCACTCGCTGTTTTAACCCTTTGAGAGTACTATATTACAAACACTTAAGCCCGTGTCTATTTATATCTTACCAGAAGCCTGTTTACATTAATCCATGCTTCTCACTTTTTAAATGATCTTACTGAAAAAAATACTTCTCCTATTTGACTCACTTAGGGGTAGTATTTCCACCAAACTGGTAGACTTTTCATACAATATTTCAAACCCTTTTCCACCCTTTTAAGTGTACAATTTTCTACATTGCCGAAGCATGTATCCACTCATTTCTTACCAGAAAAATATATATGTACTTATAAAAATTTTCTTGTGTATCCACTTAAAGCCAGTATCAAGAAAAAGTTTAGGGTTTTGAAAAACCCATTAAAATAAAAATAAAATAAAAATACCCATTTACATTTGTTTTTACCCACGAGTACGTATTTCAAATTTCACGCCTCTTACTATGAAAAGGACAGTGTCCCATTCAGTAGTTTATCTCCTATTTGACCTTCAGGTGTTAAATTTTAAAGAGCGTTTTCACCGTTTCATAAACACACACCCCTCAAATTTTAAGTCTCTAGGTGCAGCGGTTTATGCTGTGTATTGACTGTCAGTCAGTTATATATTAATGGTTAAATGTTCACAAATATTTAAGGCTAATAAAAATAAGAAATAGTTTTTGAAGTTATCTTTACTAAATAATTACCACTAGTACCAAATGGGCTACATTTCGGAAGGCTATCAACTCACAAAGAAAGTCGGGCGGTCTCAGTTAGCTGAAGTTGTTTGTAACGTCTAAGGGGGTCGGGGGTGAGGGAGGCATACGCCGTGCGAACAAAGCCTTCCGTGAAAGCCTTCGGACGTTGATAGATGCGATAAGCTTGGATGCAAGTAAGCTGCATACATTTCTTGCTGCAATTTCTTGTCGGAGCTTAATCTTCAGGATTTAAGAAATATCACCCTAATTATGACTGTGGAACTTCGTGGCAGATACAAAGATTCGTGTTTAAACTAGAGAAATGATCTTATTAAACATGACGTGGGGACATTTTTAAAGTACTTTATTCTCATCCTAACATAAACACTTTCGGGATTATTCTTTCAAATAATATCTGTAACTTAATTTAGTGTATATGAGAATATAATTACAAACCAAATTTAATTCACTAATGGTATGATAGATTTATTTTCACTTGCAAGAGGAAAAATAGGTCTTTTTCATGATTACAGGAATTAAGAAATAGGGTGATATTTCTTAATACTTTAATACTTTACGTTAAATAATCGGAATATATTATATATTAATTTCCAAGTGATTCCAAGTGATTGGTACCAAAATATACAGTTGTTAATTGAATTATATCGTGTGTGCCGTTTTCAGAAGCATGAATCTACCTTCTGCCTTTATTGCAAAGATAATTTTTATATTCTATGTTATTTGAGCCATATATCTTAAGAAATTTTTACTAGCAACAATTCAAATGATCTCAGGAGTCAGGCGGGATACGAACCTATAACCTCTCGGGAGATTTCTCATGAATTTTAAATCTTAAAGGAAAACAAGATATATTTTGGTTACTGGAACTAAACTAACTTTTAGTACCATGCTCAGAAATGCACGTCATCAAATTAATCACTGCCCGCAAAACCACGTCCAAGAAAGGCGCTGGAAATTTCATCAAATCCATGTTTCAGAACTCACGAGCTACCCACGAGGCGGTGCACAGCGCAGTGTAAATGCATTTTCTTATAATTCAGAAGCGTCACGTACCACTAGAGCCTTGGGCGAAAGCGGCGCAAGAACGCAAGCAAATTTGCAGTTACCTCTTTTTATCTCGTGCTAACCGTAAAACGAGATAAGAAAATTGGATTGAATAGAAAGGATACTTTTGAAAGAAATTTTCGAAGACATGATCAACAAAATTTCTCATGATAGTATAAAGAAAAATAGTTTCAATGTACAATAAATATATAAAAGGATATTTATTTTAATGCATTTTTGAACGTCTAAATTTTAAACGGGAGAATCTACCCATACCAAACTTTTGTTGTACTATTATGACAGAAGTAACAACGTTACGAAAAATACTAACTTTCCTGCGTGGCTCCGTACGTATAAATTAGGTAATGTTTTTTGACACATTCTCATTTTTCCCGTATTTACTTGAAGATTAAACTTGTGTAAAGAAAATATCACGGTAAGGTCGATAAATCGTATAAAAAACTTTAAAAGTCTTATTAGCGCGTACTAGAAAACGGTATTTACCCAACAACGCTATCTATTGATATGTTTATGATACTACTTAGTTTTTAAACCTTGCGTTTTCCCATTTAAACAAAGTGTTATTCTGACCTCTATCGGTGAGGACCTATGAATGGCTGTCCATAGTGAAATCGTTTGTTAATAAGTTAAGTTATAGTTTTTGGTCTCCCATGTAACTAAATAAATATTATTGCTAACTTTTATCCCGATTTATTCTGTAGTTTTTGCGTTAGAGTCCTCACAAAGTTTCGCCTTTCTAACACAACTTGGAAAAGTATAATTTAAATAAGTAGTTTTATTAACAAAGAACAATATTTAACATTAAATTGTGTGATGAGCATAAGCATAATGTTAGCTAGTTGTGGTTGTTCAATTTACTCTTTATCCGTTATTTTGTCCGTAGTACAAATTATACCTAATACCTAACATATTTTAGGCAAGTCGCATATATATATCATCAATTAAAATAAGATTTTAATCTGTACTGAATTAAATTTCAGATTCATTACAGATTCATCCTATAAATAAAATAAAAAAAATATTGTGAGGACATCAATGAGGCAATGTCTTTATGTAGACTAATGCTAGGTCATGGTATTGTTCTTGTTGAATGCTTAGGATCTATGCAGTGTAGTTATCATATTATTTTTCATTTAATATTGTTTGGTGCAGCATAACGTAAGCTATTTAAAAAAAAATACAATATGTTTCGTTTGATTTTAAAATTATATGTTATACTGTTATCTTACTTATCAATGTGTAACGTATAAATAGATGTTTTCATCTAGTTATAAAAATGAATAGTACCTAAGTAATCATTATCATTAATCATAAGATATTACATTTTTTGTTAGTTTTATGTTACGGCGCATCATATGCATGGCTGACTCATTGCACCATCTACGTTTGACAGTAATAGAGCGTCAGGCGTACGAATATTTTATTTGGGCAGTCGCCCGCCTATCTCGAGAGGGGGGTACCTAGGTGGTAGGGAGTTGCAACCGCCAGGGTGCGACGTTGATCGATGCACGTCTTGCGCCGGAGGCTGCACCCGACGTAATTCATTAAACGCTGAAACTGTAAGCGGATTTTGAGTATTAAAACGATTTCTCACGGGCGAGTCTGCTAGTGCTTAGGACAGTTGAAGCAAGGTATTAGTTCTTACAGGAATCCATTCGTTTAAGACGAATATTGCTGGCACAAATTTAGAGATGCAAATAAAACACTGTAGACATATTTTAATAAAAGAATTACGACTAGTTTTGCAACAAAATTCAAACTTTAATTGAATATAGATAATGAACAAGTTATATTTGTGATGTAACATTGAACCATAGAGAGTTCCTTGAATATTTTGATTGATTACTATTTTCTCCATAATTTAAAATCAGAAGTATCGTAATTGCACTGGAGAGAAAAGACATATTTTCAGGTGTTAAGAACATATTTTGTTTACAGTTGACGTTTTTTTACAGGGACTGTGTTCTCAGGATAACTAAGTAAATCTTCTAATATGTTAAATCTTAAAATGTGTTTTATGCCTCTAAATGGACGCGCTAGTGTAGAACTCAATCTTAAGACGTAGGTAATAATGACTCATGTAAAGTATTTGGTTTTTTACATGTTATAAAATACATATTATTGTAAGCACATGATTTTAGATGACTATATTAACGAGACACTTTTCACGTAAGGTTACGGCGCACATCCTTTGCGATGACATAATACTTTACATAACATACTGATGTCACTAACGCACGTCCACATAAGAATCGCCTATATAATTTTAGAGTTATAGTTCAATAGAATACAAGCATGAACATAACATTTTATGACATACACGTGTATTACAAAGTTAACGAGTGTGACGTTTCTCACGGAATTTCATGAAACAATATAAGTCGGGATGTTTCTCCTTATTGGGATAACAGACATGTTATAAATGACCGAACATTTTGTTTTATTCGCTTCCGTTAGAGCATCTGCATACAATAGGCGTATATAACTAATAAGGCCATATTGGATAACGATGTTAAATGTCGCAGCCATAGAGGTGTTGGTATTAACGATAAAATATAGAAACTGCCTCCCTTCAGTTGTGTTTAAGTTGCTATTAATGTAATGATGGTTTTCTGAACATGGAATTGAATTTAACATTGAATATTTCAAGTATCACATATTGCTTACTATAGGCATAAATTCCAAAAATACAATAATGAAACAAACTTTATAATATTAGGGGTTAAAGTATGAAATTGCCGATTTGTACTGAAAATCTATATTGTTTATTTTTTAAATTTTTAACAAATTTATTTAATCAAAATAGTTGCCATTATTATCTATACATTGCTGCCATCTAATGGGAAGGTCATTAATGCCTTTGCGATAGAATTCCGACGATCTAGACTGCACAAACTGTGTGAAAGCATTTTGTACTGCCTCCTGGGAAGAAAACTTCTTGTCACGTAGATAATTGTCCAAATCACGAAAAAAATGGTAGTCCGTTGGAGCAAGGTCTGGTGAATACGGAGGATGACGAATGGTTTCTAACTGCAGTTCCTGAAGGGTCAAAATGGTTTCTCGTGCTGTGTGAGGTCTCGCGTTGTCGTGGAGCAATAATGGTGAAGATCGATTCATGAGTCGGGGCTGTTTTACTGCTAGTTTTGTCAACATGGTTCGGAGTTCGGCACAATAGACATCTGCCGTTATTGCTTGACCAGATCGGAGAAAACTATAGTGAATAACACCATGCTGAGACCACCAAACAGTTACCATTACCTTTTTATTGGTAAGTTTTGCTTTAGGACACTGTTGTGGCATTTGACCTGGGGTCAGCCATTGCATTTTTCTTTTCCGGTTATCATAAAGAATCCACTTTTCATCACATGTTACAATTCGATCCAATATTCCTTCATTTCTGTACCGGTTCAACAAGGCAACACAAGTTTCAACACGCGTTTCTTTCTGCAGATCAGTCAAATCATGAGGCACCCATTTTTCGTATTTTTTTATTTTATTGATTTGACGCAAGTGAGTCAATATTGTGGGTAAGGTAACGTTAAACCATGCCGCTAATTCCTGGGTACTTTGACTAGGATCGGCTTCCACTATCTCTCTTAATTCATCGTTATTTACCTGTGTGGGCGGTCTTCCTCGTGGCTCGTTCTTTAAGTCGAAATTTCCATCACGAAAGCGTTTAAACCAAAATCGCACGGTGCGTTCATTAGTAGACCCCTCTCCAAACGCAGCATTGATATTGCGGGCTGTTTCTGCCGCGTTAGTTCCGCGTCGGAACTCGTATTCAAAAATAACTCGAATTTTCGCAGTATCCATCTTTCTTGTCTAAATTGAATAACAAAAACAATTGAAAGTCGATATTCAAATGTTTTACATTTTTTAAAAAAAGAACATCATAGAAACCATTTAAAAAAAGTTTCATTCGAAAACCTCAAACCATGAAGATTCTATGTCAATTCAAAGAACCTATTGCAATAAAACGGCAATTTCATACTTTAACCCCTATTATTTTTTTTTGACAGTCGGCTTGGCCGAGCGGGAGTGGGAGTGACCCTACCTGCGATGCCAATCGGTTCCGGGATCGACTCCCAGTACGACAGATGTTTGTGTGATGAATACGAGCCTTTGTACCCAAGTTTCAAACGTATTTTTATAAATATTACTTATTTATGTATCCATTACCCTAGTACTTAGATTACAATACTTAAGGTACTGACATGAGGCTGAGCTAAGTGGTGTAATAGTAAGAAATATTGTTATTATTACTACCATTTCAAAACACAATAAATAAAAATTATCGTTACGTAATTTAAAAATTGCAAAATATCACTCCCAATTTTAACTATTTCTAGCTTTATGTTTCTAACATTATTAAATGTATAATCGTTCTAGAAAATACTTTTTTTAAGAGCGTGAAGAAATGGATTCCATCTTTGTATGAAAACTCAACCATTTTTGAATTTATTTGCGTGACATTATGAATTGGTTTTTATAATAAATAAAAGCACATGTATTTATTTATTCTGGAAATTCTACCACTAAGTGGGTCAAATAAGGGAAGAATACAGAAGGTCTTGGTAAAAATAAGTACACATCTGTATGAAAATCTGTTACTTGAAAGTAAAGAACCATGAAATTTAATACATATGCTCATGGTAACAAATAAATCTACATAAATATCAGAGTTTTAGAAAGTGCTGCCCTAAAAAGTGGAAAACGAAATCGAGTCTTTATATGATTATAACTTATGATAACTTAGTTCAAGCTTTTTAAATACTGAGTTTCTGTTAAATAAAAGCCTTTTTGGCCTGTATATTTTAGTCCAAATTTGCGTAGCCCCTTAACTTTATCAAAAAAGAGTCATCGATTCAGCTTAATAACCACACATTTTTCTCGTTTGTACATTCCAGGGCAGCGCTTCGTATAATGTTTGGTCGTCTATTTTATGGACAAAATCACATAACCTGACCCCAAGCAAAATAAGTAAAGTACTTGTAGCACGGAAATAATAACGAACGCAATCAACCACATCCCAAAACTAACAAACAATAATAATCGGAAATTGGGATCAGATCCAACGTCTCACTATCTAGAGCACAAAGGTTATTATTAAAAGTTCGTCATATTATTAATTAGTGTCTTCAAATTTTAGTTTCTGAAAAGCAAATCGCCTTAAATTATAGAAAATAATAAATATATTTCTATGATTAACAACTGATTACTAATTAATAGCTATTTGAATTACACAACCAATCTGAAAATCAAACCAAACTAGTCCTCTTACTCGTATAAGCTGAAGTAAAACATTAAGGTTTTGATGAAAACATCTTCGGGGAGACATTCCTGTAGGATCTCGTTTCAGGATTAATTCAGCTGCAGGCGAGTGCTGCAATGTAGACGTCTAGATGGCGCCACCTAACGCCACGGCACGTGTTGTTTTTGTGATGTTCCCTACTACGCCACTAAGCTAAAGAAGGTGGGAATAAAAATAATAACAGATTTCTACATAGCAACTTCTTAATTAATTATTGTATTCATTATAAATAAAACAGGGAGTGTTGTGCATGCAATTTAAAAAGTGAATAAATATGCCGTTCTTTCGACGAATCCAAATGGATTCGTTCATAGTTTCATGTGTTGGTGAAAAATAAGGCGATTCACATCTATCTCAAATTTCAAAAACTTCCCTTGTTTTTGCAATTTCAGATAGCTGTTTAATTGATCGGTAGAGTATTCATGAATATTATATGGAGAAAAAGAAAACTATGTTATTATTATTGCAATGATAACTTATTAGATTTAAGTAATTTCTGAAAAGGCCATCATCAATGCTAACAGTAATTTAGAGTCGGAGTTTATTT
This sequence comes from Calamotropha paludella, assembly GCA_927399485.1. Lineage (NCBI taxonomy): Eukaryota > Metazoa > Arthropoda > Insecta > Lepidoptera > Crambidae > Calamotropha > Calamotropha paludella. The sequence goes on from OV656809.1 coordinate 13,929,908, forward strand.
TATTAATGAGTAATATAAGTAGCTATTATAGATCAATTAATAATGAAATTGTCAATCGACTAATAATTCCGCATTTTGAACAAATTGCTTTTCCAACAAATTTTGTATTTCCTGTAAAGAGGTTTCTAAAAGGAAGCTGGAGAAGTTTTTGTTTGAGAATTAAACTAATTTGAGGCTAGCTGAGCGTTCAAAGGGAATAAACACTGTCTGCCCAATTCTGCGAAGTTTACGCTTTATATACTGACATTTACATAAATACGGTTTAAAAACAAGGCGACATTCCCTAAAGCCTCCATTAATTACGTAGCTAGGTACATAAAGTGCAATCCACAAACTGCAGCGCTTTTGGGTATTATCCTTCCTATTTCCCTACTTAATGGGAGACGAATGTCGTTAGAAGTCGCAAGTGCTCGTAAAATCCGGTGGTTTTCCTGTTGTCCACATTACGAGACTGTCCTTTATTCTTGTCCTTTATGTACCCGAGCGTGGGTGCTTTTGTTATGACACTATTTACAGATTATAAGTTAATGAATAAAATTATTAAATCAAATGAATAAATCACCAATACGTTCGAAAATTATTTTCTAAAGTACCAAGTGACCTTAATTCGTCCCTTAGGGGACCTTGATTCGTCCCCTAAGGGACGAATTAAGGTTTTTCGTGATCTCACTTAGGTCCTCATTAAGGACGAATTAAAATTTCATGCAGTTGCCCTCCTGGAGTTAAGTGTAGATAAGTGCTATAGTAACTTTGATTTTCAGCACATTTACAGCGACATAATTGTTAAAATATTTAAATCCATATATATAAGACAAAAGACTTATGGGCCATTTCGATTTATGTCGTTAAATCAATAATTACTTCTATTGCTCCACAACTTGCTTTTAGTTTTAATAGATGTACAGATCACGGGGTTTTTCCAAATTTAATGAAATATGCCAAAACTATCCCTCTTTTTAAGTATGGGGACAAATCTGACCCCAATATTTAGACCAATTTCTATTATGACCTCGTAAAGGCGCTTGATTGTGTCACTACCACAATACATTATTAAAAATGTTGGAGCATTATGGTATCTCTAAAAATTCTTTGCGCCTTATTCAGTCTCATCTGGTTGCAAGAAAACAAAAATTTGTTGTTAGCAACGCTAGTTATGGGTGTCTTGTGGAACACCCATAACTAAGGGCGAACCACAGGGATAAATATTGGGTCCATTACTGTTTCTTATTTACATTAATGACCTCCCTTATTTTACAAACAACTTTTTTGAGACATTATTTTTTGCTGATGATACCTCTTTTGTTTTTTAATTACTGACGATGTTAAAAACTAATTTATATATATATATATTTTTTTTTTATAGAAAATAGGCATGCGCTTGACCACTATCTCGCCTGATGGTAAGCGTCGAAGCGATCTAGGATGTGACGCGCCTGCCTAGAAGATACCTATTTACTCGTGACTTGAAGACCCCCAAATTGTATTTGTCAGGAAACACAGACTCAGGCAAAGAGTTCCACTCCTTAGCGGTACGCATCATAAAATTGAAACCAAAACGCTTAGTGCGACTCTTTGGTGTATCCACCATATAACGGTGTCGCCAATTTGTTAGTCTGGTTGTCCGATGAAAAAATGGGGATGGCGGAACAAGGTTGTGCAATTCAGCTGCACACTCTCCGAAATGTATCCTATAAAATACTGATAGGCTTGCAACTTTCCGCCTATGCTCAAGGCTTTTGAGCTTTTTACAGAAAAGATCTTCATTGCCGATGAGCCTCTTGGCCCTCCTCTCGATGGACTCAAGCGTCTGAAGCTGGTATCGGGCGGAACCGTCCCAAAGATGAGAACAATACTCCATACACGATCGAACTTGTGCTTGGTAAAGGGTGAGCAACTGTTCCGGTGTGAAGTATTTTCTCACCTTCGCCAGAATGCCAAGTTTTTTTGAAGCCACTTGAGCCTTGCTCTCAATGAAAGAGCCAAAATTGAGCGTCGGTGACAAAGACATACCGAGAAGCTCAAGATGTTCAGTGATCGGCAAGGATACACCTCGGAAAGTAGGAGTCAAGTTGAAAGGACTCCTTTTAGCAGAGAAAAGACACGCCTGGGTCTTTGACGGATTGAACCCCACTAGATTGGCATCGCCCCATTCAGAGACAGCCTGCAGAGATAGGTTCATGCGGCTAACCATCGCCTCTCTATGACGCTGGATCTGTTCAGCACTGGCTCGTGCATCAGACATATAGGTCTCTACAACAGTGCTGTCATCTGCGTACCCCAAAATACCGTGCCAAAGCAGGTCATTTATATGCAGCAGAAAAAGAGTTGCAGAGAGAACGGAACCCTGAGGGACGCCGGCATTGATAGCCAAATGGTCAGACGAGCTACCGTCAATGACAACTCGTATTGACCGATCCCTCAGGAAGTCCGATATCCAGACACACAAACCATATTTTGTAAGTTGTTTTTTAATGCATTTTACAAGTACTAGAAAAGTTTCCTTGATTTAAAAAAAAGCTGTAACACATTAAAGGGAGAAAAAATTGCTTTTGCCGAGTTTCTTGTGGCTTCTTCTCGGAACAGGATCTCTCGTAGTAGGACGAAGCCATGGCATAGTTGACTTTTAATAATTGCATTGTTGCAATGCTCATATTAAAAAAAAGCATTTTATCTTTTATCTTATCTATATTTATAATTTATCGAAATAATTGGTTAGTAAATTTATACGTAACAACGTTTTTAATAACAAAAATTTGAGTCAAACTCTTGATTGGTTGGACTGACCTAATTGAGTTCAACGATTGGATTAGATTATATTGATAAAAAGGATTTCAATTCACATTTATCGACGCCTTATTCTTTTTTAACTGTTCATCAAAATGGAAATGACTTAGGATTTAGTTCCTAAGTTAAATAAATAAAATAAATATAAATATTTCTTACATTCACACCAATTAACCTAGCCCAAAGTAAGCACTGTAAGGCTTGTGTTATGGATACTAGGGTAACGGATAGACATACATATATGATACATAGATATGTAATATTAATAGAAATGTACATAAATACCCATGACTCAGGTACAAATGTTCGTATTCATCATAAAAACATCTGCCCCTACCGGGATTCGAACCCAGGACCGTCGGTGCGAAAGGCAGGATCACCACCGTTGCACCAAACGGTCGTCGAATTTTATTTTGTTATTTTGTCAGTATAATTAGTTTGTTAAAGTTATTTTGAAATATGCTTGAAAGTAAAAAAAAAGCTAATGCCAGTAATGCATAAAGACATTTACGTTAGTTGCCGGGTAGACAGTTGAGAACAACCCACCAGACTGGGGTGGAAGCAGTGGAACGAAGACAACTAATTGACCATCGGTTACATGCAAATCGCTAATTACCGGTTTGCAAACCCCTTGAATATATAATTGGAATATAGGTTTGCCCAACTGTGCCGTCTTTATTGTTATGTTATTTATATATACTTTTATGTGCATTTATTTATTTTTTTGTTTATATAAAACCTACCTAGTTATATAGAACAGTAGATTTGTGTTCCTTTTGGTAAATAAGGCTTCAGCGCTTGGTATAGCATTTTGGGAGCTTTGATCGAACCTTCGATCATGGTAGCTCCATCTTATCCTAATCTTATTGACTAAATTAACGTGCGGCTATTAATGGCAAATCTGACATTAGTTTGAGTCTCTGAGAAGGGCTCAGTTAGGAAGTTGGTCAAGAAACCAACCTTGTGCAGATTCACATGGTAGTGGGTTATGATTGCCAAAAGCTTACAAGTTACACCATTTCGGTGATGAGCACACGACATGTTGTTATGTAGTTTTTGAACAAAATTATTATAAGAAGGATATTTGTCGAAATTCGAATTTAGTAAAAAATTCGAATTTAGTAAATTTAGTAGGTTTTGCCAAACGGGAAAGATCTCAAAAGGCAACACTAAAAAAAATCGAAGCAGAAAAACAAACAAATCTTTTTTTCATGTTACTAAATAATATCAAGATAATATTGACATTTTGTGAATTAAAACAACGATAAGGTACTATTATTTTTGTGCTTACATTTTATATTTTTAAATATTGAGTACTTATATGTATACCACGTTAAATAAGTTAGATATGTTCATGGTTTTTACTAACACCTAGCTGCCGTTATTTACCCAAATGGCCGTTATTTTCATTACAATGTTACAAACGCGCCGATAAAATGAGAAGGTCGTGAATACTTGTTGTTTTTGTTGCATAGATGTGCACGCGTTTATATTTATTATCGTCTCGTATTGACCAGTACCGAATAGTAATAAAATAACTCGTTTTGAGTCATGGTGGAGGTCACTAAGATTTTTGTTTTAAAAACCAAATATTGCAATCAGATGTAACGATTAGTTGGTATCTGTTCGATTTAGCTGTACGTTAGCCAGCAGCGGTATTACGGGTCAGCTGTTTTCTTGAATTTAACGAATTTATATCTTTCGACATGTATTTAATACGACACATGTGTTTTAGTAGCAATCGAAAACGCCAAAAAGGTGAACTTTGAGTAGAATCTAGATATGAATTGTAAAAGTGTTATTTGTGAAATAAAACTAATTGTACTATACGTAGAAATTGCTCGAAAACGTGAATTAGTTAGTAATAATTCGCGCGTACGTGAGACCGCGTAGGATTGGTATAAAATTTCTCCAGTACATTTAATCCTAACTGTAGCAAAAAGTTAATTTTCCACATAAAATTTGTGTCTATTACATTGAAGTCAATGTATCAAATCTATATTTAAAATATTGTCAATTTCTGAATTATATTTCTGAACAAAATTACAAATAATATAGTGTCAAGTGCTAATATAATAACACTAGTTGACCTGGCCACGCGTTGCTGTGCCGCCTGCAGCGTCATCTGCCGGACTGATTTGTGAATCTAAACCATTCTCAGATCCCCTTGAACACACACAAAAAATTTCATTCAAATCGGTCCAGCCGTTTAGGAGGAGTTCAGTGACATACACACTCACAGAAGAATTATATATATAAAGATAATCACCAATGATCGGCGATACGCGTAAGAGCCTCTTGCTGCACGGCGCTTAAGACATTCTTCTGGCGACCGTCGTGTTATCATCATTTCGCAGTGGCCGGTAGTTGCGCCGCGGTATTTTTTGCTGTGCTTTTTGTTGCGGCAACAACGGTTGGGCAGGTATTGTGTTGTGCGTGCAAATTAATACGTAGGTTATTGGCGACAAAGCAAATAACATGTGCTGGCTGTTTTAATTTAAGTGTTCTAAATGCGTAAGCGAGAAACGCTTTTTAAGCTTCTATAGTGCCTCCAGTGGCGAACGCAAACAAACCTGGTTATGTCCCGAATGCACTTACCAACTAAAACCTTAAACTGATACTACTAATACACCAGTTCGCACTAATCTTACCGGAGATGGTTCACCGGTTCGTACATCTGATGATTCTCTTTCTGAGAACATCACTTACAGAGATGTGTACAGACAGTGATCTTACCAATATGATTCGTAATGAAATAAAGGCCGCTATTCGAGCCGAACTGGCACCTATTAATGAAAACTGCAAGAACTTCAAAATGCAGTCCAGTATATTAGCAGTCAGTAAATGTGAATTAAAACGGACTGCACATTTTGTATGTTGCTTTTCTTTGTTTGATGTTTTCTATTGATATTGTCAGTCCACATTTTATGTTTACTTATAATAATCATAATGCTGACGCTCGGATTGGCCAGGTGGGTAAGCTAACATGATGGTACGCGATGACGCGATCTAGGATGTGACGCAAGCGCCTGCTTAGAAGATACCTATTCACTCGCGACTTGAAGACCCCTAACTTGTATTTATCAGGAAACACAGACTCTGGCAAAGAATTCCACTCTTAAGTGGTACTTATTACAAAATTGTACTCAAAACACTTATTGCAACTCTTTGGTATATCAACCATATAACGGTGGCGCCTATTTGTAAGTGTGGACTGTAAAAAATGGGAACGGCGGAACAAGGCAATTTTGTTGCACACTCTCCGAAATGTATCCTATAAAAACGGATACGTTAGCAACCCTCAGTCTCTGTTGATGGGTTTTCAATTAAAAAGATCGTCATTGCAAATGAGCTTCTTGGCCCTCCTCTCAATGGACTCAAGCGTCTGGAGTTGGTATTCGGCGGAACTGTCCCAAAGAAGCCAAAACCTTTATAGCTAAGCGGTCCTGAATTCGAGTCTCGGAAGAGTCATATGTTTGTGTAATGAATACAAGCATTTGTATCAGAGTCATGTATTTCTATGAATATTAGGTACTGATTTATTTATAATAAATAAAAATATTATATTTCTTACATTAACGCCAATTCATCTAGCCCGAAGTAAGCAATATAATGCGCGTGTTATGGATACTAAGGTAACGGATACACATATTTATACATAGTATATATAGATAAGTTATATTCATGGAAATATATATAAATATCCATGACTCAAATGCAAATGCTCGTATTCATCACACAAATATCTGCCTCTTCCGGGACTCGAACCCGGGATGTATGTATATATGTATATCCCTAGTATCTATTACAGAAGCCCTTCAGTGCTTCCTTTGGGTTAGGCTAATTTGTGGGAATCTAAGAAATATTACATATGTATTTTTTTTTTGTAAATTATGATTAAATTCGTAATACAAGGAATTTTCAGACGCGGTCATACTATTTTGCAGATATCATTATGGATTACAATAGGAGTATTACTAAGAGGTTATAGTCAGTTAATCAACTGAGAAACTCGATTTTGTTTAAAGTGCTTCTTTACTATTTTTTAAAAACGATAAATATTATTATGTTCAACAACAGAAAAAGTTAAGATTATTATTTTGTAAATAACATCCTAATTTTTATATAAGGGCTGCGAGTCTCGTACCGAGCGAAGTTAGCGGTCGGGTGTTACTACAATGCATGCAACTCTGCAATCATTCAATCGTTCTTTGTAAGGTTGTAAAAAATTCTTTACGTTTATGATCAAGTGATAGTAGGTTACCCATTACGGAGCATAAGAGCGATCTTTTCATACGTTCAGATTAGCCTCAAACGTTGAAAGTTCGAGCTATTAAGAAGTACAAAATATGTCTGTGTATTTGAATTACCTTCTTTCAAATAAACTTAAAAAAAAATTATATTATGGAAATTCTTAAGTATGTTGTAAGATATCGCGGTGGATGAAACAAACGCAAACTGACTTTGCAAAAGATGCTGTTTCTACGAAACCGACCGTTACGTAAGTAATGTAAAATATATTTCTTTGAGCTCCTCCGTACCTTCGCAGTCCCTAACAACAACAACCCACATTGGGTCTTGGGCGCGGTGGAAAAGGGCACCTTTTCGTATAGAGTTATAAAGGTACATACATACTATATGCGCCCTTTCTAAATAGTTTCTTTATAGATACGTGTGATTTTGTATTATATTTTTTTACAATAACGCTGCTGAAATAATAAGGGTGCGGTTGTGTGTGCACTAAGTGCATTCGGCGCTATCATGCAGCGTCGCGTCACGCGACACTTGTCACGACATCCCTGTGTTTGTTTCAGTTATTCAGCTATTCATTATTTATTATTTCAGAATTTATATAATACTTATTAAATTTTTAAGGTTAAACTTTGAAAAAATGTGAGTGGTCTCAGATCTGTAAGTTTTACCATCTTGTTTATATCTAATAGGAGATTTTCTAAGAGATGACATCCTTCGGAAAATAGCACTTCTTGAGTTATATATAAGAATATCGCAGTATCTAACTACGCTATAAGAAAAGCTTGTCCGATGGTAATAACACATGCAATCTTGACCTAAACTTTGATTTCTTGACATAAATGCATACATAATAGTAAAAATTTAAAATAAGGTATTTTTTATAATAAAATTATTTTTTACACGTTGAGAAAAAAGAGTCAACATACATATAAATTATTTATATTCTGTGAAACAATTAAGGATTGGATGTTTATCAGTCAAAACTATATGTCAAAACCGTATAAACTTGATGCCAAATGATTTTAATCCGTGATGTGGTGAATATTGTTATAAGCATAATGATTATTTTAATAATAGCACTAAGATAATACAAAGAGCAAGTAGTAATAACCGTAGTGTGACCAAACGATATGGATAACCATCACGTCACGCTTACCATTCTGTCATGCAATACCATAACTTTGTGTGGTATAACTACAGACCAAAATAAGTAGGTTTGGTTTCTATATATCTACTGTATTCAGAACTTCTCATCTGCAGGAATCATTTAAACTTCCTACAAAAAAATTATACCTTATTACTTTCGATTTGGTGAGAGAAATGAATATGAGGCAACAGTAAAATACTTACAGGAATGTTTAGTTATAGTGATGTATTAACAAAGTGTTGATGAATTTCATATGAGGTATACAAAAGAAAAAAAACCGATCTGAGTTTAGGCACTCTGAAGTTATTATTGTGAAATAAACTTTATTTCAACGAAGAAGCAACTAACCATAAATGTATGTCTTTCGGAAAACCTAATGAGTGACGAGTATTTTAATTATAATGTAAAATTAACTTAATAGTCAGCACTTTAATATGTTCTGACGTAACAAAGACATTTTCATATAAATAATTTTTAAACTCGAAGGAATAAAATCAAAGAGTAAAACGCGAGCTGTTATTTCAGAGTCAACGCACTCTTACGTAGTAGCGTCTTCCATAATACTCTAGAAATCCCTGCAGCATTTCAGGGGGTGGTGAAGGGGGATGATGTTGATAACCTGGATCGGGAGCGAGGGCGTAGGGTCGCAGACCCTGGAACCACACCCAAACTGAGTGTCGAGCGTCCGACTACTTTAGTCTGTAGTCAAAGAAAGCGCAGATGTGACATCTTATACACCACGACGTATAGCTTTTCCTATTATTGATGCTTTTTTTTTATTCAAAATTAAACAAACGTAGACCCGGTATTATAAACGCACATAGATTGCATTAAATATAATTTAATTTAATTTATTTTACATATATTACTAAAAAGGTTCACCTGTTTTCCATGAGAATTTCTTTTAAGTAATTAGTTTCCCCCTTAACCTATTGTGCTATTACTTACTTTACTAGTCTGTTTGGAATATATGAGTAGAACCCTGAGGCCATAGTCAAAAATAAACTAAACTAGTATGAGTCATTAACAAACAACTGCCATTAAGCCTATAAGAGGAATATTAATTAAATAATTACTAGCTAATGCCATTTTATTGCTACCGTTTAAAGATTACGTAGTAAGTAACAAGGCAGCTTAAACAAAAACAAAACTAATAAGGTTTATCCGTTGGAATGAGTTAAGAACTTAATAGAGAAAAGTAGGAGTATTTAATATTATTAGTGTTTATTAAGACTTTGATGTGTTCTATCATAGCTTAAGTTGTTTTCTATAGACAATAAAAGAAAAACGAAAAAGGCTGAGGTGCTAAAGAGTAACGAAGATATAAACTGTTATTTGTTTTAAACCATTAAGTCACATTTATGAGAAATGTTTTATATCCGCGATCTGTCGAGAGATATAATGATTTCTTTTGATTTGTCTGGTAAATAGAAGATTTCATTAGTTGATGTATTTTCACTGCTTGATTATTTATAAAAAAGCAATTTTTACAAGAAAATCTCAACTAGTCTCAGGTACCAGACGATACACTTATTAAATTAATATTTGAAAATTTCGAATGTATTGTAGGTACAATATCAAACCAGAAACTCGCATCTACAATATTCTCATCACATTTTCATGTCAGTTAAGCTCTGCATGAATTTTTATACGGCGAGGTGAAGGTTGTTATTAAAAGTTGTGATAAGATTTCTCGCGATGCATTCACGACACCGTAGTTGTTTCGTGCTTAGCTCTAGAAATTGTATAAATAAATTAATATGAAACGAGGTGGTGGTGTAATTTTTTATAATTAAAATGCAGATGATATTATAATTATAATGAGATGATAATCATTTAATCGTTTAAGAAAAGTTAGATGACAGGTCATTTCACTATATTCGGCGTAAAGAACAGTGAAAATGAAAAATAGTTGTGGTTGAATGCGTAAATTCGCACTTAGGCCTCGGATCTTGGCATACGTTATAAATTGTTGACGTTGAAATATGCTTTTGTTAAAAATAAACTTGTAACAACTGCCACTGAAATGTAGCATCTGTCGTAGTTTAGATGTTAGGAAAAGACAAAAAACGATTTAGGAAACAATAACTTTCTTTTGTTTTTTGTTCGTGGTCTAAAATTAAAGAGTCTTTTGTGAGACTTTTATTTGTTTTAAACGAATTTCGACTACATTATAACATTTCACAAGCTAATGACTATTGTGGGGTAAATCTCGTCACTTTTAATGACTACTTATCGTTTTCTAAAATGAAGTCATAATAACCATATCCATATTTGTTGAAATTACCAGCTAATTATAGACTATAATGTCATATTTTTTTTATTATTGAAATAATCGAGGTTATTTTCGTGCGATGATTTTTTTAAGAAGAATGTGGCCTTAAACCAAATAAAATAGCATTCATGAACGAAGGGCTTTCTAATGCAAGCATCCACCGTTGGCACAACGAATTCAAGCGTACGCGGGAAGAAGAAGTTTTGTACTGGGTGCCGAACAACCTCACCGAGGATCATAGGCAGTTGTCGGTAGCTCAATTGGTAACTTAGTTGCTCGGATGGCGAGCGGTTGTGGGGTCGAGTCCCTTGCAATAATTTCTTTATAAACAATAAATATAATAATCCCATAACTCGGTATAAATTAGGCACCTTCTTGTATACATATTTAGATCTTACACTTCCGCGCATATAATACTTTCAAATAAAACAAATTATTTTGGTTTTTTGCGCATAATGTAAATGGTAATGCCACGGTAGTAATGGAAATGTCAGAATAAAATGATAAAATGCTCCAGCTCTTGTTGGATGAGAACACGTACAAAAAGTAGATATTCAAATCAGCAGGAACCCAAATCAATTCCTTAGTCATACAGTGTATAGAAAGGCTACTCATACGGATAGATATATAATAGGGTGACTCTCATCACTATCCTATACAGTTGGCTACCAAAGGGAAATCTTTCTTTCAGAGAGCTCGCGGCATCTGTGACCAACAACATCTGACGTGAGCACGAAAGCGAGTACTACAACATAATAAGTTGCGATTGTGGTACTCTATGGACTATGTTACAGAGGCCGCACCAAACCAGTAACAGTAGAGCGTCAAACTGCTGTCCGTTTCTACATGTAGGGGGTTACTGACAAGATTGGAAACATTTTGAAACAGATCTCCATAAATACTTACTCTTAACCAGCCAGGAAGATCAACCAATTCTTTAGACCTATCAAGTGTATAAACCCTTCCAAACAGGTGTCTGCAAAATTTATTTTAACTGTGGTTTCTCATACATCATGCAAACAAAAAAAAGTATAGGGACTCGCGTTAAAGAACATGGAGCCGACATACAAAATAGGCGTGATAACAAGTCTGCATTGTGTGAGCATGCTATCGAGGGGCCAAATCACCACATTAGATTTGATAAACCTCAAATTCTAGCTAGAGAAGAAAGATTTGTTCTTAGGATGCGAAGCTATTGAAATCAGGAAACATCCTTATTTTGAAAGAGATAAAGATTGGATCAGCTTGGGATTCCATGATTAAAAAAAATAATATCTCCAAAGACACACTGCAAGACCTAGTGTTGTAATTAGCTCTTTTTTCAATCAATAAAAGTAACATGGAGGTCGGTCCCCCTGCCCGAGTTCTTCGGCTCTTCTGCCAAAAAACAAATAACGTGTACACCGTAATCGTATTGAAAATTTAATAACTAAATAAAATAAATAAAAATAAAACAATTTTGATTTATGTACATTTTATTAGTTAGGAACGTGCCCGATTAAAATATTGTGAACGTAGCAAAAACAACTAAACACAAAAAAAAAAAAAAATACTTTCGGGTTGTATTTTCGGGTCTGGCAGTTTTTTTTTAATTTGGGATCTTGTTAGCTGAATAACGCGTACTTATTGAGTGGTGCATGTAAGTACTCGAATCATTTATACCTCTTGGTAATACAAGAAAAAAATTAAATGATTTGCCTATCTCTATATAAAGTAATACATCATAAAAGGGATGAAAACCGCCCTTGTCGAGTTTTGTGCGACTTCTTCTCGATACAAGGTTTCTCGACATAGGAGACGAGGCCATGGCGTAACTGTCAACGTTCAATACACGCATTGCTTAAATGAAATAAAAAACCTTTTGTCTTATCTTATTTCATCTAAGGATATTTCGTTATTTCGTAAATAATTATTGGCATAAAGATCTACCTTTTTAATTATTAAAAATAAAAAGGTTTAAAAATATGAAGGGTAATTAGGTAATTTCATGTAAAATTACTTTTATTTCTAATTATTTAACAGAAGGTGATATTATAGACGTAAGAGGTAACGTACGTTATACGAAACTGCGTGTACTCGTGTGTTTTTATTGATTGGAATTATTACAACTTCATTAAAAAGGTGTAAAACGTATCATTAATAACCTTTTATAACCACAAAAAGTGATGAAAATAATTTTCGCATTTTACATGTCAATTACAAAATACTTGGAAGCTTCTTACAATTTTTTAGAAATATATATATATATATATATATATATATATATCAATGAAACGATATAGTATAGCTTCAGGTACTTAAATCTAAGAGTACGTCCATGATCTAGTGATTAAATTAACAGTCAGGGTTTTGCTCGACGCGCATTACTAAGTTTTTAATTCTTTAGTAAAAACTGTTGGCAGGGCGAGTTCTACATATCCTCGCCGTCAAACAGCAGCAGGTCGACTCGTGACATTCTTATGGATTAAACAAAGGTTGATTAAAGGGCGTGTACTATATCAGCCTAGCTGGCTGTCAATATATTTTATAAATCTGCTAACATATTCCTCATGGCCAAGCTAGGCGTTCCTGAATGGTTGCACTCCGATTGAAATAAAAATAATTAAAAGATAAAAAATTATAGTTAGCTGAGAGTAGTAGGATTAGTGCTGGTTCTTTAATTGTTATTCTGGCTCTAGAATCTTATAATAATATAAACTGAAGTTTTATTGTTAAAATAAAATTTTTAGTGAAAAGATAGAAATATTTTTAACACTTAGGTGGCGATTAACTTTCATCTGCATGATGGTATAATACGTGAAATGTAAGTTTATAATAATGTAACTTACATTAGTAAGACGTACATATATTATGGTGTAAAAAATATAACTAATTTGTTAAGTTAATATTTAAAATGCATACAACATGTATACAATGGTTAGGTGATACAAAATTAAAAGTATGATTTTGTCGCTTAAGGATTCATTAAAATGGAGAGTATTTTTTGCAGTTTCAAAATGCATTATCACCTTCAAACTTCAAGTGTTGCTCACCAGCATCTATAAATAAACCTTCATGAGACTATAGGCTTCTAGGTGATTACCAAGTTCGTCGTCGGGCACCGGAGCGATGCTTTTGAATCATAAAGGCATTGACACGGGGGGGTTCCTCCAAAATTCCTGCATATAGCATATAATGGTTATTTTCACCCTGTGTTGCGTGCCCGGGTGAACGAACTGCGCTGTTTAGAATCTAGATGCATGCGCTCAATTCCTTCGAATATGTTTCTTTTAGAAATATTTTTTTTATTATATCTTAACTTCGTATGATAAGCGCATGGATTTACTTTCATAACAAATTCTTTAATACCAAAATCTTAAGGTTGAATTAATTTACGACAACAAAAGAAATGTTGCTTGCATATTATTATGTATTTGCTATTTAAGTATTCAACTGCTACATTTTTAAATATTAAGGAATTATTACAGCGACACCTGTTTAATTCGTATCTCAAGAGACCTAGAATTATATATCACTTATAGAGGTTTTTCAATTACCCAGTTTCCGAAAGATGCAGGTTGGCATGACATTGTATTAGTTAAAGAGGGTTCCTGCTGTGCTCTACACTCAGAGAAATTAGACTGTTTATAAACAAACATGTTATAACTTGTCTAAACTTAAATTGTCTCACTTATACGGCTTTTTGAGAAAAGAAGTCCCATATTTAGAGGTAAACATCGGAAAAGTCTATGAAAACTTATCACAGTTGACAAGTTCTCAAAATTCCCAGTAATATAGGTATTTCAGTGCAAAGGCATTGGGATCTCATTGTAATTACCAATAACAGAGGTTTCTTACATATTCAGCCTGATAACCAGGTTTCACTGTTCTAGAAAAAAATATTTTTCTCTCAGGTTTTTGGCGATATGTACGCATATTGTTGAAAATATTCCGATTTAATACAACTTATATACACCAAAAGATTTTTTGATTAAAACTGCAGATGCGTGAAATTATCGACATTTTCATCTGGGTGTAAGGTAAACCTGTTTTTTTTAAATTTTAGTTTATTTATTTATTATGGCACATCAACATCTTATACACGTTACATTAACGAAATATAATTTAACATTACATAGCCGAATATAACTGTAATAGATGTGCACAGCATAAGTACAAAAGATTAATTTGAAACAGGATTTTAAAACTTAATCTAACATAATAGAATACAAATTAAACCAAAAAAAAGAAAAATAGAGTAATATTACAAAATGTTTTACATGATTGGTTTATCACTAATTAAAAGCTACTTTGGATTATAACTCTGCAATATTTTTATAATTTAAATTTACGCAAGCTGTCAAAAAATGTCAATATCAAAAATGTTATGACAGTAATTGTAGGTTTTTACCATTCTTGATACAGGTTATATCCACATTGGTTACGCTTTTGGGACACTAAAGAGGAAAATAGAGAAGATTACGATGAATGCGCCGGTTAAAAACCATTCGCAAGGACCAGTAATAGAATGGGTGATTAAAAATGTACTATCTCCAGCTCCACTGTTTTGGAAGACACGTCAAGCCGTTGGCGTTGCTGCAATAGTGCAGTCGCAAGCACCCGCCACAGCACTCGTAGTTGCTCTGTTCTTACTACAATGTTTTCAATCGCAAGGTAGGCTTGTGCTCCAACAGTGGGGACGTAAATAAGGTTACGATTATGAATATTTGTTTTACAACACTAAAATAGGGAATAACAAAACCCTTACCAATTAGCAGATAATTATCAGAATACATTGTCTATTAAGTTAATTAAAAGCCGACACTGCTTGTGTAGAAGTAGCAGAATGATTTTATTGCGTAATGAATGAAAGGTCGGCGTTCGCCCCCCAAGTCGTCTCCCGGGGGGAGTTAGGGAGTGGAGGTGCAATACACCCCCTGAGCCTTATTTCGGGTCATCGAGCCCCGACCCCGCACGGCGAACGCAGCGTGAACCGCCTTGCGAAATGGAGTTTTCGTCTTGCTTTATTAATTTTAGAAAAGTGAAGATTAAGCTAATTTGATCAGTTACTGAAGTGTTAATTAACTTGCTAATGCTAGGCTGTATCTCACTACCGGCAGAAGTTTTAGACTTTGTTGAAAAAAAGTTTTTGGTCCGAAAATAGTGGTCTTATTTTAATGAATGAACGAAATAAATAGAAAAGTAATTAATATGATTAACCAAATTACATCACAGAAAAAAATTGTGGTAGACTAGATTATCATCATAAAATCGATCAGTCGTTATTGATTTCATCCACTTGCTAATAAAAGATCTGACTGCGAGTCAATAAAAATATTTGTTTATTATTTATTTTTTTATTTCGAATTGGTTCTCTCTTGATCCTAATCAAACCCGGGTGCTAAGGATCTACGCTGGAACAAGCTAACCCAGAAGGTGCCTATTGACCCTGGTTTTAAAAACAGACGGTTGATAGGTACTCGGAAATACAGAGGCAGGGAGGGAGTTCCCCTTTTTTGCCGTGCGCATTATAAAAGAAGTTGAGAAGCGCTTGGTGCAACAGGTAATAGTAACCAAAAAAGGGTGGTAGCCCGCAGTGAGTCTGGATATCCGATGGAAAAAAGGAGATGGGGTTATGAGTAAATACAGCTTCTGAGCACACTCCAAAATACAATCTGTGGAAGACCGACGGACAGGCAAGAGCAAACTTCACACCTTAGTGAAGTTTGCTCTTCACTAATTTGGTGTCACTAATGAGCCTCTCAGCTCTGTGCTGAATCGTGTCCAGTGCAACAAATTGGTATTTTGCTGAGCCGTCCCAGAAGTGGCTGCAATATTCCACGCAAGATCGGACTTGAGCTATATAGAGAGTTAAAAGATGTCCCAGCGTGAAATAATGCTTGGTCTTTTTTAGGATGCCCAGATTTTTAGCTGCAGTTTGAGCCTTGGACTCGATGTTGGCGTCAAATTTGTGGTCTGAAGACAACTTCATGCCAAGATGCTCGAGGCTGTCGGTCATAGGTACAGATGTACCTGGGAAAATAGGAGTAAGGTTGATGAAACTATTTTTTGCCATGAAAAGACACGCTTGCGTTTTGTAGGCGTTGAAATGAACGAGGTTACTTGGGAAACCTGGTTCAACTTCTGGTTCGTTCGCTCAACCATGGTCTTTCTCATCAACATTACATCATCACCGCGGTCTTTTGCATTTTTGTCGTTTATATAAACCGCATTTTAAAAATCTAAGTTACCATGGTATTGCCCACCGTAAATAACTATGTAAGACGTGATTAAAGAGCACCTAATAGAAAATTAGAAAGATAGAAATTTTATATATTCAATAATTTCAGAAATTTTAAGATGGAATTCGAATTTATGGGTAGTTCAAACTGCCGTAAAAAATGAAAACTTTTACAAACTTAATATTTTAAAGGATATTAAAAATTTATTAAACGCATTTGGAAAACGACCTTCTCAGAGAAGTGTGTTTTTTCTAGCTCGTTAACCGTTTGCGTGCGTTAGGACGTGCGTGCGGGCATCGTGCACGCCTATTCAATTACGGAAAGGTCAGGTAGTTTGTAGGCGCAAGCGCAAGATTATCGCTCCTCACCTGTCGCTGCGCGCCTGGGATTAATAGTCGGCGTCGTTTGGGTTATTAAAATATCTATTGGCATAAAACCATTTGCGTTCATGTGCTGTATAAGCAAATGCTTGTCTTCAGAATTTATCTTATTTACGACTTTTGCTAGTTTCCTTTGCTAATGACCAGTAATTGTGCACCTTGCTATGATATGAAGGCAGTTGAATATATGATTAGGATTCCTTTTATTGTTCGTTAATACTTAAATGAATACATTTGCCAAAGATTTTATAAGATAAATTATTATAATAGAAAAATACTAGAAAGAATTGATCGGGTCACAAGTGAATTCTCAGGCGGGAATCGAACCCGCGACGATTTACTATTATAATAATTTGTCTTATAAGATTGCATTGAAAAATGCATAAAATATGTAAAAATAATAAAAGCTTTTATATTATTAGATCTTTAGTAAATATACAAGGCTTCTCTAAAAGTAAGCATATTTTCCGATATTTCATCGTGCCGCTATTCATTAAAGGCCATCTAAGGTCTGGGTTGTATGATACATATCGTATTTACTTAATTCCTTGACAGATTAGAAATTATTGAAAAAAGTATAACTTTAATTATTTAGGACTAGCTTTCCCCCCGCGGCTTCGCCCGCGTGGAATTCAGTTATATTGCGGTATAAAGCACAACTAAAAGAAAACTTCTCATTCCCACGGAAAAATCTAAGAAGCGCGATGTAACGCTGGATACAATTAGTTGTTAAACCAAAACTGAATGATACACTATATTATATGTTTTCCCTTGTGGAGCAAAAACATGCATATTTTGGGCACTGGAAACCCGGGAACACGCTACATAGAGCTGACCATGCGAAAAACAATGTTTTTCCAAGTGTGCTCCAGCAACCCTTAGAGTTTGGCCTTGTGCTTTATTAATGGTCATTGTAAATGAAACCCTTATAGGAAATTGTAGACTTTTAAATTGAAATGGGAGGTCTGTTGGAATAATCGGATTCCGAGGAATGAGTCATTTAGTGAATCATTTAGCTTCAAAAATTTACATGTTCATATTCGTTTGCAACATATAAGTAGATGTAAAAAAACAGTTTAGACAATAAAACAAATTGTATGTCATCCCTCGGGAATTCCTCATTTTCGGGGATTCATTATAGTATCATTTAGCTTCTAAATTTACATGTTTATATTCGTTTGCAATATTTTACCTTGTTTTAAACGACACACAGCGCCATCTACAATCCATCCATCAAGCAAACAATATTTTTGTTTTTCCTCGGGAATATCAATTTTTTTCCAGGATAGAAAGTACCCTATTATTTAATCCGGACTTTTATCTTTACGTCTGCAAAATTTCAAAGCAATCGGTTCAGTAGTTACGGCGTGAAAGCGGAACAAACAAACAAACAAACAAACAAACAAACAAACTCACTTTCCGATTTATAATATTAGTAAGGATTTAAACGACTAGGGTTACTTTTACAAGTTATATTATCAGTTAACAATCTAAATGAATATTTATAGACCTTGGTAAAACCTCAATAAATAAACTGAGGTTAGGTGGTAGGTTGGTCAGATTCAATTCGTTAACCATGGTATGTTTTCATTTGTTAGCTTTACAAAATAAGAACCAATATTAATTGTTAAGTTTGTACCTAAATTTGCCAATTAATATTTAGTGATTAAACTAACTAAATACTAGAAAACTAAACTTGATTGGGTAGGTTAGAACAGTGTTCAAAAATATAAATTAGTGGCCAAGCTTAATTTGGCCGATTTACCACTTAAGCCAAATTTCCTCCAGTAAAATATATCTCATTTGCAGAAAGTACCCTAATAAAGTCGCTATTCTCGCGAAGAAACTAATATTTTTTAAACAAAATGACACAACTTCTTATCTGACTGGAATTATTGTTTAAATTACCATTATTTTCAACATTGTTTAATGCGGAACTTATTGAGTAATATTACGAACATGCAAGGTGCAAATGCATTCGATGGAAGGGATCGAAATGTAAGCGGCTTGTAAGCTAAGTTTTGAGCTACAATATTAACATGAAAATAAACTAGTTCGGCTTTTCTGAAAAGAAAGTTTGTTAAGAAACTTGTCGAGATTTGAATATATTAATGTAATCAATTTAGTGAAATTGAATACTTATATAACAATATTCACAGAGCTATTGCTTTGTTATGGTTTATGTAATATAAACATCTAAATATACCTGCACATAAATCTTCCAACTCGTGTTTTATGTAGAATTGTAAAAACTTCATAGAAAGTTAAATAAGCTATCCTACTGACTTAATTCAAGACGCAGGTCTTGAATTGTTTTGAGGTTCCCAGCAGGACATCTATCTATTTTACTTCCATTTCGCCTTATAAGCACATCCTCAATGTGGACAAATTAAACATTTGCATTATTTTATTGTTATTTGTTGAATGTTAACATTAAAGTATAATAGTAAATTTTAAATAATTTATAATAGTGGGAAATTAGTTTTAGGATTCCGCAATAATATCAAAAAATATTATGATATAATTATTTTTTTGCATCAAGCAATCGTTTGTCGTTGATTACTTAATGCAAATATGCAAGTTATCTCGTGAACGCAAGAAAAATTACAGCCATTTATTATAATTCGAAAATCGTAAATAAATCAAAACTTTGATACTTGGCGTTTATCTATAATCATGAAATTTGGTAAGAAACAGACAATGTCCCCAAATGTGGGGTTTTGATCGACGGAATTCAACGGGTATGCTTACGTTCTGTTACAGACTAAAAAAACCAGAAACCTAATTGTCAGAAACATTATTATTATAATAAGTAATGGTTTGGGCCTAAATATAATCAAAAGGTATCAAAATGCATCTACATATGAATCGTGAAATTAAAAGTATAGTTAATTTAGCGGGTAAAATTTCTAAATTTATAACACACAATTTTAATTTGACTCATAAAAGAACGATTTTATTTAGTAATAAATATAAAGTTTACATAGCACAAACTACATCACGTTTTTTATGTAATGGTTATAAGGGTTTCATTCTAATAGGACAGTAGGTAGATGAAGCAAAACAAATGCACATTGATATTACAAATGCTGCACATTATGATCGAGATGGCTGCATCCTGCACATCGAGTTTGCTCATACAGTAGCGATAGGCTCGTGCACTATTAAACACATCAAAGGAGAAAAATCGAAATGTTCAGCGGCCAGTAAAGTGGTTTTCCGCCCGATTAGCAACACATGGATGTATCAATTATGACCAACACCGCAACACGATATAATATCAACCTAATTGTATAAATCATATCAGCCCATTATACATTTTTATACTAACTTAACACACTTTTTAACCAACATTAGGTTATAATGTACTAGCGAGCCGCCCCGGCTTCGCACGGATGCAATGCTCTACTATATTATGCATGTTTTATACATATAAACCTTCCTCTTGAATTACTCTATCTATTAAAAAAACCGCATCAAAATCCGTTGCGTAGTTTTAAAGATTCAAGCATACATAGGGATATAGGGACAGAGAAAGCGACTTTGTTTTATACTATGTTAGATTATAATGTATATTACCTATGAACTTGCCGATTTGTATGTATATTTTCTCAAAGGTTTAGATTTTCCTCACAAAGTTTTTTTAATTTACAGTAACAACATGATTCTTCATTACATTTTTTTATTATTGGTTGTTATCTAGACATGTAAAGCAAAGGGAAAAAAGAGAAAAACTGCATATTATAATAGTCACCAAGAATCATATTCCTGTCTTTCTTATAAAAATAAGTCACATAAATATTTTTTCCAAACAATCAATTTTAAATTGCTTGTATTTTTGTTGACATACCTTAAATTATGGCCTGGATTTCTCACTTATTATAGTCTCCGGCAAATAAGTAGTGAAGTAAGTAGTGAATAATGTACCTAAACTTGCTACTGCGCATGTCACGTGATTTCAAAATCATGCTCAACTTATTTGCCGGGGACAATACCTATATTTAACAATATATTGATTGAAATAATGTAACTGAAGTTACTATTGCCATACAGGAGTTATGCGCATGCGCTTACTTTGTGCGTCATAGGTCCCAGGTTTCAGTCCTGGTAGGGTCATATGTTTCTAATGATGAGCACAAACTTTTGTTCTTCAGCATCTATTTCCTTATTAATGTATTTTATATGTTATTTAGTACACATAGTGCAAGATCCGTTTAGTTTGGGACTAAATAATCGTTGTGGGTTATCTTTACTACTGGAGATATTTTACTGTTATAAATAGCGAGTGGAATAAATTTGCTGTTTCATAGATAGGAACCTAAAAATAACTATTGAGGGTTTAATTACAATCTCATCGGTATATATGTACTTATAAACCAATTGGGTGTATACAATTTAAGTTTTATTGTAATAAAAAGAAATCTACATCTTTTCGGTTGTATATTGATTTATAGGCAAGTGTTTGAATATATTAGAAACTGAAATGTTTCTAATCGATAGTAAGCTATAGAGCTAAAAATATTCAATTTTAATTCTTTTATTAATTTTTAACTTTGAGGAATATTTTATATAGCCAAACTATAATCTAAGATCACAATGGTTTGTGTGTTTGTCTGTCCGCTCTTTTTCCATTGTATCTATAACGTTACCATAGCAACGCGTTGAGCGCAAGTAGTTCGTCTACCGGACGCTAGATGGCGCTAACGGAAAAATATTTAATAATAGAAAAAAGTTAAAGAATTTTGTCCACTCGTGCGAAGCCGGGACGGGCCGCTAGTATATAATTAAAGAACATTGGCATTTTTGGGTATGCTAATGTGCTGTTGACTGTGCTATATAGCACTAGGGATAAGTTACAGACTTATATAAAAACGGAGTGTATGTAATAGTTGTGATTACGATTTCTAAAAACGTTTACAAATAGTAACTTAACCCTTTTTACATTAGTATCTTTTCATTGCTATTTTAGTTAAAATTTACCTACAAACACAGGCAATGTTGTTTTGACAAAGTTACATTATATGCACATAGTTATTCATAATTTATCTAATTGTATATCACAGAACGGAATCAGTACAATGAAGTTAGGTTATTACTAAGCTATTTACTAAAAGCTTTCCCGTGTTCGGGTAGAATTAAATCAAACTGACGTTTGTATAAAATTTGCAGTTTAAGTTTTATTTATAGAGTACCGTTCCAGTTTCACTGCATCAGGTCAGCGTTTCGTTGGGTATTGATTTGCTAACGGTTGGTTAATTTCGGTAACGAGGCTGGTTGCCTTTTGCGTTAATAGGTAGAAATTGGTACTTTGTATTACTTTAAACACTGGTTTAAGGGTTTAATAGACAGAATATTACAGAAATTTTGTTTGTATTGGAACACCACCTGTCTGGGCAAGAGAATTTCACTTTATTTAAAACTGCTGAACCCGATTGATCAATCCTCGCCTATGTACTAAGGACCCACTCGTAACTTAAGCATTTAACTTACCACGAGGGTTTAAAGGGATATGGTAAGGAATAACTTTAAAATAATATTGCATTTGTTATTTCGCTTGGGTTTAGTCAATTATTTGTTCCAACTTAAGCAGAGTTTGTATCATGGATATTTGAGGTACTTGTCATTAAGACGTAATACGTAGGTAATTAAACAAAAGTAAATATTAACTGTAATAGGTTCTATCTCTAAAGCAATAATTAGCTTAGTAAATATTTTCGCTAGCATATACTTTTTATAGTGTTAATTAGAAGATAAAATTGGTATTATTTAAATTATAAATCATATAATTATTATCGCTTTTACTTTTTATGAAATTTGTGTTAAAACTAGTCAGAAATTTTGTTGTTGTTGGTTAAGCATTAAAATCCAGGCTTGCGAGAAGAATAAAAAGAAAACAAAAAACTAGGCAACGTTGATTTCCAAATTTAAATCAAAGTAAAGCTAGACAAATTTAAGCTAGTTTTCTTTTACAGAATTAACGAAAAATTAATGCTTCAGAAAAAGGTTTCAGAGTAATTCATAAAAATATTTAATTCTTACCTCAGAATAGGTTGTAAGTTAAATATAAAATAGCAGATAAAATATGCAAATAAGGACGTATATTTAAACTATGATCAATTCACATGCTGACAATATAAACATTACGTTATTCGAATCCGTGACCAAAGTTTCTCAGTTAGGTCAATGACCACTGGACCAAGAGGCCGTCAGATTCTCTCTGTAAAAGTCTTACATCTTGTGGTAGGTAGAGTTAAGTATTCGCTTGTTGTTCGAGCTAAGTGCTACGGATCAATTTTCTCTTGGATATAAAATTTATTGTAGAATTGCAATAATGCTGTTGTACAAACATGTACAACACATACCGTTGTTATTGCGTAGCAATTTCTTGAAATTATTATTCGAAAAAGTCGGTTTACTTACAACTATGTGCTGGACGTTACAAAAACGGCGATATGGTTGACTCTAATAAGTTTAACCTTTTACATTTCACTATAAATGCAATTAAAATGGTACATCGTACGATGCGCTTGTGTCCTTCGAATAAAATGATACCAGTATTAACTATTCGTTATGTTTTTTGTGTTATTGTTAGAGCAGTTTAATTATATTCAATGTTGAGATGTTACAATGTAAAGTACAATTTGGGATATATTTACGTTTAAATTTGGACTTGAAGTACATGAAATCAATGTGTTACATTTGCATTTTGCTGCTTTTGTTTTCAACTTATCTTTTTTGTAGTGTCTCCTTAAAATTTAATGTTAAGATACATCTGTTAAGAATTTTATAACTTCAACCGAAATATATTAATTGCTGGATAGAAGCCTCCCCCAAAAAAGTATAGGTATATATGTATATAATGAACTATTAACTATGCGTTTAAATATACTGGGTTTTTATGATTTCGGAAATAGATATACAAGAAAAAACACAAACAAACGGATGAGCAAAAGAATAATAAGAAACGCTTTGTGCCATCGTATATTGCATATGTTCGATATCGACAAAGAAGGGGTGAAAACCCGCATTACTCCTGGATGACTGACCGGTGGTAGAACGGGAAATACAGTATGAGCAACTAGAGAGCACATCATATAATGTGCTCTCTAGTTGCACACTCTTAGAAGTTTGAGAGCACGCTTTTCGAAAAAAGTATTTAAAACACCAACAAGCAAATAACGACTGTAAGATATATAGCCTGATTTAGTTGAGCTTATTTTTATCTTCTTTCTGCATTCTACCGAATCAAATGAGGGTAGCTTTTTTTTACTAATGGCAGAAGTTGATAGTCTTACGGTGCTTTATAAAGTGTTAGATGAGGCTGTTATTTCAGCTTTTGATTTAATAAATTCCATAAAACTTAATGTATGGAAATCATGAAATAGTGGTTAGTTTGTATTTAATTTTATTTCTTGCGTACACAATGCCATATTTTGTTTCTTTTAAAATTTCTAAGCATTAAACAATGCGATTTAATTAAAACGAATGTATTACAAGTGAGCTGAATGTGTTACAAATATATCTCAGATGGGTGTCGAACTGCGATGCCAGGTGACATTGCTTAATTTATTATAAATAAATAATAATTGCAATAAAAGCACACTTGTAATATGAAACATGTTTCTTATTAAAATTATATTTATATAAATCCGCGAAGTGTTGTCTGTATTTTCCTGGGATAAAAATACATATTTTTTTATTATTATTTGTCATCCGGTTTGTTCAGCGGTTAGTGATCGTGACTACGCAAGTCGCAACCTTATAAGATGTATAACTAAAAACTTATATACACATACATATATTGCTAATTTATGTCTGAGCAACCGTTAACTTGATTTTTATGGTGTTGAGTGTGTTAGCCCAGTTAGCTTACTAGCTCCGTCTTTTAATCTAAGTCCCGTAAGTCATAAAATTAAAGCAAGATGAAAAAAATATATCACATTAATCTGCAGTCAGTATCAAAATAAACACTTAAATTACCAATGACATTCAAGAAACTATTCGTAAAGTTACACAGCTGCTTTCGCAACAGCTTCAAATTTTATTAGATAAGACAAATATTGTACAATCGTATACGTTACCACTAAAAATGTATATGATACTGTTGGTTAAAGGAAAGACCTACAGGAATAAATGAAGATGAATTACACATGAATCGAAAGTGCAGGATTCTGCAACGGCCGTAACCTTTTGGTTAAGATATTAGCTTTAAAGACGACCGAGTTCAACACTCGTCAAAGTGCTTACTACGGACGTAAGCAGATTTGTAAGTCAACCATTTAGCATATTACGAGGGTTTGACGGATATCCGTAATTCCGATAATGGGTTAACCCTTGTTCGTATTCTATAGTATCCTACAACCTACGTTGTTGAGTGGCTCGCGTACCGGTTTTCATTGTAACGCCACGCCGAGGTTTTGGGTTCGATCCCCGGGCAGGTATTTAACCGCTTTTCTTGACGAAATTTTCTATATTGGCTCGGGTCTGGGTGTTGCGGTACCGTCGCTGTTTCTTTATAACATACATATAGCTAATTAACTTAAATGAATATGTAATATATATTTTTATATAAAATATTCTACAGTTTATTATTTTTTTACATTTTGTAAATAATGAGTTGAATATTTAATATGAATTATTTTAAAATTTTACCTACGGTTCTGGGTATGACGGGGTAGGCGCTCCAACCGAGGTTAAGACGAGGACTTCTACTGATTTTCATCACATTAAAAAGAATGGAATATCTTAACATATGTTCTTAAATTAATTATAGGAGTAAGATTTAAATAATGCTTTAACTTTTTAGAAACATGTCATTGTAAAATCTGTGAGAAAAAAATTGAAGAAGGAAAGTTCTACAAAGTTTGAACTTATTTACGGAATGCAATTGTTTTATTACATTTTTCACTGATTATTCTTACCCTGGCCAGTAACTTTACCTTTTTCTATGCTGTTAGGGTTGTAAACGGTGAGCCTTCACTTTTTTTAAACCAACTTATCTAACGATAGATGCATTACCACAAATTATAACATGTTGAAATACAACATTAATATAACAATTGGTATATGAGTAAAAAAACTACGTACAATATTTTTTTTATTTGATTTTTCATTAATTTCAGTTTCAATTTTCGAATACAAAAAAGCTGGAAAACCTAACCGAACCTAACCTAAAAGAATTGTCTTATCAATATATTGAAATTTATGCTTTAAATAGTTACAGTAAACCAATGTTGTAAGTGGAATCGATGCCCAAACCGGAATGTTCAAAGTCAGCAACGTGGTAGCGAGAATGGCCGGTGTGAACAGCGACTCGCGAGTGATTCATCCTCGTGTGAAAAGTTTAGCACACCTGGTGTTTACCATCAACGAAGGAATACCAACAGCTAGTAATGCTGATCTCGCTATTTTGTTTTTATTGGTAAAAGATAATATGGAGTTATACTAATTTGTTTGAAATATTCATATTAAATTTATCCACATTTACCACGAAATAACCAATGTAATGTTTAGATCTATTGATATGATATATTAAAAGATATCTATATCAGAGAATAAACCACTGCGTTCTTGAGGAGCACAATAGAGCAATGATAGAGCGATCAGCAGTCGTTATCGGCAAGCGCTAGCATAGTCCAGTCATATAAGTCAAAATATAGACAGCTATAAACATTTATAACCCTTTATTTTGACACCTTAAAACTTGTCTCAAAATCTACTTATCGTAGGGTGGCCGTAACTACAGATATTTAAGGTCAAAGGTTTTTATTGCACATTTTTTGCAAATAGCTATTTATATTTATCATATACATTGTAGAAGATTAAATTCTCCACAACTTTTGTTTGTTTTTTTTTATATATCTTGAACCATTTTCGAGATAGAGGGCAGAGACGCGCAGTGTTTAATTATTCAGAATTATTTAACCTTCAAGGTCAACTAGAAGACCCGATTAAAAACATGCCGTATAATGCCTATAAATTAAAATTAAATTTATAATAAATTTTCCCTTTTTATTAACTACTTCGTTATATATTTTTTCATTAATTGAGTATCTTATTATTACATATATTATCGTGTAATTAAAAATTTATTTGGGGAAATACTTATTTATTTATTTTATTCTAATCTATTTTATACCAATTACTTCGTAACTAAAAAAGAAAAAAAAATTAATGTTTTTGTATTTAAAAAATATCCATCCATTCAAATAGTCCATATTATTATGAAAGCTGAAAAAAAAAAATTTTAATTTCCTTTAAATTTAAGCTAATTTCAATTTTCTTTTTCTTTCTTCGCGGTCGCTGTAAAATTTCAAATTCTTTTTTTTTTATTTTGAATGGGTTCGCTCTTGATCCCAATCAAGCCCGAGGGGTCAAGACGGGATCAACGATGGAATGGCTAACTCAGAAGATACCTATTCACCCTGGCTTTAAAAACGGACGGGTTATAAGAACTCGGTAATTCCCCTTCGTTCTCACCTTCGACGCCATCCACGATCTATATCGTTAAAGACGATCGTATCGCACTCAATCGATTTCATTCGATTTGTTTTATAAAGTTGACAAAGCTACAAAGTCTACAGATTACAACTGTTACTTCGTTGCACTTTTCTATCCCTGCCTAAATGCTTATGTTTATAAGCATTTCGGCATAAACATAGGCAAAGATCATAATATTGTTTTAGCGTGAGTTTCAGAACGACAAATTATTTGAACAACAACATATTTTTGTGCGATTTTCTGACCATACAAATCGATTTGGATTAAATCGCATCCTTTTGAATCGATTCAAAAATAGGTAAATCGATTTGCCATGAATCAATTTTCTAAATCTAGAAGTTTGATTCTGATCAGGCGTCCTTATATATAATAATATACTCTTGTATGCACGTGCGGGAAGTCTAACAATCTTAAGACGTGGCGCGTAGCAATGGAGATTCACCTTAGCACTAATGTTTTATAATTATAATTTTAAAATATTAGATAGTAAAGAGTTCTGGAAGTAACTTTTACCGCAAGTTATTAAAAACGATTAGCGTTAAAAATATTGAATTTCAACATCGCTCAGTTCCTTTTAAGTAAACTCGGCGTCAAAAAAATCGCACCTTATAAAAATCTTATTCAAAAATTCCTAAACCTTATATAGAGGATAGTGTTAGGTATCATTAGAAAGGTAACAAAAAGGAGCATCAAACAACAATTAAGTGCAATCTTTTTTTTAATTAAAATTATACAAAAAGCATAAAAATTTGAAAAATAATAAAAAATCTTAATTAAGTCCTAATTAATAATCGATAATTTACAAAAAAAATGTACAAAAAGTGTCTTAAAATTAACTCAAAATCTAGTGTTACCCCCCCTTGCCCTGATGACGGCTTCCATACGGTCCCTCATAGACCTCACCAACTTCAGGAGCTCTTCTTGAGGGATAAGACCCCATTCTTCAATCACCGCGGTTTGGAGTTCCTCTAGAGTCGAAGGAGCCGGATCCCGAGATCGAACCTTACGTTTAAGATGGTCCCAGAGGTGCTCTATCGGATTCAGATCAGGACTTCTCGCTGGCCACTGCATCACAGGAATTTGGGACCTCCGCAGGAAGTCGTTCACGATGGCTGCAGTGTGTGCGCGAGCGTTGTCGTGCATTAATGTGAACCCCTCGCCAAAAGATTCGGCAAAAGGGACCACATGCACATCCAGGATCTCTGTGATATAGCGGCGCGCAGTCAGCGACCCTTGTCCGCGAGCACCTCCGGTCCGGGAGACGCAGACCAGGTCGGTTTTGCCGGCAGCCGACATACCGCCCCAGAACATGCAGGATCCGCCTCCATATTCCACCGTCTCCTGGATGCAGGCTTGAGCGAAACGTTCACCCTGCCTCCGGTATACTCTTCTTCGTCGGTCGTTGCAGAAAAGACACACTCGTGTCTCGTCTGAGAAGAGAACAGCTCCCCACTGCTCAATGGTCCAATCGACGTGGTCGCGAGCAAACTGCAAGCGGGCTCGTCGGTGCGCTGCAGTCAATTTTGGACCTGTAGCAGCTCTGCGGGCTGCTATGTTCTTCTCCTTCAGTCTTCTTCTAACCGTGGATACACTCACGGTGCGTCTGCGAACTGCCTGGAGCTCCTGTTGCAGCTGAACAGCGTTTGAGAAGCGATTTCTCAAAGAGTACGACACAACGAACCGGTCGTCTCTTTCCGAAGTGCAGCGACGTCTACCGGACCCATGTCGCCGGATATAGCCACCGGTCTCTAAAAAGCGCTGGTAGACTCTACGAACCGAAAAACGGCTCAGATTCAGTTGCCGGGCGACATCACACTGCCGCACCCCTGCTTGCAGTAGTGCAACCACTTGAGCGGCCTCATCAGCTGTAGTGTCCATTTTCCAGATGTTCTTTCTTCAGTAAAATCAGTGCGTGTGTCCCCTTCAACGGTTTAATAGCGAATGACCCACATTGAACCCGTGTTGACCTCTTTATACCCACAAAGTTAGCGCAACTCGCGACTCTCCCGAGCAGCAAAATTTCCTTAGAATTTTTGTGACCCTTTATTTGTTGCTTTAGGTTTTATTTGATAATGAAAAATAATGTTTTTTTATTAAGTTAATTAAGTAACCTTTTAAATAAAATTATAATTAATACGACTGCATGTGCATATCCAGAGTTAATGCCATTTGAACGTGATTTTCTTAGAGGTGCGATTTTTTTGACGCCGAGTGTATAACTTGTTGACCTTTTAAATTCGTTGAGTGGAAGTATAACTTTTAAATTCGTTGAGTGGTAATCTGTAATACTTAGTGTTAGTGAAAGTAGCTCTAAATGTAACATTTAAATAATAAGAAGATACTGTTCAATCTATTGTAACCGAATATATTTGCTGCTTTTACGTTAAATATGTATAAATAAGACAAACCAAACTTAAGGACAAGGTAATCTTAGATGATCTAAGCCTGAACAACCGGGAAAAGACTTCCCAGGTTAAGGTATGTTTTAGCGCTTAATAAATTAATACAAGCCTACACAAAAACAGGTAGGTTTACCCTGAGACCGAATATAAGCATGCTCCGAGCATTGTATGCAGATTTTCCATTCTCGAAGGCGTAAACCAACACTTTTAAGCGTGATATAAATTTTCCTGGACTTACAAGGTATAATGATGTTATGATAACATTATTTCAACGCCCAGATGAAGCGCCAGATTATCAGATATCGTCAATGATAATAATGTATTTACGTGGTATATCGGTTATTGTGGGATATGGTATGCGAATACCTAATTATAATATCCAGCATTTTGACACTATATTCAAAAAAGTGTGTACAAAGTTTATGTATGTACATTTTTTTATTCCACCAGTATATGGTATATAGTACTTTTGAGAGTGACACGCCATTTACGAATTAAAAAAAAATCTTCAATAATTATAATATTGTGATGATATTTATGAGATGATTGATGAGCACATTCCAAAACAATATAATTACATTGCAATGCATTTTAAAACGCAAAATATCTGTCACTTTAATTGACAAATATTTTGCGTTTTAAAATGGTACGGCCGCCCAGCCAAAAAACGAACTGAATACTTTAATCAATTTGTCGTACAAAGCAAAGTTACTCATTTAGTTGCTAAATGAATACTTAAATAAAATCTGTTATTGCAGTCGGGGGCCCATGTTTTTTGGCAAAGGCATCTTGTTTTATCATACTATTATTTTTTAATCTTTTTTATACCGATATGGTTTATTTCTAAAATAGATCTCTTTCAGCCGGCTTATGATATGTGAGTAAATTATTAAAGTAAATAGGTGAACTTGCAGTTTTCTAGAGATGTTTAGAATTTATTATTATTTCATGTACATAATATTCATGTACATATATGTGATATACACTAATATATAATAAGGATAACCTCTTTTTAAAAATGGTAGCAAAGACAAAAGGGGAGGTGTACTAAATAAATTAAAAAAAATTGAAAACAAGCTTTAATTTAGTAAAACGTGAACTAAGAACAAAATCCATTAAGTGATATACTTCATATATTTATATAGGACATATGGAGTTATCGTTAACTTAGAATATGCCTTTACAATATACTATTATACTAGGTAAACACCTCTGTAAGTAATTCGCCATCTTTATGTAGGATACTTAGACGGTCAGTTAAAATATAGATATTTTGTTTCAAAATATATTTAAATTTTAAAAGAAGCAAATGAGGCACTGATGTACGCTATCCGTTATACAGGTTAACTGAACAATATCAATGCCTTAAGCTTTTTTAAGTTACTATTTTGTGAATATAAAAGATCTATATTTATATATATCCCTAGAACTTACCGGTCTATACGTACGCCTATATTTTGATGATGAATAACTAGGAATAGGGTTAACCTCGAATATTATATTTCAGTTAATAAAATCTTGTAATTTTTAATTGTTTATATTTTTTCTTTTTAGTTTTAAAGTAACATCTTTTATATTCAAAACCTGACATATAGCATTTCCTGTTTTTAGACCATTAACCTTTTATATAATTTACACTATTAACATTCGTTTTACCATACATATGACATTCATTTTAATTATATTATAAATTTCGGTAGTGCGCTGGCCGGACCACCAGAATGTCACTACCAGATTATTGGTCACCGGAAATAAAGACAGTCAGGCAGTCTTAGGCGGTGTAAGGTCATAATCTTTACATTTGATACCTATATTAAGGGGTTAAAAATGTAATCCGTCATCTTGGAGAGGTAGCCATAAACTATTATAATATTGTACTGTCATCAGAACTAGTGTGTGAAAAAGTTTATGCATAATTTTAGCTCAAGCGAAAGTGGTCAAAAATTATTCATAAATTTTGAAGCGGATAACTTACATACGGACAGTGCAAGTTAAATAAAGCTTATTAAAATAAAAACTGACATTGAAAATAGAATATATCTATTAATTAAATTGAGACTTTTTGAGCATGTGTAACAAAAATTAACAACTTAATATTGTCTACTCCTATATTGGATACTCTATTTTCTTGATATTTAATATTAAATATTCAACTGACCATGGATTTCCAATTTATATTGCTATAAATTAATGTTACACATAGCATAAATTGATCTGTGACTTGGACCATTCGTCTTGCATGGACTTCGGGTTCCATTTTGTCATTAAATTTTTCTGGTATATTGTTCATTGAAAACTAAAAAAAATCGTTGTAAGCCTGTAATTTATGGTCTGATTTAGACTGTACTGATGGTGGACGACATTACGTCTGCAATAACTGCAATGACAATGATTCTGATTAAGTTTATGACAACTTTGTTGATTTGTTGTCTTTCTTATTTTTTATATCTGAAATATTTTTAAACAACTTAATAATTAACAAGCATTTAAGTAAATTATTATAATAGAAAAATACTAGAAAAAATCGACTCGGGACACAAGTGAATCTCAGGCGGGAATCGAACCCGCAACCTTTGGAAATCCGGTCCAATGCTCTCCCAATTGAGCTACCGAGCCTTGCGAACACTTGTCGAAATTTTCTAGTACATTCCTGATTTTACGCTGTAGGCCAGCGTTGTTTCATCAATGAGAGGAACATCCTCTCGTATTCGAAAGAAACATTTTTACAAATGTTTGGTCAATCGATTAAGATGAAACAGCCATGTTAGATTTATAATTTTTATATATTTTATGCATTTTCAATGCGATCTTATAAGATAAATTATTATAATAGAAAAATACTAGAAAAAATCGACTCGGGACACAAGTGAATCTCAGGCGGGAATCGAACCCGCAACCTTTGGAAATCCGGTCCAATGCTCTCCCAATTGAGCTACCGAGCCTTGCGAACACTTGTCGAAATTTTCTAGTACATTCCTGATTTTACGCTGTAGGCCAGCGTTGTTTCATCAATGAGAGGAACATCCTCTCGTATTCGAAAGAAACATTTTTACAAATGTTTGGTCAATCGATTAAGATGAAACAGCCATGTTAGATTTATAATTTTTATATATTTTATGCATTTTCAATGCGATCTTATAAGATAAATTATTATAATAGAAAAATACTAGAAAAAATCGACTCGGGACACAAGTGAATCTCAGGCGGGAATCGAACCCGCAACCTTTGGAAATCCGGTCCAATGCTCTCCCAATTGAGCTACCGAGCCTTGCGAACACTTGTCGAAATTTTCTAGTACATTCCTGATTTTACGCTGTAGGCCAGCGTTGTTTCATCAATGAGAGGAACATCCTCTCGTATTCGAAAGAAACATTTTTACAAATGTTTGGTCAATCGATTAAGATGAAACAGCCATGTTAGATTTATATTTTTTTTATATATTTTATGCATTTTCAATGCGATCTTATAAGATAAATTATTATAATAGAAAAATACTAGAAAAAATCGACTCGGGACACAAGTGAATCTCAGGCGGGAATCGAACCCGCAACCTTTGGAAATCCGGTCCAATGCTCTCCCAATTGAGCTACCGAGCCTTGCGAACACTTGTCGAAATTTTCTAGTACATTCCTGATTTTACGCTGTAGGCCAGCGTTGTTTCATCAATGAGAGGAACATCCTCTCGTATTCGAAAGAAACATTTTTACAAATGTTTGGTCAATCGATTAAGATGAAACAGCCATGTTAGATTTATAATTTTTTTATATATTTTATGCATTTTCAATGCGATCTTATAAGA
Organism: Calamotropha paludella; assembly: GCA_927399485.1. Taxonomy (NCBI): domain Eukaryota; kingdom Metazoa; phylum Arthropoda; class Insecta; order Lepidoptera; family Crambidae; genus Calamotropha; species Calamotropha paludella. The sequence continues at coordinate 13,963,670 of OV656809.1, forward strand.
TAAATTATTATAATAGAAAAATACTAGAAAAAATCGACTCGGGACACAAGTGAATCTCAGGCGGGAATCGAACCCGCAACCTTTGGAAATCCGGTCCAATGCTCTCCCAATTGAGCTACCGAGCCTTGCGAACACTTGTCGAAATTTTCTAGTACATTCCTGATTTTACGCTGTAGGCCAGCGTTGTTTCATCAATGAGAGGAACATCCTCTCGTATTCGAAAGAAACATTTTTACAAATGTTTGGTCAATCGATTAAGATGAAACAGCCATGTTAGATTTATATTTTTTTTATATATTTTATGCATTTTCAATGCGATCTTATAAGATAAATTATTATAATAGAAAAATACTAGAAAAAATCGACTCGGGACACAAGTGAATCTCAGGCGGGAATCGAACCCGCAACCTTTGGAAATCCGGTCCAATGCTCTCCCAATTGAGCTACCGAGCCTTGCGAACACTTGTCGAAATTTTCTAGTACATTCCTGATTTTACGCTGTAGGCCAGCGTTGTTTCATCAATGAGAGGAACATCCTCTCGTATTCGAAAGAAACATTTTTACAAATGTTTGGTCAATCGATTAAGATGAAACAGCCATGTTAGATTTATAATTTTTTTATATATTTTATGCATTTTCAATGCGATCTTATAAGATAAATTATTATAATAGAAAAATACTAGAAAAAATCGACTCGGGACACAAGTGAATCTCAGGCGGGAATCGAACCCGCAACCTTTGGAAATCCGGTCCAATGCTCTCCCAATTGAGCTACCGAGCCTTGCGAACACTTGTCGAAATTTTCTAGTACATTCCTGATTTTACGCTGTAGGCCAGCGTTGTTTCATCAATGAGAGGAACATCCTCTCGTATTCGAAAGAAACATTTTTACAAATGTTTGGTCAATCGATTAAGATGAAACAGCCATGTTAGATTTATAATTTTTATATATTTTATGAATTTTCAATGCGATCTTATAAGATAAATTATTATAATAGAAAAATACTAGAAAAAATCGACTCGGGACACAAGTGAATCTCAGGCGGGAATCGAACCCGCAACCTTTGGAAATCCGGTCCAATGCTCTCCCAATTGAGCTACCGAGGCTTGCGAACACTTGTCGAAATTTTCTAGTACATTCCTGATTTTACGCTGTAGGCCAGCGTTGTTTCATCAATGAGAGGAACATCCTCTCGTATTCGAAAGAAACATTTTTACAAATGTTTGGTCAATCGATTAAGATGAAACAGCCATGTTAGATTTATATTTTTTTTATAAATTTTATGCATTTTCAATGCGATCTTATAAGATAAATTATTATAATAGAAAAATACTAGAAAAAATCGACTCGGGACACAAGTGAATCTCAGGCTGGAATCGAACCCGCAACCTTTGGAAATCCGGTCCAATGCTCTCCCAATTGAGCTACCGAGCCTTGCGAACACTTGTCGAAATTTTCTAGTACATTCCTGATTTTACGCTGTAGGCCAGCGTTGTTTCATCAATGAGAGGAACATCCTCTCGTATTCGAAAGAAACATTTTTACAAATGTTTGGTCAATCGATTAAGATGAAACAGCCATGTTAGATTTATAATTTTTATATATTTTATGCATTTTCAATGCGATCTTATAAGATAAATTATTATAATAGAAAAATACTAGAAAAAATCGACTCGGGACACAAGTGAATCTCAGGCGGGAATCGAACCCGCAACCTTTGGAAATCCGGTCCAATGCTCTCCCAATTGAGCTACCGAGCCTTGCGAACACTTGTCGAAATTTTCTAGTACATTCCTGATTTTACGCTGTAGGCCAGCGTTGTTTCATCAATGAGAGGAACATCCTCTCGTATTCGAAAGAAACATTTTTACAAATGTTTGGTCAATCGATTAAGATGAAACAGCCATGTTAGATTTATAATTTTTATATATTTTATGCATTTTCAATGCGATCTTATAAGATAAATTATTATAATAGAAAAATACTAGAAAAAATCGACTCGGGACACAAGTGAATCTCAGGCGGGAATCGAACCCGCAACCTTTGGAAATCCGGTCCAATGCTCTCCCAATTGAGCTACCGAGGCTTGCGAACACTTGTCGAAATTTTCTAGTACATTCCTGATTTTACGCTGTAGGCCAGCGTTGTTTCATCAATGAGAGGAACATCCTCTCGTATTCGAAAGAAACATTTTTACAAATGTTTGGTCAATCGATTAAGATGAAACAGCCATGTTAGATTTATAATTTTTATATATTTTATGCATTTTCAATGCGATCTTATAAGATAAATTATTATAATAGAAAAATACTAGAAAAAATCGACTCGGGACACAAGTGAATCTCAGGCGGGAATCGAACCCGCAACCTTTGGAAATCCGGTCCAATGCTCTCCCACTTGAGCTACCGAGCCTTGCGAACACTTGTCGAAATTTTCTAGTACATTCCTGATTTTACGCTGTAGGCCAGCGTTGTTTCATCAATGAGAGGAACATCCTCTCGTATTCGAAAGAAACATTTTTACAAATGTTTGGTCAATCGATTAAGATGAAACAGCCATGTTAGATTTATATTTTTTTTATATATTTTATGCATTTTCAATGCGATCTTATAAGATAAATTATTATAATAGAAAAATACTAGAAAAAATCGACTCGGGACACAAGTGAATCTCAGGCGGGAATCGAACCCGCAACCTTTGGAAATCCGGTCCAATGCTCTCCCAATTGAGCTACCGAGCCTTGCGAACACTTGTCGAAATTTTCTAGTACATTCCTGATTTTACGCTGTAGGCCAGCGTTGTTTCATCAATGAGAGGAACATCCTCTCGTATTCGAAAGAAACATTTTTACAAATGTTTGGTCAATCGATTAAGATGAAACAGCCATGTTAGATTTATAATTTTTTTATATATTTTATGCATTTTCAATGCGATCTTATAAGATAAATTATTATAATAGAAAAATACTAGAAAAAATCGACTCGGGACACAAGTGAATCTCAGGCGGGAATCGAACCCGCAACCTTTGGAAATCCGGTCCAATGCTCTCCCAATTGAGCTACCGAGCCTTGCGAACACTTGTCGAAATTTTCTAGTACATTCCTGATTTTACGCTGTAGGCCAGCGTTGTTTCATCAATGAGAGGAACATCCTCTCGTATTCGAAAGAAACATTTTTACAAATGTTTGGTCAATCGATTAAGATGAAACAGCCATGTTAGATTTATAATTTTTATATATTTTATGCATTTTCAATGCGATCTTATAAGATAAATTATTATAATAGAAAAATACTAGAAAAAATCGACTCGGGACACAAGTGAATCTCAGGCGGGAATCGAACCCGCAACCTTTGGAAATCCGGTCCAATGCTCTCCCAATTGAGCTACCGAGCCTTGCGAACACTTGTCGAAATTTTCTAGTACATTCCTGATTTTACGCTGTAGGCCAGCGTTGTTTCATCAATGAGAGGAACATCCTCTCGTATTCGAAAGAAACATTTTTACAAATGTTTGGTCAATCGATTAAGATGAAACAGCCATGATAGATTTATAATTTTTATATATTTTATGCATTTTCAATGCGATCTTATAAGATAAATTATTATAATAGAAAAATACTAGAAAAAATCGACTCGGGACACAAGTGAATCTCAGGCTGGAATCGAACCCGCAACCTTTGGAAATCCGGTCCAATGCTCTCCCAATTGAGCTACCGAGCCTTGCGAACACTTGTCGAAATTTTCTAGTACATTCCTGATTTTACGCTGTAGGCCAGCGTTGTTTCATCAATGAGAGGAACATCCTCTCGTATTCGAAAGAAACATTTTTACAAATGTTTGGTCAATCGATTAAGATGAAACAGCCATGTTAGATTTATAATTTTTATATATTTTATGCATTTTCAATGCGATCTTATAAGATAAATTATTATAATAGAAAAATACTAGAAAAAATCGACTCGGGACACAAGTGAATCTCAGGCGGGAATCGAACCCGCAACCTTTGGAAATCCGGTCCAATGCTCTCCCAATTGAGCTACCGAGCCTTGCGAACACTTGTCGAAATTTTCTAGTACATTCCTGATTTTACGCTGTAGGCCAGCGTTGTTTCATCAATGAGAGGAACATCCTCTCGTATTCGAAAGAAACATTTTTACAAATGTTTGGTCAATCGATTAAGATGAAACAGCCATGTTAGATTTATAATTTTTATATATTTTATGCATTTTCAATGCGATCTTATAAGATAAATTATTATAATAGAAAAATACTAGAAAAAATCGACTCGGGACACAAGTGAATCTCAGGCGGGAATCGAACCCGCAACCTTTGGAAATCCGGTCCAATGCTCTCCCAATTGAGCTACCGAGCCTTGCGAACACTTGTCGAAATTTTCTAGTACATTCCTGATTTTACGCTGTAGGCCAGCGTTGTTTCATCAATGAGAGGAACATCCTCTCGTATTCGAAAGAAACATTTTTACAAATGTTTGGTCAATCGATTAAGATGAAACAGCCATGTTAGATTTATAATTTTTATATATTTTATGCATTTTCAATGCGATCTTATAAGATAAATTATTATTATAGAAAAATACTAGAAAAAATCGACTCGGGACACAAGTGAATCTCAGGCGGGAATCGAACCCGCAACCTTTGGAAATCCGGTCCAATGCTCTCCCAATTGAGCTACCGAGCCTTGCGAACACTTGTCGAAATTTTCTAGTACTAAATAGTCTAGTAGGATTTCCAAAGGTTGCGGGTTCGATTCCCGCCTGAGATTCACTTGTGTCCCGAGTCGATTTTTTCTAGTATTTTTCTATTATAATAATTTATCTTATAAGATCGCATTGAAAATGCATAAAATATATAAAAAAATTATAAATCTAACATGACTGTTTCATCTTAATCGATTGACCAAACATTTGTAAAAATGTTTCTTTCGAATACGAGAGGATGTTCCTCTCATTGATGAAACAACGCTGGCCTACAGCGTAAAATCAGGAATGTACTAGAAAATTTCGATAAGTGTTCGCAAGGCTCGGTAGCTCAATTGGGAGAGCATTGGACCGGATTTCCAAAGGTTGCGGGTTCGATTCCCGCCTGAGATTCACTTGTGTCCCGAGTCGATTTTTTCTAGTATTTTTCTATTATAATAATTTATCTTATAAGATCGCATTGAAAATGCATAAAATATATAAAAATTATAAATCTAACATGGCTGTTTCATCTTAATCGATTGACCAAACATTTGTAAAAATGTTTCTTTCGAATACGAGAGGATGTTCCTCTCATTGATGAAACAACGCTGGCCTACAGCGTAAAATCAGGAATGTACTAGAAAATTTCGACAAGTGTTCGCAAGGCTCGGTAGCTCAATTGGGAGAGCATTGGACCGGATTTCCAAAGGTTGCGGGTTCGATTCCCGCCTGAGATTCACTTGTGTCCCGAGTCGATTTTTTCTAGTATTTTTCTATTATAATAATTTATCTTATAAGATCGCATTGAAAATGCATAAAATATATAAAAATTATAAATCTAACATGGCTGTTTCATCTTAATCGATTGACCAAACATTTGTAAAAATGTTTCTTTCGAATACGAGAGGATGTTCCTCTCATTGATGAAACAACGCTGGCCTACAGCGTAAAATCAGGAATGTACTAGAAAATTTCGACAAGTGTTCGCAAGGCTCGGTAGCTCAATTGGGAGAGCATTGGACCGGATTTCCAAAGGTTGCGGGTTCGATTCCCGCCTGAGATTCACTTGTGTCCCGAGTCGATTTTTTCTAGTATTTTTCTATTATAATAATTTATCTTATAAGATCGCATTGAAAATGCATAAAATATATAAAAATTATAAATCTAACATGGCTGTTTCATCTTAATCGATTGACCAAACATTTGTAAAAATGTTTCTTTCGAATACGAGAGGATGTTCCTCTCATTGATGAAACAACGCTGGCCTACAGCGTAAAATCAGGAATGTACTAGAAAATTTCGACAAGTGTTCGCAAGGCTCGGTAGCTCAATTGGGAGAGCATTGGACCGGATTTCCAAAGGTTGCGGGTTCGATTCCCGCCTGAGATTCACTTGTGTCCCGAGTCGATTTTTTCTAGTTTTTTTCTATTATAATAATTTATCTTATAAGATCGCATTGAAAATGCATAAAATATATAAAAATTATAAATCTAACATGGCTGTTTCATCTTAATCGATTGACCAAACATTTGTAAAAATGTTTCTTTCGAATACGAGAGGATGTTCCTCTCATTGATGAAACAACGCTGGCCTACAGCGTAAAATCAGGAATGTACTAGAAAATTTCGACAAGTGTTCGCAAGGCTCGGTAGCTCAATTGGGAGAGCATTGGACCGGATTTCCAAAGGTTGCGGGTTCGATTCCCGCCTGAGATTCACTTGTGTCCCGAGTCGATTTTTTCTAGTATTTTTCTATTATAATAATTTATCTTATAAGATCGCATTGAAAATGCATAAAATATATAAAAATTATAAATCTAACATGGCTGTTTCATCTTAATCGATTGACCAAACATTTGTAAAAATGTTTCTTTCGAATACGAGAGGATGTTCCTCTCATTGATGAAACAACGCTGGCCTACAGCGTAAAATCAGGAATGTACTAGAAAATTTCGACAAGTGTTCGCAAGGCTCGGTAGCTCAATTGGGAGAGCATTGGACCGGATTTCCAAAGGTTGCGGGTTCGATTCCCGCCTGAGATTCAATTGTGTCCCGAGTCGATTTTTTCTAGTATTTTTCTATTATAATAATTTATCTTATAAGATCGCATTGAAAATGCATAAAATATATAAAAATTATAAATCTAACATGGCTGTTTCATCTTAATCGATTGACCAAACATTTGTAAAAATGTTTCTTTCGAATACGAGAGGATGTTCCTCTCATTGATGAAACAACGCTGGCCTACAGCGTAAAATCAGGAATGTACTAGAAAATTTCGACAAGTGTTCGCAAGGCTCGGTAGCTCAATTGGGAGAGCATTGGACCGGATTTCCAAAGGTTGCGGGTTCGATTCCCGCCTGAGATTCACTTGTGTCCCGAGTCGATTTTTTCTAGTATTTTTCTATTATAATAATTTATCTTATAAGATCGCATTGAAAATGCATAAAATATATAAAAATTATAAATCTAACATGGCTGTTTCATCTTAATCGATTGACCAAACATTTGTAAAAATGTTTCTTTCGAATACGAGAGGATGTTCCTCTCATTGATGAAACAACGCTGGCCTACAGCGTAAAATCAGGAATGTACTAGAAAATTTCGACAAGTGTTCGCAAGGCTCGGTAGCTCAATTGGGAGAGCATTGGACCGGATTTCCAAAGGTTGCGGGTTCGATTCCCGCCTGAGATTCACTTGTGTCCCGAGTCGATTTTTTCTAGTATTTTTCTATTATAATAATTTATCTTATAAGATCGCATTGAAAATGCATAAAATATATAAAAATTATAAAGCATTTAAGTAACATAAATACTAAAGCAAGTTGTCGAAGCGTGCTGCGTTATAAAAAACGCAAACTTTAGCATTATAAAAAAGTCAACTGCAAATCATTAGTGTATTCAACGAGTTGATTGCGTGCTCGCTAGGTGGACGAGGTTATGAACTGCAGTGGACAATCGATTTACGGTACTAATGCGGAATACTATGCAAAATACAAATATAAATAACGTTGAGCTTTTCTTTTATCCCGAACATTAAAAGGTTAAGGACTATTTTTAAAATTTTGAATAGTTAATAAGTTATTGCCCAGTCAAAGGAAAATATCACTTGTAACTAAAGAAGAGTTATAATAGATATCTTGTTTGAATTTATCGATATAATATGGCACCTGAAATGGTATGAAAATACAATATTACAATCTAAACATAACTTTAAATCAGAAAGCACTTTTGCGATAAAAAATATTTGAGTTATGAATCAATTACCCAGTAATTATTTTTTATCGTAAACGTTGCTTTCTGACTTAAAGTACTGTTTAGATTGTAATTTCGGCTTTGTAATCTATAATCTAAGATCACAGTGGTTTGTGTGTTTGTCTGTCCGCTCTTTTTCCCGCTCTTTTTCTTCTTTGTATAAATATCGTTACCATAGCAACGCGTTAACCACAAGTAGTTCGTCTACCGGACGCTAGATGGCGCTACCGGAAAAATATTTAATAATAGAAAAAAAAAAAATTTGTCCACCCGTGCGAAGGCGGGACGGGCCGCTAGTATTGTATTATTATCATAGCATTTTAGATATCGTATTATATCGATGAACTCAAACGAGATGTCAACAATTTGAAACATTACATCCGCTGAAAATAAATAAAATGTAGAAGCGAAATGGTTACTTGTCATACCCAAAGATTCACAAATAGTTTACGCGTAAGAGAGTCTTTACAGTTATAGAAAGACTAGCTTTCCGCCCGCGGCTTCGCCCGCGGCTTCGCCCGCGTAGAATTCGGTTATATTGCGGTATAAAGCACAACTATAAGAAAACTTCTCATTCCCACGGAAAAATCTAAGAAGCACGATGTAACGCTGGATACAATTAGTTGTTAAACCAAAACTGAATGGTACACTATATTATATGTTTTCCCTTGTGAAGCAAAAACATGCAGATTTGGGCACTGGAAACCCGGGAACACGCTACATAGAGCTGACCATGCGAAAAACAATGTTTTTCCAAGTGTACTCCAGCAACCCTTAGAGTTTGGCCTTGTGCTTTATTAATGGTCATTGCAAATGAAACCCTTTTAGGAAATTGTAGTCTTTTAAATTGAAATGGGAGGTCTGTTGGAATAATCGGAATCCGTATAAATCCTAAAAAACAGTTTAGATGATAAAACAAATTGTACGTCATCCCTCGGGAATTCCTCATTTTCGGGGATTCATTATCGTATCATTTAGCTTCTAAATTTACATGTTTATATTCGTTTGCAATATTTTACCTTGTTTTAAACGACACACAGCGCCATCTACAATCCATCCATCAAGCAAACAATATTTTTGTTTTTCTACGGGAATATCAATTTTTTCCAGGATAAAAAGTACCCTATTATTTAATCCGGACTGTTTTCTTTACGTCTGCAAAATTTCAAAGCAATCGGTTCAGTAGTTACGGCGTGAAAGCGGAACAAACAAACAAACTCAGTTTCCGATTTATAATATTAGTAAGGATGATATTAACCTGCAGCAATATGTTTGTAATGTACACTACATTACATTAGTGCGAATCGTGTAGGTACCTATTAGTTTTACGCGGAAAATGTCGTCGTTTAACGCGTCATATTATTGGTTGGAGCTTGAGTGACAGCGGTAGTGCTGGCTTCTTATAATGAATTTTACAGTTTTTTCTTATACCTTTCTCTTATGATAACTACTATGTATATTTTATAGAATTCGTTGTCTCGTGTACTAGAATTAATTGTCTAGTTCGCCTAATTTACTTGAATTGAATTTACTTGAAGAATGAAGTGCTGGTCATAATTTAAAACGGATAAAATATTATGAACACTTATATAAATACCTATTTTGAATCCCTTAAATGAATTAATCTTACTAAGATATATAAAAAATATTTTCTTCAAAGAATCTTAATGATAAAACCTATTAATAATTGACTTTATATTATTTTTTTGCCTCATTTTTCCTGATGTCAGGAAAAATCTAAAAATGAGGCATTACAATAATATGAAGTTTATTCATAATAGGTTTTATCATTAAGATTGTAATTACTTCATCAAAAAAAATATTTTTATATTTCTTATTAATATTTATTCATTTAAGGGATTAAAAAATTAGTGATTTCTCTATAATGTTACCAGTGGATTTTGGTGGATTTATATAAACGCGTTCGAATCACGATGGTGGAGGTTAGACAACTACCACAGAGGTCGGTCAAAAATGTTTCGGAAGGCATGTAAAGTCATTTCTCCTGGTTGCGTATGCATTTTTTTCTTCCATTGACTCACAAACTTATGAAGGCCTACTGTCAGCCATATTTCAAACGGTCTTTGGTGAGGTTGAAAATCCATGCAGTAGTTAACACCCGCTCATTTTCTTGGGCCCGCGTGATGTGTTTTGTATGACCTATTTCCCTACAGATTTTTTATTCACTCGAATAGCCTGTGTCATACCAAGAAGGATATTTATTATCTGATGATGTAACCCCATGAATACTAGAAAATTTCTTTAGAAAATTAATCAATAGTAAAAAAAAATCGAAAATTTATAATCGATTTTTTTAATTTTAATATCACCCCTTCGGTGATTTCTATTTCTTGTTGTCTGCATACGAATATATTATATTAAGAGGTACTTATGCTTTTGAATGGTATCACTCGCTTGTACGAGTACAACCTAAACAAACCTTATAAGTAAGAATCAAATTACGATTTAATTATAATACTGTCTATGCATCGTAATGAGTACGTTTGTATCGCTCGATAAAATCGATATCGACTTCCGATCGATTTGCCAGTGATGGGAGCCGCGTATTTCCTCGTAATCGTGATCAACTGAGCCTTGATTTAAACGCATGAATATGATATTTGAAACCTAAGAATCTCACAGTAAAACGATAGGATTTTCGTCTATCCGATTTTTGGTTATTGTTTTCTATATCTCTCTAGTGAACAAATAAATTTAGGAAAAAAGCGATCGTTTTATCAAGTTGTATACATTGTATACATACATATCACGCGCTGAAAACTGAGCATGGAACTTTTTCCGAAGTTCCGGGTTCGATTGCTTGTTAAGTGATAGATATTTTAGTTTTACAATGTAGTCCAAGAATATACCGGATGTGGTTTAATACTAAATGTTTTTTTTATAGTTATGTAAGAATTCAGATTAAGTAAGCAAAATGTGCGCACTAACTTTTAAAAAAATATTTTTATATTAAGTTCTTACACTCCCGCGCACATTACATATATTAATTAAACTAACGATGAACGATAAAAGTAAATTATAGATTTTTTTAATGAGGGGATATGCAATTATTCTTCTAACCATTTCATACTACAATACGATGGATTGCTTATCTTTCTGCATTATAAATGTGCATAGTGATCATAGTCAAATGTAAGAAACCTTTCAAATCAGGTATATCCAAACTCACGTTCATGGGTTCCATTTCCACCACCACCTAAGGTGAATATTTTCTGCGTTTATTTAACATTTAAAATTATCAGTACAATTTTATCACTAACAACTTATGATAGCAAGCATCATCTTAAGTTTGAAAAGGAAAAATTTAATGACTATGTGATCTTGAATTTATTTTTAAAAATTCGTTCAAAAAGGTAAATATGGGGACTGAAATAGTTTTATTGTTAAAGATAATCTCTCGAATAAGTATTGTTGAATGGATCTAATTCTTATAATTGGTTCTAGTGCGACGGATGAATTATAATTGCGGACTATTAAAAAATTGTAAGTATGACCTTTACGGTATACACGTGTGCAATAATTATACTTGACAGTACCACCGTGGTTGTGGATGCATGGCCTATGTGAATGCCTATTTATTATAAAGTGGTAATATTCTAATTTTAGTTTACCTTTGTGTCAAAGGAACGAAATTGATAACTGATACTTATGCTATTAATATCCTTTTTTCAGTGTTCCAAATTTTTTATATTATAGGTAATTGAATAAAGTGAAAAAATCTTTAACCCTATAGAAAAGTTACTTAAATTGATAGCCAACCTTTTTTAAAATAAGGCAAGTTTCTCAAACAGAATCACCATTTTTAAAAATTAAAAGTAATGATGTGAGCATGTGCAGCAGCTGCCAAGATAAACCGAAGAATTCGATCGTGACTTTGATCACAACAACAACTACTATATTATCATACCGATTTTAATGTTTTTTATTTAATTTTTTGCATTCACAATGCCATATTTCTATAAGATATACAATACGCATGTAAAAAACGACCACGCCCTGAGCCCTCAGGTAGGATTCGAACCCACTACTTTTCGCAATCCGGGCGAGTGCTCTGACCGCTGAGCTACCGAGACGCTGGCAGACGCGTCGAAATTTACAAACGTATTTCAACTTCTACTATGAGCTAGTATCGTTCCACCAATGTTGAACGCTAGCTACCTTCAACGAGTGGGTGGGTTCGAATCCTACGTGATTGTGAGGTGAGTTTGACCTAAGCAAAAGATAGGTTTTAACATGACCTGTTGCTATAAGAGATAGACTTCGAGTTTTAGAAATATGTAAATGCCATTGCGTCACGGCATAGGTACGTTTTGTACGAATGTGATTTTTGATTTTCAGTTTCACCTAGAGAAGGCAAATGTCACAATTCATTCAGCCTCAAATTTAGTTATTTTGTGTTATAGATGAGAGCTGATTTAAATATTATCAATAGATGATGAACGAAAACTGGTATCCCCGTTTCTTTCCATTTTAGTAAATGTGTTCACTTCCCTGAAACTTGTGCAGACTTCTTGAAGCGACACGAAAAACATTTCGCTGCTTTGTTTCATTTGCTAACACTCGTTCATGTTCACGAACACTTAATGCTTGACAAACATTTATTATTGAACGTTATAATACCACGAAAAGCAAATATTATCAATAAAATACAAAACTACTAAAGTGCTGCTTCACGCTAACACCGAATGGTCCAGTGTGGCTGTGTAGCAGATAACGACATCATGAACTCAGACCGCCGACCATGTTAGATTTTTTTTCCTCCGGAGAGTTTTTATAATGAATTCTCTAGCTTAGCATATTTAGTGTTACATGTAATTCACCAAATGTTTAAGGCAGGAGCGTTGTATAAACGGATGAAGCTTCACCTTCTCTTAGAAGTGTATACAGGTTAAATAGAAATAAAAATATTTCAACGTATGTAGTAACGGTGTATACCTACCTATACGCACAGGTGCGCGCGGAAATACGATAACTTCGATTTGTATAATAATTTTATTTTTAATTTGTAGAATTCAATAGACTTTTTTGTTAATTCGGTGAACATGAAGATATTTTGAATTCACCATTGTATAAATAAATCTCTTCTCAAGCGGAATATGTATTGTTTCACTTATTAACTCCAGTGCTATTGCGTAATCGTTTGTACAATTTCGGTCCATCTGATATCTTTAGTTTATACATCTGAACTGAAGAATAATTTGACGCAAACTTTTATGATGAAAATTAAATAACCACTTTTATTAAGCTCACATGCTCACGTATATATTTTGAAATGTATATGCTAAATTGCTTGATTACCATCACATAGTTGTAATTAGATTATGATGAGTATTAATAGCGTGAATCAATGGCTTTAAGTTTAATTTCTAAACACAATGTTAAATTCTACGCACCAATCTCGTTGGTTTGTTGTTAATATTTTTAGCCAAAACAAGACAAAATAAAAGTTACATAAAGCCGTACTTACATTATTCGCCCTTGAACATAAAAGTAGAAATTATCTATTTGTCGGATTTAGTTAAGTAAATACCATTTTGCAGACTTAGGAGTCATTATCATTAGTAATGACATTCCTATAATATTTTGTAGTCAGAATAATCTTGTCATATCGTCATTAATGCATGGCATAAAGTTTATTTCTGAGATGCGTTCCTCTTTGGTTAGATAACTCCGTCTGGGGTCATTTTTGTGGATATATTGACTCGATTCCCAATTACTTTCCATATTGACTTAGTTTAGGTGATTGAGATATTGTCATTTTTATGTTTTATTCACACAAGAATTTTAGCTTTACTTGTCTTGTAGTCATAGTAATTCCCTGTATTGTAGAAAAACACTACTAAGCAAATATTTTGACGGTTTTCTATTCTAATTAAGGATTGTTCGACTGTGCATAGAGCCCAAGGGTTGAAGTGGTCGCGCTCGTGACGTCGCGCGACCTCGCACTTATCTCGCGCGCTCTCACGACCACGCAGCGCGCGCAATGCACGACGCTGCTTTCGTTAAGTGTATTATGCGCGTACCTTGCCCACGTACCAAGCCTCGATTAGAACTTTATTTCACTCTTAAATAATTTAAAGATGTTCTAGGGACAGCAACGACCATGTTGGTTTAAGTTGCTTTTTATATTACGGCAAATATGTGATCATAACATTATTTCGATGTGTTATATACGATTAAAATTTAAGTAGTAGGTATATATTTAAGGGATGAAATTTGAGTACAAAGAAAGAATTACTGAATATAGTAAACGTGTTATAATGCGTGGCACATTTGTAATTAGAGCGAGAGTGTAAAGAGTGGCCTCCAAGGCAGTGCACAAGATGTTATCCAATGTTTTTGAGTATTATTAAATTATAGACTAGGTACATTTTTTGTTTCAAATTTTCACAAAAAATCTAAAATTTGACTTTAGTTATTTAAGAGTCATAAGATTGCTTTATGTTATCTTTATGCTTAACAATACCTGGCCTTGTCAACAAATGTAACAAAGAAAGTGCTAAAACACGTTTTTTTAAGAATAGTTTTAATTAGTCGAAACGAGTAATTCGTAGTAGTGCCCCATAACCCTCTCACATGCATCCACGCCACGTGCACGTGGATTCACAGAGTATCTCACGATCTCGTCATTTGCATCCAGCTTCTTGGCAGCGTGTTTTTAAAGTTAATACGAAAGCATATAAATCAAAAGGATACACAAATTTACTAGGTACCTACGCTTTCAAATTGTACCTACGTTGCTTACAGGACAGGTAATTAAAATATTACGTTATTAAGTGGAGTTTATTTTTTGTAGTTTTAATAAACTTTTATATCCCCGAATACTTTGTTCAGTTTATGTCTTGTTGATGCTTGTTCGATATAGTTAAAGTTGTTAAACCATGCTGTTAGGTCATTTTAAGACGGCGACAATGTTCGGTTAAGAAAAAAATACCTAATTAACTTATTTTGTTTATTCCATCGAACCGATTAACGATATAATACCTATATGGTTATATATAGCAAGCTGTACTAGGTGTTCTATCAGTCTACAGAGGTCTTTGCCGTGTCAAAAATTACAGAACAGATAAAGCTTTTTTCTTTTTTTATTATAATTGGTATTGTGCTTTTGTAGATTTATTGTGATAGAAAACTTCGAATTCATAATAGACTGCTATTTATCTTGGAAGATGTGACTGCACACATTCTTGAAAGAAGACAATAAACTGGTTGGAGTGGGTTTAGTAAAAATGCAGCCGCATGCGTAGTCGTGCTCTCGCTGTAATGACAGGCCGCACGCGCGCCGCCTAATTGATAATGGATGCGGACGTGCGCAAGCGACATGCGCCATGGGAACGACAGATGTGGTATTGTACAGAGATCATTAAGCCACTACACTTTGCACTCCATACAAATGCTGTTTCTTAGTTTAGGTTTTTAAATAATTAATACACGTAAGAAAATATCCATGGATAAAAAAACCTTATTCGTTATTGGTCCGTTAGCATATTGCCAATTGAAAAGCAAACTAATACAACTTTAATAATAAAATCGCCATTCTTCTTTATAATATTCAGCAAAATAAAAATATTCAAAAAGTTATTAAAAATGTAAATAAATACTAATCTCTTATTTTTGGTATTTTTCATTGAATCAACAAAACCAGTTGATGACAGAAATGTTGTCAGCTAGTCTACCGTAGCCACATAATAAATAATAACAAATAATAAATATTTCTTACATTCACACCAATTAGCCTAGCCCAAAGTAAGCACTGTAAGGCTTGTGTTATGGATACTAGGTTAACGGATAGACATACATATATGATACATAGATATGTAATATTCATAGAAATATATAAAAACACCCATGACTCAGGTACAAATGCTCGTATTCATCATACAAACATTTGCCCCTTCCGGGATTTGAACCCAGGACCGTCGGTGCGAAAGGCAGGATCACTACCGTTGCACCAAACGGCCGTCTTGACATACTCAAGAACCCACTTTAATTAACCAAGCTAAATTACCTGGGTTAACCCACACGCGCCTCCCGAATTCAAAGAGACGAAGCATGCTCTTTTATATATCATATCGCACCATGGAGTTATCCGTGAGAATAAACTTAACACCAATACTGTATTAGCATTGGTTAGCCGTGTTTCGTCGTGGTCGATTCTTCTACATAGTGTTGTTTATATTTGTCGATTCTTAAAAATCCTTCCTCGTCGTGAGCACCTTACTGCCTCTGCTTTACACGTGGCCGAATTAATTGTGCTGCGTGAACTTCAGCGACTTTATTTTTCATCTGAAATTAGAAATTTATAGTCAATAAGCCGTGTAGTCGCGCTTTTCAACATTTGAAACCATTTTTGAAGGATGGCCTCATTCGAGTTGGCTGTCATTTGAGCCAATCTTAATTAATCTATGATCAAATGCATCCTATAGTTCTTCCGCGCAAAGGTCATATCGTTGATTTTTTAGTCGTAAAAGAATGAAATGAATTTCGATTCCATGTGGTAAATTCCCAGAGGAGCCCCCCCTGCATACTCGCAAAACATGGGTGTCTGATTCTGAGAGTCACAAGCGTCTAAAGTAGGTATTGTTCATCATTATATTTAGGTTTACTTGATACACTTAAAGTTTGTGCAACGTTCGAACGACGATGCCTTGAGACCTCGGTGCGCTACGCTGACTTGATTTAACATACGCGTAGTTTATATCACTAGTGATCTATGAAGATCGAAGCGTAGTAGAGAGGTCTATGAAATCATTGCTAAATCTCTGTTTTTATACAGAGATTGATGATTTTTATCATTGTAGTTTTTGTCGGCCAACTTTTAATGTGAATAACAAATATTATTTTAATTCATGTTATAATGAAATTATTTCACCGATGGCCGATAGTGGCTCGTCACACGATACCGTTAGCCCGTTGCATGTACCTTCATTTATAAAAGGATCAGCCACTGCCACCAGTACTGCCCACGCTTTCGAAGTTAATAAAACAGTAATGATTTGTGTTTTATCAACTACAGGTTCATTTAAATATGAAGTAAATGCACATATGTGCAATCTCATCACAATTACATATAGATCGATCGATTGTATAGAGGCGAGTTATAGCTTATACGTCGGCATGACTCATGGGTATTTATATATATTTCTATAAATATTAAAATATCGATGTATCAAATATGTATGTCAGTCCGGAACCCTAGTATCCATAACATAAGCCTTACAGTGCTTACTTTGGGCTAGGCTAATTGGTGTGAATGTAAGAAATATTATTGTTTCTGAGTACTTAGAATATGAGAAAAAACTATAACTTTAAGCAGAAGATTCACTGTTGAAAATGCTTGACTGTCTTTTGACGTATTGCAAAAATTAATTTAAAACAAAAAAAAAATTGCCTGATCTATTGATTGCCTGCGTTTATGTGATAAATATCCTCTTTCCTCAGAATATAGATCTAAATCTAAGTCCACTCTTGCATGGAATATCGCAGCCACCTCTGGGATATATTGGACACGGTGCAACGCAATGCCAAGAGGTTCATTGGCAACAAAACTTGGTGTGCAGCTGCACAGCAGAGGTGTGGCTCACCGCGGCAAAGTTGTCTGTTTGTCGGTCATCTACAGACCATTTCATTGAGTGTGTCCAAGAACTGCGCGAGCTCATAAGTACCGCCATCCCCTTTCTTCCCTCGGAGATCTAGACGCATTGCGGGTACGATACTTTTTTGGTGGTGGTCACCCCTAATCTCTAATATTAGTTCTGTGGACGTTCAGCATTGCTGACAGCGCGATGCTATGACGATGCCGTTAGATCATTTTGAAGTCGTGATAAATACGGCCCAGCTTACTTGTATAATATACGTCACTGTTGTCAGATAATTTAATTTGGGGCGGCAACGATGGTCACAAAAGATGGCGAGTATTCTTTACGTTAATATTGCGATTATTTATATAAGCAAATAAATATCGTTGTCTGGGGTAACACTAAAAGTACCGGTTCGAATATAACTTATACTGTACACGAGTCATGATTGTTAAAAAAAATTATAAAACAAAAAAAAATATGGTCATTTCTTACATTTTGCACTTCGCACTAATTTTCCACATGGCACCATTATTTCATACATATTTGGCGCATTTTAGGTTTTTTTTTATTCAAAATTATGCTGTCCCTTTCTAACAATCGGCTAGGTCAAGTCCAGCATCCGTTTAAATAATTATCTTACTCTTACTATAATATATTAACAACTTAAAAAAATATTTCTTCCTAATTTAAGTTTATTGCATTTTTTTTTCAGTCATAACTTCAACGTTTCAGGCAAATTATTGGACATTATTCAATAAAAAATGAAGCGGCTTTTTATATGAAAATTGCCTATACATGTACATATATTTATTTACTAACAAACCATGGTGCGACTTTCTATACGGTATTGCCTCTACACGCATACTTATTAACTTATTAAACATAATGCGGCTTTCTATAAGTTATTATTGCCTTAACGCTTTTATCTTTTTTAGGAAAGTAAAACACACGAATATTAATGATTTATTAAAAACTTATCACTAATGTTATACTAATAACAATATATTAAATTATACTAATTACTTATATCTAATAAACTCGTTGTTCTGAACACTCGCAGTTTCCGCATCTTTTAGAATAAATGTGAGTAGACAAAACACGCATACTTTAGAGTAAAGCTTTATATTAAGTTTACTGGAAAGCTTTGGGTAATTGCAATCGCTACAATACTTTTACCAAGTGCAGTTGCGAGAATAATGTTTTGACAGCTAATGTATTCAAGGCAAAATGTAGCTTATGTCAATGCATTAAAGGTCTAAACGACGATGATAATAAATTATGCAATTACTGATAAACTTTGTTCCAACCACTTTCTTCTCGGCGGCCGTACGTAAATATAAAATACCTTACGATATTAAAAAAATTAAAACATATGAATTTTGTATCTAATAGACGGTAGGTAGGTATGTATTAATAATTTCGGTTTTCAGTATAAAATTAACACCTCAACTTCTTGTCACAATGCAATTAACTGCATAATGGGCTTGAATTGCGTCCGTGGCGCATGTAAAATGAATCTTTGACCCGGTTGTAACCTAAATGCAAGCATTAGGTACACGCAACGGCCTACTGCGTGTTAACTCCTAGCAGCTAGGCATGCAAGTTGTACAGCTCATGTACAATTTATACATATTTTTTTAAACTATTAACTGCATAATAATCATAATATTCAATAACGCAGAGGAATTCAATGAAATCCTTCCAGACAGCGCTTGTACGGTAAATTAAAAGTAAGCATTTTTTGTAATTGAGTCGTTCCAATAAGTCGGTATTGGAACCACGTTGCAAGTTAATTTTGCCGCTCTATGTTAAGATTTACATTACCCACTATTTGTTGTTGAAGTGCTATGGGTGCTCACCGTTAGAAGCTCATTAAAAAAGGTTGGTCGGATCAGTATGTGGAATGAGGAACTAAAGAATAACGAGTACATAGAAAGTGAATTCCAAAGACTGTAATAAATGTGTCGTGATTCATAGAAAAAGTTTAAGAACTATTAATAATTACACTCATGTATTAAAAATTAAGTGTAGGAAAGGTACACATTAATTATACATCTCCTTAAATAAAAATATGTACTTTATATTCACCAATGTTTCTGCTACACGTTACCCCAATGAATGCTGTTTTTTATTTATATTTTTGTATCTTTAAGTCAGTAAATAAGAGATTATTTACATATATAGGAAAAAATAGAACCGTGGAGGTTGTACAACGGTGGAATTTGTTTTGTAAAAACTTAACATTTATTTATCGTGTCGTATTTTAAAAATGTTTTATAGCAAATACAGGCATATTACAATATCAAATTACATACCAAAAGTATCTTGAAAGAGGATACCGCCTGAACTACTGGGGTATAAAAATAAAGTGTGAAATGTCAAGTATAAAAAAACATTGACATTGCGGCTCATTGGAATATAACTGGAACTGCGCGCACCTGTACATGAGGCTACGACTTTTTAGGTTGTTGTCGTTCTAAGTTGAGACAGAAATCATAGGACGATTAGTAATACGAATTAAAACAAATTTATGTTCGATGCAAGTGGGCCTTCTCATTGTCTTCATAAAGGTTTACTTTTCAATAAATTATATTTCCGAGTGGAGATCACTTCGCCGGTTAGCATTTGCAAAATTTTAAATCTTCTTTTAATTTGATTCAGTAAGATATGTAGCTGTATCTGTATAATTGGAGCGGAGCGAGCGAAACTCCCATGGATCAGCTTCAATGGCGCAATGTGTGTTACGCCATAACTTCCCCAGTTCTTAACCTAATTTAATATTTTTTGTGTGGCATCAAATCAACAGGTTTAGGACCAGATGGTGACGGAATTTTGAAATTTGCAAAAATTCCCATCGAAACAAAAACATTTTTTTTAGGTCTTACGCTTCGCTCCAATATATGGTGCTTATCTATCGTAGCTTTATGCTTAGCGACTGCATTGCCTAGTAATATGTGACAAAACTATTATTAAAATAGTCAAGTATACAAAAGAAGACATGCAAGTTTTGATTTCATTATAAGGTATTTTATATAACGAACTTTGAGCACTTATATGCGTAAGTTACCCCTGTGTTACGTCTAAAGTACGCATTTGCATTTCGAAACCGTTATCTATCAACTTGTCGGAAACTTATTTTAACTTATCTTATGAATTCTGAAATAGTAAATAATTTGTGTTGATAATTATTGTTGGGAACATTTTGTGGTTAGCGATTGTACAAACTTGCTACATTAAAGACAATTATGTTTTCTGACACGTAGGCGTTTAACCAATTTAGTTTGTTCGTTTTGTGTGCAAATTACACATGTTTGTGTCTGTTGTTCAACTTCTAGGCATATAAGACTAGAAACAATTAAACGGGTCGTTATTTATATAAATACAACTATAAAAGTAGATCAGTCGGTTGATTACTGTAGCGGCAGCGTTTCTGTTAAGCGTTAACGGTCCTGAGTTCGGAAACTGGTAAATTTTCAATCATCTGTTCATTTGTGATGGCTATTTATACACTTAGTTAGTTTAGCGGGGCTTTTTTCGCGCTAAGCCTCTTAAGGGGGATGCCACTGACGGCTGAAAATTTAGTGATTTTTTAATTTTTGTTTGACCGAGTAAGTAAGGGCATTTTTGGATCGGGTTTTTTTTTATTTTATTAAGTACACATCCAATAATGTTTCCAAAAAAAATTATTAAAAGTTTTAACAATATAAACGATGCCGTAGCGCCTGAAAAAAATTCCCCCTCCATAGTCGCATTGATTTTTCAAAAGCCGGTACTCCGAAAAAAAAAGAAAAAAATTATTGTTATCTGTATGAATGTAGTTATCGTTGTACGTAGCCGTTTTTTTTATTTGGATTTTTCACAAAATAGCGACCGTTTTATTTTGTTTTCAAACAGTTTAAAAAATAGTAGAAGACAAAATTTTCAAATCAGCCACGCTTAACCTTAATCACTACTAAGACGCACAAAAAAAAAAAATAGACATCGGTTACTAATTGTTCGAGTTATTGATGCGATCAGTTCAACAAAATCGTTACGAGAAAAATGCGTTTAAAGATTTTAGTTCAATTCTCTCGTAATGAAATCATGTATTTTTTGAAATTTTCATACCCATATTAATAAAATAAAAAAAACCCGATCCAAAAATTCCTCTAAATTTTCGGCCGTCACAGTGGTTATCCCCCTTAATTGGGCCATTGTGCATATCTTGGGATTTCTTCCTACTCCAGCCAACCCAATACATCCTAAAAGACAAGCAGCTTTTTCGGCTGCTGTAGGCCTCCTGGAGTGATATTGGGGATTGGAGCAGTGTGCCCGTTGATCTTCCACGCTCCTGCATTTCATAAGCACGTGCTGTGGAGTCTCTGCCGACACATGAAGCCTCTGCATTAAGGACTGTCAGTCACACCTAATGTGAACAGGTGCTTGTTTAAAGGGCAGTGTCCAGTTGTTATGCCAATAACATAGATTTATACACTTATTATATTAGTTATTTAGTATCCCTAGTAAGATTCTGATTAGCTTTGGACTAAGTAATCGTGTGAGATATGCTGAATTTCTTATTAAGGTATACAAAAACCTTCGTTAGTTAAAGTTGACGAGAAATATATAGTATAAGAGAAAATAAGTTATAACCTACGTTGAGAAAAAGTTGATATACATTCTAAAATATAATATCTTAAGGAATATATATTTTGGTATTACATGTGTGTTTTTATAGGAGGATCAATTGTATTATTTTTCGTTGGTTTAAGAGAGTCTTAATGGGGCTGAGGTGTTGTATTCGGTTAAAAGTTATCCATAAGTATGTCTCGTGCGCGTGTCACCTGAATCGAGCACAGCAAAGCGAGTGTACATCATAGAATCATGTCACACTAAATCAGCCGAAAGCAAAGAGACAACAGCGTAGAAATAAGTAATTGATGTAATGTGACATGGTCCTACGATGGATATACATCTTATTGCTCGTGGGAGTAACGATATTTTCACGGCACGTCTTCACTGATTGGAATAAGAATATATCTTTAAAATTATGCAGTTTTTATAATAACGGTCGTGCGTAGTAAATACATTCGCATACGCACCGTGCAGCAGTGCGTGAGCGGTAACGGATCAATGGACGCATAGTAAATATGTACGCGAACGTTTACGATATACATTTGGTAATTAACAAATATCTTTAACATATCTTAATATTTTCTGTAAGCGATAATCACGATGAGCGATCGCTACCTGTTGGAATATTTGTTAAAAGCTATATGATAAATATTTTCATCGTCTTTACTTAATATTATCAAAACAAAACAAAATTTTAGGTTGTGGGCTTACACCACCTTACATCATTTGCGACTACAGCCGGTGAGCCAAAACATTGGGATAAAAAGGTACTTAACTACTACTACAACTTTTTAAAAAAGTACGCAAAAGTTTTAAAGTGTGTAACAATGTTGAGACTTTCGCGTTGTATATATAAAAAATATTGGGATCGAGATTATATACTGTGGGCGTATACTGTATGTGTTCTTTATATAGACTTAGTATTTTGTATTGTTTCAGATTTTTTTAGAGGACCACTCTCAAGTAAGTAAGTAAGCACTTGTAAAATGTTCACAAAGAAAAAAAAACCGTTTCTAGAAACAGCTTGTTTAGCAGTATATTGACTTCTGTTATGGAAAAGACGCGATGTCGTTTTTACATTATTCGTCATCATTATTACGTCGCGGTCGAAACTGCACATTTTTGTGCAAACAGAATTTCATATGCTTTTACTAATATAGCGTAAGTACTATTTGCTGAAGTAAAGGGGGAGAGTGTCGGGCTTAACTCACTATATTTAAAGTGCTGAGGAATTCTGGCCATATATGAACAAACCGTGGAACGAGGCTATTTTATTATATGATTAACATGAACACCTGCTGGCAAATGTTAGGTGCCTCTCCCTGAGTATATCTATAGCATATTACATATTACGAATCCGAACGCTGGTGTTTCCACTGAAAAAACTTCTCCATTCATGTATGACATCAGCATCAGTGTCACAAAGCTATCGAAAAAGTCCAGTTTTAATAACTGAGGCCTTACCATCACGTCTTATGGCGATTCAAGTTTAGCTGTTAAAAAGAGACGCCACTATAGAACGCGTATAGCGGTGTCTCACTTTGACAATCGAACTTGCATCGCGCTGAAAGATGATGGTAGGCCCTCTGATCCATTCTACTTTTTTCAACGACAAAATTTACTCCGAAAATGTTGGTATCAAAATGTTTGCAAAAGAGATATTCGTAAAACGGGTAAACCTTCATATTAGTAACCGATTTATTTTCGAAGATGGTTCAGAAAACCTGTCTCTCTTCAATTTCCACATAACCTTTATAGGTATAAATACTGTTTTAAAGTTAACTTTAAAAGAACGAAATTGCGTTTACAAGTTCTTTCTCAGTCGTAATTTTTGCATTAGCAAGTTCCATTATTTTCTGATAACATCTTTGCAAAGCAGGAAACTCTGTACAAACCTTCATAAACCGCATAGTTAACCAATTAGCCTACTCAGGTCGATCTGTTAAATCTGCACCATTAATAATCTATTGCAATTTCGTTAATGTGATTGTAAACACTCTTTTATGCCATTGTATTAGTACTTATTAACACACAAGTAATAATTTAGACGAAAAACCCAATATTTATTTCAAACAGATACCTATAAATAAAAAAATATTTTGTCTCATACAGGAAGTTCAAGTAAGTCGTTATAACACCAAATAAAAAAACTTCTTCTACTCAAGATAGCTATTTAATAATACAGGCTGACATTAATGGGCAAGAGAATAAATTGATTGGTATGGGTTGTGCGGGACGTATACGGCACCAAGAAATATGGTCTATGTCTCCGAATGAACGTATGAATATACGAGATAGTTACGTTGCATGATACGAATTGTTTTTGACTAATTATACGATTGGCACAGATACCAGTGCCACATTTACGTATCCGATTGCTAACATCGAATTGATACATAGAGGATAGAGGAAGCATAAGGTATCATTGCTTATAGCATTAGCAGGCCGCATATGTGTAAACATATTTCCATATATTATAATTTATCTTAATTAATATAAACGTTTTACCAGGCTCACCGTTAACTTATAATTGTTTTTTCAATTATTTTTTACGAAGCAACTTGGAAACCAAACAGATGCATCGGACAGATAACGATGCACTGTTATCCTTTACTCACCCAATATAAAAGCAGAATGGTTCGGACATAATGCATTGAATAATAACAAAAAAAAACAACTTTTCTTATATTCCATACCAATTGGCCGTGGCCAAAGAAAGGCTATATGTTATGGATACTAGCTGAAAACAAACATAATATATAAATAAGTAGGTATAATTTATATAAATATTTATAAATAAATTTGCTCGTATTCATTACACAAATACCTGCCCCTTCCGGGTTTTCGATCTCGGCACAATACAATGTATGTATATAAATAAAATTATTGTGCGATGTAATTTGATGTAATTTAATTAATTAGTCAAAAACCTCTAATCGCAGTTATGTTTCATCACACGTGCATTAGTATGACCGCAGTGCCAAATAAACAAGCAAGCAAAGAAGTAAGCATTTTAGCATGTAAGCAGGTTCTCTGATGAGAAAAGCCTCGATATAGCTCCGCTACGCCGCTCAAACATTGAATTTTCTAAACTTGTCCTTGCCTACCGAGGTTGAACAATATATTGTTATATATCGTCGTTGCGACTTTAAGACCTCCTATGTATAAACACTTTTTATCGATTATCTCGTAAACATGAATTTTACACATAGGAGTTCTTAAAGTCGCAACGATGATATTTGACCTACAGGATTGAACATGAATTCATGTTTACTTTTATAAAACAGTTAGTAGGTATTTATTAGGAGTTTTACATTTTTTTTCAATGTGCATTATGACAAATGATTGAATACAAGGTTGCTTTGCAAGATTGTAGAGAACATAAACAAAAGATTATAAGAAGATAGTAAAATAATGATCAAAATGTAAAAAGTGTGTATTTTAATGTGCACTTCTCTAATAAAGACGTAGATTTCACAGGTAGTTTTCGTGCTAGGCTAAAATAAAGTATCTAATTTTTTGCAAAATATATCTAAAAACATGAAATCAATGTCTATTGTAAGATTTTTTTTAGTAAAGCTAAAGATGTAAACAGACAAAAAAAGAAAGTTTTATTTTAAATATTAACACAAGACAATATATTTATATTTTTAGTTATTTAAGTATTTAACTTCAAATTAAATCACAATTATTACTTAAAATGACGTCAGCGCCAGACGATTTAAATATATTTTCTGTGATAAGGCTTACTAAGTCTAATATATTCCATTTATTTAACAAATAAAATATTAGATACTTAGTCGATTGAGAATTCCTATTGTTTCCATTTTTTTGTATCCAAATACGGAGTTGGTTCTACTATAAGCAATAATTGAAACATTACAACTAAACACGCCAAGACCAAAATGAGCTATAAAAAAAGTTTTGACTCTTATGGGCTGGTATGAGGAGCTACATTCGTATAATAAATGTTTTTGTCGTGAAGCGAAACTCATGGGACCGTTAATTATCGTCATACTTGTCTAGTGGCCTTTGGCAACATCTGCCAGTTATGTAAGTAGCATAAAATACGCTACTTTCTTAATTCTTCCGTTGCGTAGAAATGTCAACAGCCATGAATTATTTTATAATTAGATTGCGTAGATACGTTTAATTAACAGGGACTAGGCTTTAGTATCTTCTGTGTAAAATATTGCTATGAATTTTTGTATGCGTACTCCTAGCGGTAACCATCAAGAACTACGAATCTTATGAAAATCTGTAACATGCTCATACCGCTATCACCCTTCTTCCATAGGACATCCAGACGCACTGAAGGCTAACCACCCTTCCTTGGTTGCTATTCCCACCTGTCGCACCAAGTGCTTCTCAACATATTTTATAATGCGCACAGCAAAGTGAGTGAGTGGAACTCCCTTCCTGCGTCTGTATTTCCGAGTACTTAAAACCCGTCCGTTTTTAAAGCCAGGGTGAATAGATACCTTCTGGGTTAGCTCACTCCATCGTGGATGCTGTCTTGGCCCCCGGGCTTGAATGGTATAACGAAGAAATAAATAATGAAGTTATATAATGTATGAACTTTGCTAATTTTACACTTCCGCGCACATGACACATTAGCATAAAACACTTTGAAGTGTTTTAAAAAGTGTTTTAAACTTTGCTAATGTACACAGCCTTCTAATGACTTATAAAAACGAGTTTTATAGCTAAAATATTTATAAATTATAAGATTTCTAATATCAAAATTTATTATCCTATATATTAAAATTTATGCACAGTCAAAAGCAAACTAAGTTATACACTCTAAAGTTTTTACCTATCTTATACCGGCTTGTAATAGATAGGTATAACATCGTCCTAGTGTGTGTAGCTTGACTACACTATCCAATATACATAACACGTGTAATGAAGAACTGGTCATATATAATTTAAAGTAAGAATTATATTTCGGTATGCGTTGGAAGGGCTGGTACATTTATAAGACTTGCGAACATTGGCTATGCTCGTTGATTTGGCCTGATCAGGAAAGAAAATTTTCAACATACAGGGTTTCAGATAAATTATTATAATAGAAAAATACTAGAAAAAATCGACTCGGGTCACAAGTGAATTCTCAGGCGGGAATCGAACCCGCAACCTTTGGAAATCTGGAATTGGGAGAGCATTGGACCGGATTTCCAAAGGTTGCGGGTTCGATTCCCGCCTGAGAATTCACTTGTGACCCGAGTCGATTTTTTCTAGTATTTTTCTATTATAATAATTTATCTTATAAGATCGCATTGAAAATGCATAAAATATAAAAAATTATAAATCTAACATGGCTGTTTCATCTTAATCGATTGACCAAACATTTGTAAAAATGTTTCTTTCGAATACGAGAGGATGTTCCTCTCATTGATGAAACAACGCTGGCCTACAGCGTAAAATCAGGAAGGTACTAGAAAATTTCGACGAGTGTTCGCAAGGCTCGGTAGCTCAATTGGGAGAGCATTGGACCGGATTTCCAAAGGTTGCGGGTTCGATTCCCGCCTGAGAATTCACTTGTGACCCGAGTCGATTTTTTCTAGTATTTTTCTATTATAATAATTAATCTTATAAGATCGCATTGAAAATGCATAAAATATAAAAAATTATAAATACAGGGTTTCGCTATAAAACTTTTTCCCATTTTCCTTTTATTAAATTTTTTCACTTTTGTGACGGTAAAATATCAAGTGAGTTAAACTATAAAATAAAGACATAACCGGTCAATCTTTTAAGAAATCAATGAAAATGGGAAAGAGGTTACAGTAAATAGGTCTTTCTACTGTTGTCGAGTAATATGAATTGATAGGCCTTAAGCTTCTTAAATACAAATAGATGTTTATTTTTATTAACATTAGGTATAGTTAACGTATCTATGAAATTTGCAATTTGGATGGTAATATGGAAATTTAGACAAGAGATATGTCTAGCAACCGTCTAGCCTACCGGTTCACAGAACCTGATTCTAACTAGAAGGTCATCAAGTCTCATGCAGTTTTTAAGGTTTCGTAGGCTCAGTCTTAGTTATTGACCTTAACATTTGAAAATTAGTTTTTATAATTTTTATATATTTTATGCAATTATCAATGCGATCTTATAAGATAAATTATTATAATAGAAAAATACTAGAAAAAATCGACTTGGATCACAAGTGAATTCTCAGGCGAGAATCGAACCCGCATCGAACCTTTGGAAATCCGGACCAGTGCTCTCTCAATTGAGCTACCGAGCCTTGTGAACACTCGTCAAATTTTTTTCTGATATTTAAGTATAATTTAAAAATCTAAACATTGGCAATGCATTTGTTAATTTTAATACTGTAATAATAATACTAGCCTTTTAAAACATATTTATGTAAGTAGGATAGGTACTCAGTTAAACCCATATCATTATTACAGTAGGCTTTAATGTTGTACCTGATGCTAAACTCGATGACATCTATGTAAATTTTCCTTTATAAATTTTTCATTTTACTTCAGATGATACTTGTGTCATTGAAAATATAAACACTCATAGTTTTAGTTGTGGTATAAGGTTCGATATAATATCCGCGTAGGATTATGCTCATGGCCCCCGGCTAATGGTCAGGATCTCGTGTAAACACAGGCGCGTTTAGTCGAACCGCCGAGCCACGGTGCCGAGCTCAAAACGGTGTACATCTGTAAAACGGGCGGATTATCTTGTTTTGATTTACCTTTTGTTTAGAGATCCATTAATACCGATCGATGGTTGAAAATCTCCCATTTCAAGGAGAATAATGGTTCTATACTGGTCACATTTCTGTAGATTACATTGGTTAGGCAAAATAATGTTAATTATAGATAGATTGATTTCGATTTTGAAATTGGATTCTACATTCGTATTTTTTTATTATGAGAAGTTTTTGTGCGACTCTTTGACATTATCATCATCTCAGTCACTGTTACATCCTTTCTCGAAAATAGGGAAATATTGCTATAATCTCTTTGCTTGGCAGACAGGTTGGAGACCGCAATAAATGATCAAAATTCAGACAACGTTGTTCGGTTTGTGCTCTATAGGACTAGCAATTTTATAACGTCCTGTATCATTAGTGGCCTTGAGGTGTTCAAGGTTGGTGCTATCTACTTTGTCGGATTTCACACAGCGGAATTTTCTATGTCTTTTGCTAATAATAATGTCCTAATCCCAATAGTTTCTGTTACCTAAGAGGAGTGATTATTAAAATAAGAAAGGACTGGCTCATTTCAATTAATGTTTGGTACTCTGGGATGTAAAGGAGCGACGACGGCCTTTTGGGGACAAGTGACATGTGGAACTGTTTTTGTTTGTTGATAATTTCATCATAAGCCGGCTTCATTTCTGATGCTGAAATTTTTAGGAGTGACAAGACAATTTATTTTATTTTCTTTAATGAAAACGTTTGTTTGCACAAATAGCTTGTACTAATCATAGCTGTTGGGCGTGGCCTATATTCGGGTATTTTGTCCTAGACAAGGATTATTTATATAGCAATCCGTAGTTGTATAAGCTGATCTTAGTCTAACGAAATTAATTACGGAGGGATGCAAGAATAATAAAAAGCGTTGTAATCGTAATAAAAAAATAAGAAGAAATAAATAATGAATATACATACATATGAAAAAACTGGTCAAGAGTGAGTCGGACTCGCGCACCGAGGCGAGGGTTCCGTACAAACCTGTAGGTATATAAGTAAAAGTTCACCCATCATGATAATCGAGTCATAGTAATGGTATTTTTAATGCAAAATAAAATCCATAACATTACAATATGGAAAGCTGGAAGAGCATAAAATAAAGACAAAGTTCTCTTTATCGTTTCAGTAATCCTTTATTTTATATTAAGACATATTATTTATTTTATAATTTAAATTGCTGTTTCTTTTGATTGCTTTGATATAGAAGTTTGATTCTGTTATAGCTTAAAGGTATTATAGACCTGAGTATTTGATATGAATTGCAATTAAATACCTCTACGCGTTCATAAGGAAAGGGGCAGTAAGTATAAAATTATTAAAAATATTTTTATTATATGATATAAGTAAAAATTTACGGTTTAAGCAATTTTTCCTCTATCTTTGCTATCAGAAGTTGTTTCGTATCAAATTTCAAGATTCTGAGTTCACGGGAAGTACCCTGTAGGTTTTGATTCCCTTGCGAGTATCGAAAATTTGCGGAAACACCCGTATCTTTTGATTCGTTGACTTGGAAGTTTGATTTTTTCACAGCTCTAAGGGACAGCATTTGATATAAATTCCAGCTTGATACCGACATGCGTTCCTGAGAAAAAGGGTTTCGACAGACAGACAGACAGACAGACGGATGGACGGACAACAAAGTGATCCTATAAGGGTTCCGTTTTTTCTTTTCGAGGTACGGAACCCTAAATAACAAATAACTTAATAAATTAACAAGTTATTGGTAAAGGGAACTTTTTTACTTGATTGAGTAATTGACTGAACACGTTTGATTGCAAGAACAACAATTTTTTGTTAAACTTTTTTGTTATTTAAGCAATAAACTGTAACAATTTTATACCAAAAAGATATCACTGGAATATTTTTTTATTTAAAAAGATTTATTGACTATAAATATAAAATGGTACAACACGCGGACTTAATTCTAATTCCTTCACTTCCATTCAACCTTTAGGAAAAATGAAACTTAAGAACGGTATAGGTACAATGTATGTAGATATTCTTAAACTTACAAATTTAACATACTACTAGCGGCCCGTCCCGGCTTCGCACGGGTTGACAAAATTCTTTAAATTTTTTCTAGCATTCAATATAGCCTATGACACTCAGCAATAATGTGCCTTTCTATTGGTGAAAGAATTTTTAAAATTGGTTCAGTAGATCCCGGATTACCCCTTACAATTTAACAAATATACAAATTCACAAACTTTACTTCTTTATAATATTAGTAAAGATTACATACAATAAATACAATAAGTATATAACTATAATATACGTGTATAAACAATTAACAAATTAATGTTGAATTACATATACAAAAAGCATATAAACATATTTATATATATACCTTAATATATATAACTTAATATATTAAATAAATCCTAAAATAGTGTTTTTTATTTCGACTGTGCGACGATGCACTAATAGTAAATTCTACACCTAAAATAGTAATATAGCCTTAGAAAAGGCAGTGAATCACTTTGGAGTGTGTGTGGGATGTTGCGAGTTTTGTGGCCCAACGTGAGGCATGAAGCGCGCGTGCACCGTTTTCAGTCAAAAACAACGCCACGGCCACGACTGCGATAGAGTGTTACCGCGGTTTGGCCGACCACGGCGTTGTCTAGGCGGGTGCTAGCCCATAGAAACCCACGGAGTCGACTTACAGTGTACTTAAGCAAATACATGTAAGTATAAAGGTGTAGTTAAAATAATAGTTACATTTTTATATAAAAAAAAACAAAAAAGTCCAATTTATCTCACGTGGCAGGCGGGATTTGAAGCTACAGCCCAGGCGATTTGCTATTTATGCGAGTGCTCTACTAATCGAGACCGCGACTTTGACAGACATGTTAAATTTTTCCAAATGTTTCTTAAGCTGATGCTAGCGCCATCTCTTCATGTTATAGGTACTACTACTACCTATCACATCGAATGTAATACTTTTAATAGTATCGAACTATCGATAAAAAAAAACCACTTCGCAATTATTTTTTTGTTTTAGTGCTTGATCAAAAGAAATTTTAACTTGGAAAAAATTAACTCTTCTCAGGTGTCAGGTAGAACTCTTGCTATTGTATATTTTGCACATAATTTAACGTTTTTTTATTAGACTTTCGTTTCGTTCTGTTTCAGTTTCTTTTCCCACAAAGAATAAATCTCTTATTTAGCTTCATAGTAAAACGGTATGCGCCACGGTCCATTGATTTAGGATGACAAGTTTAAATTTACTATTTCCTCTAAATCGTTAGTTAGTACTTAGAATTAACCCGATCATAGTTTTTTAAGGATTATAAAAGTTATTTAACAGTTTCCTTTTAAACTAAATCAATTAAAAAATACCCGAGTGTCACTAAGTATTACTTACTTATAGTTATTTTTTACATATCTAAGTTTACATATCTAAGGACTCTTTAAATTTTTTTTTTTTTATAAAATAATAACTTTCAAAATCTTAGTTAAAATAAAAAGAGCATGGATCCATTATTATGCCTGATTTAAAGTGTGTTATTGCAACAACATTACAACATAACTACTATTCTGCGTCATCTGTGTACATAATAATTTTAAGCGACCATTTTTGTTTTTAGTGATGAACTCTTGATTTGCTAACTATAATATTTCAATACATTTTTGTCTCTAAATCAAATGGATTTACTGTACAGATTTTAATAGAAACGATTGCTCGTATAATAAGAAAATATTTCAATGATGATAATAGTGGTAAACTTCAAGTTGCACTTTGCAAGTATTTGCTTCTTACATTTGCTTTTTTATAAAAATCTGTATGACAAGATTTTTCATATAAGAACTGTTATTTTGATCTTATTTAATTTTGTACTTTATGGCAATGCATGTTATATCTCTTCGTATGCTTTATTATGTTACTTAAGTATTATGTTACGTTTACGCACTTTTAATTAAGACTTTTATATATTTATAGAGTTCCTTAGAAAGAAACATCGTTACACTAAAATTTGAGCTCAGTAGGTCCAGTATATGCTCACTAAGGCGGTTCACACACTAGAGACGCGTCCCGCCGCGGTGCGCGTAGCGACAGAAAACGCGCCCCCGCGCGGAGGCGCAGATCTGCCTAACTTAGCGGTGAAATCTGCTTCCCCGCGCAGATTTTCAATACAAGTTGACCCTACTTCTTCACGCCCCGCGCTCCCGCGCAGAATCTGCGCGCGGGGCGCCTACCCGCGCGTTCTCGCGTCGTCAGTGTGTTGTCATAGGCGTGTTTTCTATATTAATTGAGATTCTTGCATACAATAATAAAATCTGCGGCCACGCGCTACGCGACGGGGCGCGGTGCAGTGTGTTAACCGCCTAAAACTAAATGTGGTTCATTACATTTGCGCTTGGAAGCTTTTCGATAACAACTGCCAAAAAAGAAATGTTTCAGAGCACTGTACTTAATAGGACTACGTCTTGTTGATGTTTTCTACGCAATACCCTATAAACCTACACAATACAGGCAAATGTTAGGCTACCATTCAATTATCAATCAGAAATACGTTTTTTTATTAACTGAAGTCGTCTTCAAGTGCAGATTACATTGGGTTTGGTTTCATTGTTATAAATTATTATATGCACGGCACTTACTATCTTAGTAGGTGCCGTGAGGGGGAAATGTTTGAAAGTGACATAAGTACGAGCTTGTAAAGATAAGATCTATAACTTAATTTATAATAAATTTCTGTGACAAAGAGTTGTCGAAGTAAATTTAATAAACGAAAGTTTATTGGGGCGCTACTGCACTCTAACTTTTTTCCTGGCGTGGTGGGGGCGTGGCGGGGAAAGTTGCACATTATTTACGATGGCCACGAAGCCGATGCGGCGATAAGGCGCGTCGCAGTCGCCGCGTCACGATCTCCACTATCTTCCGATGCCAATATTGAGACCATAATACTATTAAATATGACGTACTATGGCAATCTAAGTCTATATTGACTGAATGCGGGAGAATAACGAAAACTTCTTTATGTATCGGTATTTAGTCACACAACTATTTTTAAATTATAACATTTCAATGATTCCATCAACGCTTGTTTAAACAAGTGTCTACGAGTGCCACGATAGCAGTCTTGACAGTTCCAAAAGCACCGTGTTCAAACCCAGATTTATTTATTGATTACACACAATAATGTTACATTAAATATACTTCCTACACAAAAACCAAATTGGTTTTACCATACATTTTCTGATATCAACATTATATTTTCTTATTTCATTATCATATAATATTAATAAGATTATCAACTCACGGGTGGAGTGCTTAGCACTATTCTACACATTTTATTAACATTAACAAATTAACATATGATGAGGATAAATTTCTAGACTTGAGTCATTGAGGCAGCTGTAACCCTTCAAGTGGATCAAGTGCCAATAACTCCACGCGGAGTCTATAAAAATATCATTTTCATTGCATCTCGAAATGATATGGCCAATTTCAGGCATATCGCGCACAAAAAGTCAAAATTAAATTACGCAACATAGGCGTTTGAAGTTGTCGAGTTTCGGACACCACCCATAGTGAAAAGAACATAAATGTTTGTTTATAAAGAAATAAATATTCTAAGATTTTGTATTAGTTATAAGATTATTCTCCTCCCCTCTATCCATTACTTTCATGTAAAAGCTACCTATAAATGCAACAAATGTTCCATAAAAAAAAACATTTAAGATACGTTATTGTTATATTATTATATGTTTAATTGTTTTTTTTATGTGGGTTACACTCAATAGTTAGACTAGTCTGGTCTGTGGGATTTTTGTTCAGATTAATTTGACAGCTGGCAGTTGACCAACCCAATGTATAGTAATTTATTTACATGACTTAATTCAAGCAAATTCCTTTATTCAGATTATTTTTTGTTTGGTTTTGGTGACTATTAAGTATTGAATTAAAATGTAATGTTTTCGATTATTGATCGAAAATAATAATAAGTAATAGTCTGTATTATATTGTAATACAGACTATTACGATATTATTACTACGAAATATTCAAGTAAAACCCTTAATTTAGATTATTTTAGCTTGGTTAAATAAGTAACATTTTGCCGTGCGCTTATGCCATGCCATTGGTTATGAAACTCCTTACAGTTTATTTGTCAATTGCCTTATCAAGGAGTTTGAAAGCGAAAGAGGCGGTGATTTTACTTTACTCCCGAGACTTACAGATTTTTTATTCATCGTAACTAAAAGTGCTCACCTTGATGAAAATTATTCACTAAAAATCATTGATGGACAATAACATTTAATACTATGCTAAGCTTTATACTGTTTTTGGCCATATTCTTTGTAATGAAAGAGCTAATTCGTTGTGACATTCATAAAATAATATTTTTGTCAAATATCTATCCAATTCAAACATAAGTAAATATGTATTTATAAATCACCCATATTTCATTGTTTTTATAATCGATGAGAAACAACTATCGATCTGTAGCCCTTGATTTTATACCATCACGCAGTCGACATACTGGGGAAGATATTGCAACGATTTTCCACGAATTATATAGGGTATCGCGGTCGACAACGCAACTGCAAATACCAAACTTATGTATGAAATGAGCAAACAGCTGCCACATTTTGATTCAGACAATCAACATTTCCGGTACTATGCTCACATTTGGAACCTTGGTGTACAAGATTTATTAAAGTCCTTAGCATTACACTGTGAAACTGACAGTAACGTACGAGAACAGCAGTGTCAACACAATAAAGACGAAACTGAATAAGATGAAGAATATGCGCCAAATATTGTTGACTCACGTACAGCTATAACAAAATTACGCAGTATTTCCGGTAAATTAAAAAGAAGTGAGATATTGAAGAGGAAGTTTCAGTCTGCTTGTGAAGCAGCTGGCGTGCCATCAAATCTGAATTCCATACTCGACTGTCCAACGAGATGGAATTCCACTCATGATATGATTGGATTTGATTTAAAAGTGAGAACTGGTAAGTACATATTATGCACTTTTTTACCAAATTTATTGATTTTCAAATCACAGATAGAATGGAAAATACTCGAAAAAATATATAAGTTTTTAATAAACTTTACTCAACGGAGAATCAATCAATCAATCAATCAAACGAGAATATGTTACATTACAGTTACTCATTGTATCATTCAATCTCTTGCTCGATAAAATTGAATCCATGGTAAAACTATTAGATGAGAAACCTAATCAATCCGAAGTGGATGAAAGGCTCATTCTGGGTTTCCAAGCAGCTGGAGACAAAATGCTTAAACATTACAAGAAGAGCAACTGGATTTATTGTAGCTCTTTCATTTTAGACCCAAGGCATTAGGCACAGACTTTTGACATGGCATTGTGGGGAAAGCAAATTTAAACAGAAAGCCTTCGCAAATTACATGAACTTTATATAGAATATAAAAGTCTACACTCAGTAAATAAATCTCTAGAATCACCAAGAAATGAAAAGAACGTATGTGAATATGATGAAGATGAAGACGTAATAGACTTTGAGAAACTGTATGCATCTCCCTCGACATCATCTGGATCTGGATCTTGTCTTCAAGGCTTAGTTATTGACAAATTGGAGAAGTACCTAATTAAACCTATAGCCACCAGCTCGGAAGACATTTTAGAGTAGTGAAGAACGTATGAGACAGAGTATCCGACCTTATCGAAGACCTGCAACTTCGGTACCTGCTGAGAGATTCTTTTCTAAAGTATCATTAGTAATTTGAAAACATGAGACCCACAGATCGTTACTATATATTAATTCTTGGTCAAAAGAATTAATATAAAATAACAGTAATATCAAAGCTATTGTGTACTATTCTGTAATTTAAGTTGTGTTGTATTATATTTAAATAAATGGTAAATTGTACGAGTATAAGTCTTTTATACCATTTCATATAAGGTGAGGGTATTTCAATCACTTTCTAGACAGATAATGATCTTTAAAATACAGTCAAGTTAATGTCATTAATTTGTTATATGTTTTAACCATGTTTTAGCAAATAGTTATAAGCTTATTAAATGTAAACGTTTATTAAGAAACAGATTGACTCCCATGGGACACAGTAGATAGCTCAGTTGGTTAGAGCATCGGCACGGGTTGCTTAGTGGGTTCAAATCCCACCCGGTTTCAGATGATAATGATAAATGTTTAGACATTTTTTAATTTGGTTGGTCCCTGTGTCCTTGTTCTAAGATCTAAGGTAATGTTTAATAAATAGCAATAGGCTAATAGGTTATTGC
Organism: Calamotropha paludella; assembly: GCA_927399485.1. NCBI lineage: Eukaryota > Metazoa > Arthropoda > Insecta > Lepidoptera > Crambidae > Calamotropha > Calamotropha paludella. Next base: position 14,000,798 of record OV656809.1, read on the forward strand.
GATTTGGTATTGGTCTTGCTGCAAGACCAATACTGGGAGCGCAATACCAAGACCAAGACCAGGTGTATTGAGGCAAGACCAAGACCAAAACTGGTTAACTCTCCTCTTGTTCTTGCATTTGGACAACACTAGAGAGAAGTTGATTTGTTTCTATTAATAATTTCTTCTTTCTTCGGATCTTAAAATATCTATTTACTTTTACAGCAGCTGATTTAAAGTATGTCATTAGCATTATGGTTTACATGATAAAGAAGATTTCACATGACATGTAAGTATTGGTTTATTACGTAGGTTCATAATGATTTTAAGGGTTTAATTATGGGCAGAATAAAAAAGGAAATGAAACAACTACCATGAATAATATCAATTCGTCCTTTCTTATTCCCGAAGACCGAAGCCGGCTGGTACAATATTTTTTATAATTATATTGGTGGGTTCTTAAATTATGAATAGATCTTCTTAAATTATGATTGTCGTCTCTTATAATCAACCCATGAGTCAGGTGCAAATGCTCGTATTCATTACACCAATAATTGTCCCTAACGAGATTCAAAACGGGACCGTTTTTCTTCAAAACAAGAGGAATTCTTGTTCTGCCAAACAGGTTGTCTAACAACTACCAATATTTTATTATGGATACAAATAATGCCTTTCAATTATGGTTGTAGCGTTGGATTTTTTGTGTTGGTACTCAGTATTCATCTCTTTTTCCTATTAACTACATCCCCACGCCACAAAACAAAAAAGTTGTTTGATTATTCGCTGACCGATTAAGTGTACCATTATGTCATCAAGAGTGACGAACGGAATATTCTATCAAACGATTTCAAATTAAAAAAGGTAATGAAATTTATCATTTTTATAGTAGGTCGTAACTAGGGGCTAATATATAAATATTTCTCATTACCCGATAAAAACTGTTAGGTATTCATCTTCGACAACTATTTAATACAATACACATAATAAAATATTTTGTTCAATTATAATACAAGTACAGTCAGACTCTACTTTTTTTAGACCGCCGCCGTTTGACCGGCGTTTTTTTTTTTATAGCCGATACATAAAGGTGAGACGACCTTAGACATCGTTGCCTAAATAAGGTGCAGCTTTATAACACTAGTTGTACAATATTTATCCGTTACATCGCTCCCGCTCGCTGCACAGTGGATCGAGCCGATACAAACGGTTGGACATACCGCTATCGAAAAAAACTTCTGTGATTCAATAAGCAAAGTTGGGGTAAAAGGGATTTAGGAAAGTAACGTATCAGGTATAGTTTTTAAATTATGATAATATTAGCAACCTATAGCATATCCAACCGTTAGCAAACGAAGATCCACTGTGTGCTGCGCCAGTTAGATTTAGCTACAAACAAAATAATCGCATGTTTAGCGTTTACTTTTGAAAGAATACTAAGATCATGTATTTATCAACTAAATTATAATTATTTAGAGGAAACATTATGGGTCTATATTATGAAATGATTTATTTCGATACTGGCTTTTATATTTTAAAATAGTTGTGATAGTTAAGTAATTATCATTAAAAAAATACGCATTAATGTTGTGGTAGGTAGCTTTGTCTTTTTAAAGATAACATTTTTGAACTGCGAGTGAGTGCAACGTCAGGTCATTCTGCAATCAATTCACGTGATATTATGTCATTAAAAAGGAAAAATAAACAACGTTTTATTATTTTGGAAATTTTATAATATGCCAAAAGCGACATTGATGTTTTTATAGCACGTTGTCTTGTTTTAAAAGAAAACTTTGGAACACGGAATTGTTTTATTTTATTTAGTGAAATTCTAAAATTCCTTTCTTATACGCAACACTGCATAAAATGTAACTCATACTCATACTCATTGATATATAGATTCTAATAAAAACCTGTAGGTTTTTTTATATAAATTAAAAATAGTCAAATATAAATACATAAGATTCGATACTTTGTACCTTTTTAGGAAAACGGTTTTTCTCCTTTTGCTATAATACATGCCTTGATACTTATGTGCTAGTCTATAAATCAAACATACAAATTTCGTAATGAACTATCATGTGCTAACCACTTCTGTATGTTCTAGTTTCTTAAAGTTAATTTAATAAGAGTATTAAGATCGCAATTTAATATTTATAGTGATAGTGTTGAAGTTTTTTTATTCGTTTAAAAATAAGGTTTCCCTACAAGTAAAAAGGTAGGTAAAAATCTACAAAATCGACATCGTGATCAAAAATAATAATGTTATATTTTTTGCTATTATAGCATTTAAGTGGAAGAGTTTTATAAATAACTAGCGACCCTCCCCGGCTTCGCACGGATGCAATGCTCTACTATATTATGCATGTATTATACATATAAACCTTCCTCTTGAATTACTCTATCTATCTTAAAAAACCGCATCAAAATCCGTTGCGTAGTTTTAAAGATTTAAGCAACATAGGGATATAGGGACAGAGAAAGCGACTTTGTTTTATACTATGTAGTGAAGAATTTTTATTTCAGAAAATCAGAAAATTTGATTTCGATTTTCGTGATTTTCTCTGTGAACGCACAATTTCTTGCTATCTTGCTCTTCCATTTGTTTCGTAAAAGTTACGTAGAACGTAAAGAGGTTGCGCTGGTAGTCGGTTTTAGAAAAAGTAGCTCAAATAGTGTGCCGAGTTTGAGTTCCGCGTAACTCCTAGACAAGTTGAATATTTTTTGTAAATATTTTTCCATAATTTTGCATTTATTTTTAAGAACACCTGATGCTGATCTAAGCGCCTAATAAATAAAATCTACAATCAGCGACAGGTCATTAGTTTGTACCCACCTTAACTTTACACGCGCCATAAAATGGGTTTAAATTGAATGAAGTTGTTAAAGTATTAAGTACAAGCGAACGCTTTAGGGTTAATAGTATTTTTGTCAAGGTGTGTGATCAGGTCACTATTGTTTTATTTTCTAATTCTTGATTTTAAGGCTTTGAATCAATGGTTACCGTTAGAGGAAAATTCGTTATTCTCTTTAACCCTTTAATGCGCAAAGTGTTTTTTTCTTAAAATAATATTTTATACGTACATCCTTATAGAAAAACATAAAAAAAATAAAGTATGGCCTTATTTTTAGAAAACATATGTTAAGTATACTCAACATTACGATACTCGCAAAAAGTAACATGTAAAAAAAGACGTTGCATATTTAACATTGTCGGTGCATGAGAATACCTAAATAATGAACAAAATAAGGCAAAATTCAAAAATAATAGCTTTTTTTGATACACAATAGTTAAAAAACAAAATCTTATACCAACTAAACACAACGAAATAAGTAAGTAAGTAAAAATGGCTTTACCAATAAAGCACTTAGTACAATTAACAAGGAAACGAGAGGTCTAGCAGTAGCTGGAGTTCTTCTGAGTTCAATGGTACCTACTACTTTCTCTTCTATAGCTTTCTTTGGGACGTCTATTTTTTCTGAATTCTGAAAGTTTTCAGTGTTATAGGTTTACTGTATAAGTACTTTCTAATTTGTTCGTATTTTTTAAAGACATTACATCAGCTATGGGAGGGTATCAAAGCGAGTTACTCCAATAATCTCTAGAGAACGGCATTTGCACAACTACTTAGATTGTTATAGCCAGAAAGTCGCATATATTATTTGTTGTTAACTTTATGCACTTAGCTAGGTTAAATTGAATTAAGTATAAATTGGTTCGCCCTAAATTAAGTTCAATAATATCAGGAGTAAAATTCGGTAAAGTAGTCCAAAGGTGATTTAGAATTAGAAAGTGTGCTGAAAAGAAATTCTTCTTTTATTGCTGAATGTTGCAAGTTGCTGATTTTTCACTATAACTCCAATTGATTTCTAATATATTTATTTACTTTTTTAGTAACTAATTTAGGCGTATTAGCATTATTTCTTTTGGATCAGGTTTGAAAAATTGGTCAGCTTAGTGTGGATAACTCTGTATCGACACCTAGGGGAAACATATCATTTATGATTGGAGTCAAAGGAACTATATCTTCGTCATATGGTAACATGGGTAAATCCAAATTTGGAATATTAACGTCATTTTCATTCTCATCGTCGAGAATATTCAATCGTTCGAATGACGAATCTATAGACCTTGGCTCTGAACTAAAATCAGTTGCTTTGTATACGTCTGGCGATTTTGTACATATGTTCTCATCCTCTGAAGTACTACTACTGTCAGATGGAGTAAGGTCTGGTGGTACCAATCCCATAATCCGCTTGGTCCGTTCCCATTGTGGTTTAACTATAGCAATAACAAAAAGCACTAAAAGCTCAACCCAACACCATAAGCAAAAATAACACCTGTTGCATGCTCTAATATTCAAATTATATAATAATTCAAGGCCCAAGATCAGCATCAAGGTAGCATCACTGAAATCATAAATCTATAAGCAAAAACAAACTTTAAGTAGTAAGTCATAGATACAAAATGAGTTGCAGTCAACAAGTAGGTACTTGTTGTTATTATTTTATATCTGTAATATTAATTCACCATGGGTAATATTAGTTCGTTTCACAGTTATTTTTTATTTACAGATTGCTACAAAACCCAATACAATATCATTCTATAAATTGCGCAATGTTGACTGTAGTCAACATAAAAAAATTGACATGCCCTATTCAATGTCGCGCAATGTTGCGGATACTCAATTATGAGAATTAAGCAAAGTTATTTTATTATTAAAAGTAGTTCTAAGCCCAATTTTCGACGACCGCTTGGTGCAACGGTAGTGATCCTGCCTTTCGCACCAACGGTCCTGGGTTTTAGCTAAGGTTTAGCTAAATAAAAAAAACTTACCATCTGTCCGCGAGTTGTTACTACCCGGAACCATATTACCGCCAAGTGTCAAAATATTGGCACTTATATTTTTTTTTGTGATTTTTTCCTATTGATTGCCTTTCGTAATTGCTTTGATTTCGTGGTGTCATGGAATAGAATAAATTTGTATATCTTCAACATTGCGAATTAAAGGGTTAACGACAAAAAGCGTAAAAGAGATTTTTTTTTCTTTTGGTCTGGGGTTCTTCTGTGAAAAGTGAGTTTTTTAAGTAGACGCTATATTTAGTTTTTACATTGTGTTCTTGATTGAAGTACTTATAGTAATTTTATTTTTGCATAGTATTGTATCTTTTACCTTGCTCGTAAAGTATTTAGTTGGTGTAGTCGAAGAACCTGTTGCTTAGCAAACTTTTCCAACTTTTTTGCAGGTTAACGTTTTGATGCCACCGGAACTACATTTTTCGTATGCCTGCATCCTTCACTGGTATTCCATTCTTTCAAGTGTTTTTCTTTCGTGTTACGGCGCAGCCAAGTTTTTATTTGGCCTTGGGGTATGGGCAGTAGTGGTTCCGGTCCATATACTGTTATATTTGAGCCCCTTTTGGTCAGCTTATCCGCTGCGTCGTTGCCGAGTGAGTTGCTGTTTCCTTAAGGGCATACGCTTAACCTTGCGCTGGTGCACCCGCGCGTGTCTGTATTGAAAAATAGTATGGTCAGCGCGGAGTGGCGCGGGCGCGGGCGATGGGTTTTCACCGCGCGGTGGATTTCTTTCTCCAAATCAGTTGAGCGCTGCTACGTATCGCGCGCGTACACGCGTCGGAAGGTACAGGTAACACGAACATGAACATCGATACGGAGCGCGTAATAATTGAAGTACAATCTCACCCAGTATTATGGGACATAGCGAGTGAAATATACAAAGATAGAGATGCTCGTCCATGAATGGGCAAATCACACGAGTTTTTGCGAACGTTTTTTGCCAAATAATAAATAAGTAATAAATCCATGTCGGCACTCTACCTGTCACAACTGTACACGCTCGAGGCCAAAATTATACCAACGGTGCTGCATAACGCGGGCGCACGCCGCGTGGACACGTGGCGGAAACGATCGTCGCGTCGATGAATGTGTTTTGGGATTACTGACAGTAAATTCCAAAAAAACGGAACACATTCATCGTCACACCATTCTTCTACAACCTGAAGAGCTGAACGCATTTCTTTACATAGAACATTTTCTGCATTCCCCTTTATCAGTATTGCTAGGTCATCTGCGTATCCTATAGTAGTGTATCCTCGTTCATTTAGCCTTTTTATAAGGCTTTTGGCTATAAACGGAGGGGTTATAAGTATTCGGAAATACAGACGCAGGGAGGGAGATTAACTCCTCCGCATTATAAATGATGTTGAGAAGCACTTGGTGCGTCAGGTAAAAATAGCAACCAAGAAAGGGTAGTAGCCCGCAGCGCGTCTGGACGTCCGATTGAAAACGGAGATGGTGGTAAGACCAACAGACAGGCAACTTTAGGGCGGTGAGCTCAGGTTTGAAGAGCGCATGAGCTGAGAGCTCTGCGCTGAATCATGTCCAGACCAGCAAGTTGGTATTTTGCTAAGCCGTCCTAGAGGTGGTTGCAATATTCCATGCAAGATCGTACTTGAGCTTTATAGAGAGTTAAAAGCTGTCCCGGCGTGAAATATCGCTTGACCTTATTTAGGAAGGCCATCTTTTTAGGTCAATTTTGAGCCTTGGACTCGATGTTGTGGCCGAAGTTGAGGTCTGAAGACAACTCCATGCCAAGGCTCGAGGCTGTCTGTCACAGGTACATATGTACCTCGGAAAGTAGGAGTGAGGTTGAACGAACTCCTTTTTTGCCGTGAAAACACATTTTGGAGGTGTTGAAATGAACGAGAGTACTGTCACCCCACTTGGCTCAAACGTGGCTCAAGCTGTGGTGCGTTCGCTCAACCATAGCCTTTCTTATCAACATCACGTCGTCATCGCTGGCTTTTGCGTTAGACAGGTATCTCATTAATTCTTTTCTATAAACAAATAGTAAAACAATAAGCACATATTCGATTTTATTTTCGAAAAAGCCCGTCACATGGTTTGTATATTTGTTTGATACATAAGGTGCCGCAAAAAGTATAAACAACACCCTTTAGGTACTTACTTAATTAACGTATTGGAAGACGTATTTTCAGTCATTCGATAATAACTGATATTACAGATTAGCATCTGCAGTTGATACTCAGTGTGTAATTTAAACAAAGTGTTCATGGTGTAATTTTACAAATAAAAATAAATTTTGAACTTTTTAATATTTATTTGTATACTTGGTTTGATGCTTATTGGCTATTTGGGAGAAAACTATTTTACAGTTAATGTGTTAGTATTTTACTAAGTTGAATCTAAATTCATTCCTAAAAAAATAATTTTGTGTTTTAGTAAAACATAGTTTGTATTAACGTTTATCAAAAAGGTGTAATCATTATTATGTTACTGGATTATTTGAAAACAGTCACTTGTGTGTTACCCCAAATATTAGTTGATTTTTTCGTGGAGTTTATTTTCTCTTTAAGGTAGATAAATAAACCATTTTCTACCTTGAAGAATACTAGAGGTTTTTGTATTTTTGTATGCTTAGACATCGACGAATTATGTTGCTCTTTACTTTTGTTTTTGTGATACTGAAAAATGAGATGCTTGTTGTGATATATGTATGGTGGGTGAATAACAATATAATGCCTCTTAGTGTGTAGGTTATTAATAAGGAATACAAAGGTATGTCTTATAAAAAATATATATTAATTTGCTTCTAGCACCCACAGACCTTCTTCGGTCAATCTTCAGGTCCACTAAGAGAGATCCGTTTCAATCTGTATGTGCGAGTGTCATCATTTTATTATTCTGTGACGACACGTTGTCGGTAAAAACAACTAAGTAATAAAATATAACGTAAAAATTCAAGGCGTTTTTTGCCCGCCGACACTAGACAGAATAGCAATAAGTTATGATTATACGAGTTTAAGTTTTATTCGTTCCTAGTCTAACCATAATGATATGAATATTATTTTCACATGAATGACCGCAGGTGATATATTTTCTATAGTTGTTTTCTTTTAGATTGGTATTATCGTGTTGTCATTAATCTAATTAAATGTTTAACGTATTATATATCAAAGGGTAAAAAATGTGAATGAGTTTTAGATTGTGTGTATGAAGCCAAAGTAATATTTGTGTGCTTACTACCTTATATGAGAATAACATAATTTATTTATGACGTGACAACGTCTTTTAATTCGATGGAGCCGGCTGCACGCATGAAAAAACATGACTCATGCGGCGTTACCTCGCTCTGAGGCGTTCCATTTAAGGCTTGAAGTACAAGCGAGAGCGCGGAACGAGCGACAAAGAGGCACAAGCGGCCTCCGCGTTCGGCAGCGTTCGACATCTGTCTCTCTCCTACTTGAGTGAGCGATGCGTCCGCGTGGACAGCTGCTATACAATAATACATTTACATGTTTTCGCCAAGTATGAAGTGCAGTGAAAAGTGAATGTGGTGTCAATTGTTTAAAGCAACGATAATTGCGGCGATACAGGTAATGATTCTTTCGATATTAAATATATGTTCAGTTATATATTGTCGAATATTCGTGCTTTCATCATTAAAATAAAAAGCATCGGTCCGCTAGTGCAGCGATTGCAGGTTATGCTATAATTGACAAAACTATAACAATAAGTTAACAGAACTATTTTACGATGAGTAAAAATCAATGGCTTTACATAATTGTATTTATGCGTACAAATAAATGTAACTTGATCAATTCAATTGTGACTTCCATTTACCTCCTTCTCTATATCCATACAAAATATCTATCAAACAAATAAAATTAAAATTTTCTTTTGAAAAATGCAACCATTCCATCAGTATTTTCTTATGACGTTGTCACTTTCAACTCGAATCGTCTGTGAATCGACTTTATAGACAACCGATTTTTTATAGAATTATTGACTTACTTTCAGAGAAATTATAACAATAATAATAAACTCAGACAGTTCGGATCTTGTTCCCGGTACGGAGCTGTTTTGTATTTTCAAAAGTAGTATTTTTTTAATTATAATAATAATTATTATAATATTTTTTATGTCCACACCAATTATCTTAGCACAAAATAATCACTGTATGGCTTGTGTTATGGATACTAGGGTAGAAATACGTAAATGATATATAAATAATTAATATATATAATACTTGTACTCAAAAAAACCCATAAATATCTATTAGCCAAGCACAAATACAAGTATTCATCACACAAACATGTGCCATTTCCGGGACCGTTTTCCGGAGCGGACTGGCAGGGACACTCGCTCGGCCGAACCGGTCGCCGATGTAAATAGTAAATACTTCTATACTAAATCCTTTTGGTCATACTTCTAAGTCAATTCAATTATTTGATTAAAACACGTTTAGTCGTATGTAAATATGGATAATGCAATGCAGAATAAATAAATTAACATATTTATAAAAGAAACCAAGAATTTTGTAATTCTACAGGTAACAAATCGACATCGCGAATTAAAAAATACCATTGTCATCGTCCTGTGTTAGTCAACTAAACATATGTTAGTATAAACATATCTAAAGTCATTTTTTCTTTGATTCTTAGCATGGTATACAATAGCATACCTAAGTTATTATTGTGCAGAATAAAAATTTAAACTCATTAAATTTATGTAATTACAATGTTTTGTTATCATGACTTAGTTGACGTAAGTATAGATATATTTACCATATATGAATGGAGTTTTAACAATTCATATAAATTGATTCACTCTTTTGTTATGTTTATGGAAGCTGTTGTCTATGATCAACAAAAGCTAACCAAGAGCGCCTTTGTTACGTCGCGACCGAAATCCGTCTGGTGTCCCTTACGTAACTGGCGCGGGCCGATTGATCAACCCTAAATTAGGGACGCGGGGAGGAGGGGGCCACGGCAAACTAGGTTGGCCGCGAAAGCACACTAACCCCTAGAAAACTAGGGGTGCGAAACTCCTCCCACTTTTCTGGTCACGGGTGCAATCCGATTGGTCCGCTTGGCTCACCGCGCCCCGCACCCAGATTACAATCGGTGGGGTGAACTCATAGAAATAGTACTATATGCCCCCTATATACTATATATTGTTATAGTTATTATGTATTAGTGGCCCCCAAATCGAGACATTGGTCAAATGTCTGCGACTAGACGCCACACAGCAGGGCGCTAGTCAGTTAGCCTAGTTGCTCAATTTACGTTTGTCCATAAAAGATGAGCAAGCGATATTTTTTCCTTATAAATAATAATAATAAATTAGTTTATTTCTACTATTTATTTATTTCTATAAAACTTGGAACAAGAAAAAAATGTAACAACAAAATATTGTAATAATATACAACATATACCAACGTTATGCTCGTTGTAAAGTTCTGTATTTCGTTGAAGGTCACATTTTTTCTGATTATAAATATTTTTAAGTGCATATGGTCTAGGTAACAGTATTGATAACAGGTAATAACAAAATGCAACGAAATCGTTACTATGCGGGACCTGGGAGATAAAGCGTTTTTTTTTGTTTTTATTATAGAGATAGCAGTCATCACGTATAATTCATTGCTAAATAATTATGTTTACTTATAAAAAATTGTACATATCTAAAGATATGAAAAAAATGTATAATAATTGTAGTACTAACCAGCAAATATGATTGTACTTGTTGTATTTTCACTCTAACTTCGCTTACTTAGACATGCATTGGTTCTTGCCACTTGATTTTAATAAACATCTCTAAACTCTAGGAGTTACGGTCTATTTTAAGACACAACATTGGAACATTTTTATAGTACCTTGTTGATATTTGTCATCTTTTTCAAGTAGAATGCCAACTATTATCGAGTTTGTTTTCTCTATATTAATAAATATGAAACTCCTCTATGTTTGGTGCAGGATGGCAATTGAAATAATTTAGTTAGGTACCTACGTATTTTATTTACCTATTGATATTTAAGATTAAGTATTAAGCGCAGACTCCCCACTTTTTTGACACCTTACCTATGGTATAAATATAAGCCATAGCTGCTACATTATATTAGAACCCCGCACCAAGCAAAACGACAATAATCGTCACAAAATTATAAATAAATAAAAATATATAATTGTGTAAAGAAGTAGGTATGTACAAAACCGTAAAATAATCTATGCCACACGATAATGAATTTTTTTAACAATTGCAAGAGACCTATACTTGTAATCATTGCAAATCGTCTTTCTTTCGCTCGTCACCAAGTTGTAGATAGGCACAGTTCATACGTTGTAGTCTGTACAAGCTCAAGGCTACCAGTCTAAGTACCCAAGTACTGGGTTCTCTTAAATCACAAAGTTACGCTTATATTGTAAAGACATGATATATTATATTTACAGAAAAAAGGAGGATACATTACGAAAATTCTAATATTGTATCCAAAGTGTAAAAAAATAACCAATGAAATAAGTTTGGACAGCACATTAATAACAATGAAATGTATATTTTTGTCATTGTAACTATATTTTTATGTTTTAAAAGTGAATAGAAGAGCGTAGGTACAAAAAATATCACATGCTTTGTACCTTGGTATTTTATCTATCTTTGCCCAAATAAATCACTGTATTCAAGGCCATTTTTGTATCTTTACATTATTTTGTTAATTACTCAAAGGATATCAGGAAGCTTATAGATAAAATAAACTGTTTTATATAATTAAAGATCAGATTTGACGATTAATGAAGGTTAGGATAATATTTATTTATGCACTTACGCAGAAGACCAACAGCTATTACTTAGATAACTACAGGTCTTCGTAGATAGACATTAAAATAACACAAAGAAGTTTTCTAATCTTTTTATGCTTTTCCCATAAAACCTATGTATGTTTGAGTGTGTGTTTGTGAGATATTTGAAAATGATGTAGGTACTACCTTAAACATGTCAACAGATGGTGCTAATAACAACACATAAGGAACTGATACTGATTTTCAAATTCGGCTTACAACTTTTTAAAATAGCACCAACCATCCACACTTACGGGTATTGTAAAAGGCTACTAATGCTGCTGAAGGTAATAATCACACAATTCCCTAGAGCAGAAAATGGGCTGCAGTGTTTTACGAATTATAGCATTTTACGCCAAGCGTTAAAATAATGGCAAAACTCACATATTGGGGGAGGCTTCCGCAGCAGTGGATGTAATTCGGGATATATTTTTTTCGGATCATATAAGCTTTGATGTCGTTACTCATAAATCGACTTCAACACAAGAGTTAAGTTTGAAGTTTCTTCTGCACGTAGGCGAGGGAAAAAAGAAGAACTAGAAATTTACGAGTGCGAAGCAGCGCCGGTTATTAATAAAAAGAAAAATTTAGTCTAGACTGCTATATCTAGCGTCCTCCTAGACAGTTTCGAAAACAAGTTCTAATAGTCGTGAAAGTGTTTTGAAAGGTTACTATTCTACAGGCAGTAGAGTAGTGGATAACATAGCAATGTGACATGCATGTAATTTGTTTGTTACATTTATTAAAACAGAAACTTTGAGACTGGCGAACTTTCGTTACCAAGATTCAAGAAAGGGCGATGTGACTAAAATAAATAAAAAAATAGTTATCCAATTTGTCTAAATTGCAGTGAGGAAAAATGGCTTGTGTGACTATCAGTATTATAAAATGTGAATTATTTCAAAGTATGTTTATCATTATATTTGAAAGAGATATAAGTATGCGACGATTTGTGAAGGTCCCCTTACTATTTTTTATGAAATCGATTAAAAATAAAAGGTCATGACTATTCCGTAATTTTAATTATTGGAGACAATATTCGTAACAAATTTTCTGCAAAATACGTTTATATAATTTTATTATTATCAGAAAATATTAAGTCATTCCAATGATATAAACGAAAAAAACACCTACAAAATTATGTAAACGTACATAGGTACGTTTACATAATTTTGTATGTATAGACATATTTAAGGTATTTGACTGCTATTTAATATTAATAAAAAACTTATTTTTAAGACGATATATCATTCGTCTTGTAAAATTCTTAGACGGTCAACGTCATTTCGTTGAAATAATCTAATATTTTCTGAACTCAAAATTTTTTAATACTCTATTAGAAACAATTTGGCACTACTACTTTATTATATGAACGATAATAACAAAAACATAAGTATAATTAATGACTATACCTTCCTTTTAAGTAATGAAGATGATATAATGCGACGATATAAATACTTTGGACGTTAAGATACACCACTCACTTTCGTCTTTGAATCTTTAGAACATAGATAGGTACCTAGGTTAGTTCCACTATCTGTAAAGAATCCATGCGTTCACGCTGTGTGAGGACTGTACCCCTAAACCTTGATCAAACCATCCCGTCCTTTTCCCGTAATAAACGATGAAATTAATAATAAAACACAGCATTTATAGCCGACTAAAACACCGTGTTGCTGTTAAGTAATAGATATTTCTAAAAGCGCACAGCTATAATAGTGAGACATAATTGTCGTTTAAACATTTAAACAAAAAACTGTGTGCTGATTGTTCATTTGTCCAATTAGTGGCAACCTATCTTACTTTCGAAACTTTTATGACCGAATTTCAATTGTTTGAAAACGGCATCTCTAAATTTTAAATACTAAGCTAATAAGCTTATTTTACGTATGTTTATTTTTCCATAAAAACTGTTTTTATAAAGAACTGTAATAATGCCTTAAACATTTTATTCATATTCCATTAATTCCTCGTGTTATGAAAGTTTTATTTTGTTCGTAGTACGTGGGTGAGGATCACGCTTGGATTAAAGCTGAAATCTACGGCCGTTTTAAATACACTTGCTCGCTAGCATACTGCAAAGATGCATGCATCCCGAGTCACATGTAGAATGAAATAGACTGATTTGAATAAGATGTCAATTAAAAGGTTTTTTTAAACATGTTTCTGGAAACTAAATCATATAGCATGATAATTTCAGTATAACGTTGAGCTGGATTTCAAATTATATAGAAATAAAAAAAAATGGCACGTAAGAGATGTAATTTAAATAAAAATTCCGTTGTGTTTTCGATCTTCAAGTCGCGAGTTATCTTCTAGGGAAGCCCGTCACATCCTAGATCGCATCATCGCGTACCATCAGGCGAGATAGCGGTCAAGCGCTAATCTATTAACAATAAAAATAAAAATTTAAAAATAACAAAAAATGCAAAATGATTTCGATAAAGTTAAATTCGTAGAAAAAAGTTTCGTATTTATTATAAGTAATCCCAATAAGATCGTGATTAGGCACACTTTCAATAGATTTGTAATAGAATGTTCGTTGCGGTGTCTCGACCTGAATTTTATAAAATTAAATGGTTAATGTTTTACTCGTGTACTGATACACGTGGAGTAGTCCTCACGATTGTCGTGCACAAATCAGTGCAAATTTTGATTTACTGCTACTGTATTGATGTGTGCCACTTTTCATTTTACAGGTTGATGTACAGTTGTAAAAAGTTCAGGTATCAATGGACAATTTGATAGGCTGACGTTTGATGCGGACCGATGCCGCATTTAGTTTACACGTGCTGTCTAGTTTTTACTTTTGTTACGTTATTTATTTTGGAATAGTGATTTTTTGATGAGTCACACTGGCTTGTTTGTGAGATATGTATGCCTAAGAGGGGTTATCGTTACTGGTCATATGTTGTAAGTTGTGTTAAAGATGCAATTTATGTTCACAACTACGTTTCACATAAACTAAAATTGATCCGTCTAATGAATAGTTATATCTTTAATCGAAGCACATAAGTAAAAAGCCCCTAACGCTCGATATATCTAAAGTACCTGCCAATCAGGTGCATATAATTTGAAAAGATATGCTAAAATTTTTAAGGTTTTCAAATTGTTTGGTTTGGCAATGATAGTTCTCTTTGATGCACATATATCGCATATGCATATAAATCAAGGAAAACATTTATTACCTTAGTCGTGACTGATTTTAGTTGCAGCGAATTTTTAAATATATACTTATAAATGTATATTAAAATTCAGCTATTAGAGGCTGACTAATTTAGATCAAGTCCTAGAAATAGGTAACCGTACATAACATATGACTAAAGTTTAACGCGATTATGTAGGAAGGGTACAGTTCTTCTTCTGAATCGATGAAGTTCGATGCCGAAGCAGGAAAAGTATGACTTTAAATTTCACCGGTGTATTACATACGTGAAACTAGAGATAATACAATAATTTTGCCAGCTGGAAAAGTTTTCGGGAACATTAATATAAAGTTATTATAACAACCGGCCAAGTGCGAAGCAGACTCGCGCACCGAGGGTTCCTTACAAATTTTAGTTAGTTCATCACGAGAATAGAAAATCACGTTTTTTCTATGGAGGGCCCTTAAATAATAATTTTATTCTGTCTAACTATCACGGTTGATGAGATACAGCCTAGTGGCAGACAGACTGATAGACGGTCAGACGGACGGACAGTGGAGTCTTAGTAATAGGGTCCCGCTTTACACTTTGGGTACGGAACCCAAAAACTATAAATGTATATAAAATAAAAAAATAAAAAGCAGGTAGGTATTTTCTGTATATAGGAAATCTTGAGGGTCCACTTCATAATACCCAAAAAGATACGTAACAGAGATCATGCACATTTGTTTAAGAAATTTTCCGTATTACATAAAAGAAGATGTATCTTAGGAACTGTGCTCAGTCGCTTCGAAGCTTAAGGTGTTCCGCAGCCGCGAGCGACCAACTTTGTCTGAATGAAACTCCGAATGGAGAAAGACTTTCGTTTTCCATACGAGCTGTTCACATGTTCGCAGCTTTGCATTTTGTTTCCCGCTTTTTCACTGTGACGTCACATGACTCATGTGAATGTAGTCGAAACAATGTTGTTTTGTACTGCATAAAGTTTAATATAGGTCGACTATATTTCACTTTGAAATTTTTTCTTTATAATAAATAGGTGTTTTCGAATATTTTTAGCGTTTTATTACGATACTCGTACAAATAAAAATTGAAATTGCGCGATTGAAATATTGATATCGTGGTATTGACAGCTGTAGTTAAGAAATTACTTCAGTGTCAAACACTTAAGTTTTATCAATGTAGATAAAGGGATTCTTTTCTGCTTTGTTATATACTAGCTGACCCGGTAACGCGTTGCTATGGTAACGCGTTGCTATGGTAACGCGTATATAATGGAAAAAGAACGGGGAAAAGAGCGGACAGACAAACACACAAAAAACAAATTCGTGTTCTTAGATTATAGGATCATAATGAAAGTAGTGTTATTAATGAAATCTATCCTATGTCCTAAGTCGAAATATATCCACCAAAATAAAAAAATCAAAATCGTTGAGTAACTTCGGAGTTCATCGCGTTCAAACACTGTAACAAGATTTTTTTATAAACGTAGATAACTCTGTAAACGAGAATTGAGAAGATTAAGTTTAACCATATTTATTGAATTTCACGACTTCACCATCCATTTAATTTGATGAACGCAGGTGTCACGTTATCAGGGAAGCTATTTTAGTAGGTGACGCTGTCTGTCGGCTGATAAGCCGCTTGCTTACAAAAATTGATATGCAGAAGTATTTCTCGACACTGTTATGCCGCTGCACTTTATAGATAAGCACTTCGGATTTGATATTATTAGCTACTGTCTACGACTATGTCTATGTTGAATACATAATGTTAAATGTTTATCCGAGAATTATATCCAGGGATAATTTTGTTGAATTTCTGTGTAAATTTTGTCGAAATTTGGTCCACCATTTTTTCCCTATGGTGGTATCTAGAAACAAGACATATTTTTTTCGACCCTGTAAGAATAATTAGAGATTAATATAAAATATTTTGATGGAAAATACTAAAAAAAAAAAACGAATTTTCTCATTGACGAGACAATAAAATTAGAAAGGTTCCCGCCTGAGAATTCACTTATTTCTTCGCTTATAAATAATAAGAATAATATAATATTGTTTATTATTTTAAACTTTCATGATTATGTTATATTAGTATTAAAATTGAACTTTCACCATGTTTTATGAATCTGTTATACAGGCATTAAGTTAATTTGTTATAATTTAATAACATAATTATTAAAGTCATATTTTGATAGAGCTTGCTATCTTCTGATCGTTAAAAAATATTTTACCTAATCTGACTTGAAATGTATATCAATTTACGCATTTTGATCAGTTACTTTATGTCAATCGAAATTATGCGTTGCAAGGTTATAGTTTTATATTGTTGAGGCTTGAGAGGTTTTTCTATATTCAATTAGTTTAGTCATTTATACCTACTGTAATTTTTTGCCGGTGGCTTTTCCAGGCAGACGTATCGGTCTACCCTCAGTTGCAATATCTTATTACACTCTATACTTGTACCACTGTCTGAAAACTTACTATTGACTTAAAACTGTCGAAATATCGGAGCTTCAAAAAAAAACACTGTAAATCTCGTTTTACATACATACGAAAAACACGCCTTATAACAGGCAAGATCACAAATCAAGTAGGCAGAGATCACAGATTTTTACTTTCCACGATCTTGCCATTCATCTCTCGCTTCTTCTATTATTATCAGACCTTTCATACAAGCTCGTCGGTTAAGGTACTTTCGACCTTTTTATTTATAATTTTAAATATAAAACTAGCGGCCCGTCCCGTCTTCGCACGGGTGGACAAAATTCTTTATTTTTTTTCTATTATTAAATATTTTTCCGTTGGCGCCATCTAGCGTCTGGTACACGAACCACTTGCGGTTAACGCATTGCTATGGTAACGTTATTGATACAATGGAAAAAGAGCGGGAAGAAGAGCGGACAGACAAACACACTAACCACTGTGATCTTAGATTATAGATTTAGTCATATCGCTCGTAATGACGTTCAAATTTAATAAATTAAACAAATTTTGGAGTATAATAATTACAAATTTTATTTTGACTTTATTAAAAAATAACAAATTTACTATGAAAAGTTAGTACGTAAATAAATTCTCCAAATAAATAAAAAAAAATCGTACATTTGCTATTTTTGACGAAATTAAACAAACATTTAAAATACAACAGTTTATTTTAATTTAATCGGGTTAGTTTAACTATTAACGACCCTTTGGCGTAGCGATCCTGCCATTAGTACCGACAATCTTGAGTTCGAGTCCTGGTGGGGACACAGGTTTGTGTAAGGAATACGAACAATTGTAACTGAGTTATGGAGACTCATATTTATATCTTAGTATCCATAGCTCAAGCCTTACAGTGTTTAGTTTGGGCTAAGCTAATTGGTGTATATGTAAGAAATATGATTATTAAGGCCAAAAAGATTTTAATGAGATGCTCGGTTTTTTATCAATGTCCTGATCATGGGAAGTCTCGGATATTATTAGGCTGATTAAGATGAAAGTTTATATTTATTGGAAAATAAAATATTTGTGGTAATTGGCATCGCTTAGATGATTCTTAGTGTGTCTAAGTCTCTACCATATTTAGTTCTTACACTTCCGCGCACATTACACATTTGAATTAAACAATTTTTTTACGGATTTTGCGCATAATATAGTTTATATTTAATCCTGACGTTTCGACTCCTTAACAGGAGCCGTGATCACAGTATGACTTATGTAATGGTCGTCATATATTTTGTACTACCTTCACAATATTTTTATCGGGCACGTTGCTAATTGTTAAAATTTTATATCAAATGAAATGTTAAATCAAATTAATTTATTTTACATTTTATTTAGTTATTAAACTCTCAGTACGATTACATTCTATACTACTTAACCTACTATAGTTAAGGAAGGTCTCCATTTCCTTAACTATGGTATAGTTAAGGAAATGGATCTGATGAGATCTTTTTTGTTTATTATTTTGTTTAATAAGTATAAAAAATACTAGAAAGGCAGACATAAACTCGATTCTTTTTGTCTTAATCTAAATAACCAATTGTCAAGAATAAAAGTTACACTATAGAATAAAAAAACGTCGTAGAAATGAGATGTCGAAAACTTTGCTTCTACTTCAGTCAATCATCTTGTGTGTGTGTGAAGGTTAAGCCTATTATATTATTTAGATAGATGATTTTACTGCGAATAGATCTTTGTGGCCAGACAAAAATTAAATAACAAAAGAAGCCTAACCTATGAGCGAGACTTGTCGGTTTTCGGCATGGCTGCTAATGCGTCTGGTGACCCATTTGAATAAGGTGACGGGTTAATGGCCCAAAGAGACGAATAAATGATCAGAACATTGCAACCAATATGCACTTCATATTTGCAATAAATATAGATACCGATATGTTTTCTTTCTTTCAGTAGCTTCTACCAGAATTATATATTACTAGCTTTTACCCGCGGCTTCCCCCGCAAATTTCTTTTTCCGATAAAAAACTGGTTGGTTGCCTGTAAAGTCGGTATACGGGCGAAAGTTTTAGGTGACAACGACTTTGAGTGGTAAAATAATTTTAATGTGAATATTCATTCGTATAGTAGGAAGAAGGATGAAATAATAGTAACAATTTAAAACATTTATTTATACAAAGAATTATATTTAAAACATTAATTTATAGGCACGCGTCCCTTCCACTTTTTATGTCTGTCTCACTCGCTCTCATTGTAAGCGCATAACGTGAGCGGAGCGTAACGCAGTTTCTTGAAGTGTCACCCGGCAAACCAATTTATAAGACGTTGTCACGTCAAAAGTATCCTATGTTACTTCTAATAAATACTTCAAGAATATATCTACGAAGTTTCATGATGATCGGTTTAGTAGTTTTTGCGTGAAAGCATAACAAACAAACTTACATTCACATTTATAATGTTAGGGTTAATCAGAAAGAAAGTTATAAAATTTGCTAATAATTTCCATCACACTATTATATTCATAACGTAAGACGCTAGAATTTTGAATACAGACAATATTTTAAGTTTGTATATATATTCATATTAATAGATATTGTAAAGTGCAAAATATATTTTTGGTTCCATAGAGTGACTTAACTTTTAAATACAAAGCTTCTCTCTTTATTAAGCGAAGCTCTCTTTTAGGCAACTCACAAATTTCGCTTGTGTCCCTCCTGCTACTTAACGGTTCAACCGATTCGAACGAATTTTGGCATGAACATACATGATTATAACCTGACGAACATAGGCTATATAAAAAAATATAGACTTTATCATGGAAAAATCACCGAAAGAAAAATTCAAACGCTGATCACAGCCAAACCGCTGATACTACATTGATGAAAGTTGGCGCCAAAATTCACATCGTGGTCGTGACTAATGTGCAAAAAAAGTTTTGAAATTGGACATACCATCGAGGAATAATCACCCTTCAAAAATCTAATTGCTTCGCTCAGTATTTGCAAACAGCAGCATGTACTGCAGACCTAGTTCTATTTTGCTATACGAGCCCAGGTAGCGCAAAATAAAATACGGAGTTTTATAATGAACGATAGTGTAATTTCATACAAATTGCCATTTTCAAAAGTACCTTAATATCTATAGGTACCAAATATACAGTGAAAAATATTTTTTTTTGTCCATAATCTGCTATGATATACTCGTAAACCTAGAGATAAGTATTTAGTACACTTGCCGTGTAATTTGACATATCTGTAGTTATTTGTATTTAAAAAAGTGTTTTTTTTTAAGTTACATATGTAATTTTTTTTTAATTTTATGTTACATAAAAACGAACTACTGAAATCGTTTACGAAAATCTATTTACATTTCAACGAGCATTACATAAACTGGATCTCCTTTGAGTAACAAAATAAGATGTTTACAACTACATACTTTTTCTACCACAGTTAATAATATAAACGCATATGGCCACAATAATATACTAGAGCAACAAATTTTAAAAAAATCTTTATATTCAAATTCGGTTAAGTTCATGTGTAAAACATGCTTGAAAAATTTGTATCAAATTTGTCGGAAGCACCATAAATATTTCCAAGAGAGAATTCAGATAACACGTTAAGTATTTTATTAATGTTTTATTACCTTTGCTTATTATATTCGCAGTTTTAAACTGTACGAATCGCCTTTAGCAAGAACGACTCACCGCAAGGTAGATATATAATTAGATAGCTTGGAGATAAGTTTACCAAGGACATTTTTTATATAAGTTGTTTAATTACTTATTGACTACTTTTTATCATGTTGGAGACATTTGATCCTTATATGGCTTAAAGTAATAATGGTAATATATAACTTTAAACGGTTAATAATTGTGATCTTATTGTTGCTATTGTTTAATTTATTCGTGTAAAAATATGGATTAAACAATAAATTAAATCACACTAAATTACGAAATTCACAATAAATAAAAGTCTTAGAATTCATTCAATGCCTGCCTTTACTGCTCTAAACTTGTATACTCATTACATTAACATGAAATTGTTGTTAGTATTATTATGTATGCAATAACATTAATAAAGTTATATAATAATGAATTATTTTAGCTATTAGTAGTATTAAAAATAAAATTATGAATCAACTGTACTCGAAAGGATCCATAATTATTATATTTAAGACCAAATAACCAAACAGCAAACGCCTTGTTTTATTTTTATTGAATTATCTTATGACAGAAAATAAAATGAAATAAGTATTAACTTGTTTTTTGTATGTAAAAGAGCTTATGACAACCAAATTCCGTACATGGTCACACTACTTATGTCTTATTGAAAGCGTGTGTGGTTAAAACTAGTTTTTTAAATATATTTTGTTAATTAAAAAGCTCAGCCCCATATAAATATATTTAAAAACTTTAATATAAATTTGGATTTGACCGTTATTAAAACAAAAGCGTGGACATTACTGCTTCTCATAATGATTTTCTTCGATTTGAGTGGTTTTGAAAAGCACAAACCTGGTTGTAACGGCCAGGTTTCGTCAACATTTAGGTGAAATTTTAATGGCAGTAGCATTTAAACAAATTTAAAGTATGTATTTACAAAAAAAATTAATTATAAAAAATAAAAAAGGCAACCAATGAATCGAAATGCTTCTTTCAGCAATTCTTACATCTCTTTATGCTCATTTAGTAGTTCTTGAGTGAGTCTTGAAACATCTTTAAAATATTGTAGTAAATGCTGTTGACGAATTACATATATAATTAACATTCATCGAATTACATATACTATGTAATTCGATGAATATTATAATTAATAACAATAATAATAAACAATTTACTGCACATTAAAACAAAATCGCACCACAGAGAAAAATTATACGGAGAAATACACTTTATGTGTATTGCTATTTAGAAATAGGCGCCCCTATTTCTAAATAGCAATCTCTTCCAGGCAACAACATCACATCACTATCATTAAATAAACTCAAAACCATTTCTGATACGCGCTTTAACCCTCTGCAACTGACATTACGTCTGACAGACACCACAAAATCTATGAACTGTTGCTACTCCGCCATTTCGCGGCATATCGTTGTATTCCGCTCAGTACCTTCCTGAGAGAGTGCCCCTCGCCCACCAATGCGGCGACAGCAGCCGAGACGTACACACCTTTGGAGCTATCGCTGTGAGGTGTCTGCAGGACATAAGGTCAGTAATAAGTGATATAATCTGGTAGACGTGCCGTCAGTAATATAATTATAATCCCATACTGTCTCACAGACTTCACGTCAGTAAATTAATTATATTCATAGTGTAGTTTAGACGTCACCTCAGCAAAATATTTTTGAATAATAATGGTTTGTAGCTTACTATACCGTTACATCTTGCAGATTAGTACGACATGGAACAAGAAACACTTTCAACAAAAGAAAAGCCTCTGGACCATTAGGTCATATTTATAATGTTGAACAAATTCAACAGTGGTTAGAAGAGGATGTAGAGCATGATTTTAGTGATGTCGATGACGAAGTATCAGATCAAAATTTTGGCATTGAAGAGGAAATACATGAAGATAGTGAAATGTCTGCAAGTGAAGAAGAAGATGACAGATTAAATAAGGAGTTGGGGGATTCGGAACTCAGGGCTTCAAATGAAAGAAGAGAGGAGACAAAAGAAAAGCCAATTTCAAGTCGAAATTGTTGTCGTGGCAAAAACAGAGTTCTCAAGAACGTCTCGGACACCAGTACGTAACATTGTGTCTTTGCCACTACAGCAAAAATAAACTTTAACGTGTAACTTTAAGACCGATTTTCTAACAAGTTACTCTAACGATATTTTTTATTTTTTGAATTGCATTTACTTAAAGCTAGAAGAAGGCAAATTTTGGTTCATTTCGATGATTTCATTTTGTTTGATTTTTAAAATATTTTTTTTCAAGATGGTTGTAATAAATGTTCCTAATTGTTAGATTATTAAGAAATACATAACAGTTTGATATTAAATATGTTTTTAATGATGATTTTACTTTTATTTATACGATATACTATAGATAATAATACCTACATTACAAAAGTTAACTTTTATTATACACAGTTTTAAAATTACATGTTTTAAATACACGTCTCTCAGACTACTACTCAGTAGAATAGAAAAAAAAATTCACCTCAGTGGCAGAGGGTTAAACCTAACATTGTAAATGAAGTCATTTCTCCTTAATACGTGACCGTTATAAAAGGTTGAATACCCCTATCTGTTAGAAGTAAACTATTTACTATAGGCAACAGAGTTTAAATCCCGAGAAACTTTTTCGGGATGCACTTCCACAAAGAATTTGTTTGTATCCGTTTCCTGGATAAATCTGGAGGAGTTTCCAGTACATTTTCTGTATTCTAATCCATTTTAGGCTTTCAAATTGATTAAAAACTTATGAAATATAAATCTTAGGAAATAACGAAATATATATTAGGTTTTAAATTTTAATAAATAAATAGATAATATTTGATTAAAAATCATAAAAAGTAGTATTAGTTCTCTCCACTATAATTGTGCCTAACAGGGTACATGGTTATTCTAATCTAATTAATTAAGATCTATTCTATATATCGTGATATAAAATAAAGGCATTGAGAATTGAGTCATCACAAATCACTTCTGTTTTTCCAGAAATATGATAGATTACAGACTGTAGTGTGATTTTACAATAGGTTATCATAAAGCTGCATTTTAATATTTACATTATGAAAATAACAGCCTTCACCCGCCCTATATAATTATTTCTTTAATGGTATATATTTTGTTGAATAATTGATTTAATTGCCAAGCCACTTTTTTCAGATTTTTTTTGCATAAATTTACGCCCAGCGAAGCGGGTGGATGACGGCTAGTCAGCATATATAATCATAAAGTTTTTTCACTTGTCTGTTGGACTAGTATCTTCACTTTGTTAATTTAACTTTTCACATTCTTATTTTGACGTCAATAAAATAGTTATTTATGTTAAATACAGAAAAATAATTTCCATTACCATAGCAACCCACCGAATAAAATAAATATGCGAAAACTTTATAAAAGTTAATCGAAAAAAAGGTAAAGATCCATCGAATAAATAAAATAATTAGCCTAAAACCATCCACAGAATTTTCCGCCGATTGGTAATGGTTCCATAACAATAGGTTCAGTAGTTTTGACGTGATTGCGTGACAAAGAAAATAATTTGAATAATATATGTTATACTAGCTGACCCGGCCACAGGTTTTCACCTCACCACCGACCACGTTCAGGCTGACCCGATATTTATAACACAACAGTGTTATAAATTAAAATGAAACCTATCCTAGTAGTGAAGTCGGAACAAATCCAGCAAAATGAAAAACCATCATCAATATCGCTTTAGTTTCGGCGTTTATCGCGGTTAAATACTATGATAGGGAAATTTATATAATAACTTTATTATTATCATAATAATTCCTACATTCACATCAATTAACCTAGCCCAAGTTAAGCACTATAAGGCTTGTGTTATGGATATTAGTGTAATGAATAGACTTACATATAAGAATAAAACACTTTTTTACGGATTTTTGCGCATTAAACAAAGATGTTATCTTTCTTGCGCGCTTAGTCATCAGGTCTTCCAACCGGCGGATTTTGTTGGCGATATCCAGCCCGTACTGGTTAACATATTTAGTTCTTACACTTCCGCGCACATTACACATCAGAATAAAACACTTTTTTACGGATTTTTGCGCATAAGGATTAAATATAAACTATATTATGCGCAAAAATCCGTAAAAAAAGTGTTTTATTCTGATGTGTAATGTGCGCGGAAGTGTAAGAACTAAATAGACTTACATATATTTTACATAGGTAAGTCATCACACAAACATTTGTCTCTTTGAAACATTTGAACCCAGGACCTGCGAAAGGCAGGATCGCTACCGTTGCACCAAGTGATCACAGAAATATTGTTATAAGTCATTACCAGTGGTCGGAGTAGGTATATTGAATTAAGGTCACTGACATCAAACGTATATGTTAATATGGATACGCCTCCGAGTTTCCGGATTATTATGATAAAAATACCGAAACATCGAAATTATTACATGAAACTACACTCGGCGTCAAAAAAATCGCACCTCTAAGAAAATCACGTTCAAATGGCATTAACTCTGGATATGCACATGCAGTCGTATTAATTATAATTTTATTTAAAAGGTTACTTAATTAACTTAATAAAAAAACATTATTTTTCATTATCAAATAAAACCTAAAGCAACAAATAAAGGGTCACAAAAATTCTAAGGAAATTTTGCTGCTCGGGAGAGTCGCGAGTTGCGCTAACTTTGTGGGTATAAAGAGGTCAACACGGGTTCAATGTGGGTCATTCGCTATTAAACCGTTGAAGGGGACACACGCACTGATTTTACTGAAGAAAGAACATCTGGAAAATGGACACTACAGCTGATGAGGCCGCTCAAGTGGTTGCACTACTGCAAGCAGGGGTGCGGCAGTGTGATGTCGCCCGGCAACTGAATCTGAGCCGTTTTTCGGTTCGTAGAGTCTACCAGCGCTTTTTAGAGACCGGTGGCTATATCCGGCGACATGGGTCCGGTAGACGTCGCTGCACTTCGGAAAGAGACGACCGGTTCGTTGTGTCGTACTCTTTGAGAAATCGCTTCTCAAACGCTGTTCAGCTGCAACAGGAGCTCCAGGCAGTTCGCAGACGCACCGTGAGTGTATCCACGGTTAGAAGAAGACTGAAGGAGAAGAACATAGCAGCCCGCAGAGCTGCTACAGGTCCAAAATTGACTGCAGCGCACCGACGAGCCCGCTTGCAGTTTGCTCGCGACCACGTCGATTGGACCATTGAGCAGTGGGGAGCTGTTCTCTTCTCAGACGAGACACGAGTGTGTCTTTTCTGCAACGACCGACGAAGAAGAGTATACCGGAGGCAGGGTGAACGTTTCGCTCAAGCCTGCATCCAGGAGACGGTGGAATATGGAGGCGGATCCTGCATGTTCTGGGGCGGTATGTCGGCTGCCGGCAAAACCGACCTGGTCTGCGTCTCCCGGACCGGAGGTGCTCGCGGACAAGGGTCGCTGACTGCGCGCCGCTATATCACAGAGATCCTGGATGTGCATGTGGTCCCTTTTGCCGAATCTTTTGGCGAGGGGTTCACATTAATGCACGACAACGCTCGCGCACACACTGCAGCCATCGTGAACGACTTCCTGCGGAGGTCCCAAATTCCTGTGATGCAGTGGCCAGCGAGAAGTCCTGATCTGAATCCGATAGAGCACCTCTGGGACCATCTTAAACGTAAGGTTCGATCTCGGGATCCGGCTCCTTCGACTCTAGAGGAACTCCAAACCGCGGTGATTGAAGAATGGGGTCTTATCCCTCAAGAAGAGCTCCTGAAGTTGGTGAGGTCTATGAGGGACCGTATGGAAGCCGTCATCAGGGCAAGGGGGGGTAACACTAGATTTTGAGTTAATTTTAAGACACTTTTTGTACATTTTTTTTGTAAATTATCGATTATTAATTAGGACTTAATTAAGATTTTTTATTATTTTTCAAATTTTTATGCTTTTTGTATAATTTTAATTAAAAAAAAGATTGCACTTAATTGTTGTTTGATGCTCCTTTTTGTTACCTTTCTAATGATACCTAACACTATCCTCTATATAAGGTTTAGGAATTTTTGAATAAGATTTTTATAAGGTGCGATTTTTTTGACGCCGAGTTTAGTTAAAAATGTATCAATACTCTCAACGCTATGCTGCTAGTGGCGTAGATGGCCAGAATTTAATAGTAAAAAAAATTGGTTGCCTGTAAAGTCGATATACGGGCGAAAGTTTTACGTGACAACGACTTTGAGTGGTAAAATAATTTTAATGTGAATATTCATTCGTATAGTAGGAAGAAGGATGAAATAATAGTAACAATTTAAAACATTTATTTATACAAAGAATTATATTTAAAACATTAATTTATACAAAGAATCTCGCACTGAATTTCATATATCACCGCCTAAGCGAAATAGAAGCGCAAGACATGAACCGGTGTGTATGCCTATCTCTCTCACTCTCTCTCTCGCTCTGTCTCTCTCGCTCTTAGGCGGGCTAACCATGCCCGAGTGGAAGGGACGCGTGCCTCTCACTCGCTCTCATTTATAAAATGATATAATAATAATATTCATTTCAACACACGACATCCGGCAAACAGGGTCTTTTGTCCTCTTATGTCTATGCTCAACGCATCTGACCAATTAGAATCAAGTATCCTGGATGACTCATTGACTGTTTGTTCGAAAACAATGCTCGCACCGACATCCAGACCAAGTGGCTCACTCACTTATTTCGGTTCGTGGAGTGCGCTTATTTTATGTGTTGTGAATATCTTGACTTGACCCTGGCTTGTGTACTGTCTTCTGAAATCTACTTAAAACGACGAATTTGGCTTATAACTACGGACATCGATTTATTACTCTTGGATTGGGCCCATTTGAAGTTGTTTTTGTACGGGTAAGTTTTAATTATTTTCACTATTTAAGAAGGTTTTAGAACTTGGAAACAGTTAAAATATCACTTTATAGCAATCATCATAGCGCATGAGAGTCCGGTACGCACACCGCAGGGCTATCACCGCTTCAGTTAAAAAAATCACTTTATATGAAACAGAATTTCATTATCGACTTTACAGTTGTGTATGTATATATTGTAAATTTAAATCATTGTTTTAGGTGACATATAAATAAATATGGCAAAGGTCAAGGCTGAAACAGTGCTAAAGTGGTTATTGCACTATCCTGAGCTACTTTACGATAACGCTAGTGGCACTATATACTGTACAAAGTGTGAAAGTCATTTGAAAGCTGTGAATAGAGGCAACATTACCAAACACATTGAAGGCGCTGTACATCAAGGAAAATTTAAGAGACCGCAAGAGGAATTTTACTTCGACCTCATTAAGTTCCTGATTCTATGCAATATTCCTTGGTCGCAAATGAAAAATCCAGCGTTCAAAGAGTTTTTTCAGAAATATATGTGCAGTACTTGTTGTTGCGTTAGTACCAATCGTAAAGTGGTTGACGAATCACAGTTACGAAAAGTTTATTTGGAGAAGTTTTATAGGAATAAAATCAATTCGATTTATGAAATTAATAAAAATGAGAAACTATGGATATCGCTGGATGAGACAACAGACATTTTTGGTCGATACATAGTCAATTTCCTAATAAAACCATTGCATCCTAGTAATAGTGCAGGCCGGCCTTATTTGATTGCTTGTAAAATGCTAACAGCAGTAAATGGACAAACAATAACACAATTTGTACTGCAATGTCTAGAAAATTTATGGCAAAACACTTTTGAAGCGAAAGTTGACAATATTTTAATGCTTTGCACTGACAGTGTCGCGTACATGCTATCTGCAGGGCGAAATTTAAAACATTACTTACCTGAAATGAAGCATGTGACATGTTTGGCGCACGCTCTTCATCGTGTAAGTGAGCAGATAAGGTCAGAATACAACGATATTGATATTCTTATATCAAATGTTAAAAAAGTATTTTTAAAGGCTCCTAGTAGGGTAAACATTTTAAAAGAAAAATATCCTGACTTACCGTTGCCTCCGCAACCAGTCATTACCAGATGGGGTACTTGGTTACAGGCAACATCTTACTACGCTCAACATTTAGATAAAATAAAAGAAGTTTTATCCTGCTTGAGCAGTTCTGATGCTATAGCCATACGAAACGCAAAAAACATTTTGGAAAAACAAAATTTAGAAAATGATTTAAAATATATCGAAGAAAATTACTCTATTATACTACTAGCCCTAAAAGAGTTACAAAAACAAAATTTATCTCTAGCTGATTCACTTTTAGTATTTGATCAAGTAAGGGCTACGCTTAACGAGTGCAATAATGAGAATATAAAAAATAAAATAGAATCAGTTATGGAACGAAATCCAGATTTAGATACAATTAGAGAATACAGCGAGAGTATTGAAAAAAGCGTAGCAAATAATCAGAAACTTTATTTCAAATTCGCTCCATTGACATCTACAGATGTTGAACGATCATTTTCCACTTACAAATGGATCTTAGATGTTAAAAGAAATAGCTTAAAAATCGAAAATATTGAAAAAATTATAGTTATTTATTTTAATTGTATAGAGACAGAAAATCAAAATGTAGAAATTGTAACCGATGAGGATTAAAAATAATTGTTTTTAATAAAACTGTAATAATGATTATTTGTATTCACAATAAACAATTTTGTTTGCTTACATATGGTTTTTTATTTTATTACTCTATTTACCAAATTTTTGGAAACTCCGGTACATTCCGGAAGAAATGCATGTCCATGTTATGATATCATGACGCAAGTATCTAAAATCAATATACCTACTCCGACCACTGGTCATTACTCATAAAGTCGTTAAAGTTAAGCTTGCTATACGAATGCAAGCGTTGCGATTCTTTTTTTATGTCTAAGCGGCAGTTGCCATAGACGCCGAAGTAAAAGGTCATTGCCCACCAAAGATTGTCTGACCTTGTCTGTCTACGAAATGCAAGTACCGTAGACCGCGCAATAATCAGAGCATTCGCAAATATCAGTACAATTTTTTTATTCTTAAAACTATATATTGAAAATGTAACATGAAAATCAAAACTTATGACATATAAATTCATGTGAGTAACGTATTTCTTTTACAATAAAGACATTACACCAAGTGATGTGCCTTTTAGAAAAACTATTCTCAAACTAGTTTGACGTAATTTTTTGACGTGATAACGTCTTATAAATTGGTTGCGGCTGGGAGTCACTTATGAAAAAGTGTAACGCTCGGTAACGTTACGATGAGTCACCGAACGAGAGAGAGGCCCGCCGAATGCCTTGCGTCTCTCTCCCACTCAACTATGATCGGTCTGCCGCGCGCATAGTGCAATTTAATTATATTCATATCAATAAATATTCTACCGAGAAAAAGACGTTGTCACGTAAAATCTTCGCCCGTAAAACCGACTTTACAGGCAAAAAAAAAAAAAAAAAAAAAAAAAAAAAAAAAAAAAAAAACCGACTTTTTTAAATTAGTTGAGGAGGTTTGGCTGGAGGTTGTTGTACTAATATATATAAAAACATTAAGTTTTGCCGCATATTTCAATGTGTATGTAGAAGAGCTTGGCATATCAGAAAAACAACACTTCCAAAACTAACAGTGAACTGTATATCTACTCACAAGTCGTGATATTAAAATATCGAGATGTTTTGTGACGTTCTACATTAATAATTAGTTATAATTTCGTTTTAATAAAGACACTTATACCAGCAAGTTTTGCAGGTGCATAATATGGTGATATGGAAATTATTTACGTTTTAAGGACACTTATTATCAACAGATAGATAAAGACAAACAAAACGATAAACTTATGGAGTTATATAGTAAATATATTTTTAAACGTTTAGCAGATAGGTCTATCAGGTATCTAGAACAGTATACCGCGCTGAACCCGTTTGGAGTTCAAAAATGGCAGGAATTGACAGCTAAATTTTATAAGACCTCTTTCAATGCTGCATTAGATTTTTATAGTTCAACTTTTTATTATTTGCTTATACATTAGATTTTGTTTCAATTTTACATCTATAACTGTTGGTATTAGGAAAAGAAACGATGGAAAATTTTATCAGAACTAAACAAAGATGTTAAGCTTTTTTTCATAAGCCGTAAAGCATATACGGACCAAGTAACTGGCTTCCTAGAAATCGCCGGCCTTGCTTGGTTCCTACCGAAATGTAGAAAGCGTCTGCTTCACCTAACAATAGCTAATGTTATTATCACGGTTCTAGAGGTTAGTCAACCTAATAAAACGCAAAAATTGAAGAGCCATGATTAAAGTAAAGAGTTTCTGTTAAAGACACCGATCAGTCAATATTTAGATTTCCAATAGTCTAAGTATACATTTAAAACAGATTGAAATTTAAACATAATATCTTGACATGTTACATTAGCTTATTTTTAGTTCGTGATAATATTGTGCATTATCACATAATGCATGATATTATCACGAATTTAATTCACGTTTAAGTGAAGGAGAATACAAACGGTGTTTCAGTTTCACCTTCAAAATAATATTTTTTTTTTGGTTTATTATATATTTTGTTTTAATAAAGTAATCAAAAGTTAAAAGCAACCATCCAACCCAAAATATAGCCGGTTGCAAAATAAATGTCATATAATAAAATAAAAAAGTAAAAATAAGCTCATATTAGGAGCCTAACCAATTTCGATTCAATGTCATGTTAATAAAATAATGTATTTTTCGTTTTGGCACCAATTCCGAATTTGTTTATCTTTGTTAAAACTAACAAGGTTATGATTTTAAGTTGAATAATTTCCTTGGGACATGATGTGAATAAGCATAACAATTGCATATTTCGCGCGAGCGGAATAGCGTGTATGAGCTTGATTCGATGAATCTATCTATTCAGAGCTTCAATAGGTACACGACCTTGTTCCAATTCAGTTCACAAAATGATTTAAATAATACATCTAAATTACTTACTTATGTGACTCAGGTACAAATGCTCGTATTCATCCCTTTTCGGGAGTCCAATTCTTTTGTTTTATGATGGTTAGTAAAGGCGGAAACACATTATTAAAACGCGACGCGACGCAACGTGTCGACACCCGATATACACCGTGCACATTACCAACACGCGACGCCACGACATACTAGCAATTTCTGAATACAGTTAGCTAACAGCAGTGGAAGTGTATGGTCATGTACTATGGATTAACATAATTTATTATCTCTTGAAAACCGTAGGATGATGTGCGATCTAGTTTTTCTCTTTAAATTATTAAATAATAAGATAGATTGTCCAGTTCTTCTATCACAGATCAACCTTATAGTCAAGGCACGAGTACTCGCACGCTCCTCACGCCCCATAAAAATATTCGTACCACCACAATATCGCAAGAATTAGGCTCGCAATAGCTATTTTGCTCGCTGTATGAAAACATATAACGAACAATTCTACAAATTACACCTGTTTTGTAACACATTGACTGGTATCAAGTCAGACATTTTCAATATATTTAAGTAAAATGCTAATAATGTTCGTTTTAATAATTTTTAAGTAAATTAATACTTATTTTGTTGTGTTGTTGCCTTAATCATAGATATTTAATAATAAGCTAATTCGTATTTTAATGTACTTTTATATTTTGATTTAAACTAGTTTCTGTTCCTACATTTATGTACCTAATTAATATTGGGCACTCATTATTCTACAATTGATGTCAAAATCTTGTGTACTTTATTATTTCTAATGACTGTTTCGTGCCAGAATAAATAAAGAAAAAATTAATACAATAAATGCAAAATATAATAATAAATTGACATAAATTCTGTTTGATAGTTTGAAGAATAGGGATGGGTCAACGAATTCGTATTCGCTCTGTGACAGTTCTCAAACGACTGACGCGTGGCATCGGGTGTTGTCTAGAAACATACTACGCGCGCCGCGTCGGATGGCGTGTTTACCCCCACCATGGACAACACACCGACCTGGCCCGTCTGGATCGGGTGGCGTGTGAGCGCATGGCGTCGCGTCGGATGTTCATAGTATGATTCTGGTCCATAGAAAACAATACATTTGATTCGACTCAACACGCATCGCGTTTCATCGGGTCGCGTCGCGTGTTAAGGCGGAAACACATTATTAAAACGCGACGCGACGCAACGTGTCGACACCCGATATACACCGTGCACATTACCAACACGCGACGCCACGACATACTAGCAATTTCTGAATACAGTTAGCTAACAGCAGTGGAAGTGTATGGTCATGTACTATGGATTAACATAATTTAAGGCGGGAACATATTATTAAAACGCGACCCGACGCAACGTGTCGACACCCGATATGCACCGTGCACATTACCAACACGCGACGCCACGACATACTAGCAATTTTTGAATACAGTTTGCTTACAGCAGCGGAAGTGTATGGTAATATACAATGGGTTTAATAAATAACGAGTGTCAGATGAAGATTTTGAAGAAGTTTTGATGCAAATTTTGTGTTCATATATGATACTTAAATGACTTAATAAAAAGAGAATAACTAGGCGTTACTGGGTACATGAAATAAATCAAAAGAGAAGTATTATACTTCAAGATACTGAAAGATTTCATATGAAAGATTTCATAAGATTTCACTATCGGTTTATTCAATTTCTTGAATTGGCAATTTCTTCCCATGCATATAGCGAAATTCATGTCATATAGAACAAGATATTGTTTTACCAACTTAATTAATTTTTCGTCGGTCATTTCGCTAAATAAATGCAAGAATTTATATTAATATGGCATAAATTCCGTTCCACAGTTTAAAGGCGGGAACATATTATTAAAACGCGACGCGACGCAACGTGTCGACACCCGATATGCACCGTGCACATTACCAACACGCGACGCCACGACATACTAGCAATTTTTGAATACAGTTTGCTTACAGCAGCGGAAGTGTATGGTAATATACAATGGATTTAAGTGTCCGATGAAGATTTTGAAGAAGATTTGATGCAAATTTTGTGTACATATATGATACTTAAATGACTTAATTAAAAGAGAATAACTAGGCGTTACTGGGTACATGAAATAAATCAAAAGAGAAGTATTATCCTTCAAGATAATGAAAGATTTCATATGAAAGATTTCATAAGATTTCACTATCGGGTTATTCAATTTCTTGAATTGGCAATTTCTTCCCATGCATATAGCGAAATTCATGTCATATAGAACAGGATATTGTTTTACCAACTTAATTAATTTTTCGTCAGTCATTTCGCTAAATAAATGCAAGAATTTATATTAATATGGCATAAATTCCGTTCCACAGTTTAAATAATAGGGATCGGGTCAAAGTATTCGTATATGCTCCGTGACAGTTCTCGAACGACTGACGCGTGGCGTCGGGTGTTGTCTAGAAACATACCGCGCGCGCCGCGTCGGATGGCGTGTTTACCCCCACCATGGACAACACATCGACCTGGCTCGTCTGGATCGGGTGGCGTGTGAGCGCATGGCGTCGCGTCGGATGTTAATAGTATGATTCTGGTCCATAGAAAACAATACATTTGATTCGACTCAACACGCATCGCGTCGCGTCGGGTCGCGTCGCGTTTTAATAATGTGTTTCCGCCTTAAAGAATAGGGATCGGGTCAAAGAATTCGTATATGCTCCGTGGCAGTTCTCGAACGTATGACGCGTGGCGTCGGGTGTTGTCTAGAAACATACCGCGCGCGCCGCGTCGGATGGCGTGTTTACCCCCACCTTGGACAACACACCGACCTGGCCCGTCTGGATCGGGTGGCGTGTGCGCGCATGGCGTCGCGTCGGATGTTCATAGTATGATTCTGGTCTATAGAAAACAATACATTTGATTCAACTCAACACGCATCGCGTTTCATCGGGTCGCGTCGCGTTTTAAAGGCGGAAACACATTATTAAAACGCGACGCGACCCGATGAAACGCGATGCGTGTTGAGTTGAATCAAATGTATTGTTTTCTATAGACCAGAATCATACTATGAACATCCGACGCGACGCCATGCGCGCACACGCCACCCGATCCAGACGGGCCAGGTCGGTGTGTTGTCCATGGTGGGGGTAAACACGCCATCCGACGCGGCGCGCGCGGTATGTTTCTAGACAACACCCGACGCCACGCGTCAGTCGTTCGAGAACTGCCACGGAGCATATACGAATTCTTTGACCCGATCCCTATTCTTTAAACTGTGGAACGGAATTTATGCCATATTAATATAAATTCTTGCATTTATTTAGCGAAATGACCGACGAAAAATTAATTAAGTTGGTAAAACAATATCTTGTTCTATATGACATGAATTTCGCTATATGCATGGGAAGAAATTGCCAATTCAAGAAATTGAATAAACCGATAGTGAAATCTTATGAAATCTTTCATATGAAATCTTTCAGTATCTTGAAGTATAATACTTCTCTTTTGATTTATTTCATGTACCCAGTAACGCCTAGTTATTCTCTTTTTAAGTCATTTAAGTATCATATATGAACACAAAATTTGCATCAAATCTTCTTCAAAATCTTCATCTGACACTCGTTATTTATTAAACCCATTGTATATTACCATACACTTCCGCTGCTGTAAGCAAACTGTATTCAAAAATTGCTAGTATGTCGTGGCGTCGCGTGTTGGTAATGTGCACGGTGCATATCGGGTGTCGACACGTTGCGTCGGGTCGCGTTTTAATAATATGTTCCCGCCTTAATAATGTGTTTCCGCCTTTATTATCTCTTGAAAACCGTAGGATGATGTGCGATCTAGTTTTTCTCTTTAAATTATTAAATAATAAGATAGATTGTCCAGTTCTTCTATCACAGATCAACCTTATAGTCAAGGCACGAGTACCCGCACGCTCCTCACGCCCCATAAAAATATTCGTACCACCACAATATCGCAAGAATTAGACTCGCAATAGCTATTTTGCTCGCTGTATGAAAACATATAACGAACAATTCTACAAATTACACCTGTTTTGTAACACATTGACTGGTATCAAGTCAGACATTTTCAATATATTTAAGTAAAATGCTAATAATGTTCGTTTTAATAATTTTTAAGTAAATTAATACTTATTTTGTTGTGTTGTTGCCTTAATCATAGATATTTAATAATAAGCTAATTCGTATTTTAATGTACTTTTATATTTTGATTTAAACTAGTTTCTGTTCCTACATTTATGTACCTAATTAATATTGGGCACTCATTATTCTACAATTGATGTCAAAATCTTGTGTACTTTATTATTTCTAATGACTGTTTCGTGCCAGAATAAATAAAGAAAAAATTAATACAATAAATGCAAAATATAATAATAAATTGACATAAATTCTGTTTGATAGTTTGAAGAATAGGGATGGGTCAACGAATTCGTATTCGCTCTGTGACAGTTCTCAAACGACTGACGCGTGGCATCGGGTGTTGTCTAGAAACATACTACGCGCGCCGCGTCGGATGGCGTGTTTACCCCCACCATGGACAACACACCGACCTGGCCCGTCTGGATCGGGTGGCGTGTGAGCGCATGGCGTCGCGTCGGATGTTCATAGTATGATTCTGGTCCATAGAAAACAATACATTTGATTCGACTCAACACGCATCGCGTTTCATCGGGTCGCGTCGCGTGTTAATAATGTGTTTCCGCCTTTAATAATGTGTTTCCGCCTTTACTCCCGCACGGCCAAACCAGTACACATATTTATATACTTGGTTCTTGACGACTTATTGGTGTAAGAAAATTATTATTATATCTAAATACATTTTTTATACAAAACATTCAACTTTTCTCAGGAGTCAAATGAATGAGTACTCTTTTGGATAACGGCAGGATGTGGGTTCGTTTTCCTCTGTATATAAAAATCTAGCAGTTAAAATGCTTAAGTATCAAAAAATATAACATTATTGTTATTTTTTATTAAAATATTATTAATATTATTATCACAGGATGACTAAGATAATGGTTGTCATGTATTTTCTACTACTTTCACAATATTTTAATCGGGCACGTTCCTAATTGCTAAAATTGGTTAATATAAATCAAATTGTTCTACTTTTACATTTTATTTAGTTATTTAATTCTCACTACGGTTACATTGTATACACGATTGTATTATATATATATATATATATATACATATATATATAGCCTTACTCATATTATAAATGTGAATGTAAGTTTGTTTGTTATGCTTTCACGCAAAAACTACTAAACCGAGGTTTTCATGAAATGAAACCATGAAACTTCGAAGAATATATGTATTCTTGGAGGTATTAGAAGTAATATAGGATACTTATTATTGAAAAAAAATGCGCGCGAAGCCACGGGTAAAAGCTAGTGTAAAATGTAGTGTGTTACCAGAAACGAAGGGTACGAGCTTGATTTAAGTGAAAAATGATGATAGTTTTATTCTGGGTAGATTTCCCTAACACTTAATTAAAAGGAGTTATTATCAATAGCACGCTAGACGTGCCAACAGCAAAGAATCGGTTAAGGAGTAAAACAGGCCAAGCACCCTCCAGACGCAAAAAAGGCGCACAAGACGGCGAGTTGCGGAAATCGCCAGTATAGTAGTAGTAGGTAGTGGTAGTTAAATATTTATAGCTCTATGGCATAGGAAAATAGAGTGATCATCAACACTACACATTTCAGATCTCATCTAAAGACTTTAGTGACTAAAAATGATTAATTTTCTATATATACACTTTGAATCTTTTTACTGGTAGCTCAACACTAATAATTACATTATGGGCCTATTCTTGGACGTCACAGAGCGATAGACACAGACGACAAAGACGAAGTTAATATTTGGTAGTATGTAGTATGTGCAAGTATACACTTTTATAAAACATACAAAAGGCTTGGATTAGGTCTTCCCTGTGCGGTTTACCTTCTTAACTTACTTCGACGCGCTTCATTGACTGGATGAAGTTTGGCCCATAGGTAACAATACAAAAATAACACTGGCGATGGTTAATTACTTTTTTTAGGTATTTTCAATCGTATTAAATTTGTTCCCGTATACTTTTCATGTAAAATAAAATGTTTCTCTCCGCGGGGTGGGACCTGGTGTCTTTTAAACCTATTTTTGGTTTAAGCCTCTCCAAGATATTCTTTTCTATTCTATTCTATTCTGAATACTAATTTTGTAATTCATTGCAGCCTGTAAATGTATTGGTTTGTGATAAAATAAATAAAGTTATTATTATTTTTAATTTATCTATTAATCCAGAATGGATAATACCTCAATAAGCAATACAAGCTACTCGATATCAATCAATAGCTGTAATACTAAACTAGCGCAGAAAAAGTACGTGCCTATATAAAACAGAGTGTCAATGACATTTTGAGGAAAACTTGCTGGTGGCTCGTAAAAACCGTAAAATTTACGTGACGCCTTCGGAGTTTTGCTCGGGTCAAATTAAGGCTTTGATTGGGTTTTTATTTTCACTAAGCTTTTACACGTGGGATCCGCTAAAGTAATTCTAAGTCATTGGCGTCTCGTTAAATGGCATTGTTTCGATACATTCGCGTAATGTATTCAACAAAAATCACTATCAGTTGAATTTAAAATGGACTTGGTGATTAAAAATAATAATGATACAAGTTATTTTTGCTTTTAAGTAGGATGTTTCAGTTGACAACGTAATGTGATTATCTATATCCCGAATTTTCGACAAAACAATTTTTATTACTTATTGTTAGCAATTAAAATTTTTAATATATATCTATTTTATTCCTATTTTTAATATATATAAATACACGTACACTATAAAATCAAAATACGTGAATCAAACCTTTGCATTACTTATTAGAAATTAAATCAACTAAAATAAACATTACATACGATACCTTGTGTATGACACGTGTCTATGTAATAACTGTTTATGGTAAAACTCTGCAAAGTCTGTGGTCATACTGTAAATAAATTTATATGCTCTCCAAAGACAAAGGATTGATTAAAACACACATTTGATTGAATTTTTAGTAGGCGCGTGTATGTGCAGAAAATAAAATACAAAACACTGTTTCTCTTCCACATACTACATGTCAAATATAATCAATCATTATCAATTTATTAACTATTATTTTTCTATGACACGACTGTATTTACTTTCTCTTGGCATAATAGTAAAGCTACGTTACCGACGTTAAGTCAAAAAGAAAATCATTATATCATAGTATAACTTGAATAAATCTTTTTGTAAGCAAATCATTTAAATGTTAGATGTTTGTATTTAAAGAAATTGTATTAACTAGCGGCCCGTCCCGGCTTCGCACGGGTGGACAAAATTCTTTAATTTTTTTCCATTATTAAATATTTTGCCGTTAGCGCCATCTAGCGTCCGGTAGACAAACTACTTGCGGTTAACGCGTTGCTATGGTAACGTTATTTGATACAATGGAAAAAGAGCGGGGAAAAAGAGCGGACGGACAAACACACAAACCACTGTGATCTTAGATTAAAGATTAACTTATTAATAATTACAAAACTGTTGCTTTTTATTGATTGTTGGATACTTCTATCTTTATTACCACCACGACCGTTTGGTGCAACGGTAGCCATCCTACCTTTCGCGCCGATGGCCCTGGGTTCGAATCCCGGAAAGGGCAGATGTTTATATGATGAATACGAGCATTTGTACCTGGGTCATGGATATTTACATATTTCAATGAATGCATTTCTATGTATCGTATAAGTATGTCTA
Source organism: Calamotropha paludella (assembly GCA_927399485.1). Taxonomy (NCBI): domain Eukaryota; kingdom Metazoa; phylum Arthropoda; class Insecta; order Lepidoptera; family Crambidae; genus Calamotropha; species Calamotropha paludella. The sequence goes on from OV656809.1 coordinate 14,040,352, forward strand.
TCCGTTACCCTAGTATCCATAACATTAGCCTTAAGGTGCTTACTTTGGGCTAGGCTAATTGGTGTGATTGTGGGAAATATTATTACACTCGATATTGTTGGTAATATCTTCATCATGAAAAGACGGTGTTGGCGTCAGTTCAAGAAATTCTTGAAAATATTTAATGGGTCTGTCATGGTCTCGGTAGCTTAACTGAAGGAGCACTCGCGAGCATTAATTTTAGCGGTATCCGAATAGAGTGTTCTGAACACTGTTTTTCATGCCTGTTTTAAAAGTTAAACAGAAAGAAACTGTTATACTTTGAATTTGTTTTAGAAAATACCCGTTCATAAGTGTTAATATCTGTTATAGTCAATAAGGTTCACATTGGCATAACTATGCGACAGCTCACTAATGATTTGGGTACTTTGAAATGCCTATGTTGGTGTACTGTGTATACATATAGATAGTTAAACGTAAAACAGTTTCTAACAGATTGGTAACAGAAAACATTGTATCTGTTACACTTTTATAAGTGTTTGACGCAAAACAGGTTCAAAACACCCAAATGAGTGATACAGGAATAATTCTGTAACTGATTCAATGTGTAACCCTTATGAAAGTGTATCCTTATAAAGGTGTTTTTGAATCCCTGCTCGCGAGTGATAGCGAGAGATGCGCTTTTGAGTCCCATCTGACACCTGGTCCTTACATCGACCACATGCCTCTATCGACTACACAAATATAACAAGAATTAAGGGTTTGTTATGAACAACAAGAAACTGAAAAAAAAACATTTTTCTAGCACATAGTTCTACAATCGGCATAAGAAGAACACTTTTACGATACGGATTTTGAAATCAATCTAGTTAATTATACAAAAATATAAAGATAAAATATAAAACACTCTAGCAATTAGTTAACATGAAGTTAAACACTAAAACGGTAGAAATCGTAAGAAACTAAAACAGGTGAAACATGTTTATTAATTTTTATTAATAAAAAAAAAATAGATTTTCTGAGGACCAAATTGGAATTCACCCTTTGAGGTGCCAGTCAGGCGCCAAAGTTATTAAAGTTGCCTTGGTGCAGCGCCAGTTAATTTGGGCAATACCTTTTCTTTGCCTTGTTTTCCTCCTTTTTGCCTCGTTATAGTAAGTTACTATGTCACAGGCAGCGGATTTGTCACAAAAAACGAACGTTACACAAAGGAAATATTAAAAATATTACTGAAGGTATACCTCTTTAGGCGCGTTATGAAAAAATTATTAGAGTGAAATTTTAAGATGCGCGCGCATCACTGTAACTCAAAAGTAACAAATTGAAGTTGCCCGCAAAAGCGACGTGGAATAAACCAGCAGGATGAAGTTGGCCGCTAATTGGCACAAGGTAGTTACTCAAATATTAATGAATGTGTGCGTGTATGACTTTAAAATTATATATGGTGGTTAACAATTATTTATATAATATTATAATAACAATTTTATATTATACATTAACATTATAACAATTTTATTTAAAAGTGGTTTTTATTTTATAAACTTTTTAAGTGCGTTTATTGATTGGAGGTTAAGTGTCGGTATGTATTATTTTTGTTAATAATACAAATTATTTAATTTAATGTTGCCAAAGAAGTATAACTTGTCACACGCACCCATAACTTTTTTATAAAAATATATTTTTGCATTTTTAAAATTACACAAATCGAAACTTATAAAACGAGATTACCATTAAAAATATATTTGCACACACCGAGACAGAGAGAGAGAGAGAGAGAGAGAGAGAGAGAGAACATATACATATACATACAAGCCCTCTCAAGCGGGTGTCTTCATTTTGATAAAGCGTCAAGCCTAGTGTTACAGAAATAAACTGGTTTTCACTTTTATTTCCATTTCTAGCAAGTTTGGTCTTGCACGCCGCACGTATTCACTCACTGACACGCCGACCCAAAAATGTATAAGTAGGTATTTAAAATTTTATTTTCATCCCATCTATCCGAAAAGTGGCGAAAGGTTCTTCGATAAGTGCGACTTAATTGGATCATTCTGGCGTACTTAATAACAATGACGAAGCGACTTTTGAAATTAGAACACTATTTCAATTAAAAGGTTTGAACACAATTCGCTTCGATAAAGTCCTAGCCGGTAATAAAAAAAGCGCGCAAGGCGATGCGGCATTGGACAAATTACAAAAAAATTACGCGGGTACTTCTTATTCGTTTATTTATTACTTTTTATCAAAATATATAATATCAAAATATTTGGTTTCCACAAATGGATTAAAAAATGAGTTCTAGCAGTGAAACTGAGATATAAACACCAGAAAGTGTATAATTAATCACAGAAACTGTCATAAACAAGTTACTATCTATTATAATAATTATCTATTATCATCTACCTATTTTCCATAATGTGCGCTGTACATGGAATGATTCTTAAGTAGTTAAAGCCCAAAATAGAAGGGAATTGTTACTGGCAGACGATATATTGACATTAATTGTGACCACGTGCGTTTTCGACACTCATTAAATACATGTTATAAATTTCGATGTTGACTGAGTATGCTTTCGTTGAAATTTTTGATAGAAAACATATTTTTAATGTTTACAGTTTGTTGAAATTATAAAGTAAATGATAAAGGACATGAAAGTTGTATTGACATTCAGTGAATAATAACAAAAGAACGTTGAAATATGAATTAACTCTACAAAGGATATTTCATTCATAGTAAAAGAAATTAATCAATTAATATATAATTACTATTTAGATTTATTCAAGCTTGTTTAGAACTTTTGTTAATAAAAAAGTTTAAAATCGAACGAGTCGTATCTAAATAAAATTCTTGGCATTAATATGTTAACTGTAAAGCAGCATCTATTGGAAAGAGCCCGAAAAGAGAACCGAGGAGATGCGAAATGAACTCTTGTCCAGAGTAGCTTTGCAGGTGAAATGATGTGCCCGGCGTGCACGGCGTGTACATGGTATTGATTAAATCAATTAATGAAGTTATATCGTAAAAAATATTAGGGATTAAAGAGATTTCAATGTACTGATTTTTAAAGGTTTTCTAGTTAATATAAGAGTAATACAGGAACGTGTTAACTGAGCGTAGGAAATCAGGATATGCAAAAATAGAAACTTTAAAGATACTCGTTGGATAGTAATATTGAGTAAAATGTAGAGCTTTAACTGGATCTAATATCCAGTAGAACTTACGCAGACGGCACATATTTCCTGCATTCCTAACTGCTTTGTGTATTTTAACATCACCCTTACTATCTGTAGTAGTAGAATTAGTCGCCTACGAAAGCGTTTGAAAATGTCGTGAATTTTGCTTAAGTTTGAAGAGATTGTTTTTGTATCATAAGGATACACAGAAAGTAGTATATAAATAGATAGCCAAATATTAATATTTAATCCAGCTTGCTAGCTCGACCATGTGGATAATTTCAACACTTAATAAATATACATATGTGGATGTAATTATACAGTGTAACTACCATAATTAAATTAAAATACGTCTAATATAAAGAAAAACAGGCAATTGATCAACATAAATTTACTTCGCGTGTCTTGGAAAATTCTTTAAGGATTTGAATGATCTTTTTTTATATAAGCAAAATAGTTTTTATTAGATGCCTATATAGTGGTATATCTTGTAATAATTACTAATTAATGTTTAAGTCTGTTTTTTTTGATAAGTAAAGAAAGAAATATAAAACCTTTATTTGGCTATGGCATGCAAATATTCGGTTAACAACAAAAAAGAAATATACATTCGTTACCTAAATGGACTCTGACTTCAGCTTTTGTCACGCTGAATGATGTGACGCTGATTTTCAGGGGAATCAGAGAATAGTTTAAGCACATTACAATTAATGTTGCATAAGACTCGTGACTTAAAACTAAATTAAAAATATAATTATTATTAAAAATATTTTCGCCTTAGAAGTTTCTACCATTTTTAACTGTTGAATATTTTTACGAGTAACTGTCGTTGTTAAATAATATAAGTTTTACACAAAGGAAATATTAAAATATTATTGAAGGTATACTTCTTTAGGCGCGTCATGAAAAAATTATGAGAGGTAAATTTTAAGGTGCGCGCGCATCACTGTAACACAAAAGTCACTGTAACATAAAAGTAACAGGTTGAAGTTGCCCGCAAAAGCGACATGGAATAAACCAGCAGGATGAAGTTGGCCGCTAATTGGCTCAAGGAAGTTACTCAAATATTTATAACTGTGTGTGATTTTAAATTATATATGGTGGTTAACAATAATTTATATAATATTATAATAACAATTTTATTAAAAAGGATATTGTTAATGTTCTCATTGATAATAGGTTGGTAACATTAAAATGTATGTATGTATTTACTATGGGTTTTCACCATACCCCAATAATTGTAACAAAATTAGTGGATGTAATTTATTTGAGCTAAGTATAGTTATTTTTATAAAACTGATATCAAGTAAGTTGGATTTCACTTCGTACAACGACATTCTTATTCCTCGGCCTAAAACAATTGAAATTCAATTTGTTATGTATATAACTAATTTATTTATCAAGAACTAAGCAAAAACAATTTCTTTAATGATAATATCTATCCAGCTTATTACAAAGAAAGCTTCCCACTAGTTTACTTTCACGATATTTTTATCATACTTGCATTTGACAATTATCAGTCTTTTATTATATCTTGTATCATTATAGTAAGTTTTGAAATGAAGACTGCACACCGCCAGTTTTGGATGTATTTTGTGATTCTGAAATGACATCTAGCCATTTCGACTTCCTTTCTTCTTTCGCTAGAAAGCTGACACAAGGAAAAAAATATTAGTCAATTAATTCAGAATTAATGTACAGAAATAAAGAGAATCTTATAAATTTCGATGATGAAGAAACTGCATTTACGTTGATCTTGTCTCACATTTTGGAATTTGAATCATGGATTTTTTTATAGTAAACCGAAATGGCTATTTTATAGTAATATCACTAATTATATATACCAAGTTTACTTTATCGCATAAAGTGTTAAGACATGGTCGCTATAGCCACTGTTTGCAAACAAAATCTTTGTAAAATTGTACACTACAACCAGAACCATCACTGCTACATGTCTTTATATAATTTTTTTTTTCCTAATTTTCATGACAAAAAACAGTAAAAATGTAATTAAATCGTTGAATAAAATAAAAACATAGGTATTGTAAGTCCAGTACTACAAAGACAGAACTGTCAAAATTTCCTAACTTAGTAATGCCAGAATGTCCTAAGTTGCCAAGTTTTAAGTGAAAGTCAAATATTATATATATTCTTGCTAGGCAACAAAAAATATAAGAACTATGTAATTATAAATTGATGTAATCATTGGATTACTTACTGTAACTGTAAATCACACCGATCTTGAAATCGTTTCTCAACATTTAGAAATGTCCGGTGCGAGAGTAAATGTTTCTACATGCTTGCAAATATTGAAGATACATTTTACAGCAGAAACATTTAGAAACATTCCAAAATGGTTTTAAACATTTTCTTTCGGTTGGTAAAATAATGTCTACTACGGTATTCTTTTTTTTTGCCTTTTGGCAATTGAGGAAATGAGACAAGCGTTTCTTTTCTGAATATCTCACACGAATTTTCGATGATTACTATAATGTAACATAAAACATGATTAATTTATCAGTATAAAGTCTTTTTATGCTTTCTTCAGTCTTGTTTGTATAGTACGTCCTTGTTATAAGGACTATTAAAGCATTTTTCAACAGTTGAAAATTAAAAAGGGATATAATAGGTTTTAAGACTAATAAAAGCTTGAATCAATTTTACACTAGGTGTACTAAATACGCTTGTTTATTTTTTAAATAGTGTTTACGTTTCATTTATTTTTTAAAATTAAGAATTGAAGGACTCGGATGCATTTAGAAACTCTTTTGCTGTTCATGAAGCAGTTTTTAATAATGAAAGTTTAAGAAAATAATTAAAGTTGTCTTTTGTTTTGATACGTTATTCGCTCCCGATCTGTACACACGTAAGCTTAGTTCTTTTCTATTTTTATTGAATAACCATATAAACCGAAATCACAGATCTGCATCTTATTCACCACCCAAATCGTGGCAAATATCTCTGCAAATTATTTACCATCAGGATACTCCGACGTCGCCGCCGCCATAACTCCTTGCCATTTTAAGACTTCAAGGGCCGTAATCATAGGTAGATCTAATGTATACATGTTCAATTTTACCTAAGCTCTTGTAAATAAGGAGAACGATGACGCAATAGTTAACATTCGGTCTTCAGAAGTTGAACATCTTTCGAAAGAGACGTTCAGATGACGATAACCAAAAAAAAATATAATTATAGTAACTTATTATAAGGGCATGAATCTAAAACATGAAAGCACCTAGTATTTTTGTGGGTACGTCTTAAAAACTCAATTTTTATTTTACATTTAGTATTATTTCAAAAATATTAAGAATATTTTATTATGTTTGTTATTATAAGCATTTAACTTTTAGCAGCTAATTAGTTAGCAGATCACTTGACAAAATTCGAATTGTATCAGATGTTCGGCGGGACTCGAACACACATCTTTCGAGTCCCATCATACATAAAAATCTGACATGACTAAATATAAAAAGCACATAAATCCTTAAAATAACTAAAAGAAAACGGTTGACCCTAAAGGCCATCCCTGTAACTTTCCGCTAATTCTATGCTTTTGCGCTCAAAATTCCACTCAATACAATGTTTCTGAGCTCTTCGAGCTAAAAATATAATTTATGTGTTATTTTGAGCTCTCCGAGCTCAAGAAGCAGCTATTCTATGAGGGCCAAAAAAAGTTTGATACAGCACAATTTTAAAAATTTTCAAACTGCCATAACTTTTGAATGAATCAACCGATTTTTACGCGGTTGGCGGCAATTGATGTCGATTTTCAAACTTCAGAAAAAAATTGAAAAAAAAATTATCAGATGAAAAATTACGGAGTTATTACAAAAAACACTTTTTTCGATTTTTTTCGTCAACGATATCTCACGAACAAATCAACCGATTTTGACGCACTTAAGCGCGTTCGACGTGGTTTTTTGAGGTTAAGAGCTGATTAGTTTTTGGGATTGATCGGTAAATCCGGTCAAAAGTTATTTCAAAAAAACCACATTTAAAAAAGTTTCTTTTTGTTTTTTTTTGATTTTTTTTTTCTGTTTGTTAATGTCTGAATCGGTTAAAATTTTAGGGAAATCTAAGTTTGATGAAACTCTTTGGAACGCATTTAGTTCGGTTTGATTCGGTCAAACCGTTCAAAAGTTATAAGAGGTTTACATACACACACACACACACACACACACACACACATCTGTCGAAAACTCGATTTTTGCAAAACGGGGTAAAACAATAACTTCTCGATTTTTCGAAAATCTTCGATTTTCTTAGCGGGAAGTTAAAAATATAATTGCATAGCTGTTTCTTCTTTATCGATTGTTTGATATTTGTGAAAGTATTGCATTGGATTTTGTGGCTTGTGGTAGTACCTAGAACGTAAAGAGATGGCGCTGGCGATAGCTTAAGCAATAATTGCCAAAATTTTATGGATCTGTAAAGGTCTCAGTAGAGATAGAGTAAATTGGAATAGTAGTCGCTCGGATAGCGTTTTTCCTTGTTTATAATAATAATTATATAATAATTTATAATATAATTATTGGCCATTAACCATTTTCTAGAACAATTGACAATTGAAACTGTTATTGAGGTTATATTATAACAAGATCATGTTCTCCATGATGAAACTTAAAATACTATTGTTTCAAAAATAAAAAGCTAATTACTCACTTTGATTATTTTAAGCTCCTTCACTTCCGTAAGTTTTAAACTCGTCGAAAATTGCTTTCCAACTATTCATCAATACAGTGTCATCTCATGTATTTTTTGGAAATATTTGACTATCTCTACCACCTAACTTAGAATTATCTTATGTTAAAAATGCTTTAATAATATTCCGTGAACCTCTTGTAATAAACTGAATAAGTCTTCATCCGTAGTGCCTACATCAAAATCAAAGCTGACAACCTATAAGCTGCGATCACCTTACCAAGGAGTCATAACATTAGAAGATCATGAGATACTCTTAGCCATTCTTTCTCATCTTGGGTTCCCATCCACAACAAAGATGTGGTTCTGATTCTTTCTTCGTGATTGCCAACAGGCGGATCGATCATTACTCTGTCTGACTTGTGTGATTTTGGTGAACCGCTAGATCCCATATTTTGTCCCCTTTTTCTTTTTATTAAACCTGTATGATGTGTCGCTCTACTCAACGAAAACTTGCATAAAATTGGACCATTTAGGTCCGCCAGTTTCGGGACGCTTTAACATTTTGACACTGTTGCTTCTTTAACTTACAACGGTGCGGCGTGGACATACCGTACGTAAGTGTGTAAGACACATTGGGTCTGATAATAGACAGTGGCCGGTCTTGGGGGTGTTTATAATGTCAGTCTTAGGGTGACTTATATCATCCGTCCTAGGTTCTTTGTCCCGTCTGTTATCAAAATTTGTGCCGTCTTTAACATTGTTTGATCCTTTTTCTCCCGAATACTTGGTCTAAATTTAAATCTAAATTTTTGGGAGCCTGTCAACAATTTGACCTTCGACTTAGTAGACGCCTAATTCTTAAAACGCCTGCTCGTTTAGTCTTCAAAGCTTTTACGCTCATTGCAATACAACGAATCTTCACTTTGGATTACGCAAAAAGCTCCTAAACAATTTAATATAAGGTGGACACTTACTTCAGTCTGTGTTAGTCTCTCATTTGCTGTATTATTTATTTTATAATATTTGAAATTTATATTTACGTATCCGGAGATAAATAAATAAATTATTTCCGCAAGTTTAGTATTAACCTACATTTGATGTATAACTTTATGTATTCTTTTGTTCTTTTAGTATTGGAAATTATTATTTCTCTCTATATATGTTAATTTAGCACAAATTTCATAAGTATAAATATATTGTTTATGTATTATTGTTTTTATTGCATTTTTTGTTAATTATTTGATTTTACACCCTCACTGAAGCAGTAGTAGGGAATGTCTCAAGGCATTAAATCCTGTTTTTGCTGTATTTGTTACAATTAAACTAAATCAGTAATTCTTAGCTCTGCATATTTTTTCTGATTTATGATGACATTGCCCATCTATAGTGTAGGTACTGTGTTTACTCGGACATTTTATGATTTTAATTCAAATAAAATAACTAAGCATTATCGGCTGGGTCGTTTAATGTGATTAAAGGACATGACAAAAAACTGTATAGAGCTTAGCATAGTATTAAATTTTATTGTCCACTAATAATTTTTAGTGAATTTTTTCTTCAAGTTGAGCACTTTTAGTTACGATGTATAAAAAACGTGAAAATCTCGGGAGTGAAGTAAAATTGCCGCCTGTTTTGCTTTCAAACTCCTTGATTGAGCAAGTGACAAAACGTCGAAATATGTTGGTGCTATGGAAACTAAGAAGTTTCATTATTAATAGAATTAAGCGCAAGGCAAAATATTAAATTATATACTTTAATGATATAGTTACTAAGCATAAAAACCAACCTAAAATTATCTGAATTCAAGAATTTGCTTGCATAAAGTCATGTTTCCAGTAGATAGCTCACCTTACATAAAATATATAAAAGTGGCATTGAGTGCATCTAAAATAATTATATAGTTCTATTTTACATATGTACTAAGCCCCAAAACCAAACTTAAAATAATCTAAATAAAGTTTTTTTTTTAATTAAGTAATGTTTCCCCAGTATCGAGATGACCATGATTTGGAGGTTGGCGAACCGCCTGCTGTTAAATTAATTTGAACAAAAAGCGCTAAAATACCGGAGCGAAAATAAAAAAGCGATAAAAAATTTCGAATAATACTGGTATTATTAACCCATCAAACATTAAAACAATGGGTCCCCGTATCAAGTCGGAAAATGCATATATTATCTATATAATGCTGTTCCTTTAACTCGTTTAGGTACGATACTTTTTAAATCATTGAAATCGGTCCATTGGTTGCGATGATATTACACGTTTTGTACAAGCCGACCGCGGGGCGGCCGAATAACTTATGTGACGTCACGATTACCTTTCCGCCCGCGCGCGCACTCTCCGCAATTCATTTATTAAGATTCCCTCGATCTGCGCGGGTGATGTTGTGGTTTTGCAGTTTTTATTCCGGATTATAAGTACTGTATAATACCGAAATGTACTAATACTTCAATTAGTACACCTGAAAAACTGTTTTTCAATGTGCCAAAGGACTCAAAAGTACGCAAAAAATTATACTAGATTTAAAAAATCTAAAAATCCCACGTTTTTCAATGTCCTAAAAAGAATAAAATAACCCTGCGGGGCAAAGCGAGGGGCCACTCAAAACGTGGGGGCGCATATTACTAAGAGGAGATTTTAAAGAGATGAATGACATGCATTGATGCCGATTATTGTAAAGATGCGCCCCCACGTTTTGAGTGGCCCCTCGCTTTGCCCCGCAGGGTTATTTTATTCTTTTTAGGACATTGAAAAACGTGGGATTTTTAGATTTTTTAAATCTAGTATAATTATTTTATTCTTTTTAATTATTAACTCAACGAAGTAACCATGTGTTACGCAACAATCGGATAAGCCCCATACAAAAGTGAAAGTTGCCGAAAGTGGACCTGAAAGTGCATCTGGAAAGTTGAAAGTTGCTTTAGAGTGCATTGTCATCGGGTTCTGAACTATCCTGAAAGTTTCAGCTTTCTAGCTTATCGGAAAGTGCCTCAAATTTAAGTTGCAAGATTTTGCCCGGACAGACAAACAAATAAGAAAAGTGAGATAAGAAAAACGTGGTAAAATGGTGTACTGTCATGAAGAGGGATGACAAAATTCCGCTTTCGTGCCAAGCTTCAAGATTTTGTTGCGAGGATCATTTTGATGTAAATACCTCCCTACCAACCATTACCTTGTATACAACACAACAATTGTATACCAACTTTGTCATCATTACTCGTGTGGTAAACAAGTGGGTAGGTAACTTAGTTACAACTTGTTTACGAATGTTAAAAAAAATACAGGGTTGTATTATGTATATTTCAATGAGTAAATTAATGATAAAAAGTGTAAGTAGTGAAGTTTCTAATAACCCTTCCTCGGGTAAAAACCAGGGTCTTACTAAGGTCTAACTACAATAAAATTGAAGTTCCCCGGAACATAGGGGAATATTCCCGCCTTAGGGAATAAATATATATCTATCTATACATGTAAATAAACTGTAGCCAAAGTGAATTCTGGATTTGGATATTTTTTTGAATAATCGCGTTAGGAGGGCTCCATACACGCAATAGAAACCAAAAACATTGTCATTGTATTTCTTGTCTGTCTGTCTGTTGTACGCTTTCCATGTGAAAACAGTTAGACGTATTAAAAAAAAACTTTTTGCATTCGAGTGTCCTTCTGCCTCTTAAACATAATTTTGTACAATAATCACGCCTTGACCCCAAGGGACTAGGAAGACCACAAGTGAAGTTTGTATAGAGAAGTAAGTTTTCTTGCTGCTATCACCACGAAACTTGCTGTAAATATAGTAGGTACTAAGATTATAATAAATAAACCGGATTTAAGAAAGTAGTACCTACCTAGAAACAATACTAGGACTTAACAAAGCGATTTCGTTTATTCATAGCTCAAAATTACGTGTCCAAAGAACGTAGGTACATTCCTGTCAAATGAAGTATTTAACTCTAATTTTTTTTATTGTATACATAATATTGTTTGAACAGTAAAGTTTCTACATACTCATCTACATAACAATGTTAAAATAACGGCGTAGGTAGTTACAACAACAAACACAACTGCCCTGGCTGACTAACCTAAACCTTTTGGGTATTTTATAGGCTAGTCCAAGTACGTGTACCTACCTACTTATTATCCTGCTGTTCTGATTAGGTTGATAATGAGATTTGCCTACCTCTGAGTTTCCAACCACGAATTTCAGAGCTTGTCTAGTTTAAATGATTACTAAGATAATCAAATACCATGAAGGTATCCACTTAAGGTAGATTATCGGATTGCGCTTGCTCAAAACCGATATCTACCTTATTTCACTAATTTGTTATATTATAATAACAACCTTCTAATATTAAACAAATAAAATCAGTTATTAATCGATTGGGTATTAACTGGTGACGTTACGCTCCCTGTTGGACGAATATCGCAAACAGAATAAAACCGCGCAGTGGTTCGGCGGCATGCGCTGGGTCATTGTGACGTCATCGCATGCGTTCGCGCGGTCTGTGAACCTCATTCGGTATTTTGCTCATAACTTTGTCAATTTTGGTCGTAGAACAAAAAATTTTGCACTTTATGTTTTAGTTTCTCAATGTCTATAGAACTGCATTCATAACATAAAACGTGACTGGTCCCCATTCAAAAGGTTCTCAACCAAAGTTGAGAAACTCGGTAATTTCAAAAATTCAAATTCATCTTGATTTGGTCTAAATTTTGAAAAGTGAAACCGAATTTTGGTATACTTAAGTTTTTACTAAAATCAATAGAAATATCCGTGTAATGGGCGCGTTTGCGCGCGACTCAGTCTAAGCGTGTCCGTTTTTATAATGGTATGTCTGGTTCAATGACCGTTCTTAAAAAAAAGTATAAAATTTTACAGTACTTTCAAGAGGGGAAAACCATACTTTCTATACGAATCGATCTAATTGTGAATCTAACAATTATTGTTCTATTCTAAAATACGAACAAAAGATAGTAAAAGTGTATAATACACTTACAGACGTTGGTATCTACTGAATAACCCACAAGTTATTTTCAAATCATTCATGTCATTGTGTACAGACAATAGCACGTCAATCTAATACGAACCTAATTTTTCTCAATCGATATCAAACTCTATGCATCACCAACAACACCAAGTTGGAAATAGAGTGAAGAAATTTATAAGTTCCGTATAAGTTGATGTGCTGTTGACTGTTGGCGCTTAAGCAGAAAACTTTTGTGAGTTAAAATCAACTCCAATTACCCATTCTTCTTACTAATTCCTAGTTCTTGAAGGGTCTTGAAGATTGTGAAGGTAGGTATTTACAGGAAATAATATCAAGCGGAGTCATTTTTCTTAGTTTTTAATGTTAAAAAGGATACGATATAATATTTGAATTTTTATCAATTTTTTTAACATTCTCTTTAATGTTCTCACAATAACGCGTCTAGAATTAAATGTAGGAAACCCTTCTTTCCTGTAGGATATTCACTTTCTTGTCGGAATTAACGTGTTTAGTCCATTATAAAGGGTTAGAGCAAAAAGACGTCAAATTAATATTGACATCTACAGTAATTCAATATAACAATATCAATAACACCACAACACATGAACTCGCCACACTGTTTTTACACAATAGTTTTAGGAAACTGTTATGTAAGTAGGTTAAGCTTATGGCCTGCCAACAGAATCAAATAGATTTTTCCTTGTAAATTTTTAATGTTCATATTTTTATTTTTCTGTCTCTTCTTTTGACCCAGAACATTGTTTTATGTGTCATTTACCAGTACCTTGTTTCATATAGAATTTAAAAAGGAATACTTGCGTAACTTCTGGCCTGTTTCTACCATACCTGTCCTTTTCAATGTACTTATACGTTTTTCATTAAACTTTCTTCTGAGTTGATACTAATCCTTCTTGCGACTAAAGTATACACGCAAGGAAAACTAACCCTAATTCCAGCGGTATTACTTTCAATTCAATCTTTTTATTATTCTTGCTTTTATTCTGCTATTTCTAAGTTTGATTTAAATATTCAGGACTACTCGTACGTCAACCACCTGCTTGAATTGATTTTATTTTCAATACCTCTTGATTTGATTTTCGTTAGATAGAATTATAATATTTACAAATATGACATTATGTGTTATCTCCAAGAGGTGTTCTCTTGTTATCACATCACGTCACGTGTGTTTCCCATTTAGACCAACACTGTAACGAGAGTGATTCTAACATTCATTTCGATGCAAAAAAAAATGAGAATTTATCATCACTTTAATGTGGGTATCATCCAGAGGAACAGAAATTATAATCTAAAACGTTTTATTATTTTTATATATTTTATGCATTTTTTCAATGCGATCTTATAAGATAAATTGTTATAATAGAAAAATACTAGAAAAAATATAAATGTTATAAAAAAATGATGAGGTGAAATTTTAAGATGTGACACAAAATGATCATGTTGAAGTTGGCCGCAAAAGCGACATGGAATAAACCAACAGGATGAAGTTGGCCGCTAATTTAATGTAAATTGTAATTTATCGTGTCTGGGTGTTAAGGGTACCACCCCCTATCCTCTGAACTTCACCCCCGCGGGATCCACCCCCGCGGGCACCCCCTCTCTCGAACTTCACCCCCGCGAATCCCAAACCCCCCGCGAACCCCCCCCCCCCCCTGCCCCCTTAGGGAACCCCCGAATTTTCAGACCCCGATATCTCAGGTAATACTGATCGAACAGGGGTATCCAACCCCTCATTTTGTCAGCAAAAATATATTTTTGAAATATTTTTGAAAAACTTGTGAAGTTATACTTCTTTAGGCGCGTTATGAAAAAACTATTACAGTTAAATTTTAAGATGCGCGCACATCACTGTGACACAAAATTATCATGTTGAAGTTGACCGCAAAAGCAACATAGAATAAACTAGAAGGATGAAGATGTGTGTGTGTGATTTTAAATTATATATGGTAGTTAACAATAATTTATATAAAATTATTATATAAGTCATCTTTGTTTAGTAACGATAAAGAAGAATAACTTCTTACGTGCGTACATAAGTACACACAACGGTTTTTTTTAAATAGCAGATGATAGTTTAACAAAGACGATAAATTCACAGCGTCGATATTTTACATAATAAAACATACATAATAAAACATAAAACCATTGGCACAACCAAAATTAAAGTATGAGTAATCAAAGCGTAGGTTCAAATCAAAGCCTCGCGTAGTACTTCTATGCAAGGCCGTTTTAGAGCATGCCAAGAAACCTTCTTAGGATCCTTATATGCATTATATTATTATTACTAGCTGCATTCGGCAAACTTCGCAATACTTTCTTTGCTGATGTTTTTTGATGGCTATATATAATGCCTTCTCGGTATTTTTACAACAACTTAACAAAATTTTAACAAAATCAGATTTTATGATTTCGGAACGCATAAGGAAAATACATACAAATAGACTGTTATTTATATAGATTATTTCAAATACATTAATTTCCAAAAATGTTTTTGGAGCGGAGCTCCCATGGATCAGCTTAAATGACGCAATGTCTGTTACGTCATTACTTCCTGAGTACTTAACCGATTTTAAAAATTATTGTGTGGAACCGAATCAACACATTTAGGACTGGTTTTACATTATAGTAATGTTACATAAATCTGGTTATAATTAGATCAAGAAATATACAGTTCAAGGCCTATATAGTTAGGTCGGCCCTCCTTCTTCTCCCCATTTCCTAACTAGTGGTAGACTCAGTAGTGTAGTTATTAATAAATAACTCAGTAGAATGTAGATTAATAACCGTAACTATATAACATTTAAAATAAAAAAGTTATCAATTTACTAATTTAGTTTTCTGCAAATGGAGCGATTAGGCACACTTATTACATACATTTCGTCAGCCACAGAGAAGACAGATCGACTCCTCAAAAGGATTCAAAAGTTTCAAAAATTCGTTAGAAATAAATATATGATAATAAACGCGTTTTGCTTTGCTAAAAAGAGTGTTGTTTCAGGCACATTCACATTCAAATTAATAGTGTACTCCGATGTCAATATAAAAAAATGTGTTAAAAATCTTTTTTTAATTTTTAAGCCATTACAATTTAGATATTTACTTAATAATTTATATTTTTAAACCAGTTTTTTGTATAGACAACTATTCATTTCATTTCATAAACGGTATTTTTTAAATTTTACAACAAAGACGAATACTAGGATTCTTTACCTTTTGGACATATTTGATTGAAATTAACCATAGGTGCGTATTCATCGATTGATATTATCGCATTGCAACTGCTTTAATACGTCACGCATACTTTACACACAGCTGCGTTTAAATCAGTCCGATATTTACAATGTGTGCGTGTACCCCACACTTGGATTGTGTGTTATCCAAATAAATAACATACCGGAGTGTGAAAAAAAAAGACTTCTCGTGGAAAAATAAAAGGGATTTTCATTCACTCATTACTCCTATTACCATTATTCACGCAGGTGTGTGTAAAATACTATCGCACTAAATAATTTAATTTACACGTGTTTTCATGCGATGGCCGAGTCAATATATTTACATAAAACAATAAAGATTTTTAATATTGATATGCGTCACTATAAGATGCTGTTAATTATTACGTAACAACTTAATGCTTCGAGTACGGAGATTCCAGACACAATTGTTATGGACCACGATCGTGGTCTTAGGGACTGGACGTATTAAGACAGAAATTCGCTTAAGTAGGGACTGAATAAATTAGTAACCGACTTGGTATTACATGGATCTCACAACTTTTTACCGTAGAACAACTGAGTTGCGAGACTTGGTTTTTTTGACAAGTATTGTTTTTGATGGGATCTCATTGCTTTTGGTATTTTTTTTAGTTTTTCCTTGATTCATACACCAAACACTATTTATATTCCAAATTTGAAGCTTCTAGGTCTGCTAGAAGTGTCTTAGAATTTTGATGATCGGTGAGTCAGTGAGTGACAAAATTTAAAAATTTGACCCGTTATAATTCTTAAACTACAAGTTCAAATTGAATGAAATTTGTAATATACCGTGGCTTTACAATGCCTGCATGGTTACTGAATATTCAGTCTTCTAGTTTTATCCACAACGAAGTTACAGGGGGTCGAAAATGGCCTGAATTGCTTCGAGAAAAGGATGGTACGTCCGTGTCGCTTTTTTCTCGACTTGGCGGGGGCACTGCCGTGCCCCCAGATATCGGAATATTGGACGAAGGAGCGCAAACGTATTTTTATTGCGGCGTTATTATCGCAGTAGTCTGTAAGATCGCATGCGTCTATATACAATATGTAGTGAAAACAGATATCGTAATAACGCATTACGAGTATGTGCCTCATTATAATAACGCACCAGGCTGGGGAGCCTTGAAATCGGTAACAATGAGCAATCGCAATCAGCCAATTACAAAATAGAAGATGGAGGTACCATTTTTAAACTGTTTTTCTGGACATGGGGCCTGAGGTGAGAGAGCTTTGATGTGATACCCTCAAAAGAATATATTTCAATTAAGGCGCTCGCCAATACTTTCCACGGATGCCATTCGAGGAATAAAAAAATTACAGCTCTCGAAAATATACGGCTCAGCAGCTCCGTTACGGACGTTAGCAGGACGTTATTAATGTAATATAACTTTTCTTTCATTTAGATTTTTTCAATGATTTAATTAGATCCAAATCAGCCTTAATTATGTATCAAATAAATATAAAAGAAGAGAACACACTTATTTAGTACTTTTATTAATAATCATTATATAACTTTCACGATATAATGTTTTTATTATCAATATATCTGCGAATATAAGTTAAATCACTTAAATATATTAGAAACATAAAGTAGAGTCCAATATTTTTTTTTAAGATTTTGCCTAACTTACTACTACTAATAAACTTACTAATAATCTAAGTATGAGTAATACTTAGTTTATTTAAACTGACAGTCAATACGACTAATTACCAGGGAGAATATTTTAATTACATTATGCTAGATCCCTGTTCCACTATATTTGCTATCTTACATTTAAGTAAACAATTTGAATGTGACATAGTGGATTGATTACCGATTCTCTTAAAAATGTAATAGGTCTACTACAACATACAATTATCCTGAGATATTCAGTTAAAATAATAAAATAATAATAATGGTAGCAACAACCTGGCAAAGGTTTTTTTATCTATAGTATTTATATAGGCTTTGCATAAGGCGAAATAATAGTAAAATCAAAATCACAGAAACTTTGGAAAGTAGTAAACAATAAAAAAAATATAATTTAAAGCTACAAACTTTTATGTGGTATTATTTATCTTGGTCACAGTATAAATAAATTGCTACTTTAAATTATCAATAACTATTATTTTAATTTATAATATAAAGTTAGACATTAACCGTATGTCACTAAATGGTGTCTTTTAGTTGTAAAGGCTATAGACTTTAGGGATAAACAAAATGAATAAATGAAAGAATTAAATGAATACTATATAGGTGCTAATTTTAGCCGTATACAAATGTAAATAAAGGTACTAAAGCTTAGAATAGTATTATGATAATGATATTGAAATGTTGTGTTATTATTAACAATACGGGTCGATGTGTTTTTTGTTGATTTTGTGATATTTATTGGTTGTGATTGTGAACAGCAAGGGAAAGTTGATATTACGCTAATTATTAAAGGTTTCACAAATTTTGATCGACATTTTTTTTAATTACCACCCTGAAAATAATTTAGTTCCAGCACTAGGAGCTACTGGGTCGTAGACGGCCTTCGTAGAATATAATTTAAATATTTTTTTATTTCATAAACAGCACCCATGGAAAATATTGATGGATGCCGTAAATACCTTGCGTGCAATTCGCTAAGGTGTCATTCAAGTGGATTATTTAAAATAATTTATAACAAAATAATATAAAGTATGGTACAAAAAAGTAAAAAGCAAGCGTCGTGAAAATAGCTAGCCAAAGCTAGATTGGCAGAAAGTAAAATTAGTCATATTTCGAGAAATTGTGTTAAATATATACCTATTCATAATTTGTACTATAATAAAATAATTGTAACTAAGTATGTTAAATACCGACAAAAACATGTCTTGAGGCCATGTATCGCAATTGAGCCTCACGGATTGTTCCCAGAAATGAAGTGCTGAATGCGCGAAGAACTCTACGAAATATCATCACGCCGAGCCACCCACTAAATGTGAACTTCGCACGTACGGATGCCATACATATTGCTTTTATTACAATATCATTTTACAAAACGATTACAAAAGTACCCAAAATAAACATGTATTTATATCAGAATAATCGCGTAAGGACATCACTACCTTTCTCAAATAGAAAATTGCAGCAATAGTTATGTGTTATGCAAGGTTGAAAAGTTAAATTTTGGCTGCGAGTACCTCTATTGAAACTTGAGCACGCGAAGGATTCTAGGATTGAATTCAAACATAGAATTGAGCTTAGCGAGAGTTACAAAGGTATGAGACGTTAAAAACTTTGCTGCCGAACGATACACACCATTTTTTACCTTACTTCAGTGTGAAAAATTTTAATTATAAATTAAAAGTGAAATTGTTGCAATTAGTAATGTTGAATGTAATTCTTTTTACTAAGAATACGTAGATTTTTTTGCTTTGTGCACTTTGACAGTTCTTTTTCGGGTGCGGTCCGAAATCCAATTATAATGTTATGAAATCTCTCCCACCATACGTCTAAAATTCTTAAAATTAACAAATAGTATATTCTAAATATTATATTCAATATCCTGTCTTCTCTCCTTATATTCAATAATCTATTTGATTTGATTTGATTCTTGATGTTTTTATTAATTAAAATTAAAATAATTTAATAAAACCAAAACGGAGTATTATAGTAGTAATTTAAATAAGAATAAAATGTACTACTAGTACTTAAGTCTTATTTTGTAAAATGTTAATGTTTAGTATAAAACTTAAATTATGTTCCTTTTTTTTTGGTCAAATATCGGTTATATGAAGAGCAGAGCCTGACACAAGTATTTTGATGCTTAAAAGAAGACTCTGACCACTTGTTGTTGTAATCATGATGTTTGAACGTAAATATTTTTTTTTTTCATTTTTCAATGTATTTACAAAAGTTGGAGAGAAAGTGCGTAGGATGTTTATTGTAATAAATTTAAACACGACTTAACTATATTTATTTTCTTAATATGCTTTTAAATTACAATTTCATCTACTACAAGCTTCCATAACAAATATAAATTGTAAGTACTATAGTAAAATCAAGCATATACATGAGGATTGAATTTTATAGGTCAATAGCTTTTTAACCTGAAAATTAAGTCAGCATTTCCACGTTTAAATCTAACACAACAACTGCAAAATGAGTATTTTTTTTACATTAAAACAAGGGACTGCTTACTTAGTCTTTATCTTTTTTTTTATTTTTTAGAATGGGTTCAAAACAGGATCCACAATGGAACGAACTAACCCAGAAGGTTCCTATTCACCCTGGCTTTAAAAACAGACGGGTTATATGTACTCCGAAATACAGACGCAGGGAGGGAGTTGCACTCCTTTGTTGTGCGCATTATAAAAGAAGTTGAGAAGTGCTTGGTGCGACAGGTAAGAATAGCAACCAAGAAAGGGTAGCCCGCAGTGCGTTTAGATGTCCGATGGAGGAAGGGTGGTGGCGGTATGAGCACATGCAGCTGCTGAGCAC
Organism: Calamotropha paludella; assembly: GCA_927399485.1. NCBI lineage: Eukaryota > Metazoa > Arthropoda > Insecta > Lepidoptera > Crambidae > Calamotropha > Calamotropha paludella. Next base: position 14,060,850 of record OV656809.1, read on the forward strand.
ACTCTCCAAAATACAATATGTAGAAGACCAATAGACAGGCAAGTTTACGGCGTTGATCAAAGGTGTGAAGTTTACTCTTCACCAATTTATTGTCCCTAATTTTGAAAATAAATATAGTATAAATATAGTTGTCGTGTTTCATTTTATTACAATAAACTTCCTATGCATATTCTCTCCAACATTTGTGAATGAGGTTATTAACAAAAGTTGGAAAGATAATGATAGTTTCCACTGCGAATTTTAAAATTAAATGAGCACATGTACAGAAATCATGTCATCTGATAACCGAACAAAAGGAAATTTGTTCTCGTACGTATAAATACGAGATTTATGAAAAGTAGATTGTATATGACAAAAAATTATAGGTTTTATTTTTATTATAACTTATGCACAGTATCTTTGCAGTTAACTATGTCATGGGCATGTTTGCACATAATGCATTTTTTTGTTTTTTTTAAACCAATCTCAAAATCATTTATTTAGTTTAGGTTACAAATTAGCCGCATTTTTGAGGTCGTTCGGCCTTTAATTACGGAGGTTGTGGTGTTTTTCGCAAGAACCGCTCATCCGACTAATAATTAATAAAGGCACGTTAGGACATTGGGCCTAGCTGAATCTCCAGTCGTTAGCACCCAGTAATCCACACTGGTTTGTGGTTCTCCTTTCTCCCTTCAATGTTTTCATTCATGTGCAAGGCCAGTGTCCCAACAGTAGGAAGGTTAATCGCAGCATCAGGTGATGATTAAAAATATATTTAAATATTATATTAATTTAATGTCAATTAGTATAAATCTATAAATAAATCTATCGTCAAAGGCAGCTACTGTTCACGAGCACGACACAAGCCAGCTACGCAGATTTGTTATTTCAAACATCTTTTATATTGTTATTTTTTTTTAGTTTATTAATTCATATAAGGCATACCAACTAAACATAATATGTCATTAGTTTATATAAAAAACAATAATTTTATATATGCGTTTTTATTATGGGCATACACAGCATTTAACATTTTAAACCTTTTAAACGTACTATATAAAAAAACTAAAATAAGAATATTAAAGGTTCAGAGAAACTTAAATAATTATATTTTGAAGTAACCTTAATGACATTATTTATAGAACTATGATATTGTATTTGTGATTGTGTAAAAAAACAGTATGTTCCTTTTTTAAGCACCCAGACTATCACAAAAAATATCAATGTCATAGTTTGCCGAGAATTCATTATTACTTCTCATTGTAGTTAAAATAGAAGAATGGTTGCCATATTAGTATATAATTATGTAAGACTATATTATTATAAGTCTTAAATTTACCAAATCAAAACCAAGATATCTTTTTAAAATTGGTGAAAAGAATGAAGATAAAGGAACCATAACCGAGGCAAAACAATTATATACAGTCAACCAATTTGGTTTTTATGTCGTTATAGAACTTTATCATCGTAAATCAGTCAATTATGATATTTAACTTGTCAGCCAATTTTAACTCTCAGTTTTTTGGCTTAGAAATAAAATTATTTGACTACATAACGTGAAGTTTTAAAGTTTATTGGCGTACAAGACAACGGAAAAGAAATATCATGAACTGTAACAGACGTAAAAGTTTATGCTTTTGCTCTTTTATTGTACAGTTTTATCTATAATAAAACTAATGAAAAACTTGATATTAACTCAAAAAATTATAAAGACTGAAAAAGTAGTACTTAAGTTGTTAGCACCTCTAAATTATGAAAAGCCAGAAATATTTTTACAGGAAACACATTCCACACATGCAAGCTATTTAGTTTTTACTTTTTTACAAGTAAATATATTTTTATTATTGTTATCAAACAATGGACACATAATATCATGGCGAATTTGGTTTCTGTGCAGAAGTTATACTCCAGAAAAGGAATTTCTATGATAATTTTATTAGTATTTTTTTGGTCTAAGATTGATTGACTCACATGTTCCGTAACTGACAATTCACACCTCAATATCAATACATCATCCGGGGTAAATGACACAGATTAACAGATTAAGTTATAAAATAATGATCCTATTTCTATAATAGAGTTAATACCAATCTATTCCGATTGCAATGTCACAGTTTGGATATTATTGAAAAACGTCTTTAACTATTAAAGCATTGAATTAAATAAAAATCCTGCATCTGTTTGATTTGAATGATTAGATCAAAAATTTGGGCGACAGAAAATAAAGTATTATCGATATAACGAAAATATGTTGGATAAATATATTTTACATAACAAACTATCGTCTATAAATTTCTGTAGAAAAAGAATGAATTTGTGTCATTCATATGAAACTCTACACCAAGTTAGCTGTAATAATGTTCTCAGAATTTTGTATATGCATTCTGTGTATTTGTAAAATTTCTGTTGTAGCTTATGTCAACCTATCAAAGAAGTTAGTTATAAATTAGGCCATTTCGTAATACTAATTGTAGAATTACAAGATTATAAAAACAAACGAGTTTTGTTGTTTATAAAGAATACACAGCTACCGACATTTCATAGTTACGGTACATGTTAAACTGTTTCAAATCTTATGAAATATTCATATAATGTCAGAGTAGTAGAAAACAATAAGAAAGTTTAATATATATTTCCTATGTTTAAAAAATTAAGACTGTGGGACCGACTCTAGGAGGATTATTTTTTTTATGCTGAAATTGAGAGTACGTATGTTGTCGAAACCTTTTACGAAATATGTTCTCTCATTGACATGTTTTTTTCAGGTATGTGTTATGTAGTTTCCAGAGTTTGGTGCACCTGTTAGTCCAGTAGCTCTGCTTGACTCCGAACTTATTGATTGCAATTCACTACAGACTCCATATGTTTAAAAGGAATGTACTTCTATTTTAAATTTTCCTTAGCAATACGATACAGAGTTACAAGTATATCTAGATGATTTAAGGAGTTGTATTCATACCTGACTGATATTAAGATATAGGACTTAAGTTTTGTCGATGGTTTTTTGTCCACTTATTTGTCCACGAAAAGTGATAGCTTTTTTGTCTATTGTATTTGACATTTGAATAAAAGACCTTTTTACGGATTTTGCGCATATTTTATTTTGTATTTAATCCTGATGTTTCGACTCCTTTACCGGAGCCGTGATTAGTAGTGAGCCGTAAAGGAGTCGAAACGTCAGGATTAAATATTAAATAAAATATGCGCAAAATCCAAAAGAAAAGTGTTTTATACGAATGTGTAGCGGAAATATAAGAACTAAAAATATTTTATTTGATTTTTTTGTAGTAGATAAGTTATTTTATTATATTATCAACAACTAAATTGAACAACTGAAAATTGAGGTAACTAAACAAACCTTTATGATATATAAAAATTAAAAAACAGTTGATAAATTTCTTCGTTCAGGAATATTTAATAAAAATCTATGGCAGTTATGTTGCGGATGCATTTATATATTTGCGCCTATTCAGCTATCCCACGAGGTATAACAGTCAAAGGTGTTATCAGAGTTCATGAAATAACTGAGATGGGAGGCCCCCAGTAGCAAAAAATATCAAAAATTTTTGGGCTAGGTGAAAAATAAATCAAATAGCTACATAATGATTATCATTTAATATTCTTTCTACGAAAATTTTACACGTACTCATATTCTAATTCTGTTTTTTAATTCACTTTTAACTACATACGTAGTTAAATAGCTTCTGATTTCATCTGCCGCATCGATTTTTGTTTTAAAAGATCAACAGATGTGATTAAATTAGGTTTATTATAAACTTACTTGACATGTTTTCTTACACATACAAATCGAAAGTGAAAAAAAACCCATACCGTGTGATCAGCTAGAAGTCGAAACCTGATCCTCGTAAAATTTGATTTTTGCTGTAGTTGAATAGTTGCTTGCATACTGTATGCCTGCTGTTTATTTCATGCATGATAGCTGCTTACCGAGAGGTGCATGGGGAGAACTCTGTAAATATGCTGTATTTAGATAGATACCCTTAGATAGGTTTGGTGCTAATCAAGAGCGATGCAATATCATACTCACTGATTTTTTACATGTCGCTGGCACATGCCAGTAAACATTTACTTGTAAGCTTGTTGACATGCTTGCTTGTTTGCATGCATGTCACAAGCTTTCTTGTATACTGCATGTTGGCGTATATGCTGTTTGTATACTGCATGTTGGCGTATATGCTGTATGCTTATGTGCAAGTTACTTGTCATTGCAATCAACATGTCAATTTGAACTTTTGCGAGCACGCACATATGAAAATTATATGTAAGTATTATTATATAAATTAGTCGCAATTTTCGTTCGAAAGTTAAATTTAATTATTAAAAATAAATAAAAAACAGTAAATGTTTAAATTTATTGTCTTTTATTTCTGCTCTCTTTTTCTGATATCGTTAAATGTGTGTTGGTGTAACTATGAATGAAGAAAATGAACTATAGTCACAATGGTGTGACAATTAAGTATGTGCATACGTATCGGTTGGGAGTGTGTTTGAGTGTGAAAAAAGTCATGAAATATGAACGACCACTTTATTTATGTTTTTAGAGCAAATCTTATTTTAGTAATGATTTTTTTACTAAATTATAAAATAAGTTAAAATCGAGAACTGAAATCCTATATTTTTTTGAAGCAACTGTAGATAAAATTTAAATTTGTATGAGAAATATTTACAAATACCAAAGCCATGGTTACTTGCAAAATTTAGTTAAATTGTCTTATAAAACTTTCTGAAATCACAGTCTACGTAACTTTTTGAGCGCTAGGAGGCGACCTATTTTTTTATACAATTAAGCATCGGAACCATCTGAGAGAAAAGACTTACAATTACAGTTGTTTTCAGAATTGAAGATTCTCAGATTTTGTTTGATACATTTGCCTCTAATGAAGCTTTTAGTCACAAAATATTTGAGATGATTTTTTTGTGACTAATTTTTGGGGTTCATAATGAATAATTGAGCGAAGCTCTCTTTTAGGCAACTCACAAATTTCGCTTGTGTCCTTCCTGCTACTTAACGGTTCAACCGATTCAAACGAATTTTGGCATGAACATACATGATTATAACCTGATGGACGTAGGCTATGTAAAGAAAATATAGGCTTTACCATGGAGGATTAATCACCGAAAGAAAAATTCAAAGGCTGATCACAGCCAAACCTGTAGAGTGCTGTAGAGTCGTTGGAAGCTATTCACAGTGAAATAACAGTATTAAATATAAAGAAGTTTAATAAAATATATATATATATATACTCGGTACAAACGTAATTTTTTAAAGACAACATTGATGTAAGTTTTTTTTTTTATGTCATATTGACGTACGTTTAAAAGCATTGAGTAGGTATCTAAAAACCTAAAACAGCCAGTTCTCAATACGCCCCCTTTTTTAGATAATCCCATATTTAATATACACTACACAAGCTATTAAACTTTAGAGCAACATAAACTATACACTAACAATGCCAACACCTAAACCTTCTATACATTTATAGTGTTTTATTTTACAAAGCGGCTTAGTTAGAACATCCGCCAGCATTGAATCAGTGGGTACATGTCTCAGCATTATTTCTTTATTAGTTGATAGAACATCCCTAATAAAATGATATTTTATGTCTATATGCTTGGTTCTAGCATGATAGATCGGATTTTCAGCTATTTGGATCGCCCCCTGATTATCGGCATACAAGGTAACTCTAGCATACATTGGAAAACCAATCTCTTTCAATAAGCTATTTAAATAAATACCTTCTTTCATTGCCTCCGATAAGCTAACATATTCCGCCTCACAACTCGATGTAGCGACACAACATTGTTTACGCGATGACCACGATATACATGCACCGCCTAAAATGAAAGAATATCCACTATAAGACTTCCGACTTATAGGACAGTTTCCCCAATCTGCATCTGAAAAACCCTCTACATGTTTTTCGGTTTTATTATATATAAGGCCGTATGCCACAGTTTTCTTCAAGTAGCGTAATATTGGTTTTGCTGCTTTCCAGTGACTAGGCTCCGGACACTCCAGATATTGTGCTAATTTTGCCACAGAGTTCGTTATATCAGGCCTAGTGCCCACACTCAAGTACATTAGCGATCCTATAATTTCACGAAAAGGAAATCTTACCTCTTGTTTCTCTTCATCATTCTTTTCATTTTGAATTTTAGATGAATTCAATTCCATAGGCGTAACACTTTCATTACATTTTTCCATATTAAATTTTCGTAAAATATCTTTGACATATTTTTGTTGTGACAGACAAATGACATTATCTTTTTGTTGAACTTCTATGCCTAAAATATACTTTGCTAGACCATAATCTTTCAAGTCAAACTCTTTTGACAATTGACTTTTGAAACTTATTATTAAATCCTCTTTTTCGGACGCTATAAGCAAATCGTCAGTATATACTAACACGAATAAATGATTTTCACCTACATTCTTGAAATACAAACAAGGTTCCTTTTTACTTGGTTTCAGGTTCATATCTTTCAGTTTCTTATCAAGTCTTTTATTCCACTGCCGTCCAGCTTGTTTCAACCCGTACAACGACTTTTTCAATAAACAAGAATCATACCCAGACTTCAGTTTGTTTAACATTTCTTTCGCCCTATTCACGACAGAAATGTCTTCCTCTTGATTTATAAGCTTCGTCAACCACTCAGACAAACGTTCTGGAACCTTCATGTAGATTTCTTCATCTAAAAAAACCATTCAAATATGCAGTATTTATATCGATTTGATGAATCTTCATGTTCAACTCTACAGAAAGAGCTGCTAGCAGTCGTACAGTATCCAACCTTACTACGGGAGCAAAAGTTTCGTTATAGTCTATTCCGTAACGCTGACTAAAACCCTGTGCTACTAACCGCGCTTTCTTCGTTACTGTCTTATTTACGTTGAACTTCGATGTCAATACATATCGGCAACCAACCACATTTCTATTTCTTGGTTTTTGAACTATTTCCCACGTACCTTTGACTTGTAAACTTTTTATCTCAGATAGTATCGCACTCTCCCATTCGGCTCTTTCATCACTTGACAAAGCCTCATTCAAGGATATTTGAGCTGCACCAATGAAATCTGCATAATCCAACTCGGGTTCATGAGAACTTTCACTCTCTTCTTCATCTCCCTCAGGATTTTGCACTTCGACAGTTTTATATAATTTTCGAGGTCTGCCTTTACCACCAGATCGTAGAAAAGTTGGACGACCAGGAGCTCTCTTGTGTGTAACTTGGCGCTCTCTATTTTGGTGAAAATCACTGTCTTCACTGACAGGATGCCTCACTTCAGTAGTTTCTGGTACCTCTACTGAATCTTGGCAAGTTTCTGGCGTAAGTCTACTTACCTCCTCAGAATACACATTACAGCTAGGTAATGCAAAAAATTCTACATCAAGAAAACTCTTAATCCTATCTAACGAACTACTATTTACAGATTTACAAGTTTGCTTACTAGCTTCATCTGATATTCTTTCATCTTCATGAAACTTAACATCTCGCGCTACTACAAACTTCCTCTGTTCAGGAATCCAAACTTTATAGGCTTTTGCAGTTTCTGGATAGCCGACAAAAATACCGACAATACCTCTTGCAGCAAACTTATCTTTTCCGGGGTTTTTATCTAGAACATACACCTTTGCCCCAAATGTTCGAAAATAGTCAATTTTCACATATTCCACAGTGTTCCATACCACTTCTCATACGGAATACCTCCATCTAGACTCCTAGTTGGACATCGATTACGGATATAACAAGCTGTATCTATGGCGTTCATCCAAAATCCCTTTGATAGTTCAGATCCGAACATCATACATCTTGCCATTTCGACCAACGTACGATTCATCCTCTCAGCTACTCCATTTTGCTGAGGTGTCCTTGGTACTGTCAATCTTCTTAATATCCCTTCACGTCTCAAGTAGTCATCAAAATCCTTGTTACAATATTCTCCGCCGTTGTCCGACTGAATATATTTAATTTTCGTCCCCATAAGATTTTCTGCTTTCAACTTATAACGTTTGAATGCCTCTAGAGCTTTATCTTTGGAGTTGAGGAAATATACGTCACACCATCTAGTGCAGTCATCGATAAACGTTATAAAATATTTCGCACCTACTAACGATTCACACTTCATTGGACCTACAATATCGGTGTAAATAATTTTAAGCTTTTCATTACATGGACTTTTCGACTCATTAAACGGCATTGCACATAATTTTCCTTTGGCACAAATATTACAGTTCGATAATTTATGTATCTCATTTTTATTTACATTAGCACCTACTTTATTCAAAAGCTTTAGTACATCCTTAGCATTTACATGTCCTAAGCGTTCGTGCCAATTACATATATCGACATTATTTACACTATTTAGAAATTCAGTTTTACGAAAACAATACAAGTTACCCTTTCTATAAGCAACAAATTTTATCTCCCCTTTCTGATCAACGATATCTGCATGATCATTACTAAAATTGACAATATATCCATCATCAGTCAATTTAGCTACGGAAATCAAATTGCTCCTCAAATCAGGAACGTAAAATGTATCGTTCAACTGAATTGTACTACTAGAGTTATCATTATATGCCGATAATCTAACGATACCCTTACCTTTTATATCTGTACTTACATTTGTTGCCAAATTAATTTTTGCGATTACGTGTTCCAAATTTTTACCAAACATATCCACATTGTTACATAGATGAGACGTACACCCACTGTCCAATATCCATTCATTTTTGAACATATATACAGCATTGCAAATCTCATTATCTGAAAAATTTGAAATTACAGAATCAATATTATGAACATGTTCTCTTTTAACTTTATTTCGACATTCAGAAGCCTTATGTCCGTGTTCATGACATTTGAAACACTTAAACCTAAACTTATCTTTATTAGCCGCCGTATTCCTACTCCGGTTGAAATTCACGGTATTCGTATTAATTTTCCGTCCATCATTATTTTTCCGATATGTATGCATAACATTTTCTTGCATTTGGCCTATATTCGTGTTCGTGTTTAATCTCGATTCGTACTCTTCCAAAATCTTTATTTTTAAACTTTCCGGTTTCGGCAACTCGTCTCTCGATTCTATCGCACACCTGAAGTTTTCGAAGCGCTCTGGCAAACTATACAGCAACATAATGGACAATAAGTCCTCATGAATGTTTATATTCATATCAGCCAACTTATCGACGGTGTCGAAAAATTCGTTAATATGTGCTTGTATATCACCCGTTTCTGTCATTCTGTGCAACATCAATCTCTTCAACAAGGTAGCCTTTTTCGCTGGTCCGCGAGATGCAAAAACGGATTCAAGTTTGAGCCAAACCTCACGTGATGAGTTACACCCTCTTACGTGCCTCAATTCACTACCATTTATGGACAGTATGAGATCAGCCTTCGCTTTTTCATCCTCAATTTCCCATTTCTCGGATTCTCCAGCATCTACGGGTTTCATTAATCTACCACTTACATACTTCCACGTATCATTTTTGGTCAAAAGGGCTTGTACCTGAATTCGCCAACTATCATAGTTTTCCTTGCCCAACGGTTCTATTCTTACCGCCATTCCTGAACTCATTTTCGTTCACGCAATCAACAAAACTATGTAACTTACAATTACTCTCCCGAACAATATATATTTTTCTTCCGTATATAATCCGTACTTCTCTGTTTTTAATAGCCCATAACCATTGTAGAGTGCTGTAGAGTCGTTGGAAGCTATTCACAGTGAAATAACAGTATTAAATATAAAGAAGTTTAATAAAATATATATATATACTCGGTACAAACGTAATTTTTTAAAGACAACATTGATGTAAGTTTTTTTTTTATGTCATATTGACGTACGTTTAAAAGCATTGAGTAGGTATCTAAAAACCTAAAACAGCCAGTTCTCAATAAAACCGCTGAGACTACATTGATGAAATTTGGCACCAAAACTCACATCGTGGTCGTGACTAATGTGCAAAAAAAGTTTTGAAATCAAACATACCATGGAGAAATAATCACCGAAAGAAAAATTCAAAAGCTGATCACAGCCAAACCGCTGAGACCACATTGATGAAATTTGGCGCCAAATTTCATAGCTATAGATATTTCATAGATATATATTTCATAGATTGCTAGCCTATCCATTTTTCATAGGATACATTTCGGGGAGTGTGCAGCAGAACCACAACCTTTTCCCGCCGTCTCTATTTTTTCATCAGACAACTAGACTTAGAAATAGGCGACATCATTATATGGTAGATATACTAAAGAGTCGCACTAAGAGTTTTAGTCCCAATCACTCTGATCAATTTCGTGATACGTACCGCTAAGGAGTGAAACTCTTTGCCTAAATCTGTGTTTCCTGTCAAATACAATTTAGGGTACGAGACACGTCATAAGTCACGAGTGAACAGGTATCTTTTTGACAAGCGCGTCACATCCTAGATCGCATCGTCGCTTACAATCAGGCGAGATAGTGGTCAAGCGCCTACCTATTTACTATAAAAAAAACCTTTATCGTCAAAATACCTTCCTAAAAAATAAGAAATAATATGAACGTACTCGACGACACTTTGATTAAACTAAATGCTGTTATTATATTTAGTTTTTAGAGGGTATTTCTAGAGAGAGCTGTTTTTTTACATTTTTAATTTTAATTTTATTGAATGCTATATATTTTGAACGTTTTCCTTAAATCTTCGTATCCGTAACCAAATCACAAATCTATTACTTATTTATTGAGACTATTTCATCCAATGATCCACTATTGTATCACTGCGGTAAGTCTGAGAAGAATATGAGTATTACTCATATTCAGACATTAACTATAAAGGAGATGCTGATCTTCAAACTGCTGATTAGATTCTCATGATTCAAAGCTAATACGCCCACTTTTGTATTGGAAGTTAAAACAGTTCTGTTTAGTACAATATGTTTTTTTTTCAAATATTCTTTATTATAACTCTTCTGTGTACTTCTTCTTAATTTTCCTAACTGATAAAAATTAACAAATCTACCACAACATAATTAACAACTTAGAACAACACAACGAAAAATTAGAATGTTTCAATTGCATGCCCATCTGGGCCAATGTATATGGCACTTTTGTATTATAGCAGACAATAGTCTGCCATCTTTAAATATACCGCATTCTTATTAAGTCAATTCTATTCTTTTCTATTATTGAACTATTATCAAAATCTTCATCATAATTATCTTTGGTATTTTCGGAAGGTTCATCTCTTGTTCCTTCATATTTTTCCATAATTTCACTTTAAATATTTCTTGGAATCACACTTTACCAATCTAGAATGTTCCAATTATTGTATGATGCACTTGCAGTCGGTATAGTAGCTGTATTTGGAGGTAAAAGTTTTCCACTGTTTGTTCTCAAATAGTTTGCACAGATCTTTCTTTTGGTACTTTCTTAATTTCTTACTTAATTCTTGTCTTTAAAAAGTTGATTTTACTTGGATCTTGGACTATTACTGGTATGAAGCGGTGATTGTGTGGTACATCAGATGACTTTACCGATGAAAAAGGCTGATATACCTACTGGTGTACTGATATCATTGATCTGATAAGCCATTTTTAAAGAAAGACCCCTTCTGCTGTACGTTGGACTGAAATATTTTTGCATTTTTTCTGAAATATGTTTTTGGGACCGTAGGGTTCATAAAATATGTACTTGCTGACTCTAAGGCTGTTTCTGAGAGATACTTGGCAAGCGGCCAGCCGAACAAGGTAATATTAGATAAATCTTTTTATTGGTCAAAATTCAACATGTATTGCTTGCTTGTTCTATGTTATCTTTGAAAATTATGTTTCATTATTGCTTAGTAGGCCTTAAACTTAATTTGGTTTTTTGTTCCAGTCGACGCATACGGGGTGGCATTTTGCTTAGAGGCTTGATTTTTCCATAAGATTTTTATTATAGTGTTTTTCTCCTTCCATTCTTCGCTTTCCTCTAATTTTATAGGATCACTTCGAATTTTTTCTTTCTTATTTCTCTCTGTAAGCTTGAATATTAGCTTCGGCCTGCAAGCATCCTTCTGATGGGTGAATTTCCTTAATGAGTAGTGAAATAAAATACGTATATCCATTGTTGCTTAGAGAGAGTGTAATTACTCTTAATGTTTTTAAATGTTGAAACAAGAATATTTGTGTATTGTATAATGGGTATTACAAAGAAAAAATTAAATTCGCCTACTAGCATGAAAATTATATTTTTTTGTAATTAGGCAATTCGGTGGGTAGCAATATGTTACCAAAACCGAAATTGAATTACCAAAACTAGAAACGCAACTAAAAAAATTAAAAAAAAAGGAATCTATTAGGGTTACATTAAAACTTTTTTCTTTTAAATACTTAAAGATATACCGAACCTTCACGCTTTAAATATGTTAACAGATTGAGTTTTTAAATAATATACATTTAGATCAGAAGCACCGAAATTGTAGTTTTTTTTTCATAGTACCATTATTTTGCATATTGATATTTTTTGCCGAATAACGCGACAGGCTGACATACGTGTTCCTTGTTCAACGTCGAGTAAACAACAAAAGGATGCAATAAATGTATTTGTTGACTTTGTGGGTTCGTTATTTACGACACAGGATTGTGTGATATTTTGTCCACCAAAATTTACTATTTTCCACGGACAGACCTATTCCCTAATGTGTTGTATTACTTGTGACACTAACTAGAAGAGTAAAACTATTATCGGATACAGATTATTAATATAATATTTAATTTCACATAAGCTACTGATGTTTTTTTTTCAGCCTTGGAAACACCCGGTCAGTTATGTCGAAACAAATCCAGTAAAATGAAAAGAAAATACATCTAAATAAGTTAAGAGTAGTTTAGTAGTTCATCGCTGTCAAACACCGTGAGAAAAAAAATTATATAAATATAGGTAGCTTTTAGTCAAATGTGTACAAAATATTGCTTCATTGAACGTAAGTATTAAAATCTTGATAGTAATACGTTACTTTACTTTGAATTTTTAATACTGGCTTTAAGAATATCTGCAAAAAATTATAGTCAAAATATTGCTTGCACAAAATTCTAAGTATAACACATAAAAAACTTATGAGCAGAAAAACCGGTGCGAGATATATTTTGATGCTATAAAGCCTACTTAAGTTATTAATTTTTGTCGATTGGATATGCTCAGCTCCATATGTCAGTAAAAGTTAAAAGGGAACTATCAGATGGTTATCTATTCTATTTCTAGGTCTAACTGTCTAGACTAGGTCTAACTTTCTAGGTCTGTCTGTCGTTGGTGAAAAATAAGTGATATTATGCAACTCAACAAGAGAATAAATTTTGGTGGTAAGTTAAAGGCGAATGATGAGTGAAAAGCATGCGCTTGACCACCAGCTCCGTCGAATATTAAGGACGCGAGGGCGCCGTGCGTCTTGCCGAAATTATTCGGGGGCCGCTGCACAATCGATTTTTCCCGCCCGATGCGGAAAATTCTTCAGGGCGGGGCGGGTGTGCGGTGAGAGAAGGGGGCGAGCGAGGGGGGCGCAGCGCCAGGGGGGCAGGCGGAGTGCAGCGGGGCGGTGCAACGCGCGCCGCCGTCCCGGCCGTCGGGCAGACAGTAGGACGGCGACGCCACTGTGAGTCGGTGACCACGGCGCGAGGAGCGCGCTCGCCGCACCGTGACATGTAGCGCGGCCGCCGCGCCGCAGCCCTGCGACTCCACCGCCGGTGGCGGCGCGCCGATGCGCCTGCCGCCCGGCCCGAGCCCGACTCCCGCGCCGCGACACCTACGCACGCGATACGCGCCGCAACCGCAACGCATCGCCGCTTTCACTGTTACACCTGAAGCGAGCCCTTCAGCCCGTCTGTATTGACGGCAGTCGTCGGATGGAACCCGGAGTGCGCCGATTCGCATCAAGGTTAGACGGATATTTGAATGTGAGTGTTTGTGCGCCGCCCGCCGATGCCCCAGCGCGCCCTAGCGCACCCTGCTTCAGCTGCTCGCGCACACTACACGCCGTAACGCTATAGGTAGGTCCAAAACACGTGAAAGGGCACGTCATCAGTGACTCATGTAAAATTCCGTTTAAAGCCTATGCATGACCAAAGCAGATTAGCAATATTCATGTTCAAATTACTTGAGAGTTTTTACTGACTAACGTTAAATTAAAGTTACTCATAATATAATTTCATAATAGTGTCCTTAGGATGTTCGATTTCCCCATTTAGACAAAAATAAGATAAACCAAAAATACATTTTGTGATATCTTTGTGGCTCTAGACTTTGTAGATAAGAACTGCATTGGGACGTTACGCTGCCAATTTTTTTGAAATAACGTCTCAACTCTGTTTCTCAGACATATTCCCTAAGGGACAGTAGGAAAGAAAATTTGTCATTTGTGGGATCTGTTTTTAAGTTGACTGTACATATTATGGCTTACAAAAGAATACAATTTTTTTAACATTGTTTTCATTAACTTTGTACAACGTATAACTGCTGATTTAAACGTAGTTCTTTACAAAGTTCAGAATAAGACATTGAAATAAAACTAAACTAACTAAATACAGAATAAGGCTCTCTTTTAACATCGTTGACATGTAATTTCAGCTTATAAATATATCAGCGGTAGTATTTTTTAACTATATTATCACGGAGCATATCTGTGTTTTCTTAGTTATCTAGATTTCTCAGTTGTCTTTTTGTTAAGTATAAAGTAAATACAACGCGTATTTTTACATATCTTATTTGCCTAATCCTTGGATAATGATTTTCTAATTCAACACTTGGCTTACATTATAGCAATAAGCTAAACAATATTGTTTAAGCTCGCAATATTTTAGTTGATGTATCTAATATAAAGCATACATCAGGTAAAAAAATAGCAAACACTTGGAACATCTAGAACACATAAGTATCTTCTTTTTATTGCTGGTGGTTTTGCCAATCTTTCTGGATTAGTATATTTTATATTAAAATATATTTCACTTAAAAGGTTATTAATTAAATGTCTCTCTTTACTTTTTTGTGTAATAGTAAAGTTTAGTAGTTTAATTTGTACTGAAATTTGCTACTTTAAAAGTTAAGTACGTTATATAATATTTGATGGTTTCTAATTAATATAAAGTCATTCCTGAGCTCTCGAAGATAATAAATAAATATTTCTTACATTCACACCAATTAGCCTAGCTCAAAGTACTGTAAGGCTTGTGTTATAGATACTAGGGTAAGGAATAGACATACATATAATATGAAACATAGATATGTAATATTCATGGAAATATAGACACCCATTACTCAGGTACAAATGCTCGTATTCATCACACAATCATCTGTCCCTTCCGGGATTTTAACGCAGGACCGTTGAATCAAACGGTCTCTGCCGATACATCAAACGGTTGTCTTAATCTTTTAGTGATAAGATGCAAGATCAGTTAATGAATAACAACTGTGTATTTATGTATGCGTGGTTCTATAATCTGGATCTATTTGACTTAAACCTGTGGCCAACCATTTGATCATTGGTCACAGACGCGGAGGCTGTGGATCTTCTCCCTGGTTCTTATTCTAAGTAGGCCTGATTAGCTACAATAATTTTCTCTAAGTTAACCTTGATAACATTGATATGTTTACATCTTACTGTTAAAGGTTGACCAATATCGCCTTAACCATCAAATTGGAATAAACAGCGGAAGTTAATTAATATAAACGTTTTTTGTGAGAGACAAAGCAGAAGCAAGCAGCTTATTCACTAGTTGCATATAAAGATTATATACTGCAATTTATTGCTTTTTTGTGTTGGCCCCATATTAGTCATTTGATATATGACAAATAATTCTTAAGTTTATCGCTGTTAGATGGCTTGTATTAATTAGAAAAAAGTATAAATTATATGCAGTTATGGCCGTTTTTGGATACTTTAATATAATGTATATTTTAATTTTTTTGTTTGTATGTCAGAAATAATCTTTTCTCTTATTATAAATACATTAGTATAAACGATATTAAAAAATACAAAAATCTTTAAAAATGTATTGTTACATTATTTACTGTCATAATAGATACCGTAAAACAAAATCTTGGCACCAAGTATCAGCATTTTTGGATAAATAATCAATAAATAAATGTAAGTCAGACTAATGCAACTTTATTATTTTTTTTTATCCCAGTCGAGCCAAAACAGAATCGAAGATGAAACGAGCTAACCCTTAAAGTCCTTACTCTTAGGTGCTTACTAACAAAAAAGGGTAATTATTATCATAAATAGCTTTCTAAAACTAAATTCTTTGAGAATTCAAGCGATTTAAGTTTTAATTATAAAAATATAAGTAAGAATTTCTATTTAAAAGGGGAATGAATCGTTTTGGGTAATAATATTCAACTGCATTTGCTGATTCTCACTTACATTAACTAGGCATTGGTTACTAAAATTTGAATTTATTGCGAGAGAAATGGAGCTTATTAATTTGAAATAACGTTTTAATTTTTTATACAATTTGTTTACTTACTTTAATCTATTTACGACACATCAAATATATTCTAACGAATATAGATTTAGCCGGGACAAACTGAGATAGGAACAGATACAATCAAGTCAGTGTTTAGTGTCGCTTCCCATTACAACCCTACAGTAAGCTTAGGGTAATTTTGAATTATGAAAATCCCAAGCACCTGAGGTAGGTTTTTGTCAGACAATAAAATAGTTTCCTTCCCATTTTTTATTACTTAATGTCGCAAATTAACAAGGCCGTCTCTGTGAAAAGCACCCACAGATTTGAGGTTAAGATCACTGTGCTGTTACTTCTATGTATCTCGAGTGGTACTGATAGATGGTGTATACATTTGTTATTAAATAACCAATAGGCAATATTTAATATAACTGCCTTTCATTTTGTCTCATCAGGCTTTTAATAATATATTTCTATATGATCTGTTTATTTAGTGCCTCGTCCACTGTGACATATTAGAACCTTTCTCGCTATTTTCATAATAAATAATTTTCTTGTCTGGTTCTAATGGTTTCACTTAACCTTTTTTATAAATTTAGGCACATTTGTAAAAATATTGAGCTAAATAAAAATACATCTGTCACCTCGACGAGAATTATGCTTTTGACAGTAACTATAGTTTTGACATTTTTTTAATCAGTGGTCACAAATCAGCTCCATTCGTAGCTGAAACTGGAATTCCTCAGGGATCGAATTTGGGACCTATGCTGTTTTTAATATTTATTAATGATTTACTTGATTTGTTTCATTGTGAATGTCTAGCATTTGCTGACGATATAAAGCTATTTAAATGCATACAATCTATAGAGGACTGTGAACAACTTCAGTCAGATCTTAATACTCTTGTCAACTGGTGCTCTAATAATAAAATGTTCTTAAACATAAATAAATGTCAAGTCATCAAATATACTAAGAAAAAAAAATGTTACAGTATGGAAAGCCATACCATATCCTAAACATGTAAATGTAGTGCATGATCTGGGCGTTTGGTTCAACTCTAAACTTTCTTTTAGAACCCATTATGATTCTATCATCTTTAGAGCTAAAAGAACCTTAGGATTTGTATATAGAGTCACTAAGCCATTCCGCAAAAATCAAAGTTTAATTATTCTCTATACTTCTCTTGTTGGCAGTATTCTTGAATTTTGTTACGTTATATGGTCACCCTGTTATAATAATCATATAAACAGGCTTGAGTCGATACAGAAACGTTTTGTCCGTAGCCTCAGTTTTAAACTAGGCCTAGAAAAAACTCTGAAAACATATGAAGACAGACAAATACGATTTAATCTAGATTCCCTTCTCATGCGACGGCAACTTGGTGACTTCTAACATTACATAAAGTCCTCAATTCTACCCTTGATTCTGAAGCCATGTTTCATTGAGATTTTCACTTAAATCCAACCGCAGACAGCATCTTTTTCAATGTACCTATCACATAATAGCCCATTAATACGAATGTGTAGAAAATTAAATCTTTTATGTAAAGACCTTGACGTGTTCCATCAGAACATGAAAAACTTAAAAAAAAATGTCATGTGTTCAGACAATATTGGTTTGCTTGGTTCTGTTAAATAAAGCAATCAAAATAAAATAAAGTAAAAAATACCTAATTTGTTATACTAAAATATTTGAATGTTGTGCTCGGTTGTTACTGAAATACAAATTTAGCAATTTATACTAATATTATAAAGCTGCAGAGTTTGTTTGTTTGTTTCTTTGAACGCGCTAATCTCTGGAACTACTGGTCCGATTTAAATAATTCTTTCAGTGTTGGGTAGTCCATTTATCGAGGAAGGCTTTAGACCAAAAGGAGCGAAGCAACAGTGAAAACTCATAATAACAGAAATTGACGCGGACGAAGTCGCGAGCAACAGCTAGTATATAATAAGTATAAATAAGTAATTGAATGTTATGATTTGTATTTTGTTAGCGTGCCAAATAAATAAATAAAACAATAAAATAATAGTGTAATGGGTATTCGATAACTTTTGATTCCCATTCTCTTAAAATGTAATCACATCTTTTTACATTATTATTATTTGCTGTTTTTTCTGTGTACCCTTGACCGTTTCCATGACTCGTGATTCTTGGTCGTGAAAACTGTCCAAATTAAGATAATATTTTTCATAAATTGAAATCTTACATATCAACTAATTGCTTGTGTCACTTAAGTTGGAATAAAGATATTGTTACGATATTTTCCTGTACCTATTTTAGTTGTGATATTGAACCTGTTTAATATAATTGAGCCTTCGATCATTATTATTTATGCGTAGTTGTAGAATGATGTCTATTAAATAGAAGAATTCATAGTGACATTTTTGTTTAAAAATGTTTTGTTCCGAAACGAAAGAAAATATTTTTTCCGAATTTTATTGTGGCATTTATAGAATCCACTGAATATATTGACATTGGCCTATATTTTAATACATCTAACTTGTACTTCCAGTCATTGACCAATTTGGACACTTTTCGTCCAATTTTTTAACTACTAGCATAAATAGAGTCGTCAGTAAAAAGGTTTACCGCCCTATGGATCAAACTCATTATCATATCATAAAACAACTTGGTTATATATTGTAAATTTCGTCTAAATAAAGCACGTACATCTTTTGAAATGTTTTCAATTTCAACGTAGGCGTAACGTAGAATATCTCCTATATTCTATTACAATTACATAACATTTTATGCTGCATCTATGTAACCCACTGTAACAACTGCCTTTATTTTATAAGAGATTGAACAAACTGTCTAGTTAAAAGGGACCGTATTCATATCGAGTTAATTTAGACTTGTAGGCCTCTGGTAAGAGAAGTAAAGTTATTCAAAGCACTAAGATAACCTAACTTACTTACCAAACTCTTATGATCTGTTTAATATATATTGTGTTGACTGTTCATATTACCTATGCTATAATAGTGCTCAAAATATTGAACTATTTATTATAAGTCATTGAAAAATTAAATTAAAAGTATCCAAGGTTTGAAACTATAATAGTTTGTATAAATTATTATATAGTTACAAATAGTTGAACAAATTGAATGGAAAGTGTTTAAAGTATTAACTATAATAGTAGTTCAAAATATTTAACCAAACACGTCTAAAATGTTCAACTGGTTGTTACGGTCACTTCATCTTCCACTGTAGGTACTATTATTGGTATGCATTACCCATTGGTAACAATAAGTATAGTGACCACGTATGAAGAGTTCTAATGAAAATTTCGTTTCTTTCGTGTGATATTACGTTGTTGTTATTATTTTTTTGTTGTCAAGGCTTGACAAGACTGCAAGACTTGGCAAGACTGCCAATTTTTTTTAAAAGATATTATAACTAGAAAAATCAACTTTTCTCTGTTGTCGGGCGGGACCACCCCCACACCCATCGCTATCCGGTTTAGTACTCTTCCAATGGAGTTTATAATGAACTTGTTAACATTTTCGAAGTACTTCAATAGTTTTTGTAGAAATTAAATGTAAAAAAAATCTGGACCCGATTTACTTTTAATATAAATTGCTTATAACATTTACTTAACCAACGACCTAAGTTTGATATCATCTTAGCTGCAAGCTGTCCACAGCTGGATGAATAGAATGATTGAAGCCTCCATCCAGCTGTGGACATGTATGAAGTGTTGGAGATCGCATTAAAAGCTGCTGCTGCCCTTTTTGTGGTCCAAGATAGGTGTATGGCACAAGCCATAACACTTTGGTTATTGCTTGTGGTACTATAGGTATGGCTTCCCTTCAATATCATTAGTCGCATGTACCACACTCCTAAATGTGAAGGGTAGGTGCTATTCTACGTTAACTGTTGTCTGTTTATTAATATCTGGATCCATATATTTTTTTCTTAAACGTAAAATCAATAGTAGGTATGATTTATATTTTTGTATTTATTTGTTATTATTATTGGTTATACGGGTTGTGTCCAAATACATAACAACTATGCCCAATAACATACTTGAGTGTGAGAAGTTACACTTCTTTGGAATCATTAAATTAAGTAAATATTTTATATTATAAACAAATTTAAAGAATACATACCGACAGTTATTCTCAAATCAATAAACGCACTTAAAAATGATTATAAAAAAATGTTATAATGTACCAAATTGTATAATATTAAATTCTTATTAGTTATAATATTATAAAAAATATTGTTAACCACCATATATAATTTAAAATCACACACACGCACACACACACACACATTCATAAATATTGTCAATTAGGGGCCACCTTCATCTTGTTGGTTTATTCCATGTCGCTTTTGCGGGCAACTTCAACCTGTTACTTTTGTGTTACAGTGATGCACGCGCATCTTAAATTTTCACTCTCATCATTGTTTCATAACGCGCCTCAAGAAGAATAACTTCAAAAATTAACAAGTTCAATACAATGCATGATAACTTTACAAAAGACGTCTACTTTTACAGAAATACAAATATTTAGACTGAATAGTTCTCTATATATATAAGATATAATATAAACATTGTGCCAAAAATATCATAAGAACTAATACGAATAGTACCAAGAAAAAACCACATAGTGCACGGGCAAGGCCATTTTTCTCCACTAAACACGTGTAACAGTTATATAACGCAAGAAAATTCTATAAAGTTATGGAACAATGCAGTTGTGCGTAAAGCTTCTAACTCAAAAAAAAAAAAACTAAAAATTAATTTTCAGTTTTGCGTGACACGTCTAACCTAATAACAAGCTTGACTTGGTTAAACGACAATAGCAAATATTAAGTACCTATCTATCAATGCTTGCAATAAAGCAACGTTTTGATCAGTATCAATAAATATATTCGCATATGTTTCTTTGTGTTATAGCATAAAATACGGCGACGTCCTTCAAACACAAATATACTATCTGATAACGCGTTCGGCATGCGTTAAGGTCAAACGATGTAGTCTAGCCATTCGAGTCGCCTGTGAATAATTTTATGTCTGAGTAATACTGTAGTTGTTAGACCAATGGGTATATAATTCTTAACACCAGAATTGCATCGTTTTCAAATTAACACTTTCGTTATTTTACAGGAAAAAACTGAGCCCCCTGTTCTCATATTGCGATTTATCGAAATATTTTTGGTGCAATTTCCAGCGTCGCATGCAAAATTACTGTGACGTGAGATTCACATAATACGGTAAAACCGATAAAAACCGCCTCAATTTTTTTTCACAAAGCATGCACTAACCATTATGAATCACTTAGATAAGTTAAATTATGTAGTTATCAGGGAAAACAGCATATTAAATTATTCCATATGTTTAAATTAAAAAAAAAATATTTTAGAAAAATAATGGTTTACCGAGCTATTAAAAAGCTCAAATTGAACGATACATGATATTTACGATGATTTTAACTAAGGAGCGATTGGATAGGTAACCAATATTACTATTTAAATTATACACTTACTGTAACGTGGGACAGGAAAGGCGCGAATGAAAACAACTAACTTTGCCAAAACACTGCGTCCATTAGTATTAATAAATCCATAGTGTGCGAATCTTACTTGGGAACACAATTATTATGGTGATATAAAAAATATCCTTTTAATTTACACATCGGTTTATTCAAACATCCCAATGAATCTATTATAAAAAGACAAAAGTCACAATTTGTAACTGTCGCCATATTTTTTAATTAATGCATATTTTAAATTTACCGAGTTACAATACCAGAACTAAAAGCTATTCATTTACCTCAAGTTTACTTGTGTATTTTTTAGCAATGGTATAATATCTTCATTATTATTTATAAGCCTACAATAAAAATAGATTGTAGCATGAATTGTATGGTACAGTTATTAAATAATCTAAATATTCCAGACTGATGTACCATAGACTATCATAATGCCTACCAATTAGCACTGAATTGAGATCCATCCACGAAATATTTCGGTCATAGCAACCACATTTGCAACAGAAAAAGTCAGTCGCAGCACACATGCAACACTTTGCGCGTGGCGTCATAATAGGCCTACATGTTAGGGTTGCTTTTATTTGATATAATTTTAAAAGAGCTAATTTAATGACTTTTGTTCTCTTTAAAGTTGTTTTTTATTTATTATCTTGCTTTTTAATTGCAACAACTGCTATTAACGTAAGGCCTCCATTTGTGTCATTAATCTATTTTTATTTATTTTGCTGTTGGTAGAAAATATAGTATTTTTATTTCTTATTGTACTTGTGGTTGGATGACAATCTGGTAAGTTCCAAATGTAATGAAATTAGAATCTGAATTAATTTTATATTTATTCAATCAATTAACAGCCATAATCCGTCCATTGATGAATGTAAGCTTCCTTCATGTCGCACCACAAATCCCGCTTCTGGGCCTTCCCCATCTAGACACGGGCAGCAGTTTTCCTAAGATCATAAATCCAACGGCGCGCAGGGGAATTGCACTCCAGGACTGTTCTGTCGATTGTGGTTCTATACTATATTTATTACAAAAGCTGAACTCAAGTCTGCATGTGAATGTGTAAGCAACAATGACATCTATCAAAGCATGGAAATACTCGCTATAATTGACGTTATAATGAGAAAATAAACACGGTCACACTATCCGTAAATAGTATTTCATTTCAGTCCGAGAAAACACAAGTGTAAGAACTAAATTGTTTTTCAACGTGTTTTTTTAACAAAAAACAAACGAAATATGCATATGTAGATTCATTTTCATGTTAAATTCCAGACTAGGTATGATTTGTTTTAATTATACATATTTGTATCTTGCGCGACAAATTTAACGGTAATAAATACGACGTATAACTTGTTCTTACTCTATAAAAAATATTTAAAGTTGTAGTTCGATTTCTAGCAGAGTTGCTAACCCTGAAAATTACGGCAGCTGCTACAGATCATCGCATTCATACACGATGCGTCTGTGTGCCCGGACGTAGACTTTGCCCTTGAACGCCTGCGCAGCGCTAGATAAAACCACACGAATTGGTGCATTGATAAAAATGTGATAACCTAATTTATCTACACGCTAACTGGGAAATGTATTAAATATAAATAGCGTGTAAAAGTATTCTTACAGTTATTTACAAGTGTTACCTCTTAAAGTACCTTTTATTTATTCAATAATATTTATATTTGTAGGTATTTCAGGACATTGGAAGTAACAAATAGAATCCAAAACGCCACCACCTTCGCCTCTGAAATCCACACACCACTTAGTCGGTGTGTAGATTTCAGAGACGATCATGACTCCTATTCAAATTTAGTACTTTCAAGCTTTCAACTCGAACTTAAAAAATGATTGTAAGCGTTAAGTCTAGCGAGAACTATAAATGTAGAAGAGCTAACAACGAGTTGGTGGGTATTGTCCAAGTGGTAGGGTCAAAGTTTTACTAGATCCACCAGAAAGATAAGAAACAGAACCTTTCACAAAAACTCTTAACCTTATGATGGTTCGAAGAGATATGAAGCTCCAATCTTCAGTCAATACGGTACTATATAGTGCGTTTAATAGGCAAATTTATAAAGTTCAATGTGACACAGAAGCGTAGTCTACTCCATGACTGAGGTTTTGAGAGAGATTGAAAATTTACACCTCTTTATGTAAGGCCATTAATCTAGCTACTCAGGTCACTAGATCCCAGTTTAGCCGATAAAACACCGAAGACCTTTCAGACAGCCTGTACAAGATTAATTGACTGAATAACAATATAACTTCCGAGAGTGAGTGGTAAACCGATACATGTAGTCCTCTAGAGACTGTTTAATCTATTATTCTAGCGAAAAAACTCCCATCTCGTTCTTGAGTCACGTATGCAAGTCGTTCTCCAGGGTGATTACAAATCCTCTTGCATGCAGGTTTGATAACTTTCAACCTCCCGCACAAGCCGGATTCCGTAAAGGCTTCGGCATGACATATCGTATCCACACGCTACACCAGATTATACAGAAGACAGAGGAATATTAGTCGGTCGCTTTGTTTAGCATTTGGGGACTATTGGAAAACTTTTGATTCGATCAAACCCTGGGTGGTACTTCAATCCTTGCAGGCTTTGAACTTCTCCGAAACAGTTCACTAATGCCCTAGATCGCGTTTTTAACCTTTTGGATTGGAGCGTACTTGGCTTTGTTTTGCCGATGATATAGTTATACTGGAAGTCGATGTAGGATCTGAGTACCAGACTTTCATGTAGTGTCCAACAGATGGTTCTTAAAATAAATATGGACAACACGAAGATCCTGTCAAATATGCTTATAATATTTCTTACCTTGACATCATTTAGCCTTGCCCAAAGTAAGCACTGTAACGCTTGTGTTATGTATCTAGGGTAACGGATAGACATACTTGACATAGATTTTTAATATAGATAGAATATATACCTATGATTCAAGTACAAATGCTCGTATTCATCACACAAACTTCTGCTCCAACCCAGGACCGTCGGTGCGAAAGTCTGGATCGCTACCGCTTCAACAAATATCCATATTGCATATCGGTGAAAGCGATACCGTCGAAATTGTCGGGGAATATGTTTACCTACAATAAATAGTTCCTTTAGGTTAGTTCATTTTCTACAAAGCGGTGACACGTCGAAACCAACTGGGCTGGGCAACTTTGGGTAAGTTACACAGTATTTTCTCGTCCCAAATCCTCCAGAGCCTGAAGACTGAGGTTTTGTTGGACTGAGTGTGTGTTGACAGTGAACAGTGAGACGTTAATCTTAACTATTGTCGTCTTAAAAATTCCAGAGCCACCAAGAGAGCTATGGAGAGTTTTTTTGGTGTGTCCTTGCGTGATAAAATCTGTAATGAAAACCTCCGCCAGAGAACAAAAGTTACCGACATTGCTTTTCGATGTCGCTAAGCTGAAATGACAACATGCAGGCCACTTCGCTTACAGAACTCACATTATTGGGGATAAAACGTCTCGAGTGGTAACCATGAACTGGACAACGACGCGTGGTGGACCGACGGCCTGGTGAAGATTGCGAGAAGTCAATGACAAAAATTACTAACAGCCGCTACAAAGAGGAGGCCTATGTTTAGCCGTGAATTCGTAATGGATGATGATAATTAGTTTTACATTAATGCATAAAACAGCACTTCACAAAGATTTTTCTGAGGTTTTGAATGATTAATACATTTTACCACAAATTAGTTCTATTTATTCAGAAAATTTTGAGTTAGAATAAAAATTTCAAGTGCCTTCGCAGAAAAATCTTTATTAGCTTGTTTATTAGGGTCTACGTATCACTGATCGTTATTATTTTGGCATTACGACCTCACCGGGAAAACCGAAATGGAAGCACCGCAAAAACTATAATAGCCAAAGGTCGACGCGCTAAAAATCCACTA
Organism: Calamotropha paludella; assembly: GCA_927399485.1. Lineage (NCBI taxonomy): Eukaryota > Metazoa > Arthropoda > Insecta > Lepidoptera > Crambidae > Calamotropha > Calamotropha paludella. The sequence continues at coordinate 14,086,678 of OV656809.1, forward strand.
GACTGAGCCGTACACTAGGCCGAATAAAACGTTAGGCATTTTATAATTAGTCAAATTTCTTATTATTTTATCGATTTTTATGAACAAAGTAACTGCAAGTTTTTTAACGTATGCTTATAATTGTTTCTATATAATAGCAAATTGAAGAATGGAAAAGCATTTGATTCCAAATCGCAACGTTTGAAGAATCTGAAGTTAAACTGTACGTTCAAATTTTTCGTTGCACACAATAAAAGCACTAACTATTTTATTTTATAATTATCAAGATCTCATCTTATATTTATTCAACTTACAACAATCAAGGTCAAAAATATTTAATTAAAATTAAGAACATTTCAAACACTAATAATAACGTACATGTTAAGTAGCAATAATTTAATGAAGAAAAAAATAACAAAAAGCGTGTCATATTCGAGCTTAATTTTTTAAATTATTGGGTTAAAATCTAGTTAACCAATTAATTTTAAATGTATTTTAGTAACTCTACTATATCTCTGACCTAGTTGTATTTTGACTTGCTTATTTTATTTTAAATTAGATTAAAACATTTACAAATTCTTTGATAATTTCTCATCATGCACATACAACATGAAACCTATGTAAGCCTTTTTTGTTATCTTGATATTAGGACCATAGAAAAACAAGTTCGGAGAGGAGACAAGTAGGTAAGCATAACTGCTTCTTATGATTTTTAATTATAATTATATAGTTTTGACATTTTATAAAATAACTTTTAATTACTATTAAATCATGTGATAAATATATTTTTGTGATAACAAAAAAGTAAAACATCAACCACAAAATCAAATTATTAAGCTCGTATTTCGGGTTACTAGAAAATCTGCAAAGGTGTTCGAATTGGCTTACATATTTCATTAGCAGTTTATAAGATGTTAACACAACATAGAAAGAAGTTAGCGTTGTTGAAATTCGCCAAGGTGAATAAGAGGCTCAGTAGTGTAACGGTTACGGTGTTAAAGCCCTAGGTTTTTTTATGAACAGTAAGAAAAAGTTGTAGTAGGTATCTGAGATTTATAACGGATATTTTTAACACGGATATGGGTATAAGTATTTTGTTATTTACATTATCAAAGGATTTACCTTAAAATACAGATAAAAATAGATTCAAACCTTAACTCTATAAGACAAAAGATAACTTTTCTTTATTTGCCAATACTGTGTGCAATATTTGAGAGAATATAATGTTTACGATCAACGATATGTTCTCACAGTTATCCTTGTAAATTTTGAAGCCGGTATGCAAAATTTTGACGTATACCTAACCTTGATTGTTGACTTAAAACAATAGTTATGATAGGTTATGGAGTATACAATCTGCAAATGACCAAAGATAAACTTGGCGTTACAAACAACAAAGAACAGTGATGATGCAATAAACTCCATAATTCTCCAGCGAAAATACACGTGTCAGATTATTCCTTGCGACACATGGTTTTCACGTTGTGTGGTTGTCCTCGGATTATTAAGTATACTTTACCTTAATTTCTCTTACCTCTACGTCTGCACTAAGTCAGTCAGTCAGTCTAAATATATTTTGAATGCTGTCATGGGGACCGAACGTGAAAGTATTTTTTTTTAATTTAGAATGGGTGCGCTCTTGATCCTAATTAAGTCCGGGGGCCAAGACAGAATCCACGATGGGACGAGCTAACACAGAAAGTAGGTTGAGTCTCGTCTTACACCTGAGAGCAGTTGAAAATTCTTAAATAGCACGCCTTTCGAAACATTATGTACCAACTTTATTTATTTTCCCATTTTTTGTTTATGGGTATTACGGTCTATCATTAAATGCAGATTGCTGTGACTTAGAGATCGATCCAATAAATTATAACACTACAGTTATGTTTATGTTACTACCAGCTTTTACCCGCGGCTTCGCTCGCGTTAAATTCGGGTTAGCACTGTTCGCCTTTCCTGAACACAGAAGAGAACTCGGAACAGAATTTTACACGTTATTTATTTTATTTCAACACTGCCATCTGTTATTAATTTTTGAACTAAACGATTAAACCTATCGTGAACATAATATACAATAAACATATCAGCGCCATCTATCGGAATCCATGAGTTACACTTATTTATGTTAATAATGTTTATTTTTTCAAAAGCTGATTGATTTATGGTAACATTTAATGTTTTTAATATTGTTTTATTTAATTCGTTTTAATTAAATTATTTAATTATTCGTTTGTATTAAAGAACCTGTTCTAATTTTGCGGAGTCTCACACACATTTCCATCCCCTATATTAGGGGCTGGGGGAGGATTTCTAAAAAATGGCAGGTATTTTCGTTAGTAACAAAGAGTCTGTGTGCCGATTTTCGCTTCCTGCCTTGAAAACTGCGAAAGAATTTCACCCCCTCTTTTAAGGGGTTGGGTGAAGATTAAAAAAAAAAATGCTGAGCGATTTTTTTGGGTCATAAATAGTCACATAATACCAATTTTTAGCTTTCTACCTTGAAAATTGCGGAATGCTCCATACAAACTTCCACCCCCCATTTTTGGGAAGTGGGGGGTTATAAAGGGGCAAAAGGTAGCCTATGTTACTCTCCATCCCTTCAACTATCTCCACTTAAAAAATAACGTCAATTCGTCGCTCCGTTTTGCCGTGAAAGAAAGACAAACAGACAGACACACTTTCCCATTTATAATATTAGTATGGATTCAATGTGGTTATAGTTGTTTATAATAAATCTATAATCTTAAAATACGGCAGGTGGTAAATATAAAAATCATATATATATATATATATATATATATATATGATTTTCAATAATTTTACAACTATGATATATAATTAATAGTTAAGACTTAATATATAGTATTGCATAGTATTTGTTCATAAGGATAAATTCTTATACCTACGCTAGAGAGTTGGATTCGGCAAAGAACATCTTAGTTGCCTTTGCCTCATTTTTTATTTCAGATTTTATAAATAAATTCTTTAATTGTTATTCCGTTGCCAAAAAATAATAACTAGAGCAAAATATATGTATTTCAAAAATAAAACAGTCATCTATTTGGGTATAAAAATGGAACTGAATTATGCTTAAATAACTTAATACTTTAATAATACTCGTATAATTGCTGTTTCGTCTTTATCGATCGTTGGATTGTAAAAGTATTACATTCCATGTTGTAGGTGTTCTGTGGCGCTGGCGTCAGCTTAAGAAATACTTGGAAAAATTCAATGGGTTTATTAAGGGAAGTTCCATTGGAAGAGTAGTCGCCCGGATAGCGAGAGGATGTGGAGTCTCGCCTGGCACCTAAGATTTTTAGATTAGTAGTAAAATGATAACATAACAAAAAATATAATAAATATTCTTTAGTATGTAAAAAGGTAATGCGTTATTTACGGTCTTTCTGAAAATATATTATAATCATACTTCTTTCACATAATACAGACAGAGATTTTTTGTTCTTTAGTCACTTGTCCAACTTTCTAGAGTTTGACGTTTGTAAAGTATAAATAATAATAATAATCATCTTTATTTCAATAAGCCTTATACATACTAAGATTTCTATCCCCACACTAGGCATAGCCTGTGAGGAAAGTAATCGGTTTACATAGCAAATTGCGGCAAAATAGTATACCATTTGTTAACAATTTAAATGAAATGAAGTTTAAACAACCTAATCATAAAATCAAAATAAAATTTTAAATGTCATTAGAGACTGACTAAACAACAAAAAATATCTATCTGTATTTCTCAGAACAAGGCCATACTATTAGTAATTATCCTTGTAACATCTTAGAGTCTTTTTAAATTAAATATCCCCATCTCTTTACCTAAATTCTAACTACCTTACGGTCTATCGGTTCAGGTGTTAATCCTAAAGGAAACCTAATTAGATTTACAATACGTCTTCATAACTTTTTACACAACTTTTCGTTCCTTCCCATAGTTAAAATGTGCAGCAATTTATCTCCATTAGATGGTGCTAATTAATTCTTTTTTAATAGCCATTCATTATAAAATCCCCCTATTCTTCACATTGCGTGTTCACTTAATACGTTACGCACGGCGATAATAATATAAAAAAAAGTGCCAGTCTTCTTCGGTGGTCAATCTTTATAATCCTAGTTTAATACTCAAAGGATGGCCAAATGTAGTATTTTAAGTGTCTACTATGAAATTGCATAGCGAGAGTTTCTTTATTGGTCGCAAATGGAGATCAACTATCTAATACCTTATCGATATAGAAAATAAGATGATTAAATATAACAAAACAGAAATATCTAATTATTGGGTTATAAACTGCTTTTACAAATGAGCGTATATACATTCTACTTACAATAAAATTCCGAAAACTCAACGCCTTGTAAAATGTGTATATTAAAATGGAAAAATGCAAGCATATGCAAACAAGCATACGGCATACCAACAGCATAATACTAAGCACGCATTTTTTCATGCAAGCATGTAATGTAGCAAGTTAGCGCACAGTAAACAAACGGAACAGCAAAAAAAAGCATTATGGTCACAAATATAACCTAACCTAATCGACAGCTCTATTTTCGCTGACAACTATACTCACTCATTGCTTTAGTTCAAAGTAGAGATACTCTTTAACTCACTTCCGCGCAGAGAGCTAACCCCCTTGTAACAAGCAAGCATTCTGCAAGCAATCTTACAACCTGCAAGCTTTTTTTAATAGATATCGTATTATGAGTATTTCTTGATAAGGTTCGTGATAATAATGATCAAAATTCCATTACCATAAAATTATGAATTATTAAAATTATTAACCAAAATCAAAATATTCTACTTCTGAATAAAACATATTTCAAAATATTAAAGTGTTCCTTTTATCAAGTGATATTTTAGACGTAGATACTGTATGCTACTGGTGCGTGTCGCTGATCCACGGTTAATTGTACGAGTGTTGCCATTTCGACGATTTTCATATCATTTGAAACCACTATTTATTTATGATGAAGTATTCTTATTGAATAGGTACTTGTTTCGCCAATAAATATTATCCATGCACGTTTTTCGGAAGATATCGGCGTCTAATTTTGTATTATTTATTAGGAGAGGATCTCGCGTCTTTTAAATGTATTACCACTACTACATTTACGATAATTGAGTTCTTACTAATTTCCGATACAATTTTAAAATCACGTCTTTTTTATAAAATGGGTATATAATAATATTTTTGAAATCCTTGAATTATATATTTTAGAGCTATTATCTATTTATCCATATATGACGCAAATTTATATGTACTGTCACTTGATTTAAGAGATAACTAGAAAATCGTAATAGATTTTAGCTTCTTTAGTTTAAAACAGTTATCTCCTATTCAATTAAAAGAGTTATTCTGCGCATCGTTATACGGTAGTGGACTCCTAATGGCATCCCTTGGATATATGTAGAAGAGGAACAATGAGGGTAATAAAACCTATTAATGACACCTGTATGTAACTTTTATGGCCTTTTTTGTAATAAGCTGAGGCTTAGTCTCGAATGTGAACATGTACCATGTGTATGTGTGTGTTTTGTCAGTTGCATCCACAGACTCCATTTTCAATACAATAATAACTAATAAGAACTATTTAAAAATATGTTAACACTGTAGCACGGAACAAATAAATATTCATTATTTCAAACATTACAAATCATGTTACATGTTTAAATTTAACAGTTTCGGTGAATGCGGTTTCTAAGATAATTATCGCGAGTCTTATAATTACTGTGAGATTATTCTAATTTGAAATATAACGGTCTCAAACAACTATGGTTATAGTCTATCGCACGGCTTGTCTAGACTGGTTTGACGTGCCAGACTAAAAACAAAAACTACACCCAACCAAAATCTCTGTGGGCATTAGTTATATATTCAGACGTTCTCTTGATGTGCATCTGTATACACTTGCTGAGTATGGATGTTGTAGTAAGATTATTTGAGATTATACTTTTCTAAATAGTATTTATTAAAGTTATTTATACTTAGGTTATTATATATAGGAATGTTCAAGAATTTAACTATTTATTTATGTATAAATAAATTTTATGTATTTAATTAAAGAGCCCTTTGTGAAACATGTTTATGCTTTATCTTCGCAATCGATAGTTCGTCCATCGTGCCGAGCCATCGAAACTAATAATTAATTATGCAGTTTTAATAGTTTGGCCACATGAAAAGCACTACCTACTTTAAAAAAACCATGTGTGCAATTTACACGTGGTAGAAGTGAAACCTTCTAAAATAATACTTACACGTATACAAAATACCACGGTTGTGATGCCTTCTCTCAAGCTTTGTACTACGCATGCGCACACAAACACGTATTAACATACGTACATAATGCTTCCTATTTCATTTTCTTCTACGTTAAGTCTTATAAATTTATGTGTCTGTCTCTTTTTACTGTCGCTTTTTCGTTTCATCGACTTTCAAATCACAGCGATGCTAAAGAAGTTTTCACTTCAAAAATATTGTGTATATATTTCAAAATCAATTTCAACAAACGTTTCACTAATTCTAACACATTCTAACAAAGTTAATTAAATTCCTTTCTGAAATAAACGTAAAACCGATTAAAGATATTTTATTTTCAATAGTTTAACAGTATCATAATAAGTAAGAACTAAATTTTTAACATAATGATAAACGTTCTTACCTGGTGCTTTTCTCACGTCGACGTTAGGTCACTATTCAATCAGTGATACAGGTTTTATATTTCATTAAAATGGGTAAAGTTAAATGCAAATTTAAGCAATACTCTTGCTCTTTTGGCTTTTACTATCTCAACCTGATTTTTTTAAACATGCAAGTAAAAATGTTACTAAAACTGGGTGTATAAACACGTTAACACATAAATAAATAAAAGTTGCAATATTATATTAATATAGTTTAAACTGACTCAAATATAATATGCTAGTTGTGTTTCAATTTTGTGTGGATATGTTCTCGTTAGAACCATTGGTCTATAGCACGCCTTAATCGTATCATAGCAATACATAACGAAATACACGAAAGAGCTAAGAAAATATTGTTTAACTGAAATGATTCTCTTATTTTTTTGTGTTTTAACTCAAAAATGTTTCAAATGGAAAATATATTAAAAAATATAATTTTAATTTTGCTTGTTAATACTTGCAATAAAAGGATCAAGTCGAAGTGCATAGGTAAAGCTTAATAATACCCTAATAATCCTTATGTAAATTCCGCGATTTTTCGTAGTTTTTGAGATGTAAAATTATGATAACGTTATGTTTTCAAAAACATCAATTATTAAAATGGTACTCGATTTCTTTAACTAGATTGAAAACATATCTTGCATTAATAAAAATAATAAGTGTTAAGTTGGATGGATGCCGTAGCTATACAAAAAAATTTTGAACCTCGAGCTTAATATAAATTCTTGGAATATTTTTTGAAGTGTGACTTAACAAAGTCAGCGAATAATTTTTTTCAAAACTACTTTAAAACTTCTAAATTTTATCAGCTTTGGCCCTGTGAAGTTGATGGAGTTATCTTAATGGTATCATTCATTATTTTTTATGACATATTAAATATATTCCGAGAGGTGTGATGAAATAAAAGGAAATTAAGAAAGTTTCTTTTGTTTATTGTATTTTCATAAAAACTTTCCGAAATGCTGATCGAACCATGCTTAATATAAAGTCTACAATTTCTTAAAAAGTTGTCTTATGGTTTTTTGAATGCGATTCTATTGATTTTGGTTGTTATTTCGGGGCTGTCTTAATTTCGTTAATCTGATATGTTTTTCATTTCTTTGGCATTAACACTAATTCTTGGTAGAAAACTTTTCACAAAAAAATAAGATAGGTTAAGTCATAGGGGAATGTGGTGACCATGCTCTAAGTCTACCCCGACATATCCACTTGTCTCCAAATCTTTCATTCTGATATAGTGGAATGGGGCGCCGGGGTTTTAAAATATCTTGCTTTAGCGTGTTTTTAAATTTCTCTCTCGAAAATTGTATATCATTATTGAGTATTAGTTTCAATTTTTTTGTGGTGCAAAGTTAGATACTTAATTATAATTGTTTAGGGTAAGATTCGTCATTTATCTAATATAGAATAAAACTTTAGGACCTATCCTAATAATTGATATGTCTGCGACGAATAATCTCTTGTAAATAAGATTTGTGAAAGAAAAAGATAACTGGAAAACTACGAAAAATCGCGGAATACATGGGGGTGATTCGGGTAGGTCCTATTTTTGGGACAAACTGTATGCTCTATGAGTTAAAGGATTGATATTTATTATGGGAAATAATATAGTTTCTAATTATTGTACCAGGTTTAATAGGCTTTTCAATTAATTTGTGAGACTAGCTTCCGCCCCCGGTTGTATGATCGGTTTGCCACAGAAATTCTAGTACACTAGAGTTTCAGCCAGAATGCACCGTTACCACCTGCATTGTACCTCTTGCTTATGTTATAAAAGTAGAAAGAAAGTTATAATCGGGATAAAGGTAACTTTGCTTTTATTAAGAGATCTCCTAATCGTATGAAAATTAGCATTACGGGGAGACTAGATTTTAAGTTAGACCCCAAGCTTCTAAATTGTTAAATCCGCATCAAAATTTTTTCAGCCGTTTTTGCATAATGCGCATACAGACATATAGATAGACAAAGATAAAAAAAACCGTTTTAAGAATAAACACGACCCCAACTGGTTTTCCTGGAATGTCTTCAATGTACAGATTGTTGCATAATAATAAAGGATACAATGTTATTAAGTATTATATGTTTTTTTAATAATTTATATGAAAGTATTAAATCATGATTATTATTAAATCCTCAATAAATATAGCATAAATATAAAAAAGTATATGTGCAATTCACACGTGGTAGAAGTGTAACCTTCATAAATAATACGTACACGTATTAACACACGTACATAATGCTTCCTATCTCATTTTCTCCTACATTAAATCTTATGAATTTATCTCTCTCTCTTTTACTGTCGCTTTTTCGTTTCATCGACTTTCAAATCACAACGATGCTTAAGAAGTTTCTCACTTCAATAAAACAAAACTAATCTACTCGCTGAAAAAGTAAAGTTTATTACTTTATTTATGTTATAACGTTATTGTAGTTTAAAAATTCTTTTTTTTCTTAAATGAGGATGACTATTTTCATTTTATATACCTTCTGGTAAATTGATTGGTTTGTTGTAATTATAAAGTGCCATTGAGTATGTTCCTGATTGTAGTTTTTGTAATTTTGTGCTAATTTAGTATGGTGGCCCAAATTTTGAGGCCTTTTATAAAGTGGAAATACGTTTTTATTTTTTTATGAATATGCTGATTTCTTAAATATTAATACAGAAAGAACGGTCTACAACTTGTCATTTGGTCTATGTCGCCTATATCTTTTTTTATTTACTGGGCTGATTTTATGCGATGCTTATTTAATGCATATGACACGTCAGTCTTGTATTATATGTATTCAAATTATACAAACTCCTTATAAGGATGAGGTAGTGTAGTAAAGTAGCAGTCGCTTTTGTAAACGTAGGTAATTTACACTGTTTCAAATAAATGAATGTTTTTGCTTTTTGTAATTTCCGTGTTAGATATTTAGTGTATTTTTCTGTACTGCCCAGTGCTGCCCCCAACATGTCTGTACTGCCCAGTGCATTGTATCAATTAACTTTACCATAGCAACGCGTTACCGGGTCAGCTAGTCTGAGAATAAAAATAATAATAATGATAAATATTTGACAACGTCACATATATTTGCCTGAATTTCAATAAAGCACTTGTGTTTATGATATTTAGAAACAACGTTGGTGCTACAACGCCCAGACACGAGCCAATACAAAAATTTCGTTTTCTAACCTGGGATTTTACCCGGGAGTGGTTTTACTATGAAAACCATTATGCATGCCATTCGACCACGAAGGCCATCGAATAGATATCGCTGAGCTGATATCTAAACCGAAGAGCTACAGCCGTTTTAATTATTCCTATTTATGCTTAATTTCTAAATAATAAAAAAGCATAAATTTTAAATGGTGAACAGTAAATATAAACAAGTACTACATCTGGCGAGCTGTCACAGTACGGTTCTCAAGCGTTATTTGCACATTCGATTGTCAATATCGTGTGTTACACTTAAGAGTCAAGTTTCAGATAGTGTAGCCTAAAATGCCCTATGTCCAGGGAACTAAACATCACTTTGATATAGTAAAGCCTTTAGCAACACCTACGTAATTATTAGGCACGTCATTCCGCGCGACGGGTAAGGTTATATAGATGGCGCTTGACGTCGGTTACTAATTAGTTTTGATGTCTATTTTCTGTACGATTGGGTGAAGAGCAAATGCAAACTTTCAACACACCGAATTCGCGCTCCATATGCTGCAATAAGCTGCTATATTTCAAAACATAGCGTGAATAATTAATAATAAACGCGGAATATAATAATTATTATAGTTAATAAAAAATACTCATCTTAATACTAGGCTAAATATCACGTCTGCCTGTTGACAATTTATTACGATTTTCGAACAAGATTAATTTATAACTGAGATGTCTAGCAGTGATCTGTAGTTCTATGCAGAGCGTATGAAATACGTCGTGGGCGCAACATATGTCGCAGTCTACGCATATTAGTGATTCAATCGCGGTAAAGTGTAGGAAAAAACATTAAGTTCTATATATTACTTCTATGTTTACAAGTTTTAAATATTTAGAATTATAAAAAAAAATATTTTTGTTTAAAGATTATTCAGCTGTATAAAACATATGATAGATGACAACAGTAATTACAAATACTAATGTAAAATTTGCTGTTTAATATCCTAATAGCTAATTAAAGACATACCTTCGTTGAAATTGTCAGCAAAGCAACCAGACAAAAATAAAAGGAGACATCATTAAAAAAAATACGAGTGTGAGTTCATTATTTATAATGAGATCTTAAACTCATGTTTGTGCATAATGTTACATTCAAAAAAGATTTTATCGATCTTTCTGCATCTTTCAATAAAGAAATAAATATTTCTTACAATCACACCAATTAGCCTAGCCCAAAGTAAGCACTCTAAGGCTTGTGTTATGGATACCAGGGTAACGGATAGGCATACATATATGATACATAGATATGTTATATTAATAGAAATATGAATAAACACCCATGACTCAGGTACAAATGCTTGTATTCATCATATTAACATCTGCCCCTTCCGGGATTCGAACCAAGGACCATCGGTGCTAAAGGCAGGATCGCTACCGTTGCACCAAACGGTCGTCAATGTATGCATTCAAACAATCCCTTCACAAAAATTACCTAATATGATGTATCTTTTGAACTATAGTGACGATCGAGACTACAACTTAAGCTTTTTGTTAAATTAACACAAAAACTGTTGTTCCACGAGCCATTTGTCAAAGCAATAAATGTATAACTATATCTGTTTTATTATACGGAATATAATAAAACAGATATAGATATTAATGTTTTTATTAATATCACTGTTTGACTCAATACCGGACATCCAGCCGCAGGAATAGTATCGGTAGGCAACTGTTCAAAGATATCGCAAATGTAGAGTAGGCATGCGTTTATTTCTAATGACCTTGATCCCCACGCGAACACACGCTTGTGTGCGCTTGTGTATAGTTAGGTGATTGCCACACGAACGTATTTCGCTTCCCAGCCTTCCTGGATGACGTTGACCAAATGCAAGTCTAGGTAGGAAATGATAATAATTACTAAATAAATTGTAAATACTTGTCTGTAACATTTGATGGACACACGGGTTTGGACAACAATAGACTCTTTTTTTCTGTAGGAACAAGTCTGAAATTGTGACAACAACATAACAACAGCAGGCTCTGTAGTTACACATATTACTGAACAAAATGAATATTAATTGTTTATACAAAAAAAAATTAAAAGAGATAATTTTGTAAGCACCAAATGTCAAACATTATTCTTCATACAGTGAGACCGTTAGTGAACATTTTTGTGTTCTTTCTTAGTCTTTCGTTCTCATCTGCAGTGAATTGTTTCAATATATTTTTGTATATTAAGAATAATACGCCAAATGAAAGGTATAACGCTAAAAAGTAAATAAGTTAATGTCTCTCTTGCCCTATTGAAATAAATTTGCACCTTCAATTATGTTTAGGTAAATACTTTTATTTACTTAAATATTTATTTATAGGTTAATTAAAGAATATGCCACCGACGATCTTATTGGATGCAATTAAAATCTGCAAGACTGACATGTTAATTTTTTTATTTTAATAAATTATAATACATGTTTTTTACAATGTTCAGTCACATAAATTAAATATTATCTCTATAACATCTATAAAGAAACCATAGGAATTTCTATTGCTTATTAATTTCATTTCCTCTATGGCATTTATTTATTTACCTATACTTAATAAAACCTTGGTTGAGAACATTGCAATGGTGCATAGGGTTGGGCATTGTCGATACGGGGTAACATGTTGGCTCGTAGATTTATAGGTGAACTGGTCCTGTAATGATTACACTTTTGAGAGCTCACTTTCAGAGTTTCTACACTTGTGGTCTCTGGACTAACTTTATGCTTATCGCATAGTACAGTACGAGTTCAGTATAATAAAATCTTCAGGGCTATGTTGAGGTTTCCTTGGTTAAGTAGCGTATCGGAAATTTCCTCAGATGTGATGTCGATGATATTCATGTCACCATCCGCAAAAAATCATTGTCGCTAATAGGCAGGGCTCTAGCCCTGCCTATTAGCCTATAGGATCTATATGCCTATAGGATCACGATGCCGCTTCCTAGAGGAAGAAAATGATAACTGGTCACATGAACGTAGAACGACTTTAGAAGTTTAGTGTTTTGTCTGAATTGCATCTTGCAAAAGTGTGTCCTAGGTGAATGTAAGTGTCCAATTTGTTACTAAGATAGAATAAATTTTATGATAAAATTTATTATTTTAATGGTGTGAACATGGATACCACGGACATGGACTATGGTCTGAGGTAAAAATATTAAAATTATTAAGTGAACAACTTTCTTTTTATAAAACATAGTGGTTAAATAAAACTAAGTTGCAAGTTAAACAAGAGATTCGATAATTTGTTTATTATAAATCTGTTTAAAATATATACCTAGGCTCTCTAAATTGAAATGGAACCCCATCGAAGAACTGAATTTTAATTAACTTTGATAATGCCAAGTTAAGTAACACTTATTACTAATTATTGAAAATAATAATAATCTAAAGTGCCTTGTGCAAGTTGTATTATATTTTTTACGTATCATAGCCTCATCAAAAAAGTGTGATGCAAAATGATAAAAAACGTATAGTAGAAAAAAACAAACTTCAAAATATGGAAAATTCCTAATCTGATATTATGTGATATTCCTTTTAATTACCTATGATAGCCTATTCAGTAGACATATATCAAGTTATTATTTCTATAATTTACTAAAATGCACTTAAAGTTGATATTCTTTGTTTAAAGACTGGCGCGCCAAAAATGAATGGAGATAATTCTTTCGTGAATTTAGAAGTTTTGTAAAATATTTTCAGCCAACAAGAAAATTCAAGATGTAGTCTATAGATTAAAAAGACTAAAAGGCACTCTACACTAGATGGGTCAAAAATTATAAAACATCACAATTTAGATACGCTTAACCTTGCTCCTTTAATTATGGTGTTATTTATACAATATATTCATTTAAGATATTCGTGAATCATTTTAAACTACATAAATAATAATGAAATTAAAAATAACGTTTTATGATTCCCGAAGACACAGGATAGAGTATCTTTTTATCCCTGTTTATATTACAAAGATCTAGAGCGGCCTATTTTAATTTGTTTATACGTCGGGAACCACTGAACAAAAATTCTTTCAGCATTTTTAAATATATGTATAATTGACTTAGGCGATGTTTTAAACGAACGAAGGCGAGGTAGGCAGTCAGAATATTATACAGATGTGCTATACATTCCCATCATTAATATCTGCAGTATTTAAAATATGAATTTATACAAGTTTCTAATAAAATTACACGTTGACGGCACATTACATAAGCCTCTCTCGCTCGCATATGTGACTACGTATGTGATTGTATTCATCCGACGATCTGTCTGCTTCCTTACACGGTTGCTATTATACAGTGAAGGTCGCATATGGACGATGTACATACTATAAAACCATAGCACTTGTATATATTTAAGACGTAGTTACAAAACCTTTTAATTTAATAGTACTTACGCATGTTTACTGAAAAAAGCTTGAATTATGAATAATAATCAAATTTTTAGAAAAATACTTAGTAATAGTTTAGTACTCATGAAGTTAGTAAATACTTAGGATTCTAGCTAAATGATAATAAAATGTAAAAAGAAATAACAATCAAAATATTTCACAAATTTATAAAAATAAAAGCGTTTTTTGGATCATTCATATATCATTCATAAAATTGAATTCGGTACTTTATGAAGCTATTTCACTAATTTAAACTATAGTAAACCGTGGCGGATGTAATGTTGTTGCCTTGGAGTTTCTAATGCGTTTCATATTGTACGAAAGTACTCTATTTTCTTAAAATAGACTAGCCTTTAATTTACAAAGTATTAACAGGAAGGATACTACTTATCACTTCATTAATTGTAAGAATTGTTATTCTTGTTTTATTTCCACTTTCTTAATCCTTATATTTTGGTTCTCGAGCTCAGCAGCCGTGTTGACAGGCTAAGATAACTAACCAAATCAGATCATGCAAATATACTCGTAAAATTTCCGGTGACAAACAGTACATTTTGTTTTATTTACATGCTTGTAAAATGCTTTAAAAGCGTTTTTTTTTACATCAGTCAGGTTTTAGCTTTCGTATTACTTGTTTCGTAAGACTGAAAATTGTAATCATGACACTTCTTAAAAAGAGATAATTCTCAGTGATACTCGTTTAAACATAGGAAACTAGTGTGTACATGATTTATATGAAGTATGAAATATGAAGTTTAACTTCATACAGTATAAATGTTTTCCCTTTACCTATATAAGTAATTACTATTGTTATTCCCCGACACAGTTAATATAGGCAGATTTTTAAATCGGAATAGAATAAATATTGTCGAAGGCTGCGTCTAATGCGTCATGCAATTGGTAAGGCGATTATTATCGCACTGAATGAGGTTGACACAAGCTTACTCGAAATAACACAGATCATTTATAATATTTGACTGTATTAATTGTAAAATTTATATCTACTGCGTTGTACATACTACTTGTTCTTTGTTTTAAAATGAAATCAACGTTTTAATCAACTCTTATAACGTTTTAATACATATTAAGTAGAGTATAAACACATTTATTGAGTATGATTAAGCTTAAGTTCTGGTTACGATTACATGGATAATAAAACCTTCCTGTTTTACCAAAAATACAAAATAGACAAAACCCGATTACTTAGAAAAGCAACATTTTGCACACACGTTTTGGAGACCTTGTGTTGTAAGTAATAAAGTAGTTATTAGCGGAGTTCTATTTCATTTAACATTTTAGGCTGCCCCATACCAGGAACACGTATATCCTAGCAGGTAGAGAAAAACAGTAAGTTAAGGTCAAAAAATCAAAAATAGAACGATTGGCGGGCGAGGCCTATGTGAAACAAAAAGGTGTGCGTGCGAGAGGGGGGCGTGATGACATCACACGTTGCAGCGCTGCGACGGCCGGCCAACTCTTGCGCAATCGGACGCCCTTGATCTTGACTGCGACGCACGCGTGTGCGCGCTACACCCACATCTGAAGTACGGCAGTACTCAGCTATATTTATCACCGCGCGTGCAGTATACGGTAATCAGACATAAAAATAATACCGTACCGGCATTTTGTAGTCATTAGTGAATCCAACAGTTACGGCTGTTGAACGCGATGTTAAAGCGGCAATTAACGCCTCGAGTGCGTAGCCCATGGAGTTGACATGTGTAACTATAAAGTTATATGCTTTGCAAATATGATGGATTGTTATCGAAGTCTCCAGGGGTCGTTAAATTTAAACTTTTCTCTGGGTAAGTTGATAACTTTAATAGGTATCAGTGGTTAAAGTAATTTAAATACTTGTATATTTTTATAATTGAAATGAAACCGGTTTTAATATAAATTACCTCACGAATATAAATTTAATTCATTTGCTTTATGAAATATTTGCTTTACAACAAATTAGCTGTAAGTCACTTTTGCCGGATTCGGATAAGAACAAAAGCATAGTTGGAAGAAAAATAGTTTATTAATTAATTCGAAATCTTACAGAAATTAGCAAAATTACTTAGCAGAAGACTGAACGTCCTTATTTAAACAACAAAATAAAATCTCTGTACTATTATATTTTACTAAATGCGCTATTTTATTTTTACTCTACTTAAACGATATTTTACTTATATTTTCTATATTTATAACGCTGACTTCTTAATAAATAAATACACTTAAAACACGCAAAAAGACTAACAAATAAAACGTAGAAAGAAAATAATTTGTCTAAGCAGATTCGGATAATTCATATCGTCTTTATTTTATATAGGAGTATAATATTTAGCGGTACTACCCTACCCTCACATCATACTGTATCTTATAGATCAACGTGATTTATACATAAGTTTTTGAGAGACATTTCTTTAGATAAGTACCTTTTTTGAATATATTTTATTGAAATTGGTACAATGCATCCCAATCCTTATGCATGTAACGAATAGGCTCAATGCTTGGATTTAAAAAGGATAGGTATAAGCTGATGGCAATATGATATATTCGTATGTAGGTACATACCTAAAAATATATTATAGGAGAACATAATGTTTCATGAAGCCTTTTTGCAACAGGCGTTTGCTATGAGCTTAGAACTACTACATATACCTACCTACTATCTTAAGAGTGCCTACGTGCGTAGTGGTTTTGCCCATTTTTTACTCGAAGTTGGTAAGTATAAGATTATCTGACATAAGATTTATAATTTACTGAGGAGGTAGGTACTTTGCGGATAGAGAAATCTAAAAATAAATATAGCTTAGTAAGTACTTTTATAAAAAGGACTTGAGGAGATATATCATAGTGAAGATCAAATTTTAATTATAGGCCAAGGTAAATGTGACATAGAATTGCTTATGTACCTACTGTATAAATAATTATTATTTAATACACTGCAAACATAAATGAAAGATTTTACAAAATGGTTATCAGAAGTAATGTACACTATTACTTCTGATAACCATTTTGTAAAATCTGTATATGTTAGAACTATACATAGTTCTAACATATAGACATAACATGTAAGACAAACCCATTTTTACGAAATCTTGGAGGCCTTCATAAAGATGTGTACATTCAGTCAGGTAATATGTATGGATTTTCAATATTAAAGTAAGTAAATACTCCTTTCTTCACATCAATTATTTTGAATAAATGTTAAGCCTTACAAAAAAAAATCTCAATATTGCAGTGTGTCAAATTTTAAAAAGAACATTCTTAGCTCGACATTCAAAGCACATCTCTACTATTCCTTTTGATAATTTATAAAACAGAATAGATAGGTATAAATAACTTAAAACGCGCATTAATGTTTTTCGTATTTTGCTAATTTCTTTAGTTAACGTTATAATTAATTATTAACATAGTAAAATTAAGATCAACAAATTAAAGTAGGTGCTTTCACTACATTTTTTTTAAACGAAATTCAGTTTCTGGTAGTATAAGCAGCAAAAAGTATGATCACAAAAAGTCCAAATATGCGAACACTGCTAATACTAGGTTTTGAGGAAGATGCTAAAAGACGTATAAAGGTCGTGGCACGACAGACGTAGTGAATTATCACGATACATAGGTATGTCACTAATTTCGCTACATTATGATCGTATATGGTAGATAGACAGCCATTTTATGATTGTTTTCTGTTATTTGTAATAATTGTTGGCTTGTATGCTCTTATTGTAGTTATATTTGTATAGATTATTAATTGGTTCTGTTGACACGTATGACTTAATTCTATGGTGACTGAGCTTCAAAAATTATAATTGTAATTATTACTTCTTAAAGTACATTAAAGATAATAGATAAGGTACCTATAAAATGAGGTTGTCAAATACTTTGCTTATCGTTTTGTCTTACACTAAGTATTACCGTATATAGTTGTAGTTAAAAGTGCTCTCTCCGGGTGTGTTTAGTAATTAACTAGGTCTGCAATACATGCTGCTGTT
The DNA here is from genome assembly GCA_927399485.1 of Calamotropha paludella. Classification (NCBI taxonomy): domain Eukaryota; kingdom Metazoa; phylum Arthropoda; class Insecta; order Lepidoptera; family Crambidae; genus Calamotropha; species Calamotropha paludella. Next base: position 14,104,890 of record OV656809.1, read on the forward strand.
TGCAAATACTGAGCGAAGCAATTAGATTTTTGAAGGGTGATTATTCCGCTATGGTAAGTCCGATTTCAAAACTTTTTTTGCGCATTAGTCACGACCACGAAGTGAGTTTTGGCGCCAAATTTCATCAATGTAGTCTTAGCGATTTGGCTGTGATCAGCTTTTGAATTTTTCTTTCGGTTATTTTTCCTCCATGGTAAAGTCTATATTTTTCTACATAGCTTATGTCCGTCAAGTTATAATTATGCACGTTCATGCCGAAATTCGTTCGAATCGGTTAAACCGTTAAGTAGCAGGAGGGAGACAAGCGAAATTTGTGAGTTGCCTAAAAGAGAGCTTCGCTCAATAATAAGGAGGATAGTTACAATTATGTTTTTCACAGTCGAGAATATTAATTAAAAACGCCTTTACTACTCATACTTTAGTATAATAAAAATATTAAGCAGGACATTTATATCATCAGGTGTAAGATTCTGTACTTTTAGTCGTGGCAGGTTTTAATTAAGACATCACGAAAGACTATGGCACTTGTATAGGTACTTAGTTAAATTATCATAACAAATTTTCAATCTTGTTCTTTGTAAAGAAGAATGTTCTTGTTGGTTGTCTAAAAAAGACAAGCTTTGGAAGCACCTGTACAAAACACTTAATACGTAGTGTATGCGTATCTACATTAGAACAATTGACTCTCAAACAACTCTGTTAAGATTATTTACTTGACTATCTAAAACACAACTTATTATTAACTTTCAAAATAACTAAGCTTTGTTATTAAAACTACTTGTAATTTGGAATTTATTTCTTTATTACAATCATAAACATTAAGTCGAAACTGCATCAATTGACTGAAGTTAGCCGTTAGCCACTAATAAAATTCCAAAATTATTTTTTTGTCTATTAATAAATTATAATAGTTATCATTTATTCAACTTAGACTGATGTAAGGCATGTACTTTTAAATGTAGAAAACCATGTTACAGTAGTTTTCTTTGTAGTGAGCTACAATATGACTACGCTCTAGCTACGCTGTAGATACAGCCAACAATCGTAGAAGACGTCTGCCCTTATACCAATAAGAGAATATCACTCGTATTTAATGTAATAAATTTATATGCCCTTACGAACATAATATGCTAAGTAATGACATAAGCAATTTCACAAAACAAAAATATACCAACTTTCTCACAAAGTAAATAAAACTTATGGTGTTCATTTTCATATTTATTGTTTTCTGACTTTTGCAGAGAGATATACTCAATTTGTGAAAAAAAAACTCTGCTTCAATGATTTCAGTCTTGCCACGGTATGCTAAAACTGCGCTCAGATATAACTAGCCACTAGAGGCACATGTAAAAGATCCACTATCCGCACTAAGAATGTATTCATGTGCTACAAAATGAGTCCCTCCTTACAAGATTTATGGTTTATAGAGATACCAAGAAATGAGTTATTTGTTGCGAGCTCCATATTCAGTCGTCATCTTATACCAACATGTCACAGTCATTTAGATCCTTAAAATTCTTTAGATTCTGCAGAATTTTATTAAAAACGCTAACAACCAAAGAAACAGGTAGTTCTAAGATAACACATATTTTTTCATTGAAAATGATTATTAAAGCAGCATTGTACTATAAATCTTATTAATTACTCGTACCTATACAACCTTACAATAAAAAATTAGATGTAGGTATTTAACTTGTCCCCATGTTTAGGTTCGCACACATAACTTTATTAAATATTATTCTTTTCTACGCGCATTTCTTAGATTGGTTTTGAAAAAAAGGTTTAAAGTGTGTTTCAGTGGGTCCTTGGTTAATATAGATTCTCAATTCGATCATGTAGGTGCAGCAGCAATCGGGACGTAAGGGTCGAATCCCGCTGGACACCTGAGTCAACTTGCATTTTATCTAGTAATATATGAAAATGCTTTAATTACTACAATTTAATAATTGCAAATTAAAACGACTAAAATATAGTTATTGTTAGTTAACTATAGAGAATACATATTCATATTTTTTTTTCTTTCAATAGCGGCGGGAGCTAGCTCAGACATGGGAAGTGAGCACTATTGCCTAAGGTGGAACAATCATCAGAGCAACCTTCTGGGAGTATTCAGCCAGTTGCTACACGACGAAAGTCTGGTGGACGTCACTCTTGCTTGCTCGGAAGGCGCCTCGATTAGGGCTCATAAGGTCAGTGATCGTCATCATCATAATGATTTAAGGAAGTCTTTATTGAATGAATTATAATTAAAATTCTTATATTTTCTTTCATAATGTTTTTTCTAACTACAAATTATATTTAGATTGTGAACCTATGTTTTCGAATATTAATCAATATCCCAAAATATTGATATATCATATAAAAAGTTATCTTCGGTTAGCAGAATACAGTAGTATTAAAGTCTTTAAGTTCCTGTATAATATCGCAACAATCACTAGAGGATCGTTTGCAGCTGATAATATACTTTTAGCGATTGTGGCTATCGTAAATTTATACACTTGTAGCAATAGTAAAGGCAATGGCATTTAATGTAATTGTAATAAAAAAAGATTGTCTACTTATGCCTGGAAAAGTGCTGTTGTCATTTTTTTAACATACATACGAAATCTTTATGTTTCAGTACTATTTTCACAATTTTCTTTACTTTTATATTTTATTCTCTTCATAGTAGTGTAATGGCATCATTCTCTGAAAATTGTATTCGCGGTCATATGTTTTCAGGTAGTACTGTCAGCGTGCTCAACATACTTTCGTTCGCTTTTCGTGGACCATCCATCACGTCATCCTATAGTGATTCTAAAGGACGTGGGCTTAGAGGAACTAAGGACGCTGGTCGACTTCATGTACAAGGGCGAAGTCAACGTCCAATATTGTCAACTACCAGCTCTACTAAAAACAGCTGAGAGTCTACAGGTACAGTAACTTCATGTTCATTTGGAATTTCTCAACTTCTTAACTTCTGTTGCTCCTACGTTATATAAATAAGAGAAGGTTTTTTTCTTATTAACGTTTAATTGGTGTAAAAATGGCACTTAAAGTAAAAAAGTGAACCCACAAGTGTAGACGATCCCAGAGGCTACTCTTACTGCCGCTGAAGTGATATTTTTTGCGCATTATATTTCATTTATTTATTTTCGAGGAAACATACATTATTTTAGACTTATACACAAAGCATATTGAATACTCAAATAACAATAAAGTTTCCTACAACAACTACACTCAACTAACAAACACAGCAATAAATATCTTAGAGTTTACAAGGAAAATTTAACAAAGAAAAAAAAAACAATAAAAAATTTAATAAACTTTAATTACGACTGTTTTCTTCTTAATACAAATTTAATTTGACTTTTAAACTGCAAATTTATTAATATGCGAAAAAATACTATTATAAAATTTGTATGCACGAGTTAAAAAGTTGTTCTTGCCATAATTAGTAAGCATAGCAGAAGTACAAGACAAAAAAAATATTTCAGCAATTATCCTTTGGCATCTGAAATTAATTTCACTCAAAAGTAAATAAAATGTATGATTTTATATAATAACATTTGATTCCTAACAGAACGATGAGATTTTAAGTCAGAGTCTAAACGATTTAAAATAGAGGCATTGAAGACCGATCTGAAATGAATGTGTTTAAAATTTTTTTGATTTTTTCTATTGAGTCTAGATAAATATTATAATGGGGATAAACTGTTAAGCAATATTGTAACTGATTAATCAATGAATTATTTAGGATAATTAAAGTTAACGGTTTTTTTAAGCCTTTAGTGATTCGTAAGATAAAACCAAGCATCTTATCAGACTTGTCTACTATTTTCTTAATATGAGATTTAAATATTCGTTTTAGATCCAAATGTACGCCCAGTTCTCGGTTAATCGACATATCGACACATTATTTATTTTATAGTTAAAATCTAAAGGTTTATTTTTCCTAGAATTTGTTGTAACAATACATTTAATTATATTTAAGAACAATTGATTTCTTGAACAATATGAGTATAATCTATTAATATCTTCTTGTAATAGCTCACAATCATGTTGGTTCTTGATAATTTTAAAGGAAACCTTTTTTTTTCGGGCCAAACATGTACCTTGGAACAAATTAGGAACAATATTCATAAAGCTATACAAACACTTATATAATATATAAAGTACCCGTAAATTAGAATTTTGGAAAGATAATAAAACACTAAAAATGATACACTAAATCACAATTGCGTAGGAACAAACGCTATCAGTGCGGCGTTGACGAACCGGACTGACATAAACTGAGATTAACATTGACAGTTGTCACGCCGATTAATGGTTTCATTTTAGATTTGTTTTTTGTTAATAATCAGAAATGGTATTTCAGAAATGTGGATTTCAGAACTCGACCATAAGATTGACATTTACTTTAATAACTTGCTACTTGATCATTGCTCGTCACTTAATTTAATAATATCGTTTAAAGAATTCCTGTTGAAATCAGGAATAACATACTTTTTTGCTCATTGTTTATAAGTTACGTACGTATTAATTATTTAGAGAGTGATATTATTCTGAACCATAATGGACTGCATAAATATCTATTAAAGTAGATTTCTATTCTTAGCTACACTTACATAGGTTTATTGAATAACTATAAAAAACTTTTAATAAAACCATACATATTTGTATTAATTTTGTATATTTTATTACTTCATTTTCTACATCTTATGGGTCTAACACAATTATAATAATATAAACCCTTTGAATCAGAATCCAGAAGGTTAGCACAGGTTGTTGGGAGTCCAAGAGTTATTAACAGCAGCCAAATGACGTGGATGTCCGTCCAAGTTAATACAGCCAAGTCATTAGAGTACCTAAGTGAAACGTAAATCTAGATAGAATAGTCGATTTACAATGAAATAAACACCATGCAGAAATAGCAGTCCAAGAAACTGCAAAATACCGAAATCAGAAAATCACGGCTCTAAAATACGGTGTTTTAGTAATGTCTGCAGGCTGATGAGATAATTAAACGCTTAGAATGATTCGCAAAAGCAAGAAATATCAATTTTTGCTCTTGTTCTTTCTGTATTTATTAAAAACAGATGAATTCATAAAGCAGTATGTTGCTGATAAACTTATATTCATTTTATATTTAAGATTGAATGTTGAAAAATGTTTACATAACTTTAAGCTATAAAAGGCATTAAAATCAAAAAAATAGTGCAAGCCAGATTAAAAAAATATATTTGTTGCAATCATGCAAAAATAAACATTACTATATTTTTAAACGATTGTTTTTAGTGGTACAAATTTATTTAAAAATAAATAAGTTTTTTTTATCAATCTACAATTTTTTTGCAATTTTTTGGTATCTTTGAATCGTAGGCACATGTTTAGCCCCAGTTCTATGGAAGAAAGAAAGGATCCCTTTTTCTTATCATCAGCAAACAACAGTATGTTAGAATGATGAAACTGCTAAAGAAAATAATATATATCGATTAAAAGAGGACCGAAGTGCGAGCCCTGGGGCACACCCGATACTGGTGAAAACGAGGAACAATAGCCTTTAACTGCTACATCTTGAGTTCGGTCACGTAAATGAGATGTAAGCTTACGCAAGACGACACCGTGCACATCGACGTGTTCTAATTTTTTGGGAAGGATTTCTTGTGATGTCTCATCGAAAGCTTTCGAATAATCGATGTACACGGCATCCACCCGCATCCATTGCTTTGTACAAAATATCAAGATATTCGCATAAATTGCTCTCTGTAGATGGTATGGTTCTGGTCGTGAAACCATGTCATGTCATGTCCACAAAACGAGTCTTATAGTGTGGAACGAGTATATAGCATCATACACATTTTTCTAAAAGCTTGGGGATAGTATTAAGCTTATATATCGAACGGTAATTTCCTATATCCTGTTTATCACCTGACTTAAACACAGGTGTAACACACGACTGTTTTCACGCATAGGGCATCACTTCCGTTCGTAATGAAAGATTAAATAATCAAAATAACGACCCTGATAATTGCTTATAGCAATAATTAAAAGTAAACATTTATGTTTTTTTAGGTTTGATATTATTTTGGCTTTATCTATAAATTTTTGGATTTATTTAAAATCATATTCATTAAGTAACACACTTCTAGAACATTCTAGTTTTGGTACACAACTCTCTGACGTTTTGGTAATAATTTATTATCTATCTTTAAACAATTTAATATAATAATTCATATAGATAACACTAATGCAATGATGCCGTACATTGTCAATAGATAACTTCAAAATGTTAAACTTACAAAAGGAATCCACGAAAGCGATGAAGCGCTGGCATGAATAATGATGGATGAATGAATGATATTTATCAATGACCGTTTAGTTAAATATAAGTAAGAAATATAATATTATACAAAACAAAGAGTGAATAAATTCAAACTCCTGTTTTATTTTGAACTAGCGGTCCGTCCCGGCTTCGCACGGGTGGACAAAATTCTTTAATTTTTTTCTAGCATTCAATATAGCCTATGACACTCAGCAATAATGTGCCTTTCTATTGGTGAAAGAATTTTTAAAATCGGTTCAGTAGATCCCGAGATTACCCCTTACAATTTAACAAATATACAAACACACAAACTTTACTTCTTTATAATATTAGTATAGATAAATCACTTATGGAGTTAATATATAGCACAGGACTACTTTCACTTTGACGCATCATAATAGTACCATTTGTTACTCACACAAATCTGTAATTGCAGTCTTTGGCTTTAGCTTTATGAAGTAGTACTTTATCAGAAGAAAACCATAGAGTTGTAGCCGGAAAACCCAATGTCCCTAACTTTTAAGTTTTTAAACTGACTTACCCTACATAAAAAAGTTTAGACTTTTTATTATCTTTTAGTAACGACAATCGGGTCACGGAGTCCATATCAGTGCGGGCATTTAATGGTATACCAGCTCTTTTGCCTGATTTTCGATAATTTAAATCAAGTTCTTTTTCTAATCAAGCTCTTTTCGGGAACTCCACATATTTCAATATTCGAACCTCTGACCCATTGATGTCTTATATTGCTCTCACTTTCCAGTTTATTACAGGAGGTTTTTACCGTGTACAAATGAAATCGATTTCTTAACTTCCTTCATTTCTTCTTATATTTGTTGAAATTCCACATTTGAGAGATCTTTAAAACCAAACCCCCCAAACTCTTATGCAATTCTACAATTTCCTGTCTAATTACCTCGCGCAATTCAAACAAGGAAACTGTGATCTGGCCAACTGTATCACTAGTTTGAGTCTTAGACAAAGGTTCCAATTTCCAATTTTGTAGGTCAATCATGAACACCACTTTACTCTGCAATCACTTTAAGTACGATTCCAAGTGTAATACTATTTATTTATTTTATTGAAAAAAATGTTCAGACTAATGTTTACATTGCACTGGTGTTGCAAGGATACTAATATATTATGCTGTTACTGAAAATGTACCTGGTATCCAATATCTAAGTCATCTTCATTTTATTTAAATTATAGGTAAAAGGTCTGGCAGAAATGACAACGCTAAGCGCAGCTGGCATAGATGCAAGAAACGTTCCAGAGCCAATGGAAGAGTGCCAATCCCACGACACTGAGTGTCAGGAACAGTCCGAAAGGTTAGAAAATAGGGAAACTCGGGACGTAAAAGAAGAAAGGCGGGAATTAAAAGAACTTCGTGACTTGAGAGATAGAGACAATAAAGAAAGCCGCGAGTCAAGAGACAGCAGTCATTTACGGGAAATCCGCGACCAAAGAGACCCACGAGAACAGAGAGAACTAAGAGAACGAAGTTCATTGGACTTACGAGGAGAGCCACGGGAGAGCCGTGACTTAAGAGAGTCTAGAGAATCCCGGGAAATTCGCGATCACAGAGAACCCAGAGAATCAAGAGAAATGAGAGAGTCTCGAGAATTACGGGACTCAAGAGACTTTAGAGATACCAGAGAGGTACGAGATCCAAGAGATCCTCCGGAAGCATCACCACCTAGGATATCTCCATTACTTTCGGTGCGACGGTTTAGGCCCGAAGTAACATCTGAAACACCGACTACCACGCATCCTCCTTTACCAAAAGACGAACCCCCTGACGAACCAATGCGTCCTTCATCGCCAGAAGAGGACACCGTTTCGATAAGATCCAATGGCGCTCAAAGTGAAAGCATTGGTAAGTAATCCTTTTTATTGAAGCTCATTTCTTTTTATGTTTTTATGCTTAGCTTTAACAAATAGTTTTCTAGTAAAAAAGGGTGACACACCAATATATTTGGGATAAACGTAGGTTCGTTAAATTATTGAAAATTTTGATGTAGCAGTAATTTATATAAAACTATGAAGTTTTCAGCATTTCGCACTCTGAAGTATCATAGGGCAGCAAAACTCACCCCCACTAAATGCCGACAGTTTTTCACTGAAACCCATTATAGCTTTGCAAGTAAATATTAAGAAGGGTACGTTTTGACCATTTTATCTACACTGCAAAACGTTCTTCGTCTCTTGTCAAAGTAGGGCATTGGCAGTTTCAGACAGTCTCCTTTATTACCCTTGTTGAAACTTGGGATGCTTATTAAAAATATAATATTTATTTATGACACAAAAGGTTTCGTTTAGTTCTTCCTAAGTTATAAACCAGGTTACTGAATTGATTAAATAAGATTATTTGGAAATGCTAGTAAAATATTTATGAAATTCTTTTCATAAGTAATAGATAATGTAAGTATGTAGTTAAATATCACAAACCACAAATAAAGAATAGTTTACTTCTTGTGTGCAGATTTGTCAGAGGTTACCAACTTAACTTTACTTACCAACGTAATATATTAAATTGCTTGGCTCTACCTGTGTACTTCCCCTGTAGGCGCCTTTAAAAAACAACACGTTTTCACGTATGTTCGCCATGTTGACTTTGGTGATAGGTTTTGACAGAAGCTGCAAATAAGATAAAACGTGCCTGCCTTCCTTTTCATCTATTCGTTTAATATGAGAACTGGGAATCCCATGATATCCAATGAGTTATTTATCTGCACTTACCTTAAATGGGATTTTTGCATAATATAGCCAAAATTCTGTTATGAGAATTGAGGATATTCACAAATAAAGCGCGATGTTTCTATCTTTTGGTTGTGACATCACTTTTTTATTTAACTGCTATGTAGGAATGTAATGTAGAAAATGTTTCGAAAATAAATAAAATTTTCAATTTATTGATTTGTAAGGTCTTTAAAAGTTTAGTATTTAGTTAATATAGACAAAGTATATATACAGTATATATACATATCTATATGACCCCGTTTGTTGGTACACACATAGGAAAAGATGGAACATTTAGTATTTTTATAAATGCTCACCATAGTTCAATTAAGGTTTTTCAGAAATTAAAATCATAATAGTTACCTACTTGTAGAGAAATATACAGTCGACTCTCGTTAATTCAAACCTGCGATAATTCGAACCTCTCTATAATTCAAAGTTATCACGAGTTCCCTACAGACTCTCTTGATATTTCGAACTAAATCAATACATTTTTATGCACTTGGTAATTCGAACGAAAAAATCATTACTATATAACAAAACGACGCGTTAATTCGAACTCATAGGCGTCCAACACTTGACAATTCAAAGTTGCAGAGAGAAAGAGGCGGAAAGATTGTAAGTACATTTTGCGACAAGTTCACACTTGTATCAACGTACACGAGCCTTTGTTTTTGATGACAAATCATATCAGGCACTTTTACTCTTAAAAAAGTTATTGAGCAGTCTGAGCAGTAGTAATGTGCTTTTGAAGCAAACCAATATAACAGAGTCCTTTGGAAAGATTAATTAATTCACATTATGAATACATTTATGTACACGAATGTAGCTCTAAACTTTTGACATTGTTATAGAATAGCAGTTAATAAATAATAATTGATCAACACTTAATAATTCGAGGTTTTATTTATTTTCTCTTATAAATTTCGAACCATTTGATATTTCAAACACTCGATAATTCGTAATATTTTAAGAGTTCCTCGGATTTCGAATTAACGAGAGTCTACTGTATTTAAAATCATAACATTTATCTACCTGAAGGATATATTTTGCAAAGTTGGGGCAAAACTAACCTAATAACTTACTTTTTATTTGAACTTTAGACATAGGTAATAAAATCTTAACAGGATGTATAGCTAGTTAAATAAATCATTATTTGTTGACACAAATATTTGTACAACATTGTCACTTGTAATTTTATTGTACATGAATCATGAATTGTTGGTGATATTCATGTAATTTTGCCCAGATATTTTTATTTAATTATTTACCCTCGGTCATTCTCCGCTGCAAAATAAAATTATGTGCTCTTGCGAAGAGAGATAATTCAGAATATAGGTTATAAACCGATTAAGTTTTTTCTTTTTATTTAACTTTTATGGTTTGTGATCAGATAAAAAAAGTTTAATTCCAAAATGCTAGAGCTTATTTCCACTTTATGAAAAATTTGCCATCATTACTTGCCAACTACAATAAAAGAAAATATTTCGTAAAATCAAAACTTTAATGAGTATCGATTTATTCTATATGATAATTGCTACTGTCGTGTATGATTTACGTCAATTTAGTGTTCGTGTACATGCATGAGTGTTGGCCTCAGGTGTTGGCAATTGAAATAAAAAAGTGATCAAGAAGTCCATGGAAGTTTCAATAAATATTGACAGCTTTTGGTATACTGAAAAAGGGGTTACTTTATTATTCATTTATCATCCCTTGCTCATTCGTCATTCATAAATCAGCACTTGAAATTGTTAATTATCCTCTAATTTGGAAAATAAATGACTGAAACGTAGGCTGTATGGGCTTAATAGCCTTTGTCTTCCCTTGTGGGAAAACTTAACAAAAATGACAATTCTAACTTTGGCTAAATATAAAACGCTATTGCCATAAAAAATGAAAATATATTTTAATAATATATATTCAAGTTTGTTAAGTTTTACCAAACACAAAACGAAACACGAAACAAAGTTTTAGAAAAAAGAACAAAATGATTAATTTAATAATATCATTTGATACGAGTTACTATGCCGTAACTAGTACCTTACCTTTTTTGTTTATTACAAAAGGAATTACTTGAAAGGTTACGCACAATTTTATCAGATACCTTATGTGGAGAATATTTTTACAATACAGAAAACATAACATCATTAACTAAATTTCAGGTATCAATATGACAATAAATAGTCATAGTAGTGTGCTTGGCCCAAGATATTCCCCCGTAGAGCAGCGGTTAAGCGTTTTAAACGCTTTGCCTCACCCAGGCCTACCACATCCACACCCAGCGTTGTCGAGCCCTAGGAGTGAGCCCATCGCTGGGCCTTCGGGACTTCCTCCAATTCAACAAGTTCCATTGGTAAGGACAATTAAACAGCCTTCACCGGTTGTATCACCACTAAGTTAATGGTTAAGTGGTATTATACAATTTTAATGTCTATATTAATATTTGTTGGTCGGAAACAGCTGTGAAACATCACCAAATTTTATGTTTTTAATTTTTAGGTTTGGTACAATACCACTTCTGTTCTTTGCCCATACTCTAGTTCAGTACAGAGAATGATCTCATTTTCTCATAACAACTAATTTTGAAATGTTCCACTACTGTTTTCAACCAACAATTGTCTCTTGATAATGATGCTAGCTTATTTTGTATGACTGCTGATATCCCTAAGACCTTAAGATAAAAGAAATATCTCCTAAATGGGTATGTGCTCTTTAAAAATTTATAATACTTACAACATACGCTAAGGGTTCCTCTTGTTTTGGCACAAATTTTTTGGCAGAATATGTTAGGCATATTTTATAACTTGCCTGCTAGTAATGAACTATAAAAAATTGTGGCTTACCTAACCTGTATTTCAATTTAGTTACTCACTTTCAGTAGCCTATAGGTAGGAGCTATCATTTCAAATTGATGAACAAAACTGTTTGTAACATCTACTTTAGAAATTATCTGCTTTAAAGGCTTGTTGTTAATATTAAAACTGCCTAATTGAACAATCATGAGTGTGTTTACTAAATACTTCTGTACATACCCCCATATCATTAGAGCATACTTATCCTTGTGTTCACTACATTTCTCTTTCTCACTTTTACAAAGCATCTGAAGTTTGAAGGAGAAAATTATTGGAGATAAGAGTGAGGTGTAGTTGACCATAAACATAGTATTCATAAATGTTAGTTATGTTGCTGTGTATTATTTATTAAAATAATACACACCTTTTACTGTTAAAGTCCCTGTTGATGATAATGTTTTAATATGTTACATTTTTTTCTTCTAGTCCTTGAAGAAAGAAGTAGACTGGGATAGAAGTAATGAGGACAAAGGAGGAGGGGAATCCTCATCAGAGTACAGAATTCAACATGAATCGGTTTGTATGTTTAATGTATGTTGTAGATTTGTAAATAGATATGTTTATGTGATTGCAATGATAATAATATACCTACATATCTTCAATTGATACTACATGTATCAATTGATTTAAGAAACAATAAAAATCCTATTTAGTTTTAACACTTTCACTCCCCTCACACATTTAATTACATCAACTTTACCCTGAATTTATGTATATGTCTTGTTTTCATATTTATATATTATATATTTATATTTATAAAGAAGTCGAAACATCAGGATTTAATATAAAAAACAGGAATCAAGGTGCAATAAATCAGGGCAAAATGGTTTTATTATTAACAAGTCCTATTTTTGCATTAGTGTCATTTTAGTTTTTTTCTAGTAAATGAATAGGTACCTAAATAGATAATTTATAACTGTTCTAAAGATAATTATCGATGTAGAAAGATCTGATCAATGAACACTATAAATCAATAATTTAATTATAGCACAAATAAACTCATAATGCTTTTGGTGTTATATTTTTTGCCTCTCTTTCACATACAACTGTACTGTTGCTATAAAATTTTAGCAACTTTCATTTTTCTCCAGATGTGTTAAGCAAAAATATACTAAGCAATTTTTATTATTATCATTGGCATGTCAAATATGTAGATTTTTTTATTCATAAAATACTCGTATATGCTATTTAATATTATTTGTATTAGTTGCAATCACTTGAATATGTTGAATGGCTTGGAACCTAACAGCATTTGGTTACTGTAAATTTAGATCGTATTTTCCCTATAGAAATAGTTCGAAATTTTCACTGCAGGATTTCATATACTGACTTTATGTGTGATAGCCACAGGTAAAAAGAATTGAATACTAACAATATTATAGTAAACGCGTTTACCAGTTATTTTATAATTAACCTAGAATTGTTAAATGTTACCCATTGTCTTTGTATTGCAAATATGAGGATGCATGATAATCCACGATCTAAAATATCAGTAATGATTAGCTTTGGATTTTAAATCTTCTGTCCTATTTTGTACATAACATTTTCATTAAAAGATGTAACTCAAGTAATGTATACATATTGTGCATCGATGTTATAGCTATTTCTATTAGAAGATATCACATTTTGTTTTGCCTAAATTTTGGCAATAATGTCAAGAGTTGCAGTGGAATACTGCTTTCTAGTGACATTAGCTATTTGATGGCGAAGTTATAACGAATCAATAATCGTTGTTCTTAATAATCTGTGTTATATGTGAAAATGGTTTTATTAATATGCATGCTTGTTTGATATGCTGCGCTATTTTAAACATCGAAGTACTATGCCTTGCTGTCAAGAAGTTGACCTTCATTTTGTTGGCCATCATTTTTTATATCCATTCATTTTGTTTGATATATTTATTTTGGGCAGTTTTTGGTTTTTCTTTTAATTTTGGCCATATACATGCATATTTTTGTACGAATCGTTGATTCCGTACGCGTGACCGTCGCAAAACAACAAGGCATTACGCGTAGTCGATACCCGGGTCACTCCTGCACATTTTTGGGCAAAAATGAGCGTCAACTTCTTAATTTAGATAGTGAACAATTTTAAATTATACTGAGACTGCATCTCAACTTAGAATGTAGTGGTAGAGATATTGCACACATTATGGTCCGTGTCGAACAAGAGAGAAAAGAAGTTGATGTTCTTTTTTGTGGTTGCAGGAGTACGAAGGGTCCGGTAGGGGGAGAATTGAGGAAGGGGAGAGGGGTTACCCTTGCATACACTGCGGCGCGGTGTTCCCCCACCAAAGTAAACTGGCCAGACACATTTTGACTACGCATACACTGGACACCCTCAAGTACCGCGATGTTATTCTGGGACGGCAGATGGGGCTTCCAATGATAGGACAATTCAATGAGCCGACATACATAAGTATGCCAACAGAAGAATCTCCTATAGATTTGGACATCGGGCCCGTGGAGGCAGGAAACGTAGTGCTCTGCAAGTTTTGCGGCAAGAGTTTTCCCGATGTTTCGTCGTTAATAGCCCACCTGCCGGTCCATACCGGTGATAGGCCTTTCAAATGTGAATTTTGTGGGAAGGCATTTAAGCTGAGGCACCATATGAAGGACCACTGTAGAGTTCATACAGGTAAGTTGATATTACGTCGAAGATAACTTCTAGGAAGTAAATCAGTGAAATTTTCAATGATATATACACAGTTCTTTTTGTTACTTGATGTTTTCATTGTAGGTGAACGGCCATTTCGCTGTGTGTTATGTGGAAAGACATTCTCGAGGTCGACAATTTTGAAAGCCCATGAGAAGACTCACTACCCAAAGTACGCTCGCAAATTCTTGTCGCCGAGCCCCGTCGATACAGAGGAGGAGAGTCCACACCAATGAGTGGGTGACTGCTTCTATCAACACTTAGCTAACTACATTTTAGCCAATAGTACAAGCTATATCTGGACGTAGTCAACGGTCAGCGGGAAGTGATTGTCATGAACAAAAGGAGGACAATATGTTGTAATTAGTTAAGAATGTGATTTTAAACGCCGCAACTGTGATCTGATTGATATGAATAATATTTGATATTTCACTAATAGTTAAATAACACATTAAATTTGTTACTCCTGGGTTAGCCACGGAATGAATACTTACTTTCTTCTATTATTTGCTTCTAAGATTTTTGAAAATTAGGTGCTTTCTTTACGCTTTAGATGATAAAATATAACTCATCCTTATGAGTCCCTTAAACGGCATAGCCAAAGTTAGCTAGAGAAGTTAAACTTCATTTGTTATGTTTAGTTAAAAATTTCGATCGATTAGGATGTTTATTCGTTATTTGCTTATTCCGTTGTATGCCTGTTATACAAAAGTATCTTATTATTGATTAGTGTCTTATTATTGAGCTTTCGTAGTAGTTTGGTTGCCATTTCAAAGCTTTTTATTATGGAAAAATAATACGACATATTGGTTTAGTACAGACTTAGTCTGTAGAGACTTGCATATTTATTATACCTTGTAGATTCATCTCAGAGTTGATTTTTTATTAAAACCAAATTAAAGATTGATAATGAGTGCTTTAATAATAATTATTAGAGACCATACGAAAACTGCACTCAAATATAGTTCATAATAATTAAAAAAGTTAGGGATTTGAGATTTTTACTAATTTAATGTTTTTTCAAAGTTACGACGCACGCTCCCCTGAGGTAATTCAAAAGCAATATTATGACATATAAATGTAAATAACATATAGTTTGATAATATTGGATTTTTAGGAGAATTATTAGATTGTAAATGCTTCGGTAGTTCTGTAATCGGATAACACGGGGAGGGGTGTGGATGTGTGATTATGGAAATCAAAGCTTTAAAGTCGTTTCAGTTTTGTCCGAGCACCATGCCTCTTATTCCTCACGTACCTACCTTCATATGGCTTTACAAAAGTAACTTGTTCAACGAAGATATAACGTACAATACACATTTTTCTTTCATAGAGACGTAAGAGGCATGGCTGTACGTAATTATATAGTATTAAATGAAATGTTTTATCTATTTTCATACTACAAATGAAGTTGTTTTATGATTATTTAAGTTTTCAAATGCTATGTACTATTAACCTGAAAAATATAATCGCTTCGCCATACATCGGTGATATTCAGTTGGGTTCAATTATTAAACACACTTACAAAGAGTAAAGAAAACGACATTTAGACGGGTAGGAGTAGCGGTCTGCTCCGATAGTCCTGGATTCGAATCCTTGTAGGAGCATATGTTTGTGTAAGCATTTGTTTCTGATTTAAGTTTATGTAACGTTATACTTATACATGTATTATATCTATTATTTATATCTATAGTACAAGATCTGCTCAGTCTGGCTCTAAATAACAGGTGTGAGTTGTCTGCAAGTTTTTATATATGGTTACATTAATATAAATCTATGGCATCCCTGATTTTTACCTTCAAGGATTTTGGAGCCCACTCTTTTATTAATAAAGGGATTATTTGGTTAAACTGAAATTTACTTAATTATTACGATTCTTTATTGAGATCAAATAATTAGAGTCTTACACCATGGCTGAATATAATATCTTCCCTATCGTGAATGGAGTATTTGACTAATGTTTTTTGCTTTCTGATACAGATTGCTGCACCTAGCGCAACAATCCACTTACCTTACGTAGTACTTTTTGTACCGTTGGCATGTCCTTGGTCGGCTATGTTGTTTTCTTGTTAGGTGTGTAGGTATTTCTTAGTCTATATATTATGTTACTATTCTTAATAATTATCAACTACAACTACCAAAATATATATATATATTCAAAATCCAAATTCAAAACTACAAACGAGAGATTATAGACAATTTGAATTGAAAGATAAACCTAAGCCCTACTGAATTAGTTTCGTGACTAAATAAATTATGTTTTCAACCATATTATGCAAATGGCTACCAATGCACAACCAATGTTTATGTTTATTTAATGCCTTTTTGTTCTTCTATTTGTTTTTTATGAAATAAGTTGAAATCTATTTTCTCTCGGTGACCTAGCAGTTATAGCGTCTGATCTGGGTTTGATTCCGTCTTAAACGAAACTACTAATACTCCTTGTGTTTGGCAGAAAAAAGCGCTTGCGAGCGCTTACCAGCGCTGAAAAACAAACTATACAGTTTTCGGCCAGGACACGTTTGCTAACTTCAGTTGCGCTGACGCAATCCGCCATTTTGCTTATTATCGCTCAGCGATCGCTATTTTTCTTACAGGCGCTCGCAAGCGCTTTTTTCTGCCAAATACAAGGAATGTATTAATTTTTGCTCAGCGTGAATCCAAGCTGTCGCGTCACACTCATATTGTACATCTTATTAACAGGTAACTACCAGTCATCTGATTATATAAGTACATAGCATTTGAAAATTATCACAACTGCTGTGTTCATTAATTCAACAGAGTCAAATACAGGGATATTTTATTGATTTTCTTTTACATTGAATTTTAATTTTTCACATCCGTTTAATAGGCTAGCAATAAGCATTCCTTTGTGATTCGCATAATAAGCTCTAAATTTTCCATTAACAGATTGTGTAGTGTGCAAAATATTTTTTTATTTAAACATCACAAATAAGAATTAAATCTAAAGCTTTGATTTGGAACTGATCGGATATTGGCTCACTAGTGTGTAAGTTTTCTTGATAAATTATTTACTACTTGCTATTTTTGATTTGTCTACGGTACTCTGGCTGTATTTTTATAGAAATATCTATCGCAAGTAATTGTATTAATATTTAACTTTTGAGTCGTAAATTAATTACACTAGTCGGTAGAAACTGAACATTTCATAATCTTTAGTACATATCATGTTTTATATCTTATTAAATTGTAATATTATACGTACTTGTTTAAAAAAAAAAAATCGTTAGGCTATCGATAAACTTAATTTTTAAATCTTTAAAATACGGTATTGACTTCAATTTAGGCGTTTAATGACTTAATGTAAAAGGATGGAAGTATTATGGTTATAGATATATAGAAAAAGATCTGTGATATAATAACAGTAGGCGATACATCTACAGAGTACATCTGGGATTTTTAAAATTTTGATCTCAGTTTTTATTTGTTTTAATCGAGATATCGATACAGAGGTGATAAAAAAGTGCTGAGATAGCTATGTTGAGTTGGATAAAATTATGATGGTTTTAAAGGTTTACGACGACCAGATAGCGTTATTTGATATTATCAGATCTCAAAGATTATTTTAATTGTACTAATAAGTAGTAAATACGTTCATATATTTTTCTGGAAAATGATACCCACTAACTGTAAATTATAGTCCACTACTGTGTGTACTACTTTGATATTTGTTCGTGTTGTTTAAACGCCTAACATTCTAATTTATATTGAAATAAAATGATTCCACCGATTTTTTGTAGGCATCACTTCGTTTCCTACATGATTTTTAAAAAAAATTGTATCGTTTAAATCGCTTTGAGTACCGCAGCATTTCAAAACTGTACGTATATTTTCATTTGAGTCGAATGTTGAGGTATTAGATATTTAAATGAAAAAAAGTAGACTTAGAAATTATTATAAAAATTAGCAAAGTTTTCTTTAAAGTTTTTATTTCTTTTAATATATACGATGAGCTCGACTAAAGTTGGTCGTATTAACATTCCGTATTTTGATGAGGGATTTTCAAACTACTTATAGTCCATTTTAATCAAAATTGTTGAAAATATAATCTTTATTGTCTTTTTACCGTACATTGTCTATTAGGTCCTAGAAACGATATTCATTAAGTTATTAATGTTTTCGAACAAGTTGTATGTGTAAAAATTAAATATCTTTAACAGGCCCTAGAAATTATGCATTAAAAAGGACTTATGTTGTTTATATTTTGAACATTTTTGATTAAAAAAGACTAAGCAAGATGTTTTAAATTTGAATGCCCAAGTTGAACTTGGTATCTATTATTTAAATAGAAAAGTTTTCTTGTCTTTCAGTGTGGAATATAGCAAATCGATCGTAGGTAAAGAAATTAATTGCGGGAATGTTAAATAAATGTTGGACAATCGTTATTAAGTCCGCACGTGTAAAAATGCATTTTAGATAAATAGATTGGTAGATGCGCTACTTCCCGGAGCTAGATTTTGGATATGTCTTAAACAAAATAATAAAAAAATAAGAATGTTGCTATTTGAAAAGCTGCACTCTTTTTGATTTCTCAAGAGTTGAAGGTTACCAAACTTTATAGCAATATTGAAACCTTGATTAATGTTCCTCTTCTTGTTTTAAGAAAGATTGAATATTTACAATTTACAGAAATAATAAATAGCAATAAATAAATGGTTAAAGTTGATACGAATTAACAAATTTGTACGAGTTTTTATCGACATAGTTTTTTATAATAGTACAGAATGCAGTTTTAAATGCTATTTTGTTTCCTAACTTTCAGAGGTACTATTTATTAAACAAATAATAATATTAATAGAATTATATTTCTATGTATGTATTGATACTGTATATATAGGCAGTGCGGTGAATGATGTAAGTGAATTGTAACATACATGAGCAATAGTTAGTACGACCCCCAAGTGCAGTTATTCAAATTTTAACATTTACCAGTTATCGCCACGTCCCTGGAAAGTTCACACGCCGTTAGCACAAATTATTGTAATTATTATATATTCAAATGTTTCCAATTTTAAGTAGGCATTTCTTTGAGTACCTTACCAAGCAATGATTGTTAAAGAGAACACTTATACGCACGAAATATTTCATTCGTCGAAATGAATACATTGTAGATTCTTTTTATATAAATTGTGACCACGGTTTTATATTTAGAGTGCCTCTTGCCTATACAAGACTTATATAAAGGCTGCAATCACGGAATATACATAGTATATGTAGCGAATAGAAGAAATTGTGCAATTTTTATGGTGAAAATTGTAAGTTGCGTTATGATATGTGACTTGCGCATAATTAATTTCCTCCATGTTTGTGTTTGCAGTAATCTGTAACACGCCAAACTCCGTAGTTAGCGCATTCCAATCTTGTAATGTTTCCAAACATTTTCAACCCAGTGAAAATTTATTTTCGTGACCAATATAACAATAGATTTCTTTTATATAGTGTTAGTAATAGTATTGTTAAGTTTCGTCCATCAAGATTGTGGTAAGAAATGGCGGATGTGTAACTGGTTAGTTGTGTACCTATAAACTTACCATTTTTAAGTGGCATACCTAAATATAGAACTTTTATTGCAATTTTTCTAAGTTCCTGTAGGTGTATTAATTTAATTAATTATTGTATATTGGTACAATTGTTTTAATAACTATAATGTGTTTATTAAATTATTTAGGTTTTAATAATTGGTGACTTATCATTTGTATTAGCGTAATATATAATGTCATACTCTATTATTGTCTCCTTTTGTGTTTGTGAATAACACGCGGTGTTTTATCTACTAACAATAATATGAAAGTTTGACAAAATGTTATGTATATTATGCTACTATAAATCAGATTCAAGCACAAGTTCAAATAACATAGGTCCACTTTATTTATAAAGCTTAATAATTGTTGCACTTCATTGAGAAATCAAGAGATAATTACTTTTTTTAAGCTGGTTTATTTAACATTCATTGTTGACATTTTAGTCTAGATAAAATCTGTTTTGCCTTAACATTATTAATAGTTCATAATGTTGTAACAAAGAGCAGTACAGTTTTGTTGAATGGGAAATAAACAGTACCTACCTAAATTATATCAAAACGACTGAGGGTCAGTGGTGTAAGATTTTGTCAATTGTGCAACAGTCTTCGCAAAGATCCATCGTGGACGATCATTGTAACCTTTGAAACAAATATAAGCATATCATAGCTGTAAAAATACAATTTTGACAAATAAAAGCTCTACAATCATTACAGATCTTAGTTTTTCTACTTCACAAAAAAAATCTGTTGAAAATAAAAGGTACGTTGGCAAGATATAATTTAAATCCTTTATAAAGAGTACTTGATCACTTTGGCTTATTTTTTACAGATGTGTTTGGATATGTGCAATTCGCCAAGTATTTCGAGTCCGATACCCTCGCGGAGTCCGACAGCGCTACCGCTATGGTCTCCGCTCCTAGCCCTGCAAGCGTGCCGCCTGCGCCGCTACCTCAGTGACGACTGTATGGCTTATCAAAACAGGCATCTTCTGCACTCTGACAGGCGACGCTGTGGCGTCTGTCTCGCTTCTTTTCCCTCCACATGGCTGTTAGAGCGTCACGCTGCGTTACAGCATGCATCACAAACCTCTTGTGATGACAAACCGTTTGTATGTGAACAATGCGGTCAAAGTTACCGATACAGATCCGCTTACGTAAAACATCGAGAGCAAAATCATCGCGCTCGACTGCCCGCTGACAAATTATTTACTTGTGACGTTTGTGGGATGCAGTTTAGATATCTCAAATCTTTTAAGAAGCATCGTCTTAATCACACTTTAGAGAGGCTGCACACTAAAACCACAGATCAACCTGAATGCATTGATCAAGTCTCCAGCACAAACGAGGCATTGATAGGCCAATGTGGTGAAATGGATTTGTCAATGAAAAATAAAACTAGGACTGAAGAAACCAAGACCCCCACTGAGGTCATTAGGGATGCAGAGCAAGACAGCACAGTTGACTCTAACGGTCCCACGGACTCCGTGATGACAGTTGACGACTCTGGTGATTTCAAAAACTCTGAGACCGAAAGTAAAAGAGAAGATGATACTACTTCTGAAGAAAGACGTCGTATACCTGTGTCGTTCGCCAGTGTCAGCTCAATAGCTGATAGCTCTGAGAGTGAGTCACGTGGTGACGGGAGTAAACATGAGAGTTCCAGCTCTCATTCCGGCATCATAGGATTTATGCCTACTGATGATAGACAAAGGGACAGAGAGAGGCGATTTGCATGCCCTTTTTGCGGCAAATGTGTTAGATCTAAAGAAAACTTAAAGCTACATGTTCGCAAACATACTGGTGAAAGGCCTTTCGTCTGTTTGTTTTGCGGCAGGGCATTCGGCGGCAAGAGTGACTTGACACGACATCTACGGATCCACACAGGAGAAAGGCCGTACCACTGCGAGGCGTGCGGCAAATGCTTCGCTCGCGCAGACTACCTCTCTAAGCATCTAACGACACACGTTCATAACGCCCGCTGATTGTCAATCACGCCGTCCTCTTCTCAAACTGCATACCTCTATAGAAAATGACAGTTACAATAAAACAGTCAGACGGAATATTTTTTAGTAATATTTTTGAAGTTTACTATATTTAACATTAAGCAAGAAATGTCTTTTTTTTAATTTTTATATAAATGAATTATGCTGGCGACGTTATAATAAGCATAGAAGAACTATTACCTAAATAGCCATACCGTCATTAAAAGAATCATCATTGGGCATGTGCATCTGTGAACCCTGATGACCGTATGAGTAAATGATTTATTGCGAAATTGACAATTTTGTCATTCCCGTTTACCGACTAAAAAGCGGGGGAACTCTCAATACGACTTCTAAGTGAAAAAAATCAGTACAATAATTTTAAGTTCGAACGTGGTTGCACACTTTCTTTGATCTACTACTTCAACTATACTTTCATTACAGTAAAGTCAGGATCGCTTGTGAAGTGTCTATATCTTGAAATACAATCTAAATAATAGAACCCAATCTGTTCTAAATATTACCTAGATATAAATAAAATTTAAAATAGAAAAACGTTCTGATGTTAGGATTCTCGGTGTTGATGATTAAGGCTATGTTTATGCTTAAAAAGGTGTTTTTTTCTTTGTAATAAACGAAAACGAACATTATATAAAATAGATTATTTATTTATTTAATTAACTACAACGGCAACAACACTTACAGTAATTAACAATAGTAAAAAACAAAAGGTATGATAAAATAAAATAAGCAAATATATAAAAGCAGTCATAAACAGGTTGACTCTGGTTCAAAGTCTTCACAATAGGAAAGACAACGTTTTAAAATAACCTGCCAATCATCCACAATCACATCACACTCGGGTTGGTCAGCAAGGAAAGAGTTAATTTCTATCTATCTATTTCTATGTTATGTTTTATCCAGGAAAATATGCGTATGTTGAGACATGCAATCACACCTGTAATACTACCAGTGTCTGTTGTGGCGTAGTAACAAAATTTAGTTTTTATTTGTTGTGAATTCAAATGATATTTTCATTGTCTATCTATTACGCGTTTGACCTAATTGTACTATAATTATACTTACTACTGAGTAGTACAATTAATTTATACACTATTCAGGATAAAATGTGTCGCTATAAAAATATGTAATTATACACTAGCCATTCTGACATCAATATGGTAGTTGTATGAGATTTTTTATTCAACATTAAAAGGGTTTGGGTAATGTTTTTCATTTTGTTAGTAAGTACCGTTACGTTTAGGTACTATTATTTAGAATATATATTTCATTAAAATATGGATACTTCACGTGTGAATCTGGTGTTTACCAATAACATTATTAAGGAGTGTAAATACCGAATCAATAGTAAAATATTTAAATAAAAATATTCCACCTTATCGCATTGCGGTACCTACCTTTGCCTAAAATCTATAAGTTGTTGTTTGGAATGAAAATCTACATTAGAATTGTGATTGGTTTTGTACCTTACACTTCCGAAAAAGTCGGAAATACAAAATTTTGGGCAATGATGTTTTGGCAGCTTACTTTAGTATAACGCCACAGTTATTCATCATAGCCACATTACAATTAAAAGGAAAATTACATTAATGGAATTTGTTGCAGTCAATCAACATTAAATGAACTCTATAATTTTTTTATGACAAGACTTTATCGATTAGAAATCGATAAACTTATACTAAAACTTAAAGCAAATGAATTGATATCTTTATCTTACACTAGTTTAAATAGTCTTCTATGCTTAGCGATAATTATAATGCATCAGGTTATGAACTATCCAAATATTTGTGCCAACAATTATCTTTCATTTCCACAAAAAAACCAAGATTATAACATTTATAATTGCAATAAAAATTACTTAGTTTGTGTTTAACTTTACAATTTATTTGACGCACATATAACGGCGTGTCTTTATTACTTGTAAATTGCTTGTTGAAAGGTAATTATTTGCCATATTTTTGTATGCCCGTGTAATGTAAGATTATAAACTCATTCCATTTAAGGGAAATTAGAAAATTGGTAGTCGAGAAGATAGATAAGTAGAAGAATGCAAAAAGCTGTGATTCGTATGATTAAGACCAGTCAAACATGTTTTAGAACATCGAAAAATGTTTTATCTAATTTAAACTAATTTTAACATCTAGAATACATAAATTATAATATAGTTTTAAGAAATCTCTCTGTGCCAAAATATGTACCTCATAAACGTAACACGAAGTAGATAATCAATTATCAAAGTTTAATTGTACACAGCTTGATTTAGATTGCGTTAATGAAGACATAGAGATGATAATTTTATATCTACAGTTATTTACATGGAATCCGGTGAATTATTATATTAATTACCTCCTTGATATATATTTTAATATAAGGCACAATAAAATACGTTTATTTCCTCAGTGAAAAATACTTGCCCACACAAAAAAAACTATATATGAATATATCAAACGAATGTCCGGTACGATATCGATTTATCTTTTTAAGATTACAGTAACTGCCAATGATGTGATAAGTACTCATTTAAATATTTTTACTCATCATATTACATCAACCGATGATTAAGTACATATATGTTTGCTAATTCATACGTGTATTGCATATGAACTAACAATCCAATAGAACATTATCATTTTTGTACAGTCGTATTTAAATGACAATTACATATTTAAAAAGTCGACGTTACATGAATATTTTTGATAGAAATGAATACCTAGTTGTTAAGAACTTCTTTTTAGAATATAATAATTTGTGTTTGCAATAAATAATTTAGACTACATTAGTAATAACAAAGTCCCTTTTCATCGTCGTCATTATGTCCGTGGATTTGCACATTCGTCAATATAAGGTTTCCTACGTTCGTATTGAAAGATACGAGCATATAATTTTCCATATTCAACGACTGCTGTCAGTTATTTTCTTCAATTCAAGTAACAGTAATTATTCCGTAAATTAACTAAGATGACAAGATGAATCATTCCGTGTGTTTGGCAGAAAAAAGCGCTTGAGAGCGCTTGTAAGCAAAATGGCGGATTGTGTCAGCGCAACTGAAGTTAGCAAACGTGTCCTGGCCGAAAACTGTATAGTTTGTTTAGCAGCGCTAGCAAGCGCAAGTTTTTTTTTCTGCCAATCACACGGATTGACTAATTAGTGCTCTAATCTATAGCTTCAACTAAAATACTCCATTTTTAAGTAAGTTTAAAGCTCTTATAAATCTATATATAAACGGACTATCTCTGTCAATTATATTAATAGGATAAGTCAGTAAATTTAATAATTGTTATATATTTTGAATTTGATTCAATTCGAGGGCCAGTATTTTTCACAGTTTTCAACAGGATTATAAATTATATGTAATGTTTTTAACATAATTGTATCATAATTTCTGAGACATTTTACAGATTTAAAAAATTATACAGTCATTGCAACGAAATAATCAGGTACAGGTGACATTAAACGCAAATTTTAAACATAGTCTAATTATATTTTGTTATTACTGTTGATTAAAGCCGGTGTTTGCCGAAATATAAGCTCGCATGCAGTGTTAACTAATGATTTGTCATTACAAATTAAACATATAAAATATGGACTACTACTAAAAAAAAATAAAAAAAATTATAGACTCGCGCTTATTTTGCCTTTCACCTGAACAAAAATATGTTTTCGGTTGATAATTAAAGGTAAAGGAGTACGTCCCACTTTAAGGTTAACCAAACCAAACATAGTATATGTTAGTTGTCTACCCAATTATTTTTGAGTTAAGAATAAGTATTTCGCTGCACATCTGGTGCGACATAATGCAGCTGAAAACAGTTACGACTTACACTTCAGGTTATTTCTGGACTTATTTCCTTTTATATCATGATTTTAAATGAAACAATAAGCCACTTTGCCAGAGGGATCTAATAATTAATCATAAGTAGTCGGAAACTTTTAGTATAAACGAGAAGCAATACTCTGAATTTTTTATTTTTGTCTATACAAATACTCTGAATATTAAAAAAAGTTGTGAATATTTAAGCTGACCGTAATAAATTATAACGTAAATGACATTGTTTCAGTTAAAGTATTGATTCTTAAGTAAAATATGATAGGTACTTTCGATCAGCTTAAATTTTACACTGAGAGTTTATACAAGAAATACCATCGAAGTAAAAATGCAATGAAGCATTAATGTGTATAATGTAGATATTTTGCCAATATATAAAATTTATAATATAAATATTATTCATAATTGATGTTGACTGTTTTTATAATTATATCAGCGGTAGTTACTTGATGTTGTGGTGTAATTTAGTGTCTTATAGGAGATCATGAATCATTCGAAGTGGAAAGATTTTGCGTGGTGTGTTCATTTGTTATAAGACAAGCCATTAGTTGTCTCGTTTGTGGAAATCCCGAACTTAGTTTTTAATACATGAGTACCACGCCAGCTCAAGTCACTTCGGGTGATTAATTATTTTGAATTCTCGTAGCGTAAAAATCGGTGTGGTATTCTTTATATCTGTTCATGTACTATACATATTAACTATAACATACAAATAATTTAATATAAATTTTAAAATTTTGTGAGCACTGCAACGGTTTTGTAAATACGCGAGTGCTAACCAGAGAAAATGTGATACATTAGAATTAATGTAATATTTATTATCTTCGGTTATTTAAAAAAAATATATATATATTTTAGGTTCTAAATTTGCGGCATTGTCAGGTTTTTATTATTAGTTTTGCTGGTATTTTAGTCCTGTAATTGTTATTTATATGAGACGCATTATTTTATTGACTGTGAACTTAAAGGGCATTAACTAATTTTTATAGTCTTAATAACATTTATTTCTCAGAAATCAACAGCAGTAGATTCTTAAGTCAATCACCATACCTTTAAAAGAGTAGCTTATGTACAATAACGCACAATGATTTATATTTAAAATCGTTTATATATAACTCCGTCCAATTTAGTATTGTGTATGTTATTTAAAAATGGTTTAAGTATCTAAAATCAGACTCGGATTTGATTTAATTTTGTATTGGCTAAAAAAAAGTGGAGTTTGGGTTAAATTCGTAAAGAATACGCACAATGTTTTCTTCAATGTAAATGCTCTCATAATATTAATTTGATTCTCATTTTCAACTCGTCAAATTTGCAATCTGTTATGATATCGAACCAAGAGTATAATGAAGAAGAGAAGTGATGAGGAACAGTTTAAATTTTTATAAAATATAAAATACGCCTTTAAAAAACAACCACGTCTCCGAGCCCTAGGTCAGCTTGGATTATGACATTTTGAATGCAAAACATAAAATAATACAGTTTAGATTTTTATTAATTGATAGCACAAAACTAACACGAACATCACAAAAATTACAGTTGTTGTTTGATTTTAGGGATTGATTCCATGTCTGTTTACACTTCGGCTTTGCAGTCGTTAAAACTATTAATACAATGATTAATAATGAAAACCCTAGTGAAAAGGGTAAAAACGTACGCAAATTGAGATTAGTGATTCTATAGCATGGACATAAGTCACGTAAAAGCGGACACATACCTACGTGTCGTGAAGTCCTACAAAAGCGTATCAGGTTATTTCATTTAGTATGGTTAGAAACACATTTGTATGTCGTGTCAAAAGACGCGTGCTAAGCCTAGATGCTGTGTTCGATTTGATATCTCGCGTAGTCATAATGAAATCAATATATTATCATTTCTGAAAAATATGTCTTTCCGAATATTTTTGTTATAGGAGTGCAATATTTTTGCCTTTCTATTTTCTTTCATTTCAATTAAAATAATCGTAGGACACATTCACGCACTGTTCAGTATGGGGAAATTAATAATGTGTGAAAATTTATGAATATTTGTCGAGTTGAAAAGGAGAACTTGGCCTTGACATTACCATTAACTTACGTCATAATTATTTAACGTCACTGTGAATTCAGCGTTACTTAATTAGGTACATACGAGTTGCTCTACAATACGATCTAACTTTATTTATCTCTAAGAACATGCTGTTACGGAACCGTCACTGTAAGTACGTAGATTCCGTAAATTAGTCTATGTGGGTGTCGAAGTGATCTCGGTTATCTATCTTCTGTACGTAAACTACTAAATTCCTCCGAAGCAATTGGAACGATTTTGTTTTTTTTTGTCCTAGTGGGATCCTGGATGGTTTTATATTCACATTTGAACACAGTAAGTGGCGTTGCGATCCGTCTGGCCAGCGTATTTTTGACTTACCGAGAGGTTGGAGTTACAAAACGAGTAACGATGTTAGGGATTCATGTGCTTTCAGTTTATTGTGACTTTGGAGATTTAAATATAAATAGACCTTATTTAAACTATGCAAGCAAAACTATGCTTATCAGTATAAGCTATCAAATTCATTCAACTGCTCACTAACATAAGCATAAAATTCTGTTATTAAAAGTGGTGTGACTTTTTACTGCAATTTTCTGTACCCAAAGACATGAAATGCATTCTAGTTAAAAAGCGATTGTTGCATTTCTTACTTGTAATGACTAATTATTCAACTTAAATAAACAACGCTTTATATTTAGTCTTCATAAAGAACTTGTTCGGCGTTGTGAAAGCATGAAGCATGTGTATTATACCTATCGACAATTACCATCCGTTATACAAGCCACACACATGTCACATGCTACGAGGAATCGCTACGGTCACTTATTCCACTATGACTACCGGACGATCAAATGGCATATGACACTTGATAGATGCGTAAACAGTTATACTCATATGAGAAAATGCACACTGAATTGTTGACTTACTATTGTATAAACCATATTTCATGCAACATTTCATATAAACTTTTTCTGCGTTGGACTGTCCTATACGACTTTCGTAGCGTATGTAGGTACCCTATATATTTATGTCAACGCAAGAGAATGCCAAACAGATATTCAAACATAGATATAGTTAGTTCGTTTATTAAATGTTTGATTTACTCTAGGTTTCACTTGGTTTCTTAGTTGATTTTCTATAAATATTTAAAATCGACGTGTTGATCTTTCAGTAATCTTTTTTATATGTAAGAAATTACCGCAAGAGGGAAACTTACTCGGAAAATTAATTTGAATGCTTACATTATTTAAGAAGCAGATTATTTTGGAACACTATAGGTGTTCATTTTTATGGTGATTGCAATGATTGTGATATTACTTTAAGTGAATATGAAACACAGGAATGAGTAAAGTTTCTCAACAAGTAGGTATGCCAACGACGCGATCGAATGTAGACTGATTTTCGGGTAGAGGTAATGTAGGCCAGATTTGCAGTCAATAATTAATATTAATAAATACCTAGGTGTTGATTTTATACTGTTTTTAAAGCCAAAACACATTTTCAATAGTCTAATGTCTAATAAAACAATAAGAGAGTTTATTTTAGTTTTAACATAACTTAAGTATACAGAATGTTTAAAACAACCATAAATTATTTTTCAGATGTATTGATTTTTATACATCTCCATATACAAGAATAGGGCTAAGTGTAGATATCGTAGATGGGTCTATTAACCGCGTGGTGCTACAATGTGTAATGATATGTGATAGAAACTGTTCTACAGAGACATTTTATTTATTGAAATTTCCATAGATAATAAAATATAGTCGCATTACATGATCATTATACCAACAACTACAGCAATAAATTGGTCTAAGTAATAAAATAAGGATTCGTTTTAGTCAGTATTTTAAAATGGTAACGCAGTGGTTGGTCACACGTCTCTCGTATTAACTGAAATCGCCAAATATGTATGGAATTTTATTCTAGAGAAATTCCTTATATATTCCAAAACAAATGCATTATTTAATTATTTTTATGCGATTTATGTCGACCAAGAACCGTCGGTTGAAGCGTGTTTTAAAATTGTAGTATCTATAAAATTAGTTACCTACCTAATTTATTATTCGTCCAAGTTTTTTTTAAATTTTAACTGATAAGGCATGATTACTGTATTTAATATTAACTGTCGACAAATTTAGCTAGTTAGGAAAATTGCAATAGGTTTTGTCTGGATAATCATATTGATACTGTAACCAATTAAATGTGAATCGTGTAAAATTGTTTTATGGCCTTATTAATAATAAAGTTGTCTTGGAATAAATTATTTGTATGATATTATATAACTTTCTTATAATGTTAATATTAAATAAAAGTCCGAAAGGGAATATTTTTATGAGTTTTCTATTTGTAGTGACTATACCATGGGCACTAAACTATCTATTTATAATAATAACGTGCTGTTGACACGAGCGGGTTTTGTTAGTAATAATATTTTGTTTTTCATTGTGAATTGTGAATTTTATTTCGTACCTAATAATAGATTATAGTACACTATGTTACATTTTTATATATGTTTACTAAAATAAACCAGAGTAAACGTTAACGTTGAAAAGATTGTTATGTTATTTGACTATAAGACATCTTTTTTATCTTTCAGTTCATACATTAAGCTAGCCCACTTAATTGAAAAGTTTTGTCCATTGTCCAGACTAACTTAGTCATAGTTTCATATTTTGGATGTGTATTATACCACAGTCTAACGCTATTGTGTATATTATTTCTTGTCGATGTGCAAAATTATAGTAAATGTCTTGGATCTCTAAAAATAAATAAAAAAAAGACAAAAACACTTTATTAAATTTCTAAATGTGCAATAAATATGTGTGTTGTAGTGTTACCATTAGGCGTAAAATTTTAAGCTTTAAAAATATAGTTACCGCAGTACTGAGAACAATAAGTTGATATTATTGTTCAATTTTAATTAATTAATGTTCTTAATATTACAATGATCTCATCTTAACAGGCGGTGGCTGTATTTTTTTAGCGCATTAAATGAATATTTGGCACTTTAAAAAAGGCACATTTCCCTATTGTATTTGAAAATGGTTTGAAAGGTGTTGAAAATGGATTTGTTGGTAATTAATTTCATGATGAAATATATTTGTTTTAATAATCGAACTTCTTTTATTTATATATTTCCTTCATTGCCATCCTTTTCTTTTAATCTGCACCAAGAAAAATAAAGGTTTAGGTACTTTAACCAACAGTCTTGTCTCATGTGTGTACACATGACTTCTGAGACTAAAAGAACTATTAATTGTCAGTCAACTGATTGACTGGCTTTAAAAAGCTGGTTAGTTGTATTCATTTATATCTTGTCCAGTACAAAAATGACACTTTATTAATATACTAGTGGCCCGTCCCGGCTTCGCACGGGTGGAAAAAATTCTTTAAATTTTTTCTAGCAATAAATATAAATAGCCTATGTTACTCAGCGTGAATGTAGCTTTCCAATGGTGAAATAATTTTTGAAATCGGCTTAGTAGTTTTTGAGTTTATTCATTGCAAACATACAAAAATACAAACATACAAAAATACAAATATATCCTCTTTATAATATTAGTATAGATTTATTTATAATATAGTGCTCAGTTTCTCAAGCGTCGTAAATACTCTGCTATAACTGAAGATTATGAGTTTGCGGCGTTAGCTTTCGAGACGTTAGGGTCGTGGTCGGCTGACATGAAGCGGTTTATGAAGGATATGTCGAATCGATTAATTCTCTCTTCGGGTGATCAGAGGGCTGGCAGCTATTTCGCGCAGAGAATCAGTTTAGCAATTCAGCGAGGTAATGCTGCCAGTGTTCTGGGTACCATGCCCCAAATTGGAATTTTGGATGATATAAGGTGGGTGTACCATGGAAGGCCACTCTAACGAATAAACAGTTAATATTCGTTTATTAACTGGATAAATAAAACTAATAAATATTTAAGTCATACTTTGTTTTATTACGGAACATATAAATCACTTTTTTAAAACTGCAGATTTAATCAATATTGATTAAACCTAAGTTTTATTGAACTCTTCCAAATGGCCTTGCTAGGAATAAGGCTCCTTAGAAGGCTATTAGCTAATAAATCAGTCATTTAACACGAAAAGTTAATAAATAGCGATTAAATTTACATTAAAAAGAAGTGTTTTATATGTTACGTAATAAAACAAAGTATTACTTAAATATTTGTTAGTTTCATTTATCCAGTAATAGAACGAATAATAACTGTTTATTTGTTAGAGTGGCCTTCCATTGTACACCCACCTTATTTTAACGTCGTCGATTCCCGATATCAATGATGCGAGGGACCGTACTACCAAAATAGTAGCGCGAGCGATTCGCCGCCGCGTCTGTGATTTCCAGTTCGATGGGTGTTTGTGTAAATAGAAGGAATTTGTCATCACATGGCAATAACTACGAAATTTTAATAATTGGCCTTCGAAGGAGCATGGCCTTCTATGGTCCACCCACCTTATTATTTTTGTGAATGTGTATATAAATATTTTAGGGTTAATTTGTCACGATAAATTGTATAATTTGATTTTATTAATTTGAACAACATAATTACCTTTTAATAATTACTATTATTATTAAAAAGTATAGATTAATAATGTACCTTTGTGGATTCAAGTAATCATACCTACAGTTCTAGAAACTGAATAATGTGGTTAACAAACTTCTTCAGCTCTTGGCATGGGTTGCTTCATTCAACCAAAGTTCTTAGTTACATTTATATAGGTAAAACTTTACCTACTGAAGTCGACCTAATGAAGACAACTTATTCATGTCAGGTTAGGTTTTGTATAATATGATTATTAAACTTTATCAGATCACAGAACGTATTATTAACTACAATCTAAGTAGTAAGAGATTTATATATTTATTATTATTACAACTCACTAAGATGGTGGTTGATGTAGTCATGAGAGGCATTAAATTCTACTAAGATATTTGTTTATATTCACATGATTAATCGTCGTATTTAATAAGTGTAGGTTAATTAAAATAATTTACATAATTCTGCCATTTGTATTTACTTATGTCAATACAATTGCATATCAGTAAAGATGTTGGTATATGATAGTATGTACCAACACATACAAATAAAGCTATATTGGTTTGAAAAATTATGTAGGTAGATAGGTACAAATTGCCTAAATTGGCTTACACTTAGTAAATACGATTATTAATTTAGTGTACCTACTTAGAACATGTCCTAATTGACCTACTGCAATCCTATTATCTAGGAAAAGTTACATATCGACGGCAAAGTGCTAAAACCTTCTTACTGAAATTCGTTGAGATATTCACTTTTTATCAGTTCAAATGAAAATTCGTTATTTGCATGTTTTTAATGAAACTGTTAAAAAATAAACATTTTTTTTAATAATTTTTAAATTGTTAAAAAATTAAAAGTTGTTTTCAGCTTGTGTAATATTTTGAATTTAGCAGTTAGGTGTTATTGGCACTTCGCCATCGATATATTTTTAATTTCCTTATTTTTTTTTTATAACCTACATAGATACAGAAAACATTTTCAAGCCAATGCCAAGTTTACTAATGCTTATATAAAGAGTTTGAGGAAGTTGAGATGTCAATTTTAACCCAAGCGTTCCAAGTTCGATCCACACCAAATGTAAGTACCTACTATGGACATGAACCCACTCGTATTACTTACTCGTATTTTAGATTACCACGGGGAGTTAACGGCAACATTAATAATTAGTTTCATACAATCTCAATATTAATTATTAAAAATCAAATGCAATAAACATAAGATAACGACAACCTATTAGGCCAAGCGGGATCCACGCGGTCCCGGGTTCGAGTCTTAGAAGGGGCAGATATTTGTGTGATGAATACGAGCATTCCTACGAATATCGCTTATGTATGTTTGTCTATTCGTTACCTTAGCATACATAACATACATACTTCAGTAGGTAAAGTTCACTGGAGGGAGACTCTGTACCAGGGTCGTCTGCTTAGGTACCTCCGTCTTACCTATTTCTGCCGCAAAGCAGCAGTGCTTGCATTGCTGTGTTCCGGTTTGAAGGGTAAGATATGGCAGTGAAATTACTGGGTACAGTGACTTTACATCTTGTGTCACAAGTTGGCAACGTACATTGTGGTTCTTGTGGGGGTTGCAGTTTTGCTGCGAATCTAACAAGAGCCACATGTATTATAGGTGACTGTTACCACTTACCATCAGGTGGACAGTTTGCTTGTTTGCCAACTTTCAGCAATAAAAAAAAAAAAAAAATACATAGGCATGATAGTGTTTACTTTGAGCTAAGCTAATTGATGTGGATGTAGGAATTCGATTACAAACGATTCGAATTTGTTTCCAGCGGGTGTTTGGGTATAAAAAAAATCTGAGAATACCAAACATTACTTAAAATAAATAAATTAGGTAGGTACCTACTCATAACAATAACGATGAAGCGTTGTGTGGTAATAGTTTGAAGTTCATATAGGTAACTACTATATTTTTGTTAGGACCGTTTCGACAACTATACTGTTTTCAACAGTATTATACTGTTTTTCACTAAATTATACTTTTTACTGTTGAACAAAAATAAAGTATACAAAATACTGTTTTCAGCATGCAAAAACATTATTATGTGTTATACTTAAACTCTTACACAATTTTGTTTTTATTTAGTCAGAGGGCGCTCACTGCTCAGTACAGCGCAGCCACAAACAAATCACACCGAGTTTCTGAACAAATCTGTCAATGTCAAATATTCAAGAGAAGTTCTAAAAAATATGTATCTATTTAAAATAATAAATAAATAAAATACTGTTCATTTTTCTAAAATACTGTTTAATATTCTTCACAGACCTAAATATACCTTATTTATTGTAAAAAAACTTGGCAAGCCTAGTTTCGACAGTCTTCTCTTTAACAGAGTTTAGGTAAATACTTATATATATTAAGATATCTAAATAAAATAAGTTGAAGAGGGTACTTAACTACCTGTCGCGGCCAGATCTAGTCTCCCCTAGTAGTACATACTATTAATCTACTTTTGTTTTGTATTTGCTAAACGTGGCATGTGTGACCTTTAACCATAAATTCTTAGTAACCTAACATAAAGAGGTGCGGGCACGCTTTTGATTTTCGACATTAGTAATACTTACGTGAACAGTTTAATTAAAATAGCGATGTTTAGAATATCGCAAGTGCATGTCGCCAAACAGACACAAGTATTATTTAAATGCAAAGCCGTAAAAACATAAAGGCATAGAACACGGTTAATTATAGTAGTTTATGATACTGTTGCATAATAAGGGTTCTTATAACATGAGTGTGTTTTAAAAAAACGAGCCGTAGGCGAGTTTTTTTATAGTATCACACGAGTGTTATAAGACCAAGTTATGAACAGTGTCATACACTACTTTATCTACTCTCATACTATATTACGTAAAACAATGTTGCAAACAAAACCAAACTTTGTTTAAATATTGAAAAGATTTTTTAAATGTCAAATGTTGGCGCCAAGGTGCAAACATCGATTGTGAATGCGTGTTGCGTCGTCGCGGACTCGTTCATTGAAACCTTTTTAAAGTAGAGGTTCAACCTCCTTGGTCCAGCTGGAGGTTGTATAGGTGTATCGTTATGATTAAAAAGTTATATTATGATACAGGTGTCCATACAAGACCTGTATCGTAATTAAACTTTTTTTTTTATTATTTTTGGCCTGTACGTAATGTTTGTCATAAGCATTTTGTTTTCAGTTTTAGAATCTTTGTATTATAGTATCAGAGTAGATAAAGGCCTTTATGGATGTGTTTATGAGTATTGGTGTAATTAACTATGCAAGCCTGTATGCGGACTGATGCAATCTCAGCTCTCAATGAATATTACAAATTAAATACCAATATAATGATCATTTTGATCTTATAAATGTTTACGAGGATTTTCCAAACATTATTAAAGAAGATAAATTATATTATTTCGAAATATCTATAAAGCAACATCGAAATTTATAAACATCGATGTATGTATAAGATACTCAATATAGTAAATACTGGAAAATAAATGCATATTAGACAGTTTAATATTTATTTATTACAATCAGAAAAACATAGGGAATTGAATAATGAACAAATATACAATTTTAAGTAGTTTTTGAGGCTACTAGGGGGTTACATAATGGGGTTACATATCTAATTTTATGTAGTCCTGTTCGTTATTAACCACAAATAATATACCTATAATTTTTTCATATACTTAATTAGTTTGGATTATATATTATTGTTCCGCCTAAAATTTTGTCTCCGTTTCAGTTCTCAAATTCGTCATGAGGCAGAACAAATCGTTGTACCTATATGTGTTACCATAGCAACGCGTTAACCGCAAGTAGTTCGTCTACCGGACGTTAGATGGCGCTAACGGAAAACTATTTAATAATAGAAAAAGTTTAAAGAATTTTGTCCACCCGTGCGAAGCCGGGACGGGCCGCTAGTATTTATCAAACTAAATAACGGTTTGCATAAGACTGTAAACGTGTAAAATAAAAATTCATAATGAACTCCCTTAACAAGCACGAGTAATAATGTATGAAAATTTTGATCATGTTCTTTATTCATCTTTATCAATCATCGAATATTTAAGTTAACATTTTTTAAGGTTAGTATAACAACAAATAAAATAATATTAGTTGACTTATCATTGAAACCCAATCAAATAATAAATTAATACAATAATATACAATATATAATAAAATAATACATTGGATGAGTGAACAAAGTTTATTGGTTGAATGATAAATAAAAAGTCATGTCTAAATAATATTCAAAGTTAAAAATATTAAAAATCTTAAAGTTTAGCACGTTGTTAAAAATTGTTGTCAATTGTTTTACAAAACGGGTGTGCGACTCGTGGCACTCAGCAATAAAGGTGCTACGACCCGCAACTACGTACTAACACCCGCCAGTCCACGCTCGAGATGTCGTCGCATTGAAGAGCGTCATGAATACCAAACGGTATTGGGACACGTTTAGAATAACTGACGCTTGAATTAAAAGAATTCGTAGGTAAGTTTTATATATCAATTTAATATTGACTATTACAATGTCATTATTATAAGGATTATTATGTTTAGTGAATAAAGGAGTACAAAATTGTAGTTCGTAAGTTTTTTAGTTCCTGTCGTCAGCTACCTACAGCTGGCCACTACTACTTAGATAACAGTTTTATTATCAATTAAAGTTTTGTAGTGTGTATACCTGTATAGAGCATCAGATATACAATCTATGGATAAGGTACTATTTATTTTGTTACTATATTTATCCTCGGAGGCTGTTTGATTTCCCTACATGGTGACTCTGCCAGGATTCGATGATAATTCGCGGATAGTGTTATCGTGTGAACAGTGGCGTCCCAGTAAAAATGTATAATCGCACAGTATAATCCAAAAGCTTTGAGTACACCAGAGTTTTAATTCAATTAAAACGAGAAGAAATGATTATTGTTTAATTGCTTCTAGAAGAAGCAACGCTGCATCAGGGACGGAAAATTTTAAATATCATTAAAGAACCACAAATATATTTAAGATTATAATCATAACTATAATTGCATTGGAAAACCTGCTCTGCTTTTATGAATATTACAAGAAAAGTCATTAAAAATTTATGCGACAAAAAATAACCCTGAATGAAAAGACAGTTTCCGATCACCAGCAGCAGAAGTTAGAAGAGATCTACTTGAGTTAGCGCAAACGTCGAAAACAGAATTGGTTAAACGCACGTATTTTTTAATAATATGATAAAAAGTATGAAGGGAATGTTCCGGATATTTCATTGATAGATAATCATGTAAATTCTAATTCGAATTTATTTTGACCACCCTTATAGGGAAAGAAAAGAAGGATGGAAGTTTGTATAGGGAATCTCAAAATTCCAAAAAACCTATAATGTTTTAAGTAAGGAATAAAACTCAATATTATTTTACGTTTCCAAGATTTAAAGAATGTTTCTAGAGTTTAATACGTGAGAAACTTTTCAAATCATAACCACTAATCTGATTTTATTATTTAAATAGTAAACAGAATGATGAAAACCAATTGGTATTGATATATTGATAAAAAATAAAATTAATGATAAGACGCGGCTGAAGTCGCGAGAAAAAGCTAGTATGCTATAAATATGGAGTTTCAACGGTAAACGACATGTAATTTGAATCAAGCTACGGATGGTGATGGAAAAACAGTAAAGACTATAATTACACGATAAAAATGTACTCAGACATGCCGTCTGATACCGGTAAAAATATATTGATATAATTCTGGGTCTGTGGTAAACTTTAAGGCATCC
Source organism: Calamotropha paludella (assembly GCA_927399485.1). Classification (NCBI taxonomy): domain Eukaryota; kingdom Metazoa; phylum Arthropoda; class Insecta; order Lepidoptera; family Crambidae; genus Calamotropha; species Calamotropha paludella. The sequence continues at coordinate 14,143,150 of OV656809.1, forward strand.
ACGATAGTTCGCGGTGTGTCCTTCTCCACACAATTATGAGCAGAGTGCCCGTAAAGCTGGCAATTGTGGCATCGACCAACAACGCCACTTTCGCGACGGGGTTCTACTTTAAGGTCAGAGAGTTTACAGATAGATTTGACCTAGAAGATCTTTTTCCCTTCCGGGGAGAGGTCAAGGGTAACCATGAAGAGGTTGCAGGGTCTCATATCGCGTGCGAAGAGCCCATGGACCGAATGAACGGGAAGTCCTTGGGACTTTAGGTCCGCCAGAATAAGTTCGGTGCTCAGTTGACGGGGGAGATCGCGTATGACGGCACGGAGTACTCGAGAAGAGAGAAGGTATAAAAGCCTATGCTGGCTTGATGGAGAAGGGCCGTTAGCTTGCGGTGGTCGGAAGCGTTCGCTACCTGGACTTTAATGTCCATGCTAGTAGTGTGAACTTGGGAAAAGGCGAGAGATTTGGCCTTTAGTTTGGCTCAAAGATAATTCCAGGAGTTAAGTTTCTGGATAAAGATGGGAGGAGGGTGCCTACCTTAGCAGAGTCGTGTTGGAGCTTCAGCGAAATTGGTCGTGGGGTACCACTGTTGCCTTTCACGGACTTAGTAGGGGGCTTGGCGGTATCGGGACAGGAAAGCAGGGCTCGCGGACTTGGACGAAAGAAAATATGAAAAATCAAATGTCAGCATTAGAGAAAAGAAACACTTCCGCATGGGCCAGCTCCAACCAGAGCAGCCCCTCTACGGCCCCCTTGCTCACAGCCATGATGACCGTACGCAAGCGTGCGTAAGATAACTACCTCCCTGCTGCGGATGACAGGGAAGGGTAAATAGAAGAGGGGCCTACAGTAAAATTCTCCGAAGTATGTGCACCTAGGCGAAACGTTGACAGGTAGGAGGGGTTTGTAGGTGTCGCGATTATTGAGTAGGTATTGTCCCCGGCAAATAAGTTGAACATGATTTTTAAATCACGTGACATGCGCAGTAGTGAATAATGTACCTAAACTAGCTACTGCGGTTGTTACGTGATTTCAAAATCATGTTCAACTTATTTGCCGGAGACTATATCCCGAAATGGATAGCGACCCTCTTTCCCCTTGGGCTAGGCCCAAGTGCAATGGGAAAAGGACTTCGGTTTTTATAATGCCTTAAGGACCCTAGAGAGCGAAAAGGGAGTGCTCCGTCGGCTTTGTTGCCACCGCTAGGTATCAACCAACGCAAGTCGCGGGCGAGGTAAGCAGCCTTTTATTTTGGTACAAACTAGAGGGTCGGCGCTCACAATGAGTGCAGTAACTAAAAGTCGTTATGCACTAACAACTAATCGCAAATAGAATTGCAATTAGCTGGGCAAGGAGTCGGCACTGCACTACACTAATACTGAACACAACGACGCGTAACACAGACGTGTGCACGGTACCGCGGCGCGCGAGCAACTGCAGGGTTGATGTTTCTTCTGCCTCCTGGAAGGTCGGGCTTGAACCGTTTGGCTCCTTCCCCGCACGTCTTCTCCAACAGCTTCAGTCTCACCCGGCATGCAGGCCGCATGCAGGCCGCATCGAGGGTGGCGCAGGGTGCTTCTCTTGCGAGAGCACTCCACGACGTGCCATAATCCCTGCCACATCAACCTCTGTACTAGCGGCCACCCACCACCGCGTAGTTGTAACTGCGTGAGGTAAAAGCAAACACCATGCACATAACACACAGAGTATTACTGAGTGATTGGATGCAAATATCCAGCAATAGCATATAAAATACAGAAACATAAAAAAGGACAAACACAACAAGAAATAAAAAAGAAATAAGCGTAGTAAATTAAGGGAAGACCCTGGAAACATAAAATGTAGTTAAGATAGGACTTCAAGTACTGTAAAGTAAATATAATTTACAATGTAATAGTATAATAGACAACTGGTCAATAATAATAAATAGATTATAAGAAAAGCTAAAATGCAGTAAATGTATAAGCACAAAAGAAACAGTATGTTAGTAGCATAGAATTGTTAGAACCGTAACGCAGACAAATTACAGAAATGCAAAAGATATTAAGAGAAAGTAAAATAAAAAGTACCCATCGGCGTAAAACTTATTACCTGAATAAAATATAAAACAACTAAGTAGATAAAGGCAATCTCAGCTTAAAAAGAAACAAAGTAAGAACAGTATGAGGCATAAGAGTGCGAGAAGCACAATAGCTGGAACTTGTATGTGAGAGAAATATAAATACCGTAAAAAAGTTCATGGACCATCTTGTGCTGGGACCCGAAAATAAAAAAAAAGGCGAGGGATGAAGCTACCAGTTAGCGTGCGCCATCCGCTGCCGCTACTGAAGAAGCCCGAGGCAAGTGAGGGATTATACTTCGGTTTGTAGACGAGAAATAACCTCTTGCTGTTATTCTGCTAGTTTGACTTTGTACGTGCTACAAATTCCGAAGCGGGATCACCTTCCGCCGTTTCAGGTAAGATATATTTTTATGATTTTTGATTCTTCTTTGATTCTTACCTTTTGCTTACTCTCAAATTGAAAAACAAAAAGTTACGAAATGTTTAATGTTAAAGTCTCCTAATATTTATTGTTATTATTATTTATTTTTTTAAAAACCACAAATGTATTAAAATTCGTGAAGGGAAATTATTTTTTTTACAAATACATTTTTATTGTAGCTGTCTTTTGTGTACTTTTTCGAATAAAATTAAATGAAAATAAATTTTTAGTATAAGTTTCTTTTCCTCTTCTCCTACCACCAATTTTTCAAGTTTGATAATAATAAAAACTATTCTATAAAATCTTTTCTAAAATAATATAAAATAATAATATAATAATAATAGAAAAAAGAGTAGCACCAAGACCAGACACCGTAGCCGAAGCCACCGAGGAGAGAAATGAAACTACCAGGCGTCGCATACTGCGACCGCCTTATCACCAACTACGGAGCAGCAGGCGGCATAGCTGCTTTGCATAATGACTTCATCACAGCAGACATCGCAGCCGTAGTAAGTACAAGCGCGGATGTGTAAGACTAAATATGTAGCCAGTGCCTATATTCATCGTCTCCGGTTGGAAAATGATTTCGTGGGTGATGGGACGAAACCCTGTTTTTGTCACAAGTACCTAAGCTCATAGCAATAATGGTAATGACTACCATCTATACCATAAAATTATCTAATATAGTAAAATAACACAAGATTTCATTAATTTTTTCATAATATTTACTTACTTCTTGCTTGACAGCGGTAACAATATTGTCCATAATGTCTACCTGTCACGTGGCGCTGTCGTCGCGCTCGGTCCCAACAAGTTTTATTTTGATAAGGGTAGCTTTAATTTGTATTGGTAGCAATTATTCCTTTTAATTGATTTTATCGGTGAGTACAATTCAAAATGCTTTTTGATGAATTTGCAAGCCTCAAGGATATATAAGCAAGTTATTGTCGGGACTTTCAATCGACAAAAATAAGGCTTGCAAGATTCAATGTGGTCAATATTAGTAATAATCTTAACACATTTCTTTTAGAGGATAAAAATTTCTTGTATGTTTGTGCAGTTTCCCCATAAGATAATCCCATAACTAAACCTCAAATGTGCATAAGCGTAATAGTAAGTGCGGTTTTTTGGCTAGTCACCCGTTTTACGTTTATCAATTATCATCTTTTTACGTTTATCAATTATCATCTTTACGTTTATCAATTATCATCTTTTACTTACGCCCTGTATGAGGGCGTTGTTTGAGTTGTTTGTTTCCAGTTGATGTGGGTGTCAATCTCTATACCAAGTAAAGTAGCTAAATTAACGGTTTCTATTTTGTGGAATTATAGGAGTAGTTACAATGGGGCTTGCGTATCCAGCCATAAAAGCCGGATAAAAGCCCCAAAATAAATATAGAGTAAACAAAAAGGAGTAGTTCTATTGTAATTGATTTATTTGAATTTATTTTAATTGGGGCATTTTAATTTTTTTTAGGTTTAGTTGTAGTTTATTTTGTTGTAGCCAATTTGAAATGTTTCTTAAGGCTGCGTTTAAATCTGTTTCTAATGATTTTACGTCTTTACATGTAAATAATATTGACACGTCGTCTGCAAAGGAGATGCAATAGCGATATAAAGACCAGGAAGAGAATGCAGCCCAGTACACGACCCTGTGGGATAGATCCCAAACTAGAGTCTCCTCTGATCTGATGTTCGATGTTGCCGGAACTATAATTGGTGTTTTGTATTTCTACATATTGTAGATGATTTTTAAGAAGAACAGAACCATTTATGTGCTGGTCCTCTTAAATCGAGTCTGTACAGTTTGTGTAGTAAAATATTGTGATTTACTCGATCATATGCTTTACTTAGTAGAAAGCCAACTGCATAATTTTTATTGTTTATTGCGTCTAGAATTTTTTGTTAATATTTATAGGGTAAAGGCACCAGTGGCCAGCCAGGCACCAGTGCTCAGCCTTTTACATCGTTTATTGGCCATAAATATCGCTATAATTAAAATAAACAAATCACTTGCACTTAAATAGACGCTTTGATTCCTCATTGGTTAATGTGTCACGCGACAGGAGTGACAGGGGATCAGGGGGTAGAAATAAACACGTTCATATCGGTGCTGTCCAACGACAAGAGCAATAGTGTCAAGTGCGCCATATTTTTTATTACACGTAGTGTTCTCTTAACAGGTAAGAAAGAACCTATTTTATTATGAAATGTGATTGTGTTTTCTACATGGTATCTTTATAAATTAGTTCATGTATTAAATTATATTAAATTTTAATAAAAATATCGCTTTTTTACGTATAAATTGAGGGGGCTGACCATTGGATACCACTTTTTCACAAAAGATCCAATGGACAGCCACGGGGCTGATAACTAAGTTTTCCGATTATTTTTGAAATAACAAGACGACCATTAGAACCGATAAATATAAATTTCCAAATTTAGTACGACAAACATTTCCTAATGGTTGAAAAACCCAGTGATCAGCCACATTTTAAATTATTTTTTCATACGGCTGATCATTGGGTGTTGAAGATCCAGTACTCAGCCACGATCTTATTTAAATAGTATTTTTAGGGACGAATGTGGCTATTTGTATGAGAATCTATAAGCAATACTTAAGTTTTACCTGAAATAGTTATAAAATGTATATTTATAATCAATGATTATAAATATACATTTTACAACTATTTCATACTTACAAGGGCTGAGCACTGGATTTATCGAGGCTGTTTACTGGTTTTTAGAGGCTGTCCACTGGCACAAAGTGCCATTTTTTGTTTAAACGTAATTATATATTTTATAAGGAAATTATTGTTTTTGACATATATTTTGTTTAAAACTATAATAAACAATAAATCCAATCATGTTGTAGATTTCATTATCCGACATATGCTGTAGAAACGGCAACTGTTCAAACTTCAAAAAGTCGTTATGAGGCTGACCACTGGTGCCTTTACCCTATATAGGTATCGCTAATGTCATGGAACGATTTTTACGGACTTTACTATCCGGATACTTCGGATAAACCCTCACGACTATTAGAATAAATCCGTATAATATGGATATTTCTGATAGTAGCGATATAGATTGAAATCAAACTAGCAAAAGCTTTCAATTAAATTTTATTAGAAAATAGAATGTTTGAATCAAATCCAATTTTTACTTTTGATTTACAAAAATAATCATCACCTCCTTCTAAATAACTAAAAAAACCTTTCCATTCTTTCTATACACCGACAATTTCCTGTCCCAAAACTGCACCGTGTGCTCGCCTTTCTATTAAAGTAATTATTAACGTAACGGAGTATCAATATAAATATTAGTATCAGACTTACAACTTGTTTTTTAAAAGGGTCCGCTCTTGTACCCACTCAAACCCAGGGGCCAAAACAGGATCCACGATAAAACGAGCCAATGCAGAAGGTACCCGTTCATTTTCAAAGCCAGGGTAAATAGGCACCCTGGCTTTGAAAATGAACGGATTTTAAGTATTCAGAAATACAGAAACAGGGACGAAGTGCCACTTCTTTGCTGTGTGCATTATAAAAGATGTTGAGAAGCGCTTGCCTACAGATTTAAATAGCAACCAAGAATGGGTGGTAGCCCGCAGTGCCTCTGGATGTCCAATGGAAGAAGAGAGATGGAGGTATGAGCACATGTAGCTCCTGAGCACACTCTCCAAAGAAAATTCTGTAGAAGACCGACAGACAGGATACTTTGTTGTGGTAAGCTAAGGTGTGAAGCTTGCTCGTATATCGTTACGACGATTTCGAAATGGTATTATGATGTCCTATTTTGTTTATGATCACTGCATTACTTGCGCTTCTATTAAGGATGACACCCCAACCGTATCTGTTTGTGCGGATTGAACGCGAACGCACTGGTAGATTCGCCATGGATGTTGGTAGCCAGGAGAGAAATTAAACGTTGAATTCGAAAACGAAAACGTTGGAGTGATGGAGATTTTTTCTAAATTGTTAAGGTTATCATTAATTAAAATATTTATTTGAGATCTTTATGAATCGAATGCATCAACTAGTAAACAAATTAAGTAAAAAAAACATGAATATTTTAAGAATTCATTGTTCTTCATTGTTACGAATTGCTCACTGAAAAACACTTTCCCCTGCTACGACAAGTTCGAAATGTTTCATTTTTCAATTTTATCTATATCGAGTATTGCCGTGTTAACTCGCATTATGGTCTCTTATCTTGCCTGTGGAATGGTTTAGTATTTCGGTATAAATAACAGCATTTATTAAACATATTTCTTTCACCAACAATTTTCCGTAGCCGCTTACTTCAAGATGTCCATAAATAGGTCCCAAGGACATAGCACTCTGACCTCGGCCAGGGATCTAAACGCTGCTGTGGTCGATGTAATGTCTACTGTTTTCTCACGGTCAACTCTACGGGGTCTGCTTGCGATATGTTAACAACCTATTTGTATAAGACCCATGTAGGGATACCATTAAGATCGCGTTTAAAAATATTCTTTAATATGTGTTGATGTATTAAAATGAATCGCAATTAAGTGGTTTATCTTCCTTAATAATGTAACTTGTAACTATAAACATGCACTAAGCCGACTTAATTTTTCAATTTGGAAATAAGGGGTGCGTAATAAAACCTTTTTTCACACGAACGAAGTCGTGTTAATGCAATATGCACGCGCTCAGATTTTAGATAGAAGTTATTAAAGTGTGGTGCTATTACTAAGTAACTATGTTTATTTTGTAAGTAAAGATATGTTATACGAATACCTTCACTATAAATGTTGGTAGAAAATGAAATGGAAAGATACAATTTGTGATAAAAATTGTTGAATGATTTTATAACTTTACGTGGTAGAAGTGCGTAGAGTCACTATCTGTTTGTCCATTTTATGTTTTAGCTGAGATAATTGTTAGTAAACATGGCAAAACAAATTTCAAAAATATGTCTATATTCAATACAATGGGATAGAACTTAGTAACCAAATACGCAATGTGTTTTTCCTTTGGCTGAAAATGCTGAAACCAAATCAACGACTAACCTAGCTACTTACATAGTCACTTCAAAAATAAGTTTCGGTCGATATTCAGATACGAATAATTATACTAGATTTAAAAAATCTAAAAATCCCACGTTTTTCAATGTCCTAAAAAGAATAAAATAACCCTGCGGGGCAAAGCGAGGGGCCACTCAAAACGTGGGGGCGCATATTACTAAGAGGAGATTTTAAAGAGATGAATGACATGCATTGATGCCGATTATTGTAAAGATGCGCCCCCACGTTTTGAGTGGCCCCTCGCTTTGCCCCGCAGGGTTATTTTATTCTTTTTAGGACATTGAAAAACGTGGGATTTTTAGATTTTTTAAATCTAGTATAATTATTTTATTCTTTTTAATTATTAACTCAACGAAGTAACCATGTGTTACGCAACAATCGGATAAGCCCCATACAAAAGTGAAAGTTGCCGAAAGTGGACCTGAAAGTGCATCTGGAAAGTTGAAAGTTGCTTTAGAGTGCATTGTCATCGGGTTCTGAACTATCCTGAAAGTTTCACCTTTCTAGCTTATCGGAAAGTGCCTCAAATTTAAGTTGCAAGATTTTGCCCGGACAGACTAACTAATAAGAAAAGTGAGATAAGAAAAACGTGGTAAAATAAACAAATATGTTAAGGAAACTGTTGCGTCACTATTGTGACTGCGGAGCGAATCGTTGTCAGCAGTTGAGACATCTATTGGCTTATAATGAAGGCACTTTTCTATTATACTTTTGATAACATCATTTACATTGTTTTGAATGAAGTAGCTTAAGCACATGTATTATGAAAATAAGAAACCGCGACACTTATACCACAATATATCTTTTTTACTTATAAATCTAATAAGATTTTTTTGATAGTCAGTTAGCTTATGCAAAATTATAAAACGACTTACACGAAAAGATAACTCATTTTGGCAACTTTACCTAAAAAATATTTTTTTTATGAAAAGCGACTACAAAATGCATTAGAGGTAAAATTACCATTGTGTCTTGTTATGGAATATGAGTATGAGTAACACTGGAAAGCTGGTGTTGCCAACTTCAAAGTTAATTATGTATTTTTTTGTCTACAATATTGGTCTGTGGTAAAGATGATTGGAGATATTTAAAATTTTTGAATTATTTTGTAGTCCTAGTCAGGACTGGCATTTTATTACAGATATCTTGGTATTTTTTTTTATAAATTATGAAAACGAAAATGATAATACCAAACCATCATTTTTAAATCCAATTGAGAAAGTGGGCAGCATAAATTAGTACTTTTACCAATTTGGTATCATAATCTATAGATAAACGAAAATGTGATCCGATTTTCCTGTATCTATTTCTGGTCTGCCAATTTGGTATCATGATAGCTTGATAGGGTCCTAAAACAATTTATTAATTTCATTACTTAAAGAAAGCAAGCATAACCAGTAACAGGAAGACAAAATATAAGATGTTATAATTAAAACGCGATAAGCTATCATTTTTATTGCCCCAGGGTTTTTGCGTCACAGTAAGCAAATGTGTGAGTACTAAAATAAAGACTATGGCGTGCCGATTAAGCCTCAAAGTTAGGCACCGAATACAAATACAAATAAAAATACATTTAAAGTATCGGCTGTATGACACATTTGCAAAGTGGTTTTTAATAAATTGTATGTGAGAAAAAAATTACTTACATTTGTAATGTGTTAAAAAAGATATAACGAAATTTTTTTATTTATTTATTTACAATTTTAATATTTAATTTATTGACTATAAATATTAAATTGTATAAAAGGCGGATTTAATGCTAATGGAATTATCTTCCAGTCAACCTTTGGGAAAAAAGAAACTTAAAAGCGGATACAATGGAGATAGATACTTAAGCTTATCAATTTAACATATACAATACAATACGTATAAAACTATATTAAACTACTATATATATACACGTAGGTGGCCAAATTATTAGGGACAGTGTCGAGATTTTTAAATTTTATCTTGTTTCGTTGTCCCTTCTACGATGTACAAACGTCCCAAGCCTTTGGCTAAGATGACAGACCACACCGGAAGCTTAACCCGCTCTACAAGCCAATCAGCGTGGAACTGTTCACCAGGGCGTCGTCGTACAAAAGATATTATGTCAATCAAAATTTGAAAGGTTGATTCGTCGGAAAAGCATACCTGTAAGTTAACACAATGAATAGTAGAAAATCGGTTTTGAGCTACTGCTTTATGACAACAGTTATGCTTACTCGACTTCAGTCCGCAACAGTCATATTTTGATGTTGTCTTACCCATTGGAGTTGTTTCTTTTTCAAGCTATCGGTTAGGTGTGGTTTTTTGGTAGGCCGCCGTCCCATCAGGTTCTCTTCAACAAATCGCCTCCGCATTGTTTTCTCGGAAATCTTAGTACACCCTCGTCGTTCATCATCGTAGTAAAACAAGCAACACTCTTTTTACGGTTTCAAGGCAGATAGTCCTGATTTTTCGATCTGTACGAGGTGTAGTGATCCTTTTCCTGCCACATTTGCCAACACGATTTGCCCCGAGAGACTTCTTATTGACAATTATAATTTTTATTCCATTGACGACAGACTTTGAAACCCCATTTATAGATCCTATATCTCTTTGGGAATGGGTGGAGTGCAGTAGCAACGTTTGTATCTATCTACATTTTCTTGGAGAGGTGTCCAAAGTCCTACCCATCCTAAAAAGTAGAAAATCTGAAGTTATCGAATTAAACCGTTATAAAATGTAAATTAAAAGACGAACACAGTAAAAGGAATGTAAGATGGAGCTTTACATACATTTCTATTATTTAAGACACAAAAGTGCTAAAAATATAATGAAAAATAATATCTAGACAACACAACAGCAATACTGCAAACCGCGCTTTTTAACGGACTATGACTCATTAAGAAAATTTATACCATAAAAGTTACACCATTGACAAATGACATACAGATTCATTGTATTGCCACTTAAAAAACAATAATAATGATATCAGATCGATATCACATCACCATTGAAACAACATCATTTATTAAAACAATCATGATTAACTTTAAATTACATAGAAACGAACACTGTCCCTATTAATTTGTCCAGACTATTTATATAAACTAAATATATACTCGTATATATATATATATATATAAACTATATAAATTACAATAATGTGATGATTCGATTTTACTATTACTGAACCTTCAGTGAGAAAAGCGTGAGCTTTCTTTTTAAACGTAAGCTTACTGGGAGAGCTACGAATAGAGTCTAGGAGAGTCTTCTAGAGACATATAGCTTGGAGTGTGAAAGAATTGGACATAAAACCAGAACGGTAGAGAGGAATAGACAGAGCAAGAGAATCAGTAGAGCGATGTTGGCGCTTATGAGAATCACACAAATATTGAAATTTGCATTTCAAGTATTCTGGGGAGTGGGGATTGTTAACTATGGAGTACAGTGAACAAAGTATTTTCGACTGCCTGCGCTGACGAATGGGTAGCCGATTGAGTTGCGATCGGTAAGCAGAAATATGATCATATTTGCGCAGACAGAAAATAAAACGGGTAGCATTGTTGATAAGGCGGTCCAGTTCTCTTCATTCAAGTCAAGATAACAGATATCAGCATAATCAATGAGTGGGAAAATAAGGGGAAATAACTAGTGCAGTCTTAGTTTAATATTCTTTTTTATACAGACTAATGATTTTATAATTTAATGCATTAACATTCATTTAGGATGGCTACCTGTAGGTAAAATTGACATCAATACAGGTAAAGTAAATTTACCTACCCTCAAACAACATTACCTTTGCTCAAAATTCATGAAATAATCGACAGAACGAAGTGATTTACAAATCAAATTTATATTATAATAATGTCATATTCATTATACGTAAAAAACGCCTTTGAGTCGATTTGTCTGCAAAATACTAAATTATTTTGGAACATAGCATGAACACGTTTTGCCATACGTAACAAAATATGAAAATATTTTGACAGATAGCAGTCTAGTTAATGTAAAAAAAAAAATTTGTTGACGTAATTTTATATATAATACATATTTTGAATAATGTGATCACTGATAACCTGTTACTGCCTAACTCTTCGCCTCCTTTCACTAAAGATATGTTTGAAAATAGACAGCTCATTGCATCGGATTCCAATTTTTCTAGTTTGCAGTACCAATAAAAATAGTTAAACACTTTTTACCAGCGAGTGAAACCATATTACCGCATCTTCGGGATATCTCTTTTAAAACGAAACTGTGTCACAAGTAGTTTTTCTATTATTTTGTATAATGCATGCAGGCAATACAGATATAAGCCTATTATCGCTAACACGGGCGTAGCCAGGGGGAGGGTTTTGAGGGTTCAAACCCCCCCCGAAATGTTAAGATATCAACATCAATAATATCAAAATAAGGAGAGGCCAGCGGCATAACTTATTTTATTACTAATTATTACACTAATAATGTATTTTGGATTCGTCGTCATTGAAGGCTAAACCTTGCGCGAGCACACGCCGCAGGCGTCTGGCGACAAAATTATCGAACAAAGAGTTTGTCTTAAATTTTGCATCCCCAATGGAATTTTGTGTTCGAAGTTACTGAAAATGTTATAAAAGGCTTACGGTGAATCGATTTTATCAAAAACACGTGCTTATGAGTGGTACAAAGCGTTCAAAAGCGCTCTAGTAGGCCACCAACGTCTGCAACTGAAATTAACTTCGCAAAAGTGAAAGAAATAGTGACTGAAAATCCTCATTTAACTTTAAGAGAGATAGCCGCCGATCTTTTTGTATCTTACGAGTCGATCCGTACCATTTTAAGTAATCATTTGGTGATGAAACATGTTACCGCTCGGCTAGTCTTAAAGACCTGAATTTTCTCCAAAAACTCAATCGCATGAGAGTCGCTGAGGACATGCTAGAACGAGTCAATTCCAAGTCAACATTCATGAAACGCATTGTTACTGGTGACGAGACGTGGGTTTACGAGTTTAACATGCAAACTAGTCAACAGTGGAGTGGCGCCTTCCAACTGAACCGAAACCGAAAAAACCACCCCAAAGTCGATCAAAAGTCAAAGACATGTTGACTGTTTTCTTTGACTATCGCGGTGTTGTGCACTATTCTTGCCGGAAGGTCAAACGGTAAATAGAGAATATTATTTGAGCGTTATGCGGCATTGAAGAGAGCAAATTCAACGAAAAAGGCCAGATTTGTGAAAAGAAAATTCTTGGATTTTGCACCACGATAATGCGCCTTCGCACAAGGCCATCATTGTGAACGAATTTTTGACCAAACACAACAAATACCATCGAGCAACCACCATATTCACCAGATATGGCTCCAGCTGGCTTTCTTCTTTTTCCTGAACTCAAATTACCACTTCGTGGCACCCGTTTTCAATCGGTAGAAGACATAAAGGAGAATTCGCGGCGAGAACTGAACTCAATTCCGGAAACAGCGTTTAAAAAATGTTTTGATGATTGGATTATTCGTTGGCGTAAGTGTATCGTTACTGAAGGAGCATACTTTGAAGGTGATTAAATAATTTGGATGAATAACAATTATTTTGTATATTATTGATCTATTCCCGGTACTTTCTTGACAGAGTAGTACATCTGCGTCAAAGCAAAACTTGAAGTGTGGAAAGCAGCTATGACTATCACCTCCCCTACTCCAAAATTTGCTTTGGGTGCGATCAAAAATTCTATCCAAATATTAACACGTTGTTACAAATATTGGCTACCATAGCTGTTTCCACTGCTACACCAGAAAGGACTTTTTCAAGCCTACGAAGACTTAAAAACTACTTGCGGAACACAACGAGTGTTCTAACCCCCCCCCCCCCCCCCCCCCGATACTAAAACCTGGCTACGCCCATGATCGCTAATGTCACTCACCCAACTTTATGAATTATTATTAATAAGGTGGGAAAGATGCCAGTCCTTAAGCAAATATTATTTTAGAGATATTATATGAGATATAGATTATTATGTTAGAGAGTATGATGTAGTCAGGGTCGGTACGCCAACCATAGACTTAAGATGAATTGGTATATTGTAAGGTAGTTTTTAAGCCTTATGTCTTAACTAGGTCGATGTCGATGCATGCAATATTAAAATTCCATATGAATAAAAAGTTTAAAAAAACTTTTTTGTTCCAATGGGTAATCTCATAGAGACAATGTTTTTCGGTCATTTTTATCCCAATTTTAAAATATGGGTTTTGTCACAATCTAGTCCTAAATGTGTTGATTCCTTACAAAAAATATTAAAATCGGTTATAAACCAATTAAGAGTTGACTAACTATTTTCAGCAAGCTATTTTCCTACTATAGCAAAGTAGGTATTAATGAAATTTGTAGAGTCGATGTCAGCTTGATTTTAATGAGTTCCAGGTTTGGTTTATTTATTTCTTAGACAAATAAACTTATTCATTTTATCAAATCAATTTCTTATTATTAACTGCATGCTTGAAATTATTTTTTCATATTCTCTTTTTATAATTCTTCAATGAAATTTTCTTAACTCTTTTTCCCCAAGTATTGGCATTGTCTTCAACTACTTACGTTGGTTAAATAAAACAGTCCTGATAATATGTTTTCTTAAGTACGCAAGTAATTAAGTGGTGTCGTGTCTTTCAGCGCTATACGGAATATAATATATTCTATACGGAAAGTAACTGCTTAAAAATCTTTATTATATTAAATATTTATCTTTACCTTTGGTTCCATGCCACTTGTTAATTAATACCTTAAACTAAACGCGAAGGCCTCAGTTATATTTTAAAGGATAAATGCGTGAATTGACTAGCCTACAACTAATAAATTTTGAGAAAGGTACCACGTTGGAAAACCATAAAACGACCTATTATTTATCCATTATGTTAAATGTCATCAAGGAACTCCCGCTGAATGCCCCAATTTCATAGGAAACTCGTGGCAGCCGCAGCGCAACCGCGGATCTGCAATTATTTTATCGTTTTGGAGGTGTTGCTACATGGAAACTGTGAAGCCATAAAGATATAGGTGAGGCTTATTTTACTGTCGTACGTAACTTAAACCATTACTGTTCACTGAAACTGAAATTTTCTTATAGTTATGGAAAAGAAGGCACTGGAAAGAGCTCCTTTCGAATCAGTTGTTGCGAACAAGTCACGTGGTGAAGGGTCATCGTATAGGGTACCCCGGGCGCGAGACTGGTCGGGAAGAGTAATAATCTACGGCAAATGATACCAGCGTGTGTTAAATTACCACACGCCGTGGAAAATAACCCTTAACATTGCAATCAATCGATTTATATGTCAAAATTCCGACTCTTATCATTTTCTTTATAATAACTTTAAATTAATATTTGTTTTACATTAAAAAATGTTTGTTACATGTCAAGTCATTTAGTGATGGTATTCATAACACAAGCCCTACAGTGCTTTTTTTAAGGCTAGGTTAAATAATTAGAACGTAAGTAATTTTATTGTATTATTATTATTATTATTATTACACCTGTATCTTATGTGGGAAGGCTGAGAACAACGTAGCCTATTGTCTCAATCATGACAGTTAAAATAAGGCTGTTAATAAATATAATTAAGAAGCATATACATTAAATGTTTATAAAGGTGTCACAACTTAGCGACCAAATCCTTCTTTTTTTTCTTTTTCTTTTGTAGTAAATTATTCCTTTACAGCTGGCAACCCCGCGTGCTACCGACCGACATCGGAGCTCAGTGTAAACCGGGAGTCTTGGGGTGGCGCCGCGTCTGCCGTCACTAAATCACTCCATTGCTTATACATACCGCGAGTGAGTGAGTGTTTTTATCACCCCTCCTAACCAACCAATGTCGTTATTACGCAATTTGACACCTGTTGTTTGTACATAAAGTACGTATTGCTTTATTATATAGCTGTAAGTTTTAGTTTAAGTGCTTTGTAAACGAGGACGTCTGGGGTTATTGTACAAGATAAACAATAGACTTCGCGGCCTGACGGCATGTTTATCCTTAAGTACCTCTTTTGTTTGTAGCCGGTTGTTTTTTATGTTGGATAAGAAAACTTTTACACTTTCCTGATTAGCGCATGAGCTTAGCCAACCAGGAGAGATTTATCGGAAGGTTTAAAGTAAATATTGTATTATAAACTAAGTGCAAAAGTCCGATATATAAATTATTTGTTTATAAAACCTCCATCTTATCCTTAGTCCTACAGGACTTTATTATACTTTTATTTTAATAATCGTGTATTAATGATTAAATGCTAGTAGAGTGATCAATTTTCATTCATATTACATTTTAAAATGTTATTAAAACATAGATCATTATATCTTCAGTTAGCAATCCAGATTTTGCCAAATTTAATAATTTTATCACGATTTTCTACGTCAAAACTCTACCAAGGTCTAAGCCTGCAAGAATGTTTGATACGATCCATCGTATAAAAAAGGTAAAACTCATTTAAAACTACAATTGACGATTTGAGAAGTTTAAACTTAAAAATTATTTTAAACAGTTGAGTAACGATAAAGCAAAGCAGCAGAAGTGTTTTATAGATATTTACCGGCTCAGCTCAGCGGGGCTGATCCCACTTGCGAAACCTTACGGTCCTGAATTCGAGTCTCAGAACGTGAACGTGATTAACATATGCATACAATAGTTATGTAGAAGTTATAATAGTTCTGGATACCCTATTTATCCGATCCATAACTATATGATGCGTACCTTACAGTTTCCATAAAACAAATCTCAAATTGCTTTGTAGAGTAGGGGAGGTAGGTGTGGATGTCAAAAACATTTTAAATACATTATAAATCATTATTATGATGTTCATGTCACTGCAGAAGTTTAAATAGTCTACGAATAATACTGTCTGATTAAAAATCTGATCAAAACCCCGTTTAGCAACGTTTTTTTGGTTTTAATCCGATTGCTTTAATTGGTTTTAAGCTGTCTTTATATCAGTTTTTGGGATGGAATTATAAAATAAAAATAAATAAAATACTGTGGTGGTCGAGTTATCGAATAAAAAAGGAGAGCGTGGTTTATCGTGGGAACACGCAATCCATGGATAATATACACAAAGTTTATTTTCCTTTTCAATAGCGTTCATGCAATCCTTTATGTGAGCTTCTATGCCTTTGTGTTGAAGGCGAAACCCTCAATTTATTTTCAATAGGAGTTTTTCAACATTATGTTGAAGTCATATAGGATTCACTTCAAATTGTATGATCCTTTTGTTTTTAAAGCTGTCCAGTTATGGAATTACGGCGATCACCCGGTTTATGGGGTCGCTTTTTATTTTCATAACCTAGATAGGTATTTTTTTAGGGCTAGGTGCTCGATAATACGCGGTTTAATAACTTCTGCTGATGCTCAGTGTGGGGGCGAAACACGTGTAGAGTAGTGAAGGTGTAAGGTGTGTCGGTGTCTTCGTGTCTGCCGTGTCTTTAGGTAATTTGCGAGCGGGCGGGCTTTGCATTTTGCTTGTTTTTTTGTGGAAGAACTTGAAAAAAATTGACATTGAGCAGACACTGCTGAACTTTCGTTGTTTTGGGTTTAATGTTGATCTTACGAGAAACCCTAAAAGAGATTACGATATCGATAAATCGAATAGAAGATAGAAGATATCGATCTTTTTATATATATTTACAACCTAAAGCTTACTTCGTCTTATATGATTACTAATTAATTAATAAGCGATTACAGTATGCAATAAATTTCGTGAAAAAAAAGTACGGGTTTTTCTTCTATGCTATACGAATTTTCAGAGACATAAAAAATAAAAACGCTATTAACAAAAAATATATGATTTTTCGGTATCCAGAGGTCATTTACCAAAAATTAAAAAAAAAATTAGCTCAAAGATTGCTTCGAAACTTTCAAGCAACTTGTAAGTTCGTTAAAATAACGGGAATCAGACATTTCAAGAATTTTATTTGGTTTTTTTTTTTTTATTGAAAAGGTCACGTTTTTTTATAACAAAAGTATTTGAAATAAGACACGTAGGTGTTTTATTTGTGCATATCAAATACGTTCCTTGGTCGATTATAAATATAAATTATAGAGGGAACTTATTCGAGTCTCATTGCACACCGTAAGGCTTTTTGTTGGTGTTGCAAAAAAACTTAAATTGCTGTGACACACACACCCACCCACACACACACACACACACATACTATATATATATATATATATATATATATATATAGTATTTTATCAACACGTTATCATCGTGATGGTCAGTAAGGGCCGTCATTGAAATTTAACACCGGTTATTTTTGTTTTTAATTAATCATTAAGGCTTCTTCTGAAAATCGTTTTTCTTCTCAAATTAGCCGATTGATATCATACATTTAATACCTGATCGGGTAACTGCTACAGGGATTTCCCTATGTATGGAGACACTATTTCATAGTGCTGTGTACTTATACAAATTAAAATCCTAGTTTATTGTAGCCTTGTCTGATTTGGCTTGTCTCGTTAAAAGACGCAAATTTTGATTTTGGTTGAGTAAAGATTTTTCTATATTTATAAAAAATATCGCTTATAAATTTATTATAATGTGCAAATATCAAAACAAATTTATTAAGTTACTAGCTTTCCGCCCGCGGCTTCGCCCGCGTGGAATTCGGTTATATTGCGGTATAAAGCACAACTATAAGAAAACTTCTCATTTCCACGGAAAATTTTAAGAAGCGCGATGTAACGCTGGATACAAAATTCATATAATTCATTCCACTTCTTACGTATCTTAAAAAAACACTTCGTTACCACGTTTTAAAAAACACCCAGCGCCATCTTTCGCATACCTCTAGAACTAAATAGCGTAAGCTATCATTCCACTTCTTACGTATTTTAAAAAACACATCGTTACCATGTTTTAAAAAACACCCAGCGCCATCTATCGCATACCTCAAGAACTAAATAGCGTAAGCTATCATTCCACTTCTTATGTATTTTAAAAAACACATCGTTACCATGTTTTAAAAAACAAAATAACGTAACTAATACTTATACCAATTAGTAATTCGTTGACTTTAGTGATTTCAGGATAAGTAGATGTAAAAAAAACAATTTAGACGATAAAACAAATTGTACGTCATCCCTCGGGAATTCCTCATTTTCGGGGATTAATTATCGTATCATTTAGCTTCTAAATTTACATGTTTATATTCGTTTGCAATATTTTACGTTGTTTTAAACGACACACAGCGCCATCTACAATCCATCCATCAAGCAAACAATATTTTTGTTTTTCCTCGGGAAGATCAATTTGTCCAGAATAAAAAGTACCCTATTATTTAATCCGGACTTTTATCTTTACGTCTGCAAAATTTCAAAGCAATCGGTTCAGTAGTTACGGCGTGAAAGCGGAACAAACAAACAAACAAACTCACTTTCCGATTTATAATATTAGTAAGGATGTAGTCTTACATTATAATTAAATACCTGTTAAGGTTGTCATTGGTGGTTTTATGTGGTGTCAAGGTAAAACCTGTTAACCTAAAGAAACATAGGGTAATATAAAATTAGACATAAATTCATACAAAAGCATAATTCTTGGAAAAAAAAAAAATGATGCATATGAGTTAAGTTTTAACATTACACATTTGTTTTATTATTTTATATCCAGGAAAGATGTTTCTAATTATTTAATCATAATCATAAACATTTATTTTCATCAAACATGGTATAAAAATCATGGTACATTAATTTTATAAAAAAATAACAAGGAGTGCTCATGTTTCACTATTTAAAATTATTTACTACTTAGATTTAAATTTCACAAAAACTGAATTATAATCATAAATATGTCAACCGTTGATAATGAAAATCATAAAGTTACCTTTTATTTTTCAATAAGTTCTTTAATGCTATAAAAAATATTTTTATTTAACCATTTGAAGAGACAATTTTTAAATTTAAAGTTATTGAATATTCCCAAATCGTTGGGAATCTCATTGTATATCTTAAAGCACATTTCATTTATCAAGGGCTTCCTTTTTTACATTTCCGTGGCTATTACACTTGAATAAAATCACTTTGAAACGGATCAACGACGCGTTTATTTTCGTATTTAAACCTGACGTTATAATTAAAGTCACACTTAGTCATCATATGATCACGGCTCCTGTACAGGAATCGAAACGTCAGGATCAATTTAAAAAAAGAAACCGGAATAAACCGCGTCGTAAATGCGATTAGTGTGCTTTATTATGAACTAGCCTTCCGCCCGCGGCTTCGCCCGCGTGGAATTCGGTTATATTGCGGTATAAAGCACAAGAAAACTTCTCATTCCCACGGAAAAATCTAAGAAGCGCGATGTAACGCTGGATACAATTAGTTGTTAAACCAAAACTGAATGGTACACTATATTATATGTTTTCCCTCGTGGAGCAAAAACATGCAGATTTTGGGCACTGGAAACCCGGGAACACGCTACATAGAGCTGACCATGCGAAAAACAATGTTTTTCCAAGCTATCATTCAACTTCTTATGTATTTTAAAAAACACCCAGCGCCATCTAATCGCATGCCTCAAGAACTAAATAACGAAACTAATACTTATACCAATTAGTAATTCGTTGACTTTAGTGATTTCAGGATAAGTAGATGTAAAAAAAACAATTTAGACGATAAAACAAATTGTACGTCATCCCTCGAGAATTCCTCATTTTCGAGGATTCATTTTCGTATCATTTAGCTTCAAAATTTACATGTTCATATTCGTTTGCAACATATAAGTAGATGTAAAAAAACAGTTTAGACGATAAAACAAATTGTTCGTCATCCCTCGGGAATTCCTCATTTTCGGGGATTCATTATCGTATCATTTAGCTTCTAAATTTACATGTTTATATTCGTTTGCAATATTTTACCTTGTTTTTAACGACACACAGCGCCATCTACAATCCATCCATCAAGGAAACAATATTTTTGTTTTTCCTTGGGAATATAATTTTTTTCCAGGATATAAAGTACCCTATTATTTAATCCGGACTTTTATCTTTACGTCTGCAAAATTTCAAAGCAATTGGTTCAATAGTTACGGCGTGAAAGCGGAACAAACAAACAAACTCACTTTCCGATTTATAATATTAGTAAGGATTATAGTCCCCCAAATGAGAGAGCACTCGCCCGGATGACGAGAAGTTGTAAGCTAGTGCTGCCTGACTCTTGATAAAAGTGGAGTTATTTTTGTGAAACCTTTCAATGAATATAAAAATCTAGCAGTTAAATAATATAAAATATAAATATTTGAATTTGTACAAAAGTCGAAACATTTAATAACAAAAGGGGGTTTTTTAGACTTATAAAAAAGTAACAGTATTGATTAAATTCATCAAGGCAGATGGGGTTTCGGTAATTGGTCTTGTTTTTTCGGATTCGGCTTATTAGAACATGAATGACGAATCCTTTTCACTAAGTTTTTTATTTGTTTATAAAAAAGTTGTGCTTCATGTTATTCTAGCTTACCCGCGTGGCTTCGTACTCCTCTGTGGCACTCTTTAGTGTGGAAAGTCGGTGCTATTCTACTTAATATTCGACACCACACGGCAAAAAGGGCAATAGTTATCAACATCAAATTTCATTTATTATATAGCAATTTAAAAAATAAAGATTAATTTAAAGAATAAAAGTTGAAGATATTCCTATATGAATCTGTTGAAATGAAAAGACTTTTCGTGGTGACTAACCTATAATAATCCGCAACCACGTACAATAATAAACGCCCAGGTAATCTATACTAATATTATAAAGAAGTAAAGTTAGTGTGTTTGTATATTTGTTAAATTGCAAGGGGTAATCTCGGGATCTACTGAACCGATTTAAAAAATTCTTTCACCAATAGAAAGGCACATTATTGCTGAGTGTCATAGGCTATATTGAATGCTAGAAAAAATTTAAAGAATTTTGTCCACCCGTGCGAAGCCGGGACGGGCCGCTAGTCTGGTATAAAATGATTATATACCAGATTAACTGGGCGTTTATTATTGTACGTGGTTGCGGATTATTAGGTATAGGTAAGTCACCACGAAAAGTCTTTTCATTTCAACAGATTCTTATAGGAATATCCTGAACTTTTATTCTAAATATTAGTAACAGAAACAAAAACTTATAAACTTTGCCTCTTTAAAATAATAGTGTTAACTAAAAACAAAAAAATATTTGAACACGACGATCTTACACAAATTCAAAGGTTATTATAGTATTGTAGTAATTTTTTTATTGATATCTTTTTTTGTCTAAGAAAATAAGTGATAATATTATTAAGGTTCTAAATAACTCTATTGTCACCATTTTTATTTCCGCTTCCCACCGGTGTCCGCTTACCACCAGGCGTCAGCAGGCAAGCAGTCCCTTGAGATAGGTATTTATTTATCCGGGTGACTACGCCACCGAGACATTGATTTTATCCGTCTAAATTTATCTAGGTTTGGTAGGTAGTATGTTTGTTAGTACTATTGTCTCAATAAAACGTTCCCAGTGGCGGCAGTCGATTTTTTATTCATTTGTTCCTAAACCCTTCAAAATTCACTACAGCTTTCATATATATAAAACTGAATGTTGGTTTTTCATGTTGGTTTTTAAGTCAATATTTTATTACTTTACTACATAGCCTCGCATATGTAATTCCGAGATTTCCGAGATTCAACAAAAAGTAGTCCAAATTCAGTAAATTCTACGAACAGTGAAGTGGGTCGGAAGGATCTGACTTTTCCAATATTGCTTTCAAAGAGGGTCAAAGGTTTTCAATCTGCGAAGAAAGGTAAAGAAGTGACCGCTGGTGTTTTATTTTATCTAAAGGTTTTTGACCAATTTCAGACGAATAATATACCTACTCGATGGATTTTTACGAATAGTGTTAAAGAAATACGTCTTTTTAAATCAAAGCTTATTAAGAATTTGAGTGAAATATCTTAGCGAAAAAATCGCATAAATTAATATAATGTTTACCAACTCTGGACTTTGGCTCCTTTGTTCTTTAAGCATTATTGCAAAAAACAATATTGGATTACAAAATTAGAAGCTTGTTAGCACATTCAGAAGAAAAACCACTAAAAGCGGATTGTTTGAAAAAATTTTCACAAAGCCATACAAGTGCATTAAGTAATCATTTGTCATTAAAACTTTGTTAGTAAGAAAATTCTGAAATTATTTTATGCTGCTCCTAAGACTGAGAGAAGAGGGCATGTCGTACGACCTTGACCTGCGATCAATATGAAGCTAAATTATCTGACGATTGGCCAACAAAGGCCAGCTATTTGCAAGAGAATATATGGTAACATGGGTTATTCTTGCGTATTTCTATTGCCTTAATATAAACAAGTGTAGCTTAATAAGAATTATCTCTCAACAAAAACTCCTCTCTGCAAGCTATGCTGTGTGCTTTTATACCCTAAAACTTTAAACTGTTTTTCACTGGTTATTCGTATAGTTCAAACAACAGTTTCTTTAAAGTATACATTACAAACATAAATACATATTTTCAATTGATATATCCTGCTAGCCAGTTAGGGACGGAAGCGACGGACTCGTTCAAATAATTCAATTAAATCTCGCGCCGCGCCGACTGTCTCTGTTCACAACTGCAGATAAAACTAGTGACGAGAACAGCATTAGATCGATTGTTCAGCTTATAAATAGATCTTATTTAAATGAAACATTCTGTGAGCTTTATTCTTGGATATACCTACCCATTATTTTTTAATCGTTAAAATACTTACTTTACAATTATCCAGCACTTGTTCTTCATACCTGTACGATTTTTATGATAGTCTCAGTAAAAATAGAACTGAAGAGTTAGATTGAACAGCGGCAGCAGTTTCGTTTGTGCATAGCATAGCCTGTTTCAGGCAAAATTGATCACATCACTAGAAAATGATTTGTTTATGGCCTGAAGCCATTATATTCTATAGTGCTCGACGGTCATTAAACCTGTCCAGAATGGATCTAACAATAAAGTTGGTTGGTTACCTTTAGTACCTATTACGTAATTCAATCTTAACTGTCTTTCGACGATAAACAATAAAACGGAACATTTCGTTTTATTATTAGTCTCTTTCAGTATTATATCAAGTTATATTTACATAAAATAGTAATGTATATCATGTCGTTATGGAGACGATTTATAATGTTGTATTTAGATTTATTTAAGTACAATAAAATTGAAAAGCTTGTTCATGCGTAATTTAAATTCAAATTTAATTCATGTTTTATAACTTTCAATGAGAAAAGACAATAATAAACATATCGAAAAAAAGACAAAGGATCTCATCTCTAATAAATTTCCATTCTGTTAGATTGTGAACTCAATGATGTTATTACACATTTGTAACACTTCGATGCAAAAACACTATTTTGTAGTTCGATTCGAGGTCTACAATAGATTCTCTCTGCTATTAGTTTTATATACACGTAAAAAATAAAGTTTCAATTTATTTTTTTTGAAAACACATTACTTTATTGGAGCGGAGCGAACGAAGTGAGCGAAGCTCCCATGGATCAGCTTCAATGGCGAAATGTCTGTTACGCCATAAATTCGCGAGTTCTTAACCGATTTTAATATTTTTTGTGCGGAATCGAATCAACAGGTTTAGAACCAAATTGTGACGGAGTCCGAATGCTGAAATTCGCAAAAATTCCCATCGATTTTTTTTTTTTTTCAGGTATTACGCTTCGCTCCAATATATGGTGCTAGCGTAGCTTTCTGCTTAGCGAATGCATCGCCTAGTATAACAATATTTAATTTAAAGTAATAATAACTTTGACTTATATTTTGAATGTAAATAAATATAACGTATTTCTCTGGAGGTGTTTTTACTATTTAATTAATCTTGATTGCAACACATACAGCAAAAGGCGATGCCTTCTTTAGCAGTCAACCGATAAGAATGTATAACAAAGCGAGTGTTGCAATGAAACCACAATAAGCTTAATAAAATTAACTTACATTCTTATGTGAAGTTGGTGTTCAAAGAGCTAATAAAATATAGTTAGAAATACTAATAATCTAAACTATAGGACCAGAGTATTCTAATTACTGGTTGTGTTTGTATAAACACATAAGCAATACACTAAAAGTATTACAATATACAACAATACTAATTGTCCTCCTTAAAGTTCCCATTATTATAAGCAATTATTTGATAAATAGATAGCAGTCATAAATTTGGGTAATCAACATAATAATGAATCCATATGCATTATTAAATAACTAAATGAAAATAACAAAGTTACGGTGATCAAAGACAGTTTGCGTTTATGAAAATTGACTCTAGTACAGAGCTCTGTAGTTAACAAGCGCGTTCCCACCTGCGGATGAAGTTAAAAAGAAAGGATAAGCCGCGTTAGCTGCTGTTAATTAAAATGTCCGTGAATAATTTTCTTTCAAGTTCTTTACAAGTTGAAAAAGTCGGTAAGAGGATGGCTTATGACAATTAATTATGTACCTTTACCTGCCACGCAAGAAAAGTTTTAAACAGTAGATAATTTAATTTAAGGCATTCTGCAATTCAGCAGTTAATCTGCTATTAAAATTGCACAAAACGTCAAAATTCCTGAATCAACACTGAACACTATCTCATCATCATATCAGTCTATTAATGTCTCTACAGCTATGGCATAGGCCTAGGCATGAAAACACAATGGGGAAACGGCTATAATCCGCCATGCGGGGACAATGTGGATTAGTGGGTGCTACCAACTATTTAACGTATTTACCAAAACACGGAGAAGTTCAAGATTTGAAGTACCTTTAGTCACCCATTGATCTGACTGACCTTTATGTGGTCATTTAACCTCTGCAACATTAATTGGACCTTAATTTTGCGTTAGTTGATTAAGTGGTTTAATGTACAATTTAAAAGTATTTCGGTGAAATTGAGCGAACTGAGTGACACAGCTTTTTATATTTACAAGTAAGCCAAGAGATGATTGAGATTATTTAAGTGGCGCCGTGATGAACATTTTTATTTACATTATAATTTTTTAAATTTTCGAGCCAGAACACGATTTATAAAATTGAAATTTGCCATATCATTTTAAAGATTGGCATGACACCGATTGCCAGAATATTTGGCATAAGGGCAGTAAGGGATTACTATTTTGCAGTGTAAGTAAATTTTAAATAAATGTTTAAAATAAAAATCTTTATATTATCATGTAAGGAATTAATATTTAAATGATTTATTTTAGCACATATATTATATATTAAAGTAACTACTACTAAGTTTCGTAGTTATCGTTGGTTTAATAATCGATTGTTCAATCGATTATTGACGTTAGTAGTAACTATTAAAGTGGCTAGTCTGTGGCTGTCAATTAATAGTCTGACTTTTCATACCTTTTTGGTCGCTGGCGGCATTCACTCGGGCAACGCGGTATTGTACGGTTGTCTGGCCATTTACTTAACGGTTACAATCTTCGAAAAGCTAATGGAATACCAAACTGCTGAAGTAAGTAGCATTGGCTGATTATTTTATTACTCTGAGTAAGTGTAGAGCTTGAAAAGGGTTAGGACTAGTAACTATTCTTATAAAACATGAAAACGATGTAAAATAAACGTTGTCAAGAAGTTAATTTTTGTATTATTTCACGGTCTCTTATAATTCAGAAGTGGGATAGGCAGGTATTCTTCCGAATCACTTGCTTATCCTGCCCACGTGATTTTACAGACCAAGCAAATGTTCGTTCCTTTTTACTTTAAATCTAGCAATAGGTATCGTGGTCGCCATTGGTTTTCATGTTTTATACTTCAGTTTAACAGAACGTATCAAAGTTTTTTTTTTACCCCTGTATCAGTTTTGTTACGCATTTACTAAGATAATGTTAAAGTAAAAAAAAAAAGTGTAAGATTTATATTTTTGTAATATATGTGATGTGAGGGTCCAACTCAGACTTGACCGTTTTTGGACCTATATTATATATCTTTAGTGTACCTCTAGGGTTTCTAAGGGGGTCAAAATTTCATTATTTTTACGCTACGATGCTTACTTTTTGAGATATTAGCCATTTTAGTTAGAAATATAATAATGTTATGCTCTATGAAATCAAATTATTTTGCGTTTTTCTCCTTTTCATTCACCCGTATAGTTTTAATGTCAAATGTTTGAGACAAATATACAGAATTTATCGAAATAGAATTTGATCTCATGGTTACCCTTACGGTTGCGAGTTCTAGATATGGAGTACGGTGCTAAAGAAATATAAACTATCGATCATGATGGCGAAAGTGTGCATACCAACACGGAGACGGAGAACGCCACTGCTAGGTGCAGTACCCGTGGACGTTCTCGGCTGCGGTCGACTGGCTTGATAAGTGAGGGAGCGGAAGGGAGCCTGAAAGGTAGGCAAAGCCGCAAGCACTTATACAATAGATTAATATACTTATATAATGATAAATCTAGCCCCGTAATCCCGTTAAGCGGGAGGCCATAGCTTTTATGAGGGCGTCAGTTGAGAGACCCAAGCAGTATGGGCGTTTTTTTGAAAACCGTTACGTAAAGGTTTTGAAGTTTCCATAACGTTATTAAAAGCCGTTTTCAGTTTTGGTTATCACTACCGCGGTTGACGAGGATTTGGCTACTTCAAAACGAATGAAAACTAAATCGCTGTTAGCTAACGTAACGCAAGTTTTTGTTTTAGCATTACGTAATTATGGTTATGACGTTATCTCTTCGTGCTTTTACTAGGTTAAGGACTAGTTTGTTAAAATTAAAATGTATGAACTATTAATTTTTAATGTAATGTGAATAGACGAGAAAATTAAAACTGTTTTTTTTTGGCGCATTTAAAAATAGTCCTATTTACAATAATTTTTATTTCGAATTTTTTTGATAACATTTCTGATAAAATTACAAAATTATTTGTTTTATTATTGCGTTTATAACTATTTTTGCGCATTTAACCGATCATGGCAGCGCGGTTTTCAATTTTGGTTGTATTGCGTTGGTTATGAGAAAAACGGTTTTATGTTTTGCGGTAAGGTTACGTTTTGGTATGAAATTCAAAACGGTTTTTAGTTATGTTTTGGTGAAACTTTCTCATGCGTACCGAGCAGGGAGTCATCGAGGCAACGTCTTAATGGCGGGGAGTCTCGATGGCAATGCTCTAGAGTTGATCTATATCTATTGAGTGTATATCGCAATGTAGTCGAGTTGATGATGTAAAAGGACGAACGTATCGTAGATTACGTAGAGGATCAAAGCATAAGTCATTCACGTAGCAGTTCTGAGGAATGCTCACAGAATAAATTTCGTAGCAGTCCGTATGGACGCCAACGTAACAAGAAACGCCATCCTAGTAGCAGTTCAAGTAATGATCGTTATTCAGATAATAAATGAAAAAAAAAATGAATTCTCGTTACCCTGACGTTAGTACGATTAGACAAGAGCTTGAAAGAAATAATAACATAGATATACCAAATAATATTTTAGATAACTTTTTAGACATCTAAAAGAGTATGAAGGGTCATACTTCCCCAAAGTTGCCCTTGAATAACGTTCTATTAGAATTTGACCCAATGTCTCAGGGGCAAACTGTGTTAATGTGGCTGACAAAAGTGGAGGAGTGTGCTGACATTATGGTTGGAGTGAAAAATAAATTATTTACTTTACTCTTCCAAAGCTAACTGGCGTAGCAAAATCCTGGTACCAGGGGCTCAGCACAGTCCTCTACTCTTGGTCTGAGTGGAAGAGAAAATTAGTAGAGTCCTTTCCTTGTCGCGATGGTTATGCAGAGTTGTTGACGGTTACGCTGGCAAAAAAGGCACGCTATGGGGAGTCGCTCGAACAGTATTTTTATGCTAAGATGAATTTATTGAATCGATGTAGTATTAAAGGTAGAAAAGCGGGCGATTGTATTTTAAATGGAATAGAGGATAGTGCTGTTCGCGTTGGCGCGCAGGCTGCTCAATTTTGTGAACCCGAATAATTGCTAATGCATTTAAAAACGGTTAAAATAGGTATTCTTAGGGATGCGGGGATAGGCAAAGACAGGATAAAAGAATCAGGGGTACAATCCTGCCCTCAGTTCTTCGAACGTTTCAACCAAGAAATTTATATGTTACAAGTGTAGTGATCATAAGAGTTATCAATGTGCCAAACCATCATCTAAATGCAACAACTGTAAAAAAGTAGGCCACATGAGTAAGTATTGTAGATGAGGGCGTAGCAATGACATTGTAAACAAGCAGGATGAAAAAACAAGTTTTTGAACTAGGGTCATCAGGGGAGTTTAATTCTAAATATATTTTTGACATTTTAGTCAATGATATACAAATATTGTATCATATTGATTTAGGTAGCCAATGCACGCTAATAGGAGTATATGAAACAAAAAAAAAATTGGATCCGTTAATAGATACCATAGATTTACCTTTAATGAGAGCTATTGGAGGTTATCATGTGAAACCGTAAGGTAGGTCTAGGGCTAAGATATCCGTACAGGGAAAACGGGAAAACGTTGAAATACTTGTAGTTGAAGATCATGTTTTAAAATATCCTGATTTGTTGGGACATACATACGTTTACTGAGTTACCTAATATCTTGATCATTAAAACACTTGAACAACTGATTTTCAAAAGCACAATCCTAATAAATTAATTTTACGTGTCTGGGAGACAGTGACATTGACTTCGCGTGAAATAAGTTTAATAAAAGTCGACTCACATGATGGATATGAAGGTGGTGTGTATGTTAGTGGTCCTTTGAGAGGATGTAATAACCAAGAATATTACCTTTTCCCAGGGAATATTCATTTAAGTCTGGATTAGGTGTTGTTATCGTTTAGAACGCGTGCGATCAAGATTTAATTTTTGCTAAAGATACGTTAGTTATGCGAGCCAATCAGGTGACTGGTAACTGTAAAGTATATGCTGTGACTTTAGATAACGCTTACTCAGAAGACACTTTAGTTTTCGGGCACAACATTACTAGTGCAGAACGGGCCTTATTACGGTCGCTAGTGTTAAAATATAACTGTTGCTATTAATCAGGACTTAAAGATCTAGGTTTAACGAACGCGGGGGAGATGGTGATAGAGGTAGAGAATAGTGAGCCGGTTGTATACAGACCATATAGAATGTCCATTGCCGAGCGCAATGTTTCTAACGATATAGTTAGTGAAATGTTAGTTGCTGGTATTATTCGAGAATCTTCCTCACCATACGAGCCCTATTGCGCTCGTTAAAAAGTTACCGCGCCTTGAACAGACGGACAAAGAAAGATCATTATCCTCCACCCCGGGTTAAAGACCAGCCGGATAGGCACGCCGGTAACATATTGTTTACTTGTTTACATTTGGCATCAGGATATTACGAAATCGCTATCTTTTCCGTGTCTCAAGAGAAGACTGCGTTCATTACGCCGGATGGAGTGTATGAGTTTCCTCGAATGCCATTCGGTTTAGTGAACGAACCTTCCGTATTTCAAAAAACTATGAATCAAATATTAGCATAATCAAAAATAAATTATGCGCTTATATATATGAATGACATATTGATTCCATCTCGTAAGTTTGAAGAAGGTCTTAGTAGGCTCGAAGAAGACCTAATTCTTCTACAAAATGGGGGTCTCACTTTGATTCTAGTGGTAATAGGCCCGGCGCCCGAAAAACTGAGGCAGTATCTATGTTCCCAACCCCACGGAATCAGCACGAAGTAAGGCAATTTATCGGCCTGGCCGATTTTTTTTCAGAAGGTTTGTTCGTGATTTTACTGTTATCTGCAAACTATTGACGGACCTTTTAAAGAAAGATGGCACGTGGAAATGGCTGGAAGATCAAGAGCAAGCATTCAAATCATTAAAAGATGCTCTTGTTACCAGGCCGATTTCAGTCCTTTATGACCCTAAACGCGAATCGCAACTTCATACAGACGCGTGTAAATATGGGTAGCAGTAATCTTATTGCAAAAAGGCGATGAGGGTCTGTACAAAGCGGTCTCGTATTTTGGCCGTAAGACTACATCCGATGAACAACGGTTACATTCGTTCGAACTAGAAACTCTTGCTGCGGTAGATTCTTTCGATAGATTTCGCGCGTATTTAATAGGTATACCATTTAAAATATTAACTGATTGTAACGCGTTACGGACTACCTTAACGAAACGTGATTTAATTCCTCGTATCGCCCGTTGGTGGATACAATTTACTGAGTTTGATTGCGACATTGAGTATCGGCCCGGAACCGGCATGACCCATGTTGATGCTCTTAAGTCGAAATCCAGTAAGTAAAGCAAATATAGACAATCGTATTCTAGACGTACTTACCACTGAGATTGAAGATTGGATTGCGACCGTGCAATCCAGTGGCGATGTATTATCCCGTATTAAGCGAATATTATGCTGATCAGAGTCAGAGAAGGTTGTCGAAATTGTAAAAAAAAAAATTATAAAGAACGGTAAGGTATATCGTATAACTGGTCTTAGTGGGGATGATGGTTTACGATAGGTTGTGCCGAAGGTAGCCCGATGGCAAGTAGCAGAGGTAAACCACTTTGGGTAGGATCCAACAGTCCTTCTGGTTTCCTAAAATGAGACGTTTTGTAAAGATGTATATGCGGGCGTGTTTTGAGTGCGAACAGCCAGGCGAATTGTAATTCGTCTATCCTATCCCAAAAGTCGAGATTCCTTTTCACACGATCCACGCTGATCATCTAGGCCCCTCCATACGTAGTAAGCGGGGCAACGTATATCTTCTCGTTATAATTTGTGGATTTACCAAACTCATTAATATTACGGCCTTTAAAAATACTAAATCGGCCACGTCAATAAGAGTTCTCAAGGAACACCTGAGTTATTTTGGTACACTGGTTAGGCTCATCACTGATCAAGGCATTTCATTCACAAGTAATGATTTCCGTTCGTTCTTGAAACCTTAAGGTGTCAAACACATTTTTAACGCAGTATCCACTCCGCGGGCCAATAGCCATGTAGGAAGATTCAAATGGACGCTTTGTCTACTAAGAGTCATGGTTAAGATGACAAAGGCTGGGATGAGCATATACCAGACATACAGATCGGGTTAAATACAACGAAACACGAAACCACAGGTTGTAGAAACAACATTAGTTGTAGGATTAAAAGTAGTTCCGAGAATATTCTCAATGAAGTTATTGATGAAACAGTAAACTGGGGAGCTTGATAATATTAGACATGAAGCGGGGGATCGAATCCGTATTGAACAAGCTAAAGATAAAACTAATTTCTATGCGAAACGTCTAATTAACTAACCCCTACGAAAAGACGTAGCTTTTTCAGTAGGAGACTTAGTAAGCGTTAAACGAAAAACGCCAAGTGACGCTAGGTCTAAGAAATTGGTAGTAAAATTCCAGGGACCCTACAGAATTAGGAAAGTCCTGCCAAATGACCGGTATTTAGTTGTAGATACAACTCTTACACAAAAAAGGGTAAACGTCATTATGAAAACGTGATAACGGTAGATAAACTAAAACCATGGCTTAGTTTTGATAATAATTACGGTAGTTCACAATCAGATAGCGACGAAAGTACTCATGAAGTCTTTGGTTCTTTATAGCTAGTACGACCGTTACTTTACCCTATGCTATTAATCTGTTTATTTTTACTGTCAAAGTTATTGTAACAAAATAAGTAACACTTGTTTATTTTTATAATTTGTTATCTATCTCCATTGAGATTGCATGATAATGTTCTATGACGTAAGTAGAATCATTTCATATTTTTATTTTATATCTTATAGAATCATTTCGTTTAGTGAAATTCTTTGAGTGTGTAGTTATTTGATAACTACATATTTGATTTATCATTAAATTTTTTCATTAATTAAAATAAAATCCAGAATTTAACTGTTCATTCAAAAAATAATAATGTGATTGATTATAATAGAAAATTTGGAAATAAGTTATTTATTTATAGTTTACTAAACCAACCTTAGACATTGGGACGTCATTTAGAATTGATCTCTTGGTCATCCTAGGTACCATTAATTAATAATGTTTAGGTTTTATAATTTAAAAGCAAAGGGACTTGCTTCAGCAGGATGGCCGAGCTGTAAGGAATTAATATTTAAATGATTTATTTTAGCACATATATTATATATTAAAGTAACTACTACTAAGTTTCGTAGTTATCGTTGGTTTAATAATCGATTGTTCAATCGATTATTGACGTTAGTAGTAACTATTAAAGTGGCTAGTCTGTGGCTGTCAATTAATAGTCTGACTTTTCATACCTTTTTGGTCGCTGGCGGCATTCACTCGGGCAACGCGGTATTGTACGGTTGTCTGGCCATTTACTTAACGGTTACAATCTTCGAAAAGCTAATGGAATACCAAACTGCTGAAGTAAGTAGCATTGGCTGATTATTTTATTACTCTGAGTAAGTGTAGAGCTTGAAAAGGGTTAGGACTAGTAACTATTCTTATAAAACATGAAAACGATGTAAAATAAACGTTGTCAAGAAGTTAATTTTTGTATTATTTCACGGTCTCTTATAATCATAATAAGTTTGAGGAGTGAAATATTTTTAAAGAACTTCTTTTAATGTTTAAATTATATTTAAAGTGATTCTTGTTAATAAGAGATACCCATGCTCCTTTATTGTTGGTGTTAAGTAAACCATGCCAACTGCGCTCGCACATCTAAACGGTCTCTAAACTTTCTGTCATATGTACACATATCAAATCTATATGATACACCTTTAAGTGTGAGCCTAGTAACTTTATTCAAATGCTTTTAAAATAATGTGTTTTGAATCGTCCAACATTTTTACCTACCACCTATTCAGGACGTTTTTAAACTGACAAGAAGAATGGTCACAAGAAACTTGTCAGCTTTAACAGAAATAACGACATTTACAATATTATACGTTGTTACCATACAGATTCCACAAAAAAAACAATATTATTCTGTTACCACAATAATAGTAGTGTTATGGTTTCACTACATCGTTGAGTATAACAAAGTCAGCAAGTATCTGTTTTAAATAAGTATCCTTAAAGATTGCAATAAAATATAGACAAAAAATGGCAAAGGATCCCTTCTTTCTTCCATACATTTGAGGCTAAACATGTACCTAAGATTCAAACATACCAGAAATAGCAAAAAAAATGTAGATTCCCAAAAAAATATTTATTTTTAAATACAGTTGTAGCACTAAAAACAATCGTTCAAAAATATAAATTACTCGCAACAAATGTTTTTTTTAGCTGGCAAGCACATTTTTTTTTATTTTGATGCGTTTTTTAGCTTTTAGTTATATATACATTTTTCGAAATTAAGTCTTAAATAAAAATGTACACAATTTTATCAGCAACGTGCCGCTTTATGAATTCATCTGTTTTAAAAAAATACAGTAGAAACAAGAGCAAAACAAATATTTCATGCTATTGCGAATTATTCTAAGCGTTTAGTTATTTCATCAACCTAAGGTCATTACTAAAATACAGTATTTTTAGAGTCGTGAAAAGCTTTTTAAAACATCAGAAAATAAAGTCTTTTATATTTATACACTCCGTTTCGGTATTTTGCAATTTCTGAGAGTGCTCTTTGTACGGGGTGTTTATTTCTTTGTAAATTGGCTATACTCGTACTTTCTGGATTTTCGTTTCAATTAAGTAATGTAATGATTTGGCTGTATTAACTTGGACTGACACCCTCGTGATTTAGCTGCTGTTAAAAATTCTTCGATTCCTGAGAACCTGTGCTTACCTACTTGATTCTGATTAAAAGGTTGTTATTAGAATTGTGTAAGACCCATAAGATGTAAAAAGCAAAGCAAGTAACCGCTATTATAAATAAACGCATATATAATAACGCATATTATAACAAGATATTTATAGTTATTCAATATATGTAAACCTATGTAAGTGTAGCTAAGAAGGTTAATCTACTTTTAATAGATATTTGTGCTGTCTATTATGGTTCTGAATAATACCACTCTCTAAATAATTATAAAATAACCTTATAAAAATGACCAAACAATATAGTTCTTGATGTTGACAGAAATTCCTTAAACGTTATTAAGAAATTAAGTGACTGTTGCAATGATCAATTAGCAAATTATTAAAGCAAATGTCAAGGTGATGGCCAAGTACTATTAACATCCACATTTCAAAATACCCTTTCCGATTCTTAATAACTAGGCGATGCAGTCGCTAAACATTAAGCTTCGCTAGCATCATATTATGGAGCGGAGCGTAAAACTTAAAAAAATAAATAATAAAAATATTCAATAATGTTAAGTAAATTTTAAAAATTCATCAGATAGAAAACTTAAAAAAGCGCTCTCTTTTTTAAATAGGAAATCTCATAAAGCCAATGTTTTTTGTTAATAAATTTTTTATTTTTGTGAATTTCAAAATTCGGGTCACAATCGGGTCCTAAACCTGTTGATTCGATTCCACACAAAAATATTAAAATCGGTTAAGAACTCGGGAAGTTATGGCGTTACAGACATTGCGCCATTGAAGCTGATCCATGGGAGCTTCGCTTCGCTCCGCTCCAATAAACGCTCCGGGAAACTCCTCCTTGTCCCGTGCGAGGTGAATCAGTTCATCTGCGCTCGTGACTCCAGTCCATTCCCGAATGTTTCGCAACCAAGATTTTTTACGGCGGCCAACTCAATGTTTTCCTGCGATTATTCCCATCATTATTATTTGCAGCAAATCGTATCTTTCGTGTCTAAAGACGTATTGTCCTCGGCAAATAAGTTGTTCATGATTTTGAAATCACGTGATATGCGCAGTAGTGAATAATGTACCTAAACTTGCTACTGCGCATGTCACGTGATTTCAAAATCATGTTCAACTTATTTGCCGGGGACTATAACCAAGGTATGCAACTTTTCGTGTTTTGATGGTTTGCATTAAGTTTCGGTTGTGGCCGACCCGTCTCAAAACTTCGTCATTGGACATTTGTTGAGTCCAGCTTATAGAGAGCATGCGTCGATAAGTCTACATTTCAAAAGCTTCTATCCGTTTTCGGAGATCTTCATTTATGGTCCCAGATTCACAACCATATGGGACTATGGGTCAAATGCAGCATTGGAGAAGACGTGTGCGCAATACTGATGTTACGACTGGAAAGTATCGATCTTATTTTATGGAAGGCACAGCGGGACATTTCTATGCGAGTCTCCATATTACTTTCCCAGCATTTATTTAACCAAGTGCACAAGTATTCATATTTACGCACTACATCTAACTTTACACCGGACACACTTATTGCCACACTCAAATTTGAGTGCTTGGAAATGAACATAACTTTTGCATTTTTCGCATTTATTCTGAGTCCCACCTTTAAGCTGCACTCGTTTGAACGTTCAACTAATTTCTAAAGGTTTGATTCTGTAGATGCCATTATCGTCGGTGTAGGGAACTATTTCTACGATTTACATTGCATCCATGATATTTTTTCTTGATTTGTAAAGCACTCCAAGTAACGAGACCGATGATAATACGACTGCATACTCCGTACAAAATATAGTTTTGTGTGTAATGTGTCAGTGACTGTCCACCTAAACGTTTGTTGTTTTTAATTTACCATTTCCATTTTATTTTTCAATCCTTGTAGCATCTCTTGATGACCTTCAGTGATAAATGTGTGGTTAATCTCATTCAACATACGATTTCAAAAAGAGTCACTAAAATACATATTTTCCTCGTTTAATTTCAGCTCGCTGTTGTAGTTATTGCGTACATGATTAATGAAACTATCTCCTTTGAGCATGCAACCAAGGGCTAGAGCTATTATTCCCGTACCATGAAGGTGTTTAGTCGTCATTCCGTCTGGGCAAAAAATGCGCATTGAGCATTCCTCGCAACACGAGAAAAGCCAAGCGCCGCGTTTATGACAGTATAATAATGGCAGCTATAATTAAAATATAAGCTGCCATTATTTATAATTTGTGCCTCGCATAATATTTCGGCGACCTTAATGTCATAAATGGGTTGATAAATAAGGCATAACAATTGAGATTCACTTAAATGAATGTACGAGGATACATTTTTGCATCATCTAGGGGTACTATCAAGTCCCTTTTGAGATTTATTGCGAGGTACTCGGCGGTGGGTTTTATACTTTTAGCTGTATTCCGGTGATTTGCGGTATGATTCGACTGAGTTCGTATTGCTCGTTGTTTACCAGCGGCAGTTTAACTTCGATTATAAGCAGGCGTTCTTGTTAAGTACACGCGTACTCGTGACAATTTGACAGGGATAAGACGCTCGGAAGTTGACCGGAAATTACGTTTAACTGATCTTCAAACTGATCGGGCTTAATAAGATGTGTGTCGATTCGCCAGTCCAGTATTGTTTGTTGAATTCGCCGTATATTTGTTATCATAAAATCTATAGCGTGTACGTTTACTGTGATGTACATTGCACTATCGTGATTGGCTCGTATGTGTTATTTGTTTTCTGCGAGAAGTTTGTCAATTATCGTAAACTATTCATCACTTCTCTTTTTCTCTTGAGGAGGTTGTATTCCTTTTCAATTATTGACGTATGGTTTTGGTATACATTCAACAGGTGGTTTTCATTTTTTTGGATGACGTCAATGCCATTTTACTTACTGTTTGGCAAATTTCTCATCAAATACACCAAACAGAGAATTCGTTTTATAACCAATCCTGTCCACAAGACCTCTTTTAGTCCGTAATGACTGGCGGTAAGATCCATGCTCAGTAATGAGGATGTTGTTGTAATGTTGGAGTTCTTTTAAATCGTGGTTAAATTGTGAAGCTATTGTTATTGTTTGTTTTGCTTAAGGTATTAAAATGGTTTACGTAGTTTTCTATACTCATGAAACTACGCCAGTACGTTGATATGTTACAATACACAACCTTTTTCCATTCGTCCTGTATAATTTGCATATTTGTAAATTGTAATTTTAGTTCTATGAATTAATAAGTCAGTTAATTTATCGTCGCTAGGCAAAATTGTTGGTTGTTTTTGGGCGTTGGTCAAATGTGCATGTCCAAGCAGGGCCCTTCTTTAAAAATGGGTTCAAATTTAATATACGTCTTCTTTTGCTTAAATTCCTGTTGAACTCAATTGTGTCATTTCTATTCCAAAATGTTTATTTTGCACGAATTTAATAAATGTTTTAGTGCGTCGTCAATTTTGCCTGACGATAAATATGTTCCAAGGGCACGTGTACTTGGTAGTGCCTGTTGCGCATGGTTGCGCGCTCTGTTTATGAAACGCGATACCCAGGCGACTCTTCGACTAGCGCATGTTATAGAGCTATAATCGTTTAGAAGCGCTTCATTTAATGGAGCGGATATTTGTGATGCATAAACTTGTTTGAGAACTTTTAAATCTTCTGTAACATTGTAGGGACCTATGGGGAGCGTTTGTATTTCTTCATTTATTAGCCATTTTGGCTCTTCCCACTACAGTTTATAGTTTGGTAGCTGAGATGGCATAAGGCCTCGGGAGGCAAAATCGGCAGCATTGTCATTGGATCTCACATGGTGCCAGCATTCCGACGGAACATTTTCTAAAGGTTTGGTGAATGTTTTCCATCATGAAACGTTGCTTTGAAGCCATCCAAGTACGACCATTGAGTCCGTCCAACTGTATATTTGTATATGGCCAGTGTGATTGTTTAATGAGTCTTCATAAAAGATGCGCCCCGCATAGTTGTAAGTTTGTTTAAGGGCGAAAGCTGGGTTTTTTGCAGCAAGAATTTTAATAATATGTTGTCCATTCTTATTTATAGTTTTGCAATATATCACGCTCGCATATGCCTTTTCGGAAGCGTCACAAACCCATGGAGCTCGATAGGTTTCTTAGTGTTTCCAAGCCAACGTTCCACTTTTATGTTGTTAATGTGATAAAGTTCTTTTCTGATCGCTTCACATTCCTGCTGTATTTTATTTGGTAGAGGGTCGTCCCAATTTGTTTTGAATGACCAGATTTGTTGAAATATGATCTTAGCCTTCGCAGTTACTAGAGCCAACCAGCCTAAAGGGTCATAATTATTTGATAGATCCTATAATAAAGATCGTTTTGTGACAGCACTGTCTTTGTTTGTAATATTTAAAATGTTTTGAAATGTAAACTGATCTCTGCGTGGATTCCATTTGAATAGTGTTTTTTATTTGCGCTATTTTTAAAGATAAATATATTTTGGCACAGTAAATGTTGTGGCAAATCTCGAAGTAGTTTGGGTTCGTTGCTTGTCCATTTTCGAAGGTTGAAGACTCCTCTGCATAAACTGCTGATCAGCTGGTTACAAATGATAATGGTTTCGTCCATAGTGTTGCCGCCACCCAAAAAATCATCGACATAATATAGTGTTTAGTCAGCATTTCCGCAGCTTGTGGGTAATGTTGACGCTCATCTTCTATTAATTGCTTGATGGTGAGCATAGCTAAGAAAGGGGCGGCCTTTGTGT
Source organism: Calamotropha paludella (assembly GCA_927399485.1). Lineage (NCBI taxonomy): Eukaryota > Metazoa > Arthropoda > Insecta > Lepidoptera > Crambidae > Calamotropha > Calamotropha paludella. The sequence continues at coordinate 14,182,016 of OV656809.1, forward strand.
CGTATGTTATTGTTCACAGCTGGTATTCCTTGATGCCGTGACCTTGAGACCTTCAGATGACCTTTAGACTTGCGCTACACATTTTTTTGTATATGCTCATCATTTTCTCGAATTAAAATTTGCCGATGATTTTTTTCTATATCAGCTGTATATATATACTGAAATCTTTTTCAGCGTAAAATTAATACTTGTTTTTTTGTGTTGGAGGTTCGGGCCGCATTTTATTAGTTCATTAAGGCTGAATCCCGATTTCATCTTGTTGGAGCCATTGAAAACTACACGAAGTTTGGTCATAGTGGAACCAATTTAAGTACCCCATGGTGTGGTAAGTAGCAATTGGGATCATGTGTTAACTGATCTGGACACGGTAAGGTAAATTTCCCTTTTAGGAATCTAATTAGTTCATCAAACAATGGTAATTGTCTCGGCGATTTTCTTGTCTCCATATAATGTGTATATGTTTCAGGATCCATTTTTTCTGTTAGTATGTGTACCAAGATCGGGTCCCATGTGGCTGTATTGACCCCTAAATTGTGAATGGAGTTGATTGTCTCTAATTTTTCTATCATGTAAGCGCTTCGTTCAAAAGAAGAATGCTTTTGTATGCTCGATTGAATCATAAATAAGTGCATCTGTTTTGTAAAAAGCAATTATATATTGTTGTACCTGTGAGTTAAAATGTCCCAAAAAGTATCGTAGTTGTTATTAGATTTATTGAGATGTTGGACGATTCGTTCAGCGCATTGTAAACACGCAGCTTTCCTATTTAAAAGGAATGCATTTTTTATACTTTTGTTAGAGTGGGGTTTTTTATGTATGGTTTGCATATACAGATTCATAAACGTAGGCCACTGAGTGTAGTTTCCGGAAAAAACTGATAGTTCAATTTGTGGGGCGGATACAAGGTTATGAGACGGGGAATTAAAATAAAATAATTTTTTTAGTGGATTCATAAAGATTTTCATTTTGGCTATATTCTTGTAAATAATTGACGTCTAAAAAAATCAATAAGTTATCAACTGCCAATGTAGCTCATTAATAGCCTTCCAACGGGATTCTATAATGCTCAACTGATCTTCAATATCCCATTGCTTTTTCATTTCATCTATATTTATACCCCAGACAGTCCTTAGACACGTTTTCTGAGATCACCTTTTGTCGTTGTAAAAGTAATTCCATTGTAAGAGAAGTGTAACCTGTTTTCTTACGCTGGTAGTATGATCTGCGTTAACGCGACCGTAGTCTCACTGCGATATTTACGCCTTCTCAATTGCCTGGTGAGACTCGCTTGTGGGAGGCCAAACCGAATCGCTACCACAGCTACACAGCATGAATCACAATCCCAGATAAATGCTCAAAGGACCAAATGTAGGGAACTATTCCTACACTGAATGCTACACTGTTATATGTAGTTGTATGGACTAGATATAGGCAGTGGTAAGTAAATAAAAGTAATAACTAACGATGTGTCACTGCCGTGTGGCTTTATTGCACTAATAAAAGAAACATAGAATCGCTTTGAATGTAGCGCCAATGCAGTGTCATCAAAACAATTATACCTAATGTCGAGCGTGTTCGTACAATCGGCATATCGGAGGTTATTAATAACGCGTCCATGATTGAAATGCCATATTCAAGGTTCGTTAAGGCTTCTGATATTTTGCTTTCAGAATATAAATTGAAGAGCATAGGTGATAGAATACAGCCTTGTTTGACTACTTTTTTGATAATTATGTCATTGGATTCTTCCCTTTCCATCGCGCCATACTGTTACGCGTTGGTTCCAATAGACGTTCTGAATAGCTCTGATATCTTTCCCATCGAGTCCTATATCTATTAAGATCATCATATGAAGAACTCTGTCGAAGGCTTTCTCGTAGTCGATGAAACAGAGATAAACGTCTTTCTGCAAGTCTTTGCACTTCTGCACTAGAACCTGTATATCAAATAAAGCCTCTCGCGTTCTACTCCAGTTCTGAATCCGAACTGACAATCTCCCAACTGTTCATGACATTTTGCTCTAATGCGTTCGTGCATGATAGTGAGGAATAACTTTAGTACTTGACTCATAATACTAACGGTACGGTATTCCTCACATCTTTTAGCATTGGGTTTTTTGGGCAGGATAACAAAAACTGATTTCAACCAGTTTTCAGGATACATGCTAGTGTCGTATATGAGGTTCATCAATTTTCTCAGGGAGCATAAATGTTCTTGTTCAATCAGTTTGAATACCTTTATATGAACACCATCAAGTCCCGGTGACTTTCCAGTCTTAGTTTGTTGCAGCGCTTTGGTAACTTTATCTTTATGAATGGGATGTCCATCTGCATCACACGGTGGTGGCATGGTGCTTCTTGTATTGTCAGCAAATATTTCTGTGATATATTGTTCCCATAGATGTTTTTATGAGCCAACTTAGTAACCGGGTGGTTATTATCATCCCACATTTGGTGAACAGGATAAGTATGACCAACCACAGCTTTTATCTCTTTGTGAAGGTTGAACGCGTCATGTTTTCTCTGGAGTTCTTCAAGATTTTTACACTTTTTGAAGTACCAAGAATTACGAGTATAACGAACTTAATTTTGGATTTTCTTATAAATTTGGTTATATTTGACTATTTCAAGTTTATATGATCTACGTTCTTCCATAAGCTTATAAATTCCTTAGTTCATCCATGGTTGTCTATTTGACTTTAGTATTTCATTATTGACACAGATGACAGCAAGATTGTAGAGACTTATATGTCTGTTGCACGAGCAAGAGCTGAATAGATCTAGCATCATAGAGAAGCGTTGGTCAGCTGCATGAACCTGCAGGCAATCTCCGAGTGGGGCTATGCCAATCTGGTAAGGTTCAATCCGTCAAAGATCCAGGCGTATCTTTTTTCCGCTAAAAGGAGGCCTTTCGACTTGACTCCTACTTTCCGAAGTGTATCCGTGCCGATCACTGACCATCTTGAGCTTCTAGGTATGACTTTGTCACTAACTTTCAATTTTGGCTCTTTCATTGAAAGCAAAGCTCAAGTGCTCCATGCCGGAACAGTTGCTCATCCTTTACCAAGCGAAAGTTCAATCGTGTGTTCTCATATTTGTTACGGTTCAGCCCGATACCAGCTTCAGACTCTTGAGTCCATTGAGAGGAGGGCCAAGAGGCTCATCAGGAATGTCGATCTTTTTTATCAAAAGCCTTGAGCATAGACGGAAGGTAGCAAGCCTATCCGTTTTTTTATAATACATTTCGAAGAGAGTGCAGTAGAAATGCACAACCTTGTTCCGTCGTCCCCATTTTTTCATCGGACAAGCAGACTTACAAATAGATTATTATATGGTAAACATACTAAAGAGTCGCACTTAACGTTTTGGTTCCAATTTTGTGATACGTACCGCTAAAAAGTGGAACTCTTTGCCTGAATCTGTTTCTCCTGACAAATACATTTTAGGGGTCTTCAAGTCGCTAGTGAATAGGTATCTTCGAGGCAAGCGCGTCACATCCTAGATCGCAGCGTCGCTTACCATCAGGCGAGATAGTAGTCAAGCGCATACCGATTTAGTTTTTAAAAATGATAAAGTATTGACTTTATGAACCCTGGCTTTGAGTTGTGACCACATTCGTTTATTGTCTCATACGCGTTATGTTACACCATTATAGCCCACTTATTCATTTCATTGGAAACCATCGTTCTTATATGTGCTGCGTTTATCAGTCTTGGATCTATATTATTGATCCTTTGTTTTCTTATAACTTTTTTAAGGACGCATGACAATTCAGCAACAACGGGGTTATGGTCTGATCTTATATCGGTCCCAGGATAGGTTTTAGCGCTTTTTAGACTGTTTCGAAAACGTTTGTTTATCATTATGTAGTCTATTTGGATCCGCATAATCTGTTAGGGAGTATGACGAGGTGAAGTCCAAGTATACAATCTTCTAGATGGTAACTGAAAATATGTGTTCATGATGGCTAATTCTTGCTCCTTGGAGAATTGTACAAGTGTCTCGTGGGTTCCTATTTCCAAGAACATATTTTCCTACGGATTTTTGGACTTCCCTTCTCCCACCCTGGAGTTCAAGTTACCCATGACTACATTGTCATCCTGCTTCCTTAAGACATTAAGAAGCTGTTCTGTCTTGTTGTAAAACGATTTAACTTCTAGGTCCGACCTTTCAGCTGAATAATATTCCTGGGTTTCGATTCAATTGAGAAAAGCATAGCTCTGTTTGATTTCGGCACAAAAGTGATTGCGGTATTCACTATTTCCTTTCTGGTTATAACTCCAACTCCGTGCATGTTCGAAGAATCATTGGAACCGGAGTAATCAATGATAATTACTGTTAATTTGGTGTTAACCATTGCCTCCCCATCTTATTTCACATTGACATTGTGTGTTTTCTCAGGACTTTTAAGACTTTGCACATTCCTGGTAGCTATTATAAGAGAACGTCCGGGGATTCTTTGCACCCATGTCCCATTAAAAAGACGCGGGGCACTCGGGGCAGTGATATTCTGTAACTTTTTCATCGGCTAAGTTACTATGGAATAATAGTGCAATGGTTTTCTTTTGCCTTCTGCAACAGACTTTTGAGAAGCTATTTGGGCTTCAAGGTCGCTATCGTCTCTTCCAACAGTCAGTTAGGTGTATGGTTATACCGCCATAACTCGGTCGCCAGAGCCTCGTCTGTTATCTAGCAGGAAGAACCACGACGATTGTGAGTCGTCGCCGTGTAAGACGCGTGCAGGTGAGGTTGAAAGTTGGACCGGATAGGATGAAGGTACCGTTTCCCCCTTTCTTCCCACTTACCCTTATTGCCGCAATTGTTGTTGTAATAAACAAGCTTGCACGTTTTGCTCAGGCGGAACGTGACAATGAGTCATGCTAGCTCGACTCAGGTGGAACGTGGCAATGAATCATACTCGCACGGCTCAGGTGGTGGTGGTTTTTCATTGCCCCTATCAACACTTCATTCAGTCTGTTTGACGACCGCTTGGTGCAACGGTAGTGATCCTGCCTTTCGCACCAACGGTCCTGGGTTCAAATCCCGGAAGGGGCAGATGTTTATATGATGAATACGAACATTTGTACCTGAGTCATGGGTGTTTTTATATATTTCTATGAATATTACTTATCTATGTATCATATATGTATGTCTATCCATTACCCTAGTATCCATAACACAAGCCTTACTGTGCTTACTTTGGGCAAGGCTAATTGGTGTGAATGTAAAAAAAAAAAAAAATATTTTATTTATTTATTTATTCTAGGAGCGTAGCAGCAATAATAAGATACGAACTCAGAGAACTTGTAGTTTCTAGTGGTAATCTAGAAATAAAATCCTCTAAAACACCAGCAACAGCATTGTCAGAATTTACCGTGTTTTTGTTAATTTCCAGTGAAAAAGATTGTATTTAAGATTTGCTTTTTCCTGTTTTTTTTATTTTTATAAGCATCATTTACATTTGCCGATGCCTTCTTGTAAAACTCATGGAAATATTCCAAGATTTTTTCTCCTATTTATCTAAAACGAGTAACCTAAGCCATATACGATATACGGAAAGAAGGCACGAGTATAATGAAAAAAAAGACCATGAAAAAACTTTCTATGGATAAGTCCATTGGGACAAAAAAACGTTCGATGGGTAAATCTATTCGGAGAGGCTACAGGGATTAGATCATATCAAAAAGTTCCGTGAACAAAATGTTGTGTGTTTTGTGGTGTCCTCGATTACTGTCAGGGTATCCATTAAATGAAAGCAGTCAGTAGTTTCACCAAGCAGCACACGCACGTCCGCACCGGCTGACGGTCGAGCGAGCAATGCCCCTCTACCGCTGTAGGCCGTGCGTACGGGCGTGTGTCGCTTGCACTTTATTAATACGTCACACCTCTTCCTTTTCAACGGATTCGAATAATTTAGTTCTTACACTTCCGCGCACATTACACATCAGAATAAAACACTTTTTTACGGATTTTTGCGCATGTTTTATTTTATTTTATATTTAATCCTGACGTTTCGACTCCTTTACAGGAGCCGTGATCACAGGATGACTAAGATGATGGTTGTCATGTCATGACAACCATCATCTTAGTCATGTCATGTCATGTCATGACAACCATCATCTTAGTCATCCTGTGATCACGGCTCCTGTAAAGGAGTCGAAACGTCAGGATTAAATATAAAATAAAATAAAACATGCGCAAAAATCCGTAAAAAAGTGTTTTATTCTGATGATTCGAATAATTTGAGACAATGAAAAATAATTAAAATACATTTATGTAGTTAATATTCTTAAATAGTATATCTTGAATTGTTATTTAACTAAGAAGTATTTTTTTTTAGAAATTATGATTTATTACTTGCAGCCAAATACTCTAATCTTACGTGTCCTCTATTTTTCTTTGAATACGCCACTCTCCTTTTACCTTTTTTTAAGTGTATCAGTTTTTTTTACATTAATTTATTTAGTTTTCGTCGAATCATCAGCTTACAATATTGTTTAATTACAAGCTATATAACTTAAAAAGCTAACAAAGGATTCACACGGAAAAATTGGTCTCGGTATTACTAAAGTGAGCTCACTCAGTGTGTGAACCCACGAACCCCTATTGTAGTATCTGAATGCCAACTACCCTATTAAGATAAATGATTGTGAATGATAAAATGTCGTTTTATTCGGTTATCTCCTAATTAAGGAGTCACAAATTAATAAAACAATATATATAATTATATATTTATAGCATCATGCAGTGCATATGCAGGAGATGACAATTTTGTTTTATTTAAGTTTCTCTCTAAGTTATCTTCAATTAACCAATTAAGGGTTTTATTCAATATATTGTTACGCCATCAACGAACAAAATACACGGTTCATTCATAACCTTCGGCTTCTATTATGTAAACTAAAAACAAGAGAGTCTTAGGCACTCCCTTGTGATGTTAAGGCATTATTATTTTTAATATCAAATCGAACTCTATAAACTTTTCTACTCATATGATTATAATATTCGATTTGGACATATTGCTGTCTATCTTTTAAATAAGAGATAAACCATTTGTGAGCTGTATTTGGGATACAATCAGTTTATTAATATTTATGTTGCACACGGTCATACGCCTTGTACATATATCATAATTATGGAGCAATATTCGAATAGCATATTTTTTATGTTCAATTACTTATTATCTTCTGAATGTGTTTGAGAAAAGCTAATAAAGTTGACTGACTGTAATTATTTAGGTCACTCTTTTGGTTATTCTCACTGAGTTGTTGTACACTACTGAGTCTACTACCAGTTCGGAAATTGGGAGGCCCTTCCGAGAAGAACTGGCGGAAGAAACTCGGGCAGGGGGACCGACCTCCATCTTACTGTTATTATTTGCAAAGAGAGCTAACTACATCATCAGGTCTTGCAATGTGTGTTTTTGTAGGTATTAATTTATTAATTATTGGATCCCAAGCAGGTGGAACGCTCCAACCATCGTCTCTATTGAAATTTGGATGTTTCCTGATTTCAAAGCCTCGCGTACTGTCCTAGGAACAAGTCTTTGTTCTCTAGCGAGAATTAAAGGTTTATCGATACGAATGTAGTAGTTTGGCCCCTCAAAAGCATACTCACACTCACAAACTGCAGACCTAATATCGCGCCTATGTTTTATGTCAGCTACGTGTTCTATAATGCGCGTCCCTATACTTCTCTTTGGTTGTCCGAAGTATGGGAGAACACAGTCGTAATCGATTTTGTAGACACCTGCTGCCTGGAGGGGTATATTGCATTTGACCGGTCGTAAGAATCGGTTAATCTTCCTGGCTGGTTTAAAGTAAGTATTAATGGAAACCCGCTTCAGAATGTTCCCAATCTTGTCAGTGACCCCCTTCATGTAGGGAAGGACAGCAGGTTGACGTTCTATTGTGGCTGGTTGGTGCGGCTTCTGTGTCGTAGTTTTGGTACTCGCAACTTTTTATCTTGTAGTACTCGCTTGTCATGCTGAAGCTCAGTAGTCAGATATTGTTAGGCACAGATGTCGCGAGTTCTCTGAAACAAAGATTTCCCAACGGTAGCCAACTGTATAGGATGGTGGTGAGAGTCACCATTTAAATATCTATCTGTATGAGTTGCCTTTCTATACACTATATGACTAAGGGTTTGATTTAGATTGCTGCTGATTTGAACATTTAGGAAGGCTATTTTATTGTCTGTCATTAATTCCATAGTGACATAATGCAATCTTGTACAGGTAAGCTTGTGAATAGAGATTGAACATCGAAGCTAACCATAGTTTCATCATTAGTGAGATGTAGATCTCACTAACAAAATGGTAGGTATGGTGCCTTACTTTGTTTCGATAACAGAAACTCGTCAAGCTTATTGCTTACTATTTTATAAACATCAAAAGTAGCTGTTACTAATTATCATCCCATAAAGAGAAGAGTAGCTCTTTTCTTGACTGTTATATCTACCCCCGTTGTCAAAAGATATATACCCAGGGTTGTCATCCATTTGTCCCAGCGTAACCCCAGTGACATCGAATTGTCATCGCATTGCAATGGCTCTACGACGGCAGGCTGAACATTTTAGGCGACCCAGAACAATGTCTGTACGCCTTTATTTTGCGCCCTTGGCGCCATTGAATATGGTCTGTCCAACATTTATACCTATGCATTATAACAAATTTAACGGTAACACGCCCAAGTTTCTTTTTAACATGTTATCAGCAGTCTGTACTTGTAACTTGACTTCTATGCATACTGGTATTCTATTATTTATTGTTTGGTTTTGTGTTTCACAACAAGATACCTATTTTACTATAATAAATGTCATCTCACATCAATAACTCTTTTTCCTTCTTGTACCTACTTCTTATAAATTCAAAAATTTGTATAGTGTATAAATACACCTTGTATGTAATTTTTTCAATACATTAACATATTTTTGAAGCCACATAAAAACAATATTTGGTAAAAGTTGCCTTTATTTTATATGTGTTTTCCTACTGGAAATTATTTTATTAATAATAATGTCTGATGCTAATAAATAAAATGTATTGATATTTTTGTTGATTTATTTTCTCTTATAGACTTGTGTAACTCAGTTATATCCTGGAGCTTTATGCCACTCCGGATATTCAAAATTCAAAATTCTTAGCATATCCAGTATATCCAATCCAATCACATGGGTCAATTCCAAATCATAACCGACTACAAATACCGACTGGCTAACTACATAACTGATATCGACAGCGAAACCGTCGAACGAAAGACTTAGAGCGCCGAAAACGCTTTTTGTGTTTTCTGTGTTTTCCGATGAACGGTAAAATTCTTAAAAACGCAATACTGCTGATGCTGCGTTCGCTCTGACTGAGGTGGCAAGCGTCATTATAAGCGAAACAAGCGCTGCATAAAGTTTTGTTTCTATAAAACGGTAGCAAATTTGAAGCGCTTCATGTGCTCTTATTTTGCGAAATCTTATTAGTCCGGATTTAATAAACAGATGCGGATATTGATAAATATATATAATAGCACGTTAGTTGGATATATGGTATGATTTGATATGGTTTCAAAGAATTGCTACTACTAGTCCGGATATATTTGGTGGATATGGATAATCACTGGATCTATATCTTTTTAGGAAGAATATAGGATAACTCCGATCTATTTCCGGAGTCACCTTACGCATGTCCAGTCCCTTACCCCGTACGGTTAAGAGTGTATTCAGCAATAAATTAACCAGCGAATAATTATTTTATACCATTTCCAAATTACATACTTTGCCGATAACATTAAATCATCTAGATTTACGGTAATTCGATAACTTTTAACTAGTATACAATATTTTTTTACATATATGACGGCGAGGCCTCACGCCGGTCATCAGAATGCTCTTTATTATCCAAAAAGAGTTGCAGCGATCTTTAAAATAATAACGTGTATGGATGTAGGATAGACTTCTTTATTATTCAAAACCACTTGCAGTCTAAAATCGCAAATGATGCACGAGATTTCAATGGATGAAAAACGTGGTGATCCCCGAAACGGCGTAACAATCTCCCTGCGTGGTGGTCCAACGAAAAGTAACGTTCTCGCTCGGTATAAGCTATGAAGTAAAAGTTATACCCTTATAGCGTGCTAACGGTCACTATAAACTAACCGTTTTACGCTTATACGTTTACACTTATAGCACGCTGACAGTCTGTGCTTCTCAAGTCCTCTAAAAAACGTTTAGTGTTGCCAACTTGCAACGCCTCTTTAAGGTCACGCCATCTAGGATTTCACCCAGGTACTAACCTGACGTTTTCCATTTGATAAAATCGTACCTTGTACACAAATCCTTACTGACAAACATTATTTTAGGCGCAACCTCTAGAGTTTAATTTAATCTAATTGAAATAATTGAATGCTTCAACATATATAATATTTCTAACCTAACCTATTATCCAATGAATATTAAATTCAGAAATAACATTACGTATAATTCCGAAAATATTATTTGTTTATTTCAGTCATAAGTGTAAAATACTAATGTCTTTTAATATCACTATAAAAGACGAGATAGTTATCGTAGGTAATTATGTTTGAATGTCTTTACAACGATTTAATTCTAAATCGATGCCCCTTAGCAAAGTCACACCTTTGTGCACCTTGTTACCATTGTTGCTCTTTGGCAAAATCACACCTTTGTGCACCTTGTTACCATTGTTGCACCTTGGCAAAATCACACCTTTGTGCACCTTGGCACTATTGTTGCACCTTGGCACTATTGTTGCACCTTGGCAATATATTCTTGTACCCCTTGGTACATGTCTTTTCAAATTAATGTATTGTAGTATATCCACTTGTCTGTATAACCTTTATATAAGTTTTGACGTAATAACCATTGAAATTCAAATCGTTGTTTCAGGAATATAAGAAACTACTTAAAAATCTATTTTTTTTTTTAGTATCATAGTATGTTTTATTTAACCCGTGTAATGTAATGTAATATTTAACCCGTACAGGGTTACGATTAACTGAATTAAAATCTCGATCGATTTAAATCGTAAGTAAGATTAGGTTTCGTGTGGGTAGGTAGCACAAGCCAGAATTATTAAAAGCAAGAACAAGACATTCATTACTAGAATAACATGGCAGAAATAACCGTGAAGGTAATAATAATCTCAACACATACATTATTCAATCGAGTGCTTATTACAAGGTTATAAAGATTTTCTTTATAGCAAAATAGGATGACTTCATATATTTTCTTTTCTTAAAATAAAATAGTTATCAATAATTACACAAGTTCTTTAGAATTGCAATTAATACTGCCGTTATTCAAGTTGATATTTACATTGCTATAATCAATGATTTTTCAACTCTTCTTAGAATCAAGTGGATAAACTATTTAACATTTTTTTTTTTTTTTTTTTTTTGTCTCAATACTATGAGACAGCCTTTTTTGCAGATGGGTTCGTTATCTCCCTCCTTTAATTTGATTTTCACGAGCTAATTTTTCTATATACCACTTACTTGAAGGCTCGTCGCCACGTGTGGTGTCCTCGATTACTGTCAGGGTATCCATTAAATGAAAGCAGTCTGTAGTTTCACCAAGCAGCACACGCACGTCCGCACCGGCTGACGGTCGAGCGAGCAATGCCTCTCTACCGCTGTAGGCCGTGCGTACGGGCGTGTGTCGCTTGCACTTTATTAATACGTCACATGTTTTATTTAGTTTTGATGTATCGTTATTACGCAAATGTCAAAAAACTTACATCGTCATATGACACCTTTAAACATTTGTATGTATGTTTTTGTTACCAAGAGCGTATTTCACACCTACCTGCCTAAAGAGTTAGAAGGCCTTTAGGAATTTCTTTTGTATTATTTTATGTTACACCCCTTCTTAACGTTTATTTCTCTTCAGACGTTGTCTTAAAGTCTAGGTCCTAATTAGTTAATTATTTAATGTGTAATTTAAAACTAATTATTAGAATCTTTTTAAAAGCTTTTCGCCTTGTGATGTCCGAAAAAGCAGAATGTTATGACCCCTCACTCTTAAGGGTGTCGTGAAACTCGTCTAATTCAAGGGGCGGTAATCACCATACACTACCTGTTGGCCACAAAATGAATAATAGTGTTATCTCAAGTATGGTTTTTACTGCTTTCTCCAACACACCCGCTACGCGTGGAGATTATAGCACAATCCCACCGTTATTGGGCGAGGCTTTCGTCTAGTAATGGATATTATATCACCCGAGATGAAGAGCTTTAATATATTTGTTTTTTGTTTAGTTTTGACTTACCACATAAACCTTTCTTAAGAAACAGCCTATCTAGAAGTGAATATTTTATACGTGTAAATCCCGATAGAAATTCAGTGAGCGGTCTTTACAGAAATGGGGAGACAATGCGATAGATTAATAATTCGACACTTGCAAAGAAAAACTTTGTAACTCAGTTTTAGGCGGTTTCGAGTTAAGAAGATATTCAAACTCAGCATTAAATGCATTTTTTTGCACTAATCATTGTATCTAAATTCATCTTAATTTGGAATATATATACTGTAAAATCGTCGTAAGTGGCGATTAACTGCAGTTACGAAAATTGTAATTTTAGTTACATATTAAACTTTTATGCTCGCCATTATTTGTTTGAATTAATAAAATTGTAATACTAGGTACTCTTACTCTAGGTAATCTTGTTGTTAAGTTTTTATTATATCTTTAGTTACAATCTTATTTTGACAAACAATAATTTAGTTTATAACTAGATTTCTTATCAACTTTAGATACAATGCTTTTAACCCATAAAAAAGGTTAAAATATTCGATTTTACATGGTTAGTCCCAAACAAATAAATAAAGCAGAGATGCGATGTTAACTGTTCACCTAAATGTTGTAAGTTAATAACTGAAAACAAAAGAAATATCTTATATACAGGGTTTTGGAAACTAGGCAAATGGCTAAGTAAGTATAAAAAAGTTGAAAAAAAAAACAAGTTACCATCCGCTTAGGTTCGTCAAGTCGGCGTAAGTGGTCTTTTGAGTTATTACTTGTTCATAAATGGCATAGAAATTGATGATTTTGAATGTTGATTTGATGTATGATGAAATACATGATTTTTGAGTTCAGCCTTATTATCTTAATTGGGAACAAGACATTAATAATACAAAAGTCCCGTGGTGTAAAATTATGCTTATCCACTTTAACAGTGACTCATCAAATATAGCAAAATATCAATATGATTCACTGTGGTGTGAAGTGGTTGTGAAATGGCAATAGATCAGCTGCAGCAGAGAGCACGTCCTTTTCGAGTAGCCTAATGACCATCTGCCATAGGACTTCAATACAATGAGTTACCAAGCAATATTCCATAGGCCAAGTACAAATACTTACTTAGCCTTTGTAACAGTACAGCTATTCCAGCAATATACCATAATTATTAACTGGTATTACCATACAATATGGCTGCCACACGACGAAAGGATTCATCTCATTCTGATAAAATTTCGACTAATTTATATTTTTATATGTTTAGATCACTGATTCATTAAAAACTGAAAATAATGGTCTATTAATTATATTAAATAAATAATCTATTTTGTTCAAAGAAGTATGATTGCTAAACATAGCAAACTAGGCACCAAATATTTCAGGTGTCTACGTGATATCACATAGGTAATATCACGTAGGTCTTACCACGTTTACTAAAATGTTTAAGATCTATTGGCATTAGGACTTATACAGAATTAGTAATATTATTTTGAGTCTTTATGGCGCTCTCCTGTAAAATGTCTTAAACTTAGTTACGATTTTATCATTGCAAGTGTCAATATAATAGAACTTTTAAAGGGTGAAATATGTTTTTAGAAAAGAAACGAAAATATTCATATTAGTTTGTATTCTAATACGCTTCTGCTATGCCTGCAATAGATTTCTTTGCATTGATATACTCTTTTATATTAATAAATTATTCAATGTCCTAAATTCTCCAAACAAAGATTGTTCGGAAAAGATCGCTTTAATAGATGAAATTTTACACTGGCAACAAGCTTTCTGTAATTCTCTACTGTTGTGGTTAATAACGAGTTAATCTTTCTTTATTAACATATTCTATAAACGCGTTCGATCACTCATGCGGCCAAATATTGGACCTTTATTGGAATTACGTACCTTTTGGTTTACTTACCTTATATTTTCTCAGAAATGCTTTCAAGCCATTATGTTCCCTTTGTGGACATCTTAGTAACGATGAGATTGCTAGCGGAGTACAATGCGTAAAAGCAAATATGTATATTTCGTTGAATAACTACTATAGTTGGGAAAAAATCATTTTACAAGTTGATTATATCATATAGTTAAGAAAAATATTAGGTGTTGTAAATATTTGGTCTGAACTTCTTCATAATTAATTGAGACTGTCTTCGAAATATGAGTGCCGCTTAGCTAAACACATTTTGTAGTGTTTTCACTGTGCCTATTTGTGTACCCAATTGGTTTGGTCAAATTATAAAAGTTGAGCACTTAAAGCCATCAATTTGATCAATCCACATTAGCGGAGACAGACTATGAACTACGTAGACTTACTAACTTCTCTATAAAGTTGGGAAGGTGATAGTTATTTATACAATTTATACTAACATTTTTCTAAGGAAATACTTATTGAGAATGTTGTGTTTGTTTGAAAGTTTGATTGCTTTTATTGAAAACAAAACAGTGTTTGATAATAGTGGATATCGTTTTGAGAATAAAACTTGTGAAGCTACACTGGCGTCATGATTGTAACCCCACGCGGAACTCGATATAATCCTGCTCCGACCGGAAAGTACAGTTATATTAACAACAGTTATTTGAACATGCTCGTTATGAATAAAATTTTCTTGCTAACAACAAAATGAAATTTCTAATAACTCTTTTTTTTTCATTATATATATAATGAGAATATGATAAAATTTTACTAAGGTAGTCGTAACGTTTTGTTTAGTTTAATTGTCATTTACCGGTTTTGATTTATGACAATAAATACAAAGAAAAAAGGTTAAGTATCTTTAATCGTATCTCTAAATAAGTTAATAGATAAGTAGCCCTCATTTTGTATTGAGTAATGAATGCTCGTTATGGAACTTATCTTGAAGACAGCCACTGTATCTGACTTAGATTAAAATTTAACTGCTTCCACTGATAGCTTTTAATGCCATGTTGTCGATTATGATTCTAAATCGCATCATAATTTCTAGTTCATGCATACACGTTCTACAGTATGCAGTAAATTTTAACACCAAGTCGGTAACAATACAGATTTAAAGTCGAATAGACAAAGTGTGTATTTTAACTATTGCAGAAACAGTCACATCAAAAACAAAACTGACCAATTGCGTGTCGGGTTATGCGCAGGTAGAGTCTGTCTAAGGAAAGCTATGATTTGAGTGGCAACACTTTTAAAATGTCATTTCGTCATTATTGTCTTGACAGTTGTTGAGGTTACATCCGAGCGTGTCAAATCGAAGAGTTTTTTAAGGATTTCATGTTGAAACATGGGTAAAACGATATTTATTATTTCTACATCTTCAATCCAAAGTTTCATATACATTTTCACCTTCAACCTATATTTTGAAATTCAGATCATTGTAAAAAATGACTGATCATGTAATTAATATTGCAGCACAGTACAAAACTCGAGATGGAGTAACCGAAGACCTCGAATCGTTTATTATAAGTGTGTGTGATGATGAGTCTGGCAGTAGTTCGGATGAATCATTGGAAGTAGAGTATCTAGACACCGACTTTGATTACAGTTCCTAATAATAAATAAAATCTTTTTAATATTGATAATTTTATTTACTAAAGCAAAACCTCCTCCCTTTTTTGAAGACTGTTATTATAAAACATAAAAAATTAGAAAAGTATCAAAATCGTTTATTCCCATTTTGGTCGGTAATACCATACGAAGGATTTTTTAAATTGCCGCTTTTTTTCAGGTTCAGCTTTCATTAGACGGACTCTAGTAGCCGCTGGCAGTATTATAGACGAGTGTACGCATACCTGTTAGTAACTTAGCCGAAGGTCAAAGAGCTAGATTGACCAGACACTATACCGAATATCCCAGATGTCAGTCTGTTCGAGATTATAATGACTCGCAAACAGCTGAAAAACAATAAGGCCGCAGATGATTATGGAATCACGGCTTAGCTTCTGAAAGCAGGTGGAACGCCGATGCTAAACGAACAAGCTGGTTTCCGAAAAGGTTTCAGTACTATTGACCTCATACATACGCTGCGGCAGATTATACAGAAGACTAAGGAGCATGATCAGCCACTTTTTTTGGCATTTGTGGTCTATGAGAAAGCCTTCGATTCGATCGACCCCTGGGCTGTGCTGCAGTCTCTACTATCGATATATCGAAGTTTTCGACGCAACCATGTCGAACTGTCTTCAGGATCAGAACTCGAAACCTATCTGGTTGCAGCGAGGGGTGAGACAGGGAGACGTCATATCACCGAAACTATTCACTGCTCCCCTGTAAGATCTGGTCTAGAGCGGACACGGCATATATATCAGCGGCATCGATATTGTAGTCATGACTGTGACCTTGGAACACCTAGGCACAATGCTCGTTGGCCTTTGTAGAGATTTTCAACAAATGTGAAAATGAACATGGTCAAGAAGAAAATTATGTCAAGTGTCTGTGTTATATCCATTCCTCTGAAGGTTGGAGACACTACACTCGATTTTATGTACCTGGAACAAACAGTTTGATTAGGTAGGTTCAAATTCCGAGAAAGAGGTCAATCGTCAAATCCAACTCGGCTGGGCAGCGTTCGGAAAACTTCTCGACATCTTTTCGTCCATAATACCGCAATGTCTCAAGCCAATACATTTTCAACAGTGTGTGTTGCCAGTGATGATGTACGGAACGGAGACGTGGTCCCTTTCAATGGGCTTCATAAGAAGGTCAAAGGGCGATGAAGCGTGCTATGCTCGAAGTTTTCTTACGTGATCGAATCAGAAATGAAGAGATTCGTAAGAGAACCAAAGCAGCCGACATTGCTGCCAAAGCCCGCAGAATTGCCAAACCTAATTAACAGAGGCGGGGCATATAGCTCGTAGAACTAATAGCCGTTGGAGCAAAAAATGTTTCGACTTGTACTTCCACGTACAAGTCGATGTAAAATTACGGTTATTATTTCTGCACATTAAGGTTACATCCAAATTAAGATTTTAAATTAAGATTTTTTTATTAAAAAATAATTCTCAAGGACTCAGTAGAGTCCAGTCTTGAGTTGAGATATACTCAAGAAAGGATCATCAACACTGTCGAAAGAAAGCGAAATCCTCCTTTATAACCCCTTTGCTTGGCAGGGGTTCAAATCGCAATAAAAAACCATAATTCGAAAAATGACGATAACCATTTTGTGATCTACGGGAGGTGTATGATGATTACCTTCAGTATTATTATAGGCGCCTCTAACGACAGCCTTAAATGTGAGGGCTTGTTGCTTTTCTACCCTGCTGGACACCATTAAAACTAATCGTTTTAATAAGTACATCATACAAACGACCCGGAAACAAATACTTATGATCATCACACAAACATATACCTCTACCGGGCTTCGAAAGATCCAAGGTTCGGTTTAAGAAGATCAATTTTAATTCGATATCACTTTCCCAGATATCAGGCCCATCTATTCGATTACTTTGAGCTCTTGTTACGCTCAACCGCCATTAATACGGTTTGTATTTAATTGGGGGATGTTGATCACAGAGACATCATTAAATATGCTTCATCGTCGTAATAAACCCATTATTACAATTATCAAAGGATTATTTTTATAAAGAATGTTATCAATGTGATAAACACATTAGTAATATTCCCGTTAACCCTTAGTGGTAAGCCAAATGTACCCGTAACACAAGGTTCAGGTCTGTAATACATCGGCGAGGATCTAACTCGGTGCACTTGAGTCAAAACTGTCATCTCAACCAGGATGACAGCTTGACAATAGGCTGCGAAAGAAATATAGTAATTTGCATTATTATTTCTTCCTTTTATTCATATCATTTGGAATAAGAAAACTAACATATTTTGGGTTTAAATATGTTTTTTTCTGCGTATAGAAAAAAACAATATTTATAACAAAAATGTGGCGAAAGTTATATTTATACAGCTAGCAAACCCTGCAGATTGATCCACTGCTGGTCAGCTTCCTTCCATAATATATGGCGAGGGGGATTGTGCATGGTGATTAGGTAATGAATCACATCGTGTTATTCCACTTTCTTACTGTTATACAGACACGCAAGTGTAGTGATAATTAGTGGTACAAGATTAAGTCGTTCCTGCCTACACATTAATGTTTATGAGTTGTATTAGGGTCACAAGTTCATGGCCATTTTTTGATAGGATCAAATAGTGCACGACCTACTTAGATATACATTATTGAGTACTGTTGGTGACATTAATCAATCACTATTAACATTATTTGTAATGAGTATACCTTTGATAATATAAGTATATCTATAAAGGTGATTGTATATTAGCAGCATAATGGTAGCGTTTATAAAAAAAGCCTTAAGTTTTTTGACGTGACAACGTCTTATAAATTGGTTTGCCGGGTGACACTTCAAGAAACTGCGTTACGCTCCGCTCACGTTATGCGCTTACAATGAGAGCGAGTGAGAGGCACGCGTCCCTTCCACTCGGGCATGGTTAGCCCGCCTAAGAGCGAGAGAGACAGACATAAAAAGTGGAAGGGACGCGTGCCTATAAATTAATGTTTTAAATATAATTCTTTGTATAAATAAATGTTTTAAATTGTTACTATTATTTCATCCTTCTTCCTACTATACGAATGAATATTCACATTAAAATTATTTTACCACTCAAAGTCGTTGTCACGTAAAACTTTCGCCCGTATACCGACTTTACAGGCAACCAACCAGTTTTTTATTTCAATAAAAGGCAATGTAAATTTTTCGTTTTTGTACCATTCTGACTGGTATTAAAATGAAACTTTTAAATGGTATTAAAATGAAACCCTTGCTTCGTATTAAAAAAACCGATATAAAATCATTTTTTACAAGATGACTTAGGTAATCGGCCATCTTAGCCATCCCGTGAACACGGCCCCTGAAAAGTAGTCGAAATGTCAGGGTTTGTTTTTATTTATTTCATATACGTTTTTGGTATATTTAAAAAGTGAGTCATTGTAATGAGTGGACGTGGTATAGTATTTAAAAGGTATTTAATAAATATCATTTTGGTTCCTGAATCAGACCTCTGAGATCTTCAGAGATAAATTAATCCATTTATGGTGTTTAGTTGCTCATGATTAATGTCTTGTTTTACCTTATTGATCAAGTAAAAACATGAAAAACTAGCAAAAGTCGACAATAGATTTTTTTGGGTGAAGAAGTCGCGCCGCTCTTTCAGTAATAAGCATGAGAAATAATGTTTATTTGTTTTAATAACTGTAAACGATTGATACGAATTGTCCCGAATTTAGATATTATATTTTTAGATGTATTAAAAATTGTCATATATTTTTCGTTAGCGCTGAATAAGCGGCGGAATAAATAAAATCATTGGAAAACACCACGTACAGATGTTGTAAATCTTTTCTATTTTACTATTTAAATCTGAACTATCTGTGTTTAATATGTGTATAAAAAATAATGTAGAACGGGAACCAGGGTAGAGGTTTCATCGAATGAAGACTGTTAGCTTAAATTGAACTCAGCAAATTGTGAATAAAACATTATAGTAGTTAGTTTTAGGTCTGGTAACAAGACTGAGTCATATGAAAACTATAAAAGGTTTCAATGATATAGCATTACTGCACCGATTTTTCTGTAATTTTTAGTTATTCTGTAAAAAGTCAATAAGGGTGAAATAATTCTGCAATTTTTTTTGTATGTTAAGAAGGTACTTTTTAAGTTCTTAAATCGGGGTGCTTCTTTTCTTCAACTAGTAATAATAGTAAGTAAGAAATAAAATTATTTGATGATTAGGAATATGAAAAAAAAATAATTTCAGCAGATGTCACACACAAAAGCTCAATAATAAATCAATCGTTGTTTTTCAAAGTAAATCAATCGAAACCTATACGGTTTTTTCTCATCAGTGTAATAAGTTTGCTTCGTTGTTATGGGAGAACATGTCAAAAAATTATTATCCTAATATAAAAATGAAAATAATTTGTACAAATGTACAAAAAATAATGATATTAGTCAAAGGACAAGTCTTACAATATAGGTGAAATAATAGACTCACGAGGTACACAAATTTTACATATTTTGTGATGAAAATATTCCTGCACTAGTAAAACAGATAACTGACATTCGTTATGTAGCTTCAAACTAAGCAAAGATTGTAGGTTTCACAGATGCAAAATAACGGAAAGATTAAAAAAATACGTAACTAACTACCACGACTCGAATGCAAATACTTATTGCTTATCACATAAAATATATGTCCCTAGTACGATTCCAACACAAGACTTGTGGTGCAGGTATCAGGATTTATATCTTTATATGAACTAATCGTCGAATATATTATATTAAAATCTGATTGATTTAAAAAAATATATAAATATATGTTTTAGATATAGTAGCTTTGTTTACAGAGCCAAAGCTATCACAGTATGTAAAGTGCCAAATCAACATTCAGCGCACGGCGAGCACGAGTGGCAAAGAGCTGAATTAACTCTGATTTATGAGTTTTAGGAGACACTCCGCGAGGGACCGATCCGATGGCTAGTTTACACTTTATTGTTACTGATGGCTTTTGAATTCTTCCGAATTGTTTTTGAAATAATAACATAATCTATGACAAGACCAATAGTTTAAGTTTTACGCAATTTTACTTGCTGGGTACGTTCTACATTTTTAAAATTCAGTGTTTCTGGTTTTCGATAACATTAAAATTTTAATAAATTGAAAAAGCTGATTCTATAAATTATACCTTTTTTTATTGTAGCTTGTATTGTCAACGTTTTATTAACTTGATTAAATCACTGATCTTATTGTATTTTTCAAAGTTTATTGTTCTTATGTCGTTAGTGTATTTAATTTTAACATCCAACGTCTCTCTTTCATTGTCCTAAGATTTTAGTGTTGGAGTACGGGTCCTTGCTATAGAAAATGTTGTAGGTAGAACGGGCTAGGCTTTAACTCATAATGCAGGCCTCTATGGTATCCCTGGGCGCCGACCTGACGAGCTTTCATCGTCAGGTAGGTTCGCAGGGGAGAGTCCCACATAACCTCACGGTCCACCCAACGGTGGGGAATGCGTAACGCATTTTCTTCACGTAAAAAAGGCCTCTATGGTTTGGTGGTGTTGGGTTAAATCATTACACTTAGAAAATAATCTATATACTCGTAACTAAAACCAATGTTTGTATGTTTGTTTCCTACGCGTTTCGAAACCACTGATGAGATTGTAGTGAAACTTTGTTAAGTGGTTGTATGTATGCCAGGTTAAATGTATAATCAGCAAAAAAGAACATTGCAAGGCATGCCGGGTATGCAATATGTTCTATATAAGAAGATTACTATTTTTGGTTGGTTTTGGTATATTTTTCTTAATGTGGTTTCATTAATAGGAAAGACCCTTGCGTTAGTGGAAGATGCTGGGACATGCCTTAACTGGATAGACGGTGCGGAATATAAAATAAAAGTAAACGCACGAGTTCAATTTCATAACACTTTATCGTTTTTAATTATCTTTCCAAAGCCTTCTACTTCGTCAACGATACAACAGAAATTAACATTTTATGTATTTCATAAGCGTTCGCAAAGTGGTATTAAAGTTCAATTACATAATACGACACGTCTACAGGGCGAATCGGAAACACTGCGGCTCAGTTTGAGTGTTTGCCGACGAAATAATTTACCGCCATTTATTAGGAGCAAAATCCGTAGCGTGCTATTACAAACTTCAGTTATTTGTTACGAAATTCGTTATCAAGTTTTCATGAAGCAACTGTGTACGGTAAAATTACAGGATTGGTCTGTTGTGGTTGCGATTGTTTTCTACGAGAACTGGCATGTCATTTATTGCAGTCGACAACGGGCATTGCTTTGCTGTAATTGTAATGAGCACGCGATCTGACGAATTAGTAACAGCGGAACGATGACAGCTTATGATAGTTGCTTGAAGCGTGCAAATTATTAGCCTAAATGTGAAGCTTATAAATTGTTTAATACTGGCTTGACTGAGGAGTTTTAAGGGCCAAGCCCTCTTATTATTACGAGGCTTAATAAAGATGACCGTTTTTGTAAACTTTATCTGCTTGTCTGAAATAAGCTCCGATACAGATGTGATTTATATGATATATATTTTAAGTATAACTTTTTTGGTGTATCTTTCATTTCTTCATCTTGCAGGGTACAGAAGGTTCTATATAATTATTTGCAAAGCCTAATATTACTTCCATCTACTGGGTAACATGACCAATATGCAGCCGAGCTTCTTAAGCCCAGAAGTTATAAAATAGTCCGTTGAATCTCACGGTGATTTTTCTGTTTTTTATTTATTTTTTAAAAAGACGAAACAAATAAAAGTAGCTTAAACACTTGTATTGTGAAAATCAGAAACAATGACGATATCACATCAACCAGACCCGAGTTAATATAGAAAAAGTCCTTTTATACATTGCACGGCCGGGGGTCAAACCCGGGACCTCGGAGTGACGTTACCATGAAAACCGTTCCCCGAGCCTAGCCTACTCGACCACTAAGGTCGTCATAATAGATCTATAGGATATTAAATAAATTAAATTAAATTAAAACCACAAAATATATATATATATATATATATATCTTACCCGGCTTTGCACGGGTGGACAAAATTCTTTAAATTTTTTCTAGCACTAAATATAGCCTATGTTACTCGGCGTGAATGTAGCTTTCCAATAGTGAAAGAATTTAAAAAATCGGATTAGTAGTTTTTAAGTTTATTCATTGCAAACATACAAAAATACAAATCTTTCCTCTTTATAATATTAGTGTAGATTATCAACAAGGGAAAATTCTTAACTTATCAAAATATCAAATTCATTCAAATTGTATCCTTTTAGTTACTGCTTGCTTACGTTTGCAAATTAGGCACTTCTTATTTAATTAGTATTGCATAATATGATCAAAAGTTACTTGCTATTGATCTTTGTAGCTTTTTCAATCTTAATATTATCAAATCGTCTTCATAAGGTATCAATCATAGGAGATTTATTATTATAATTTTTTATTCTTCTTTCGTGAAATTTGTGTGGAATTCCCTACCCGTTAAAATATTATGATGTCCCCTTGATAAGTATGCTTTCCAAACCAAGTAACAAATCTTTTTATTGTATCAAAACTCGGCATTTGTGGTGTGGTGATCTTTTATGGTGTTTTCATTCAGTAAGATTGCCGTTTTGTGCAACGGTAGCCATCCTGTCTTTCACAGCAACGGTCCTGAGTTCGAGTCCCGGGTAGATATTTGTGCGATGAATACGAGCATTTGTATGATGTATGTATGGCTATCCGTTACCCTAGTGTCCAAAAAACAAGCCTTACAGTGCTTACTTTGAGTTAGGCTAATTGGTGTGTTTGTTAGAAATAATATATTATATGATATTATTATATTATATTAATACGATTTTCATTGAAATTATTGACATTTCGAATATTCTGCAGTTAAATCTACTTTAATAAAAATATTCAAATTATGATTATAAATGAAAAAGTATGCCACTACCTATTAGTTTATTTCAATGTACCTACCTTACTAAAAACTTGTTCAAATATTGCGAAATTATTCGATTAATAAATTCCCTTATCATGTAATAACAGTTAAAAGGAGCGAACCTTGAAACAACAGTATGGTTGCGTGACTTCACTTCACCACTCATTCGGTCGTACCGTACCTACGTTACTTCTTTTATTAGCCACTGCTCTTAAAGTTAATACGATTATTGGGTAGGTAAAACTCAGATTTCAAGATTTTGTAAAGCAGTTATAGCTTTCATATTGCTGTTAAAAATATTAACTAAAAATAATATTCAGTGCTAAGGATTATTACCTTCATAATCTTTCAAATGGTGAAACGAAACTTAAAATATTTTGTAGACACCATAATATGTACAAAAGAATCGATATTATTTGTTCTTCATTAAATAATTTAATTTTGGAATTTTAAAATAGGCACCTTTTGGATTTTATTAACATCATCTGGATTTTGACTCAATGCAGTTGAAATAATGTGATGAAAGATAAATGAAAAGTTGAAAATACTAAACGACTGCCACAGACTCCAGTCAAACCCGCGCCTTCCCCTATCTAAGCCTTTGATGTTCCATTTATTCTAGTATATTTGTACGCATTCTTTTATTATTGGACATCAAGTTGGTTTTCTTTTATAATTTCATAAAACGCGTTTATGATACGTACCGAACATGCGCTCTGGCGAAGTTTGACACTTATTTTTATTTATTTATAAACTGTACCTATATAACTAAAAAAAGAATGATACTTATTAATATTAAAAACAAAAGTAAAATCATTTATATAAAAATTACAAATCCTAGATTTACAGGCACTATGCTTAGTATAATTTATTTAATGGGCGCATGTTTATCAGATAAACATTCGCCCTAGTTTATTATTCGGGGTACATTTTCTCTAAGTCTGTTATAGTATTAAGATAAGTAAGCAGTTGGATTTATGAGGTTCGTGATGGGAATCTCATATTTCTAGAACGGGTCAGAATTACAAAACAGATTCTCCAATCTAATACAGCGCTTTAGTGATAACTGCAAATTGTTTAATAGAGACGTTATAATCGTTATAATATTGGTTAAAAATATTATTCAGTTTTTTCATCTTTATTTTCTAAGTAGCGGCCCGTCCTGGCTTCGCACGGGTGGACAAAATTCTTTAAATTTTTTCTATCATTCAATATGACACTATGACACTCAGCAATAATGTGCCTTCCTATTGGTAAAAGAATTTTTAAAATCGGTTCAGTAGATCCCAAAATTACCCCTTACAATTTAACAAATATACAAACACACAAACTTTACTTCTTTATAATATTAGTATAGATAACGACATGGGTCACCAACCCACGTCTTCCTCTTAACAAATTCAATAAACATTTTGAACAAATTACGTAAGTAGGTTTTGTTGCCAAATAAAATCAAATCAAATAAAGCTCGGTTCATGATGAAGACTTTCGAACGAAGTGTTACGAAATTATGAGAACACAGTAAAATATATTTTATCTGGACTTTCTGATAGAGATATCCGCTAGCCTCCTGAACCATTTGATCTGTTTTTATATTTTATTAAGTTAAAATTTTTATCATCTATTTATCATTATTTTTAAACGTAATGAGTGGCGGTATTTCTTTTCGACTCTCTCTGTTTTGCCATAGGTATAAGTACAGTTATAACTGGAGTTGGCTCCCAAGTATACACATTGATTTCATACATAATAAAGCGTATATTATGATACTAGGGTAACGGATAGATATACATATATCTTACAAAGATACAAATGCTCTTTTTCATCACACATACGAATATTTCAAGTATGGTCATGCGAATATTTCAAGTCTCTCAAGCGATTCCATATATTTTAGTTATAAAGATAAAATTTGAAGTTCTTTAGCACTACAACTGCTCGCCGACGGACTAATGGCCGCTGGCACCAAACTATTGATTTTTAGTTTATTCTTCTGATTGTGTCGCGTCGTATCCATTTAGGCCTAAACAACGCGACAGCTAATTACGTAGATCAGTCTGTATACTGAAAATAAAATGTCTGCCGATGGCAGAACTACTATTTTTTTATATTTGTGGCACCTCCGATTTAGGCATATCTGTAGTTATTCTATAAACACAAATTATACAGTTTTACAAATTTGATGTGCCGTTCACACGCTAGGGTATTGGTTTTTAAAATTAAAATGTATCAATTGAGATAAGGATAATAGAAAAGGCCTGTTGATTATAAACCGAACAACAAGATGTTATTTTATATATCAAGGACAATGCTCAGTAACAGTCCACATCATTTCAGACCGCCTCTCAAGAGGCCCCATGAATTTTACAAAAAACAAATGAACAGCCAAATATTTATAGTAGCATACAACCAGATATTAATAAATTTTAATGCAATATAGTCTACGAAGAAAATAAAAGCCGTGGCGTAATTTTTTCCAATAATGTAGGTATTCTAAATAGTTAAATTATCTACACGTATCAATTATGAATAGATTTTCTTGTAGAGTATCAACAACTGATATTCCGATACAGTAGAATGCCGATTATCCGAACGCAGATTATGCGAACGCCGATTATCCGAACGCAGATTATGCGAACGCCGATTATCCGAACGCAGATTATCCGAACGCCGATTATCCGAACGCCGATTATCCAAACGCCGATTAACCGAGTCGCTAATTATCCGAATCGGTCCTAAGCGTAATATAAAAAATTAAAACCAAGTAGTTTTGTTTTGTTGTAACAAGTTGGCACTCGCTGGAGACCACATATATTTCAACTGTTATGGTCGAAAGCTAGAGGCAAAACACTACATCTACATCTGATCGAGATGTTCAAGTGAGCGTTATTGTAGAACTGTGTTTGTCAAACTTAATAAAGTTTATTCTATGTGTGACAGTTCGTTTTACTTTGTTACCGATTATCCGAATTTTTGATTATCCGAATCGAACCCGATCCCATTTAATTCGGATAATCGATGTTCTACTGTAATTATAAAGTAAGAGTATCATTATGTTTGTTACACTGTTTTCTGTTGATTGATGTTTATATATATATATATATTTCTATGAATATTACTTATTTATGTATGATATATGTATGTCTATCCGTTACCCTAGTATCCATAACACAAGCCTTAAAGAGTTTACTTTAGGTTAGGTTAATTGGTGTGAATGTAGGAAATATTTATTTATTTATCATTATTTATTTATAGGCATAATAGCGACTTGACAATTTGCTCCTACTTAGAAAAGAGTAGTAGTAGTAATGTAATTATTTAAATAGGAGCAAATTGTCAGTACGCTTTTATGCCTATGGCTAGATATAAGTGATATGTAACTCTATTTATTGTTGTTATAAAACATAAAATACAAACTTCTGTTTATTTATTTACTTAATACCTATTTAAAAAGTTAGGTTATTACCTTCGTTATAATAAATATATTTACATGTTTATTTTAAGATAAGCTGTAGCTGATTTTTCTTAGCTATATGTTTTATCATTACATCAGTGTTTTTGGCCGCTTGCATCCAAGGGTGGTTTATACATAGATATAAGAAGCTATAATTAGCAAAATACACGCGATAGAGGCCTTGCGCCCAGCCATCCGACCTCGTTTCTATTTCTAGACAAGGTCTGAAAGGACATTTTTAGCTTATTCGCAGATCGAAATGCAAATTTGGTTATTTTCACATGTCTATAATAGTATCATGGTTACATTCGCCATAATTAATAATACCCCAGGCGAGCTTGTTAGACGTTATTTAATGACTAGTTGCAGAATAAAATCATTTGTAGGTTCAACTAAATAAATTCAATATTATTACTGATCAGGCTTGAAGTTGAAATAAGACCATGGTTAACTTAAAACAAGTTTATTTAACACTACCAGTATTGTCATGCTTACTAATATTATTATTCTTACTAATATTATAAATCGGAAAGTGAGTTTGTTTGTTTGTTTGTTCCGCTTTCATGCCGTAACTACTGAACCGATTGCTTTGAAATTTTGCAGACGTAAAGATAAAAGTCCAGATTAAATAATAGGGTACTTTTTATCCTGGAAAAAAATTGATATTTCCGAGGAAAAACAAAAATATTGTTTGCTTGATGGATGGATTGTAGATGGCGCTGTGTGTCGTTTAAAACAACGTAAAATATTGCAAACGAATATAAACATGTACATTTAGAAGCTAAATGATACGATAATGAATCCCCGAAAATGAGGAATTCCCGAGGGATGACGTACAATTTGTTTTATCGTCTAAACTGTTTTTTTTACATCTACTTATATGTTGCAAACGAATATGAACATGTTAATTTTGAAGCTAAATGATACGAAAATGAATCCTCGAAAATGAGGAAATCTCGAGGGATGACGTACATTTTGTTTTATCGTCTAAATTGTTTTTTTGACATCTACTTATCCTGAAATCACTAAAGTCAACGAATTACTAATTGGTATAAGTATTAGTTCTGTTATTTAGTTCTTGAGGTATGCGATAGATGGCACTGGGTGTTTTTTAAAACATGGTAACGAAGTGTTTTTTAAAATACATAAGAAGTGGAATGATAGCTTACGCTATTTAGTTCTTGAGTTATGCGATAGATGGCGCTGGGTGTTTTTTAAAACATGGTAAAGATGTGTTTTTTAAAATACGTAAGAAGTGGTATAATAGCTTACGCTATTTATTTCTAGAGGTATGCGAAAGATGGCGCTGGGTGTTTTTTAAAACGTGGTAACGAAGTGTTTTTTTAAGATACGTAAGAAGTGGAATGAATTATATATATGAATTTTGTAACCAGCGTTACGATTTTTCCGTGGGAATGAGAAGTTTTCTTATAGTTGTGCTTTATACCGCAATATAACCGAATTCCACGCGGGCGAAGCCGCGGGCGGAAAGCTAGTCAGAAATAAAGGATCACTTTTTGCTATACATTATTTCACATTTTAACCATTATACATTCAATAACAATACAAATAAAATAACAAGACTAAATGATTTTTAGTTGCTTATGTAATATAATATCCAACACGTTAGAACAGTAAGATAGTTAAGTTAATTTAAAAGAAAATAACTTAACTTCATGTTTCCACTGTACTAAATTTAAGAGTGCCGCTTCAAGCATCTAGACTAGCTTTAATACTGTGTTATTAAAAAATGGTGTCTTCAAAACAAACTTTCTGTCAATTTTTGACTTAAAAACGTTATGAATTAGCATATTAAGTAAACTTTATCATTTCTTATAAAATAAATAGTATTTATTGATCATTAAAAAAATAACAATATTTCAAAATAAATGAACAGTTAATGACCCTATTTGCGGAATCGTTTCCGACTTGCTGTTACATATAAACAATATGCAACAATTATGATAGTATTATTAAATTGTTCTGAAACATTAAGAAATAACATTATTTATATTTTTTTATCTATATTTGTTTTTTTATGTTTGTTCGCGGATAATTTCGTCGTTTATGAACCGATTTTGATGATTCTTTTTTCGTTGGAAATAAGATATTCCAAAGGTGGTCCCATGATAAGGAAATCGGGGTTTGACGATGGCAGATCAGAGAAATCAGGGAGATCAGAGGGGAACTTTAAAAAATCGTAGAGGCGACTAGTGCGTATTCTTTAATAATAAGTACTTTTCAATTTTATTTATTAATTTAAAGCACTACAATTTAAAGGTCTGGAGTAGATCTCATGATGGAGTAGAGAGACAGTCGAGGGAACTCCTCAACCATTCACAGAAGCTACCTTATGTTTGAGCTTGATTAATATTTCCGTCTCAAGTAACCGTCGTCTCCTCATTCGAGAAGCATCCTTACTCGGTCTACCCATCGCTTAAAATCATAAAATAAAATAATTAAAAAAGAAAACCGACTTCAAAAAGTAAACAAATAAGCAAAAAAAGAATTTACTTCGCACAAAGTAATACGTATTTTTATTTAATTAAATAGAAATGATTAAATAATTATTATGTATATAACTTTGAAGTCGGTGCCAAGTAAATGCTACAGCAACCTTACTACAATATCAAATTACTAAGTACATACAATATTATTAAATATAGGTATCAAAGCAATTACAAAACAGTAACAGTATTAGAAAACTATATGAATCGATAGGTACCGAGTTAGTAGGTACTAACTATCAAAGTAACTTTTTAAATATTATGTACCTAAGTACTGGCTTACAATAAGATCTAAACACAGTTATTGTTTTACTTGGCACAGACTTCAAAATTATAAAATAATTTCTATTTAATTAAATGAAAATACGTATTACTTTTAACGAAATAAATTCATTTTTTGTTTTTTAGCTCACTTTTTGAAGTCGGTTTTCTTTTGTTAAAAAATCGCCTTTTTGTTTTACAACTTCGAATTATATATAGACGCTGTTAACCCACACCGAGCTAGTTTTGAGTAAGCAGCTGTTAAATTTTTTTGAGAACAATCTTCTTTTTCCGCTTATGTTAAGCAAAAAAATGTTGTTATGCGGCATCATTTTTTTTGTTGAAATGCATAGATTAATAAAATAAATTTATATATTAAAATAAATTAATTTTTAAATAAAAAGAGCTTAAAAATGGTTGATGCTTAAATTGCTAAAGGGTTTATTATATTTAGCATTCATGTGTTATGTGCCTTAACACATTAATGCAAAATTCTGATTTGTTGTTTTAAAATGAATAAGTGTACTCATTTTTAAGAAAATGTAATAAAATAAACTTCTAGCATATTAAAATTTTAATGTACTTATTTATTTAAAGTTTTATTGCTATAATATGCTTTGATTTACATTATAAGTAGGGTGTGTTGTTGAACAGTGAACCAACCTTTTTTCTAAGTCATATAACTTGTTAGAAATTAAAGTTAAGAATTTCATTTTGGTGTCATGGTTTAGGCAATTTTATACAGTTTCTCATATTCAGGTTACAGAAAGCCAGAGAAACGAATAAAGACCGTAAATAAAGTTTAAAAAAATAAAAAAAATTGGCTCACTGTGTACTATAGGTAGTATACACTGAACCACCTGTATTTCAACAGTGAACCACAATTCCGTTACCATTAAAAATCCTTATTTGTGAAAAAACACTCAAACAAAAACCATAAAATTTTTGATAATCGTCTTTTATTTTTGTTGTACAAAATACAAAAAAAAATTATTACTTCTAATAACAAAAAATAAATTGGTTTTCAGTGTTTTCTCTATGGTAGTAATAATACTAAAATCTTTATTTAATTACCTACCAGTTGAAGCAAGAACTGGGTAAACAAAAAATAAACATAACATGTCAATCACAATTTCAAATAATAAAGGTTTCGTATAGTTTTCTTCACAGCAGTTAACTTCTTTATAACGCTAAGTTATCATATAAACCTCTGGATAAAATTAACAATCAGCCTTTCTCAAATAGTATAATTAACAGTCTTCATTTATTTACCGACTAATTAAAGAATCACGTAAAAAGTAAATCAAAATGCGTCAAAGTTAATATTTACGCCATATTTAGTAAAGATAAGTTTATATTGAAGGAATATTTAATCAGACGTTTTGTACCTGACACACAAGGAGGAGGGAGAATCATTTTAATGTCACTGAGTTTAACATTAGCCATATCGGGTTCTAGAGGAAACATAAAGGTTTTATTTAGACGATCTTTTAATTTTAGGTACGATACGCAATATTCATCGTCAGCTTCTATTTCCAGAATCTTCGCAACGTAATATACAGCCCGTTTTTTAGATTGCAGCAAGACTAGGACGTATTCGTTAATCATTGGCTTACGCTGTAAATCGGTAAAATCTTCATCAATAATTTCATATCCTTGGTTATCTTCCTCAGCCGATTCTAGGTCCGTTTCACTTTCAAGAATTATATCTTCATCTTCACTGGTTTCACTGTCTTCATCTGGTATAACTATTTTTTTATTGTTTTTCTTATATGGTGTCTTTCTGATTTTACTTGTTGATGGAAGCATTTTATTTCCACAGTCTTGTAGAACTTTTCTTTTATGCTGACCTTTTCTATTTAATGCTGCAGTACGTTCCTCAGCTATTCTTTCCTTTTCGGGAGTGTCCGTTGCTATCATGCTTTTACCCAATTTTCTACCTTTCCGTTTGTTAGAACGAGGACCAGCCTTTAGCAGAGGACGGAACGTTAGTGGAATGATGATATGCTCTTTTGATTGATGAATTTCACCTTTGCATTCTTCATCTGGTTGCTTTGTCGGTGTCACGTTTTGGTAGTAATTGTGATGTTCTTCTGATAATATGGATGGACTTTCTCGATCAGGGGTAATAGCGTGATAAAAACTTGAACGACATGTCTCTAGATGAGTCGAATGGGGTTGCTGATTATTTTTGTCTAGATTTGCAGAAGTTTCAGCATTAGGGGATTTTTGTGACACTACGGGGCGATCTGTCACGCTACTTGGCATGAAATCTTCATCGGAGAATATGTCCTTATTATAGGGAAAAATCCCACATTTTGCGAAAGCTGCCGATATATTTAGTGGAGTCATAGATCTGGGATAGGCATGACCAATAAATCTTGCTATTTCGTAGATTGTAACTGGTCTTCCTGGGTTTAGCAGCATCCATGATTCAAGTGCGGAATAATAATATGTCTTTAAAGGGCCCATCAAACCTACATCTAAGGGTTGTAATTTGTTAGTAGTGTGAGGATGAAAGGTAAGAACAACAACACCCGATTGTTTCGCTAAGTCTAGAGCCTCAATTGACAAATGTGACTCATGATTATCCATTATAAGCAGAGATGGATTTTCCGGTGTCGTGCTTGAACACTTAATGAAATGTTTCATTACCTCCACGAATAAGTCACTAGTCATCCAACCTGAAGGACTCGCAAGACCTAAACTACCTGGAGGTGCACCGTGCATCATTAAGTTTTTAAAGTTTTTCCAAGGAAATATTAAAGCAGGGGGCATGGCATGACCTGTGGCACTAACGATACAGCATGTAGTGACAAGAGTACCTTTTTCTCCACTTGTCACTTTACCTACTTTAGCTCCTGTTGGAGCCACAACTCTCTGTGGTTTCTGGACGGTTGTTGTGCCGGTTTCGTAAAGATTAAATATTCGAGTTCCATCCACGAATCTAGGCTCCCGTTTTAGCAATTCCTCCAAATTATTAAAAAATATTGTCACAGCTTCCCGGTTGAATGAGGTAGCTCGTGCGAGACTTACAGCTTCTGGTTTCTTTACTGAAATATCAGGATGTCTTTTTTTAAAGAAACGAAACCATTCCAAACCTGACATTTTATCCCTTTCCCATGAGCTTGGTATTTTAATGCCATTAACCTTTGCCATTTCGTAGGCCACCTTCCTACATTCTTTGATGGTCAAACCGTAGAACATTAGTGCACAGTCTTTGTAGTATTTTAATAATATTTGTTCGTGTTCTTCAGTAAACACTTTATTAATATCATACCTCGGTTCGAGTGATATATTATCACCGTGTTCACGTTTTTTTTTAACGTAACGGCGCAATGTAGGGTAGGGAATTTTACTGGTTTTTGCCGCCGTCCTAATGGAGCTACCATTTTCTATCATTAGTAATGCTGACATCATATCGTCTTTTTTGTGTTTTCCAATTTTTCTTTCCTTATTTCTTGGCCTTGGCATCCTAAAACAATCAAAAATATTATTGATTTTCAGCATAACACTATCATTGAACAGTGAACCAGGATCGTAAGGTACACAGTGAACCGGTTCACTGTGTACTATGCGAACCTGGTTCACTGTTCAATACACACACTATTCAACATATAATATTTAAAAAAAATAGGTTGTAGGCTAAATTGTCACAAAGCAATATGCTCATAAAACGTCTAAAACTACAACAATATCGACACCATAAAGCTTTTGGTGGTAGAATTAATAACAAAATATATAAAAATCGAGACACTTACGTAAGAACTCTATCTTTTTTTGGCGAGAAACAAACAAACCGCTTTCACACGTCACGCTCAAGCCGCGGCCACCGGCTAACTACGGGAGAGGGGAAGGGTGCCTACGAGAGAAGTTTTAACACGATCGGTCGAATTGGCAACCTCGCAGTTTTTTCAATATGGCGCTGGTTCAATGTTCCTGGTTGGTTCACTGTTCAACAACCGACCCTACTGCTTAAAATGAGAAATCCAATAAGTAAACACTTATATTATTTCAATTATTTCAAAATGTTAAAGAAATATTTAACTTATTTTTTATTATTATTTAAATTATATTAAATAAAATCAATATAATTATACTTTTTTTGTATACATCAGATGGTACAAACCTATTATAATTAGTAACTGTAAGTCTTATTCTCTTGCGCTATTGCTTACTTTTATAACTTAAAACTTCTCCTAAGAACATTACGTTCTACTTAAATAAAAAAAAAAAAAATAATAATACTTTTCCATTTCTTTTCTTCATTATAAAGGTATAATAACGGTATAATGAAGCCCGTGTGCAGTTGCTGGAACTGCCATCGGGCGCGTCCCCCGGGTGGCGGATTGGGGGGCCTCCAGATATGGGGGCCACCGGCTTAGCCGGCGCGGACCAAAACCAGCAGGGTTGAGCTCGGCTGGCGTCCTGGGTATCCCGGGTAGCGGTAGCCGTGCTACGGGAGTTTTAGGCAATGCCAGTCCTGGTGTCGCCGAAGGAGCTCGTAACCCTGTACGTAGTGCAGGGCCGAGGGCCGCCATCTTCGGGTGGGGGCCGCGGGGAAGACAACCCCTCTAAAAAATCACCCATGGGGGGCCTTCGGGCCAACAAGGGGGAGCTCGGCTGGCGTCCTGGGTATCCCGGGTAGCGGTAGCCGAGCCAGGGGAGTCCTAGGCGATGCCAGTTCCGCCTGGTATCGTCGAAGGAGCTCGTAACCCTGTACGTAGTGCAGGGCCGAGGGCCGCCACCTTCTGGTGGGAGCCGCGGGGAAGACAACCCCTTTAAAAAATCACCCGTAGGGGCCTTTGAGTCCTGCTTGCACTAGCGAGCAAGTCGGAGCGGTGTCTGGTCTAAAGACCAGCTCTGGCCAACCCGCAGCCCTGTACGTGGTGCAGGGAGTGGGGGCCGCCACTTCGGTGGGGGCTGCGTGGAGATAACCACTATAAAAAATCCTCGAAGGCGCGGCACTGGTGTAACGCGGTGTCGGGCGCCCGTGCGCGGGTGGTTGGTGGAGTGCATCAACCCGTTAGCGACCCCCCTCGGGTACCTCCCGCCCCCCGAGGTGTAGTAGGGTTGCCCAGGTATCGCGGGATCTCTGCCTGGGTGGACCATTTGATCTCCCGCTCTCGTGGGTCCAGAATGATGTCAAAAAATAAAAACAAAAACATGAATAAAAAAGGAGGGAGAAAGGACGAAGCACTGTGTCCGGGCAAAAACAGCTGCGAAATGGAGACGGAAACGATGGAGGAATCCAGAAGGGATTTGGCGCAAGGATCGCCGGCAACCGCCGAGCAATCCCGAGACCGCAAGCGCCAAAAGTTGGAACCTAAGGAGGAGCATCAGCCATTCGCAAATCCAGCTGTGAAGGCGCTGACGTTAAAGTTCCCGGTTGCGTGCAGACCGGAGAGTGACGGAGATGAGTGCGAGACGGATGACGACTCCTCGGCTGCGAATATCCGCCAGATCAACGAAGAGCAGGTGGATGAGTTGAAACGTTACCGTGCGAAAGCACGTGAAACTTACGAGCGACTAAAGACCGAACTCGAGGCCGCTGGACTATCCGGGGACTCGAGAAGAAAAATCGCAGAGATAGGCCGAGAACAAGTGTCCTTGCTGAGCGACTTTAGGGCATTTACCGCCAGAGTCCTCGAGGACGATCCCGAGTATTTTGAACTCGAAGAGGAGAATAGGCGCCTAAGAGAGGCAGTCCGTAAACTTCGAAAGGAGATGGCCGGCTTGAAGACGGAGATGGCGAACGTGAAAGCCGAAATCAGGCCACGAGAAGAGCTGCCAACAAAAGAGGACTTGCGACCAGGTAATGGAGGAGAAGTTTAAGACGATGGCGGAACGCTTTGCCGTACCCTCCAAACCCTCGCACCAGGGGACGGTCACGGAAAAAGGGGCGGTCCCAGGCCCCAGCTCCGGTAGAAGAGTGGTGAATGCACTGCCCCCCCCAGGAGAATCCCTGAGAGGTGGCAGGGAGCAGAAAGAAGAAACGCACTAACAGAGAGCGTGCTGCTGAGAAGGCGGTCAAGGCTGTGGAGCCGAACTCGGCAGAAAGCCGGAACGGCAAGAGGAAGAAGAGGCGAGGGAGGCTCATCCCACCACGAACGATTGCCGTGACAATAACAATCCGGCCGGAAGCTGAGGAGTGCGGTGAGACATATGCCCACATTATAAAGAGGGCCAGGACGGTGGTGTCCCTCTCCGAGGTTGGGATTGAATCCGGAGTGACGGTGACGACCACAGCGACGGGGGCGCGCATCATTAAGGTGCCGGAGACAGATGGTGCAAAGGCAGGCCTGAGAGGACAGTGGATGTGCGGGTCTCAGGCCTGGACGACTCGGTCGACTCGGTCGATTTACAAGAGGTGATCGATGCGGTATCGGCCAAGACGAGCTGTGCCAGAGGCGCAATTAAGGCGCAACCAATTGGGCGCTCCCCAAGCGAAATTGGGCATACCCTTATGAGGCTGCCGATTGTAGCAGCGAAGGCCTTAGAGGATGGTGGAGGGAAGCTCCGCGTGGGATGGAGCACTGCAGAGATTAGGGTCCTTGGACCCCGGCCCCTGCGGTGCTACAGATGTATGTGGAGCACCAGGTCACACAGCCGCCACCTGTAATCGGGAGCCAGCGTGCTCGGTGTGCGCCGCCTTCGGGCGGCCGGCCGACCACGCCATGGGGAGTCGCAGATGCGACCCACCGGTGGTGAAAGGGAGGCGCCCTCCACCATTGGTGGACCCCATGGAGGTAGGGGCACCCACCCCATCGGGTGCCCAACCCCCCCCGTAAAAACGCTCGGGGGGGAGAGAGCCTCTTCCACCCTTCCCTCGCGGGAGGGGCGTGAAGACGCCGGAAGCGCGGGCGCGGGCGAGTGGTGCGGCAGTTCTTCTCCCCACCAAAAGGGGGCCAGCGGGTGTCGGAGCGGGAGACCGGCAGCTGCATTGCACTTGGCCCTCAGGCGTGCGGGGTGTTCAGGGCGTCACGGCTCACCCCGTTGCTCCGTCCCTCACAGAGCATAGGCGAGGTCCGCCCACGAGCGCGGGCCCACACTGGTTCGGGTCGCGGAAGAAGCCGTAAGGGGCCACGCGACCCCCACCACTGTGTTGCGGGACGCCGCAGGGTTTTAGTGGGTAGGCCTCCAAGCCTTTACCGGGCGCTAGGCCGGGTAGGGGCATGGAGGAGAGTCCCACATATCGTCTCGTGCTCTCCCGGCACGAGCGAATGCGTAACGCATTTACTGCGAAAACAAAACAAAAAAAAAAGGTATAATGAAGAAAAGAAATGGAGAAATTCTAAATATTTAATAGGTTAAATTTTAAATTTTTAATACGTTCATATAATTCATATTTGTCGTGTGGGAGTTGAACCCATAACCTCCGACATTGGCGTCCACCAACTAAAAGCAAATGTAAAAATGTACACGTTTAAAATTATAACCCTCCTTTTTATCTTTGCCGTACCTGGATAAAATGGTTTTAAATGAAAGTATCCAAGCACTTACGAATTGAAATTGCCTACTATAAAAAAAACACTTAGAAATTAACAGGTTTTCAGGTGAGATTAGCCGAAACTGTTTTTCGTTGAATTTAGAGCTGAAATGATCAAAACTTTTCTTTCCACTACATCATTTCGTCATTATAATAAGAATTTAATGAATTTCTTAACACATCTAATTAGATTTATGTCAAAAATTAATAAAAAGCTTGTGTTGGTGTGGTCAACAAGTCCGCGCAATCCTTACCGCCCTCAGCTACCCGCGCTCGAACAATTTTGGATTTATGTTTAAAACCACAATCCGACATAGGTATTCTCATGTTAACTGCAGTATAACACATTATTGCTTTTTGTTGTGGTCTCATTAGATTTTGGCGTTAATAATGTAAGGCACTTATGACATAAACGCTAAATACAAATCTTAATTTAGAAAATAAGCAATAACGATTTTTGGACTCTAGAATATTCTGCGATTTTTTTTCAATAAAATGGATTTCACTATCGTAAACCTTATGATCTAAAGAATAAAACTGCATTCATAACTCAAAACCCGATTTTCTGTGGGTTAACACACGAATGCTTAACAGCGTCCATATACCCTTGGTAATCCATTTAATATTTTTATAACTACTTGCTCGTTTAATCTTTTTACTGGGAAGTCTAATTTATATAATGTTGTTAAATTGCTATGGACTAATGACAACTAGCTGAATTCAAATCAGTCTTGTTTAGTATTCCTGAAAAGATAATAATTGTGAATGGTTCTAAAACAATTGATAATTTTTCACTGTAGTCCAGATGTAGAGACTGTCATTTCGATATGTTATCATATCGATTGTATTTTATGGCGGAGGTGGATTCAAATTTCAAAGTGCTCGAATGTGTTTACTTCGATGATTTATGAAACATTTACGACCATTCTCTTTAGCATTATTCTGATCGACTGAAATGTCCTGTTTACTCTGAGACTGAAATCAAATAGACGGATATTAATATTTTAGGCCACTCACGGACTCTATCGAATGGCTTTAATTTTTCAATTCCTGTTTGTTAAATATTACTTAGTTATGTGGTTTTGATTTAAAAAAAATCTTCTTTCAAACAATACCATAGAATATATCTACGATATACCTATTATATTGTTTGATATTATGTACTGACCATGACCATATTTTCTATGTTCTTCAATAATTTCAAGCAAAACTGTTCTGAGCACATAGAATCCAAAAATTCGATAATACTAAAATTATAAAAATAGAACTGAAACAATTTCATTTACTGTAAAAATACTAGACACTATGCACATTGTTTTTTTGCAGTTTATTAGAATGTACTGAAATTAATTTAAAATAATGACTGCTTCTTAGTTTAAACATTTACTACTACGTGAAAACGAAGACTATAATTGAACTGATTATATATAATAAGGCTTTTCAGGTGCCAGATTTGGGGGTTTCTTTTGTAACCAACAATGAAACGATGTAATTACTCTATATTTTACCAAGAAAATAACATGAAGACTCTATTTTACACAGTTGGATAAATAATAAACGAAAAAGCAGTAAATTATGTTAACGCTAATGAAGTTCATGACTAGACTGTCAAGATAACTAGAATAAATCATATTGTAAGGTAAAATAAAATCACAACCATCAGCGTACCAATGTTTCCTTTGTTCTCTATGGATAATATTCCGCAGGAGCACTGGGCTATAAGACACCACGCGGACCCAGTGTGGATTGTTGGTTGCTTAAAGCTATCAATTGTATATGTATCTAGGGCATAACAGGAAACGGTAAAACGTTCCTTCCAAAGTACTAAATTTCGTGTCACCCACCCGTTAACGGTACTTTGTAATAGTTGCCTAAACTACGAAGCTTGAACATGAACCATGGTGCCATCCAAGTCATATATGTAAATTTGAATACTATTCTCATAAAAATAGTTTTTTGAGTTCATTATATTACCTTAAGCCTACTGAGCCTTTTTGGATCGTCGCCGGGCGAGCAGTGCAGTTATGTTAGACTCTCCTCCATTCCCCCACTTGGCATAGTGCGGGATGAGGGATTGGAGGCCTACCCACGTTAGTATTTAAGATTTATTTTTTTTAACTTTAGTATGCACCCTCGAACTACCGTTGAGCCTCGTAAGCCCGAGGCAGTTGGCCCGAAAGCTCTTCCACGTTGGGGGCAAGACCATGCAATGCTGGCTCAAGACTGCCCATCCTTCACCCACTGGTCTTGCCAGGGAAGAAGAAGGCAATACGCGTTTGCGTTACCTCCGTCCGTCCCCCCTCCGCCAGAGCCAGCCAGACTCCCCAAGGGCTTCCGGACTTCCCGAGGGACTTTCACAAACGTGATTCCCGTTGCGGAATACCTTCCGTTCTAATCTGTACTAAGAGGATGTGGGGAGCCCTCCCTTACCTTCGGAGATGGTGGTTTCACTCCGATATCTCCCCACCTCGCAATTCTCGCGGTCATACCCACGCTATCGCAGGTGCGATCCATCGGCTCGAGGGGCATCCCCATCATTGCCGGCGGATTGCATCCGCGACTGAACATGACGTGGTCGTTCGACAGCCCATTAGAGGCACAGAGCGAGTAGCTGGGCTCCGCAGGACGATGCAATATGCCCCTGTGTCCCGCACCTAAAGCCGCCGCTTCTGTCGATTTTTGCAGGGCATCTAGGTTTGGTGTGCCCGAGTCCAAGATACCGTTATAAGAGGCCCAATTCCTCCTCCTGATCGTTTTTTATTCATGTTAGTTTTGCTAGCCTTCATAATCAACTCACAAGTGCGGATGAATCTACAGTCCATAATAATCCTACATACGCCTGGGGGGTTGGGAGGTATCCTAGGGCGACCGCTAGTTGGCTGACTGCGCTCCGACAGCCACCCTCTCAGGCGCCCCGACAGCAAGCATCCCAGTGCCGGGACTTAAGGAGTTTTTTGAAGCGAAGCTGCTACACCGACGTTAGGGTTGCTCGCATATAGGCGCTTGCCGCCTGGCCACTCTATCCGTGTTACACGAGAGTGTCAGATTTAATACCGTTGGACGATATATATAGGAACCAGCTGCCTCCCTACCTTAGTATGCGTGACCTTCGGTCTCGCTTTCACTCATGTCAGTGTACGTGGTTGGCGTGGCTTTCTATCTCTTTTTCTACTCTGCATCCACGCCAGTAATTTTTTTTACGCTTAGTTCCTACGCTTTATACGATAATGCTTCGCTTCTTTCGGGCATCCCTATACGGCAGTGTTCTTTTTTTATAGTGGTATCTCTCCTACACAGGCCCCACCGAAGTGGTGGCCCCCATTCTCGTACCACATACGGAGTTACGGCCCGAACTAGTCGTCGGACCGGAACACGCCCCCATCACTCCGCGCTCGCGAGCTGGGCTCTAAGACCTCTCTTCCATGATTTTTAAAGAGGTTTTTTCCTCGCTGTCTCCATTCTGAAGAATGGCGGCTCCCGGGCTTGCACCTTGTACAGGGTACGGTGTGCCCAGCTCAGCTGCCGTGTCAGCCAGCCGAGCCCCCCCCCAGTTGAGGTTTATTCGCCGTTTTCGTATACAACTCCGAAGGGATTATATACGTCGACGCTTAGGAAGCACCGGCCCGTGCATGCGGTGAGACCTAAATGGGCCGGGCACACGAGGAGGTTCTCCCATTTTTCACACTCTCATTTCAGACATTCAATGTATGTGCTCTAACAAAATGCTCCTAATGTAGGATACCAAGTAGCTTTATCATAAAAACAGGCTACTTGGGGAAGGAAATCAATCAGCTTCCTAGTTCTTGCAACTTTGAAATGAAAATTCAATTCAGTAAAAGTGTGGACTACACATATGTAGTCCATATCATAAAAAATGGTAGAGTTGTAGAATAAAAAAAATCATAAAAAGATAAAAAGGAAATATTGTTACTTTTGAATTTTTTTAATAGAAATCGACTTGGATTATTCTACAGTGACGATTTAAAGATTAATAACAGTCGTTGGAAATTATGTGTATTTTCTACCCTTGAACTTTCTCATTAATGCACGTCACATTAAATTCCATTGATATTTACCTTGCGTGTCCGTAAATGCCATAAACAACACGACGTCGACGATGTGGCTATATTATGTTGAATAGCAAATCACTAGTTCACAACTTCATAATTCACCGTACAAGGTATTTGCCTACTAATCAGGACTTGTAAATTTTTACTGCTCGCATCAATTACAGTACATTCCATATATGTAAAGTTAGAGACCATTTTATAAGAGTTGTATAAAGATAAATTTATGCCCAGTGATTAATAGTATAAAAATATAAGGTTACATTGAATATAAACTTGTCGTCTGAAGTAATTTTAACATATCTCGGTGAAGAATTATTTCCTTGAAAAAATTCTTACGGAAAAGTTAGTATTTTTAAGGAACGTACGACTTACCTTTCTCCATTTTAGTATTATTAAGGTATGTATAATTAGAACTGAGACTTCTTGATACCGGCATTTCGGAGCCACGTGATATGAGTCAGTATGGCTTAAAAGCCAATACTGACCAACACAATGATTAACGAATGAATTGTCAATTGGTTTCCACTGTCGAAAAATAAACATACCTAGCTGTTATGCCGAGCAAAAAACACTGCCTAGTTTTATATTACAACAATACTCAACACGTATTCTGTCAAATTAAAAAGAAACTGCTTTCTATCAGACATGTTCTGAAGGAAAAAGTAATTATTTTTAGTAGATAGAGCAATATTGATAGTAAATTGGTAACTGGTGGCATAAAGTAAAACTATGACCTTTACATTTTTCGTTTTTGTATACATGCTTGTTGTATACATGGAAACTAAATAACATATCTATGTATGTATCTATACAATATTGAAGTACATAGACGACCATGTCTACTAAATTAAATGTGGTTATGGGACAGGGTCCTCTGTCTTCATATTGTCGGAGCTAATTAAAAAAATATCACCACAATCTTGTTTCAATAATATCTGATAGAAACCTTTCGATGAATACTTAGGAAAGTATTGTTTATATTAAATAAATATAAATATTTCCTACATTCACACCAATTAACCTAGCCCAAAGTAAGCACTTTAAGGCTTGTGTTATGGATACTAGGGTAACGGATAAACACACATATATATATATATATATATATATATATATATATATATATAAATAAGTAATATTCATAGAAATATATACAAATATCCATGACTCAGGTACAAATGCTCGTATTCATCATACAAACATTTGCCCCTTCCGGGATTCGATCCCAGGACCGTCGGTGCGAAAGGCAGGATCGCTACCGTTGCACCAAACGGTTGTCGAAATTAGAACGGAGAGTCAAAAATTCTCAAAAATACAGCTTCGTTTCAGAATTCTCAAACAAAACTTTTAATAACAAACCTCAACCTAATTTATGAAATCCATTAAAGTTAGAAAAAGTAGCTTTTGCAATATTTTTCTCTTGGAAGTCTTTGTCGTAAATAGTTTAGTAATTATTTTCAATCCTTAAAACAAACAATGTATGTTTTGAAGGTAAATTAAATGTTAAAAAAAAATACATTCCAATTCTAATTCAATTTTATAATTCATTTTCTGAGGCAATTATTTAGAAATGTCATTATCTTTTTATAAGCTTAAACACTTACCTTATGACTGCACTTTTTAGAATATATGATAAGGGTTTTGTGTTTTAAAAGCTGCAATAAATAATACAATAACTTTTAAAATTAACATTGTTATTATTTGATATGGCATATATTTTAAAATTATTGGAGCGGAGCGAGCGAAGCTCCAATGGGTCAGCTTCTATGGCGCAATGTCTGTTACGCCATAACTTCCCGAGTTCTTAACCGATTTTAATATTTATTGTATGGAATCGAATCAACAGGTTTAGGGCCAGATTGTGACGGACCAAATTATGAAATTCGCAAAAATTCCCATCGATATAATTTTTATTTTATGTATTACGCTCCGCTCCAATATATGGTGCGTTTATGTAAATATTATAAAAGAGAGTCATGTCATAGTTAAATGGCAGAAGCCAA
This sequence comes from Calamotropha paludella, assembly GCA_927399485.1. Classification (NCBI taxonomy): domain Eukaryota; kingdom Metazoa; phylum Arthropoda; class Insecta; order Lepidoptera; family Crambidae; genus Calamotropha; species Calamotropha paludella. The sequence continues at coordinate 14,225,492 of OV656809.1, forward strand.
TATCAAGGTAGCACTTATTAAACAGTAGCAACAATTTAACAGATTCTACCTTTGGAGCTGCGTGGAGCTGTTTTAACTGCTAAATTGATTAAAAAAGTTAAAACGTCTTTAAACATAGCAGATGATAATGTTTTTGGATGGACCGATATCACGGCTATATATATGCATGAGGATAGCATGGCTTGAAAAACCATCTAACACTTGGAAAACCTTTGTCGGTAACCGAGTTTCGGAAATTGTAAGTTTCACTCATTCTAGTCGATGGCATCATGTTAATACTAAGAAAAACTGCGGGTTGTGTTTCTAGAGGTAGCTCTCTAGGTCAGTTAGCAGAATACGATCTATGTTGGCATCTATGGTAAAATGGACCACAGTGGTTACATTCTTTAAATAATTTATAGCCAAAAAATTAGTTGAATGAAACGAGTTGAAAGGTATTTTTTTTAGAAGAATGTTTTGATGTGTGTGAATCGCAAAAGGTTATTATATCCAATTATACTAGCTTAACAAAATTAAAAATAATTTTACAACATGTCTTAACTTCGTTGAAATAAAATACATGTTTAGCTGGAAAATTCCTGTGTTTAACTACTAATGAATTAATACAGTCCATAAATTGTGTTGTTAAGATTTCACAAAATTGTTATTTCGAAATCTGAAGCTGTCGAATGATAAAAGTATTTCAGGGAAAGTTCATTGTATTTTTTACGTCCTTTTGTTGGTGAAAATAATTTTAGAGTAGGAGGTAGATTGAAAAATTCTCTTATTCATTATGATACTAAACATCCTATTGTAATTTCTGGTAAATAGCCTTTGGCACAATTAATCATAGATTTTTTCTATCGCTTACGTTAAACGTTATTAGATTTATTTATTGGATAACAAATGTTAAGTCTTTAATCAAGATGCATGTCAATGCACAAAAGTGTATTGTCTGTAAAAAACATGCACCTAAATTTACAACTCAACTGATAGGTAACTTACCATCAGCCTGGGTCACTATTGCTAAGCCTTTTTCTAGCAGCGGTGTTGATTTTGCGGGTCCCTGTTATTTAAAGTTCTCCAAGCTTACAAATTCTGCTATGTACACATCATATATTGCTTTATTCATTTGTACCGTTACTGAGACCATTCATTTAGAGTTTATTTCTTAGTTATCAACGCTTTCATTGCTGACTTTAAGATATTTATTTCTCGCCGTGGGCATGGCGCTCATTGAAATTCAGATTGTGGAACTAATTTCATACGTGCCAATTACAAATTAAATTAATGTTAAATAAATATCATTGTTTATTACGTGTAATATAAGCTTCGGATGGCATTGAATGGCATTTTATTTCTCCGGATTCACCTCACTTTGGAGGATTGTGGAAGGCTGGCTTACGATCTACAAAGTATTACATCAATCGCGTGTTGGAAGATACCAAACTCACGTTTGAGGAGTACTCTACTCGGTTCGCTCAAATAGAGCGCTGTCTTAACACGTTCACTGTTCTATAGTTCTATAGTCCGAAATAGTTGCCTTTATACCACTTCAGGTCCATAAAGGTAGTTTTCAAATGACCCACATATGTGTCAGGGACATATAAGCTAATATAAATAATTCAGTGACAAACTCGTGTGTTATGGACGTTAGAGATTAAAAGTTATGAATAATTACGTTATCTGTGATTAGAAAGGAATTATGACTAGTAATTTCTTTGCATCTAGGAATGAGAAAGTTTCGTTTTCTTATGGGTCACATTAGATTACTTTTTTGTAACCTGTCCTTAGTCTAAAGTTTACGTTTATATTTTGGCGATATTGTGACTTTTCGAACTATAATAAGTAGAACACTACAAGATAATGAAATCAGGCAAGCACTCCAAGATAGTGATGGAGAAGATGATATCGTGCAGAATTTATAAAATACACAAAATTGTTAGAATACTTAATATCACTTATTGTCATTGACTATTTTTAAGTGCGATTTTCAGAGATTTACAAGTCCTTAATGAATAAATTTAAAAATCTTAAAATCCCACGTTTTTCAGTGACCAAAAAAGAATAAAATAACCTGGCGGGGCCAAGCGAGGGGCCACTCAAAACGTGGGGGCGCATGTTACTTATGGAGATGTAATGAGATGTATGATATGCATAGATGTTGAGAGTATTTGTAAAGATGCGCCCCCACGTTTTGAGTGGCCCCGCCGGGTTATTTTATTCTTTTTTGGTCACTGAAAACTTGAGATTTTTAGATTTTTAAATCTAGTATTATTATTTTATTCTTTTTAATTATTAACTCAACTAAGTAACCATGTGTTACGCAACAATCGGATAAGCCCCATACAAAAGTGAAAGTTGCCGAAAGTTGACCTGAAAGTGCACCTAGAAAGTTGTTTAAGCGTGCATTGTCATCGGGTTCTGAGCTACCCTGAAAGTTTCAACTCGCTAGGTGGTCGGGAAGTGCCTCAAAATTGAGATACAAGATTCCAACCGGACAGACAAGAAAGCGACCTAAGAAAAACGTGGGAAAAAATTCGATGGCTCATTGCTTTTTTATTTTACTTACATAATTACTCATACGTTCATGTTCAATACTTGTATGTTTTTCTTACGTCCACGAAGTAAGAACTCATTATGTATGAAAAGAGCAGTGACCCACATGTATAGTTCGGACATCTCGTTTCCAGCCAAAATGACCCACTTGTTGGTCATGGACACTGAACGTGTTAGTTCACGTCCTATCTCAGCTTGAAGTGATTCAGTTGCTTGATAGAGTCATATTATTCACCCAACGAACAATGGGATCGTTTGTGTCGTTACCGTAAAATGTGCTAATCATAATTTCAAAAGACCCATTACAAAATTATGTTTGATACCATTAGAATCCAACTAGGAGGACTAAATCGTCCTTGGATGGAGGCAATGTTTAATAGTTTTAATTATTAGTATGTCAATGTCAAATAAATCTCTTCTGTCAGCCTACTTAAGAAAGTCGTTTCATTCCAGTGTGACTTAATTTGAAAAAGGATAACGTTAAATAAAATTAAAAATAAATATTATATATTCTTCAGTTTAATAAATTTTTCACTACTTTCTTAAACATTAATTATTCTCTACACCGCTTATGAAATGAGCGAGTGGTATCTTTTTACCATAAATAAATTGGGTGGGATAATATTATAAGAATAAAATTAACTCTTACTATTGATGTGAACTACAAATACTACCGAAAAAGTCATGAAGAAGCTATAAACGAACTTTTGTTCAAGTGATTTGAACCATGTTTAATTCTTGTAGAATTTATTTTTCATAGATTAATATACTGCTTTCGTAACCCTATCCGTATATTAAAAATATACGTGTTATAAATGGAGTTATCTGACTTCGGATTCTCTATTCTGATTTAAAATATTTTTGGTTATTTCCAGCAGTTAGTTTTTTTAATTCTTAGTCTGAATTGATACTTGGACCAAGGTCAACATGTTTTGTTTTATGAGTTTATTTGTTTTGAACTTAGTTTTACAGACTTAAGACAAGTTGCCAATGAACTTGAGATGAGGGCTGAGTTGGGGGTGTGTCTTGCAGCGTGCACCCAAGGTCAGTTCACCGCATAGCATTGTATCACCCACATCGATTTATCGAGCGGCGCGCGCCGGCCTCTTGGGGTAAACGGTTGTGGAGGGAGGAATCCCACCCTGCCAGCCGCTTCTGTGACTATCTGTCGTCTTTTAAGTGATGTAACTTTGACTATTGAAAAACAAGGTGAAATTGTTTAAGACGTCTTGTAATGTTGTAAATAAAATGTTATTGTTGTATTGGGAACGCAATAACGATGCAATTTAAAGGTTTAGCAAATAGACTTCGAATTCCTTATTTATGTCCTAAGATTTGTAAAGTAGGCAGACTTTTTCAAAAGAAATATTGGGTTAAAATTGCAGTTAGAAGTTACTCTAAGAATTAAAGTGATTTTTTGTCAACCTCAAACACTTTTAATATCTATAACAAACAATTTCTTACACGGTCAGTCTTAGTTAATTTGATATCTTAATATATATAAATTACGTGTCACGTTGTTTGTCCGCGATGGACTCCTAAACTACTTAACCAATTTTGATTAAACTTAACTATATGTTATTTAATCGAACTTAAAAGATAGGATAGATTTGATTTTAATTTACAACACAGCAACGCGTGGTCGGGGCAGCTAGTATATGAATATATATTTAGAAACTGTCTTTTGCTTCGGAGATTTTACTTCACCAACACAACTTTTTTTAATTCACTATCGTTTCCTCCGGTGACAATGCCAACGGTGTATTTTCAGTTTTGTAAAAATGTTTGCTACTATCGACGTTTTCTCTTACGTTAGAATCCATAAGATAATCTGGAAAAAATGCAAGTTTTATTGGTGTTTTCAAAAACTCAAAAGCAATTATATACTTTGCGCATTAAAATTACTTTAATTAACATTATTTTAAGGATAAAGGTGTAATATATCAAATAAACTTTAACCTACTGTTTTAAATATGTTTTATAATACTAGGCGATGCAGTCGCTAAGCAAAAAGCTACGCTAGCACCATATATTGGAGCGGAGCGTTACACCAAAAAAAATTTTTTTTTGTTTCGATTGGAATTTTCGCGAATTTCAAAATTCGGTCCGTCCGTCACAATCTGGTCCTAAACCTGTTGATTCGATTCCACACAAAAAATATTAAAATCGGTTAAGAACTTAGGAAGTTATGACGTAACAGACATTGCGCCATTGAAGCTGATCCATGGGGCTTCGCTTGCTCCGCTCGAACTAGGCGATGCAGTCGCTAAGCATAAAGCTACGCTAGCACCATATATTGGAGCGGAGCGTAATAACTAAAAAGGAAAAAAATCGTTTAGTAACTACGTCAACTTTCTGACATAGAGTAAATACATTTTTGACCCAAAATCAACTTTGAAAATTCTTTAAGAATGCTGAAATGGGTAAATATGAGATCATTCTGAGAATCGGCTCTTTCTATTCCAACCACGATTCTATTAAATGGGACGGGAAGCGAGTGGTTATCGCGACTTTTCATGCTCTACGAATTCATTTTGACTCGGTATGTTTCAAACTTCATATTTTCTCTTATTCACAGAAGTTTTCAAATCGGTCTGGACATAATCGATCGAAAAATATGTATTATTCAATATTAATTTTTTACACCAATTATGAAGACACATTACAAAAAAAAGCTATGTAGTATCCACACTCGTGCCCCAATATTAATCAAGCAACTAGCAATTAGATTATCAATTTCAATTAATTTAAATAATGTTGGAAGCTTTTATAAATTTTCCTTTACTTTTAGTTGTATCTTTATAAACCTAAATGGTTATTGTTTAAAAGAACCCATTTATAACTTAATGTGTTGGTTTAAATCCTTCAGATGTGAGAACTCTAATCCACTCCGCTTCTTTAGTAAATTTTTGCCAACGGTATACAGACCAGCATGACACATGTAAGGTAGTAATTTACTAGCTTGTTATGCTTCGTATTAGAACACCAATTTCAGGCGGGTCGCCATCTCTCATCAGCCGGTCAGGTTAATGCGGAATATAAAAATATTTGTTTTGTCCCGGGTCGTCAGTAATAATATGTGTTATCAATTGAATTTATTTAAACCAGTTTACAGGTATTCTGACAATCATATAAAAATATATAAAGCATTAATTTTGAATTACTTATGGTAGTAAATGATGAGGGAATCGTAGTTTAATTGAAAAAAGTTTTCTTACGACCTACCATTTTTAACGATTCTAAATCCTTGGACTATACAGTTTTTCTGGAAAAACGAAAGACTCATGCCAGACTCTCGCGGCAGCTAGTCCGCGAGCCTATCCACTTAAATCCGATCAATAAAAAACTATTAATGTGCCTAGGGCCCATATTTTTCTGGTCTCGAGATAATAGACGCATTTACCGAAACCAAGCCAAGGTACACGAACTATTTTTTTTGACGTTATAACATCTTATAAATCGATGAACACCGGCTGCATGTATGAAAAAGCATGTCTTATTGTCACGTTCCCTCATTGTCACGTTCCGTCATTATTATCGTCCGTAAACCGACTTTACAAACAACATTTTTTTTTATTCATCATAGAACAAATATATGAGATAATATCGCTAATCAAATTCTTAAAATGCAAGAATAGCAAGCGTATTTACATTTTTTTCTGCAATTGTTGTTGTAACATAGGTATGTTACAATGGAAACCACATTACCTTTCACCTCACTTTATAAACAGTTGACAAAACAGTTCATGTGTAGGTTGTGTGCTGCTACCGTCTCTCTTCTACTCGGACGCATCGGCCGATGGAGTGGAAGCGAGATAGATGAGTCACAAGCCGAACGCTTAGGCCGATCGTGCCTCTCTATCGCTTACTCCGCGCTGTCCCTTGCACGCTCGGCTCAGGCGGAACCTGACAATGACGGAACGTGACAGTGAGGGATCGCTTCAATAAGTCATGCGTTTTCGTGCGCGCAGCCGGCGTTCATCGATTTATAAGATGTAGGTTCATCGATTTATAAAAAGGTAGCACCGGTCGGCGAATGCAGTAACAATTTTGACTAAAAAATAATTATGACTCATATAAACGATCGTGTAAAAAGTCAATTGCGTAGGATCTTAAATATCACTTAGTATATAGTTATAAAAAATTGGTAATAACAAATTGTTCCTTTTAATTAATCTGTATAATTTAAATAAAAAAATATATGAATTAACGACTGCAAATAAATGTTAATTTGTCGAATTGTAATTTTCACTTAAATTCTTTATACGAGTATTATACAAAATAATTAAATTTAGTGATAATAATTCAATTCAATTCTTCATACTTTTTAAGTATGCAATTTTTCTTAAATTTTTTCTTATGGCGTTATCACGTAAAATTATCGTCCTTAAACCGACTTTACAGACAACCATTTTTTTTAACCAGAGTAAATTTACCCGCCTTTTAAATTCCACCTCCGCGGAATGGCGGACTTAGGACTTCCTCTGCCATTGCGTATTATATAAAAACCATATAGTTCGCCCAAGGGTCCTTGGGTCCGTTGTGGTAGTTACTACAACTTGAAAAAAATATAGCTTGATACCTGTACTATATAGCTCAAGTCCGATCTTGCATGGGATATTGCAGCCACCTCAAGGACAGCTTAGCAAAATACCAACTAGCGGCACTGGACACGATTCAGCGCAATGATGAGAGGCTTATTAGTGACAGCCAATAGTTGAAGACCAAGCTTCACATCTTAGCTCATCGCCGCAAAGTTACCTGTCTGTCGGCCTTTCACAGAATGCACTTTGGAGAGTGTGCTCAGAAATTGCATTTGCTCATACCGCTATCTCCTTTTTCCATTGGACATCCAGACGGACGGGCACTGCGGGCTTGGTTGCTATTCCTACCTGTCCTTCCCTGCGGCTGTGTTTGTGAGAACTTATAACCCGTCCATTTTCAAAGCCAGGGTTAATAGGCAGGGTTAATAGGCACATTCTGAGCTAGCTCGTTCCATCGTGGGTTCTGTCTTGGCCCTGGGGCTTGATTGGGATCATGACAATCCATCCAAAAAAAAAATGTCATTGAATTCGTCAAAAGAACAAGCGTCGCGGCAAAAAAAAATTATAACGTCAATAACCTTCATTTTTACATAGAAATGTGCTTTCACAGAGCACATTATAAATAAAAACAATGTTATACACACTTATAACTTCACCAAATCTTAAATTGCCCGTTATAAGCACATACAAATTAAAACGGCAACGTACGTGAAACGTAATATCTGATATCAATATGGCAAAGGATGGAATGAATCAATAGATGTAAGTCAATAAATTTTAAAGTTTTTTACAGTATTAGTAAAGAATGAATAATCCCAGAAAAGAAAAGCCAAATACAGTCGGTTATTATGATCGATCATATCATAACTGTCAAGGGGCATATCACTTAGACATATGTCACGGGTATCAAGCTATATATTCTCAACTTTACTATCATCATACGGACCCAACATAACCACCAGAAAATCAGACCGTCAGAATGAGCGACATATCAATATTTTTACTTTTTTGTAATGCAATGAGGTAGTCATTGAATATTAATATTATTATATTCCATATTTTAATAACGTACATATACTTGAGTTATAAAATACATGCAACTAATGGCAATCGAAAATTTGATTTGTGATTTTATCTTGAGATAAGTGATATTAATTGCAGTTACCGTTTGCGTTAAGTACAACAATGCTGTATAAGCCGACTGCACAGGTGTTTCGTTCAATAATTTGATATTAACTATGCTTACTACGGAAACAACACTTCAGGTTATATTTTAACTAGCGACCCGTCCCGGCTTCGCACGGATGCAATTCTCTACTATATTATGCACGTATTATACATATAAACCTTCCTCTTGAATTACTCTATCTATTAAAAAAAACCGCATCAAAATCCGTTGCGTAGTTTTAAAGATTTAAGCATACATAGGGATATAGGGACAGAGAAAGCGACTTTATACTATGTAGTGATATAATATGGCAACTTCGTAATAGCATTGAACAGCTTTCAAGAGATAACTATATTATTTTATACTTTCTTGATATTTTACTTTGGTAAATCTTTATTATTTTATGGTTATATATGAAATTGTACAAGCACTATGCTAATTAGGATATAAACAGTATACCGTTTAAAAAACACTAAATACGAAAAATATAATGTCTGTATTTATGTTTTTTAAAGGAATGCGAAATTTGTGATATATTTATGCCACACTGATTTCCACATCACAACTCTTTAGATACTCGGAGAAAAATACACATAAATAGAATCCTGCGTCCAAAGTTAAATTTAACTTAAAATCATGCACTGCCTAATCCGATTATCTATTATATGTAGTTTAGAAAACTTTTGTTATCATCCTTTCATTTGCTAATCAAAGTTTTAATAGCAGTTTCGGTTTGTATTCCACTTAGGGAACGGATAATGAAGATTCGATCAAACAATAATGTTTCCACATTGAAACTGTTAGTTACGAATGACCGAAGTCCCGCATATTAAGGGTACTGGGAGACATGGGTGGCACAACTAACTTGAAGAAAATTAATTACTGTAATTTATTGAATGTGATTGTATTGGAAATTGAAATGATTAGAAACGTCACGCATTTGGCTAGGTGAATTATTGTTAATTACCTAGTTACGTAGGTAAAGAACATTTATTTGTAGATTAATCTCATTTATCTAGCTGATATATTTTCACATCAATAATAAAAATCAATAAAAATGTATAAAGTACTTATAACGAACGTACACTTATTTTTTTATTAATGTAAGGTTAGAATTTTTATTATAATATTGGTTTATCATTGATTTAGTCTGAATTGATTATATTGAGTAAAGCTAACCGATTCGACTTGCGTAAATACATGTTTAAATACATACTTCGTTCAAAGAGACTTGTACACGGTCTTTCATATAGCGCTTCTTATCTTTAAATTTACATAAAACAAAGTATTTGTGAGATATCATCGAATTACTTTATTCGTTTGAAAGACCTTTTGATGCCATTATGTATGGAATATAACATCGTTATAATGTCCGCCTCGGCTTTTCTGGGAGGAGCGTATCTGAAATGTCCAATTTTTCATGACTCTGGCGCATAAATCAGGCTGAATTTGACCGATGGCATGGGTTATGTTGGTTTTGAGTACCGCTGTGGTTTGTGGCTTATACGCATACAACTCTGACATAATAATCGCACGATTTCGGTGGTCAGATCACATCACCACCTCGTGAGATGTCCATGTCCTCAAATCACCCGCGCAGAATATCGAATAAGGCATGAGGTGTGTGGCACGAAGCGCCGTCCTGTTGAAACCACACTTCCTTGGTGTTCAGTTCATTCAAATTTAGGCCAAAAGAAATTGGTAATCATCGATCTATAGCACTCGCCACCGAGAGTTATGGCTTGGTCAACGTCATTTACAAAGAAATATCTAAATCTATAATATAATAAAAAATCGCGAAGTTGTGGTCTGTGAAAGGCCGAATTCTTGTAAGCGACTCCAAATCGACTGCCTCGGATTCTCCTGCACACTCTCACGGACAGCGTCGATGTTTTCGCCAAATCTTGCGATCGTTTCATCGACGTATGGGTGTTGGTCGATATTTTACTTACCAGTAGACTCAAATTTATCCACCACATTGCGAATAGTCCTCTCGGTAGGACGATTATGGCGACCGTAAAATGAGCGAAACGCGCGGTACGTTGCCTGAACAGAACACCCATTTAGATAAAACAATTTTATTATTTGCACTTTTTATTGAATGCGATTTTTCAAAACAGACTAAATAAATGACAACTAATATTTCATTTGTAGCTTCAGGAAGATGGCCGTTATCAACTGTTAAAGGAAACAATCTTAATGTAAGGTATATATAAAATATCCAAGTGTTTCTGTAACCTTGAAGTGTTTCACATCTTAAATACTTAGTTTACTAGCTGCCCCGGCCACGCGTTGCTGTGTTATAAATTAAAATGAAATCTATCCTATCTTTTAATTTAGATCAAATAACAGATAGTTACGAAGTTTGATCAAAATTGGTTCAGTAGTTTAGGAGTCCATCGCGGACAAACAACGTGACACGTAATTTATATATATTAAGATAATAAAAGATCTCTCATTAAGATCTAATATAGTATAGTTATATCTAATATAATCTAGATAAATTTAGCCAATTTTGGGTCAGCAAGCACAGGTATGTAAATAATATTAAAAGTAAGATTAAGATAAATTGTTTGTCACAAAAACATAAACGATGCTTTAGGCCACTACATTAGCAAGCTACACAATAAAAAAACCGTGGTAACAAAAAGAAAGCATAATGCCAGTCATCTAGTTAATCTATTATGAAAAGGAAGTTTCTAATGGACTTGTTTGTTAGGATAAAACGAAACTTTTGTTTTATTCCTCCATCTTTTGTGCAAACAAATGATAAGAATTTTCTCCAAGGATGATTTGTGCAATCACCACCTTTACATAATTAACAAGACGTGAGGAAAAAATTCAAAGTGCCTCTGTTTTTTTATTTTTTGGCTACAAATAAGTATCTCGCATATATTGTATTTTATAAAGGTGATATGTATTAAGTATTAACAATGAGCTGTTTAATAACCACTATGATAAAACGAAAGGAATATTCTCGTTCTTATCGTAGGTCAAATAATAAGCGGCATTCATACCTAACAGTTGTTTCTTATTTAACAACAAAATGCATACATTAAACACGAAATGAGCTAATTAATAAGAAAGGCGACAGCTAATTAACACATTTTTATCACATAATACCTATACTCTTTTTTATCAACTTCTTTATATTTACGCTCTCTAAAACTGTATTGTTAAATGCCATAAGTCACTTTGCGTCTATGAACTATTTTAATCCGTTGATTAATTTACTCATTTTTATATATTTCTTTCGTTAATTCTCGTAAGCTTGTAGATTTGAAATTGTAGTCTCCAACAATATTAAAATATTTTAAGATCATTACTAATACGAGTATAAAAATAAAATTTATAAGAACATTTTTACGAGCAATATCACATACATGACCATCAGTAAACGTAAAATGTCCAATATAATGTTACTTTTGTTTGTTTTAAAGGGTGTAGTTTTTATCAAAAAGGTAATGGAATTGGTTAGGGTAGTCCCCCAATAAATAAAATTTTAACAATGTATAAAATTGTTAAAAATATTTCCCGATAATGTGATATTGCTGTTTGATTATAGATACAATCACTCAGCTATACCACATTATCGGTATCATTAACCGCAGTGGTTGTAATATATATCGCAAACTTGACATTTAGCATCTAAAGTTTCTCTATGGAATGCGATACATAATTGATGAACTCAGCTTGCATCCGTTTTGTATGTTTATAATCGCTGTTTCCAGGACGACTTAATTTTGATATATCGAATGAGTTATGTGATCTAAGTCCATAATGAAATTAAGATTAGATAGATTTATAAGGAAGATTGTAAAGTTCCCGTTCCGTTTATCTGCCTACTAACACGAGGTCCTTTTCTAACGTAATTTTGTGTCGTATCCAGTATGATCCTTGATATGATACTAGTTCAACATATCTAGGATGTCGGCTACGGGTTAATAAAAGCGATATTAGTATAATTGACACAGGTATTTCTTATTAAAATTTGGACGACATAGTGTGCAAACCTGCATTGCATAATGTTTAATTAGATTCAAACATATACAATTAATATTTTTAGTGTTTGTTTTATGTTAGGTTGTAGTCCTTAGTTCCTATAGTAGTTTCATACAGTACAGAATGCTTGTGTTTACAGAGTGGGTACATTAGAAGGTATGTCCCAAAAATGGGTACATAAAAAGGTGATGGTGATGATGTTTTGTAAGCGAAAGTCTCTAATGCGAAAAAAATAAAAATTGATTTCTTTCATCGTGTGATTCTGCGTCTAAGATTTTAGGACAAAGAAAAAAGGCTCATCAGTATATTAAAGAAGCTCATAAGACATTTAACTTAATATAAACTTTATTTGAAGTCTTCGATGGAATTTAAATGAAAAAAGTCACGAAAGAAAATATTGTATAATTAAATGGATTACCCGAAGTTCTTCAGACCGACAATACTAAGTGAAAGTCAACACTGAAAAATTTTAATAAATTATTGGCTTACATTATATTTTCCTCCCTTATTTTGATAAAAGGCATTAGAAAAAAATAACTATGAGAGTGATTTTAAATTGAAAACAAGGGAAATGTAGTTAGATTTACATTATGAGACGTGTTAAAGTCGTTGGTAGCCCATAAACTCTCTTCAGTGGCTCCCAGTAGCTGTTTTTGCGTGCAGCGGCCACACCTCTGCAAACCACGTCGGCTCGCGGGATCGGTGGACAAGTTTTAATGTGTTTCCTCTCGCATAGCGTATAAAGTCTGACTCTGCGAGAAGGCAGATCAACACAGATATGCAGAAGGGTTTGGCGAATTCGGCGAGTCAGTAAAGCAAGGTTGGCTTAGGGCATACAGTTGCCGTTGGCCAAACACATCATCTGACCTCTGCTCCAGTTGTAGAGGTTTTCCGTTCCACTGAACCTAGGAGAGGGAGAACGAGTGTGTGCGCCTGCGTTTCCGCGTATGTTGCACCTTTAATTATCCTGCTCATCTGATCGCTTTCGTAAATGGACTTTGAATTTTTAAATTTCGTGGCGATGGATTGAGGTAGAAAGGCCTGGCGTGATGCATGCTAGGCTTTGTCTGATTCCTGCGCATGGGCAGTCTCGGGGGTGTGAGTACACGCCATGGTTGTTTTCGTCCTGCAAGCTTGGGACGACAGTGTGGATTCGGCAGCACCTGAAATGACAAAGCAGACCTATTAAGGGAGACGCAGCTTTCCTCACTTACTCAAGGAGGAGGTTAGATAAGGTGCCCTAAGAAAATGCTCGTCCCCATTAGAAAGTTGGTAGTAACCGTGGCTACCATCGCATCGTTTAATCCTGGTCGAAGTAACAGCAAAAACAATAACATCTTTGAAAAATCTACCATGACTTTCAGCGCGTGAAACATGATAACACTTATTTATCGAGACGGTGACACCTGCCCGAACGGAAAACTGCCATAGTAGCTCGAGAACTTCGTTGCTATGATGTGGGTGTGGCTGCTCTCAGCGAAACGCATTTTGTAGATATGTGATGATGATGACGGTTAATCATTCTTCTGAAAAGGTACCGCTGCCTCTGATTTCGTAAGTTGCGCGGTATTGCAATCATACAAGTAATAATGTTACAAAACAATATTTAATAATCAAACCAAAACCTGACTTACAAGAGTTTGATTAGATCAACAAAACTAAAAAAAAAACATTTTTTTCTATGAAATCTCTTAGAATTATTGACATTGACAACACAATAATATCAACATTTCAATTCTTACATTGTATTCAGTTTGTAATTTCTTGCTTTCTATAAGTCGAACGGAAGTCAAGTCAGAGAGATGGCAGATTTTTGCGTGACTTGCCCGCAATTTTGAAAATTGGCTACATTTGTCAGATACCCGGAATTATCCAACGCTCGTTACGCGGATTTGCACTATCCCCGACAATAAGCAATCCTTATTAATCAATTCAAGCAAAAAATTGATCTAAAAATTGGATGTTATCTAATCGTAATAAAGTATCACGTCAGTTGTGACAACGGACGTTTAAATACCACTTTTCCATACTAATATCATAATATCGGGGTAATGTTTTAGGTAAGTAATATCTGTAAGTTAGTAAGCTTGTACCTAAGTTCGCATGTAAGAGGGACACTCCGAAACTTCTTATCAAATTTCAAAAATTCTTTCACCGATATTTAGAATGGCCTTTCAGGATGGACATGGGCTATATGTTATTAACAAAAATAATACCGAAAAAATTCAATAATGTTCCCCAAGATGTAAAAAAATACCAATAAAATCATAACATATATTCTTGAAAATTCGTTACATCGCCTACGCTACTGAAGCTACGTATTGATGATAAAACAAAATGATTTACAACGGCTTTAGACAACGCATCATTATGTACAAAATTATGTTTTGTACCAGGTAAAAATTTAAAAAGATAAAATATAATGGTGTCTCAAAACTATCATTAGACCTTATACACTGATATTAAAGAGTAAAACAAGAAGTTATTAACATAGCTCAGTCTTGTGGAGACAAAAATGCGTGGAGTTAAAAGCGTCATTTCTATTTTTTTGCGATGACAGTACTGTATAAAATCCATTCATTGTGATTGTAAATTTATGTTATACATCTTGGTAGTACAAGAAAAGTTTTCTTAATTGTTTTATAATTATGTAATGTAAAAATTAGCCCTTGCAGAGTTGCAAGAAACTCGTGTATATATCTTAATATATATCCTAAACTACTTAATCGATTTTGATCAAACTTTGTAACTATCTGTTATTTGATCTAACTTAAAAGATAGAATAGGTTTTATTTTAATTTATTACATAGTAACGCGTAGCTGAGTCAGCTAGTATATGTCTTAATATATATAAATTACGTGTCACGTTGTTTGTCCGCGATGGACTCCTAAACTACTGAACCGATTTTGATCAAACTTCGTAAGTATCTGTTATTTGATCTAACTTAAAAGATAGGATAGATTTTATTTTAATTTATAACACAGCAACGCGTGGCTGCGTCAGCTAGTATATATATATATATATATATATATATATATATATATATATATATATATATATATATACATATAAAACTTCCTGACTCACTCTATGACGCCCTTGGAACTAGAGAGCTGAAATTTTACACAAAGAGATTTCTTTTGTAATAAAAGCAAGCCATAAGAAAGGGTTTAGGAAACACGAGCTTTAAGAGGCTGAACAGAGCAAAAAAAACTTTTGTATCGAAAAACAGTATCTTAGACCTACATAATTGTTTTTTCATTTCAGCTAAACTGGATAACACGAATTTTAACATTTTTGGAAAATCGACTGCATAATTTTTGAAATTACGTGTTAAAATTTCTATGGGATTTCTGTAAGTTGTAGTTTGTGTTTTTGGATAATCATATAGTCACAAAAAAAAATGGATTTTCTTATCTATTACTATTACTTAACAGATTAAAAAAAACGATAACGATTAACGGCCGTTAGTTCCTCACAGTCTTTGCAGATATGCATCAGCATAACACATAGGTTATATGAGGAAAGCATAATAAGTAGGGAAAATGGGATGGATGATGTGAAAAATATATGTATTATCAGATAAATTATTTTAATAGAAAAATACTAGAAAAAATTGACTCGGCTTACAAGTGAATTCTTAGGCCGGAATCCAACCCGCAACCTTTGAAAGTCCGGTCCAATGCTCTCCCAATTGAGCTACCGAGTCTGGTGAACACCCGTCGAAATTTCTAGGACCTTTCTAACGCTGTAGGCCTGCGTTGTCTCATCAATGAAAGGAACATCCTCTCGTATTCGAAAGAAACATTTTTACAAATGTTTTGGCAATCTATTAAGATGAAATAGCCATCTTTTATATATTTTTTGCAGTTTTTGAATTCTACCTTATAAGATAAATTATTTTAATGTAAAAATACTAGAAAAAATTGACACGGTTCACAAGTGAGCCTCACAAGAGACCTTTAGAAGTGCGGTCCAATGTTCTCCCGATTGTATATATTTTAATATATATGTATTATCGTAAATTTGTTTAGTGATGGCGTGGTTAGCTAAATACTTTTTGCATAGAAAACGCTCTAACAAGGTTATCTGAACTTAGTAGGTCGTATGGTGTTGAGTATAGAGTAAAATAGCACCGCACCAACCTTCCACACTTAGGGATGTCGTAAAAGGCGACTATTGACACTGGAAGTAATCAATCACCACACACCTCCCGTAGACATAAAAATGGGCAACGAATTATATCTTTTACTGCGATCCATTTTCTGAATTTTGTCTGTTACTGATTTTTACCGCTTGCCAAGCGTGCAGATTATGGCAAAACTCCCATTATGGGGGGAAATTTCCATTCAACAGTGAGCAGAGGGCTGAGATAAAGATTAAAAATTTGTCGATGGCGTCCGAATCATTAATAAAAGAATATTCTCGGTAGATATTAAAGCTTGCTTAAAATATGCCACTCGATGTGCGAAGATTTCAAACTGCAGGTTCTGCGTGAGATTAAAAAGGTTAGGCAACTTTCGCTAAGGGCGGTCACTGGATGTTTGACCAAAAAATTCTAAGCTCGAAGTCTTCTGTGATTTGGAGGGCATGTTCAGCGCCGGATACATTTGAAATAGCTATCATTTACCAGTGGGCCCCCGTGTTGGATTATGGCCTATCATACATATCAAAAGATTGTCCGCATGAGAGATTAATAAGCTGTAATGATACATTTCAATATAAAATAGTCTTACTCTTACTTCTTTCTCTTTAGTACTCTTTACAGTCTGTATTTTATGATGTCTGATAAACAGCGATTCGTAAAGGAATAAATATAAACAACAATATTGTTTTTGAATTATTTGAGTTAAGTGGTAAAACGTCGGAATTATAACGTACACAATTTATCTAGACTCCTAATCTACAAAGTTGTAGATGCATAAGCAAGGCTCTATGGGTCTCGGACGTCGTTAGAGAAGCTACAGTCTGCATATAGAGTAACCGTAAGTTAATTTACAAGAGACTGCTCCTAAGGGACCAAGTGGCTGATCTCGACAAACTGTTCCATCATACATGAATGGAATATATTCAGAACTTGATTAAAAATGTTGATGCGGCATCATGTTTTAAACATCCAAATGAACTATGAATAAGGAAACTGATATTTATATAATTTTGAACAGAAAGATGCAGAAGTCTAAATATTAAAGTACGTTCAATAAGAGCAATTATAATAAAACAGAAAATAAATTTTATTTATTCTTTGACTGTTTTCCTATTATGATTAACCTATTCCCCGAAGTATAAAATAGTACCTTATGAAGTTTTTCATCAGTTTGTTATATTTAAAAATAAAGTTTGCTTAAAATAATTCGTACGCTTTACCATAATTAAAATTTAAAGATACGTGTGAAAAGAAGTCTCCAAAGTCCCAAAATAAATCGAAGAAAAAAGGATTTTAATTTCCATGCTTGACATGAAACAGCATTGTTTCTTTTTCACAGTATTATGTTTGACACTCTATGTAACACACTCAGCAATAGACTGCAACTATAACGTAGAATAACTAGTACTTTTTAATTCAAATATTTAGTAGACTATTATCTTTTATAGCTATATAAATTTACCGATATGGCCTCGTAAAAATATAATTTCGTGTGTGTATCTTCCGTTGTTGGCCTTTATAACTATTGCTATAGTAAATTTTTCATCTTATAATAGACCAACGCTTATAAGATTGTGACGACGACAACCCAAAAGTCTGAATTGCTATTAAAGGTACGGATTTGCCATTCCATTTCAGTGGTTAGTTAGTTCTTTGCATTGAATTAATCTGAGCAGGAGACGGCCACTACTTAGTGCCTGATTGAAGTACAGTCAATGCTGAATCGTGACCCTGTTACTTTCATGTTAGTTTACGAATCGTTATACTCCACACATTTGCGTTACTTGTTTAAAACTATTTATAGAAGTGAATAGGCGAGATATTAGAAAATTAAACTTCTGGAGTTTATATCCGTCACTTCAAAAGTGAATCTCAAAGGCACCTGTATTATCTCCAAAGAATAACACAGATAGTTACAATTTTTTTGCTATCAAATGTAAGATAGTAATATATATGCCTATCTATTTGATGCCATAAAAATTAAAAAAATAAATAAAATAAAAATGTTGTTACACATGATGTGTATTTTAATTATACCTGTATAGTTCCCGGCATATAAGTTGAACCTGGTTTGAAATCACGTGACATGCGCAGTAGCAAGTTTAGGTACATTGTCCAATTTCTGCGCAAGTTTATTGTTTATGGTTTGGTTCAAGTTACTTGGCGCGACCTATACTTCCTTTGTAGGTATTTATTGTAAAACCATATAAAAGCATAGTATTAGGACGATGTGATTCATAATTAAGCTTTCTATTTTAAGTATTAAATAAATCAAGCAGAAGTTTTTTCCCGAAATAGTAGGTTATAACATTGTCCTACATAGTAAAAAACCTTTGCTTTTAACATTTTCAATTTGCTGACACTAGATTTGTATAGAACTTCGTCCTGACCTTAAGTCTTAATTCGGTAGACTTGGCTCTATTTTACAAAAGTCAGTATAATACCTAATCTTGGAGTCTCAAGTCGAGCCAAGTTTCAGACATTTCACAGAGATTCGACCGCTAAAATAAGACTTGAGTCTTAAAAAGAGCTCGTGCTTTCTTCAAACTCAGAGTAAATACTTAAAAAAGCTACTTCATTCTACTTACACTAACTCTGCAGTTCGAAATAAAAGTAGTAAGGTATGTTGGTAATAAGTGAATAAAAAAAAAAATACAACAATCGATAAAGATCCCACGCTTTCCTTACATTGACATTAATTTTCTCTATTGAAATTAACCTTTTAGTTCAGTTTACCATAAAACTGTAATTGTTTTTATTAACTTAAGTATATTGTATTTAATCCCGAAGTTTAGACACCTTTACAGAAGACGTGAACATCATGTGATCTGTCTAATAATGATAGTATCAAAAATTATTGTGTCTAAGGTTAATACTATGTTTTGATATTTGAAAAAAATGTTTGCTTTATGTAATTAATGATTTTTATGATATATTTTACAATGATGAAAATGTATTTTTCTTAGTTAATTAACACTCTTATTTCTAAACACAATTCTAGTTACAAATATAACACGCAAAACTAAATTTTAGTAATTATAAAGAGTATTTAAGTATTTAAACACGTTCGCTGACAGTACGTCCACAGGCGGGAAATTTAAATGATGCGTTGTGACAGTACGTCAAAGGACGGGGAACTTTTATTCACGAGTAATGACACTACGTCGACTGTCGGGAATTTTGCGTATGAGTATTAGGGAGAGCAGTATCCACTGTCATATTGTGAGCACTCATATTTCTTACTGTCGTATTACGAGTTTTATACGTAGTTACATATAGTGCTGTCTCGTTCTCTCACGCCCACACGTAAACTCTCGTGCATGGGCATTACGTCCAACGGCGCGGACGCGCGCTAGCTTTTCATTCATTCAGTGTGGCCGGTGCCATTTTAGCAGCGAGCACGTGTATACGACGCGGAAATGGTAAGTAAATGTTGTTTTTACTTGTTTTGAGAGATTTAATGAGTTTACGTAATGTATAAGGACTACTTGGACACAATAATACATAAGGCCATAGGTTTTTCTAATATCAATTTATTTCTTGTTTAAAACCGTGCCTACATGATATTGTAATAAAAATATCGTTTATACCTACATAGTACTATCAGTTCCCCTTTAGGACTAGATGGCTATGTGTGACCCTGAGTGGTGTGTCTGGGATATTAATTTATTTTTAGTTTCTTTAAATGTTTCCTATTACTTTATAGGAACTAAAGTTTGACCGTCTACTCTCCGAATGTCTGTAAGCGTTTTTAACATGAGAAATAATATAGTGCTTATGTATTGAGGTAAATTCCCTGTTCTGAAGCCGGCTGTGTACTTTTTTGCTAAAACTAAACAATAGAGCTGTGCCTGCCAATGTGATAGTTGTGTACTTACCAACAAGCTTTATTTTCTGATTTCGTGGTACCTTGTTTACATTGCTAACAGTTTACTTTTAATTTTAGATGTCAGCAAATAATCCTAAAAAACCTCAGAAAAACCTCTTCGATGATCTGTCTTCAAACTCGGAAGATGAACAGGACCCGTACAAGGACGAAGACGGTGATTATGGCTCTGACGAAAACTTTGAGCCACAACAGGTGGACGTCAACGTCTCTGGACGTAGTGTCGCATAAGGTTAATAATTAACCCTCCAATGTGACACTACGTCGCTGGACGTCAACATCCCAGGGCGTAGTGACGTATTAAGATGAAATTTAAATACTAACATATGTAAGTACGTCTGTCGACGGGTAATCAAATAGTATGGGAAATTCTACTGCCGTATCATGGTAATGGAGCAAATGGCTAATGTCAGCGAACGTGTTAAAAAGTAAAAGTACAAGTATTCAAAAAGAAAGACTCAAAACGGAAAAGAACTTCATCGCAAACGCTAAAGAGTACTTCATGTTGCGATCGAGAGCTCACATTTAAAGTACTCTAGTCTTGGAATCTTGTTTGTTTGAATTCGTGCCGATTTAAAAAAATTGGACTAACATTCTCGAGTTCTTTACAATTCTAGCTGACACTGAGTTCGTACGATGAAAATGATATTCAGACGCTTAAGCGTTTAATTGTCTTATCGCACGATATATCGCAATTTGAATTCCATTACTAGGGAAAGATTTATATTAAAATCCATCGATATTTTTCCAAATATCAAAATGAAGTTAACAAATTAAATAGTTTTTAAATGTTATAACTATTTAAATTATAATTATGCATTAGATTAGATTTAGAGTTACGATATTTCTTAATTTTACACGAATTAAGGCTCGTTTAAAAAAAGAGTGAAAAGGTGTACTCATATTTGTAGCAAACGAGAGTAGCATGCGCGATATCGTTTTGTCCCTGGTGAACGATCTCGCCGATGAAATAATGATCCAGTAGAAATGGGATATGAGTGTCGATGACAGCTTTGAATCGACTATCTGTTGAATGTGTACCCAAGTTTAGCAAGTATAATACGCTTGGTTTCCTTTACGTACTCAGATAATTATATACAAAGCTATATATATTTACTTTGTGGCTATATCGGTCATGAAGAGAAAAGCATAGCTTTTGTTGTTGTCACGAAGAAAACCAGTAGCTCATTACGCTAATCTTTAAAAGAATATTTACTATCCTAACATGATAAAATCAACAGTAATTCAAGTCTAACATTAATTGACATATACATAAACAACTTCTTGGTTTGCGTTTTGTCAGTAATGCCTATAGAATTAATGATTAAACGAACTTACCTTAAGTGAAGTTCTATCATAATTATACAGAGTGCTTCTTTCGAAGAGATTGGTAACTGAAATAATAATACACAGGTAGTATCACGATTAGGATCCACCACTCGCACTGAGTTGAGAGTATAAAACTTGAAACAACATTTCCCAACACTGTCCTGTTATCGATGTCCCATCCCTAGTTACGTCATTCGGAGTTTAGAGCTGTATATCTAAAAAGAAAACCTGGAGGTATTTCCTATACGGATATGGGTTACAGGGCGGGCGGGAATGAGTTACTAATCTCTTCGAAAGAAGCACTCTGTATAATTATGATAGAACTTCACTTAAGGTAAGTTCGTTTAATCATTAATTATACTTCGTGCTTCTTTCTCTTAGATTAGTAACTGAAATAATAATACACAGGTAGATATTGAGAGCAGATACGTGTAGGAAATACCAAAAGTAGCGCTTTGTTAGGGGCTAGATTAGGGCTAGAATAATGAGACTTTCGAATAATCTGTAGTTATATAATTAAATATTCTGCATTGAAGTAATATAATATCACAAATTATTTATAATTATGAAATGAACAAAATTAAATTATTATATTATTAAATAAGGCTGTGTAGTACCACAATATTATTTTTTATTATGCTTAATTTACGTAATCTCATATCTGATAATAATCTAAATAAAAGCTATACTGATATGCGATCATACTGTCTAGCCAGATAAATCAATAATGTCCACTTGATATGCAATAGGCTTAAATCTATGGCTATTCTATATAGGAAAAACTATATCATGTATATTATTAATTACATGCTTATGTAGGTATACATTAATCTACTGAGCAAAGACGGCACCTGCTACTGTTATATCATCATTAGTTGATTGTATTATATTTCGATTATAGAATTTCCAAAAAGTGTTTGAAGAACTACTCCATCCGGCTGTCTTTCTAATGAAGTCTATATTTACCCCAGCCCTTAAGGCACGCGACGTAACGGCGTGACGTGTGCTATGTGCAGAAAAAATTGATACATCCACACCAGATTCCTTCAAAGTGCTTTTGATCCAACGGCTCAGCGATTGCGTAGAAGCCGGATGGTGTGGTTTTCTAAACGTAAGGAAGAGAGTTTCATGTTTCCGTATTTGCGAAGTTTTTTTAACATAAGCAATTAAAGCTTGAGCTGGACATATTATGAGCTTGTGACGGAAGTAAGGAATAATTAACATTGGCTGATTTGTTCCAAATTTGATGTTTTAATTAGATCGGGTATTTTAATAATTATTTGTTCGTTTTGTATTTCGATATTTTTTGTATTAATTTTAGACAAAGTTTGCACTCTATGTGCAGATGCAAGAGCCAATAATGTGATACATTTTTTAGTTAGGACTCGTAACTTAAACTTTCATTATGACCTAAGGACTCTAAATAGTTCAATACAACCGAGGTGTCCCATGTTATATTGTACTTAGGTAAAGGGGGTCTTAACCTATATACACCCTTAAAAAATCTGGCAATATTTTCGTTTTTTCCGATTTCAGGTCCCATTATCAAAGATAGTGCCGACCTATATGAATTGAGGGTACTGTATTGTAACCCTCTTTCGAAAGAAATCGTTAGAAATTCTATGATCTTTGGTATTGGCGCCTGAAACTGATTTAACGAATGATTTAGACAAAACTCTGTCCATTTCTTAAAACATACATCATATTGTTTAATCGAGCTTTCTGATAATGAAGCTAACATGATTTCAGTTGCCGATGCAGTTAACTTTCTTCTTAAAAACGCTCTCCGGATAAGATTCCGACAACCAGCGTAAGGTTGCTCTGAATGTCCCATCTGCTGTAATGAGATATTATGCATTTTTCGTTAGGATGAAATTGCAGTAAGTTTGAAATAAGTAATTTGGTGAAAATTGGATACCATGGTTGAGTTGGCCACATTGGTACAACTACTATGCCTGTGCTTTTATCATAGATTATTTTTCTAAGTGTCTTTAAAATAACTGAAAATGGAGGGAATGCATAAAAATAATATTCGGACCAACTGATAGTAAAAGCATTTACAGCAAATGCGTCTGGATCTCTCTGCCATGATACATATAGGGGACATTTATTGTTTAAACGGCTGGCAAAGAGATCGATTTGGGGCGACCCAAAATTATGAACAATTTTTTTGAAAGCGTCTGTGGTCAACGTCCATTCGATATCTGGGTGTATTTTTCGAGACTCCGCGTCCGCTATTGTGTTATCGCTAGATTTTATGTAGTATGCAAAAATGTATAGTTTTCTGGATTCACACCATTGCCAAATTTCTCTTGTAATTTTGTTTAAATAAGGGTATTGTATTCTTCCCATGCGGTTAATGTAACTGATCGCTGTTGAATTGTCAATTCGCAATAACATTTGACAATCGTGTAAATCTTTTGCGAATATTTTTAATGCGAAGAAAGCAGCTAACAACTCTAAATAGTTGATGTGCATAGCACGTTCTCCTTCGGACCACTTTCCACTAGCTGTCTCGGATCCACATGCGGCTCCGTACCCCGTATTTGAGGCGTCAGAGAATATCTCAACACGGTAATCATCGTTTTTGATCTTACATACAGAGTTATTGACCGCGCGCAGCCACCAGCTAAAGTCAGCTTGTAGGGTTTGAGGTATTGACATGTAATTTTCATAATTGTCGTGTCCTCTTAAATTCAAGAATTTACAGCGTTCAAACTCTTTTGTATATAACATACCGTATTCTATCGCAGGGCATGCCGAAATCAGAAGTCCTACAAGTTGAGCAAACTCTTTTATTCGACACCTTTTTAATTTACGAAATTTTAGAAGTTCTAATTTAATTTTTTCCCTTTTATTTTCCGGTAAACTAATTTGCATATGACTAGAATCAATAATAAAACCCAGAAATTTACAGGACTTTGACGGTTGTAAACAGCTTTTTTCAAAATTGATTTTAAAACCCAAGGAAGTTAACAGTTTTATTGTAACATTTACGTTTTCCTTACATTCGTCATAAGTTCGTCCGGTAAGAAACCAGTCATCTAAATATAGCGTAGACATGTAGCCAGCCGTTCGCAATAATTTTATTACTGGTTTCATTATTTTAGTAAATACAAATGGTGCTGTATTCAAACCAAAGGGAAGAACATTGAATTCGTAGAGATGGTCGTAATAAAACCGTAGGTATTTTCTACTGTTTTTATCAATTTTTACTAATAAATAAGCATCCTTAATGTCTATAGTAGCCATATAACTATTTTTTGTAATTAGTTTAATAGCAGTTCTAATGTCTTCTATTTTAAAGTGATTTGTGGGTATATATTTATTTAAATATTTAAGATTAAGAATAAAGCGCATTTCTCCGTTTGGTTTGGGCCTTAGAAAAATATTTGATATGAACTGATTTGGATTGTTATCACATTTAGAAATAGCACCAATCTTCAATAATTTGCTTATAGTTTTGTTAAAGTGAAAGGTTTCATTAGCAGTGTGAGAACATAACTTTGGTAATTCTTGTTGAAGCGGGGTATTACTGAATTGTAATATATAGCCATTTATCCATGACAATATAATACGGTCATTAGTTACAAGTGACCATTGCTTATGAAACAAGGACAATTGTCCAGCGTACTTTACCTCGTCTAGGGACGGTAGTTCTGCCTCGGCTGATGCCTCGACGGCCTCGATGAGTTCACGGGCGGCGCGCGCGCCGACGCCGGCATCGGCGGGGGTGGTGTCGGAGGGGCCGGCAGCCTGCGTCCCCTCTGAGGCCCCGGCGGCTGTCGGCGAGATGTCGAGGCAGGCTTCCAGTTTTTTGAAGTGGATGGCTGGGGTTGTTGATTTGTCGATTTTCTATGATATTTGTTATTAATATTTTGGTTTACTCTGATTTCTTGACCAGACTTCGATACAGCCTTAGCCGACTTAAGTGTTTCGCTTAGATTTTCACCGAATAAATATTTATCGATCTTTGTCTTCGTGATATGTTCATTTATGTCTTTTTTGAGAGATGCACTTGCAAAATAGCGACGTTTCATTGAATCGGAATATTGAATATCGCAAAGAATTTTAGTTGCATCCATAAGCTTTTTTAATATACAATTGTCCTTATTCTCACTCTCTAGTTGGGATGATATGACGGTGGACAGGCAGGATATAGCCGACGAAATTTGTTTCAGTCTATACATTAAGCCCGTATCACGTTTTACTGTCATTTCGGGTAAGGCAGCTTTAATCTCATCATTTAATATTGGCGCTGCAATTTTTGTGCAGTTGCTCGGAATAAGATACTTATTTCTGAGTTCCTTGCGTGTCTCTTTGTCTAAGCCATGAGTTGCAATGTACTGCAACCGAACACATAGTTCCTTATGTATGTCCGGGCCGTGCTCTGTGATCGTTGTAAAATCTTTTCCCAGAATTTCGAACAGATCGTTATCTATTGCCGATTCTGCCGGCGCGGGGCACGTTAAGTTATTGTTTTCAAAATCAGGTTGAGTTTTCTCAGAACCATTATGTTCGTTAACCAGGTCCGGTGTGGAGTATTCCACTGCGATAGCCCCTGAGTCATCTGTCGTCACCATTGGACTTCCAAAGTGTTCGGCTAAAATATTTGGAATAACATTTATGTAATAAAAGAAATATAAAAATTTGAGGGTAGAAGGCGAAAAAATAAAAATGAAAAAATAAAATGTATTCAATTTTAGGTTTATGCTCAGTTCCTATGAAATGAGCGGACCTGATTTAGTATTTGGCACTATATGTTACGATTCCTATGAAAAGAACGTGGCCATAATATATTTGGGCGTGTGTTACAATTCCAACGAAAAGAACGAACCCATTTATTTTTGTCTACGTATATTGATGTATATTGATATAACATACCGATTGGTTGCTCCGAGTCATGTAGTGAATCACTTGATGACGAGCTTGATGGCGATGCCGCCATTTCACGGCGTTTGCGTTTTTCAGACCGTTTTAATTTACGCTCTAATTTCCTGATTTTTTTGAGAATTTTTTCGTCATCGTTATGGTGTTTCCTCTTAGGCATTTTATTGACCAATTACACTGTGTAATATGAAAATTAACACTGTTATTTTGAAAAACAAACAGGCGGTTCGTGTCGAGCGGTGAAGCACTAAACTGTGAATGACGTAACTAGGGATGGGACATCGATAACAGGACAGTGTTGGGAAATGTTGTTTCAAGTTTTATACTCTCAACTCAGTGCGAGTGGTGGATCCTAATCGTGATACTACCTGTGTATTATTATTTCAGTTACTAATCTAAGAGAAAGAAGCACGAAGTATAATCAAATGTTTTGGATGATCAATTTAGATACATTCTCTTATGGGATATATTATCTTATATTATAAAGCTTGAAGATTTTAGCTACAGGGTAACTTTAAGTAAATGTTATACTATTATATTTTGCAGCAGGCTGCAGAAGTTTTATACTAGAAACAGAGGTCCCGTGTGGTCCCGGTCTCTTCGAGCGATCCTTCGTGCACCGCTGATGCGATTGCGGATGTAATTTGGCAGGGATTGGAATATTTTATTCCATTCTCGAGACATCCCGCTCGGTCACAAGTCCAGACCTTGGTATAATGCGGCGTGTGCTCGTGCTGAGGCCCGAAAATAGTCTGCTTACCAAGCCTGGTTCAATATCATTTCCAAGTCTATTTTAAGTGTGTCAGTGTTTGTACAAGTTAAGACTATGGAGACGTCTTCAGCAAAAAGTACGTTATCAGAAGGTATTGAATTTGGCAGATCGTTAATGTAAACTAAGAAGAGTATACATCCCGGGACACTTCCCTGTCCGGTCAGAGCTGACATCTTCAATCACTCCAGTCACAAAATACTAATTTTGTATTTCTACAAATTGATAACGATTTCAAAGGTAAACTTCAAACCGTTCGAAGGCTAGACCCCTAATACCCATTTTGTAAAGCTTATCTAGAAGGATTTTATAATTTACTCTATCGTAGGATTTGTTCACATTGAGCAGCAGACCAATCGCATAGTCTTATTTATATTTTTTTTTCTTATATTTTTTTGTAAACGTATATGTAGTTAGAATAGTATTTCTGTTTTTCCAATAACCATATTGATTATCATGCCTAAAACATTTAAAACTATCCTTTTGGCCATGACTGTCTCCAATATTTTAGCTGAAGTCGACAATAATACGACAGGGCGATGATTACACATATCAGTGTTTTCCCCGTTCTTAAATATAGTTTGACTAAATCAGATATTACTGACCTTCCAACAACGGCAATGATTAATAATCCTTTCTAACAATTAGGACACTAAAAAATTTATCCAATAATAGTAATCTGCATACCTAGCCGTAACATGAAAAGGAGAGAAAACTTGGAGGGGGGTCTAAGTTTACTCGCGTCCATGGTATTTAACCCTCGATGTGGCCCCCGGGTGGTGCTAAAGGAGTAAACCCCTTTCAGGTGGTAACAACAACCAAAATAGTGGTGGTGGACAACCAAAATTACAAATAGGCGACACCATTATATGGTAGATATACCTAAGAGTCGCACTAAGGGTTTTAGTTCCAATTTTGTAAGTCGTACCGCTAAGAAGTGGAACTCTTTGCCTGAGTCTGTGTTTCCTGACAAATAGATACAATTTAGGGGTCTTCAACTCACGAGTGAATAGGTATTCTTCTAGGCAAGGAACGTCACATCCAAGATCGCATCGTCGCTTACCATCAGGCGAGATAATGGTCAAGCGCATGCTTATTTAAAATATATATATGTATAACGAATTGGAACTCACGAATAAAATGGTTTGATTAGTGGTCTGGAGTAGAAATAGCGTAAATAATATTTTGAAATAATAAAAAAACCGAAATAGGACTCATTAAAATATAGAAACATTATTGTGAATAACACAACAAAAAATGAAGTCAAGAAAAACACCCCCTCTCTACATTACAAATCCACTTGCGACTTTTGATTGATATTAATGTACGTTTTCACGCCAGGAAAACTCTACCGTTTAAATGCAAAATGGTAGTGAATTTCACTACTTATTGTTTTATAAATTAGGTATATTTCATGAGTAGTATTTTAGCAAGCTGTTTCATAAAATTTTCTGTCAATAATTGATGGGGCGTGGAAAGTCTTCACAATAATCGTTCAAAAAATTATTTTTAATTACTAAAAAAAAGGGAGAAAAGCTTTCCTCTTTTGTAAAGAATACATGTTCCAATGTTGTAAAATATCTTTTCTAACCTGACCAAGTTCACTAAGTTACGCCTCTGTTTAAATCGTGCTCTATGTGATCCCTCGAAGTCAAACGTTTTCGAAATGTAAACAAAAAAATGTAAACTACTTTTTTGTTTTGTCTCAGAGATATAAGTAATGTGCAGTAAATTCCTAGTTTACTCGCGTCTGTGGGATTTAACACTCGATATCCCACACGTGGCCCCTGGGTGGTGCTAAAGGAGCAAACCCCTTTCAGATAGGTTTCGGCCACGGCGTGTTACCACCGACCAGATTAAGATAACACTGCCAAACGGTTCCAGTCGATATTGTTCCGGTGCTGAAGTCAGGTGAAGCCATATTGGAGGACGGGCCAGAACAGTTGTGCTGGTTGTAACGTTCGGTTTTGTGAGACGCGTAATGACAATGCAGAGGTTTGCACTCTAATCTTTACCCTGTCCATCACCAACTAGAGACTAGAAAACCACACCTGTTCTTACTCACGGAGACGCACTTAAAGTGTCCAACTGACGCACTGTACCTTGCATATCCATGTTCCGTCCTTGAGCATTGTGTGAGGGCTTATGCGTGTGTTTGCATGTATGCACGTGTTACGCGACGCATCACTATGAGGATCGCTTAGCTTGCGCTGGCCTCGATAACTTGGACATCGACCATGCACGTGTCGCTGACGCAGCAGCAAGCGGCGTGCACTGATATTCTACACAGCGGCGGAAACGGCATTCCTTTACCTAACTTTGGTCGGGATTCGCACTTCTAGATTTAATTAATTATAAGTAATTTGTATTGAACTATGTCATTATAATTTTTATGAAATAAATTGATTTTTTTTGGACTATCGGTTGTGAACACGCTTAACTGGCGCAGTCGGTAGGATACCCACGGGTCGGTTTTGGGTATTTCGAGAAAAATCTCTGTTATCTGAGCCGCCCGAGCGACTCTCGCGTCGCGTCCCGGGTATTCCGAATCTACGTGATCCAGCCGAAGTAATTCAAGACATCGAATCTACAGAAAAATCAATGTTGTAAGTACTCTGAAACTTTCAAGTATTTGCTATCCTAGTACCTAATCCTAATTATATATAATTTTTTTGTGTGTCCGTATAATTTTATAATTTTTAGATTTCGGTAATTTATAGTATATTTGCGTGTATCCTTGTGGAAAAATCGTTTCGGTTATTTTATATTATAGTGTTTTAGAAATATTGCAAAATTTTCCACCCGAGAAGATCATTGAGTTGTAGTAGTAGGAGTTCAAATAATTCCAATTTCAGTAAATCAAGTAAATATTCACTGTTAGATCGAAATAGAAATTTAGATAATAAAATGTCCTCGGAAGAAATAGATAGAATTTTTAAGTCTCTTCGGTTGCTCCCCGAATTCGACGGTAACCCTCATATTTTAACGCGGTTTATTAACTTAAGTGATCAAATAGTATTAGCACATATTAGTACATCAGATGTACCGGGACATGATCTTATAAATTTATCATTACTTAACGGTATCCTAAATAAAATTGTAGGTCCTGCCGCCAGGCTCATAAATTCAAACGGAATCCCTAACACCTGGGAGGGAATACGTAGCGCTTTGATCAATAACTTCGCGGATCATCGCGATGAAACTGCTCTATACAATGATTTATCTATGCAGTCCCAAGGATCTAGTACCCCGCAGGAATTTTACGAACGGTGTCAGAATTTGTTTAGCACCATAATGACGTACGTCACGCTACACGAGACGGTACATACCACGATCGAAGCGAAACGTAGTCTCTATAAGAAACTAACCCTTCAGTCGTATTTACGCGGCCTTAAAGACCCACTAGGATCTAGGATACGATGTATGCGGCCGGAAACCATAGAAAAGGCTCTCGAGTTCGTCCAGGAGGAACTTAATACCTTATACCTCCAACAACGTAACGATAGCGGCCCAGCTAAACGGGAATGGCAATCGCAACCCTCGCAACCACAGTTTAAATTACCCCTCAATAACTATCCTATGATGAAAGCTCCTGCTTTCAATGCACCAGGTCCGCCCATACAACATAGCTTCAATTTTGGCGGTTCGTCACGTCAGCCACAAGCGTTTTACCATCAACCCCAGGGCTGGCGACCCAACGCAAATCAAGGCCAACAATTTCGCGGTCCCAGTCGAACTCAACAAATGTTTCGCGCACCCCCACCGAACTATAATCCCCAAAGCAATGTGTTCAGGGTTCCTAACAGACCGCAGATGCAGGCTTCCTTTAGCGCCCCACGTCCTATGAGCGGCGTATCCCCTTTCGTGCCCAAACATCTACCACCAACGGGACATGATTGGAGAAAATTCGGGAATCCACCCCCAAGCAATTATTTTAAAACTCGCGAAGCTAATTTTAATGAAACTCACTATGATTATAATACGCAGTACGATTACCCCGAGTATAGCTATCCCGAATTTGAACAAGGATATTATACTGCCTATGAACCATATAATGGATATTATGAATATAATTATGACTGTGTGCCTTCGGAAGGCGCAGTGGTTGAGGAATTAGACAATGCTGCTCCTTCTCAGGATGAAAATTTTCAGAAGGATTCGAGGTCAGACGGGCAAAAATAGAAATTAATTTACAAACTCAACGGCAGCTAATGTATGTTCAAATTCAGGAGCCTCCTCTAAAAATTTTAGTAGATACTGGCGCTAACCAGTCGTTTATTAGTCCTCATGCTGTTAATAAATATTTCGGTCATATACCATTGGATTACGAGCCTTTCGAAGTTACGAACTCTAACAGAACTAGTAGACATGAGCACTCAATCACTTTGCCCTGTTTTCCCGAATTCCAGGAGACTGGAACCTTGACATTTTTCGTTTACGATTTCCATCAATTTTTTGACGGCTTATTAGGTTTAGACTTACTCACACAGTGGGAATCTAATATAGACCTTAAGAATAGATTACTAATACTTAGAAATACGCAAATACCTTTACAAATATATGATTCGCGCAATGTGAACTTATACGAAGACGTCATTCCGGCTAATACCTCCAAATTAATTAAATTACCTGTTAACACATTAGACGGAGATGCCTACGTATCTGTTCAAACTATATGTAATTGTTCTGTCACTGAGTGTCTAACACATGTAAAAAATAACAGAGCTTGGATAGAAATTAATAACCCATCATCTAACGATATCATCTTTTCCATGGACCATCCGGTTAGAGCTGAATTGTTTAATTTTGAAAGTGATCTCGTTAAGTCTGGTAGCCGCGCTGATGAAATACTATCTCGACTTAGAACTGATCATCTTAATCCGGAGGAACTCGCTAATTTAGAGGCCTTATGCGCGCGTTACGCTGATGTGTTTTATCTTGAAGGCGAACCGTTAACGTTCACCAACAAGATAAAACACAAAATAAAAACCACAGATGAACTCCCCGTATACACGAAAAGTTATAGATACCCATATATCCACCGACAAGAAGTCAAAGATCAAATATCTAAGATGCTAGACCAGAATATCATTAGACCTTCAGACTCTGCCTGGAGCTCGCCTATTTGGATCGTACCCAAAAAGGCTGACGCTTCCGGTAAAGCAAAATGGCGACTTGTCGTGGACTTTAGGAAAGTTAATGAGAAAACGGTTGATGACAAATATCCAATACCGAACATTACTGATGTCCTGGATAAGCTAGGCAGATGTCAATATTTTACAACTTTAGACTTAGCGAGCGGTTTTTATCAGGTGGAAATGGATCCAGCTGATATTCACAAAACCGCATTTAACGTCGAAAATGGCCATTTTGAATATCTTAGGATGCCCATGGGTCTAAAAAACTCTCCATCCACCTTTCAGAGAGTGATGGATAATGTGCTTAAAGATCTACAGAATAACATCTGTCTAGTGTATCTTGATGATATAATCGTATTCGCGACCTCGCTCCAGGAAATGATGGTAAATTTGGAGAAAGTATTCCAAAGATTGCGTGAATCTAACTTTAAAATTCAGATGGATAAATCAGAATTTTTAAAGTTAGAAACCGAATTTTTGGGCCATGTTGTATGTAGAGAAGGGGTTAAACCAAACCCTAACAAAATTAAAGCCATAGAGAACTACCCCCTTCCCAAAACCACCACTGAAATCAAACGTTTTCTCGGACTTCTCGGATATTACAGAAAATTCATCCCAGACTTTGCGAAAATCACTAAACCCTTAACTCAATGCTTAAAAAAGGGCTCTAAAATAGTAGCTGACCAAAATTACATTAACTGTTTTGAACGTTGTAAGACTCTTTTAACCAATGATCCTATTCTTCAATACCCCGATTTTACAAAAGAATTCTTATTAACCACGGATGCCTCTAATGTTGCTATCGGTGCTGTACTGTCCCAGGGACTTATCGGGTCTGACAAGCCTATTGCGTATGCCTCCAGGACTCTTAACTCTAGCGAGCTGAATTACAGCACGATAGAGAAGGAACTGTTGGCAATCGTCTGGGCTACAAAATATTTTAGGCCTTATCTGTTTGGGCGTAAATTTAAAATCATTACCGACCACAAACCATTGCAGTGGGTAATGAGTTTAAAGGAACCTAATTCCAGACTTACAAGGTGGCGTCTTAAACTGAGTGAATATGACTTCACCGTCATATACAAACAGGGAAAGATTAATACAAACGCAGACGCGTTATCGCGAATAGAACTCCATAACGAGGAGATTAGCTCGATCGTAGCAAACCCATCCGAGGGTACGTGTAATATGGATGACTCAAGGACCATCACGGCTACGGAAGCTGCTGATGATTCTAGAACCATCACCGTACATACAGACGCGGAAAGCCCCACCTTGGAAGTCCCTATAACGGATGACCCTTTAAATAAGTTCACTAAACAGATTGTACTTACCATTGTAGGCGACATTAAGGGCAAAACGACGGTAACAAAACCGTTCGAAACGCATACTCGAACCTCCATCCAAATATCTGAATCTAACTTTGAGCAAGACGTTATAGACGCCATCAAAGGGTATGTTCACCCCAAAATTAAAACTGGCCTACTTATTAACCCCCATACTGCCATGTACCGAATAGTACCCATAATTCAAAGTACCTTTAAAAATTCGGCAATGAAACTAATATTAACTAAGTCTGAAATAGAAAACGTACGAGAATACCTTAAGCAACAAGAAATCATTAGTAAATATCACGAAGGCAAGACAAACCATCGTGGTATTAACGAATGTTATCTTGCTCTATCTCACAAATACTATTGGCCCAAGATGCGAGAACACATTACCAAATTTATAAACGAGTGTACTATATGCGGGCAAGCTAAATACGATCGACACCCAATAAAACAACAATTTCAAGTCGTACCTCCTGCCGGCAAACCATTTGAACTAGTACATTTAGACCTCTTAACTATACAAAATGAGAAATATTTGACAATTGTTGATTCATTTTCAAAATACGCTCAGGCTTACTATTTGCGAGATGGAACGGCACTAAGTGTTGTCCAAGCGTTCCTTCAATTCTGTACTCATCATGGTATTCCTATAACGATCGTTACAGATAACGGGCCAGAATTTGTTAATCAACTTATTTCCGAATTTTTGAGGTTGCATAAAATCCAGCATCATAGAGTCGCTCCTTACGCCCCTAATGAGAACGGCATAGTAGAGCGATTTCATTCAACTATTCTGGAACATTTACGCTTACTAAAACTAGAACATAAAAATGAATCAGTCATAAATCTTATGCCCTATGCCCTTTTAGGTTATAACAACTCAATTCACAGCTTTACGAGATGCAAACCCATTGAAGTCATAACAGGTCATTTTGATCCTCGAGACCCATTTGACGTAGATCTTTCATGTCATCTCCTTCAACAGTATATAACAGATCACAAGAATAGAATGTGTATAGCTTATAACTTAATACAGGAATCATGTACTAACCTCCGACAAAATTTGATGGATCACCGCAACAGCAACCGAGATGCTGGAAAGGAGTATTCTCCAGACCAACAGGTATTCATCAGGAACCCTCTTGCAACCAGACAGAAACTAGCTCCACACTTTACGCATGATATTGTAATGGCCGATCTACCAATCCATATTTATACTAAGAAAAAACAAGGGCCTGTAGCTAAGTCAAGGTTGAAGAGAGTTCCTAACAGTGCTCAATTGTTGCAGGACCCTCCTGATAATCCATCTTCTTCTGCAGCCCAGCATGCCCCAGGAGATAAAACTTGAAAGCCTCGACGACGGTCCTGGTATTTTACCCTTCAGATTAGGTTCCTCTAGAATCATATCATATTACCATTCATTCTTACAGCCTCTAAGCCTCCGGGACATGCAATCACAAATTGATTCCGTTATAACCCAATTAGATAACATTAGTCCTGATTTTAATAATAAAACACGATCTCTATTCGAACCCCACTTAAAATACTTAAGGTCAAAGGTCCAAATCGTTTCGGAACAACTAAAAACGTTTGAAACAACGCGAATAAAAAGAGGTCTAATAGACGGTTTAGGGTCTGTAATCAAGAGCATCAGTGGCAACCTAGACTACACGGATGCTGCGCGCTATAATGAGGCTATAAAAACATTACAGAATACCGAAAACACTTTAGTTACAGAATTAAATCATCACGTTACTTTATCTAAAGAATGGATGTCTCACTATTCTAAAATTATCGAAGGTATTGTAGAAAATCAAGATAAAATCGGTCAACTACTAAATAAGATTAGCGAAAGCGATGCCGAGAGAGACAGTGATCTTATTAAGTACGCTCACTTAGCTCAGGTGTTTTTAATATTAGGCGATAACGTAGACCAGGTGTCGCAGGAGATATCCAAATTACAGAACGTTCTAGCATTTATAAAAACTTCAACTATGCACCATTCTATCTTAACATTAAATTCGTTACATTCCATGTTAAACAAATTACGAGAACTGTATAGCGATAACAAACTTGTAGATGTAGATATTAGAGAATATTTCGATATAATTAAAGTAGGGTCTTATTACTTAGGCAACGATATAATTATAGTATATAAATTCCCTATAGTATTACCCCAAATTTTTGATATATATAAACTATCTATTATCCCTAATAGAAATAATAGTATCCTTCCACCTCCCTATCCTTTCCTGGCAATATACAAGGAAGATTTCAGGTACATAGAGGCTGAATGCCCGACGACCAGCAAGTGGTACATCTGCAACGAGAAACGGAATCTGCAGAGTCGAAAGAAGGATGACTGCATCCATCAGCTGATAACAAGGCAACAAAAATCTACAGAGTGCAAACCTCTCCATGTCACCCTGAAAAGCTCCGCCTTCGAAGAATTGGATGAAATGCACTACACTGCTAGCTTCCCCGAACCGACTAGAGTGCATCTTTCCTGTGGGCAACATCTATCTAAAATACTCCACGGAAGTTATCTTATTTCCGTGCCTCAGGGCTGCTACGTAGAGACGCCCGACTTCATAATATCAAACGTCAAAAACCGAGTAAAAGGACAAGCATTGAAAATAATGGATTTACCTGCGCAAGATGCATCCCAGACTCCAGCATCCGCATCTTTCAGGCTGAACTCCATCCGGCTCGACAACCTACACGAAGTCAATACGAAGATATCTATGCAAAAGCCTATAAAACTAAGTACAGAAGTCGATTATAGCGTTTACCATACCACGATACCTATATACACGCTATTATTAAGTGCAATTGCACTTAGTTCAATACTAGCCTACCGCAAGTACTGGCTAACTCGGACAAAGAAAGTACAGAAGGGAAGCAAAGATCATACAGAGCAACCAGAGATCTACAGTGAAATTCCCATAAAGAGAAAAATGGATCCAGCGCAACCTCCAGCTCAATTCACCACTAAGATTCATCTCGCTGATCTACGGGGGGAGGTGTTACGCGACGCATCACTATGAGGATCGCTTAGCTTGCGCTGGCCTCGATAACTTGGACATCGACCATGCACGTGTCGCTGACGCAGCAGCAAGCGGCGTGCACTGATATTCTACACAGCGGCGGAAACGGCATTCCTTTACCTAACTTTGGTCGGGATTCGCACTTCTAGATTTAATTAATTATAAGTAATTTGTATTGAACTATGTCATTATAATTTTTATGAAATAAATTGATTTTTTTTGGACTATCGGTTGTGAACACGCTTAACTCACGTGACAATATTTGTTATTTGCGTCTATGTGATCTTGAAAACACCACGCTTCTAATATCTTGGTTCTAGTGGACACTGGGTTACAGAAAATTCTCTATACTTGTATGTACCGCTCGCAAAGCGGAGACGCGTACACTATCAGGCTTAACAACTTGTCTATGGAGAAGACAGACGTAGCCCTACAGTGGTACCCATCTCGTGACTCAACTAGTGTTTCTCGATGACTTCAATGTACACCACGAAGACTGGCCGTTCCGTTATGAAAAAATTAACCACGCTGGTCGAGAAATACGATGGCTAGCCTTGACGCTAGACCTCACCCAGCTGGTCCAGGAAGCCACTAGAATGCCGGATACTGAAGGGCACACAACAAATTGTTTGGACTTTCTGCTAACGACAAATCCCGACAGTTACTCGGTGTCGGTTACGCCACCCGATGGCAGTTCTGACTATTGTGTGGTGGACTCGGTGTCGGTGTATTCTCGACCCAAGCCCAGAAGGCTCCCGGTAGATTTAGCGTTACAAATCAGCAGATTGGAATGAGATGCGTTGCTTCAGCTTGCGCGGATGTTGTGATTAATATTTTATTCCCTTCTCTGATGTACCACTTGCCGGCAAAGCTCGCCCATGGTTTAATGCCAAATGTTGTGATGCATTGGCGCCACAACTTGAGGCATGTTTAGTCTGAGTTGAAGTTCGATCCCGCAAAGCTTGCAATATGCACGAAAAGATGAAAGCCTTTAACAAAGCCGCCAAGTCCTGCAAAAAGATTGTAAAGAGAGCTCGCTACGATCACACAAGCCGAATAGAGAACAAACTTGCTTCTTACCCATCTGGTGGTAAAGCATTTTCGTCCTTGGCTAAGTCGATCGAGGGTAACTTCTGCTGTAACTCACTGCCTCCTTTGCTGAAACTTGACGGATCTCTGGCACACGCCGCCAAGGAAAAAGGCAGATTTATATGCCTAACTGTTTGAGCTATTTTTGCGTTAAGATCCCGGCAATGCTGTGCCTCCTGATTTGCCAAGTTGTGGGAGTTATATGTCTGAAAAGACGCGACCTGGACGTGAATAAGGCCAGTGGTCTGGATGGTTTACCGATGGTTTGATCCGACCTGCTTATGCCCGGTATTTTGGGGTATTTTTATTTTTTCATGGGACAACCAGACTTACAAATAGGCGTCATCGTTATATGGTTAATATACCGAAGAGTCACTCTTAGTTTTGGTTCCAATTTTGTAATACATGCCGCTAAAGAGTCTTGGCCTGGGTCTGTGTTTCCTGACAAATTAGGGGTCTTCAAGTCACGAAGGAGTATCTCACCATCAGGCGAGATAGTGGTCAAATACTTACCTATTTACAATAAAAAAATGTGTAATTAAATTAAATGCGTGTTGTGTGGTACCATAACATTTTTATTATTTTTCAAAACTGTATATCTGGAATGAGAAGTTATATTTATAGGGTTGAAAAATTTTTTGGAAAAGTAATAAAGTTTTTGAATTTAAACAGTTATTAAAGACCTTTAAGCCATATACGTTAATAAATAAAATAAGTGTTTTTTTATTTCAGAAATGATTTAAGATTAGGTTATTTTTTGTAAAAAAGAGAGCAAGGTGTTATGCTTATTTAATATCTGAGCGCGGTATATAATTTGTCAGATAAAAAGATTTAAATTAACCTAATAAAACTATACTATTATATAGGGTAAAAGCACCAGTGGTCAGCCTCATAACGACTTTTTGAAGTTTGAACAGTTGCCATTTCTACAGCATATGTCCGATAATAAAATGTACAACATGATTGGATTTATTGTTTATTATAGTTTTAAAAAAATATATGTCAAAACAAGAATTTTCTTATAAAATATATAATTACGTTGAAACAAAAAATGGCACTTTGTCCCAGTGGACAGCCTCTAAAAACCAGTAAACAGCCTCGATGAACCCAGTGCTCAGCCCTTGTAAGTATGAAATAGTTGTAAAATGTATATTTATAATCATTCATTATAAATATAAATTTTGTAACTATTTCAGGTAAAACTTAAGTATTGCTTATAGATTCTCATACAAATAACCACATTCGTCCCTAAAAATACCATTTAAATAAGGTCGTGGCTGAGTACTGGATCTTCAACACCCAGTGATCAGCCGCATGAAAAAATAATTTAAAATGTTGCTGATCACTGGGTTTTTCGACCATTAGGAAATGTTTGTCGTACTAAATTTGGAAATTTATATTTATCGGTTCTAATGGTCGTCTTGTTATTTCAAAAATAATCGAAAAACTCAGTTATCAGCCCCGGGGCTATCCATTGGATCTCTTGTAAAAAAGTGATATCCAATGGTCAGCCCCCTCAATTTATACGTAAAAAAGCGATATTTTTATTAAAATTTAATATAATTGAATACATGAACTAATTAATAAAGCTACCATGTAGAAACCACAATCACATTCCATGACAAAATAGGTACTTTCTTACCTGTTAAGAAAACACTACATGTAATAAAAAATATGGCGGACTTGACACTATTGCTCTTGTCGTTGGACAGCACCGATATGAACGAGTTTATTTCTACCCCCTGATCCCCTGCTGCTTCTGTCGCCTGACACATTAACCAATGAGGAATACGAGCGTCTATTTAAGTTCAAATGATTTGTTTATTTTGATTATAGCGATATTTATGGCCAATAAACGATGTAAAAGGCTGAGCACTGGTGCCTGGCTGGCCACTGGTGCCGTTACCCTACGTTGTATCTAAAATTCAGCGTAGAAAATAACTGATATAGAATAATAAAATGACACGGTATAGTGGTAGAAATGCCAATATAAAATAAATTTGGTAACATATCACCCCAAGCCTTACTGCTCATTCAATAATACTATGCACCGAACTTTTCAAGCACGCTATTTCCCACTAACGGCAAGTTCTATATAATAAATAGTACATAATTTCAAAACTGATCAGTGGAGTTAAAAACTATCTAATCGATACTATTAACACATGAAATGGATATAAAAAATTTTTATTTTACTGTTTATTATTTAATTATTTTATGCTCTTCCATTATTCACAATAGTCACTCCACTTAATGTTCAATAAAATAAATTTCGTTTCTTAGAAACCCGTAAGAAGTCTAGCTTTAAGATTCAATTATGCTTATTATGAAATATTGGAAAGGATTTGGTTTTTACATAATAAATTAGCAGCCTATAAAACAAAGTAGATGACTGATTTCCATTAGAGCTTTACCTTTTTCATATCAAAGCAGTAAGGAAATACTAATACTTTCTACTACTTAACTGTCATTATAGTACCTTTTCAATAATATTGTATCTTATGTTCGCAATACATATCCTGATTTATATTTAATATATTAAAGAGTGTTTTTCTTTCTTTCCAGGTACAACATTAAGTGCAATCGGAAATGTGTTTCAACAAGAAATCGGGTGACTATTTTTCATTACAGTCGCCTAAATTTTATTAGAATAGAACTAATTAACAATTCGAAATGAGCCGCAACATAAAAATTGTGTTTACAAAACTTTTGCTGTGCTTTTTGGTGTCTGGTGCATTTGGACGATCATGGGCAAATCATCATGACACTACAACGTCCACTACTCAAACTACACCCACAACAAGCCCTGTTCCTAGAAATATTCACAGTGATCCCTTAATTGTAGAAACGAAAAGCGGTCTTATTAAAGGCTACGCTAAAACGGTAATGGGACGTGAAGTCCATATTTTCACGGGAATACCGTTTGCGAAGCCCCCTGTTGGACCTCTCCGATTTCGTAAGCCAGTGCTAATAGATCCTTGGCATGGAGTTCTGGAAGCTACATCTATGCCGAATAGTTGCTACCAGGAAAGATATGAATATTTTCCAGGATTTGAGGGAGAAGAAATGTGGAATCCAAATACAAATATTTCGGAAGACTGTTTATATTTAAATATTTGGGTGCCACAACATTTGAGAGTACGTCACCATCAAGAAAAGCCTCTGACTGAAAAGCCAAAAGTGCCAATATTAGTTTGGATATATGGTGGAGGATATATGAGTGGCACTGCTACACTTGACTTGTATAAAGCTGATATAATGGCATCTTCGAGTGACGTAATCGTAGCTTCCATGCAATATAGAGTAGGGGCATTCGGATTTTTATATCTCAATAAGTACTTTTCGGCTGGAAGCGAAGAAGCACCAGGAAATATGGGTTTGTGGGATCAACAGTTAGCTATCCGTTGGATAAAGGAAAATGCTCGTGCCTTTGGCGGCGACCCCGAATTAATTACTTTATTTGGAGAATCAGCAGGAGGCGGAAGTGTCAGTCTTCACATGCTTTCACCTGAAATGAAGGGTCTGTTTAAAAGAGGTATTTTGCAATCTGGAACTTTGAATGCTCCTTGGAGTTGGATGACGGGTGAAAGAGCTCAAGATATCGGAAAAGTTTTAATTGATGACTGTAACTGTAATAGCTCTCTTTTATCATCTGATCCTAGCTTAGTTATGGACTGCATGCGCGGAGTTGACGCTAAGACTATTTCTGTACAACAATGGAATTCTTATACTGGTATATTAGGATTTCCATCAGCACCTACTGTTGATGGAGTGTTTCTACCAAAGGATCCTGATACAATGATGAAAGAAGGCAATTTTCACAATACCGAAGTACTCCTGGGAAGTAATCAAGATGAGGGTGAGTTTTGTGGAATCTATATACATATATACATTCAGGCTTTTAAATTTACAAAAAATAAATTTATTACATGCAATATTTCAACCTATTATAGACAATTAGATTTTACCTTTTGTTTTATTTGTGTTTATTAAAGGTAACTCTTGTTGTACTGCAATGCATATTTTACACTCATATGTTTAATGCTTCGGATGCTTAAATGTATTGATAACAATGAGCTGGAAATTGCAAAAAGAAAATTGATGTCTAGTTAGTGAATGATAAGACGACAAAAGTGCTAATGTACACGAAACTTGAAATCCACCTACTGTTATTCTCAAGACTATGCGTAACGACTTAAGGTTTATCAATATCTGGTATAGAGTTCGAGGTCGTAGTCTAGCCGCGACACCTGGCGGCGGGTCGGGGCCTCACGCCTGCGCAGAAACGAGACAACAACACTACGTCGTAGATTTTTTATCGTACTCATATACTACAGACTCGCCCACGTTGCTGGGTACTCCAACCTCCCTCCCCTCGCCGACACGCTGTTGCCAAGAAAATAACTTTATTTGCCAAGCTAAGAAAAAGAATATGTATTTTGAAAAATCTTACTTTTACTCTTTTGTATAGTTACAAAAGTTACAAGTTCAATTTTAAATTCAAGATTTATTACAAGTCACAGGCAAAATTATCTCTCTATAACCCAAAAGTACTATAAATGCGCATGTAATTACCTGTTTATATATATATACACACACATACATATATATATATTTTGTAGGACGTATTGTTATCCTTTTTTTATTTACTAACTTGATCTTCGCACGTATAGCCAAAGAAAGTAAGAAGGAAAACTATGTAGGTATTAAACCGTATAAATTACTCGTTTATTATTATTTTTTTTATTATTAATCCTGATATTTCGACCATTTTACATTTTAAAATACAATAATTATATAAACAACTATTCTGTGCAGGCCCTTAGGCTAATTAGGCTGCAGCCTAGGGCGCGAGAATCGAGGGAGGGTGCGTAAAATCGTGTCTTCGCATGCACTAATCTAACATCATTGCATCTACCCTATATGCAATTCAACTAGACCGAGAGAAAACACTAAAACTAAATGCACTTGAGAGTCCCTGAATTTAACAATAAAATTTTGAATTTTTAAAAAGCACGCGATAATTAGCCTAGGGCGGTCAGAA
Source organism: Calamotropha paludella (assembly GCA_927399485.1). Classification (NCBI taxonomy): domain Eukaryota; kingdom Metazoa; phylum Arthropoda; class Insecta; order Lepidoptera; family Crambidae; genus Calamotropha; species Calamotropha paludella. The sequence continues at coordinate 14,268,418 of OV656809.1, forward strand.
TTCTGGATCAGTCATTGATTCTGTGTAATTCTTACATGACTTACTTTCTAACTTCTGTGTAATTCTATATATATTTATTTGATATTTATTCTGTTAACAATTGAATTATTAGTTGACAGTGACTTATATTGTTGTCTGATATGAGTATTTCATTGTGAAGACAACAACTTTTTTACTTGAACCTAAGTAAACACGGTGGCTAAATTACAATAGGTAGGTGCATATCGTCGTCGCTCGGGTGATCAGGGCAGGTAGGGCGAGGGCATAACGAAGCAATCGAGAACAGACATAAATATATTAAATAATATTATTATTTGTCCTGTTTATTCTTAAAAGAAACGAAACGAATTAGGAACACTATTTCTACTAAATTACACACGATAGTCTTATCCTTATGACATTAAAAACATAACACTTTTTTTCTAAACTTCAAAAATACAATAAGAGCTAGTGTTGCCTCCTTGTAATTTTTGTAGGCAGTACTTTAAGTTAATAAGTAGGAAATCAAGCCGACCCACTCCTAATTGTATATTAATGACGGTAGGTCCTAATTAACATATCAAACTATTTTATTTTAAAATTATATATAATTTATTAATACAAAGAGTAACTACAATAGATTGCAATGAAACGTAACGTGTTTGGATTTTGTGCATATTTAATTTTATATTTAATCCTGACGTTTCGACTCCTTCACAGGAGTCGTGTTCACAAGATGACTAAGATAATGGTTGTCATGTATTTTCTACTACCTTCACAATATTGTAATCGAGCACGTTCCTAATTGCTAAAATTATTTTATATAAATCAAATTGTTTTAATTTTACATTTTATTTAGTTATTAAATTCTCACTACGATTTCATTGTATACTACTGAGTCTACTACCAGTTCGGAAATTGGGAGGCCCTTCCGAGAAGAACTGGCGAAAGAAATTCGGGCAGGGGGACCGACCTCCATCTTACTGTTATTATTTGCAAAAAGAGGTAACTACATCATCAGGTCTTGCAATGTGTGTTTTCGTAGGTATTCATTTATTAATTATTGGGTCCCAAGCAGGTGGAACGCTCCAACCTTCGTCTCTATTGATGTTTCCTGATTTCAATAGCCTGGCGTAGCATACTAGGAACAAATCTTTGTTCTCTAGCGAGAATTTGTGGTTTATCGAAACGAATGTAGTGGTTTGGCCCCGCCAATGCATTCTCAGACACTGCAGACCTATTATTGCGCCTATGTTTTATGTCGGCTACGTGTTCTTTAATGCGCGTCTCTGAGTCGAAAAGTCATGATTAAATATAAAATGAAATATGCGCAAAATCCGTAAAAAAGTGTTTTATTCTAATAAAGTTTTTAAGTTTGTTTGTAGGAAGTAATCTCTGGAACTACTAAACCGAATCTTGCGTTTTAGGCTCTGGACTTGCTCATTTTATCTGTGACTTATTTTTTCTACATTTAAAGATCATCATAGTAATAAAATACAAATAATTGACTATCAAAATACTTTTTAATTATAATGTTTCACTATTGTAGTTTTCTTAATGATTTTAAAAAATGGAACATTTTTTGTGGATGTAAAAAAATTTAAAAAAATATTACATAAAATATTCGAAAAAAAAAAATTACTTTGTTATATAATTTTAAATAAATCAAAAAAAAAAGTTTTTGTTCAATATTTATTTCGAACTTGTTTTGGTTAATTAATTAATAAATCAAAAATGTAAAATTCAATTAAGGAAAAATATTATTTATTGGAAAACAATTTTTCAATTGTTTAAACAATTCTACAAACGTAAGAAAAATAAGAAAATTATGATTCTTCTATGATCATAGATACACTATGATCATAGAAGAATCATAGATAGTGTATAAGGGGTCTTATAAAGAAGTTATTAGGCATACCTGCTTTTTTTATTTTCTGAATACGAATATATTTAATAATTCATAATATCAACTCATAGGTATTTAAGTTATTCATATAAACTACCATTTGGCAATCATAATCGATGCATAATTGTTAATAATTTAGAAGGCTGGCAACAATGGGACAATCGGGCGGTATGGAACAGTCAAATTGATTCAGTCAATGAGTGTTGTGATGTTGAATCTAAAATATTAAATCTAAAGTATTATTCAAACTAAAGCATTAAAATCCTCGCATCCAGCTCACATCCAACAATTCTGTTGATAGATTAAACATCAAATGTAAATAAAAACATAAATAAAGAAGGGGAAACATGTTAATTTGACGAGCATTGTCATATTTCTTTTTATTTTACCCGTCGAACTAAGAAAAACTGTTTTTAATAATTTAATCTACATTTAGCAACTAAAAATATGGTAAAAACTATCATGGTACGAAATCATTCAAAGCAATACCAAAGTCCATATTACGATGGGCATTGTCCTTTCCATTTGTACTATTGAAAATAACTATTTACAAATATTTTAACTTATAGATGCTCTGGAAGACCGAATGAACAAGAACAAGACAAAGTACACAAGACTAAACTAAAAAGTCTTAACTTTTTTTAAACTGCTCTTGGTCTTGCAGTCTTGGTTTTGGTCTTCCCTTTTTCGCAAGACTAATTATTTTTAATAAATTGTTTCAAAGATCTTTAGAGTAGTAGATAGAAAGTTTAATTCGTCTGAACGAATTGTCGAAACTCTATTTCCAGTCCGCTGCAGAAACCTCCTTCACAGCCTTCTCGACTGCCGTTAGCGCATCTTCCGGCAATGAAACCTGTATCTCTTTTAGTCGATTATTTATTTGAAATGAAAAAAGCCACCCTTCTTACAGTGCCAGTTTAGAACTGTAAGGAGGGTGACCAAAGAATTTGACTGGTGGTTTATCCAACCTCTTTTTCTCTGGTGAAACAATAAACTGTGGAGCCCAGTGTTCGCCGCAAGCTCATTACAGTAAAAATTTCAAGCAAGCACTTGCTGCTTTAATTTTGAGATGGAATTAACACAAGATATCCCTTCAGAGTAAAAAAGTTAGCGATAAAAATTTTCTCTGCGCTTATCTATCGCTCCACTTTGCTAGGCGTTGATGTGCTTTGAAAAAGCCAAATTGTACATTCAACTCTGTATCTGGATCGTATAGACAAATTCTGGATTTGGCACCTGTTAAAATAAGCACGCCGAGACGAGCCTGATTTAAATTTACTAGGCGATGCAGTCGCTAAACATAAAGCTACGCTAGCACCATATATTGGAGCGGAGCGTAATATTTAGGTAAAAGAAGAATATTTTTTTTTTGTTTCGATGGGAATTTTTGCTAATTTCAAAATTCTCCGTCACTATCTGGTCCTAAACCTGTTGATTCGATTTCACACAAAAAATTAAAATCGGTTAAGAACTCGGGTAGTTATGGCGTAACAGACATTGCACCATTTTACACGGGCCAGCTTCTGAGCTTTAATAGGAAAGTGCAGCACCCAGCGCGAAACTATCCTTCTCATGCGAAGGTACTCGTGTGTCGGAAACGTTCACTTCTCAATCCAATCTGCAATATATGCTAAATTCGTTACTTTTCATGTACTAAATTTTCACTACTAGCAAGTTTTCTTCGGTAACAGCCGTCATAGAACGACCACTCTGTATAATGACTCCATAATTAGACAACTCCTCGTTTGAGTTCGTTATACCAAAGCTAGATAGTAGCTTTAGAAGGGCTTTAATTCATAACTACCATTTGAAGTAGATCAAACGACTCATCCAGTTTCAAGTTACATTTCATTTTCATTACAAAAATCATAAAAAAATCATCGCATGAACATGTTTCCGACGCAGATCCATCTTTAATGAGACACAATAATTCAATTTAGCGCTCTAACATTTTCTGAGAGTTTATTCGTAGAAATAGTCAAAACCCATTCATATCAGTTATTTACAAGATACTTTATATCCACAGAAAATAATTTTACTGTGTTCACCCTCTTCGAGCTCGAATTTCGTGAAATTCTTATAATTTATCCATTGTGTATGACCCATATGAAAGAAATCTCTTTGCAAAATTTCAGCTTTAAAGACAAAAGGGTTCGGGCTGGACGTTTCTGACTAAGTCGGATCTAAATATAAAAAAAAAACGGTGTTTGACCACGATGAACTCCTAAACTGCTCAAACCAATTATAATGATTTTTTTCTGGAATTGTTCCAACTTATGGCATAGGGTAGGTTTCATTTTAATCTATAACACAGAAACGCGTGGCCGGGTCAGCTACTATATATATATATAGATTTTTAAATTCATAGTATCTTTGTAGTGGAATAATTTAGAAGTAATCTGTTGATATAAAGACAGCCGTGAATATATAGTGATTTATTATCTATCGGCGTCTATCTAAAGTGATATAGTGTATATCGGTGTATCGATTAGTTTTTTAATAAAGAAAAGCAGTAATAAGTGTAATAGTGCAACATATTATGGTAGTATGAATCTTTTTGTAGATATTAATGTATCATATTAAACTGTAGACCATCATTTTGTTCTACCATCAATATTTTTAGCCTTGCGATGATAAAAAGAAAGGTATAAATAATTACATCGTGGGTTGTACATTATCGGAATGTTCGTAGGGATTGCTTTTTTTTGATAATGATATCCATTCTTAAAGTCCATTCTAAATATTGATGAAACAATTGTTGAAATCGGATTAACAGTTACAAAGATTATCTTGTACATCTAAAATTACTAAAAAACAAACTTACGAGCATTAAATCTTTATAGATATAGTTAACATTTAACATTAACATTACCATTTATTTATTTATAGTAATATAGATATACAGACTTCTTTTCATACAGCAATACCATTCTTTCAGGACAATATTCTGCGGGCTCGAGGCATATTTTTCTTTTGTCATAAAAACACATCATTTCTCTTTTGTGTCTAGAATTTGAAAGAAAGTTCTGCAAATAAATAATAGATAGACGCTGCCGACAAATAACGACTAATTTTTAAATAACTTATTTACTTAAACTCATATTTAAAGCTTTTATTATTACTTTAGATTTGATTCTTCAGCCTTTTAGTTCAGTCTAATCATAACGTCTTCAAACACATACCAGTCATTAAATGAGATTTTTAGTTTTAATTGCTATGTTTATGGAAACTACTGACATAAATATCTATAGTTTTGGAAAATCAAGAGAGTATTGAAAAATGTACTTTGGGCAGAATTAGAAATCGCGCCTCCTTAGAACCAAACTCGTTCCAATTTTTCATGTAATAAGACATAATTTTAGAGTAACTTCCTCACTAACAATTAACTTTGATGTCATAATAAAATTTTAACTTCATTAACTTGCTTGAGCGAAATACGATTTCAAATTCAAACTCATTGGTTTGACGGCATGGTGTCACGCAAAAACTGTTGAAAATTTATTAAAGCTATTGGCATCACGAAATCGTCAGAAGGTTCGTTTTGCAACGGAATTTCGTAAAAGCTGAAATTATTAATAGTGGCTAACAAGCTGTATTATGCGATCGTGGTAAGGTCTTTGTTGAAAAATTTTAAGCTATTATTAACATCGCCGCTTTGGTTACATCGGACAAAACATAATTTATTGCGTTCATTGTATATTTAAGACACGCAAAGCGTTATGCAAATAAAGTTAAATTATAATCGCAGGAAGCACCGATTAGGCGTAATCTATCTAATGGTAAACTATTAAATAGATATTTGTTAAATATTTTAAATTCTTAATATATAAATTTTATTTTCGTCATTCATTCGAGCTTGTGCGGTACTGGTTTCGAAAAACCAAAAACAAAATTTTGTAGCGTCTTTTTCTTGTATTTTAGTTATTTGTCGTCAATCGTCTCTAACATGGTTGCGCTTAGAAGCCGACTTCTTATGTCAAAAGAGTAGTTTTACTTAGCCGCGGTATTTGTTTACAAACTCTAACATAGCAATAGCGTTTTGTCGACATTTTAACCGATATATTCGACATATTTTTCGCCCATGTGAGAGAAAGGGGTCGACAAGTGTTTTGTGTGCTATTTCGATTGAAGCGATGGCGGTGTCTTATTACAATTATGTACTATTAAGGGCGAACGACACGTAAATATATGTTTTATATTTATATAAATATATTTGTATCAGTACATTTGTATAAGTATAAATATACTCCTATGATTATAAATATAGTTATAGGTATCGGTATAAGTATAGCTATATTTACAGATCTTAGTGATTTAATATATTGCGTAGACTAAATGTACTCGTTTGTTCTTTTTTAACTTTTAGTATAAAAAAATCGGTGCTGTTCCCGGTTGTTTTTTACGAAATTGGCACAAATATTTAATTTGTACCTTATTACTTCGAATCCTTAAACAAGTAAATAGGTATATAAATATATGAAATCACTGTGACATTCGTTATTTCGTTTTATTTTTAAAGGTTTTCTATTATTACTTTGAAGTGATTTATTTAATCCTCTTTATTTGGTTTAAAGTATCGGCGGTTTAAAAAAAGAAACAAACATGTAAGTCATCAGTCAACATTAAAATTGATGTAATCCACGTTCCAAAAAGTAAATAAAAGGGTGAAACACACAATACTAATAAAATAAACGATAATGGTGTGGCTATGTTACATAATAAAGTAGTTTATAATCATATATCAATACGCAAAATAGATTTTCTACGTGTTTGAGAAAACGAGACATATGTCGATATCGACAAACTTCTCTTCAATGGTGCGCGAGATAGCTCAAGTAGCGCATGCTAGACTGGCGTGTAATTCGTCAATCAACGTCAAAATTGATATAATCCACATTTCCGAAAAGTAAATAAAAGGGTAAAACACACAACATTAATTGAATGAATTATACCGATGTGGCTATATACGATGATAAAATAGTTATAATCATTTATCAAGAGGCAACATCAGTTTGTCCACATGTTAGGGAAAACGAGATATATGTCGATATCGACAAACTTCTTTTCAATCGTGCGCGAGATAGTTTAAGTAGCGCATGCTAGGCCGGCTGGTAGGGGCCAATTTTTATGTAACGAATATGAGAAATGGAGCAGATAATTTTCTGTTCTCATTAGCCCTTTTTAAAGGTTCAAGTTAAAAGTGGAAACGCCGAAAGTCAGGAATCTCAAGACAGGATCAATGTGGTAATTCTATTGCCTATTAAATTATGTAAATTTGTGCTTACCAGCCTGCCAAATTTTCTTTCGTAGGCTAAGAATGATGGTACTATGTGGAAATGTCGGAATTTGGTTTCCCGCTGTCTTGCATATTTATTAACTATAATGCTCTTAAATATAGATTATTATGTAACAGGATAGTGGTTATAAGTCAGCTTAAAGTAGCATAATGAGCAAAGAGAATTTTGTCTATACATTTATATAACATAACTCGTCGATTATATTTAACGATATTATACAAATTATTATCACGTGGAGAAAAAACATTCCGTTTTAAAATATGTTCCTTAGTTATTTGTTATTATAAGCGGTCCCAATGTATTTAATTATATTTACCATACTTAACTTCAAATAATAAAATAAAAGATGAAAATATGAAGGAATAAATCACATCTCGCACATCGAGCCGGTATAGAGCTTACAAACGCCAAAGCGTGGCTATACATTGATGTGTTTGTTGACTGTATTTCATATTTAATGTTGGTTCTCATTAAATTTTAGCATTATGTATTATTGACAGCTCTGATGGATATTCTATAACAACATTGGAATAAATTGTACGACGCAAATCCTCCTTGACCTTGAGCGGCGTATGTAAGGCGTGGACGGCTTTGTAAGGCAGTGACAGACTGGGAGATTGTTGGGTGCTTTACGATGAAAGAAACGAAGACTGCGTGTGATATACAATTTAGTAGCAAAAGACAATTATTGAGTTTCATGTGATAATACGTGGACAAGTTTGAACGTGTCATATGTTTATTATCTAGCTGAGTGAGACTTGAAATATGAATCTAGCAGATAGTAATGTCCACCAAAGTTAAATCTACAAAAAAGCTACAATTTTATCCACCAAAGCAAATTTCTACACGATCTTTTATTGAACAAATCTCATAAATTTCTGGACATTATTTAATAATAACAGGACCCTATATTTTTAAGACAATATTCTTCGCAATTATTTTACAATGCATCTACTAATAAAGTAATTACATCAATCTTGATGTAATTACTTGATGTAAGTACAATTTTATGTAACATAAACTACATATATATCTATATATGTAGTTTATGTTGTATAAAATTGCTGTCGAAAAATATGATAATAATCTCCCATCTCGATACTCAATCGACCTTGACCTGATACACGAGTGTTGCCGAAGTTGAACTTTGTCGACCAGGGGTGAAATGAATTTCTTTACATTTATCATTGTTAAATATGTATCAAGCTTTTAGTAGAGTAGAATGGTTTTATTTGAGACGTCTATTGATAAGAAGTTCAATTTATATCATATAAATATTACTTTTTAATAAAAAAAAGATTTATATTGATGTCATGCATCATCATCATCATGCGAAAGGCGTCCACTGCTGGAAGGAAGCCTCTTCCGAATACCAGGCGACTCAGAAAGTTTTGCGAAAAAAAAATTTAATGTATAGGGCTCGGGCTGTTTATAATTAAATCAAAAAAATATTTGTAAGTAAATGTACCATCATTCAATTCCAAATTTCCCGCAACTTTTTTTCAGAGCGAAATTAAATTATCAAGTCTCATTGAAAAATGGATCTTTATCGGAAACATGTTCGTGTAATGATTTTTATGACTTCAAATATGGCCTAAAACCGAACGAGGCGTTTGATCGACTTTTAAATTACATGGATGAAGGCCCTTCTTAAAGCAACCATCTACCGTTGGCATAACGAATTCATCCGAGTTCCTCTAACTTTGGGGGATGAAGAAAAGTGTGGTCGTACTCTGACGGCTGTTACAGATGAAAACGTGAGAAAAAAAAATCAAGAAAACAGGATAATGTAGCATATATTGCAGATTACCTTCGCGTGAGAAGGATAGTTTGGCGGTGGGTGATACACAACCTCATCGAAGCTCAGATGCAGGCCCGTGTGAAATGGTGTCGTGAACGATTAATCAATTTCAATTAGGGTCGTCTCGGCGCGCTTACAACATTATGACAGGTGGCAAATCCTGGATTTATATATACAATCGGAGTTCCATCAAAAGAATTGCACAGCCTTGTTCCGCCGCCGTTCCCATTTTTAAATTGGATAACCAGACTTACAAATAGGCGTTACCTTATATGGTTGCTATATCAAAGAATCGCACTTAGCGTTTTGGTTCCAATTTTTGATCTGTACCGCTAAAACTGAAATTCTTTGTCTGAGTCTGTTTTCTGATAAATAAAAATTTAGGGGTCTTCAAATCACACGTTAATAGGTATCTTCTAGGCAAGCGCGTCACACCCTAGCTGTGATCTTTGCTGTTTTAAAACAAACCAACATCTTGAGGTGCTCAGAGAAAATTTTGATCGCTAACTTCTTTACTCTGAAGGGATATCTTGTGTCGATTCCATTGCAAAATCAAAGCATCGTCACAGCTGAATGGTATACTATGAAATGCCTGCCAGAAGTAGCTATGAGCAACAAGCGACGAATACTAGGCTCTGTAGGTTACTTCTGCTTTCTTCTGCTCATAAATGAGTCCGTGCACGTGCTCAAAACTAGGGACTTCCTAGGCATTACACCGGTACAAATCTTGAGTCAATCTTTTTACTGATTTGGTACCATGTATCTTCTTTTGTTTTCCTAAAACAAAAAATAAACTCAAAGCGACGCAGATTTTATAGCTCGAAGATGCTAGCAGCGTTTGAGGAGGTGCGACCTTTACGGCCAAGAGATTTCTGCGGCGGACTTGAAAGTTATTTGAAAATTGATTCAGATGCATGAAACTTTTTATAGAGGCTGGTGGAGAGTTCTAAAAAATATTTTGTCCATATAAGTAACTTTTTCAGTTTCACAAAAGGTGATCCTAACGTGCGAAATGTGTGAAAGGTTGATGTTATTCTACTCTACTAAATATTAATGACTATTTGATGACACTACGAAGAAGTCATTATCAAAAATCTAACCTAAGTATAAAATATTAATACTTAAATAATACAGCAATAGTACTTTCAACTATATCACTCATAGCGATTGGCCTTGAAAGGATACTAATGAAAGTAAAGGAAAAGGAAAGGAACTACAAATCGACCAGGTTAATTTGCCGGTTGCTAGTCGATTTAGGCGTAATTTTTTCGTTCACAGTATGAACGTAATATGTTTTTAACTACTTTTTTATGATAGGTATATACCATTTTATGCTTACATAATATGGCGCATTTAAGTAAAAGCTACATTTTTGCCTTATAGATGAGAAGCTCTTTAAAGTATGTACATTAATAATTACAAGAACATAAGATATAAAAGGAAAAAGTTTCCATTTATTATAATAATAAGTAAAATAAAATTTCAGAAGTTTTGTGACGTTACATATACTCGAAATTTATATGTAAATTAAGACTAAAAATTTACGAACTCAATTTACATTTGTCAATATTTAGCACTTGAAAAATGAAAAATTTTAAAATGTGTGACGTTACATCAGGGAAGGAGTTCTAAAAATGAGACAATAATAAAATATATAATACAATACAAAACACTTTATTGATAACACCACATTGAAGTAATAATGAAACAAAAGAAATCTTAAAATAGTCTTAATATCTAAAGAAAAATACATTCATACGTATATAATATACATACATAAAGATGTAAATATATAAACCATATATAATTATATATTAGGTTGGGGAATAAGTTCGTTCGGTTTTTTTCGAAGAGGATTATTTAAAGTATTTGTTTGTTGTTGAGCAAAGTGTTTGTATTCATTAGACAGTGCCTTTTCTGCTCTACAGAACTGTGTTATTTGTTTTTCGAATATTTTTAGTTTTTCCTATTTTCTGGGCTTCGAAATGGAATACCCAGGTGACAAAAATCAGCATTTTCGACATCTACGTTTCTTCGCTTTTCATCGGGGTCAAAAAGCAGCTGAAGCCGCTCGTGACATATGCAACGTGTATGGAGAAGGTGTCATAGGTGAGCGCGCAGCACAGAAATGATTTGCAAAGTTCAAAAATGGTGACTTTGATCTCGAAGACATGCCTCGCAGTGGACGACCTGCAGAATTCGATGTCTTCATCGCCTTGAGGTGCGATACACGGGGAAATGCTTGAACGGAACGCAACAGTCAACAAGGAGCTCTACGCCGTGTAAATGAGGCTATGCGACTGAAAAGACCTGACCGACAAGGCCAAGTCATCTTGCTCCACGACAACGCCAGACCCCATGTTGCACAAGTCGTCAAAACCGCACTCCAAGAACTCGAATGGGAGGTTCTTCAGCATCCACCGTACTTTCCGAACCTTGCGCCAACAGATTATCAGCTTTTCCATTCCTTGTCGAATCAAATGAGGGGTGTTATCTTCGACGGCGAAGAGGACCTCAAAAACTGGCTCATCAACTTCTTCGACACCAGACCGGACGATTTTTGGCGGAACGGCATCAACAAATTAGTCGAGAGGTGGGAGGAGGTTGTAAACAGTAACGGCGAATACATTATTGATCAATTTATTGTTATAATTATTGGTTTTTGTTGAAAGAAAGCACTTTGAAAAAACCGAACGAACTTATTCCCCAACCCAATATATACACATATACGAATACATATACTTAATTTCTAGTTAGTAGGATACATAATCTATACGCTGCTCGCCTAAATTGACAGAAAATAATCCTTACTAGATTCTTAAAGACGCCAATTGATAGAGCACGCCTTAAAGAAACCGGGAGGTAGTTCCAAAGACGAGCCGCTTGAACGATAAAGAAAGAGTGAGAACGTGGAGCAGTGTGTTGATGTATGAAGGAATTTAAAAGTTCTTTAAGATAGTGAGGCCAAAGGATTATTAAATAGTATGTTGTAGAGCAGAATAAGTATGTGAGTATACGAATACGAATAGGACGCCATTTGAGCTGAGAACGAAACTGAGATATGTGATCAAGTGATCATGACCTGTGACAAGGAAGGGAGAGGGGTTAAAACTTTCTTAAATTCGAGTGACAATTTATGGATGGATTAGATATAATGACATGAGAGAATACTGATACACTACTCATTTCTGAATTCAAACAGTACATGTAAATAAGAAAAAAAATGTAACTAATAATGAATTAGCAAGAGCAAGTTGCGTGACGAATACAAGGGTTAGAACCTGCATTCACGTTAGCGTCACGTTATTCGTCCCGAAGTATAGCTACCCACAGATTGATGCAAGTATGTAATTAACTATAAGCATCGTTAAATTTACGTAGTGTAATTTCTAAACTGCGTGTTATATAATATCAAGTTGATAGCTTTCGTATATAACAACACTAGACTCAAGATAATTAGTACGTCGAATCTTTAATTTATGATACAAACGGTGCGAATGTTGCTTTTCAGTTATTAAAATAACGAAAATAAGAGTAATAAAAATATCCCCTAATAGCTTAATTGTTTAATTAATAAAATATTAAACGAACGCAAATTTTGTACGGCAAACAGCTAACAGTATGAACAAGGACAAAAAAGAGAGGGAAAAAACAAAATTCAATTACTAGTGTACACTCTGTAATCAAATCTCCGAAAATTTAGGGCTTAAAGGAGGTTGGAATTCTTGAAAAACAACGAACAATGTAACTTAAGCGACTCTTGAATCAATTAATCGTATTTTTTCTTTATTTAGTTTATGAGCATTGCTTATTAACATGATAACATAAAAATAAGAAAAAAAATATACTTTAATAAAATATTTAATATGATCTTCATGTAACAACATTGTCTCTAGGTTAAAAAATTATGAAGGAGCATTACTTTCTCTTACTATTTATTCATTGATGAGTACATAAATTTGCAAGAAAATTACGTAACAGAATCTAATCATTGTTATTGATAATTGTAGACAAACTATATAGCAAGAATTTAGGGTTATTTTGTAGTGATCCTTAATTTCCCTCAAGTAGTGGGAAAATGAACATGGACAAGACGAAAATCCTGTCAAATGTCCATATCGCACCTATATCGGTGATTGTTGGGCACAATATCCTTGAAGTTGTCGAAAAATTTGTTTACCTAGGACAATTAGTTTCTTAAGTCCAACTTCGACAAAGAGGTGGCACGGCGAAATTGTTTGGGCAGCTTTTGGGATATTGTGCGATATTTTCTCATCCCACATTCTCCAGAGCCTGAAAAATAAGGTTATGTGCAATGTGTTTTGCCAGTTATATACGCTGTTGAGAACTATTGACCTCTTAAGCTCAGACTCACATCAGCGTGCTATGAGAGCTATACAAGATGTTTCCTTGCGTGATAAAATCCATAGTTAGGACATCCGCAAGAGAACCAAAGATAACAACATGGCTCTTCGAGTCTCTAAGTTGAATTGACAATAGGCAAGCCACATGACTCGTACAACTGATCACCGTTGGTGAAGAAGGGTTTTTGAGTGGCGACCACGAATTGGATAAGCGTTGAGCAGCAACCGCTAGGTTGACCAACTGTCTGGTGGAATTAGCGGGAAGCCGATGACTGCAAATTGTTAACAGCTGCTCCTTGTGGTGCTCTATTTAGGAAACCTATATTCAGATCGTAAGAACTGAGGAAGATGTTTATTATAGTCATAATCAACAAAATCAAATAATTTATTTTATTTTCAACAATATCTTCTTAACTATTAATATAGGTCTTAATAATTAACATAGTACTATGTTCATATTTAGTTTAGGTCAGCGTAAAATCAAATACGAGTTATTAGAAATACGATATCGTGAGTTTCAATTAATGTAAATTTCCAAACAATCCACAAGGTACATTCTCCAGGACGGCTCTACATGAACAGGTTTTTTTGCAACACTGGTTGCAACATATATTATTTATCATATATCATTTGCATAGCTAGGTGAATTGCTCTTCTATTGTGCTACTTAATGGACTTGGTCTACAATTTTGTCATTCATTAATCCAATACGTGCTTAGATCTATCGCTCTGAAAGACCGAGAATAGAGGCTGCCATGAAAACTTTTTCGTTTCTAATTATTATTATATTTAGGCGTTATATAATAGAGGAATCAACGTTATGTAGCCGTTTGTAAAATGCGAAGTCCTGTGAGATTGTTACGCTTATTATATTGTATTATGATTTCCAGTACCTAATGATACGATAAATGGCTTTTTATTTATTTATTACTAGCTTTCCGCCCGCGGCTTCGCCCGCGTGGAATTCGGTTACATTGCGGTATAAAGCACAACTATAAGAAAACTTCTCATTCTCACGGAAAAATCTAAGAAGCGCGATGTAAAACTGGATACAAAATGTTATAAATCATTATAATTATAGTTGATTTTGTTATGAAATGTGACCTGATAATCTTATATTTCATATAAGTAATTAAAAAGACATTCGAAACTATTAAAAAACATTGTATTGACCACCATAATCCTAGGAATTTATCCATAATACTTTTAAAAGAAGATACTATTATTAATTTATCCAAAAATATAATATTATACACAATAAATTACTATTAATTTCGTAATAAAATATGGCCAATAGGTGGTATTTTAACAACTAAGAAATAAAAAGGAAAATTATATGAGAAATGAAAATGCAGAAATTAGAAATTTTAGTGTATGTTATTTCTTATTAATTCCACAAATTATTATCACAATAATTTAAATTTTAATTTAAAATGATAATTATTATTGTTTTCATAACATATGTACTTACTTTACACCTGATCATAAAAAGATTATTGTCGTGTAACCGGAAACAACACCGACATTTTGACATTTGGTGTTTTCGCGCTTGAAGCGCCACGATGCTATTGTAATCGACTATATAAGGGAATGAAAACCTTTTTGGGCTCTCTTTTTCACGACAGCAGTGGATTGGAAATCTTTTGGATTGTCATAATACCTACAAGTTTTTAAAAAAATAGAGGATTAACTGTGAGTAAAAGTATTATTCAGTTGAATAAGGACAGTTATGTTGTGAACTCTTCTCGCTTATAAAAGATAAGTATTTTGTTAAAATAAGTGTCTCTTGTGTAGTATCTGTTATTAGTAAAGGATTTTAGTGAAAGTATAACAATAATTTTATTTGTAAAAGTATTCTTTTACTACTTGTGTTAAGTAGTTTTGGTCACAGCTTTTAGTTATTAAAGATAGTTTTGAAAAAGTGCTAACTGTACATTATGATTTATCTTAATAATTGATGAAGACTTTTGGAAGTGTCAATGAATTTGTAATTTGAAAAGTGCATTTATAACTATAATCAATGATTGCAATTATATGATAATAAATGTGGATTACTAAATGATGGTCCTTGTTATTTGTCCTGGTATCTAACTCATGTCCTATCAAAAATTCATATAATTCATTCCACTTCTTACGTATCTTAAAAAAACACTTCGTTACTACGTTTTAAAAAACACCCAGCGCCATCTTTCGCATACCTCTAGAACTAAATAGCTTAAGCTATCATTCCACTTCTTACGTATTTTAAAAAACACATCGTTACCATGTTTTAAAAAACACCCAGCGCCATCTATCGCATATCTCAAGAACTAAATAGCGTAAGCTATCATTCCACTTCTTATGTATTTAAAAAAACACATCGTTACCATGTTTAAAAAACACCCAGCGCCATATATCGCATACCTCAAGAACTAAATAATGTAACTAATACTTATACCAATTAGTAATTCGTTAACTTTAGTGATTCAAGGATAAGTAGATGTAAAAAAAAACAATTTAGACGATAAAACAAATTGTACGTCATCCCTCGAGAATTCCTCATTTTCGAGGATTCATTTTCGTATCATTTAGCTTCAAAATTTACATGTTCATATTCATTTGCAACATATAAGTAGATGTAAAAAAACAGTTTAGACGATAAAACAAAGTGTAAGTCATCCCTCGGGAATTCCTCATTTTCGGGGATTCATTATCGTATCATTTAGCTTTAAATTTACATGTTTATATTCGTTTGCAATATTTTACGTTGTTTTAAACGACACACAGCGCCATCTACAATCCATCCATCAAGCAAACAATATTTTTGTTTTTCCTCGGGAATATCAATTTCTTCCAGGATAAAAAGTACCCTATTATTTAATCCAGACTTTTATCTTTACGTCTGCAAAATTTCAAAGTAATCGGTTCAGTAGTTACGGCATGAAAGCGGAACAAACAAACAAACAAACAAACTCACTTTCCGATTTATAATATTAGTAAGGATAATAAAAGCAAAAATTGCGGACTTACTGCTATAGATATTCTCTTTCAGTCAATCGTAAAATGGAAAATGTGGAACAGAAGGGCGGTGCAAAAAAAGTAGTAAAAACGTAGGAAAACAAGTGGAATGACAATAAGTGACCTTAAAAGTTTAACACAATTAATTATTATTCTGAAATTTTAAAGTGTTTAGTTGCAATGAGTAGGTACTCGCAAAAGTGTAGGAACTTGAATAGGCTTTTAAGGCAATTTTTGACTTTACTGAAATTTTATGGAAAAGAACAAACAACAATAAAAACTAACTCGAATTTAAACAAAAATTATTAAATTTTTAAAAAGAATGCTCTGTGAGATTTAAATATTAATTATCATAATAAACTATTAACTAGTACAATTTTTAAACGCTGCTGTGATTCCTTTATTGGAACTCATTAGTCGAATGGATAAGATAAGATAATATATTTATTTGCCTGAAATGCCGTTTAATACATTATGGTATACAATATTAAATAGAACAGATACATTTCGCTACATTTAGCATGCATTTTTTTTTGTGTTTAAGTTACAATTACAAAGTTATATTAATTAAAGATAGTTAATGAATACTATTTGAATACTTTAAAATTAAAATTTACCGTCACTTCATACTAATTTCACAGTTGTCAATTTAACTTAGTCTATGTACACAATATTATTTGGCTAATTAGTTTAAATAATGGACGATAACAGTCTTGTAACCAATAAAATAATAACGAATAAGTATATTAAAATGTCAATAAATAAATCAAATATTATGTCTCTTATCTAAATATTTCTTAACATTATAAAAACACATTTTCTGAAGCCATTCATGTATTTTGCACTTTAATTTTTTCACAGGCAAATTCTGCAAAATTTTGGGCAAGTTGTTAAATATTTCAACACACATAGCATACGAGTTTTTCTTACATATATCCGTTCTAATGTTTGGCAATATCAATTTATTTGGATATCTTGTATTAAAATTGCAAGCCTGTTTTTTGTCGAGAATAGTATGAGTTTTAACAAAGGTTGCAGCCTCGAAAATATATAAGCTTGGAAGACTCAATAATTTCATTTCCATAAAAAGAGGTCTGCAAGACGTCATTGGTTTTTCATCGCAGATTGCACGAACACATTGCTTCTGGGCTATAAATGTTCGATTGATGTTTACCGAATTGTCCCATAGTACAAGTCCATATCGCAAATTAGACCTAACATATCCATAATACGCTTTAAGGGCAGTTTTTTTATTAGTAACTTTAGTAAGGCGCCATAGCGCATATGCGAAACGATTTATTTTCGAGCAAACCTTATCGATAAGACCCTTCCAAGTGCAACAATCGTCTAGCATTAAACCCAAAAACATTGTAACCACAACACATGTAATTTGGCAAGTCATTCACATATAAGAGGAACAAAAGTGGTCCCAGTATGCTGCCTTGTGGCACGCCTAACTTATTTACCTTTGTTTCCGATTGAGTTAGGTTTATTTTCATATTTTTATCAATAGATGTTATCTCAACGTATTGTTTTCGATTTGATAAGTAACTTTTTATCCAATCATAAGATTGCCCACGCAATCCATACGATTCGCATTTTTTCAATAGTATTTCGTGGGAAACGCAATCAAATGCTTAACTTATATATAAATATAGATAAATAAATACATATATCCATAATCGTGTCCAATAGTTAAATATAGATTAATATTTGACTAGAATTTTCGTTTTCACACAATTCGTATTAATTTGTATGTTAAAGAAGATTCTATAATAATTATTTACTTTTGCAGGAACCTATTTTTTGCTCTACGATTTCCTCGACTACTTCGAGAAAGATGGTCCTAGTTTTCTACAGCGGGAAAAATTTTTGGAAATTATTGATACGATTTTTAAGGATTTTTCGAAAATCAAAAGAGAAGCTATAGTATTTCAAGTAAGTACTTTTTTCGTTACACGTAGCACGTAATTCAATATTAAAAACGTTAAAACTCTTTATTAAAATGGTGAATATTATTTCTGTTGTATTCAAACGACAACCAGATCATCCGTTAAGAAAATTGTAAAAAAAATATAATAATAATATTTCTTACACCAATAAGACTAGCCAACTGTTAGAAAAATAACAGTGTTATACTAAAATAAGGCTATGTAAGGAAACGCGTTAATAAACCAATAGTTATTTATTAGGTCTTACGGAGTAATTAAGAATTGCAAAAAATCATCGACTTTCATTTATCGTCTTACCACATCCCTAAAATTGCTTTCTGGCTGATTGACCTTATCAATGATTATGACAGGTTGTCTCCTATTTTTTCGTTTGGAGTTATATTCGCAGACGCTAGGATAAAGTAAAGTCGACTTCTCGTAAAAATATGGCGCTATATGCAATAAATATACTGCATTGTAACGATTTGTGTGATTATTACGATAATGTAATAAATTGGAAATTGTGGATATTGTTATAACCTTTTTTTTCAAAATAATAATCTAATCCTAAATCAAATAACTCGTCGAAATAAGTTATTTGAATTAGAGATTACCAAAAATATACAGGAGTTATTATTTTAAAATTGGAATTTTGTTTTAAAGTGATTTTTTGTCGACCACATCATGGAACTGTTTTTCATTTAAGAGTTTCCCTGAGTACAATGACTATTTATTTTAATGTTTATCAGCAAGTAAATGAGTAACTATTTACTTTGTATATACAGATCATAGCGATTTCCCAAAACAGAAAGTCGGTAAAGTGCTATATTGGTTTTTTAATATTTTGACTAATTCAGAAATTTGCAGACTGGAATGTAAATTATTACTTTATCCGATTTTTTGTAATGGTATTTATGAAGATATAACAACATAAGTTTATTGCAGGCAAATATATTTACAAAATTATACCAAAATTACTGTAATTCATATTTTTGGTAAGTCGCGTTTACCGAGTTATTACCGAAAAAGGCGTTACTGATTGGTAAAGCCTCATCCAGCACAGTAAATATTTTCTTCAGTAACATTCGAATTTTTTGATTACCGACTTTTTCTTGGGAGTATCGATATTAACTAATGCAACATGCCCCTTGTTTTTCGTTTTTCGTTCGTTTTGTGCCTTTTATATTTATTATTTATTTTATACATTATAGTTACATGTTTTATTTAAAGCATGCAACCATTTATTTTTATTTTTCATAGCCTACATCATCCGTGTGATAATGTAAAAATTCTAATAATAACTCTGTCATTTAAGCAACCATTCAGTTATTTAGACATTCGCAATTTAATATAACAGTCTTAAGCGATGATTAAAAAAAATAAATAGCCAGCGTCATTTGGGATAATGTAAGGATTTTAAGATGATCCATATATCAAAAAAAATTTAGGCGTTCAAAAGTTATAATGAAATAAATAAACCCACACACACATATACAGGAACCTTGGAAACATTACATTCCTATTTTGCACAGACCTGTAAAAAAGTGATTATATTTTATCAAGTCCGTTTCTTTCCAGGTTGATGAGAAATCAATAATATTTCTCAGGTTTGATTTAGAAATAGGTGATGATCAATGTTATTGTAACTATATATTAATTAAATGAATTATAATTTTCAGTATACTGATTGGGAAGAAATCACAGATGGATATTTAAACCAGAAGATGATTGCTGATGTTGTGGGAGATTATTTCTTCGTGTGCCCAACAAACTACTTTGCAGAAATCTTGGCGGATGCTGGAGTTGATGTTTATTATTACTACTTCACTCACGTAAGTTTTTTTAAAAACCACAATAGAATTAAGAAAGTCAATAATTAGGATTTCAGGGTAGAAACTATAAAATATAGATAAGTGCATGCATACCAATGCATTATATCGCACATACGGTGCTATAACGTCACTTATGCAAATGGTGTAATATTTCAGGGGGAGCATTTAAAAATTGAACATCCTTACAACATATAGTTTTTCTCGGCTAAAGAAATAAAATAATTAAGCTACAACTTTGAAATTAATTTTAGAGTAAAAGCAAGCAAAGTAAAGTGGTAGAGTAGAGGTAAGAGTATTTTCTCAGACTCAGTTCAGTTTTGTCTAAAATTACATAAGCGACGTTATAGCACCGTATATGCGATATGCTATTTTTCAAACATACAAGATTTTATAAGAGAAATTATTATATTAGAAAAATACTAGAAAAAAATCGACTCGGGTCACAAGTGAATTCTCAAGCGGAAATCGAACCCGCAACCTTACAGCGTAAAATCAGAAAGGTACTAGAAAATTTCTACGAGTGTTCACAAGGCTCGGCAGCTCAATTGGGAGAGCATTGGACCGGATTTCCAAAGGTTGCGTGTTCGATTCCCGCCTGAGAATTCACTTGTGACCCCAGTGGATTTTTTCTAGTATTTTTCTAATATAATGATTTATCTTATAAGATCGCATTGAAAAATGCATAAAATATATAAAAATTATAAAAGTACAAGATTTTGCTCTGCACAGGATGTAAACTTGATTATTTTTTTTGTAAATACTTAAATAGAAGCCAGGACAATCTTAAACGTATTAATATAATTATGTAATATAATTGTATGTAATATAATAATTATATAATATAATGTATTAATATATTAGTATAATTTTGTCAACTAGCATATTCTTATCGTATAGTGTTAATGTGATAGTTTCGAGTAATAATTTTAGTTAAATTTACCATCTTGTAACGTTGTCTGCATACCTTGTAACCTGTATTGCTTGCCGTGGCAACTTGTAATAGAAACAGCACTATAGCTCGAGCCTCACCAGAAACTGTATCATTTTCTCCTTTGTGTATGTTTTGTAAGTTGTCCTATTTATAAATAAATAAATAAATAAATAAATAAATAAATATTTATTTTAAGGCTAGAAAACTACACACGATACTGACAAGGCACGTATGTATGACATTAGCTTAAATGTTCACACTTCTCAATAGTAATAATTAGTTTTCCAGTTGGACAATGTAAAATCTGAAGAGCAGCACATGTCAAATGAAAAAATAGTTTTCGTTTCCTTATTCTTAACGGATAGTCTTAATTTTTTTCCTGTTGTCGAATAAATATATCTAACACGAGTAATCCTGCAAAGGTGCTCTTAAGCCGCTCCCAGGCTAACACGTTAATTTAGCTAACGAAGCAAACGCGAGGGCACTTCGAGGCTGCCACCAACACTCGTTCTCTATCAAAAGCTTGACATCAAAAAGAAATTCTCATTCGTACAGCGTTGAAACTGTTTTCGCATCTACAGATTGGCAGCAGGAACGAAATTCGCAAAATCACTCAGCAAAAGCAACATTTCCGAAAAGGTTTTTCGCATGAAAAAATAGTAACAATCGTCTAGCGTTTATAGGGGTGGCGAGGGGTTGGTACCTTATTTAATAAGTAAAAATAAAATTATAAAATTATTATGAGAATATCCACGAATATAAATTATTTTGCTATTAGGCACATTAAAAATATTTAACGCGTATAACTTTCAATTTTAACTCGCTCACAGGTTTTGGCTTAAAAAATTGTTAAATTGGCTGTATTTCAAAAATGCATGCGTATAATCACTTTTTCAGTAGTTTAATATTATTCATAAATGTTTTTCAATTTACCATTAGACATTTCCAATATTATGAAAATACTAAAATTCTTTTGATTACTAAAAACTTCTTGGCTTTATTAGTAAGGCATAAACTAAAAAGATTAAATAAACCAAAATCTCGTACCATGTGTTAGAATGTTTATCTTTTTAAATTTCGTCCCTTAGCTTACAACACCGCTTAAGCGGTATAAGCATTGAAATGCTTTTAGATGGAGTTGGTAATGTGACTTACGTGGTGTTGTTAGCTACGGGACGATTTGTGTATTTTTTCCAAACTAGCGTTCAGCTGCTGCATGGCGCGCAAAAAAGCAGCGGGTGTAAGGAATCCCTATTTCCGTTTCTGTACCGCTAACAACGTGTAGGCAACAATAGATTGACTAGATAAGGCGTAACGAACGCATAATAAACAAACTCACTTTCGAATTTATGATATTAGTGGAATAGCCTAGACTAGACTATAAATTAATGGTTAGTATTAAAATGCTTGTATCAAAGCCAAAAATGAAGTCGGTCACAACCCGAAATAGCTAGCTTTTAATTTCTGACCTTTGCCTCGCAGCCGGTTGACCCAGGCTTAATTTATTAATGATATGATCGCTTTCACTGCCCGAAAACTATGATGGGTGAGCAATAGTGTGTTACAAAAATATTATTTAATTAATTATTTAATTATTAATAATTTAGGCGGACACATAAAGTTATTGGCTTTTAATCAACAGGCTTTTACCAACTATACCGAATTACTGTTTTAGTTTTTAACAGCAGGCGGTTAAAAAATAAGTGAAAACTCTTTGGATTAGTGGGATACAAACCTTTGTCTCTCTGGACTTTACAGATACTGCAACAATTAGGCTTCTGAGGATTTTACCCGCATTGTTTGGACGAATTAACCTTCGTCCAAGCTGTCTTGGCTACCATCATCAATACCTACTTTCCTTGTTTTGTCAAAGTCCCGTTTGTAAAGCAAATTATAACACCTTTATATTATTCTCATTTTCTATATTTTTTAATCAAATGTCTAGATAAGAATTAATTATCGACGGAGGCGCGAGAAATTGAAAAACTTTCCCTTGAGTGATACATACTACGAGGAAAATAAAAACGTAATAACTATACATTGATTTAAACAAAATTGGCTTTGCTTTGCCCGTACGTGGCACACTAACGCAATCTATTAGTACTATTGTAAACTACAATTTGAACGCTAAGACTAAGTCACATACTACAACTAACCGGTGTTGCTTATTAGAGCGGCCGATAATACTATTGAAACTTTAAAGGCAAGAAAAGTTTTTTTAGAAGATGTGATTTTGCAGTATCATCACAATAATAAAAATATCTTAACCCAAAAAATATTTTAAAATTAAACGTATAAAATGTTTTCTTAAAGTGGTCTAAATAAGCAACGAATGAGTCAATATTACAACAATTAGTTGATTTTCACCAAAATTTAGTCATCGTACGTAATGGCATCTAATACCTCCAAAAGGTATTATAAAAATATTTTCAAATGAAATTTGAAATAACTCTAAAATATTATATTATTATGGTATTAAGTTGGATTGGTGGTGGAGTCAAAAAGGGGCTATAAAAATTGAATAGTAAAACAACACTTTCCAACGGGTTTAAACTCATTTTATTTTTATATGAATTTTAATTTTCCAAAATAGAAGTAAAACATTTATTTCACTTTATTCCACGCTGACTCCTCAATGTCTTAACCAATTTAGATATGTGAAGTAGCGGTAGAATAGGTACTATCATTTCATCGTAGATAAGGGGTTAACATGCTTTATAATGCCATAATAAAAACAATATAATTTTATGTACTAAATCCTGAAGAAAATCGGTTCTTTTGTTTTTAATCTTTTAAATATTTCTAGATGATTACTCTGGTCAAAGAAGGAAAAAGACAGAAATCCAATTATAGTTATTCTATACATTTCGAAGTCTGTCTGGTCGTTTGTATAAAACTATTATTCGTAGATGATTTAATTTTTAATTAAATGTTTCTTCTATTATAAAGAGACAAAAACTTTAAATAACACATTGTTTAAATCTTTTAACAAGCTTAAGCTAACAACAAATTATAGCAATTTCACTTTATTTCTCCAATAATATCATTAACCACTATAGATGTTATTTCCAAGTAGCAACGTCCTTGTTGCTTTTTTTAAAATGGTGTATGAAATTAGGAATGCTGCATGCAAGCAGACTCATAAAAAAACGCATGCAAGCAAACATGCAGCACAAAAGGAAGCATGTAGCACAAAAGCATGTAGCCAGTAAGCAATTATGCAGCAAGCAAGCATACAGCAAGCAATTTAACGCTTAGCTCGCTTCGACTGCTTTGATCGGCGAAGTCACAAGTCTAATCCGAACTAACTTTTCTCTTAGATTTTGTAACAAGTACGTGCGACACATGTTAGTTTCATAATAACGTTAATAAATACTAATTTTGTAGATAAACAGTGGAAAAATAATATAATTAAACATTTATATTACATCGCCTACAATCATTAATGTCCACAGCTGTGAGGCGCCCCGGTACAAAGACATTGCTTATTCACACTGGTTGTGCGGGCGATTCAAAATTAGTGGACTGTATTGCGGTACGAGAAAATTAATGTCGACAGCAAATATGAGAGGAAAATGAAGGGGGCACGATACCTTGACCAACACATGATCCTGGAAGCTGCCGGGAACGTCCCTGGGTTTTGCTGTTCCTTATTGTCACCCACACGAAGAGACCGTCACATAAAAGTATAGTTTGTTGTGGGGATTTCCGGATAGGCCATTAGTTTCATTTAAATTGCGAAACTCGGTGCATGCACGCGAGCGGCCATCAAAAGTCTTCTTTCTTTTCGCCCGCATGTTGGCCACATTGCGGTATAATTTACCATTAATAGATGGCGCGGTCGTCTCGCTCTTCAATATACGAGACAATGTATGTGCGAAAGGGAGGCGTCATGGCGTCTTTTCGTAAATCTTAAACGTTAAAATAAAATAATGGAAATTAGTTTCTTAATTACCAATTTTTCGAATTACCGGTAATATGAAATATCATTACTTTTTATTATGTCTTATCGTTGTTAGCGCAACCCTATACGGCACAATTAGGCATTTTCTTGCTGGAAATGGACATCCATTTCCAGCGACAGCCGACCGTGTGTTCGTCCAGTCCTTACATAGTAATTTACAAGTCGATGTTTCTGTAATTAAAATTAAATCATGTTATTTGTACACTATGTATTTTATTTACTTTAAGATTTTAGAAAGTAAATTCTCAGTTGCTGATTGGGCGGCATCTTTTCTATTTATTTCTTTCGACGTACTTATAAAATCCTCACTTTTATTAATTAAGTATGGTCTACAGGTGTTTCATAGATAAAATGAAATAAGTAACAAAAATAATATACCGTGTCATTATCACTTACAATTATGAATACAATTTGTGCAAAAAGTCAGGCAGCTTTTCTATTCCTTTTTTTAATTTCAAAACAAAAGCATCTCGGATTATGGTCTTTACATTTTATACTATTTAAATTAAAAAAGAAAACCAGTTAACAAATAACGGATATTTCCAACAATACCCGCATATTTGGCAAATTTATTGCTAGATTATTACTGATTATTAATTTTATATAAAAAAATACATTTATTTTGTAAAAAAATAAAATTGAGAACCTAATTGAGTATTGAAAAATGTAAGAAAAAAGACATTTTATAGTTTCTAAATATGCCTAAGCAGGTAATATTAAATTGATTGATCTATTACCATGGCTGACTTTAATCAAGGGAAAAACATATCCTTAGAGGTGGTCAAGGATAACAATTTTCTGTTATCCTTTACCACCGTCTCTCAACATTTCTCAAAAAAAAAAATATATAATATCTTGTCGTGGTGTCTCTTGACGTAACTCATGACTCATAAATACTCCATAGAGATAGGAACAAGACATTAAATCGATTTACTCAGTGTTATGAAGTTCATGAATTGTTAAGCAAGTGTAACCACGCATGTCACGTATGATCGAAGTAAAGTTTGATTTACTTCTAGCCGTCATAACACACGACTCATGAGACTGTTGAAATTATAATGTTGAATCATAGTAATAAAATTATCTGGTTAAGGGATTTGTGAATTTTATGAAATTTAAAGTTAAGTAAAGGTAAATTATCTTATAATAAAAATAAGTTTTCAATTAAATATTAAAACAAAAGAAAGGTGCTGTTAGTTAAACAAAACATTGAGGCTGCTTTATTCAAATGTCCGTTCATACACATTTGCGTTACTCTGAAGCCAGTATAAGTAGTACAGTGCGGATTTTTATTCGTAATACTTGTATTTTATAAGGGCATCAATGTCTTAGTACATCAGCGAAGTTCAAAGCCAAGTCCACTTTGTTCATAGTTGACATATCCACCTGTGGGCTACGGTCTCTTATTAACAAATGTATATCTATATCAATGTTTTGATTACTTACTTAAAACGCAGTGGAAAAGTATTTCTTTAAAAGTTCTAGATTCAAATCAATCGATTTAAGTTGAATACAATTTTTAAAGCCTCGCCCCCAAGCCCGACGGGCGGTCGTCTGTCAAATCGTTATGTCGTCGACAAATCGCGGACGCCCCAGCTAACTTCCTGATTTATTGTCCACCATTTATCCTATTTTTACAGCATTGAGGTCGTTTGTGACACTTTTTCGCATTAACGCGAATTTGCCTCACTTCATTCCATTAGGTAGAGATCAAACTGTAATACTTAATTTATAGCGCCCTTAAACGAGGGATTTATGCTTCGTGATTTTGGGAACTATATTCTTAATGATATATTCAAGTATTTTCTTTCGAAATTTTTAAATAAAACGTCTTTAGGCAGAGTATTTTTATGCCTTAACTACGTCAGATAATAAAGGGTATGCCAGAATCACTCAGAATTGTTGTTGTAATGAGAAAACAACGTTTATCTGACTGAGAAAAAGTAAAACAAGTTATTCTGCTGTATGTGTTGCAAATATTAAATAAATAACACGTAATATCAATCCCAAATATTATCTTAAAGTTAATTTTTACTATATTTTGAAATGTATGATAAAAGAGGGGGCTAAGAAAATGAAAAAAATTAAAATTATTTCGTTTTCTTAGCCCTTATAATACCGTATTTAATACCGGTGTTTAAAAATGTTACTAGTTTGAAATTCAGACTAATAAAGAATACTGTAATAGATTTGATACCTTTCAGAGCAACTGAATAAACTGCATATGTGTTGTTGAGTATCACTAACATTCTGTCGGTAGTATTACCGTTCGCCTAAAATTTAATATCCAAATTTTATTATTTTTTTCTTGCCATAACTCTTTATAAGACAAAAGATGATCTTGAATTTAGCGTCACATAAATATAATTCAAACACATTTATTGTTACACATTTGGCCTTTTTTTTGGTAAAATAATTCTAACTGGAACAAACTTAATTACAATAGTATCAATTATATTAAAAAGTTTTGATTATCGTGAATATGAATCGACGTAAAACATTCATCCCGTTTTTTCACCATAGCTGAGTTAAACAATTATTTAACGGCCTTGGTATTTTGGCTGATTGATTCCTGTTTAAGTATCGAAACTTTACAACAAACGGCTGGGTGGTAATTTTCCTCGAGTACAAGAGGCTTTGATGTAGATACATTACAATCTATGTTTGCAATAACCAAATGAAGCACGCGATCGTCAATTATTAATTTACATTAATTATCAATTTAAGTAAATAATAAATCTAGACACATTCTACATTCTGTTAATTAGGCCACTCAGCAGGAAATAACACGACCAAAAGTCCTTCATTAAAATCTCCATCAAAAAGTATTCTTTTCATCCCTTCCCGTATTATTCATCAGGCAACCTACTCCTATCGGCTAGATATAGGTTAGTCGTACCATTAGAGGTCCCAGATCGGTTCATTTTAAAACTGTTATTAAATTTTGGTTTAAACTTGAGCAGCCATTGAAATATTGTCAAAAAGCAATAAGACAGAGACGAAAATGAAGATGCTTCATCGCCAGGTATTAACTAACCACTACCACTGTGCACCGAATTTGTAATCCTTCTACTGTTGTAATTTTTCCGTCCATCTTTCAAAGAAACCTAAATTTAATTAACAAACAAAAATAAAACTTATTAATTTAAATAAAACTTTGAAATAAATTTAAAAAGTATCTAAATGAATAAGTAGGCATTTTAATATTTATTTGGTGTCAAAATTGCTAACAAAAGATTAAATAAGTTTATAA
Organism: Calamotropha paludella; assembly: GCA_927399485.1. Taxonomy (NCBI): domain Eukaryota; kingdom Metazoa; phylum Arthropoda; class Insecta; order Lepidoptera; family Crambidae; genus Calamotropha; species Calamotropha paludella. The sequence continues at coordinate 14,296,673 of OV656809.1, forward strand.
AGTAAACATCAATCAAGCGGCATAAAGCACAGAGAAATTCGTACATTCGATACGCGCGACAACGACGTCTGCCCTCACGTGACTGCCCGTTCGAGTAGCCAATAACGGGCCATTCCGTGCTGCTTATTATGGCTAGTTAATTATGGTTTCATTGTTTTTCTCTTGTTAAATCTGAAATGTCACTTTCTTTCTTTCCCAGTCCTATTTAAAAAGATAGCATTTGTGATTATGATAGATAATAAAAATTTTGAACGGGGGTTTCGAAAATTAAATCTATAGTTTTACAGAATACGATGATGACTGTAGTATAAAAATAAATCGTGTTGAAATTTTTAACAAAAAATCTTAGTAGGAAGGTATGGGCGTAATGTTATGTCATGTAATTGGGTAAATAATGTATATTCATGTGATAGCAGCAATCGCGGTTTATTTGCTGTAATTTTTATTAATGAGTTCCGTTGTTTGTCTCCGAAACTAATCATCAGATCAAAAAGACATCATCTCGGAAAAAATCCCTTTCAAAAAAAAAAAATTGCGTATCTTTCTATATGACGGAGTGTTGAGTAATAGACTTTGAAAGATTCGGCTTGATTGTAGCACGAAAAGTGTGTGAAATAATATGAACGTCTACAAAGGCGTACCCACGATTGGTGCCCTAAACAATTGCGTTGGCGGACGCCACTTATTGGGTGTTCGGTATATCGATCGATTTAAAAAAATAAATAAATAATTTTAAAACCCTACTATTAAAACTATAGAAGTTTAATTTTGCTTTGCAACAACTACTTTGCCACTTCGTTTTACCCCCCGCAAAATCCCGCAAATTTAATTTCGCAAAATCTCGTCTTAGTCAGCACCTACGTCATAAAAGGAACTCCCATGCAAAATATGAGACTGCTCGCAATTATAGTTTCTGAGATTTCGTGATGAATGAGTGACCTTTAATTTTTTATATATATATAGATAAGTATCTTCTAATAACTTCTGTACAAAAAGTAATGATATCTTTGATTTATTTCTTTACTTCATTAACAAAATAAAGAAATTAACCGAAATATGGGGTCAGCGTTAGCTATTCATTAAATACCTGTTCGACGAGAAGACCTCAATTCCTTTAAGGAGGCTACAGAAAATATTTTTCAAAATTTCGCAAGCATTTCGACATTTTTAATAATGAGGGTTTAACTTTTTCGAGCTAGTAATACATATATACAGATAACATATAACGTGCAACTTTTTGGCGCGTAGTACCTACTTTTTCCGCTATAATGAGAAGCATTTTTGCATCGCAAGTGTAACGCTTGCCACATCAGCGGTATTACCACATAAACCTACCTCATACATACCGTGGCCCGCCCTGTGCATTATTAAACGGATGCCGCGCATGTAAAGGTCGCTTTTAATTCAATGCTCTACGTAAAACGTAAAGTAAACGTAAGTTATTCAATTATTAGTGTTGCTAAGGTCTCACGTTCCAAATTAATTTTTACCAAAAAATTAATTTGGGTTTGGCAAGAAATGTATGGTACACAAAGAAATTCTGATCTGCAAGAGGATTTACATTTTTTACTAGCAAGTGTTTAAGGTGACCTCTGTCCTTTACTATTGACGAAGCGAAATCAATTTAAAGCAAAATAAAATATTCGACACTTAAAGTTTGATATACATATTTCATGTGTTTTATTACGATTGATAAAATTCTTAAGTAGGCTCTTTAGGAACAGGCTATGAACTTATTAAACAAGAGTTGATGATTCATGATTTACTTTAACACTTATATGTTAACCATTGTTTTGAACTGACCTCTATCTCAAAACTCTTGTTGAATGAATAAACCTAGCTATAGTAATTTCACGAAATAGATTTATGCTAAACCATATTGTTTTTAATAAATATATTTATACAAATCTCAGATCTTATATAAATTAATGTTTTCATTCAAACATATTAATGTTAAAACCCACAACAGGATAATAGGCAGTCTTTTTATTGAAAACATCAAAGGGAGAATGTGCTTAAACTCACCACGCGAGCTCCAATAACAAGTCAACAAAATTTGACAAAGTTTCTTACTCAGACACCTGAGTATATTTTCCCGAAGGATTTTGGTGTGCTGAATCCAAATCCGACCTACATGACCTGCTCATGTGAAAGCTGCTTATCTTCTAATAAATCAAAGTTTAATAAACACAAATTGAGTTGAACAAGTCAATCCATTACTTTATTATATTTATGTTCTGAATAGAGTAAAACATATCAATTTGGAAGTTCTGCTTATTAAACGACAATTATTATGATTCTAACACCCACAACATTTTTGAAATATGATAAGTCAAGAAAAACATATTTTCTTGGAATCCGTATTTCGTTTTTGTTATGAAATAGCTTAGGATAGATCTCCAAATTTGCGTGCGTAGGATGTGATCAATAATAAACAACAATAATTGTTGTCTTTGATTGAATTTACAGAATAAATAATATTTGATATATAAATAGAATAAAAAATAGGAAGGGCGTCGTTTTAAATCGGAATTCTGTTATCTTTGTACCAGAAAGTAAGATGATTGACGGTCAGAGTAGATGCGAAACGCCTTCGTAACCAATCTGTATTATGAACCTTGCGGATATTTCCTTAGGGAATTATGTTAACACATAATTATTTTCCACATTAACTTAAATAAAATTAATTTATTGTGTTTTGAAATATGCGTAGATGCAAAGTGCATTTTATGCCACTTCTCTGTGTTGACCTCCGAAAGATATTATTCATACTCTCCGAAAGTGTGTTCTGGTAATGAAAATCTTTGACCGAGTAATTGGTTTTAATTTTTGAAAACAGAATAAAGTTGCAAGATTCCAGGTCGAGACTGAATGCAACACTATGAGAGGCATATCACAAGGCCATGTGAGAAGTGCAAGATGATATGGTGTTTACGCTTATTTTTACGGAGCTGGTAAACAACTTCCAACAAAAAAACGGTCATGTACGAATCACTATTCAGGGTACGACGATTTTTTCAAAGCAACGGTAGCCATGTGTACAGTTTTATTAAAAAAATGGAGCAATAATTCTCTTCGAACTATTTTACTTTGCACGCGCGCCACTTTGTTAGAAACACGCTTGATTGTTACTTTGTTTTGGGATCGTAGCAATAAGTCCATATTTCTTCACTTGTTACTATGTCCGACACTAAATTTGACTTCTCTTCGTTAAATTCGGTAAGCATAGCAGTATACTAATTAACGCGGTCCGTTTTTTGAACCTTGGCCATATTGAGTGGGATCCACACTCAAATGAAGGGGTTGTTTGTGAAAAAATTATTGATGACTCATGTCTATACCTTAGGATGTCCGAATTTCATAATACGTCACATGCCTGGCAGTTACATTCATACGGCGCACAGCATCCATGTTTTTGTTGTTCACAGAGGTGGAAGGTCGACAAACATGATATTTGTTACTGAGATTGATACTACTTAAAATCATATTACGAAAAATTTCACAAATTAAATTCAAGGTGATAAAGGCAAATATATTTTTATACATAACGCCATAATATTAAAAAACGACATTTAATTCGAAAATTAATTTTAGAATACAGTGAAATAAACTGTATTCCACAGTCAGCTAAGCCATGTCCAAATAATGTAACTACTTTAAAAAAAATATATGTAAGAATTTATATGCTTTTGCAAACTACTCATTTTAAAAGCTATAAATTCTTACTTAAGGGTCTAATAGTTATCATTTATATCATTAGTCTCATAGTTAAACATTTCGGCCCATTTTTGTTTTAATTTTCTATTTTTGTTTATTGCGCTGTAGTTTCGTTGCTGTCGTACTAGTAAATATGCGTTGTAAAAAACTCTCTATTGTGACCGGAGCCACAGTAAACAGAACAGTAGGTTATCTAAGGCCGCCCGCCGAGTTATTAGCCTACTCTTGCGTTGATCCCCAGGGTCGTCACTTTTACTTTTAGTTAATATTTTCGAACAAGCAGCACTTGATCTAAATTTATGTAATAAAAAGCATATGATGATTGAATATTTGTTTGCGAAATCGTTATTGAGGCACCCGAAAACACTACAATATTTTTTCCCCTTTTTGAAGTCATGATACTCGTAATAATTAATATTATGGTAAGTGGCCGGCGAGAGTTGACGATCGCGAGCGGTCATGTGACGTACGCGCATGCTCACAGTCGCGCGGCACAGCCCGTACTGCCGTCACCTTATTCCCCCATATATTATGCTAGCGTGTGCGTGAAATCGCGTGCCGACACGGCGCGCGGCGCGCACGCACACATTCAAACCGAGAGCGGCACGTTTGTATGAAGATGTTTTACTGTTCTTTACTGTGCCGGAGCTTTGAAGTGGTTGAAGAAAGAGTACAGTCGTTAGCCTGGGAGGACTGCAGGGTACCTGTTACAAAAATCTACTACTACAAAGCTAAAACAATATTAGGTATTTCTTATGTAATTCTTTCATTTTCGCGTCTACTGATGACAAGGAAACCCTTTAAACCGTATAGATAGCATTTCACTTGATTTCGGATTAAGTTACATTCATTGAGTGGACACAACATTGCAAAAACCAAATATGTCAATTGTATTCATGTTGACAGCGTACCAGTACTAGTTTATGGGGCGAATGGATGGGAGTGATGCACGGAGATGAAATGGAGTACGTGTTTGGTCATCCGCTTAACATGTCACTGCAGTATCACACGCGTGAGCGGGACCTGGCTGCTCACATTATGCAGTCATTCACCAGATTTGCTCTTACTGGGTAAATACCTACTATATTTAGCTTTTAAATAATAGTTTTTTACAGAAGAAACACGTATAATTAAAATAAAACACTTTACCGGCACTAATAATAGGAGTGATCATGGGTCCTCAAAAAGAAGTGACGTCACGAATAACATGTGCTACAGGTCTTTTGCAGATATAATATTCTTTGCATAGTTAGAATAAAGTGTTATGGTTAGCTTTGTTGTGCCATATTTGCCGATAAAAACCCGAATATTTTAGGTCAATTTATTTATTAAACAAGTGATAAGTAAAATTCTTGAGTTTTGATATTTTTTTTTCAATCAAGGCTTGATTAGAGATCATATTTTTGAGTACATTTCATTACTCACTTCGACATCATTTTCTCAAAATGACTATGAATTAGCTGATGAGGCTGCTGTTTTGCCATGTTTTTTATTGCAAAATTATTTGTTTCTTTCAGAAAACCTCACAAACCGGATGAGAAATGGCCCCTCTACTCTAAATCCTCACCACACTATTACACCTACACAGCCGACGGCACCAGCGGTCCGGCCGGCCCACGAGGTCCCAGAGCATCCGCTTGCGCCTTCTGGAATGACTTTTTGAATAAGCTTAATGGTTTGTATTCAACATTTTATTCGAAAAATACGAATCCCCACCAACTCTTCGCCGAAGTTGTCGATAGTGGCAATAGATAAGTTTTCAACTATCTGTGTCAGGTAGCGTTTAAATAAAATAAAAATAATTCAATGTTACCACTATTAGTCAGTATTATTGCTGTAGAGGTCTAGATAATCACATCTTGTTTGAAAAAAAAAACATTTTATGTAACTTTATTTATTATCTTGATTTTCAATATTCAAGTTTGAAAAAATGACCCATACCTATCACAATCTGAAAAATAGTGTTATAATAGCGTTTCTGTCGATATTGAACAAAATTAATTCTCGAATCGTTAGTTCAATTAGCAGTATCGATTCTACAGAAGCGGAAGTCTGTGACATACATCTCTAATTGTTTTGCTACTCACGCGATTTTTCTTTTATTTCTGGACTACTTTTATTAATTTGGCTTTTCTTACGGACTCAATTTCTAGTAAAAACATACATAGGGCTCCACCTAATTAATAATCCTAATAGTATTTATAGATATTTAATGACAATATATAAGCGCAGATAATTTATACTCCCATATAATATATTTCTATCTATCACTATTTGATAAAAAGCATATAATGACCAGTTATCTATAATATAATGCAGGTACAGAATTTAATGCATAATGCATTTTATTTAAAAACTCGGATCGATAATAGATGCGTAGATAATCTGATACTATCTACGTTATTATTAACTACATATCACATTATATAGTGGTTTCATTCATACTATTTACGTGCCAATGTTAAAATAAACATTAAATATATTCAGAGCATATTAAATATACATAGTTTTCTTTACGATTATAACCTCAAAATCTAATACATTTAGTATGACACTATGGTTCCTACGCTTGTCTGTGTATGGACAATTTGCCTGATGAGTATGTATGAATGATTCCAAACACAACTGGAATTTTCTCATTGCTGTCCATTCTAGGGCATTCAATGTATGGAACCTGAACAATGACCTTTGGTGATCACGCTTGTCACTGTAAGCTTGATTTTTAAGATTTATTGCCGTTTAGTAAATATATCCAATTGCACAAACACCCAAAAAAGTATATTGAACATATTTTAAGAATTCTTATGAAGCTCTCACATTTTTTGTTTCTGTAAGTGATTCTTTTTACATTCGTTTTCCAGAGCTGGAACATATCCCATGTGACAGAGCTGTCACCGGTCCATACAGCAGCGTAGCGGGTACAACTCTTCCGATACTGCTTTTGACGACGCTCGCAACTACGGCCGCTCTGTAAATCGCGAGTATTGAAGAATGGGTGTAGTGAACGCCAAAGTGAACCCGATAAGGAAAGACATAGCTAGACAAATGAGGTTGAAATATTTTCTACGTATATTTTCAGTTTATAAACGTTATAGAGAATAGAATTTACTAGCGTAGAAATGTGTACTGTGTGTATTTAATTTTTAGGTAATATTATTATTGAGGAGCATAGTGATGACTTTGTTGAGAAAGTTTCGATGAGTTTGTACGGTATGCGAATTAAAATAATAAGACAGATAATATTTTCTTAAAATGCGATCTAATAAAACGTATGATATACGACCATAACCAGAATCTACGTTTTTGTGTCTAATTATGAAGTGTTTATTGATTACGACAGGACACAAAAAATATTTTTAGTGAAGTTTTTCAGTTAAAAAAGTCTTCATATAAAATGGTTTTGATAATAAATCAAGAGTATTAAATCGTAACGTGAAAAAAGTATGTTCACGTTACGAAGTAAATTTATATAAATATCAACTTTATAAATAAGCGTCATTGCGATGATTGGGTATTGTGTCAGCTTCACGCAATCAGATTGTATTAACATTTTCTTAGAAACTCGAGTTTTGAAGTCTTCATCGCGATGAACATATTTAAACTTTAGGTTAATGTTAAATGTGATAAGTTAATTAGTTTCAGAATATTCATCTCCCTAGTTGACTCCTGTTTGATGTTTTGTGTTTAGTTTTAATGTCGTTATTTGTGAAATTGTAACTTTCAGCAAACATTAGATTTGTGTGTTAAGTACGAAAGTAAGTACGTTTAATGTCAGCTTTGATTGTTAAAAGCGTTGCTTATATTCACGGCAGTGATTGCTATAACTGAAAATCATACATATCAAAGTGTGCCTGTGCTTAAAGACAACTGATACTTATCTTTAACTTAGCGAAATTTAAGAATTTTATATCAATTAAAATAAATATTTAAAATATTAAAGTCGAATGTATACTGTGAGAAGAATTTTTAACAATGTACCCATATATAATATGTATATTTACTACTTTTAGGAAACTATGAAATTCGTACCACTTGAAAATCTTATGAACTTCAAATTCTTATGACTTCGAACAGATAATATTATATTTTGTAAATAAATCCTTCTTATGAATAGAGCGCGATACTCTGAACACATATAGGATAAATATGTACGTATTATGAATATGCAAAGTAAAAAAAAGCCTAATGGCACATTATATATTGCAATTTATCTGTAGCACAGTCATAGATTACTTCATCAGTTATATACTTAGATTAAATGGAAGTTCAGCTTTACAACTTTTTGAGTTTTCATTTGTTTGCATTCTGGAGTATACGCAACAATTAAAAAGTGATACATCTTATTTAATTATTAAAGCAGTTTGAAGGTTCCTTTATTTATGTCAAATTAATTGTACTCAATAGCTTATAATTATCGTTTTGATTTGTTAATAATAGATAAAGCTCGGGAGCTTTATCTATATGACTAAGTGTCACTAGACGTCAAATATGCGTTGACCTCAAATGTTATTGTACGCGTGTAATATAAAATTGCTGAATATTATTTTAAGCATTAGATTACAGTCGTGCCAGCTCAATGTACTAGTACTAGTTCGGTAACCGCTCGATAAAGTAATTCGTATAAATTGCAGACGTAACAAATTGTGTAAGTTGTAGGTTCATATTTTGCGCGTTCCTATTCAATTCACTTCAAATTAATATTGAATGAACTTAATAGTAAGGATCGTGTCCAATTGAAATGTTAGATAAAAGTAGCACACTTCTGACGGTCATTACTTCAGTTATCCTGAATAAACGACAAGATAAAAAACATGATAAACGCGTAAAGTCATTATTATAAAAAACTCGAGTCTGGTAATATAAACTTGTCTACTCAACTTAATTTTGCATTTTTGGTTGACTAAAACTTAACAGGACTAGAGCAATACATAAATTCGAAAACTAGATTTGAAGAAACTTCTATTTAACAAACTCTCAAATACGACAAGCAAACATTTTATTAATCATCTATAATTTTTTTGTACATAAAGACTCGCGAGTGACTCGTTACATGAGCAGACTCCGAGCACGCTATAGACTCAAGCATTCGTGCTTGCATGTCGAGCATAAGTTATTCCGGAGACTCGATAGGCTCGTGAATCGAGTATCGGACTCTGTTTTTATGAGTTGAGTCTTGAATTTTGAGTAGAGTTCTAAAATTTAAACGCCCAGACTCAATTTTCTACAACAATAATAGTTATCCGTTAATTTATTTTACATTTCAATGAGTGATAACGGCACTATTGCCAGTAAAGAAGAATTATATTTTCTTTATTCAAACTTGTATTTCGTTGTTTATGTTTTATCTCGCTTAAAGTTGTAGAATTGAGTAAAGGAGTAGGATCTGTCAAATAGTAATTGATTAAGAACTGGCGTTTTTACGGGAAAATTGAAGATCATAGTATTACAAAAAATATAGCATTATCAAACTATCCGTGGAAATGCAATTATTGCGCACACTGAAGAAAAAGTAAGATGTAACGGAGTTATACATAGTACACAGATATTATTTTGCACATTTAAATGACTTTTTACACTTTAGAACCAACAACTCTTCTTGTTATAAATTTAAAAAAATCCTGGTTTTACGGCTTTTTAATTTATTTTTAAATAATCAATGCAAATAGTCACTTAGCCTTTAAATGCTGTAAGACATGAAAAAAATTGTATTTAAAATAAAATAATTTAGTACCTAACTGCACAGTTTCAATGACAGTATTAACCATTATTTAAGAAAAGAACAATAAAATAATATACACCTTATCATTAAAACCCAGTCTGTAGCTTAATAATGCTTTAAGGGAAATATATCTTATGAATGTAATAGTTTTATACTTACATAAATAATGTTTGTATTAAAATGGCATTAGTGTTATATTCCAATATGCTATTGTCAATTAGAACCTCGGGCGTTTTTGGGACGTATTGGGAACATACTGGAAGAATGATAGCTTTTAAGTGGAAAATATGGAAATAGCAAGAACTATCAATGACGTATTTCTATGTAATTGTATAATTAAGTATTTTTTGCAAATTCTTGTGATATCTTTACGCCATCAAGTTACGTCACCGTTCTATATTAAGAGTCATTATTAAAGCTGGTTCAATCCATAAATAAAGTTCAAAACTTCAGAGTTACGAACGTATAACTTTTTTAAATCAATCTAAGGGAAAGGATCGTTTATCTTTATATTTATTTATTGGGTACTCGTAATGGTAGGATACTTTTCTAATAGCAAAACGGAATAATATGTATAACGAATATTAAAAACCATTTGTATGTTACAGATATTAAAATAATTATCTGTTTGAATTAATTGAAAATTAATTAAGTACTTAATTCAATAAACACTTATTGAATTAAGTACTTTATATCTGTTTATAACAAAACATTAGCTAGTTTTGCTCGATGGCGTAACCTCCACAGAAATTTTGGGGGATGTTTGCGCCAGTGCATAGAAATAAAATAACGCACATTTTATTATTTATTACCGATATGAAGTTAGTTTTACAGGGTGCGCATCACGGAAGACGGTTTTATTTAATAGAAGTAATTTATTTATTATTTTATTTATGTGGTTCTATTATAAAATTTGACAATGGACAAAGAGCCAATTTCGCTCTTAAAGAACTTGTGAAATTTTTTACGTTTAAAAAAAGAATATCAGTTTTAGATTTTTATAATTTCCAACCTTTAAACCGTGTATACTAAAACATCACCTCAAATAGCATAGAAAATGATTTATACTTGTGAATCCCTTATAGATAAAGCTACATTCATAAGCAATTTTGCAACAAAATTCTTTTCTATAATAAACTCATGCTTTATACATTATTCCACATTTTAACTTTTCACTTAAGATTTATTACTTTAAAAGGTGGTTAAACAAAGCAAGTATATTCTCATACAATTTTTAGGAATTGGGAAAGGTGGCAAAGGAATGTGATCGTCAAATATAACAAATATAACTGAGATTTTACCTATACCTACATTAATAATGGCTCTGAATATAGATCCCACTTATCCAAAGAGTAACTAGGCAAAAAATTGCACTAATGTAGATTTGTGATTCACTCCAGTGTATATGGAAATAGTTCCTTAAATAACTGTCCACGCATTACCAAATGGAATCAAAGATTAAATTAATATAAATATTTACAATTTACTTAAAAGATCTTGTTTTCTGCGGTCTTTTAACTGTTGATGTTCTTTATTTAATATTTATTTAACAACGTGATAAAATTAAAAAATAAGACGGGAGGGGTCTTTACTTAAGTTTATTATGATTTCTTAAAAAGAGATATTGAACGATTACAATAGACATTTACTAACGTTTCTTTTATTCTTTGTTTTATATAAATAGATCGTCCGAGAGGTCTCTGGATAGGATTCACTTAGGAGTAGATAATTTTTATTAACAAGTCAGGGCAATGTGAAAATGTTGTTACAGTATTTTAAAATGTAATAGTAAAAGCTGCACTGTTGTCGCTTTCACGTCGAATAAAAAGCACGATTTGAGATGTTGATGGGATAGCTTTAATTAGTTCCAAGTAAGATTGTAAAGTGATAAAGAAGAAAGTCAGTTTTAAGTAGTAAAATTTAATTAGGTCATTCGTATTTTCTACTTAATACTTTTGAAATTAGTCTAATTTATGTTATACCTTTTTGAAAATTGTCGGAAAAAAAAGCTTCAAACTGTTATGTGGACGTAAGTTTTGCTTCATATAGATGTTATAGTGAAGGTTTACATTTTTATAATAGTCACACCGAATGCTAATCTTATTCCTATAACTTTATGTAAAATAAATTATTTTATTAGCCTAATAGTTTGTTTTTTTTTGCTTAATCTAAATATTTTTTTTATATTTAAAGTATTTATTTTTTATGAATAAGACAATTAGAGATAGATATTAGAACACGTTATAAGGTTTATCGTGATTGCCAATAGTGATTACTATACCTAATTGATATTGAATTCTTCTAATAGTTTTCTGCTGAACAAGTCTCTTATTAGAATATAGTTATGTAAGTTCGCACCCCACAAAGAAATTGATGTCCATATGTATTTACAAAGTAAAGAAAAAATCAGTGGCTAGTATTAAATTATGTACTATGAAAATTATAAATCATATCTGTTCTGTGTGTAGTTCCCTAGAAAAAGTTAATAGGTATAGTTAGACAAAATAAATGTTTGATGTTTTGTGTAATGAAGCTAATAAGTTTGTCTGTAATGCAAACCATTTAAGTAGGTACTGCTTTACAAATTAGGTGCTAATTTATCTGTGTGTATACAAAATGGATGTGCACTTATTTATTTTGTACTACTGTAAACAACAAATAAATGCGAATGACGTCGACAATATCTATTTTATATTTTAATGCTCTAGTGCTTTTTATAAGAATTTCATTTCATTTCGTACTTTCACGTGTTAATTCCTCACTGATCTGTAAACATACCATTACTTACTTTAGTACAATTCAACAATGTAATGATATATTGTGCATGAAAATTAGGGGAAAAAAGAATTCTGCGGTGATAAAGATTTGTTTGTACAGTTGCATGGAATTTATTTCACTGTAGTGAGTATATTTTTATCTGATACGTTTAGACAATAGTGATAATATAATTGCTTTGAATTTTTAAGTAACATTATCCAGAACAATATTCAATAAAATTAATTTTAAAATGTTATTTTATTTAAACTTATCCTCTTGCCTTAAAAAATCGTAACAATAACAAGAATTATACAATTAATAAACGTGACAAGATCGAGGTAATATATGTGGTAATTCTTATCATTTTGTAATAAATTAACAAATGTTAAAATCAGATTGAAATCTCTTCATTAAATCATTACTTATTGATTGCAGCTAGCAATTACTTTTAAAAATAAAAGAAAAAATGGTATAGCAGTTTCAAAACAACGTTTGAAGTACTTGCCCTCTGTATCCGAGTGAGGCCATGCATGTATATCAATTTGATACTATTGTAATAAACTACACTGATTATATTCTTGACGACTGTTTGGTGCAACGGTAGCGATCCTGCCTTTCGCACCGACGGTCCTGGGTTCAAATCCCGGTAGGGGCAGATGTTTGTATGATGAATACGCGCATTTGTACCTGAGTCATGGTTGTTTATATATATTTCTATGAATATCACATATCTATGTATCATATATGTATGTCTATCCGTTACCCTAGTATCCATAACACAAGCCTTACTTTGTGTTAGGCTAATTGGTGTGAATGTAGGTAATATTTATTTATTTATTTATTATTTATATTCTGTTCTTATGTTTTGTGAAGTTCTAAAGTTTTAATAGTTGCTAAAATATTAATACTCAGGTAGCCCTTGTGATGCTCTACCTCTGGACTTTCTCCTAAATCGATTGTTTGGGACGCCGCCAATGCCGCCATTTTTTTATGTAGTATCATTTATAATTCTCATATAGTATTGATTTATGTGTAATTTTCGTTTTGGCCATATTATGAACAAATTACACAGGTCTGCAACAAAAATGCTGTCTGGATGTTTTCAACTGATTTCTATGTGTTTAGGTGTACTGAAAACTAGAAAAATACAAAAAAAAAAATCTAGAACGTCAGGTTATTTTGCAAAACGCAAAATTTTATTATAAAAAAGGTGTTTTTGGGCTAACTTAAAGGCATAAATAAAAGGTAACAATTTTATTTTGATTACTGTTTTTAATGTATACAGGCCATAACTATCATTTCTTTCTAAATAAAGAACGTCCTGTGATACCAGGGAAGATGGAGCGTCTCAATGATGGCAGACTACTGTTGGACGCTTCAGAGAGACATTCCAGATGCTTCCCAAAAGCGAAAATGTACCAAAAGGATTCTCACTGGGGACAAGATATAGAAGCACTTAAGCTTACTAATGAATGTATTTTAGATAAAAAAAATAGTTTTTATACGCAATTATAAATTAAAAAAAAAAATTGTGTTTAATTTTTTATTTGAAGATGATAAATTGTTTAACATAGATACCCACATTGTCAGTAAACGTGACGTTCTATGACAAAATGAAAGTCGTTTTCGGATTCAGCACACCTAAAGTCATAAGAATCACGCAAAAAAACCAAAACAGCTCTCAATTTTTGTATTTTTGCAGATTTGTGTTATAGTTAACGCCGGTCAGCGCAGTCTACAACTGGAAGTGAAATAAAAGAAAACTGATCGGCGTTTGCTGCAGCCAATGGATTAAGGATTGAACAAAAGTAATAAAAGCTTGACTCATAAATTAATTTTATTCGAAGACGTTCCGTCGTATTGCATATTTACGCCCAAAGTATGACTAGATAATAATATAAACACAGACTAATTGCTACTTACAAAATTACATTTAAGAATCTTAATAATATGTAAATTACGTCGGTAGTTTAGTTTGATAAATTTACTAACATCTTTTGAGTTATCGACTAACATTTTCAACGATGAATATTTTGTTTGCAATAACATAATAATTAAAGCTACTAAAAACCTAGGAAATGAAATAGATTTAAAAAATACTTTATTTCCAACGAGCAAAAACTGATCTGTTATTTTATTGTGAAAGACTTTGTTATAAATCCAATTAAAAATTTAGGGTACTTTCAAACTGTAAGAGAAGTCACGTTAGTATTACATATTTTCTAGGAATGACAAAAGGTTATATAAATAAATTATTTATAGTTACATCCATGGCTTAAAGAAATTGTTATATGTACGTATTTATTTCATACTTATTTAAATACACCTAAAATTAGGATTACTTTCTTTGTATACATTGTTAATACTGATGGCCAAGTTTAATTACCTATAAATAAAGTGAAATGATATTTTATGTCATTTGAGACACTTATAAGGATGTTATATGATACCTACTAAAGTCGATATAATAGTTATTCCTATTGCCGCTGTTCATAGTTCTTACAAGGCGTTGAGTCCACAAATGAGATCTGAGTGTTCGATGTCTTCCATTGGCAGAGGAGCGAAGGCTAGAGTTACGGAGTTGTGGTATCGTCCACTTGATACCAGTCGGACTACTGAATCTTCGCAGGCTATGTAGGCTGGACGACGACCTGCAAGATTAAAAAAATAATAACAATGAATATTCTCTTTATAGTTTTAGTATTTTTTCCTCCTATTCTTGTTTTCTGTGTGTCTGTGACAATATATGTCTTTTCTTTCTTATAGATATGATCATCAGTGAAAATTAAATACATGACTTCATATTTTTGACAACAGTTCAAACCAAGTTATTATAAGCTTTTTTAGTGTGCAATTCAATTTGTTTCAATGATGAGTATTAAAGACATTTTTTTATAATAACCAGCAAAGCAGCTAACACATTCCAGGCGCGTGCAGTGCCGCGTGGGTAAGTAAGTGAAACAGAACGCAAATACAATAGGCTACAACACTTAAAAATATGAATTGTGTGTAGCAAATCGCATCATTTAATACAAATTTTAACGAATGAAACGGTTTTGACTCATACGAAAACCATGTTTATTTCACTTTTTATTTTTACTCATAATGTGTTTATTTCTACGAACAGAAGTTGTTAATATTAAACATATATTTTAAATATGTTGAAAAAATCTTTACACTTGGATTGGACAAATTGGATCGATCAAAATGCCTTCTGTCACGATATGCAGGTGAAAGGCACAGAAATATCTTATTTACCGATGAAAAAATGTTCACGATTGAAGAGCACTACAAAAAGCAAAATGATAAAGTGTACGCTCAAAGTTCTGCTGCACAAGTGGTCAGAAAGCTGCTCAAGTGATGGTCATCATCCCGCGTCAGTGATGGTTTGGTGAGGTGTGTCAAGGCTTATCAAGGCGTCACAAAGCTACATTTTTGTGATAAAGGAGTAAAAACTTCAGCCAAAGTGTATCAAGAGACAGACTGTCTAGAGTTGTAAAACCTCTCAGCAATACACTTTTTAAAAATGTACCGTAGACTTTTCAGCACGACTCTGCACCTGGGCACGAACTACCCAAGCCTGGCTTGAAACCAATGTTCCGGACTTCATAAGAGCTGAAGACTGGCCCTCATCTAGCCCAGACCTTAACCCTATGGACTACAAATTATGGTCAGTTTTCGATGACATGGTCTGCTCTAAATGTCACGGCGACATCGTATCTCTTAAAAATCTCTGAAGCAAGCAGTGGCAAAATTTCCCATGGAAACAGTGCGTAAATCCATAGATTCGTGGCCAGACAGATAAAAGCCTTGTATAAAAGCCAAAGATGGCCACTTCGAATAGATTTATTTTTTATTTTTTGCTGAGACTTTAAAAATAAAGTACAGATAAGTTTTAGTAAAATTACATTCCTTTTTAAAAGAAATTGCATTTTCATTTGTAACAGAACTTATAGCCAGACTAGGTATAAAAAAATATCTGTAAAGTTATCTTGTATTGGATATGTGGCTCTCAATATAGGATAAGGAAGAGCAAAATCTATATAAGAGACAGGATAAATAAGATCCGTTATTTTATCAATGGGGTCGACGTATAATATAAACATCTATTAACATCTTGGTATAGTGGGTTATGAACAGTAAAAGTGATCGCGTTAGCGGCGGGTACAGATATATCGCAACAGAAAAGTAAATTTAATGTACGGTTTTTACCGAAACAAAATAACAATCATTTTGATGGCTAATTAACAACAAGATCAAACTAAAAACTTATCATGAAAAATTAACCCTAAAATATTTTTATACATATTCACAAAACGAATATGTCATCTAAAATTCCAATTTGGGGCATGGTACCCAGAACACTGGCAGCAATACCTCGCTGTATAGCTAAACTGATTCAGTGCGCGAAATAGCTGCCAGCCCACTGATCACCCGAAGAGAGAATTATTCGATTCGACATATCCTTCATAAACCGCTTCATGTCAGCCGACCACTACCCTAACGTCTCAAAAGCTAACGCCGCAAACTCATAATCTGCTTCAGAAACTGAGCACGATCGGCTGCGGCCCCAGCTTTAGTACAAGTCTCATGTATATAAGATGGAACTAGCGTGTCTACGCAAGTTATATCCCACACCAGAGTGCGGACCAGCCTCCACGGCACAAGTGTAACACCGTTAGGTCTCTTGCCTTTCCTATATCATCTCTATATAGACCACATGGTTCTAATGTTGCTGGTATAGAAACCGCGGCAAGAGCGCTAACGTACCAAATCGTTAATTGTACTGTGGCGATATAAGCGACCAGCACTTCTGGAGCAGGATAAGCCATGTCGACCCAACTGATTCACAAACTGCCCACATAAACAGAAATGGGGTTCAAATACTTTGGCACCAAGCCGGAGACTAACAGAAATTCTCAGCGTCGCAGGATCTAAAATTGTACCAAGATTATGTGAGTGAAGCGCGTACAACAGAAAAGTAATTAATTAGAAGAATTCCTTTTGCTTACTATATATTAATAAAGTGTTTTAGGTGTACTGTATAAATATATTGTATATATTTATATCACTATAACTGTATAAAACATATTTAGTTCTTACACTTCCGCGCACATTACACATCAGAATAAAACACTTTTTTACGGATTTTTGCGCATGTTTTATTTTATTTTATATTTAATCCTGACGTTTCGACTCCTTTACAGGAGCCGTGATCACAGGATGACTAAGATGATGGTTGTCATGTATTTTCTACTACCTTCACAATATTTTAATCGGGCACGTTCCTAATTATTAAATTATTTTATATAAATCAAGTTGTTTTATTTTATTTTAAAACATTATTTAGTTATAAAATAATTTAATAATTAGGAACGTGCCCGATTAAAATATTGTGAAGGTAGTAGAAAATACATGACAACCATCATCTTAGTCATCCTGTGATCACGGCTCCTGTAAAGGAGTCGAAACGTCAGGATTAAATATAAAATAAAATAAAACATGCGCAAAAATCCGTAAAAAAGTGTTTTATTCTGATCTGTATTAAACACTTTATTGATAACACCACAAAACAAAAGAGATATAACACAACATACTATAAACCAAAGTGGAACAATGGTTTTATCGCTAAGAGAGATCTCTTTCAGACCAGTTTTGGATGAAAGTAAGAATGATGGCTATAATGTATCTAAAAGTGGAAACGAACAAAGAGATAAACTTATTAAGAGAACAATTACGTAAATACGAGTGAGAATAATCAAAACATACATAATATAAGTAGATAAACAATATTTATTACACATGCATTATACAAGTTACTAAATAAATATTATTCCCTCTCTCCTCCCCCTTGAATATAATACTATCGCTAAGTATATAAGTTTATTAAAACTTAATTACCTTCATTAGAGTCTAAACCACAAATGCTGTCGAGCACCTCCATCTTGGTGTGATCAAGTCCACTAGCGCCTCCTATCTCTACGTAATCCAGAAGACCTCGTTTCATGCACTGCACACAAAAATAATTATTTTGTTTAAATTTGGCCGAGTTATATTTTCCATATTTAATTGAAGTTTCAAATTCAAGTCTCAAATTCACATTTACAACTACTAATATAACTGGAGTCGTAATTATAATCTATCGGTGTGAAATCGTTGCATATAATAATTTGCAAATAGTAGTCACTTTACTTCAGAGCAAGTCAGGGTCAGTCAGCAAGGGTCATATAAAAATACCCAAAAATCCCGAAAACTAAGAATGCTAACTTAGTAAAATAATTATCTTAATAGACAATTTAATACTCTTTAAATGAAAGAAATTAAATTTATTTATTTAAAATTTGTATAAAAATCACGAAGAAAATAATAACCAATCTCGTCTTAAATCTAAAAAAAGAGAAACACTATATTTTTCCTTCTTATGATGCTGGGGTTTATTCTTCGGTTTCTCGACGAGAGCAATTTAGAGCATTCGAAGCCTAATCGGGGAAAGGTTTCGTTGTTGCACGCCGTTTTCTCTAAGCACCAGCTCTGTGCAACTCTCCTTCAAACATTCCGGTCCATTTCATCCGTCCATTCTATTTCTCGTCGATGCATGCTTGTTAATGATTCAACAACTCCTGATCTCCTATACTCACAATTTTGTTCTGTCATGGTGCTTAAAGAGAGTGCTGAGAACATAACTCTGACCAATTTTCTAAACTCCAATTTAAGTAGTTCCAATTATATCTCAGTCTCAAAACACTATGCCCACGCTCCAGTTGAGTGACGTTTGCAAGTTTATGTGGTGTTAAATTAGCTTCAGAAACTCATAGTCTTAGAGTCCAGCATTTGGGTTTCTTCCTCCTGTAACCCAAATGTCGAAACTGATTTGTTCGATCCTTTCGTGCTGTGGTATATCTGACCCTGTTTGTTCCTGATCATCAGATAAAGTCGGTTTCCTCGAAACTTTGGAGTACACACCTCGTGTACTCCAAAGTAGAGTATAGGGTAGTCAGAATTCTAGTGCACTCTTCAGGTGTAAGAGCCATTATTTCAGCTTTGATAAAGAATATTAATACTAGGAACGTTGTTTACGTACCTTTTTTATGACCTAATATAAAAAAGCTAAAACAGATGCAGCAAAACTCCTATTAATAAATTAGTCTAATATTTTTCTATTAAAATAATACATAGAAAATTGAAAAATAAGTATTGAAAAATGCAAAAAATATACACGATCACAAAACTAAATCACTGGGTCATGTTAATTGATTATCTAAACTTTTAGACGGCCCAAACGAACAAAGCAGTAATGTTAAAAGTAATACTTTACAGGAGAGCAGTAAACTGTAATATGTTACTTTGGATCAATATATTTATTCTGTTGTCATCCTGCAGCTAAATTTAATCACTGGACACAACATTTTTGAAATCATAAAAATATGATTGCTACATCTCTTTCATTTAAAATTGCTGATTATTATCTTTTGCATTTTTTATAATGCGATATATTTGACGAAGGATTGCGTTATTTGCTCTCTCAATACACTAGTGCATCATATCTCCTTCACATTGACTTTGGTCTTTAACAAAAAATTATAGAAAATATTTTACTTGCAAACGTCAAAACTGTATGTTTTCTATTCTATGCACAGAAATCAGAAAAGAAGAGAACAGCTTTTATTTCAGTATCTGGCCCTTCCTTCTTCTAAATATAATGAGAAAGAAAACTGGCAGTATCATTGGCCCTTCATGGCCCTTCAGAGTAACTTATAATTATAAAATGAATACAGGAATATTTTCTTTTTTAATTCAAGCTACTAGTTTTAGCTTGAATAATGTATAAAAGAGGCTCCATTATAAAAAGGACATTAAACTAATTCTCGGCTTGCCTCGACTGCAAAAATAATTGGTAATTGTAAATATTAAAAATATAAGTCCAATTTATTCTATTAATTTAATTTAACGAATTACTGTGCATTTTAAATTATTTAAGTGTTATCATCTTACTTAAGTTGATTGTTGAAAAGGTTTTAATTTTGTTATATTTTACCTTTCGCGAATCGCGATGCGTGTTTTCTGTGCCGTTTAGCAGTCACGTTCCTTCAAACTCCATGGTCATTCGACCATCGATACCGGTGGGGCCGCGGTAGTGTCCGCAAGGGTTCCCATGACCTCACCAGGTGTCACTGCATCGTCGAGATACTCGTCATCAGACGATGACCAGCTGTACGACAGTCCAGTGACACCAAGGTGATTGAAGGGATGTAGTGGAGTTTTTAGTGGGTAGGCCCCTGCACACCAATCTGACGAGCTTTTATCGTCAGATAGGTCTGCAGGGGAGAGCCCCACATAACTTCCGCTGCACTCCCAGTGGCGGTAGTATGCGCAAAGAATTTTCTCCACTTAAAAAAAAAATCGACCGTCGATAGGTACCTAAACTATGTTATGATGATAATAGTTGCTGCATGCAAAAATAATACAATCTGATTGAGAACCTCGTCTTTTTTGAAGTTGGTCTCTGTACTATATTTAACG
Source organism: Calamotropha paludella (assembly GCA_927399485.1). Classification (NCBI taxonomy): domain Eukaryota; kingdom Metazoa; phylum Arthropoda; class Insecta; order Lepidoptera; family Crambidae; genus Calamotropha; species Calamotropha paludella. The sequence goes on from OV656809.1 coordinate 14,317,386, forward strand.
TAGGTATATAAAATTTTAAAGTATTTATAATGAAAGAAGCAAGAAAGTTACATAACACGAAAATATATTTCAACACTGTTATTCTACTAGGATGATCTAAGAAGAAATAAAGTAACATTTCATTATGGTTTTATTCAGCGTTACACAGATCATACTTTTTCGAAACAGCAATAAATTTGACATAACAAAATAACACCTTCAGATAGCGTTTCTGCATTAAAATTAAAAGTCATGTAAAAATCTTTATGGCTTTATTCATATGGACCGTCGATTTGTAAAAATATTTCTTTCTATGAGAGGATGTTCCTCTCATTGATGAGACAAAGCTAGACTACAGCGTAAAAAGTAGAAAGGTACTAGACAATTTCGACGGATGTTCACAAGGCTCGAGAGCTCATTTGGGTGAGCATTATATAAGACATATAAAGGTTGTTCCAAAGAATTTACTTGTGAGCCGAGGCGATAGTATTATAATATTTTTTTCTAATAATAAAATATTCTTAAAAGATAGCATTGATCACAGCAAAAAATATATGAATATCTAAAATTCCCTTTTGACGGCATTATATTACTAAGTTTTTCAGGTATTTTTATATGAATCGGATTCACTGATCTGGAGTGTATTAAAACAACTGTTCTATAACAAACGATAAAGATTGCTTGAGAACTGTTTCTCATTTATAATAAATTAAAAGATTCAACACCCCACTAAAATAAAGTTTCCCTTTATTTTTTGCGTATATATTGGCTTATGAATATGACATGACTTATGTATGTAGTTAACGGTAAATTGTGTTTTTCAATATATTTTATAGTTGTATTTGTCAGCGAGAATATGATTACTCTACTAAACTCCTTATTGCTTAAAAGAAAGTAATCATTTTAGGATTAAACTGCTTCAAAGAATCTTGAATCTTATGCGCAAACGAATGGGGTTTTTGTGTATTCTTGGAATAGACTGAAGATTAAGCGACGACGATGAAATCACTTTTAACGTTTAAGAAATAATCTTCTTATGATGAAATTGGTAAAAAGGTGAATAAGGAAAGAAGGTAAAACTTTTTATATTGATTATGACAAGCTCTTTCTAAGCAACCTGGACATAGGCAACCATTGCTAAAAATGCCTGAATCAATGTTGTATTTAAGTTTATGTATATAATTGTACATTAGCTCCCAGTATCAAAATCCTGTGATTTGAATGATAGACTTATAATTCACAATTTAAATAACAATACTTCTTTTATTAGCATAAATTGAATCGGTGTTCGTTTTTTTGTCACTCAAAAATTTTGGACCATTTATTATAATTTACCTGCACTACAATTTATAACACGAATTTCCACTGGAAAATAAATTAATATGAATTATGATAATAGATATTAAAATAGAGCAATAGATACTATACAGACCATTAGAGTAAATATTATTTTTCCAGGTCTGATTTCGTCGTTAACTTCTAAAAAGACAAAGAAAAGTTTTGCCCACAGCCAAAAACGAGTAGTCGCCCGAATAAATGGGTTTAAGTTCCGCTTGACTCCTGAGATAAGTTGAATGTTTTTAAGTAATAATTTCTTCACATGTAAAAAACTTGCAGTTGAATTCTTAAATAATAAAAATATAATAATTTTATAGCTCTCGCTTCTTTATCTACTGATGAATATTTGTTAAAGCATTAACATTAGATGTTGCAGGTAGTAGGAACTAGAACATGAAGAAATGGCGCTGGCATCACTTTAAAAAATACTTAGAAAATTCTATGGGTCTGTGAAGGTCTCGCTATGTTCATTTGAAGAGTACTTGCCCGGATAGCTGTGGAATGTGGGTTCAAGTATCAACTACCACCTGATAAAAGTTGAATTTTTTCTAGTAATAATTCAGAAACCCTTTATTTGCTTGCGAGTTGTTTAATGCCAATCTTTGCATTATCAATTAAAAAATGAGAATAGCGCGATAAAATTTTGTTGATTGATTTGTTAATTACATTAATATTCAAGCTGAAATCTAGTAGTGATAGTAGCGATTTTATAATGACGTCGCCAGAAACAAATTGCAAAGTTGTCAAAGCAGGCAATAGAAAGATATTTCCTGAGCTTTAAAATAAAAAATGTGATAAAATATACTTGCATGGGAATCTATGGAATGGCAAATAAGGCTTTACTTAAAAGAAGCAGAGTATTCCCGGCCCTGCATGCTAATGTGTGTCGTAAAATAAATTTCCCTTAGACCACAAAATGAGCAGCAATAGTCTCAGGAATATGATATTTTGCTGCAGTCTCTTACCCGTCTGCCAAGCATAGTATATATATATATATATATATATATATATATATATATATATATATATATATATATATATATATATATATATATATATATATATATATATATAAATATATAATCAAATAGGCTTTCACGTTACTAAACGTTGTGACTTGTCACATGTGGCCTTAAAGGGTTGATATTTCAAATTATATTTGAAGCAAATAAAGAACCCTTAATCCGTGGTATACGGGATATAAACAATCGCTAAATCTGTCTCGATATTAATATTTTAGAGGAAAAGCTGATATTGTACAAACGAGACTGGATAAAAAAAATGTCTCGGGACAAGAGCATTATTTATTTACTAGACCTGACAACATTTATGAACAACAATTAGATTTATATATTATTTTTTAGTTTACGAATTGATTGGCACTAGTTCTTATAGGCAAACACAACATGCAACAGTAATTTGAAAAAATTAGGTATGTTATTAAATATAAGAAAGTTAAATGATTTTGAATCCACAGAATTTAAACTTACGGTGCTGTTGAGTGTTGGTAATCCTATCTAGGTAGGCAGAGTTTTTAAGGAACATTCTATATATCTAAGAAGTTTGACTATGCAAGTTTTAAAGTTTATTAAAAAGTTACTATAATTATAATTAAAGACTAAAAATGTAAAAAAACATGATTAAAAATTCGTTTTGAACTATGGGTGCTTGTTGGCCACGTATTTTGTAAACGTATATTACAATACAATACGTATGCGCAAGTTTGTGAAGAGCGTAACTTGTTTAAAATGAAATTATTTCATCAAAACCTACTTGCAGACTGATTTGTGTATAAAATAAACATGAGCTTACGCGTTGAATGGTTCCAGTTTCCACGTCAAGGATATCTCGTTTCATGGACTGCCCCACGTTGAGATCTAAAATGCGCACGATGGCAGGGGAAATAGCGATCACAGAGCAATTGCCTGTTTCACCGTGGTTGCGTAATGTGTACACTCCTTCGGATCCAAACAGCATTACATTGCAAGCTGTGTAAATAAAAATAATGTATCAATAATACGTAGAACATGTTTCTCTGAATTAACTAGTGTCAAGCCAAAAGCCTTTAGATAGAATACCTTCACATTAGTGATAAAATCATCCAATGTTTGTTCAGCAATACTTTTGGTGCTGCAATTTTGTTATACTATATATTAAAAGGATTTTTAAGGGTCATTGTAAGATTTTAATATTGGTTAAATTGCTGAGATAGCCCGATTTTTTTCCTAATTTTGGTAAATACCAATCTTATCTGATTGAGAAGAATTTGCATACGTAACAAGAACTAAGCACTTAAATATATACAACACTTAAAGAGTTTCAAATAGTTTTTAAAATCTAACTTTTGAAGCCTGTTTAAAGAAAAAATTATACATAAAAATTTTCACTCAAACCTTTTTTAAAAACTTTGTCATGTGTCAACTACGTATCATTTGAAATTGGTTAAACTGCTTTAACAACACCATTCTTAGATTTCAACTCAAAGAGTTGGAAGTGTGAAATTCTTATTTTAAGAGTTAAATCGAAAATTAAATAAAACTTCAGAATGAATTTCGAATTAATGTTAAATAAAAAAAATCAAAACCTTTCAAAGTGTCCGTTCTCTACACCGTCAAATAACTCTTTAAGCGGAAAGGCGTTTCTGTTTGTTTTGATTGTATTTTCAGCCTGGTTTATTTCGTTTGCAATTTTCGTAAGCTTTTCATGCTCGAGAGTAATCCAAGTCTTTGTAAAAACCCCGAATAAAATAATCAATAAGATTTAAGTCAGGAGACCGTGGCACCCATTCAATGTCCCCGCCACGGTACCATCTATTTGTCAATAAAATAGATGTCCAATTATTATTATTTTACTTCTGTAGCGTAGTGAATTAGTGTGTTGTGTTCAAAATGACAACCTACAAGAAACATTTAGCATCAACATGTGGTCTGCTATTATTGACTGACTGAAATTTCTGATATTATCTCTTGCCTTATATACGAGGCATATTCAGAAAGTAAGTGTACTGAATTTATGTAGGCTACAAATTTTTTTATTGAAACAAAAAAATTACATGGTTACCGTACTACATATGTAAGCCATATTTCGAGATAGGCGCCCTTCCTCTTAATGCAGGTGGTGCAGCGGAGTATTAACTTTTTGATGCCTACCTCGAAGTAGTTTCCCGCCAACCTCTTCGTCCACTTCTCCACCTCCTCCTCGTCGATTGAAATCCTTTTTCCACCCACCTTTCCTGAAGCTGCACTTCAGGGAGGTAAAGAGATAATAATCTGAAGGTGCTAGGACAGGGAAATGCGCGGAGTCGTTAGGACATCCCATTTAAACGAGGCAAGCAGTATTTCGTGGCGTTGGCCGTGTGTGGTCTGGCATTTTAAACTCGCGATACCACTTGTACACACTCGTACGATTCATAGCTTTATCACAATATGCAGTTTTCACCTCATTATAAACCTCAACCGGAGGTTTTCCCTTCCAAAGCAGATAACGGATGACGCCATGTATTTCGCACTTGGCTCGAGATTGAATTGACATTTGTCACGAAACGTGTTGTTGCGTCGACACTTCTAAACGTACTGACCTTGAAGCGGTCTAGTTACGGAGGGGAAGAGTCATGCTACACGTAAGTGTTGCCAACATGTCGAAAATAAAATTCATTCATTCGTGAGAGCCTCAGTACACTCACTTTTTGGATATGCCTCGTATGTTTCAAAAAAAAATCTCAAGGGATTATTATTAGGCATCAGTTAACAAACTCAATGACATATTACTTTTCAAAATAACGACGCACCATGCACGCACACCCAATTTGGTGACGAATAGATGGGCCGTGGTACTGAGCTAAAAATACTTTTTTGTTTGGGACACCTGTATCACTACCATTAGGTACCTCACAAACACTTCGGTTAGGCACCCCGAAGCATTGAAAGATATAACTATTACGCTAGTCTTCCTGTGAACACAGCTCACAAAAAGGAGTCTAAAGAGGAGTTATTAAATATTTTTTTACATTTAAAATTGTAGTATTATTAGCAACGATATTTACAGAGACGTGTCAGAAGCAGCTCTAAATAATTTCAACAGGGTAACCACCGTGACTAGCCTATTATTATATTACTCGACGTATGCGTTTTGGATTTTTGCAATTATTTTTTTTCACGATAATATGTTTTACCCATTAATTCCTTTTCTTGGTTTTTTTAGGCTAGAAACGACACTATTTATTACTTACGTCTAGGATTCTTCAAGTGCCTAATGGTTACTGCAAATCCCTTTCCTTTAGTCGGAACTCGGTACTGTATTAGAGCAGCGTTTTGTTGCGAAACAAGCTTGCGCTGTGGTCGTCTGTCACACGACTCGACAAGTCGATCGTCATCCCACGCATCCGCTGGCCAAACTTGACCATTCAGTTCCCATCCATCTATCCACTAAAAAAGAGAAAAAAAAATTAAAGAACGATGCTTCTATGTAGAAAATGTTCATATAAAGTTGTATTATGAGAGTTTTAATGAGACTCATATGGTTCAGTATGGTCAATAACTATATACACTACTGGAAAAAATTAAGGGATCAAAAAAATATTCCAAATTTTTGGGCAATTTTCAACAGGCTGTAATTTCGAGAGAAATGGTCGTGCAGGAAAACAAAAAAAAGGAAATTGTAGCTCCAAGTGTCTAGTTTTTGGATTAGAACTTTAAAGTTTTGTAGCCTCCGCGGTTTTTGAGTAATCTTAGAAAACCAGCAACAAAAAATTTTCAAATTTTATTTCAGTTTTATTTTTTTGTCTACTGGCGTGGATTTTTTTTTTGCTTAACCACTAGAAGGGTAGATACTCTGTTCATTAAGCTTTAATTTATTTTTTATAGACCTTGATACGTCCACGTCTCGTCGAGATATCGGTCTTCAAATGGAAAAGGATCCTTTTGTCTTTGATTTATCGATATCTCAGCAACCAATGATCGCACAAAAAGTTAAAGATGGGTTTTCAGAACTTGAATGAAATCTCTTTAATAACTAGCTATTGCTTTTCCGAAAATTTTTTTTTCTTTTTGACACTAGAATTTGAAAATGCAACAAAAAAAGGGATTTTGGTGGCTTTTTGGAAATCAAGCGCTGGATCGAAATTATTGAGGAAACCACTAATGTTAAGTATGCCTTTTACAGTTCAATATGTCCACAAAAACCCTACAAAGAACCAAATTAATCCAGCCAGCCGTTTTTTTGTTTCTCTTGATCGAATTTTTGAAAAAATTAAAGGTTTGCGTTTTTTGCTCTGAAAAGCTCATAATTATAAAGATGAGAAGAGAAATTTTTTTTCGACCTTTTTTCACATTTTTGTTCCAGAAAGTTCAAGAAACCATTGCCCAATCATTTTCAACGCGTTTCCGCCGCTGCATGGCATGATTCTACTGATCTCCTTTTAATTAAATTAAAAAAAAGGTAAGATCGATTCACTAATGCCCTAATTGTTACAGAAGTTCGACGACCACCATTGGTCAATAAAATTGAAGCACTTTCTGGAACAAACATGTGGAAAAAGTTCGAGAAACATTTTTTTCCCATTTTTTTTTAAATAATGAGCTTTTCAGACCAAAATACGTGATATTTAATTTTTTCAAAAAATCGATCAAGTGAAACTTAAAGACGGCTTAAAAAAAAAAAAAAAAAGTAAAAAGCACACTTAACATTAGTGGCTTCCTCAATAATTTCGATCCGCGCTTGATTTTCCAAAAAGCCACCAAAATCCCTTTTTTTGTTGCATTATCAAATTCATGTGACAAAAAGAAAAAATTTTTTTTCGGAAAAGCAATGGCTAGTTATTAAAGAGATTTCATTCAAGTTCTGAAAACCCATCTTTAACTTTCTGTGCGATCATTAGTTGCTGAGATATCGATAATCAAAGACAAAAAGATCCTTTTCCATTTGAAGACCGATATCTTGGCGAGAAGTGGACGTCTATAAAAAAAATAAATTAAAGCTAAATGAACAAAGTATCCGACCCTTATAGTGTTTAGTAAAAAAAAAATTTCCACGCCCGTAGACCTAAAAATAAAACTGAAAAAAAAATTGAAAATTGTTTGTTGCTGGTTTTTCTAAGATTACTCAAAAACCGCGGAGGCTACAAAACTTTAAAGTTCTAATCCAAAAACTAGACACTTGGAGCTACAATTTTCTTTCTTTTGATTTCTTGTACGATCATTTCTCTCGAAGTTACAGCCTGTTGATAACTGCCCAAAAATTTGGAATATTTTTTTGATCCCTTTTTTTTTTCCAGTACTGTATAATTGCAATACATTTTATATATAGATAATAATGAATATTATTCCTTGCCGTTAAGAAATTTTGTTTTTTTGCTCTTCTTAATATAATTATTTATTTATTTATTTTCACACCAACTTACAACTATCATTACAGGTTTCCCCAATGCGACAGAAGAAGCAATTTTAATATTTCAACATTAAAACATGTTACTTAAAACAAATTTTCCATAATGCTATTTTTGTGAATTCGCTCAGTCTACAGAACAAATCTATGTCCTTATCAATGAGGTTGAGTGTGCGCAGCGCGCGCGTCAGTGGCGTTTCCTGCAGTAAATTCGTACGGCTTGTTGGAATGACCAATAGGTTCGGTTTTCGCCGTCGCCATATGTATCTATCTGGTACACACACACCGATTAAACATAATACATCTGGATTAGATATGTTACCTCTTAACACCCTCAATAGATATATAACTAAACTTAATTCCCTTCTGACTCTTAGTTGATTATATCCTACCATGCCCAGGACAACTTATATTATACACAGATAAAAGGTGTAAGTAAATCAAATGAAGTTTAATTTTTGTTAATAAAATACGAAACTTTTTGTATTAAAATATACCTCTAAAAATATACTCGTGAAAAAACTCTTTCTCTTTACAGTTAAATGTATTCAGCTTGAATGTATACATTTATTTTTATCACAAAAGAAGATGAAAATCAACACAAAACTGATTTAACCTGTTAAAAACACCTTTTTTTTTGAGGTGAATTGAAAGTGAACTGCATTCTGATTTATTAATTACACTATGTACCGTTTGTATAATTTCCACAAATACAACGTCTTTGCCCCAATGTTTTCTATTCCTGTTCCTATAAGAAAAAAAACATTGTGATTTCAAAGTAAAACTTTGGATCGATCTAGCGCTGCGTTCGTGTTCACTGTTTACAATTACAACAGGTAGGAGGACAAATACAGTACACGCCATGTTTATGTTACGGCTTGCACAATAACAATAATAATAATAATAACAAATATTAAAAGGTTTTTCAATATGTCTATGCCTATATGAGAAAATTGCCCACCCTATCTTACGGCAATCGTACATTATATCAGTATAACCTACCTATATGCCAAATACTCTCTAATAATAATCTGTGTGTAACTTGTTTGCTGAATATTTTCAGTCAACTTTTCTCACGTCTCAATCCAATGGTTCATCTCCAAATTTAATTGATCAGTACCAATGTAGCTCAGGAATAAGTGACATAAGTATAGACAGGAAAGAAATTGAAAACCTACTCAAAGCCACAAATTTGAACAAAGGTGCTGGGCCTGATAGTATAAGTCCCTATTTTATAAGGCAGTGTGCAGACAATTTAGTCTTCCCCCTTTATATTATTTTCAAACGTTCCATTTGTGAAGGTCAAGTCTCAGCAATCTGGAAATCTGCATTTGTAACACCGGTGCATAAAAATGGTGACAGATCTTATATTAAAAATTATAGACCTATATCAAAATTATGTATTTTTGCCAAAATATATGAGAAAATAGTTTACCGACAGGTCTATGGTGCACTAAAGTCGTCTTTAACACCACAACAACATGGATTTTTAAGACAAAGGTCAACTGTTTCCAACCTCTTGGCATTCAATGATTATACTTCATCACATATGGACTTGTGACAGCAGGTTGATTGTATATTCACGGATTTCAGCAAATGTTTTGATCGCATTGATCACCAGCTACTCCTTGAAAACTGTACAAAGCAGGTATACATGGTAACCTATACAGGTGGTTTTCTTCTTATATTACTAATAGATCACAGGCGGTCGCTATAAATGGGTTTGCATCTGCTTGGATGCCGATACCTTCTGGTGTCCCACAAGGATCGCATTTAGGGCCATTATTGTTTATTTATTAATGACGTCATCTTGTGTTTTAAATATGCTAAGGTCTTAATGTATGCAGATGACACTAAAATTTATATGTCGATTGACAGTTGGACTGATTGTGATCAACTTCAATGCGAACTTAATAATTTTGTGCAATACTGTACCCAAAATAAGCTTGATCTCAATGTCTCCAAACGTTACACAATGTCATTTACTCGAAAACCAAACCCTATAGATTATCAATATGCCATCCAAAACAAGATACTTACTCGAGTAACATCTGTGAAAGATCTCGAAATTATACAAGATTCCAAACTATTGTTTGACAAACATGTCGATTTCATGGTTAAAAAAGCAGCCAAATCTCTCGGGTTCGTTATACGCTCAACTCGTAACTTTAAATCAATCAAGCCGCTTAAAGTACTTTTCTGTGCATACGTCCGCAGCATCCTCGAATACGCGTCAGAGGTTTGGAATCCACAATATAATGTGTACATTTCACGTATAGAATCCATACAAAAAAGGTTTCTGCGTTATTTGCAGCGTAAAAGTAGAACAGCAGATCATGGATACGAGGCGAGATGTAAAAGATATCATTTTTTACCCCTAGAAAAGAGAAGACAAGTATCCGACATTTGTAGTTTACTGAAAATTGCTAATGCCTCTATAGATTGTCCTGCTTTATTAGGGCAAATAAACATTTGGGTTCCGCGTAAACTACCGGTGAGGCGTACTCAGCCTCTGGCGATACCACGCGTCAATACTAATTATCGTCGCAACTCCTTTTTTATACGAGCTAGCAGTTCTTTCAACGACATGTCAAAAAGCGGTAGCGAGTTGGAATTATTTAGTAGCAAGCCTAAAGATGTGGTGAAAATTTTTTCTTCGAAATTTTTCGGCACATGTCCTTAAAATTATAAATGGTTTAATTTTACTTTAATTGTTTTATGTAGTTATGTTAATTGTAATTGTTACCTAATTTTAATCTTAGTGTCCACTTGCGAGTACCTGTTAATAGCTTAGTCTTTACCAAGTTTTGTATTAATTAGTTTTATAAGATACGCTGTTGGTATTCCGAATAAAATAAAATAAGTAAATAAATAAATACCATTAAAACCGTTCGACATTTTGACGTGATTAAGTTTCAAAAATCTATACATTTATATATCATACATCTTACTTTCGCCTTCATGTGCAGCTTTTTGTTTGAAACCTGTTACGAATCTGACAGAGCATCTTTAAACTTTTACTTAAAGCTTTAATTTTAAGCAAAATTTATATGGGGCTATGCTGGAATAGTCCCCTTTCACACTAAAAAAAACATACATACATAAAAAAATGATATTCGAATTGCTTTTTCGAAGTCGATTAATAATTAACTACATTTTGTTTTCTTCGCATGAAAATTTTAGATGTGTTCCTATATAAGAAAATTGCCCACCCGATCTTACTGCAATCGTAGATTGTATCAGTATAATCTACTTATACCTATGCCGAATCCCATTAAAATTCACCCATTTTGTCGTGATTCAGTTACAACCATGATAATAACAACTTTTGGTCATAGGCTTGCTGCTTTTTCTTGTAATTCACGACTGCCTGTCTAGACTTCAGGATGATAACGGGCATATTTTTCAGTAGCTGCTCGATTCACCTCGGGATGATTAAGGGCATATTTTTAAATAGCTGCCCGATTTATTATGGGATGGATTTTGGAGTGTTGCTAAGCTGCAGTTTTTATTTGTATTTTTACGAATATTGTCTTTATTTACTTTTATTTACCTTATACTACTCACGCCAGATTCTTCATAACTGTCCGTACTTACATTAACTTGTGGGTCAATCACATTAAAACATAAATGTATTTCAGTATCTTTTGCAGTATGCAACCTATTAATATCGCCTAGATAAAGGCGTTTCGTACCATAAGGGGTCCTTAGATCGAGCCGTTTTAAAATCGCTTACTATATAGGCCCGAACTTAAGTATCCATTGAAATATTGTCATAAAGCAAAGAAGACAGAGACGAAAATAAATATGATCCAACGCCAGGTATTTCTACCACTCTGCATCCGATTTGTAATCCTTCGACGACGACTGTTTTAATTTTTCCATCCATTATTAAAACAAACTTTAATTTAATAAACAGACAAAAATAAAACAAAGAATTTGAAATAAATTTGAAAAGTATCTAAAGAATATGGAGTTTTTTTATAAGAATTTTGAACAGAAAAAAATCACAGAAAAAAATAATAACGGATTCGTAAAAAATACTGATAGAAATACATTTTGTTAAAATTGATTACAAAATACGTAAGACAAATCCATTTTCACTATTGACACGGAGACTATTCGAAAACGGATTTTTACAGAGAAAGTAAAGTTAAATATTTAAATTTATGTGAACTTTTTTTTAACTTTCAGCTTCAGAATAAAAGAGGTGGACTTCCGGTCTCTACTTTAATATGAAGATGCGTTAATACGCAATTTATTTTTCTACAAACTATGAAAATTATTTCAAAAACATTTGCAATGTACCAGATTGTATCTTTATAAAATGAATAAACACAAGATACTCGTAGTATAACTAAAGCAGATGTTGCTTTTAATTAACTTTAGGAATAAGGTGCGAGTTAGTGTGTTGATCAACGCTTCGGTCTCAAAGCGTGAAATTCTCCTTAAAGCTGTAGGTAATTTCACTTTACCTAGTTAATCTAGTTATCCAGTTAGTAGTAATCTAGTTAATCAGTGGCAAAAAATTACCAACATATATGGCATTAAATAATTTCTTTTCTATCATTCAATGGAAATCAGATCGTTGAGATGGATGTGTGGCGTGTCGAAAATGTATAGGCAGGGAAAATGAATTGAGTGACAGAAAACTCCAGAGGAAACCGTTTAGCTTGGCAAGAGAATAACGAAAAGCACAAACCTAGTTGGGCGTAACCAAGGTGCGATAAATCCTTACTATTTTGAATTAGGTTTTAAGCTTTCCATTAAGATTTATTTTTATAAATGAATATATTTATAAATAATTAAGACTTGGCACATGCGTGAAACTGACAATATAGACTATTTTCTTTCTTTTGCTTTGGCAAGCAAAACAACAACGTGTAGTTAACTGTATTTTTATCGAATATAACAGTTACTTGTGACTTGCTCTAGTAAGTTTTCCCTATAGATATTATCATTAATTGTTTCTACTTAATTATTGTCTTCTATCGGCCACTGGTACGAATTTATATTTCGAAATCCGTAATTAAGTTCATCATTGTTCTATAAATAACAACGGGTTTTACTCCGGGAGCGCCGCGCCGGCAGAAGTGAAAACATGAACATGAAGGTTGTGCATTTCCGAAAATGTGTAATGGTTATGGAATATGGGAATAATTTGGTACTGATATCTTTAAATATCAGTATAAAAAAACTATCATTTATGTCATAAAATAGAATATTCGTTTACTGCTCTAACATGATCACTAACACACACGTACACTCGTGAAAATGCCCTGCGCCGCTTAAACGAAACAGCAGGAGCAGGCATACATTTTCGCCGCGCGGTAAAAAGAGTGGGGAATTACACTTCCTCCTACGCCCCACCGGCGGTCTACTCTCCCCCCGTCTTACGAATTTTCCATCAGGTCACGTGTCCTGACGCGAGTTTAATATTTTTTATCCATCCCAAAAAGTGCACAATGTCGCTAATGAAGTTTTCGCTTCAAAAATTACAAAATAGTTCAAAATCTCTCTTATAACGTCCATTGATTACTTCAATGATCCATCTGTGCTGAACGTTATTTTTTGTTCTTATTTATTAAAATTCTGGGTGACTGATTCAAAGTTTATATTTTTTTTCCGATTGGGGTTGTTATTGTTAAAAAAGTTATTGCATCCTAGGGACAGAGCTAGGGCTACTTATCGCCTAGGAGCAACACAGATGAGGGAAAGAAATCAGAAAGAAATAGCGACAGAGCGACAGAAAAGAACTGTACATTATTATCTTTCGGTTCAAAATACCAATTGAAGGCACTTTCATGCGATACTATTAACTTTGAAAGTAAAAAATATGGAAGCATAATTGGTTGTTACTGTATGAAGCCCCGTTTTGTCAATTGAATATCAATTGACAATTCTGTCCATGGCACGTATTTTTAATATCAAGTTACTATTTCTTTTGTGCACGTTTTTGGAAAACTTATTGATTTAGTTATAAAGACAAGCATAAACAACCGACTCGTTCATCAAACAATATTACACATCAAATAATATACAAAGTATCTCTGTAACGATACATTACTAATTTCATGACATATAATATATATCTTATTTTAATCGATAGATACATAATTGGTTAATACCCACGGTTTACGATTGGAACATTGTACATTTTAAATATTTGTAATCAGCTCAGTTACAGGATTTAAAATAAAATAATACGTCTATCTATCTAATAGTCTTAACATCTATGTTAAACGTAATATTTGGATTTTGCTGGTATGATTTACCAATGCGAAATACTATAACAAGAAAAAGGATGGGCTTAGAATACCTAAATACTTCTTATTGGGTTTTAATATTTTAAAAGAATACTATATCGTATGTTTAATTGCTATGTTAGCATACTAATGTACCGTATGAATATTCAAAAAAGTCAATACGTATTGCTCATCTTTACAGTGTCTGAGTAAAAAAAGTAAGCTTTGTCTATAGATTCGATTGAGAAACATCACAATTAGAACCCAATAAACTTAAAAATCATAAACTTACCGCGACCAAACCGCCGTTTTCGCACGGTACATCGATGTAGTTGAATATCACCTGGATTCGTTTGTCTGGATCAGCTATCATATATATACCACATACGGAGGGCTCATCGGATGGCGACTTGAAGAATAGCTCACCTTCTTCCGAAGTGACGAGAAAACAATCTGTAATATGAAAGTAGAATGTAACTCTGTGATACAACATAAGAATATCAAAAACATAATAGTGCTAGTATATCAGCTTGTATTTGCAACTGCATCAGGCTTGCATAGGTAAAAAAAATCCGTTCATTTATTATTATTATATTTTCATCTCTACCCCTATACGCATCTTAGTAGAAATACTAAAGAGAGGGTAAAAAAGGAATGAATTAAACAACAAAATGCGGTACATAAGCTACTCAGATATAAAGGACTGTATACAGAATATTATAATTTCATACCTAGAATCTAGTTTTCCGACGAGTATAGGGTAAGGCTCATGAAGTTATCTTGAGAAATTTCAGTTTAATTGGAAATAATACTTACACTGCAGTTTTATAACTTCGACAAGTAGTAGTTTTTAAATTGAACGAATCTCTGTACGAATTTAAATCGACACTCTTGTTGCGTTACGAAAAGTATTTGAGGAGGAGAAGAAAAGGCGGGTATTATAAATTATTATGACTTGTAAAAAATTACTTTATCACTTGCAGTTTCACCTACAATTAGTAGAAGGTACATACAGGGACAAACAGTCTAGTTAGGTAGTACCAACGTCGAGAAAGAGGTCAATCGTCGAATCCAACTCGGCTGGGCAGCGTTCGGAAAACCTCGCGACATCTTCTCATCCAAAATGCCGCAATGACTCAAGTCTTTGACCAGTGAGTGTTGCCAGTGATATCGTACGGAACGGATACGTGGTCGCTTACTGTGGGCCTAATGAGAAGGCTCACCCAATGAGAGATGAAACAAGTTATGCTCGGAACAAAACACTTACCTACATAGAGTTTCATTAAAAGGGAAACGGCCATTAAACTTTTTTGCCGTTAAACATAAAATATTTCATACCCTATTTTTGATATTCATTAAAGTTCTAGGACTCTCATGAAAAAGACCTAGCTGTTTATAAAATTAATATTTCATTGTTTGCTAAAGCGTATGAAACCGCTGTTTAGTTCATTGTTTGTCGCTAAATCACAGAAATCAATTGCCTGTTGTTAGATTTCCTCGTTGCTATCGATAAAATATAATTTCAGATATTGGAGTTACAGAATTTTTAGTCTAAGTAGATCATTTTGTTTATAATAATATACCTTCTACAGGATCTATGATGCGATGGGTCGGTATCGGTATGCGGCGTGCCCTCATAAATGAATTCGAGAACGATGACGCAGAGCTTTTCAAGCGGCCGTATTCTTTTCCCTGTAACAACGCAACAATTAATAATTAAATACAAACACCTTCATTGGTGCTGATCATATATATGTATTATGATGATAGCCAGAACAAACTCTTTCTCCCATTTGACTATTTTGTAAAAATGTTGTGCATAATATTTCAGTACCCATTGTTCCGTGCAATATATTAATTGTATATTTTTGTGTAAGTAGGGAGTACGTTGGTTTTTTTTTAAATTATCGTTGATATGCATTACTGGCACCGGCTACAAAAATAATTGTTGGTATTAAAAAAATAACTAATATTAGGCCTATTTCCATTTTTATTTTTTCACTCAAGAAATAAAACTGTTATTAGTAAAATAAAACTTTTCTTCGTATCTTTAGTTGATTTTAGAAGCAGGTTTTAGCTATTCTTTTAATTTTGTTTTTTTACCATTTTTAGAGATAAGTAAATATTTTTTTTGTGAATCAATAAACATTATCGTAAAATGTTTTTTGTTGTACAGTATCGTGACTTGTTTTTATGATGTTGGGGGTCAGTTTACTATATAAATAGATACCTAGACAAGTATTGTATGTGATTTTCTCAACAATAACCTGATCACGATACGTGGGCTGAGAGCCTTTGAGCAGCATCAAAAATGAGGGGTTTTGCCATAATCTTCACGCCCGTTAAATACAATTATTCCGTTACATTCAAACGTTCCTGTCCATTTTGTGGTCTACGGGAGGCGTAAGGTGATTTATCTCCGGTGTCATTAGTCACCTTTTACAACACCCTTAAGTGTAAGTGCTATTCCACTTTGCCGTACACCGCATGGCTATATGTGTTTTTGATGGGATCTCATTTATTTTTATAAAGAGATAACCTTGTTTTCCTTTCTAAAAAAGTACTGTGCGTTGTTTGAACGTATTTATGTTCTAAATATTTTTTATTAATTTAATGAATATTATTTTTAACTCTTCTTACCCTCGTCATAATCCCCTCCATTCCGGTTTCCGTTTAGAGACACCGACTACCCTGCTCAAAATTATAAAGGAAATTCGTTTTAGAATGGAAGTTCGTCAATTAACGGCTTTGATATTATTGGACTTTACTAACGCTTTTGATATTGTCAACATAGGCATTCTTTTGGAATTTAACATATCTCCGTCGGAAATTAAGTGGTTTCACAGTTATCTGTATGCGCGCAACCAGCGGGCTCGCTTCGCGGACGGTCTTTGTTCCTAAAGTCGGACAACCGCTGGTGTTCCACAGGGCTGTATCCTCTCTCCTCTGCGCTTCGCTATTTGTGGACTGGCAATTTAAGCCAAAAATATAGGTATATTTTCCCCTGAAGAATTTTCTTTTATTCATGTATATAATAACAAAAGGTAATTGTAATTAGGATAAAAGCCAAATAAAATCAAATACTTTAATATGTATGTGACAAGAAATAATCGTTTATTAAGGTAAGGAAGTTGACAAAACAAATTATATAAATATTAGACAACATCACATACCTACATTGTTCTGAACCCAAGGTAAGAAACTAAAGCGAGCCACTCGACCACGGAGGTCGTCGTATAATGTTATCGAATTATGTTATCATTAATTAGTTATAGAAATAGTAAGAATTAATAATCTGTGTTTTCGCTATTATTCTGAGGTCATTGTTACATAGTAGCGTTCAAGATGTAGTCACTGTAATTGACCATTTGAGATTTTTTTCTTTCAAGTATAGTTTTCGGAATATAAGTTGAACCTGGTTTTGAAATCACGTGACATGTGCAGTAGTGAATAATGTACCTAAACTTGCATGACACAGGATTTCAAAACTAGGTTCAACTTATATGCCGGGGACATTCATTCTGAATCACACTGTCAAAAGTTTGGGATATCGGATTTGTGAATAGCGAGCTACGTGTAGTTAATGCAACCCACTAGCTAGACAATTTATTTATATTTTTATGCTTCCTTACAAATCTGTCAGTTTAAAGGTTGTCTGGTAGTAATCACTTTAAGGGTATAAGGCTAACGATTCCAACTCCATTTAAGTTTTATTTCTATCTGTTATTTCCTCAATGTGATGTCTTCAATAAAGTGTATTGTTAGCTACAACACTATAAGTGTTATTAATTTAATAAATCACATTGATTTGGATATCTGTGGCATTGTAGACCCCAAAGGTTATGATTGACTTTTTATTTTCAGTGTTTAAGTAAAATTTTATGACATCAGTACTTCGTCAACTGATTTAATTTTCTTCAATTCCTTATTTTAATTTTCAAAGAGATGTCTCATTTACTTACTAACCACATTCACTTATTAGTCCCTATCTGTCCCTATCTAACGAAGGTGCAAACTCTTAAATGGTAATACGTTAGGTTACTTCTGGTAATTGAAAAATATCTAAAGCCAACTCTATATATTCTTGTCACTAACCTAAATCATCGAATGTAATACGATCCAAATAATCGCTAAACAAGAAAAGGCAAGGGTTTTGATCCCATATGATTTCTAAGATAATGTTACTACGAGTATTTAATATGGAACTCAATATTTTGAAATTTTTTGAGTGTTACCCGAAAGCGTCCAGCAGGGAAGCCGCTCAAGAGGTAGGCACTAGTCATACTCGTGTACTTAAAGTTTAAAAAAAGTACAAATACAAATATTCGTGATGGACGATTGGTGCAGAAACTACTCTCCGGAGACAGTCAAAGAAGGTAGACTTCTGTCTAAATGTACAAGCAGAAATAGGTCGGAACTCCAACTTCTTGGAAGGTGTAATATGGTCTGATGAAACAATTCAGCAATAACGGAATGTATAACAGGTGCAAAATCATTATTAGTCCCGTGAAAATAGATTCCGTGTTCGCGAAACAAACAATCAGGTCCAATTTTTGTTTAATATTTGGTGCGGAATCAGAAGCAACGTGGTTGGGCTGGTGCACATTTACGAAGGACATCTGAATTCAGCGAAATACATTGAAATATTAGAACTCTTACAACATCGATTAAACCTTCTACCAGAAGAGAAACGAAATAATATAATTTTGCAATAAACGGTGCGCCTGCTCATAATAGTAGAATTACCAAGGCTTACCTTAATGAAAACTTCAATGTATGGATTGGCACTAACAGGACGATTTGATGGCCTGCAAGAAGTCCAGATCTTACGCCTCTTGACTATTTTTTATGGGGCCACGTCAAAAATTTTACTTACAAAAAAATCTTATGAGACTGAAGAAGAGCAGAATAAGGAGAAGAGTAGAATAAGGAGTTGAGTTAGAAAATGTAATTAATAGCATACACCTAACACTTTGCAGAAGGCCACACAAAATGAACTTCAACGAAATTTATTAGTTAAATTATTGGGCTCTTGCTAGGTGATATTTTTCTTCAATAATTAGTTTAGACTTTCAATTAATTCAGTATTCAAGAGTAAAAGAAAAATAAATTTTAGATTTCATAATGTTTTTTATTTCTAAGAACCTTTGTTTCTTAGTGAAAAATTACCTTTAACATCGACTGCATCGATTAGTAAAATAAAATGGCGAGGGTTAATTTTGAGATGTTGTAGTTGGTTTGATTCCCGGTTCGGGTAAGCTTGTCGAGAAAATCTGTGAATGCAGCTTTGTTCCTTTTAAAATATAAAGGAATGTTTCCTTCCCCTCCAGGGCCCATTTTTTTTCCACCCTGTATATATATTCTTTTTCATAGTGCTGGATTTGTGCCGACTTAGGACATAGGATAGTTTTTATTTTAATCTATAACACAGCAACGCGTGGGCGGGTCAGCTAGTAATCTATATATATAATTTTTGTATTGACACATTAATAAATTATAAAAAAAGCTACCAAAAATTATTTAAACATTAATTAATATCACTATCATATTTTAATAATTGCATATTCATATATTAGTTCCATAATGATTGCCTGATAGTTCAATGACAATTTAATTATACACTTACAAATATATATTATAGTTTCTGTCCTAGGAATTCGTTAACTGAATAATAACATTTATCTAAAAGGATGTTAATCAATTAATACTTGAATCTGTTGGTAGGTAATCCTTTGATTTCAACTGGCAGCATATTAAAGATCCTGTTCGCGTTACAATACGTACCATTTCCATATATTTTCAATTTAAAAACATACATGTTCATAAAGCGTAAACCATGACTCAAGAGCACCCATTCTGAGTGTTTTTTGTCGTAATACCATTTTTATTTCAAAGACGTGGCCCTGACACGGTATCAGCATAATATTTTTATTGGGGCAATAATAAGCTTTTTAACAATAATCTCACAATATACAGTTATTTTAAATCAAGAATTTGAAAAGGAAAATAAGTGAAACAATATGCAAGAATTTGAGAACGATCTTTAAGATTTATCATTATTCTAGATAAACGGTGTAAAAATTCTAGAGTTAAGTTATTAACCTTGCTCTTACTTAAAAAATAATAATTTTATTTGTATTCCACAATCTAACTTCATAGTTAAGCTAGAACAATAAATAAATAAATATTTTAAATATAGTTGGGAGAGACAGGTGACCAAACTAAGCTAAAAACCTGTATCTCAGTGCTGCAGTACTTTCCCCTGTTGATGAAGGAATTCGTGGAACAGTGGTGTGCTAACGTGACTATTGCACGAAAGATTAATAGAAAGAAATCTTAAATTAATGGAAACACATTGATAACAATAATTCGTAGTCTTAAGTATTGGTGTGTATGTGTATGTGAAAGAGTTTCGTGTTAATGTGGACATATCTGTTTGTTCATACATGTGTTAACGACCCTATTCACAGACTAGCTAGGATGTGAAGTAAAAATAATGAATTATGTAATTTAATGGATTTATTCGGGATAATTAAAACCTGCACTCTAAATTTAACTTATAATTCCAATACAATATCTCATCATGTAAATAACTTTAAATCTTTAACATCAACTTAGTAAGACTTACAATGCTCACCAGAATATTTATATACAAAGAGTTACATACCAACACGATGTGCTCAAGGCGACGTTCACACAACGAATGACGCTCGGACGGCTGTTGCGCCATTTATATACTCTCAAAGCAGACGTAAACAACAAGATGGCGGCCGTACGAGAGTCATCGTTTAACAACTTTTAATGGATCAATCTTAAACAATTTAATCAATCCGAACAGCTAATTTATAATTTTAAAACAATAAAATGTTAACAATAAGGTATTCCAGTGTAGTTGCTAACAGATTCGGCCATCCAAGATAAAGTGTGTCCTCACACTTAACATTATGATTGTTAATAACAAAATATCTTTGCAAAATAAAAGTGGACCTTATTGTCCCCAAACACTTTATAAAGGTTAACATAATTGTTAATAACAAAAATCTCTGAAAAATAAAAGTGGGCCTCATTGTCCCCAAAACAATTTATAATAGTAATAGATACCACAGACCTCTTTGTTCTGGGTTTAAAATATTTTGCTGTAAAAGAAAAAAAAGGTTAACATTTCTCTGAAAAATAAAAGTGGGCCTCATTGTCCCCAAAATACTTTAGTAATTGATACCACAGACCTCTTTGTTCTGGGTTCAATGAATATATTTGTAAATCACAGGCCTCATTGTCCTGTTTCATATATTAATAGACTTACAGACCTCTTTGTTCTGTGTCTAAAATATTTTGCTGTAAAAGAAAAGGTTATTAACCTATTAATCAATAGTTACGCTATATATATATATATATATATACATTTGTCTTTATAATAAAGCATGCAAGCTAATCAGTTTTAATTAACAAAGAATATTCACTGCCTAGGTTGATAAAACTTTCCATAGGTATTTTGTTGACCAGTGTGGTTTCTAGGGATTTTATCCCTAGAGACTATCTCTTTTCAAGCCTCAAATGTACCTTGGTAAAAGTAATTTGAAAATATTCAATTAGATTTTTGGAAAGACAATATAACACTAAAAAATATACACTAAATCACAACCGCGTAGAAAGACACTATCAGTGCGGTGTTGACGGGACAGACTGACATAAAAAAAAACAGTGACAGTTGTCTCCAGGGATTCAAAAACACCTTTATAAGGATACACTTTCGTAGGGGTTAGACATTAAATCTGTTACAGAATTATTCCTGTATCACTTATTTGGCTGTTTTGAACCTGTTTTGCGTCGAACACTTATAAAAGTGTAACAGATATAACGCTTTCTGTTACCAATCTGTTAGAAACTATTTAACTTTTAACTATCTATGTGTATACACAGTACACCAACATAGGCATTTCAAAGTACCCAAATCATTAGTGAGCTGTCGCATAGTTATGCCAATGTGAACCTTATTGACTGTAACAGATATGAACTTATGAACCGGTATTTTCTAAAACAGATTCAAAGTGTAACAGTTTCTTTCAGTTTTACTTTTAAAACAGAAATGAAAAACAGTGTTCATAACACTATTCGGATACCGTAACAGTCCCTGGTTGTCACGCCGATTGATGTTTTGTTTTTAGATTTGTATATTATTAATAATCAGAAATTATATTTTATAAGGCTGAATGTTAATAGTACTCGACCATAACCTTGACATTTACTTTAATTGCTTTTTTGGCTAGTTTTCATTGCAACACTCAATTTACCATTTACGTTTAAGTAACTTTTGTTGACATCAGACTTACCCATTAATTATTAGAGAGTGATATTATTCTGAACCATAATAAATAGTATAATTATCTGTTAAAAGTAGATTGTTATTCTTAGCTACACTTACATAGAGTTATTGAATAACAATAAAGATTTTGTAATAAAACCATACATATAATACTTTTTTATTCAATTACTTCGTTTCCTACATCTTATGGGTCTTACACAATTCTTATAAAATAATATTGAATCAAAATCTAGTAGGTAGGTAAGCACAAGTTGTCGAGAATTATTAACAGTAGTCAAATCACCAAAGTGTACGAATCCAAGTTAATATAGCCAGGTCATTAGAGTAAGTGAAACGAAAATCCAGAAAGAACAACCGATTTTAAATGAAATAAACACCACGAACAAATAGCACTCCCAGAGATAGCAAAATACCTAAAAGTGAATTATACTGAACGGAATGTATAAATAAATAAAAGGCTTTCTTTTTACTGTGACAGTCGGTCAGGTTTTAAGTTTTTCACGGGTCCATATTGGCTCGCCTAAAGTTATTTGCCCGAAATTGTTCCTCCCAATGATCCGCAATCCGAACGATCACTCTTCCCAAAATCTTTCATCCCAAAGTTTTCATTCATACTATTTGTAGTGCTACCGGCGATGTTCATAACACTCACGTCTCCGAAAATCGTAATTAATAATATCATTAATGTAAATATATTTAAACTCTTACTGTTTTTTATCATAATATTTTCACTCATACTAAGAAAGAAACGTTTACCAAGTGTAATAAAAAATGTGGGTAGAAAAAGATATTTATAGTTTTGATAGTATAATTATTATTTGGGGGTATTCTTTACATTACGTATTATCTATTGCTCTATGTATTCTATATATCTATTGTATCTATTGCTAAGTTCATGTCGGTGTATTATCATAACGTGCATGTTTGTGTTAATGCTTTATTAATATGGAGAGAATTTATTTAAAAATCATTCAAAACCAGTCGTGGAGGATTAAAATTAGATGTACATGGATTTATATATGAAAAAAAACCCGAATAACAGTGGATAAACAATATTGGGCGTGTGAATTAAGAAGCAACAAAAAGTATAAGTGTAAGGCGAGATTAATCACCACTTTCGATAAGGAAGTCAATAAGTATGAATTACTGGAAGGAACGCACCAAGAACATAATCATGAACCAGATGCTTTGAAGGAAAGGGCTTGTTTTTAAACTATTTCTTGTGATTACTAAACAACTTTTCACATTTTTACATTTGGCCATTTTATATTTGGTTATGGATGTTACATACATAATACTATAACTATTCCTGAGATAATTATGTCAAAAAAAACCAGCTGCTTAGAATGAATAGATGTCGTTTCACTGATCTTTGTCTTAAATGAATAAAATTCATAAAACACGACTTATTCACGGTTATGTTTATGGCCTGGGAGTTTATACCGCAGTTTTAACCGTACCTAAACCAATAACTATAGAACCGATTCGGTTCTGGCACTTCGCCGGCCGCTGCTGCGGCACGCTCGCTACGCTCGCTCGGCTCGTGCGTTGTGGTCAGAGTTCTAACCTAACCTAACCAAAATTAATGTATATAATACTGATTATTATGAATAAAAAGAAATCTAAACAAAAAAGATATGACTTTGAATAATAGTTTAAAAGATGGTTATGTTGAGTAAATATAGGATAACAACAAAGTATAATAAATGTTTATTGCTAATGACATTATGAAGTTGAATGCTTCGGAATCATGAACATCAAAGACAGAGTAGTTAGGAATTGTGATCGCTAGGATAGAAAATTTTAGGAAGAACACCCTCGGACTGCCAATTATCGGAGTTGAAAATTTAGGTGAACTTTGGCGCACCTGTAGTTTGTTGTTCGCTGGATGATTGTTGCGGATTTATTTCACACCTGCACTACGTGGCTTGAACGCCGATACCAGTGCAGTGCCCGCACAACAGACACGATGACAGCACTCGTGCCCTGGATCCTGGATATCGCTAGCGCACAGGCGCAACGACAGCACTCGAGGACCCGCGCGACGGTAGCACTCGAGGATCCGCGCGATGGCAGCACTCGAGGATCCGCGCGATGGCAGCACTCGCGCACAGGCGCGACGACAGCTCAGTCTCTCTCACCGGTCGCGCCACCCCATGACTAGGCGTCTGCCAGCAACGCTCGTCGATATTGGGTTGGCGTGGATATTAGAGAAAGAAAAATGTTAATACAGTGTTAATGACGATCGAAATAATAATTAAGAGTTATTGCTGTTTACCGCAGCGTGTATATGAAGAAAAATGTAAAATGCAATAACATATTGATGAAAATCTATAAATTGTATCAAGTCATTTCACGAAGATGAGAGATATCTAACACATCTGTTCTACTATCAAATCAACATAATTAATTTTATGGTTATTTTTTTTTTCAAAGGTTTTTTTCTTTGTCCCTTTTTAACCTCAAAAACATTTTTTTTTGAAGATAATATCATTCGTATTTGCGTAATCTGTTAACCCAGAGGGTTGTAAAATGTTTTACACTTCACAAAACAATAAATGTGCTTTTGGCGCGCTGAATGTAGCAGCTTTCATTTTTTGATAATTAATGAAGGTTCCTCAATATTTAACTAGATGGCGTCTTAATGCGCAAGGTTTAATAAAAGTTGACTTGTACTTATTGTCAGTATTATTACAATTTACACTGTGCAATTGTTTGCATAAACCTTTATTTAATATCACCAGTAACATCAATGTGTCAATAATGCAATTTCAGTTATTAACAATAAGCTTCATGCTGCTAATGAAATTTAGGAAATAAATCATGATAAAAACTAGCAATATTGATACTCTTATTCAATCACGCTCGTCACAGAGATTTAGCGAGTATTGTCTATACCTTTACTTTGTATGTGACGTTGATCAAATTCATTATGTTTCTATTATAAACTACCTTTAAAAAAAAATAGACGGTTTTTCTTTTTACGTGGGCTTGAAGTTGATCCCGCTTCTGATATGTTAACGACCCTATTCACAGACTAGCTAGGATGTGAAGTAAAAATAATGAATTATGTAATTTAATGGATTTATTCGGGATAATTAAAACCTGCACTCTAAATTTAACTTATAATTCCAATACAATATCTCATCATGTAAATAACTTTAAATCTTTAACATCAACTTAGTAAGACTTACAATGCTCACCAGAATATTTATATACAAAGAGTTACATACCTTCACGATGTGCTCAAGGCGACGTTCACACAACGAATGACGCTCGGACGGCTGTTGCGCCATTTATATACTTTCAAAGCAGACGTAAACAACAAGATGGCGGCCGTACGAGAGTCATCGTTTAACAACTTTTAATGGATCAATCTTAAACAATTTAATCAAGCCGAACAGCTAATTTATAATTTTAAAACAATAAAATGTTAACAATAAGGTATTCCAGTGTAGTTGCTAACACATGTATGATTTACTATCCAAGAGCCATAAATAACCTTTACTTTTTCGAAGGGTGAAAGATTGCAATAATTTTTTTTTACAATTTGTATTTGACCAGGGGATCGATGTTTTGAGTTAATATATGTTTTAAGAAACCCGGATCATTTAAAAGATTCCGTCATATAAATACATTGTACTCGTATGTAAAAAAATCTATTCGCATAGTAATTCAGTAAATATATATATTTTAATTTATTTTAACATTATATTAATGTCACATTTTGTTATATTAAAACCAAATACATAAGAAAAATTTTAATAATTCTTTTTTACACCAATGGTTACGTTACGAAAACGAAACCAATCTGTTTTAGAAATGTCCGATAAATTAATTTCATTTTATGAGAGCTGTGCCGTGCCTACTGTATTGTTCTCTAATAAATAATAATAATAATATCAGACGATATTATTTTACAGTATTGCAATTCATAATTTTTTTTTTTTTTTTTTTTTTTTTTATTTATTATAGAACCACAAACAAGTTTACAATTTTACTTATTATAATAATTACATATTTTACATTTTATTAATTATTGTAAACTCAACCTTGATGGTTACAATTATAGTTTCAATATTGTTGTAACAAATAGCGAGATATCAGAAGTATTTATAACTATGACAAAAGTTTACACAGTTTAAGTGAACCAGAGTAAAACTACATTGCAACAATTTATAACTAAGTATAAAAATTACATGGGTAAGTAAATGAGGCTTTTCTATACAGGAAATTCCTTTACCTATTAAAGATTAAACACTACAAAAGGTATACTAACAAGTATGATTGCAGTACAAGTGGGGCAAGTATGTGCACGAATGTGTCGAATGTGTGTGTATACATGTAACAGTGTATTCTTGTCAATATAATAAGTATAGAAGGTAAATATCTACAATTTAACGGAATGTATTGGAGTAATTAAGAGTGAGTAGGTAACTTAACATTATCTTATTAAATTAGGGTTTTAACAATAAATCAAGTATTTGTCTTCTGTATGAGCATACACTAGAGCTGAATATATCCACTGAGCTGAACTTTTTATTATACGTGTCAACAATGCGGTTCAAAGGTGAGCGAATGCCTGCATTAGTTCGACATCGAGGAGTGGCAAACAAAAGTTTCGGACGCACCGATCTAATATGTGCGCGTGTTGGAACCGAGTAATTAATCCGGCTTATTATATCTATACAGTCATATTTGTTATTGCATAGGTCGTAAATCAACATTGCATCGAGCTGTGATCGTCTTGATATGAGATCTAGGAGTTGAAATTTTTTTAAGAGCGGCTTATAAGAGCAACGCCTATGATAATATTTATAATTAATACGGCGCAGAAATTTTTTCTGGACCATTTCAATACTATTGTTGTATTTATCGTATAATGGGTTCCATATTGATACTCCATACTCCAATTGTGACCTTACAAGGGATTTAAATAAGTGTATTAGGCTAAGGGGATTTTTAAATTCCGAGGTTGCTCGCATGATGAACCCGTACATTTTATAAGCTTTTGCAATAATATTTTCTATGTGAATATCAAAATGTAGTTTACTATCACATGTTACTCCTAAGTCTGTAATAATACTGACTTTGGATATGACTGCACCATCGAGAGTATAGTTATATGTACTTCGATTCCTTTTTTTTGTGAAAGTTATTGTTTTACATTTATTAATGCTAAGTTTAAGATTATTGTTAATGCAGTAACTATTGAATCTGGTGAGGTCTTCTTGAAGCAAATAATGATCTTCAGACTGGTCGATTTTCCGATAATGTAGATATTATTACAAAAAGATCAATTTTACAATAATTCGATATGTCTTTAATAACTCAGGTATTTTGCTTCAATCAAACAAAGTTAATAATTAATTAGATTGACAAGCAGCGTGTGTGTTTGTTAAGATTTAGCAAGTTCACAAGAAAATTCTTTACGCAGTTGCGTCAGTTCTTTTCTTTTGGATTTTAAAGTCGAGGGTTGGGAGCTTAGTATACTCGTAGCTGTGTGTTCCAAAATGCGGATCTACCAAAAATTGTTTATCGAAAATCCTTACTAATATTATAAATCGGAAAGTGAGTTTGTTTGTTTGTTCCGCTTACACGCCGTAACTACTGAACCGATTGTTTTGAAATTTTGCAGACGTAAAGATAAAAGTCCGGATTAAATAATAGGGTACTTTTTATACTGGAAAAATTGATATTCCCGAGGAAAAACAAAAATATTGTTTGCTTGATGGATGGATTGTAGATGGCGCTGTGTGTCGTTTAAAACAACGTAAAATATTGCAAACGAATATAAACATGTAAATTTAGAAGCTAAATGATACGATAATGAATCCCCGAAAATGAGGAATTCCCGAGGGATGACGTACAATTTGTTTTATCGTCTAAACTGTTTTTTTTACATCTACTTATATGTTGCAAACGAATATGAACATGTAAATTTTGAAGTTAAATGATACGAAAATGAATCTTCGAAAATGAGGAAATCGCGAGGGATGACGTACAATTTGTTTTATCGTCTAAATTGTTTTTTTTACATCTACTTATCCTGAAATCACTAAAGTCAACGAATTACTAATTGGTATAAGTATTAGTTACGTTATTTAGTTCTTGAGGTATGCGATAGATGGCGCTGGGTGTTTTTAAAACATGGTAACGATGTGTTTTTTAAAATACATAAGAAGTGGAATGATAGCTTACGCTATTTAGTTCTTGAGGTATGAGATAGATGGCGCTGGGTGTTTTTTTAAACATGGTAACGATGTGTTTTATAAAATACGTAAGAAGTGGAATGATAGCTTACGCTATTTAGTTCTAGAGGTATGCAAAAGATGGCGCTGGGTGTTTTTTAAAACGTGGTAACGAAGTGTTTTTTAAAATACGTAAGAAGTGGAATGATAGCTTACGCTATTTAGTTCTAGAGGTATGCAAAAGATGGCGCTGGGTGTTTTTTAAAACGTGGTAACGAAGTGTTTTTTAAGATACGTAAGAAGTGGAATGAATTATATGAATTTTGTATCCAGCGTTACATCGCGCTTCTTAGATTTTTCCGTGGGAATGAGAAGTTTTCTTATAGTTGTGCTGTATACCGCAATATAACCGAATTCCACGCGGGCGAAGCCGCGGGCGGAAAGCTAGTAATTTCCATAAATTTAAAAAGTAATTAAAATGCAATTGCAGTTGATTTATTACGATCACAGTTAATGCAATATAGATTTTAAATTTTACAAATTTGAGTATACAAAAATCCTAGATAAAAATTATTTATTTGCTGGAGTTATTATGTATAAATATCAATATTTGAATCGTTATACCTCCCACAGTTTCTACTGTTATTATTTATTGATATAAATGTTATTTTCCAATTTCGTTTAAAAATGTGATTCATAAGAATCAAATTGACGAAATGCGAGTAATAATATCTATATAATAATGTTTTACTCTCGAAAGCGATTGCTTTTTTATTGTTATTTGGAAGGTTAACAGCATTTAATGTAGTTTAAAGCGAGTCGGACTCGCGCACAAAGGGTTCTGTACTATTGACTAGGTAAACAACAGTAGGTACACAAATTTTATATTAATTATTATCAAAGTAAAATACAACTGAGTATTTTATGAATATTTCATGTGCCTACCTGTTGCCATTATTGACATCGAGTAAAAAGGGCAAAAAAATCGCGTTAGTTGTATGGGAGTTCCCCTTTAATATTTATTTTATTTTGTTTTTAGTATTTGTTGTTATAGTGGCAACAGAAACACATAATTTGTGAAAATTTCAACTGTCAAGCTATCGCGGTTTTTGAGATACAGCCTGGTGACAGACAACCGGACGGACAGACGGATGGACAGACAGCGAAGTCTTAGTAACAGGGTCCCGTTTTTACCCTTTGGGTACGGAACCTTAAAAAGTAAATAGCACCTAATAGCCTTTTACAAATCTCCACTGGTATGTAACAATTTTAAAGTAGGTATACAAATTTTATAACAAAAAAAAGAATAAGAAAATAGGAGTAAATTACATTATTAACACTTTTAAACTATGTAAGACTATTTAAAACAGAATTAACTATATCTACATACCTAACAGTACGAGCAACTTCTAATATAATATAATCATTACTTACAAAAATACACTACGAGGCGGTTACCGTTCTAGGGGGCCCTTGCCGGTATGATGTTGCACAAAGAAAATCAAGCTTGCACTTCACTTAATAGTTGCAGTGCTTGTCACAGACAAATAAAAGTCAAAGTCAGCGCTATACTTGTTCTAAGAAGTGAGACCACGTATCTAAAAGGTGTTCGCCCTGTAATTTGTATGTGCAAACGGTAAGTAAAGCAGCGGGCGTCGTCGTAGATTCAGTGTGTTAGTACGAAAACTAATTCTAGAAAGCAATTCCGAGCATCACAAAAACAAGCATATTCACCTTCTAAAGTAATATCTTCTGCATCGATGTTCATAATCCAGGAAGTGTTATCTAGATTTGAAATCAAGAATGCGCAAAAACTGTTTTTGTATTTTTCTGACCTTGTTACATCTATGTTGTACTGTGGGTTCCACACCTGTGAGGCATACTCCAATTGACTACGAATATAGGCTCAATAGAGTATCTTGATTGTTTTAAGAGACTCGAAGTCGCTAAACGTTCTCATTACAAACCCAAGAGCCTAGGAAGCCTTACTGGAAATGGGCTCAATATAATGCGCAAATAATAATTTGCAATCGTGAACTACGCCTAAATCCATAATATTATTTACAATATATAACTGACGATTATGACTGAGTAAGACCTTAAGCTTCAATATAATATCATTAGTTATAAAAAGAAATGATAATTATATTTGGGGTTGTTATAAAATATTTTATGTTGTTATAAATATATTTAAAGTCAACAACCAAGTCATATGTCATAATATTGAACTTGGCTCTCATTTCACATTTATGTTTTTGATGGAATTTACAAGTCAGACGAACAAGGATCGGTTAATGGTTCGCAGTTCCGCTCACGAACTGACTGAATCCTTATATCGTATTGAAGATTTTTTCTTATTATCATAGACAAAAAAGCGACGAAGCGACTTTCATAAAACGTGCGCCTGGGATATAATAGAATGAAAGTAGCATAATATAAAAGTTATTACAATGCTTAATAATTCCCTTTAAAAATGGTTTCGATTGCCGACAATCTCAGCAGTAGAACATTATAAAAAAGTGAGGTTTTGTGCAACTTAAAATGAGTTAGATTATTTTGGAGGATTATACTAATCACATAACTTTATTCTCAATGCACCTTGCAAGAGGCTGTAGGAAATAAGTCCACCCACCACACGTATTTTATCTAGTTTAATAGATAAAATTATTATGTTACATATAAGGCTGGTTAAGATCTTGAAAAAAATTAAGATCCAATTTTTTTCACCGTCTCTCACCGACGTTGTCTTGTGACGATCAAGTGTAACTAACACCAGTTAGACGTCAAAATAAAAGGGGTACATTAATTTTGACGAATATGTTCTTAATAAATCAACTGTAACCCTTTTATCAAAAATAATTCAAGAAAAAATCAACTTGTCTCAGGGCGAGTGCTCTTCCAATTGAGCTACACCACGGCAGACCGGTTGAGTTTTTCCTAATCTTCAATACCTGTGCCATCTCTTCGTGTTGTATGTCAGTACTACCTACAACGTTCCATATATGGGGTTTTAGCTCTCGTTAGTTTTCATTGAATCTTGAGTCTATTCTAGAACAATATTAATAAATATATCATTGTCATGTGTCATATATATATATATATATATATATATATATATATATATATATATATTCAACACAAATCCTGAACCAAAGTTAAAACACTCATTATAATAAATCATTTAAAACACTCTTTAGATGACATAAAAAAAAAATATAGAGACCTCATTTCGCTTTGATAAATGATCTGAAGCAAGTTCTTTTTCTCTTAATTCAGTATCATAATCATGACGAATAACTCAAAGAACAAAAATTATTTGATGTCAGCACTAATAAATAAATATTAGGTACCATATTACGACGTCTTGGACAAGTATAACTCATAGGTTCGATGAATTCATTATTGTAAATATTTTTATCTGGAGAAACTATTTTATTTTAGTTTTATTTTCAGAAAATAAACAGCTTTGGTTTAAATTATAAGTATATTTGTGTTACGTATATTTGTGTAGTATATATGTGTGACTAGTAGAATAGCACCAACTCCTCGTAATAAAAGGTGCCGTGAATGGAGAATAATGATACTGGAGTTGTCATCTTACATCTCCTGTAGAACACAAATTGGGCAGTAGTGTTTTCCGAATCATAGTTTTTTCCAACCCGCCTGGCAGGCATTGAAATTATGACAAATTCACCTCCATTTTAAGGAAAGGCCAACGTACAGCAGTTGCTGCCAATCAAATAATAGATTACGAATTAAAACGAACATATTGACTCTTTATTATCGAGTTTATTTGTATGTAGTTAAAATTATCACGTTACAAAAACACATTTTTCATATTAAGAGAGTAGTGATAACTGATTATAGCTTATTCGATTGCATTTCAAATAAGCTCTATTGTATCGTGCAATTTTTTTCTTAACCGACCACCCACTTGTTTATTAGGGTCTTGTGTTATGTCGTCAATCTTATTAAATTAACAAGATGTCGTCGCTGCTGTCAATAAATTGGAGCGGCGCTGAAGCTTGTTTCATTGTTAAATCTTGTTAAGTAGGACAGCTGACGACAAGAAAGACAAAATAAACTTAATGGAAGGAAGACTGTCAGTGGAGTGCACTCAAAATGTATCACATCAAATAAATCACATAAAAATACATAATGACATCTTTTTATTTCCTTTATTGATAAAGATTCAAGATCCATTATTGATAATGCGTACATACTAATAATATTTTAGAAAACAAAAACTGTTTACGCACAATCTACCTAGTCCGGTCATAAGTACTGTTACAAATGAAAATGCATTTTTTTATGAAGTAATGTAATATTACTAAAACTTATATATTTATTAAAGTCTCAGCAAAAAATAAATAAATATTCTATTCGAAAGGGCCACCTTTGGCATTTATAAAGGCCTTTAATCTGTCTGGCCACGAAACTATGGATTTACGCACTATTTCCATGGGAAATTTCGGCCCTGCTTGATCCTGAGATTTTTTTAAGAGACTAGATGTCACCGTGTCATTTAGAGCAGACCATATCCTCGAAAACTGACCAGAATTAGTAGTCCATGAGGTCTGGGCTAGCTGAGGGCCAGTCTTCAGCTCTTACGAAGTCCGGAACGTTGATTTCGAGAAAGACAAAACAAAACGATTTGAAAGATATGATAACTGTGTTCAAAGTAACAGATCCGGTTCAATTACGATGTGGCGTTATAATAATTTACAGAAGTTGCTTCCCATGAGTTTCGACCGTATCGATGTTACCAAATTATTAAACGATATTTTGGTGATACGCTCCGAAATAACAGAAATAAAAAGACATTATGTAACCAAAGAATATCTCGAAACAGCTATGGAAAAAGCATCAAATAAATGTAGTAATCCGTTATTTCATTCAAATGATAATAAATTTAGATGAGGTGGGTATCACACGGATAACGGGCCGTTTAGCTTGCAATCGTTATCGTCCGAAGTAGCAGCACAAAGCGACATAGTGTTGGGCAGTGTTGAAGTTTAAACACCGGATTATCGCTCTCTTGCAGCAGTAGAAAGCAAAATTCCTCTTTTTATATCGAATGTGTATAAGGAGACTACAGATATTGTTATTTGTGATTACTGTAAGAAAATGACGAAAGAAAGAGTTCAGTTGGAAAAAATAAACATTAAAAATGATCGGCCCTAATAATGCATTTAATCTGTTTGTTGCGAAGCATAAAATGAATATATTTCTTGATGATAAACTATGGCCTGAAGGCATCAGATTTAGACGTTTTATTTATTTTAAGAAGTATACAGACAGAAATAGTTCTGATTTTGGCGGAGTTAAACAACTTAGTGTATAATGGACTGTGCCAGGAACTCAACTTTAGCATAAGAAGGTGTGAATGTGCTATAGTCGATGTTGTAGCATAACAAGAGACCTGGCTTCTGCCTCATGATGTGTCGTACCTTAGGAGACATTGATAAGGACTTTGCATACGTGGGTAAATCGATGGTGTATACGTCTTTTCTTAAAGGGAGATCTTATAGAGGGGTGGCGTTACTGTGGAATAAATAAGTGGTTCCGTCGGTTAGTGTCATACCTTGCTAAAGTGGTCGTTTAGTGTGTATTAAGTTTGAATAAGAAATAAGGCCAGTATTAATTTCTTTCATATAATACTATATGCCTATTGATAGAGCTGAAAATCTCGTAGAATACACTGAGTGTCGATGTGAAATTATTTCAATAATTGAGAGCAGTGGTGTTGAAAGTTGCATTGCAGTTGTATTATGCTGGGCGACTGCAATGCCCATACAGGTACCAGATTTCCAAGTGAGTTATTTACTATTTGTTGCGAACCACTGTGGTCGTGTGTTGGTATAGAGCTGCTATCGGCCAATACATATACATTCATGAGCACAGCTAACGGCTCGCTTGGTTGGATGGAGTAATGTGTTGTAACTAGCGTGCCTAGGCCCTTTGTATACAATATAGCCTCTGTGTTGTATGGCGTATATATGTGAGATCTTATTCCTATATTAATTGACTGTGACATTACCTTTATTAGTTCCAAATTCTGCCACCGCACTCTGTAATGTATAATAAAGTGACTTGAGGCGAACGAGATAAAGAAAAAGTAAAACAGTTCTCTGATTATTGTAACTATAAATTACGTCAAATAGGTTTTCTTATGGCATGTTGTAATTGTGCTAACGGTATGTGTGATAACATATACTGGGATAATATGCACTGCAAATTAGTAAATATTCTTAACGAAGGTGCAGAACTCTTATATATGTCTAAGTCAAACTATTATAAATATAAAAAGGGGTTAGTAGGTTTGAATAGGCACGTTCGCCATACTCATTGTGTGGCTCAGTTACACTACAAAAATTGGTTATTATATGGTAAATCTAAAAAGATGACCTGTACAAATTAATGTGCAGTTAAATAAACATGTTTAAAAATAAATTAAAATATGTACTGTGTAATCAACAACAAATTAAAATGGACATGTTCGCTCAGTGTCTCTGTAAAGTGGGAGGGATGTCGGTCTGATATTTACCATCAAAATGTGGCGTAAGGCTGAGGATTGAGGTTGAGCAACTTCAGTTGTGCGGAAGATCTATAGCCCCCCTATGTGAGTGGGTTGAGGATGAGCCTGTCTATTTGTGAAAAATATGCGTTAGCACATGAAAAAACCAGTACAACACCGGTAAAAGTAAATAGATTCTCTTTAAGTCACCAGGGAAGGATATATACAGTAGCTTACCGATAATATCCTTAAATGGAAAGCTTCTTAAGAGCGTCCAGAGCATTAAATACTTGGGTCACGAAGTTACAGAAGACATGAAAGACCGTATGTATGCTGGCTCGTAGGTAGGCACGGTGTACGAGATCAGTTAAGCTAACACTTTTCAAAGCATATTGCCAACTCTACTAGACGTGCCAGAAGCTGGAGATGGGTTAGCTATACGCAGCGGGCATACAGTGACCTCCGTATACAATATAATAATGCCTTAAGGATGCTACTGAGGCTGGTTCGGCGTTGCAGCTATAATGCGGAAACGTTGTGCCTCTGCACTGTTTCGCTTACTCTACAGCGCGAGTGATATCCTTAGGGTGTTCATAAACAGATGGGATTTACCACTGCCACGGGGTTGAAACTGTAAACAGCTTAAACCCTTAATTATTTGTCTGTTTTTACTGTTTTTATGTCTGTTTTTATTGTACTTTACTAACCCTAGTCTAAGATTTTTGTTACTAACACATTCTAGGGGCTCTGCCTGAAATAAATGAAATAATAATAATAATAAGCCGTGGTTGGAAGTAAATTTTGCACTTTTTTCGCAAAATTTACTTCCAACTTTCATCCTCATATCAGCCGTACGACGCCCACTGCTGGACATAGGCCTCCCCCAAGGATCTCCACAACGATCGGTCCTGTGCTGCCCGCATCCAGTGTTTCCTGCGACCTTAACCAGATCGTCGGTCCACCTCGTAGCGGGCCTACCCACTGAGCGTCGTCCGGCACGCGGTCGCCTTTCGAGAACCTTTCCGCCCCATCCATCCATCCAGGCCATCGGTTCTCCTTGCTATGTGTCCTGCCCATTGCCATTTCAGCTTCGCAATTCTTTGAGCTATGTCGGCGGTTTTTGTTCTCCTACGGATCTGCTCATTTCTGATTCGCGTAGGGAAACACCAAGCATAGCTCTCTCCATTGCCCGCTGGGCGACCTTGAGCCTTCTTACAAGACCCATAGTGAACGACCACGTTTCACAAACGTTTCAAAATTTACTTTAACATAACTAAATAGCTATGTGACAGATGAAAGTCTTTGTCAAAGATAAAATGAACCAAGTAATAAATATAGATCCTGGAAAGACCATTACTTTATCATAAGTGGCGAGCACCCCGCTAGCTCTTTATAGCTACATACTGTGTCTGAAACAAGGCTCACCACATATTGCATGTTCTGTCAATATTATAAATTCGCAATTTTGGTTAGAAAATATAAGCCCATATTTTTAGACATTTTTTATAAGCGGTATTTTCTGTATGGAATTTCTAATTTAAGAGTTTATTATACCTTTAAAATCTTTTTACACTTTCACGCCTCTACTTAGAAATAAAGTACATTTTATCGTATAACATAATTTGTTTTATAATTCTATGAACACGGCTAATGAGAGAGGCGGCTGTCAATAAAACAAACAGTCAATCAATTTTATTATTTTGAAAGCAATCAGATTTAAACCTTTCGACTATCCTACTGCTACTCTATATGACAAAATTGAAATACTCAGCATTAGGAAATAATTCATAACAAAAGCTTTAAATTAGTGTTAATTGTATTGTTGTAGTGCCTATATAATATAATACATATATTAATCTGCTCAGTAAAAAATATTTCAATATTGCAAAAATGGTCGATTTTTATAAAAAAATTAAACCCCATTTGTGTTAGAATTTTCTAACAAGTTTAATGAGGAGTTTTTATATGTCGTGATAATTGGATTTAATATTTGTGACAAAAAAAAACTAGAGTTACTCAAAAATGTAATCCTCTACTTCTACTACTTAGGGGTAGCATTTCCCGAAACGAAGAAACACTTGTAGGTATGTTATTTCTTCTTAAAAGTTTTTGTGTCTCTTCATGAAGTACAGCAAACAGCTACATAATATTATGTTATACAAAATAATGTTGGCTTTATGTAATAATAAGAGTAAATATGTTATCAAATGCGCTATCCACATTTTTTTTATCGTGAATAGTTAAATGTGAAATGAAATATAATTTGTCAAACGCGATTTCATGCTAAGCGACAACAGTTGATCTTAGGAATATAGTTAAGTGCAGCCGCAAGGAATAAGATGCAAACACCAACGTATAACGCTATTTTATATTTTATCAATAATTGTACTTAACTGAAAGTGCACACCTGTCAGTGCCAGCGGCTGACTTTGACTTTAAATACATTACTTCAACCTCTTTTTTACCTCTCTAAAGGTATTGTTTTCTAAAACGCTGAAATACATGTACATATATGTATGTACATTACTTACCGGCAGTCTGTATATGAAGATTTCATAATTATAACTTGAAACATAAGGTACAAATTGAAAAAAAAACTACTATCCTTTTACTCTCTTACAGTTAATAGTATCAAGAAACTACAAAATTTCGGCCTCTGTCGTTTACATACTGGTTGGTGGACCCGGGCTTGATCCTAAAAGCCAAAAAAAGTTTCAACTGCTATGTCAAAAAATTGTAGAGCAGTGTATATTGTTAAATTTTACTAGAAGCACGTATATTAAATTTCATGTCTTGTATTTTGAAAATAATAGAATTCGATACAACAATTTATCCCTTTGTAACCCCCGTAGAGTTTCAGTTTTCCCTAATCCTTTCTAAGCAAGCGTTTTCACCCTTTTATCTTTTCTACAAATTTCAAGTCTCTATGTTCAGCAGTTTAAGCTGTGCTCTCTGTCAGTCGCACAGGTATTAAGTCCTTTTAATTAATTAACTGAAAACGTCTCCAAAATTATCGAGTTGCAACATTTTGACTTGAACTGCATTATATTTTAGTGTTTTGCCAATATCATTGGTTCAAAGGTAAACACGTTGAAGCGCCATTTTAGGCGAAAATTAGATATATTTATGTACAATTTGATTGAATATTTTTACCTCTATTGTTCTAACCGGTGCCCATAACAATTAGAGCACTTTTTTGGCGCTTCAGCGGTCGGTTTTTGGATATAATAAACTACATAAAGTTATTACTGCATATATATATGATTAACATGAATATATGTATGTTTAATACACAAATTATAAAAATAGATATTCACACACTAGTAAGAAAGTGATAAATGACGATTCTTTCCTTTTTTAAGCTTTCTAGGAGATACGCTCAAACTTACCTTTAAAAGAAGAATTTATTAGGAGGTTTTCTAATAGCTTCGAGAAGACTATTCGAATAGCACGAAGAGTGAAGGAATTATCCACAAAGCCAGAGAATAATATTAATAGCGGGAATCGACCCAATAGCTTGAGCATGCAATGAACAACTTCTACTTCGCTTTTCGCTACAATGCTTAGTTCATCCGAGCCAACATTGAAGAGACGTCTGAATCCGACCACGCTACGAACTTTAATCCCGATAACATAAGCGCCCAAGAACTGACGAAGATCAGGTAAATAAACTTGAAAAAGTCCCAAGAATTAATGATGTCTATACTTTATAGTAAGATGCTGATATTACTGAGGTATAATTAAAAAAACACCAAAATTCAGCAATCTAATCGGGAAATATAAAAATATATTGTTCACCTGTCAAAAATATGATACTGTTGAAGCACAAATTCTGGTCTATAAACAACAAAAGAAGAATGATCCTGCTGTTATAAAATCATTATAAAAAAGTGTAATAGCCTACAGAACAAAGTTATAGAACTACAAAATGAACTAAATTCCAAGAAATAATGGGATAGATCTGAGAACATTGAATTCAAATCTATTAAACAAACCAAAGATAAAATCTTCTGAATTTAGTATGTTGCAAAGGACACAAAATAAATTACCCAATTTCTAAAAGCAAATTAGATTTTGTTACAAGATTACAATCAAGAGAACAAAACCAACCTAAACCTATTATTGCTTGTTTTACCAATAAATACGTTAAGGAAAACTATATGGTTACTACTAAGATGGCTTTGAAAACAACTCGCCTTGTTCCCGCTTCACTAGGTCTCAAGGCACTAAGAGGATATTCATCAATGATCATCTTACCAATTTAAATAAGTCTCTGTTATCATCAGCAAAGAAAATAGGAAAGGATATCGGGTTTTAATTTATTTGGGTCAATTAGTGAAAAATATGTATACGCTGAAAAAAAACATCTCCCATACTACGTATACTTACAAATAATAGTGTGAACAATAATTACTCAGGTATATTGTTGATAACTCTGAAAGAATTGGTATTAGCACTTTTGGTGGACCTTTATTTAGTCTTTACTATTCACCTGTATTATAAAATGAAACTCTGTGATAAAATGTCAATTACTTATCATAAATGTAACCACACGCAGTGTAATCACATAGTTGATATATATCTCAATGTTGTTGATTCAACCTTATAATAGTGTTCAACCTTGACTATTTATTTCTACCAAGGAACAAAACTCAACAGTGATAAGAAAAATATTTATCCTATCTGTGACTGTGGAGGTTGCAACCATACAGCTACAATATTTAAATGTGTTACTGCTGTTTCGTTGTCTGATGTGTGCAGCTGTTTGTTTACAAAAAAAGATTTTGTTTGTCTTTTGCAAGTATACACTTGCTAAAAGTTTTTTGTTTAACCTCATTTGTTTATTTAAGCTATTTAAGCTATTATTAAGCGCAACTGTGATCTCTATAAAGGCAACAAATGTAATTCTGACTATCATGTGTATTGGTTGGATGTCAACTAATTATTTTTACTGCTAGCATACAAATATATATAAGTTCTATGGCGAAGTGGTTAGTGTATTTGGCCTAAAATTGCAGAAATTAGGCGTTTTCGCAAACGCCGGTCATCGGAATTATGAGAAAAATGTATTATCTTTGCTGATCTGTGCTTCGAAATCACGTAATTTTTAATAGTTCTAGCAAAAACATCAATTCTTAATATTTGCTGCCTTTCACTTATATATCAAAAAAATATTTTGAGTCTTATCTTCTTTTTAGTTAACAGACGGAAGTAAACTATACATTTTGTCTAAGTTTTAATTATTATTAAGATCATATTCACATGAAATTTTGACTTATGATTTTGCAAAGTTTAAGGGGTCAATGATACAAACCTAATTTACAAATAACAGCTGATTCGAGTCCACCTTATTTCAATGCCAACTAATTTTTCAGACAACCACTGCCAACTGCATAAAAAACTCTTGGCTCAACAATTGCAAGTTTAAAAACAATATCGGATATCATAGAATAAGACTATAAATTAATTTAGCGTACGCTATTTTTCTTCTTTGTTTGAACACGGCTTGTTAATATAGAATACTTATTTGCATTAAAAACTCACACATATTTTGTTAATTTATCCTCTTATAAATTCTAAGTGCAGGAAATTTTAAAAAATACTCTAGTACACGGTCCGCGTAACATTTAGTTCTGCATCGCCCCGCAATCCTGGGTGCGATCGCTCCTTATAAGCCTGTACAGCCTTCTCAGGCCAAGTCATCTTCTCGGTGGTGTTTAGTCAGTACGAGTCTTACATAACTACATAACTCTAGGGCCGGCCCAAAGTAGGATTCATGCAGGATTCACCATCTCCCTCCTCGATTCCGGAGGGGAACAAAAAAGAAAAAAAAGGTTTAGTTAAAAGGCAATATTTATTGTAGCCAACAATAAATTAGTAGTATTGTTAGCTTAGCTACATATTTGTTGCATTAGTAATATATGCAACAAATATGTAGCATATATTACTAAGCAAACATGATACAAACGTGAGGAGTAACAATAAAAATTGGTTGCAGAACCTACCTGTGTGAGGATAGCGCCACACTATATCAAAAAGTAGGAAATAATGTTGGCGACGTCTATGAATATTTTTAATCCTTTATTGAATTGAGATAGTGCCTCTTCGTTTTCTCTTTGTTTACAGTATTAATATTTACTTCGGAAACATATCCTTTTCCTCATAGCAAGAACTTTAAATAATGTATAATGCACTTATTTGATATTTTCTTTGTGATGCTTTAGTACAAATCTTCAAAATATTTAGGATTTTTTTCACATTTGATTTAACGTAACCCAATAAACAAAAGAAAACAGAATTAAATTCTTTAACTCATGCACGTTAAAATGACATTATTGAACACCCGAATCACATGTTATTATGATACCACAGAACAAAGTTGAAGAAGATTCAACAGATATGTTCAGCATATAAAAGTAAATTTGGTAAAAGCTTTTATATGCATACTTTGTTCGCTTTTTGCGATTCTTTTTAAAGCATTTATTGCCATACAGTATTGGATATCCAGAAAATTTTATTACGTCATAAGATACAAATTTAATACGAAACCCTCGGCAGTGTAAATGCGTCCTCCATTCTTTTGTGAAAAAAATGTTAAAGTGTATTTCGATTGATGGAACCTCAGTTTGGCCTCAGTATATTGTACGACAAATGGGTTGGATGATTCAAATTTGACGGCACACTCAAGCTGTCGACCTTTTATTTCTCAAAATACTTTTTTACTTGAAAATAATTATACGACAAACACATACGAAATTTCTTAGTATGGCTTGAATAGGGTTGTATGTATGCCTTAATAATAAAAGAGAACTATGAAAGTTGAGATTTAGCATCAGCGTGTTACAGCTCTAGACTATAATACGCACGAGTTTCAATAATGGTTGGTGAAGAAAAATATTGCATGTACTTCAGGCTCGCTGTAGGCATTTATATAATATATCAGCTTTTAAATTGAAAATATGTTAATTAAGAGCGTCAATATGTTTTAATACTTCGGGAATATATCAAGCCGATAGATAAATGGAGCGTAGGGCGCTGTCTGTTTATAAGAATATGATATGTGCATACGTGTATTTTGTTTAAATGGCGTCAAAATCTTCCTATTAAAAGCGTTTTATTCGCGAACGGTCTGTAGAGGAGTTATACTAAAAAGCAATATAGCGCGTTATGTGATTGTAGGTTGCTTTTGGGGCTGCTTCTTAACTTTACAGATTAACACTATAGACCTCCATATGTACTTCCTCACAGATAGATAACAGAGCTGTAGGGTGAAAGCTAGGAAATGAACAACTACAAAGTATTGTAAACATTTCACAAATGTCGCTGTTATGCACATATTGGTTTCTTAATCGAGCTAATAAGATTGTTTTAACTTTTTTACAAACGAAATTATTAAACTATGCACCCTGTTTGTTACAGATATATAACTTTTTAATAATTATTATATAATTGTAACAAGTTTTGTTAACCTTGGTCATGAATCGTTTTTGATACAAGAGTTAAGTGACAAGTGTTAAATTTCGTCTCCAAATAGAAACGGGAAAAAAGAGGAAAACTGTCAAAAACGCAAAGCTTTACTTCAAAGATTCATTTTATAATATGAACGAATTGATTTATTCTCTGTAACATTCAGTATTTGTGCAAAATTTCATATATTTTAAAATAAAACAGTGATAAAAGGTTTGCAAAACGAGTCACATCATTCACCATCAATCAAATATACCTCATCCTGTTTACGTCAGTCGAATGAACTCGAATTACAATTGCTGATAATTCTTATGCATAATCTAATATCACACTCGCTTATGAGTTTTACTTTTTGCGTAACGTTGAAATTTGATGATTTAAATTACATTTATAATAATCTTTTTAGTCGCAAACAAAAACCCTTTTTTTTAATTTGTGATTTAAATTCTCTTAAGATACAGGAGACAATAAATATATTTTTGTTCTATAACAAGACTATAGCTCATCTCGTGTTTACTGTTGAAAGATTATCCTCTTTTTCTGCAAACATTAGTCAAATATATTTTAGTACCTTTTTCTCACAACCACATATTGTTCTGTAAGACATAAGCTGACATAAGTGTTGTCACTTTTCCATATATCAGAGCTTCTATCCATATGAAGTTCTTAATCTGAATAGTGATATAAAAGCAACACTTAGTTTTGTAAATCAAAACTACACCACAATTATTATAAATTAACCTAGACTTAAAAAAATCTACTTCAGGCGTATTTTTTTATTTCTTGAAAATATTTGAGACAATCTATATTTCTAATGGATCCCAACCTGTTTAAAGTCGCTATGTCCTACATGACTATCTATCATGTTTCTCTTTCTATGGTGTAGTTATTCAATATTCCTTAATAAATTTTCTAGAATATTGAACTTGTTCGTCTCAGTTCTTTTCAGTTTTAATTAACCTAAAGATACGTTTTACATACTCAGGTTTTTGTAAATCATTCTGTCGTGTTGGCTCCTTGACAAGAGCTATATTACAGGATGATCAGATGAGCATAGCTCTTGTTATGAAGTCAATACGACAGAATTAAATATATTAAATTATATATTAGTTTAATATGTTGCGTACGTCGATATTACTTGTGTCACTATTGATCCAATTTACGCACAATACTTGATATGATTATGTATTGTATTGGCGCATTTGTTGCTGACACTTTGTAAATTCACAATTCATGCCTACAGAGGTTTATCGACACATTCATTTAATCCAGACATAACAATGTGTCAATTGATTTATTAAAACGGTAAACGGTTTTGTTTAGGTATCTATTGGAGCTGTTAAATGGTAGTAAAATATGGCGTGTTTAGCCAACTTTCGCATCTCTTGATTCCTTAGACCAACTACGAATATTTATTGAGATTATTTAATTTGTCACGTCAATATCAGAAATGAAAATGGACTTATTTAAAAAATATCATATCAATAAATAAAGTTAAATTCTTGTTGCCTTTACTGACAAGAAACATAGGCGTAAGAAATTCATTATTATAAGCAAATGTAACATTTTGCAATCTTACCGTAGAAATACGAAATATTTTCATTACAATGAGTCAACTATTTTAAATAAACGTATGCCCATCTTACTGTATACACTTATAGAGTAATTTGACATTTTCAATATTTTAAAATGAATTTTAAGTTTTTGCGTCAATAAAATATTTTCATCAAAATTAGTCAACTGTTTTAAGTAAACGTATGCTCACCTTACTGTACCTATACACTTAAAGAGTAATGTGACATTTTCAATATTTTGAAAGGAATTTTAAGTTTTTACGTCACACACTTTTAATAATATTTCCTCGTGTGTAGTAAGCTGAATGCTTGTGTTACGATTAATTTAAATCGGTGAGAATTGAACTAGGTTCATTTCGTTCGAAGTCAATAGTTCAATCGACGACGAACGAGTAGTAGTAGTAAAAGTAATTAAGTAAAGGCAGTGACTAAAAATATTACAATTCATATTATCGACAAATTGACCCTCAAATTTGGTTTTTCTCGAAAGCCAATAGTTAAAAAATACACAAAAAGAATCTATTTGT
The DNA here is from genome assembly GCA_927399485.1 of Calamotropha paludella. NCBI lineage: Eukaryota > Metazoa > Arthropoda > Insecta > Lepidoptera > Crambidae > Calamotropha > Calamotropha paludella. The sequence continues at coordinate 14,361,928 of OV656809.1, forward strand.
TTTTCTTTAATTATTTTTTTCTATTTTTTATTCTATGTCAATCAAAACATGATGGCTGTGTAACTGTTGGCTATCAAATGACACCTTTTTAATTTCGATAGGACATTTACATGAGTAGTGGTGGTCGAATTAGTATGAGAGCCCAGGTCTTGGTAACCAAGAAAACAAAATGGCGACCGTAAGGGAAAAACAAACAAAAGGGGCAATTTGTCGATAAAAAATGCCATATTTCACACCATTAAAGGCTCCGACACTGGTGACGGACACATTGTATACTAGCCCATTGTCACAGGTAGCACCCGCTGAACGCAGAAATATGCTTTTTAATAAAATTTACCTAAACTCTTATGTTAGTATCTTGAATAATCTGTGATAAGTCTCACTTCACTTAAGCTGTTACCCCTTTATTTTACTTTTTATGTCATAACAATGATTAGGTATACTTATTACAACAATTAGCCTCGCGAGTTATTATAGTTGTTTTTCTTTTGTATGACTTATGTTTTTGTTTACATTCATTGATTTTTATTTTCATTATTTATTACAATTGTAATTACATTACTTGATTATTAATGATTATTTATATAAGTCAATAATTATCAGTTTTAATAAGTATACAACATACAATATGTTGATTACTAAAAGGGTTCTTGTAATCAACATACTCGTATATATTACAACATGTAATGAAACCACAGCACTGCTGCTATTATTGTAACAATAGGATAGTATATTATTAATGTTAAATCCGATAAGTTTCTTGCACTCGTTACGCTTGTTAGTTAAAAGACGTAGGAAATAAATTTTGAATGATTCAAAAGAACTTTTGGTTTTCATGTTATTTCACATTTGTTTTGAATATTTCTACCACTAACTAAACAAATACTCACGTACGCATTCAACCCTTATCAAAGCAAAGAAACAGGCTTTAGGAAAAATTAACAAAATAAAAAAATCAAAGCATATAAGGAACGTAAATAAAAAGGTTGATATACAAAACATACAACACAAAATTAATGTACAGCGATTACACCGCTGACAATAGTCAGCTCAATAGCACAAATAAAGGATCCCGCTGTTATTTTGCCGGCCGTAATCCATACTAATTGAAGTCATTATCGCTCTGAACCCTATTAGCCGCAAACACCTACATTCATTATTGTTAAACGTTTCATACATTTCAGTTAACATTTTATCAAGAGGCTTTCTACTCAATGCTATATATAACTGTACATATTCAAGCCGATAATTGAATTCGAATTATAATTTATATGATTTATTTATAAAAAGCAGAAATATGTATTAATATATAGGAATCAATTGCATAATGTTATCAATAGTAGGCAAACACAAGATTTTATTTTTTTTATCCATTCGTTGTGACTCAAACGATGAAATGGGTAAGTAATATTATATCGATTATTATAAACAAAAAAAGATTGCAAATATAAAATAACGAATTTTATTGCTCATTTATATATGTTACTGTACTGTTTCACTACTTTGAATGTGAAATAAATATATAAAAGCAAGCAAGCATTACAAGTACAATAAAGAGAAAATAATTACCCAGGGCTACGACTCAGAACAGTGTGAATGCTCCTAAACAGAAGAATCTCATTACGTGTTACACCTTGTTGTCTTGTTACACCTTGCCTGCCATCTTAATGTCATAGAAGACTAGGTTAAGAAACTTAAGCAACTTAAACCTTTTATATTCCTTTCTACGTAAATGTGGACTCAGTTCTTTGTCGTCTTCGCAGGAATACTCATATTCTTACTCTCCTTAACAATGTATTGTTTAATCCTTTGTTCCTGCGCTATCCTAAGGACTGTATTAATTGCCTTTAAAGTTCAAACAATTTATACCTACGGTCATTAGAAAATCTGGGTCTCAAAACTTCCGCTTATTTTACGACTATTTATATACAGGGCGTCCCAAACTTATGGGACATGAAGGGGAAGTACCTTAAATATCGTAGATAGTGAATTTTGCTCAAAGAAGACTTTATGTTATTTTTAAAAGTTAGTAATTCTGCATTCATAGATTTTCTAAAAATTACTTGCTTCGTCTGGGAATCGAACCAACTTAAATGTCAAAAAAAAAATCACCCTACTTTTATGATGCCAATCGAAAGAATAGCTAAAAATAATAAATTAATGTAGTTCTAAAATTTGAAAATGGAACAGTCTGTGCGAGCGTTGAAGGCAAATTTAAAACGAAAATAATGTTGTTCTTAAATTTGAAAATGGAACAGTCTGTGCGAGCGTTTATTTTTCGGATATTGATCTGTTTAGTCTTAATTCACTTACACAAGTGTTATTGTGTTAATTTATTGCGAACATGGCATATCAAGTAAGTTTTGATCTAATGGAAGCATATTTTTTGAATGATAAAGATATCTCTAGAAGTTTGCGGTGGTATAGCGTAAAATATCCTGATAGACAATTACCGTCTCGTAAAGTTTTGAAAAGGCTTGTGAACAATTTGAAAACTCTGGGACGTTTCGATAAACGCCCAAGAGAACCACAGCAAGAAAACCGTACGATCAACGACGAAGAACTTGGTATTTTAATTTACTTTTCGGCTTTTCCGAAAGCATCGGTGAGAGAAGGAGAACATGAAATTGGAGTTTCGAAAAGCAAAATACACCGTGTATTAAAAAAACACGGTTTTAAGAGTTATGTTGAAGGACGATTGGTTCAAAAATTACTTCCGGGCGATACAGAAAGGAGAAGAAATTTCTGTCTTGATATCCAGGCACGCTTGCTCGAAAATCCAAATTTTTTGGATAATATTATTTGGACAGACGAATCTAACTTTAGCAATAACGGTATGTATAACCGCAACAATAATCGTATTTGGTCTAAAGAAAATCCCCTACGAGTCACTGAAACGAATAACCAAGTGCGTTTTTCACTCAACTGTTGGTGCGGACTTTTAAAAAACCGGGTTTTCTTAATCCATTTTTACCAAGGAACCTTGAACACGGAAAAGTATTTAGGAATACTTCAAATTTTAAGGGATAAGATAAGAAATCTTTCCGCGGCGGAGCAAGAAAACTTAATTTTCCAACAAGATGGAGCTCCGGCTCATAATAGTCGGAGAGCAGCAGATTTTCTAAATGAATGTTTTCCTACATGGATTGGTACAAATGGACCGATTAGATGGCCGGCCAGATCCCCGGACCTTACACCATTAGATTTCTTCTTTTGGGGATACGTGAAAGATATGCTATACAAAAAGCGATACGAGAACGTGGGCGAGTTGCAAACAGAATTGTGCCATATCACATCGAGTGTTCACCATAAAATGATAAGAAAATCAACAGGCAGCGGACTCATTAAAAGATTGGAGATTTGCGTAAGACAAGAGGGATCACATTTTGAGCATTTAATTAATTAATTTACAAAAAAATACCTACTTAATTGACTACGGCAGTTTCATGTATGTTTTTAATTTGATTAAAATATTAATTTCACGTTGTTCCTTTCTTTTAAAAAACCATGTAACTTAAGCATAGTTATTATTTTTTAGCTATTCTTTCGATTGGCATCATAAAAGTAGGGTGATTTTTTTTGACATTTAAGTCGGTTCGATTCCCAGACGAAGCAAGTAATTTTTAGAAAATCTATAAATGCAGAATTACTAACTTTTAAAAATAACATAAAGTCTTCTTTGAGCAAATTTCACTATCTACGATATTTAAGGTACTTCCCCTTCATGTCCCATAAGTTTGGGACGCCCTGTATACCTTTTCTCGCGATCCCAGCTGCTCATCTTATGAATTCTCTCCCACTTTCCTTAGGACAAGTACAATTTGTCCATGTTTTTGGAAATTTAGTTAAAGACTTTTTCACTACAACTGTTTGATTTGGAAGATTTTTTCTACCAACTAGACGGTTATATAAAATTATTCATTAAATTTACTTTAAATATTAAGTTACTTGTCAACGTGTATGTATATAATATTATTAAATATATTTATAAAAAAATCATTCAAAATATTTACGTTAGTTATTATTTTTAAATAAGTTTGTCTCTTTTTATTACTTCTAATTCACAGCGCCGTTGTTATTCCTTTTTTATAATCTACTCCATACAAAGGTTGTATTTCAGAGATTGCTTTTTAGTTTTTCATCAATCATCTCTTATAAGAAGTAGATTACGATTTTCTTTCTGAGGGCTCGGAGATATGGTTGTTTTTTTACAGGCGTATTTTGAATCTAAAATAAATATAATAGAGCTACATAATCATCTGCAACGTGCCGTGACTCAATTTGACCGAGCAATATAAATCATCATTTAATAAGGTGTATGTTCTTAAAATACCGTATCTATTTATATTAAAAGTTTGAAATTAAAATTAAAATATATGTGTTAGTTTATTATAAATGAATAAGTTTTAAATTGAATATAAATCTATCTTTAAAATGACACATAATGTACTTTTCTTTAATACAAACTTTACGAATTCTAAAGTAGATATATAATTTTGTATTTCAACGTAACGATGATTCCATCTGTCCCATTGTTTTAGGTTTATTTTTCAATTATTATATTAACTTTATGAGTTTTGCTAGTTATAGATTTAGATATTAGACTTGTTTAAAAAAGAAAATTCACAATAATTATACAAGGAAAACTGAATTAGTACGGAACTAAACCCTACTAATGAAAACTTCTGATAAAATATTCTTATTCATAATACTCTTATTAAAATGAGACTGATTTGACAATGCTTAAACGAGAGTAAATAGTAACTAAATAATAATTTCTAGTAGTTTATTACATATTTTCAACAAAAATGTCTCAAAAATAACTAAAAGTCGAATTCATTTAAATAAGTTTTCTTACGTCAAACTATGGTCAGGGAATTGTTTAAATATGTGTTTTGCATGATATTAAAAACAATTCTAAAATACCTTTACAACATTAAGAAGTAAAAGATACAAATATCTAGGTTCAGGTTACGGACCCCATTGTTGCAATTTGGACCGTTATACTATTTAGATAATAAATGTCGATGTGATATGTTTATTTTACATTGACATACGTTGGCATGGCAAGTAATAAAGTAACAAACAAATCAACATGCCAGATCTCTCATATCAAATCCATGTCCAAAATTATCTTCAATATAACATATAATTAGTGATATTCGCTTCTTAAATTATAATGTCTAATAAGTGAATAAAAAATTACTTAAGTTGTAAATCTAGTAATTACTGTTAACACTTTATAATTATTTTAAATTACAATAAATGCCTTATATTTCACGTGACTTTATTTTTTGACCATTTTCCTCTAATTTTTAAGACTAATTTGTGTGAAAGGCAATAAATAAGATGGGCTTTTTATTCAGAACCAAGGGTATTATACTATATTTAGAATAATGAGCTGGTAAGGAAGAAAAAATTTTGTGTCTAAAAAAGAGGCGATGGTAGACCTTGACATGAATACAAAAAGGGAATTTTAAAATTTCTATTTTTTAAGTAAGTAATGTATTAGTAACCTAATAATTTGATTTTAAAGGAAATAAGACTAAGTTTGTCAATTTACACTTTTTCTATAAGCAAGACATAGTCTTTCAGTTAGACGAGTTTTTAAGGGAACCCTTTTTGGTTTGTCAAGACCCTATAAAACTTTATAATTAATTTGCGACAGTTTGTATATAACGGAAAGCGGTCTAAAGGTTGGCATTTCCTCCATCCTCATAATATACTTCCAGTGTTGCGACTGACATATGACTGCGACCATATAAACAAAAAATAGGTACAATAGTGTTTATCTGTTCGCTAAAAACTAAAAAGCTGTCAAGTCAAAAAATGTCAAGCTAAAAATTATGTACATAAAACCTGCTGCCGTCGGGCTGCTCTCATGTACATAGCTCGAGTGGTTCATTTTATATTTCCAAATCCGTCATTATTAAAAATTCGCTTAAATATAACACCTATTATACTGCAAAATAACCCTCAGATAAACTTATGAAAAATTTTGCAATACCCATATTTTCGATCATATTTGTACCACCTAAAGTACTGGAAATGTTTCTCCTTTAAAAAATATAGACTATTTGTAACATAGCGTATAAGCCATTGATAGCTACATTGGACGACCATTTTATTTAAAGACTAGCTGACCCAGCCACGCGTTGCTGTGGCACAGTAATTTTATTTTTCTAAAGTAAAAGATTTTTTCTAAAATAAAAGAAGCCTAAGTTACTTCTTATTACATCAGCTACGTGCCAATAAAAGTCCCGTCAAAATCGGTCCAGCCATTTCAGAGATTAGCCGGAACAAACAGATAGACAAAAATTGAAAAAAATATTATTTTGGTGTATGTACTGTACCTATATATATATTCATATGCTTGTAGTAAAAAACCGTTATTTCAATATTTCAAATAGACACTCCAATTTTATTTATATGTATAGATAATCAGGATGAAAATAGTTTTTATGCGACAAATCATTTAAATGAACAGAGGGCCTACCATCATCTCTTAGCGCGATTCAAGTTCGATTGTCAAAATGAGACACCGCTATACGCGGTCTATAGTCTCTTTTTAACAGCTAAACTTGAATCGCTATAAGACGTGATGGTAGGGCCTCTGTTCTATTTTAAAATTTTATAGATTAAAAAATAAACTAGCATGACAAGGAATCACAAAATTCTCTTTAAGGTTTTGAAGTAATGATTAATTATAATATAGTAACCCGCAGACAAAAATTTTGAACGTGGTTAGATATCTCCTTTGCAATCAGTAACCAAAGTTCATCACAAGTAAGGAGTGCCTAAAGGGAATTGACAAACGTTTGTTTTGTGCCAAATTGCGGTTCGGTAAATTGAAATGGTTGGCGGGTATGTTCCACAAAACAGATTAATTTGACAGTAAACAAAATGTATTAGGTAAAAAGAAAAAGAGGATAAAAAGAAGAAGAAATTTACGGTACACAATTTTTCATTAGTATTTTATTAGATAATACTTTAAAATCTATTGCTTTAAACATTCATGGTCACTAATATTATGGTAATATAAGTTATATTCGGGATTTATACCATGTGCCTTGCCGGAGTACCATACGGGAGTTGCTCCGTGATCATGGCACTTGCAACAGTGCCGAAATACCGGAAACTCAATAAAAATAAGGTACATGGTATAAATACCGAATATAACTTATATTACTATAATACTTTAAAATCATTCAGTTTAATGTATTTATTAATTAAATACTTTTTTATTTTATATTTTGAGACATAACATTAACAGTGGCATATTAAATTACGAAGATTAATTGCCAAAGTTTACGTATGAAATTAAGTACGAAACATTAAGTTCAAAACGTCTTTGGAAATTTAAAACCGTGAAAGGGGTTGAAAGTTTTTATAACAAAAATACGTTTAAAATGTTGAAATATGAATTCCAATACCAATTAGGACAATTCAAATCAAAAAAATACCTCGGTGACCTAGTGGACTTCTATTATGAGTATGTAAGCACTAACCCTTAGGTTACGGGTTCGATTCCCGGGTCAGGTATTTTGTTTGATATTTTCTTTACTTTGAGTGTTTCAGCTTTTAATGCAGCCAACAAACAGATATATATTAAATATGTACTTCTAAACTCCACACGTTTGAATTCACGGGCATAAATTAGTTGGTATAATAATATAAACGGATTATTTAATTTATTTAATAAATATTTTACGCATATTAAGCATTCGGTTATTTCCATAATCACACTTTTTTCTTCACAACGGAAAGATACTTTTTTTACATAGAAAGTTCAGTAAAAAATAGTAGTTTTCTCATGACATATTTTTAGTGAATTATCTAATAAGAAAACTCTTAATAAAAATTATTCGATAATTTATAAAAATAAATATAGAATGATATTTAAACAATAATTCATGTATTTATTTTTTAGCATTCATAATGCCATATTTCTATAGCGGGCTCGCAGATATTGTTGTTTTTTTATGAACGTATGTAAAGTTATTATGTATTATATATTCATTAATACAATGGTTATGTGGTATATGACTAAAAATTTGAAACCTCCTAAGTTGACATGAAGCAAACGAGTATCTTCTAGTAATAATTTTTTAATGGGACTTATGGTTACTACTATACCACTTTTCTGAGTGAAACTTTCATAGCAGTTACAAATAAAGTTGGGTACTATATACTCACTGGCAATAGCAGACCATTGATGCCCTCGGTTAGCAGAATGATGACAACAACGCAGAAAAATGCTTTCATATTGTCACAGTCCACTTAGCGAAATCTCGAAACTAAACTGATTCTAGTGAGCTAACCTGCGGGCAACGTGGTTGTTGGGAAACTTGTGAATGAGTACACTCTACCATCCCTTTATAAGGGTGTGAAACGTTACTGCGCACCCTGTTCTGCGCTTAAATTCACACCCACTAGGAACACTTCCGTAATGGAAATACTATATAAAAGCACTTTCATCACAAGCGTCACATTTTCTCCGATAATAAGTTTTCATTCACTTCACCAAAGTTTTTTTGCAAAAAGGTAAAACTTTATGTTACGCTTTTGAAGAGTAAGGAAATCTCATTTAAAATTGAAAATCGTAACCGTTTCAATCCAGTGAACGGTTTTCAGATACTGAGCAAATTTTCTTGGGCAAAATTTTATGATCATATTTGTAGCACGAGCGATTGTTATCACAGTTTAAATATATCTAGTTTGCTTCACAAATATTTTCTACATCTCACTGATATTATAAATTGGTGCTTGATTAAGGTTTACGCGTTGTATTTGCTCTCGAGAAACTGTCATTTGTACAAGTCAGTTGGGTATACTGAAATGACGTAGAATTAGTTATATTAATTACAAACTGATCAACTGCAAAACTTTGCAATGAAATTTCAATTAAACCGACGTAACTCATTCAAATTTCACATATAATTTAGTAAAAATTTCCAAATATAAGTGTTCTACTATAAGTTGTCAATTCACTATTTTCAAGCGAGTATGGTGATGATTGAATAATACTAGTTTTTAGTATTACAGGCGCGAATACTAATATTTATGCAAAACATATCAATAGCGAGTGCATAAACTATTTCACAGTCGTATACGAATAATAACAATCTTAACCTATTCAATTATCGACTTATGATACTTACTAAATTCCCTTTCAATGTTAAGAATGACTGTAAAATTTTATTGACATTATCATCATTCAGTTTTCAAACTTCGTATGGCTGTAGTATCATATTGTTTACGTCACCAGGCTTTAAATGTAGGACTAATTGGCAGGCATTGAAGATCGCAAGGTAACGATGCCTGCGAGCGCCTAAAGTGGGCGCAAAAAGAATTGTAGATAACAGAACTCGGTTAAATAAACTATACACTTTTAGCTGATAAACGACGCGCTTATTATTTTTTTAAATATTTAATCCCGATGTTTGGACTCTTTCACAGGAGTCATGATAATATATAATAATGATAATGATATTTTTTATAACACGCCAATTAGCCTAGCATTGCACGACTTGTGTAATGCATACTAGGGTATTGGTATGATCCATGAAATATTTATAAATACCCATAAATCAAATACAAATGCTCATATTAACTATACAAACATCTGCGTCTTCCTTGAACCCAGGACCGTCGGTAGTAAGTCACGGCGATCGCAGGACTATTAAGGTCTTACATTTTTATTTATTAATTGAGTTCACTACATCACTTGGTTTCGCAGGGGATGCCAAGGTGGAACGCTCCAACCTTCATTTAATTTAAAATTAGGATATTTCCCGATCTCAATAGCCCCACGTAGCATTCTGTCTCTTTTCTACTCTGTTTGTAGAATGTTACACTAGTTTATTAAGATCAGGAAATAAACATCATGATCTGTATTGATATCAAATTGAAATGCACACAGAAGAACCAAGAGATGTTATAACTTACTCCATTACTTCTTAAAAATGTTCAAGTTTGTAACAGTATCAGTAATTAGCGTTTTATATTGTTGTAATTTATTAAAAAAAAGTAAAAAAAATGCATGATAAAACTGTATCTTACATAACTTTTCATATAAACAAAAGCAAATTGGCATGTAGCAATTGACATTTAAATTTTCTAGATATAACTTGTTACTCTGTGAAGGCGGCTCCTAATATAAACTTCAGAATTCTCTACCTCAGAATTCGTTACCTCAGAATTTGATAAAGAAATAAGGTCATGTCAATTAGACTAGTTAGTTAGTTGTCTGGCAAAATGATTTCATCTTAATCTTTATACTTTATATATGGCCAAACTTGTTAGCTTCAAAATTTCTTTATCACCGGTTAAGGTCGAGATAATTTTGCTAAGATTTTATCTTTTTATTGAGGTCAAAAATAACAAATTAATCCATTTAGATAATTAACAATATAAATAAATATATCAGCGCGAATAAGTTTAAGGCTGTGTTAATAATAGCCAGATAGCTTTTTTCGTCCACAATTATAAAGTAATTCAATCATTACTAATATTACAGAGGAAACGGTATAATTGAGGTCAATAACTATATAATTATAATTATAAATACTACAATAAGTTTTTGAGAGTAGATTAAACATGCTGCATAAGAAATAGCATTATGCAATGAGGTCATTAATATTAAAGTAACACACAAACTAAAACATACAAAAATCTGAATATGAGTGCAAATCACAGAGCAAGCAAATAAATTTAATTCAAGTGATAAATACAAGTACTTTCTTTACGATTCATATTAAATATCTTAAAGTTTTGACGTGACAACGTCTTATAAATTGGTTTGCCGGGTGACACTTCAAGAAACTGCGTTACGCTCCGCTCACGTTATGCGCTTACAATGAGAGCGAGTGAGAGGCACGCGTCCCTTCCACTCGGGCATGGTTAGCCCGCCTAAGAGCGAGAGAGACAGACATAAAAAGTGGAAGGGACGCGTGCCTATAAATAAATGTTTTAAATATAATTCTTTGTATAAATAAATGTTTTAAATTGTTACTATTATTTCATCCTTCTTCCTACTATACGAATGAATATTACAATTTCACATTAAAATTATTTTACCACTCAAAGTCGTTGTCACGTAAAACTTTCGCCCGTATACCGACTTTACAGGCAACCAACCAGTTTTTTTTTAAACCAATATTTGCTAAGGGGATACCCCTTAGCCCTTCAATACCTTGTTAAAATTTTATTCGCTGTACAATTTTGATTCTTTTACATATACGATTATTGCGATTGAGTTTTTCAAGTAATTTTAAAGGAATGAGGAACCATATAATTTTTTGGTTTTGTGGGTGATAGAATATTCTACTCAGGAATAAATTATTATGTTGATTGAGAGGCTGTTGAGGAGCAATGTAAGTAAAAACTAAGAAGTGCATGACTGTACATGATGCACTTAAGTTAGATACACTCAAAGAAAATTGAATGATGTACTGAAACCAGTTCCTTTAGGATCAGTGACATTTGCATATAGAACACAATGCGGTGTGGATCTCAATAAATCTCAGTCCGAAAAACAGAATTGTATCGAACTTATAAATTATATTTGTATTTTGAAATGAAAATTGCAGTGTTTTAATGTTTCATAATTTCGAAGCGAAAATTCAGTAATCAAAAATTTGTATAAGATAATAATTTCTTTAAAGAAATGTACAATCAGGTTTTGGTTTATAGACGACGTTATAATAAATATGTGCACATGTTTACATTTGCTTTTTATCCGATTAAGTTTAACAGAATATAAAATAAAGAACTCGTGATTACTTATTGAAGAAATTTAATTTGCTGAGCACAGTAGAAAACTAATATTGTGTATATTAAAACTTTAATTGCCTAAGTTTATAAGTCTGTGGCGGTAAGGCAAGGTAATATTAAAATGGCATAACAGTCCCTAGTAAATCTTTTAATGGAAGTTTTATAGCACATCATTTTACTCATATTAGATAAACAATTAGTTACGTTTACGAAACAGTTTATTTAATGAGTTAAAGATCAACATCATGAACTGTTAATAATACACTGCCAGACACAGAATTCCTTTTTAAATGCCAAAATGAGCGGGTGCTGGCTATTTGCAGCCATCGGCTTCCCTCATCCTTTACCCTGTTGTCCGTTTACCTAATGCGGAACCTCCCTACGCTGCGTAGCCATCTTGGTTGAAGTCGCCACTCGAGAACCATTCGTAATAAACTTTGCGACCACTGTGACTTGTTCACTGCCATTTCAGTTGCATGAAATGATAATAATTGCTAGGTTTTAATGGTAGTAAGTTCTCTACTCATTGGGAACTTTCTGCTTGGGTAGCACTTTAAATCTGGCAATGTCATTATAAGATATTAAGTGTCACTATAATATTATGAGATCATTTTCTACACATATAAAGTATTGGTATATAATATAAGACAACATCCGCCGCAAGTTGCTCTTTATGACACTTCAAACGGATAGTTATTATTCTACTCGAACCGGACACCACTCGGCCAAAATATACAAAGAAAGAGCTATGTCGCTAACTTTGGTTCTTTTGCGGATATCCTCAGTACGATTTTTCTAACACGACGTAACATCGAGCATAGCCCTCTCCATAGCTCGCTGAATGACTCTGAGCTTGTTTAAGAGGGCAACAGTAACTACGTCTCAGTGCCGTATGTCATCAGTGTGTTTAGACTCTGCGGGATCTAGTATAAGAAAACATAGCGTAACTTTCCTAACTACCCAGACCAGTTGGGTTCGTAGCATTATCTCTCGGTTAAAATTGGATTTACCTAAAGAGATTTTTTTCTTAATAAACATATTCATAGGCAACTTCGAGGGTATAGTTACCAACAGTCACTGATATGGGTGTGACATGGACATTTGATATGATCATTGTCTTGCCCATGTTCATTTTGACCTGCCTGGTGGAAACTCGACAGAGATCGTTAAGCGTGTTATTCAGATCCTACTTCGTCTCTGCCAGTATAAGTACAAAAGGTCGATGAGGCATTCGCCAGTGATGTTGATGCCAAGTACTTGTTAATTCAAAAGCATGAAGACGTCCTTCGGAGCAATTTCGAAGAAATTACGTGTCCCGGTCTCACGCTACGCTGCATGCTTAATTAAGACGGTTTTAGGTAGTGAGGTGATGTTACAGGGTTTACAATGTTAGTTGCATTCTAGTTAGCCGTAAATTCTAATATTTTCTAATTATTTTATCATCATTATCAACCTCTGTCTCCAATGTTATAGCACAGACCTTTCCTCTGGATGAAATGAAATGAGCTCCAACACAATACAGGTAAGAAATAGATTTACAAGTATAATATGCAGTATTGTCAAACCATTTGTCTCCTCCTTCTGCCTAATATTATCAGTGAAAAAAATAAATAAACACTAAATAGTCCGTGACGTAAAAATACGTAAGCAACGTCCCCGAGTTAATAAAAAATTCCATTATAAAGAGATAATTGTAACCTAGTGGACCTAGAAAGCCTTGTCTGATGATACGACAGGATTGTTACAGTCGAATGAATTTGTGGAAATTGTTCTACTTTTTTTTTATTCTAAAAGAGTAGCAAATTTGTGTACCTTATTGAATAATTTATCTACAATTTGAATAAGTACATTATGCTGTGCTTTTTTTAACTATGATAGTGGACTTAGATATTGTGACGGTTGCTAAAATAAATGGGAGTCCGTAGCAGAGTGTACGTTGGAAAACTAATGGACGTATAATTTTTTTACCATAACTTATAAATAACATGGAATTTGAAGAATCTTTAAATCCAGATTTTCTTCACTACAACATCCTAATTTAATTTTTATTATTACTAATGCCAATACGTTTTTATCTAGACGCTACAATGTACCATAAATATACAAGATAAGGTGATTGTTCTTTGGCATTGGGTAATTCAAAACAGTTGCCCGAACTTATGTTCTTAAGACAAACGTTACCTTTTTATTTGTCTCCAGATTTTCAATCACTTCTCCATTAAGAAAGTGTCTCTCCTACCTTTAACCAACTTAACATGTTACGTATTAAAATAGTTATATTTTTGGGTTTATATTATAGCTACTTACCACAAATTTGCTGTCGTGTATGCAATCAAGTACGATAATGTGCGATAATCTGACAGTCCAATATTATTTCTAGTGATTCTTAGAACTAAATACCTTTATGCGTGAATAGATATATTAACTCTTCCATTGGCCTTTATCTATTAAGAATTATACTGTTTTTCCTTTGTTTAACCACATTATCACTATTTATATATTACGCTGTCTCCAACTGACATTTCCTAATAATAACGTATTCAAGTACCAATGTTTTGCCACTTCAACAAAATAACTATTTACACTAACATAATTTTGATACCAAGCAATGTATATTTTGGATAAACCTAACTTTTAAAATCGGTTAATGATATTAGTTTTTTACTAAAAACATTTATCCGTGACAAATTTTCAGCATATTTCAACAATAGAGTGGCTATTATAAAACGTTTGAAACAATATACGCAATAGGGTGCAGCATGGCTTAATGATTTTCGAGGACTTAAATGTGATAAGAAATAAAAAGGAGTTTTCTTTTCAATAATAATGTGATTAGACACATTATTTTATGTTATATAAATAGAATTATATGCAAATTCTATTTTCATATTGTAATTTGCTATCGGTTTGAGGGAGATAAATAAAAAATATATAAATAACTATTGAGTTTACTTATTAATATCAATAAATAGAATAAATAACATGCCTTTGCGGATATAGCACTTGTGATATATAAGAATATATTCTAACGATTACATCAAACAGCGATTTGAAGAGTTGTATGAAAATATCAAGCTGAAACGACAGTAGTGGGACTTTGAAAACGGAGTCCATTGTACGGTAGCTCTAAAGCATAATCAGCTTGTACTTCTCCTGGTCTTGTGGTTAGGTCAACGAGCGATGTGGGGGCATCGATTGAAGTGAAAATTGATGGTGTTCCGTTCGGTCCAGCGTATACTGGGTAAACTCTAGTTTCTGCTTCTTGCTTAACAGCTTTTGGCAACTGAGGTCTCCAAGTCACAGCTTCAATATTTGTGTTATCTTTCACACCTTCATTGGCTATGTTGATTCTGTCGATCTTGACGACTTCGTCGTTGGGCCAACTCTGTACTGATAAAGATGGCGGAGGTGTCGCAGGCATTACAGCTGGAGGTGGCCAGTCGTCACGGCTCCTTTTCTCATAGTAATCATATGGGGAGGAATGATAAAAACCGTAGTTTACCGGACTTGGAGCAATCTGGAACAGAACATCTGTTAACAGGTTATCGGGGTGAATTTTAATATATGGTGCTGTAAGCCTATTTTTAAGGTGAATAAGGTTTAGTATTAACATTTCTTTTATAACTTGAACATCCATTATTTTTCTTTTTTTATTGCTTTGGAACAATGTTATCAGGAAGGAAGTATTAAGTTTAAGAGAAAGAGAGAAAAGGGCTGGAAAAGTGAGTTTGGTTACATGAAATCATACCTTTCCCCTGTCATGATACCCATCATAACTATGATCTACCTAAAAGAGAATGTTAACTTATAAAGTTAGTTTACTAATATTACTAGTCCGTTATAAAGTTACATGTGATATTAGTATGATTTTTGAGAAATGCTTTTGTTTCGTTATTTATATTCTTCACTTCATACTTTAGTTTTTCAGTTTAATGTTACTTATAGAGTATAAAACGCTCCAATAAAAAATGCTAAAGTATGAAATGTAGAGTTTGAAAGTGCTCGTTATGTTTTGAATATTTCATGAGCATCTATTTATACCAATTCACGACAAAACGTGAAATTGTTTATTATTCCAAACATTCGGTCAAGTTGTTGGTAAAAAAAATATTCACAGAATTCGTTTTGAAAAACATTTTTCACGTTTAGTTTACGATCCTCACCTTTTTAAGGCCTTGTATAGAAGCTAGTATTAACGCCATTTTGGCTAAAAGTAGTGCTTTTCCGCCAAGTACTGCAAGGAATTGGAAGCCCATAGGTACCAAAACCATGCCAATGGAGACAATGCCAAACATCATCATTGTCATCATATGGTGGCGACGGCGACCACGATATTCCACTGTAAATATTTTCATTTGAATAGCAAGTCAATATACCAACAGTCATCATAATAATATACTATAAGTAAAGAACAGACAAGTCCTATATCCTATTATTTAGTCCTAAATTAGTTAGAGTTTATATTATAGATACTCACTTAAAAAAAAATAGATAAATAAGTATATTACAACCATGACTAGGGAACAAATGCTTATTAAGCTCATCATAATCATATTCCACTACCGGGATTCGAATTAAGGGCCGTGGTAATGCACGATCAACCTGTGGGATGGCTAGTATTACACCTATCTATCGCCAAATGTTTATTAAATGAGTTTTTTTAATTTATATATTCACAACATGCGCTTTGTTTAGTCATGCCCATTGACTAAACAGAACATGCAAGCAGTAATTATCATATGCACCTCGGAAGACGTAGCAATGAAGGGCAGAGGGGCAACATTCAGATTTTACCTTAAAATATTAATTTATGAAATAATAACTTTTTGTTCGTAATAAATTTTTCAAAGAAGTTATGAATTTATTAGGATGTGTTTCTACTTTTAAGTATTCTGGTAGTTTATCATAAATTTTAATTGACATCGGTTAAGGACCTAAGCTGACGACCGACGATGACGATAAGATGACGACCGTTTGGTGCAACGATAGTGATCCTGCCTTCCGCACCGACGGTCCTGGGTTCGAATCCCGGAAGGGGCAGATGTTTTTATGATAAATACGAACATTTGTACCTGAGTCATGGGTGTTTTTATATATTTCTATGAATATTACATATCTATGTATCAAATATGTATGTCTATCCGTTACCCTAGTATCCATAACACAAGCCTTACAGTGCTTACTTTGGGCTAGGCTAATTGGTGTGAATGTAAGAAATATTTATTATTATTTATTAAGCTGTGAGAATTTAGTTTACATTTTGTTAAAAATATTATTTTTATAGCGAGGTATATTGTTTCCAGGCGCATCTAGGATTTTAGTATAAAATTCAGGTGTTTTCTTACAAACTTACACATTTCCAAATTGTATAAGTACGGTATGAGCACGGTTAAAAGCCCTATAAAAACTAAATTTTACGTTTATTGCGTTAGACTAAATAATGAAGCGACTGGTGATCAGGGTCAGCAAACAATAATAAAGATATATAAAAACGAAAGGTAATATTCGTACGGTGTGGTGTAGGGCAGGACGAGCACTAACCCCTCATGCTTAAGTGTGGTAAAAAGCAACCAATGATACTGGAGGAAATGACCATACCCCTGTTGTAGAAGAAAAATTGGGCAGCAGCGATTTTCCAAATTATGATCTTTCACAGCGACCAGCGTAGATGAATCTTCATCATCTTAGCTTTTAAAATAACACTCGCATCCAAAAAATATAGATAATTTTCTTTAATTTATTATTATTTTATTCGTTCTTCAAAAAGGAATATATTTTATATTTACGGATATGGACAGTATAAATCAAATACAATCGATACTTCTGGCCTTAATTGTCGTAAAGGACACAATGCGACTTTACAGGAGAAGCAGAAAACGAATAAAAATAAAACTATTTT
This sequence comes from Calamotropha paludella, assembly GCA_927399485.1. Lineage (NCBI taxonomy): Eukaryota > Metazoa > Arthropoda > Insecta > Lepidoptera > Crambidae > Calamotropha > Calamotropha paludella. The sequence goes on from OV656809.1 coordinate 14,379,602, forward strand.
ACCTATGACTTTTAGTTTTTGAGCAATTAAAATGGAACCTAGGCAAATAGTGCTTAGAATTGAAGAACTGACCCGAAGATATATTTGCGGAAGTAGTATGTCTTTTACGAAGGATGATATATTTAATATTTATAGAAATATATATATATATATATATATACCTATATATATATATATATATATATATATACCTATATATATATATATATATACAGATGTTTGTGTGTATTCATCACACAAACATCTGCCCCTTCCCGGACTCGTATCCAGGACCTCGGTGCGAAAGGCAGGACCACTACCTTTGTACCAAAAAGTCGTCATTAATGTATTTGACATTTAAAAATAATTCATGTATTCAATTAATGTCAAATCCAACTATAAAAATACTTTACTCTAGGCGTGGAAGTCAAAATCGGAAGCATCTTGTTATCTCATTTTTTATTAAAATCCATCGCAAACTGAAAAAAGGTCATAACAAACTTAAAAACTATATCGTATTTAAGTTTTTGTATTGATGCCCAGCGAAATCGGAGGAATTTTGATTTTATTATTATAGAAATGTGCTTTTCGTGGTTTTATTACCTTTCTCCATGTTTTTGACTTCTTCAAAATCGAATTTAATAACATGAGTCCGGAGAACTTTTGCCATCCGCTGCAACGCAAGAGTCCTCCAATCACCTTCTTCGAGTTCCTTTTCGGTCCAGGGACTTGTAATAAAATTAATTAAATCAAATATTTTGTATATAAAATAACTTAATCCAACGTAAAAACTGACGGGCAACATCTTCATCATCTTTTTCTTAAAAGCAAGTTGAAACGTCATGGTGAGATAAAACTACATTACAATTATACAAAGTAAAAAGTAATTAATTTCAGTAAATAATCATAACATGTATTAAACAAAAGATCAGTGTTGAAATCTATAACGTGTTACAAAAAACCCCTTAAAAATTTAACAAATTATCAAAGCGATAAATATTTTCTACCCTAGTAAAATGTCACTGCATAGAACTGAAGTTATCACAGATTTATTTAACAGAGTGTACTTTTCAGGTAATTTTAACAAATTTTAAGTTATTCATTTAACTCAATAAGAGGAATCAATGGCTTCGAAAAACGTCAAGTCGAAAAAAAAAACCTTATGTTGTCAATTCCAAATCCTGTAATCGATATCTTACAATTATTTCATGTTTTAACCAACATTATTTCTAAAGTAAAAAATGGCTAACTTCTAACTCTAAATATTATAATATGATGTTATGCGTAGGCCAACTTAAATCATACTCTCGAACTGTATCGGCTACGATTTATTGATGGTCGACCCCCCGTTGAACAGCGATGGCTACCTTCGTACCAAAGCTTTCTCAACATGTCAAGTCGCCTACATTCGACCGAGTCCTTTCATCGGTCTACTGGAAGTGGTCGTCCAAGTACAGTCGATCCTAGACAGGCTGAATCAATGTTGCAGCATTGTGAAGAAGAGCCAACCCGAGTACGAGGCGAACCACAGCAAGATTCGGTATGAACCATGTTGCAGTTTGGCGAACTCTTCGTGACGACAATTGTCACCCTTATCACTAACGCCGTACGCAGGAGCTGATGCAATCTGATCTTGCACCCAGAAAGAACTTCTGCGAGTGGTACCTCAGGCAGTAAAGGGAGAACCCTAATTACACAAATAATGTTCATAGGACGGATGCGGCAACATTCACGAGGTCAGGACTTTCAAATATTCATAACGATTACGTTTGCGCTCGCTAGAACCCACACGTTTATCGGGAGAACAGATTTCAACATCAGTGGCTGAATGTGTGGAGTGGTATTTATCACAGGCATTTCATCGGCCCTGTCATTTTGCCATCACGTCTGAACGAGGCAATTACCTAACGTTTTTACAAACGGAATTAGAAGAGGCAATTGACGACTTTCCTGTGGCCGATAGGGATTTCTTTGACAACCAAAGATACATGGTGTTTCAGCACGATGTAGTTCCGGCACATTATAATCGCGAGGTGTGAGAGTATATTAACGGTCGCTTTCCGTGAGGATGGATCGGCCGTGCGGGACCGGTGGCGTGGCCTACTCGTTCTCAGGACCTCACATCCTTGGACTTCTTCTTATGGGGTTATGTAAAAGACCAAGTCTATTTCTCCGATGGAGCAGCGTGTAAGATCTGGTTTCGCGTCAATAACACCGAAGATGGTGCAAAATGCTATACAAGCCATATACCGACGAGCAAGGTTGTGCGTTGAGCAAGGCAGTGCATACCTTGAGCCGTTTCTGTAAATTTGTTGTTCGTTACGTAAAAGTAAAGTTTTTATTTTAGATTGAAAGAGACCTGACATAAACTACCTATGTCAGCCCTTTTAACATTTTCTATGACCAGTAATATTGATCTGTACGTGTTCTGTAGGTACATATTGTTATTGACTCTATGTCGTTTCGCGGATATTAGGTATGTATATATATATATATATATATATATATATACATATATATATCTGTTTTATTTACTCTTTAATTATATGGAAATAGGGTTGGCACACGAACGATTTTTCACGATCCATTGTCGAAGTTGTAAATTCATATGTATAAAAAGAAATATTACACTTCAAAATATAAGACCTCATTAACATGGCGAACAAAAGTTATGCTTAATAAATTGTTACGTCATGCGTTGTTAATATACCTGTCAATAGTGCAAACAAATACTTTGACCGAGGTTCATCATGATATATGATATTATTGCAACTAATATTATAGAAAACCAAAACAATATTAATTCAATCATTTGTTTTTGCTCATAAATACTAAACATTTATTTGAACTTTTATGTTATCTTTGTAATTAACAACTTTTTTTAACAAAATAGGATGATTAATATGTTCTCTATGTACGGAATTGCAACAAAGATTTTGTGAACAAGACTTTTCCCTTAAAAGCCGGAGCTGCCAGTCTGACTTTTCTTAATTGAACTAATTATAATAAATTTGTGTTTAGATGTGGTTAAAGATAAAGGAAGCGAGGTAATAAGTTTGACTTATGAATTCAAACAATGCTTAACATTATTTATGATGTTTAACTAACTCACCCCATGTTATAATTTAAAGACATGTACTTATAAACTTTGTTTAAAATTAATTTATACAAGATATCGAATGATATTTAATTGTGGTCTGCTAGAAAAATATAATAAAAAAATGTTCATCAATAATGGCGTATTCTACTTGTGTGCAATTTTATTAGCAAAACATTAAACAAATTAGGCACTTGACCAATATCTCGCCTGATAGTAAGTGACGATTCGATCTAGCATGTGACGCGCTTGCCTAGAAATACCTATTCACTAGTGACTCCAAGACGCCTAAATTGAATTGGTCAGGAAACACAGAATCAAGCAGAGTTCCACTCCTTAGCGTTTTGTATCACAAAATTAAAACTAAAACGCTTAGTGCGACTCTTTGGTATATCTACCATATCATGGTGTCGCCTATTTGTAAGTCTGGTTGTCTGAAAAAAAATGGGGACGGCGGAAAAAGGTTGTGCAATGCTGCTGCACACTCTTCGAAATGTATCCTATAAAAACGGATAGTCTAGCTACCTGCCGTCTATGCTCAAAGCTTTTGAGCTATTTAGAAAAAAGCTCGTCATCGCCGATGAGCATCTTGGCCCCCCTCTCAATGGACTCAAGCGTCTGAAGCAGGTATCGGGAAGATCCGTTCCAAAGATGAGAACAATACTCCATACACGATCGAACTAGCACTTGGTAAAGGATGAGCAACTGTTTCGACGTGGAGTATCTTTTCACCTTCACCAGAATGTCAAGGTTTTTGAAGCTAGTTGAGCCTTGTTCTCAATGAAAGAGCCAAGATTGAGAGTTGGTGACAAAGACATATCGAGAAGCTTAAGATGGTCCGTGATCGGCACGGATATACCTCAGAAAGTAGGAGTCAAGTCGAAAGAACTCTTTTTAGAGGAGAAAAGACACGCCTAGGTCTTTGATGGATTGAACCTTACCAGATTGGCATCGCCCCATTTGGAGTCTCCTGCAGAGATAGGTACATGCGGCTGACCATCGCTTCTCCATGACGCTGGATCTGTTCAGTACTGGCTCGTGCATCAGACATATAGCTCTCTACAATCCTGCTGTCATCTGCGTACCCCAAAATACCGGGCAAAATCAGGTTATTTATATGTAGCAGAAAAAGTGTTGCAGAGAGTAGGAACCCTGAGAGACGTTAGCATTGATAGCCAAATGGTCCAACGAGCTACCGTCAATGACAACTCGTATTGACCGATTTCTCAGAACGTCCGATATCCATACACATAAACTAGTGGGAAGGGGCTCGGCCCACAATTGCTTGTTTGACTCAGCATCATATAACATACATATTGCCTTCTCAATAATCGTACTATTCGTCCTCTCACAAAACCCATTTTGCTTAGGTGTGTCTGGGTTAGATTTCTGATGTATTATTTCAAATTTCATTAATTGATGATTGATGATTACCAAAATTTGAATTACAAAATTCCCTTCCTTTATCGCTTCTGAAAACTTTCACATATCGATTAGTTTTATTTTCAGCAGCATTTTCTTTGAAATACTTTCTAGCTTTAATTTTATATTTTAAAAAATAAATAAATATCATCGGACTAAAGTCGTCAACAAATAATAGGCAGTAGATTGACCCTCTCAGTAAATTCTGCTACATTGGGCCACACAGATCACTGTGTACTACAATTGTAACAATTCAGTACTTCTAGTATCGCTTTTCATGAAAGGTAGCCGACTTTGTTTACCTTCACAACAAGTCTTGAATGAGATTTACTTATATTAACTTTCTCATTAAAATTCATTTCTGTTACTGCATTCTTGGTTTTCATTAAGCAATCACTGTTTACATGACCTAATTTGCGATGCCAAGTAAGACCTAGTGATTACCGCTGCAGCCAGCCTTTCTTGCACATGTGATTTAAAAACACCATTTGTTAAAGACGCAACAGCAATTAATTCGCTATTTATATTGTAGATATCACAACTATCTTCTTTAAAATCATTTTGTTGCCTTTTTGAAATAACTTGGTTACTAAAATGAGGTTTCTTGCCAAGTTTGAAATACAGAACACATTTCCAATGTTAATATCGAATACACTGCCTTTGACTGAGATTGAGATCTTGCCACCTCATGTAACTGACACAGCTTCCTGATTTACTACCGTTATTTCTTCTTGAACTTTATGATATCTACTACTTAGCGTCTAGCGTAGTCTACGTTAGCAGTTAAATGAACACTAGCACCGGAATCACATTGATTCCAGTCTTTTCTATTAAAACTTCCACTCAAAAATATAGTCGAGAATGCATTTGTTTTAAGATCATTTGGGCATTGCATTCGGCGATGTCCCATTTGTTTACATCGATAGTATTTGACATTGGCAGTTTTCATGTTGGTACTACCAGATTTATTTGAACTGCTATCTTTGCTACCGCTCGTTTGCTTCTTTTTATGTTGGCTATGTTCCGACATAACGAACGCGCCCTCTTCACTATTGCTACTTCCGTTTCCTTCGGTCTCCATATCTAGAAGCCTGCTTTTAATGGCGTCCGCTGTCACTTAAATGTCCGAATGTTCAATGGCCATGATCATTGGAGAAAACTTTTCAGGTAATCCAGCTAGGAGCAGCGAGCCGATCCACTTATCATTATTACAAATCCTGTCCCACAAAGCTTTTGACTTGTTTCAATAATTTGCGTCACATAATCGGTCTTGGAACTGCAACCTTCCAATCTAATGGAAATAAAGTGTCGTAAAAGATTTATTCTCCTTATGAATATATATCATAGTCATCGAAAAAGCGACTGTAATATTTCCCACAGCTCTTTTGTAGTTTTCACAGTCTTGATGTGGACACATAAGTAAGATGAGTTTATTGTAAGTATTAATTTTGCCTTTTCCGTCAGCGGCCGATACTTCAACTTTAGTACTACTTTCGCCTCTTTCTGGCTCAATATACTTCATCATGCCTTCGAGAACTAAAAAGTTTTCCGACGAACACTTACGAACCGAACACCCACTCGTCATAATTTTTCTTACCACGTAAGTTAGGCACGTTTATTATATAATACGCCGCACTTGCAAAGTTACTAACCAGCAACAAAACGTAAAACAAATTTCAGAATATGCGCTCAAGCTTGACACACTAATTTTGTGAAACTCGATCCTATATCAAACTGTCACTGAATTACTTTCACAACTAAATTAATCTAACGGGCAAAATTTGGGCCCATAATCTATAAATGATACTACACGTTTTGTGCTGGACAACAGACTGAGAAATATATATATATTAATCATAGACACTCATCATCATAGAATCGTAGTTATGATATATGGTTCATAAACATATTACTACTACTCAACTCATATACTTACATATATTTGCATAAGATTAAACAAATCGACTTAGCCAAGCGAACTAGTAAATTAAAATGTCATTGAAAATGTAAATGATTGCATTTGTAGTACAAAAGTCTGAAACTTATTTTAGCAAAACGTTCTGAGCCGCGGAGGAGACATTAATTTGTTTTGGAACTGCTTATATATAATTATAATATAAATCAAATATAATATAACTAAATTGATTTATATTATAATTTGCAGAGTTTTTTCTGTAGAAAATAAACATCACGCTGTTGTTGGAGTGACTGAGTTTGGCGAAATAGTATTGATAGTAGTAAATAGATTTTACTTTTTGTAGACAATCTAGGTAATTGAAGCTACTATAGCTAAAACGTAATACAAAACACAACGACATTGTTCCAATCTCAAGTAAATAACCTATATTACTTTTATTTTAGATGTATAACTAAAGAACCAATATTCGTTTTCCATGTTGAATAGGAACGTTGAACTTAACTGGAACCTTTAGAATGGTGACGGTCTTCATCGTCGAATCATCGACAATTAAAAAAAAAGCAAAACTATAGATTGTGAATTAAATTTTGATTTTAATGTTATTTATAGTGATAATATTATCTTAACTTTTTATTTTAATTATTGCTTTACCAAGTACATATATACTTAAATGTACACTTATTAAGAATACTTATTATTGAAAGTGTAAGTTGACATATCATTTTCGAACAATTAAAATTCGAAAATAAGTTTCGAAAGTGTGATAGGTTAACATTTCCTATACTATAATATTTGTCTTTGCTGGAAGATCTTACTAAAAAACAAGTGGTCGAGTTTCCTTTCGTAGTAGAACAATGGTTACAATTACATCTATTTTAATTTATATAATAACCCTTCAGCATTCTAGGAAATTGATTTTCTTATATACTCCTTTATTTAGAAAATCCAGTCATTCATGGTCTCTTCGAAGGAACAGACTGTTTGACCCATAGTAATAGAAAGTATCACTGGATGGAAAGAGATAAACGTGATATTTCTTTAGGCCAAACCATTAATTAAAGTAATTAATAAAAAAATCTACATTACATTTACTTGAAACAAAATTACACGATAAACAAAATGTAATTTTAAATTGTGACTATTTTCCTTTCAAAAGGTGGAATGTACTCATAACATTTGCGTTATTAAAGAAAAAGTATCGATATTACATTACCATATTGATGTGATATTCTAGGGAGCTGCGGTCCCAACGATAGAACTAACTCGTCAAAGACTCCACTTTTTATATCTCAGCTTCTAATCTGTTTGACAATCCCTTCGATGTAAGGTATTTCCAAGTTGTTACCATTCAACCTCCGCTTGATATTATATTTCTTATTTACTTTCTCATTTATTAAGTTCCTTTCTTGGTAAACAATATACAAGAATGGTTATTTATTTTATTCATACTAGAAATGGTTAACTTTTTTTCAGATGTCATGGGAATACGTAACTTGAAAAACAAAAAAACCGTTAGCTTTTATAAAACAATCACATCTTCTTTTACTGGTTTGTAAGAATTATTACAGAGCTACTAAAATATATATTTCACAGAATCTTCATTGGCAAACTGACTGTTGTTTAATGTTTTAACTAATGCTACAACTTCAAACTATCTTAGGTTACCACTGTCAACAATTTATGATTTATCATCCTATGTATACAAATTAAAGTTTATTTAATTTATAAATTGCACTGTATGAAAACGGGATTTCAGTTACCTTCCAGTTCTATTATCAGGCCCTCAGGTGAAAGGAACAACTCTTGCTACGACGAATCTAATGAACCCAAATTCGATGAGTCACCACCATCATTGGACCAGCTCGGGAGTACCATACTTTTGTATTAAGATCTTAAGTACATATACATACATGCCAAGTTTCGTGATAATACAAGAACAAGAAATTGGCCATACCTATCCATTTTTTTACCATGAATATTAATGTAAGTGAATAGAATCGTGGAGATTAAAAGCGCAGTTCAGATATGACGTTTATATGTATTTTAACTTGGACAAAATTTTAATCATAAAGTTTTTTACATAAATGACAAAATTAAGGTCAAAAACAATTCTTACCTGGTATCATTTTCCGGTACAATATTGCCAGAACGGTCAACCATCTCGAACCGGACCAAGTTGATTCCATCTGCAACCGGTACGATATCAGGGTTGAGCGACCGGTCGAGTGCCCTCAAGGTCTTACGCTTCATGCATCGCACAAACTTTGGAAAGTACTCCTTGTGGTCGATAACATCCTTCACGTCTACTAACTGGAAAGTTATGACATGTAATACAAACTGTAGTTACGGTTCCTTGGAACCTTTGATTAAATCTTCGTAACGATAACATAATCTATATAGCCACCGACATTTCTTTTCTTATTCATTTTTCTAAATTAATTTTCTTAGTTCTAAGTAATATGATGAGTAGGTATATTTATGAAATTTGTTCTAAGTAAGCTTTCAGGAAATATGCTGACACAAAATTAAGTAAGATTAGGTAGTAAGCATTTTCTCACGCAAAAACTGAGTTATTGGTATCTAAGAGACAAGATTATCTTTTTTGATCTTTTGATGAAATTTTCTATTTAATCTAACATATAAAGATACAAAACCAAAATGTATTCTTATAATAAACTTAATATTCTAAAGAGCATTCTAATTTTAATATTAAAAATGAGCAGTGCATAAGAAATATTCTCATAAAACAACACTACAATCAAGATAGATATAAAAATAAATAAGTTTATTAACCATCAAATAGCCGTAATATGTTTTGAGATTATTTTCAATTACTTTAAAACCGTACCCACTACTTTATGATGACTCTTATATTATATATATTAAAAAAAAATATGTTACTCACTTTCTTGGAACAGTCCCTCCAAATTATTTTAATGATGTCAGCTCCTTCTAACCATAGATCGGCAACGAAGCGGCTCAAATACTCATTGGTATCATCTTTCTGGTTGCTATGGCAACTGGATATTAAGGTCAGGGCAAAAAATGAGAGCACCGCAGTGTTCATGACTCGTGATCGTATGAGAATTCTTATGTCTTGTTAATATTTTCCATCTCTTTGATCTTGTTAAATCTAAAACAAGGAAACTTCTGGAGTGTATGGTTATAATGTGTCTCTAATGGAATCTCATATAATTGATTCCATTCATTTATTTAGATACAACTGGCTAACAGGATAATAATATTGTAATCAATCATTTTATTCCTTTTCAGGGGCTGCGAAAAACGGAAGAGAATAACTAAAATATATAGCTATTGTTAAAAAGTATTACTGTAACTGATACAGATGAGAAAAAAATTAAGACCAATTTGATTCCCTTAATACATTTATATTTTGTAATGATATAATTTCAATAAATTCAGTAAATAGGAACGTGCCACATAAAATATTAGGCAGCAGTAAGATTTAGAATATTCAGCCAATAGTAATCCTGTAAACATGGTTCCAAATGTGAATCGCAACGTCAGTAAATAAAGCAGTCAGGCCTAGCACATACCTACCCACATCCAGATAAGTTTTTCAAATATGATAGAATGAGGTAAGAGACTTAACGTACTCATTAACCACGTGTTGTGCACATCCATATACTGCAATACAAATTACGCGTTTGATCGATATTTGATCAAGTTTTTAATAAAAAACAGATCGATACAGCTATTTTATTTTTGTCGAGGAACTATTGAGTTGACAATATGCAAATCATAATATAATTTTATAAACTAATGAACCACAGAAAATAGTTTTCCAACTTAAATTTGTATAAATGCGGTAGCCTTCATAAATATTTAGTATTAAAAATGTCAGAAGCTAAAAAATCGTGTTGAAGGCAAAAACAAAAAGGAACGACTACGGCGTACATAATAGATATTATGATGTAGCAACATGTCTTTCATGATTAGGAGCTCATGGTTGATGGAAATTGCAACTCGTATCGAAGGCTAAATAAGTCTTCCATTACCTAATATAAAGATACCATCAATTAAATTTTTTTTCATCTACATAACACCATGTGATTTATACTTGACGACATCCTAGTTAGTTCTAATCATATTTTTGCGAATTAATCAAAACCCGTCGAAACGCAAGTTTCATCATGTCCCATAGTGACAATGGTTCTATGTCGGTGATAGATAATAAATATAAATCACCATTAAAATATATACATTGCCCAAGTTTTAATCAAAGCAATAAATAAATTTATAATGATAAAGATCTGTCAATGAAAATCAATTCAAAACTTTTGATCCGCATTAATTTCTGAAATAATACGCTTTATTATCCTAAACTTGTCTAAAATTGAAAACATCTATCTGTTCAAGTTCACTACAAGAATACAAAAACAAGCGAAACTAATAAACGTAACGTGCACGAGTAGTACCGATTGGAATACAAACAAAATGAACAATATATGTTTTCTATTAATATTTTAATTCATTACGGTAGGAACACATACAATATTTATACAGATAAGTGAAATCATTGTAATTAATATAACTTCACAAATTTAGCACTGATTGACAATGATTGTTCATCCCTTAAATCATTGTTATATAAAATTTTATATAAGTGTTTTTACAGTGTTTGGTAACTCATATAACATTATTATTGCCGATTAAAGAAAAACACAATAACTTAAGAAAAGCTAAGAAAATATTGTATCTCTAGTTCTGCGCTTCTTAAGAGAACACTTAAGTTTCATCAAGTTTACACTGTTACCGCCTTCATCTAATGGAGTATGTTTTTGATGTGCAAGACGGTATAACCGTGATAAAAGAATATTTGCCCATGACGACCAATTTAAATTAACTCGTCATTGTACAAAGATCAAGCTGTATCTCTGGTTCTATCCGTTTCAATTAGATGAAATATAGGAAACATTTCTAAGTCAGATCCTAAGCTTAAACTGAGAAAACTGCATCAAAATCTGAGCGATTTGGTGGTGGCTTCCTTAAAAACTGGGGGATTTGTCATAATCTGCTATGCTTGTCGGATGGGTTGGAGAGTGTAGTGAAAGAACAAAGTTCTGAATATGTTGCTGCTAGAAGGGTATGGTGAGTACTTTCAGTATAATTAATTGCTTTTACGATATCCTGAAGTGTATGCTAATTTATTGAACTCTGCGAAATTTTGAAACAATTTTGAAAGAAGAAATGTATTGAAAGACATGTTATTCATTAATTGACACTAATTATAATTACCGGTACACGTATCTTTTATTTTTGTATGAATACAAAGGTACGATAGATAAATTTATCTATCGTACCTATTTCTTGAGAAGTTAGATCCCAGTTTTTGGGGAAAAATAAAATAATTATAATCAATTAAAACAGGGAAAGGAGCATTCTGAACATGATCACATTATCATGGCACCACGAAATTATTATTATATTTTATTTTAATAGAAATCAATAAATGTTAATCTTTAAAATTTATGAATAAATATGGTTGTAATTCCGGGTACTAGATCTTATTTTATGTTAAATTTTTTATTACTTGTAACACTTTGTCAAAAAAATCCAAGGAATATTTTTAGGGCTATATAAAATATCTCACCTTTATAATAAATCACTGTAAAATACACACTTATCGAAAATCAAAACGCAACCAAACAAAAATGAAAAAGTTTAGTGTATGTGTTCACAGCCAAGGTCGAAGCAAGAGTGGAAAATTCTGATGACCCCCTTACATTATATCGTATTGCACTATGGAAAGCGAACCATTTTCCATGGATTCATAAACCAAATCATGTTAATGAATAGCTGTATGCACTATTGTGCAAAGCCGTGACGCTGTTGGCATATGGTGTTTTGTGCCGTTGCGATAGCTGGTCAGTAATTTCTAAATATAATAATGTTAAGTATTAATTATTGACACATGCTTAAAAGTAATAGATTTATCAATAGATCTATCATTTAAGTAAACAGTAGTAACTGTATCGGGTAACTTAGAATATCTTTTCTTTTTGAGTTCTAATATGCGTCGAAAATGGACGTGGAAACACTTTTAGCATACGTTTCATTATTAAAGTTGGAGGTAGAAGTATAAAAAAAATTGCCAAACGTACCCTAATCTATCTACCTATATCTATTCAGGTGAAAAATGCTCGCGCTAGTGAGTGGTGGTGGATTATGTCCATTAATCTCAAAGCGCACTCACAATTCTTGGCCGTTAATATAGCTTTGAACATTCGTCCTATTAAGAATGAATGAATGTTGCCATACGAAAATTGCCAAAAACAATAATAATTGTTTATAGATATTAGTTGACGCCTGCGACTTAGTCCGCGTGAAATTGGGTTTGAATGCGCACTCATCTCTGGTAAATCTAAAAAATTCAATAATATTAAAGTGTAGTTACAATCCCAATATCATTACTTAGAAAGAGTAACAGTTTGACGTCCGTTGAGTGCAAATGGTAGCAATCCTGCATCTCATTTTGCACTGACGGGCCTGGATTCGTGTCCCGGACAAATGTTTGTGTGATGAATACGAGCATTTGTACCTAAGTCGTGAGTGCTTATATACATATCTTTCTCTGAATATTACATATCTATTGTGTCATATATGTATGTTTATCCGTTACCCTTGTATTCAAATACAAGCCTTACAGAGCTTACTTTGGGCTAGACAAATTGGTGTCAATGTAACAATTATTATTATTATGATTTACTAATGACTTAAGTTAGACTTTGATCACTACCAGCTGCTTTAGAGTCCGAGGCTTATTTATGGTCGTTACAAGTGACTACGAAACTTGTGTGCGCTTGAAGTAGGGTTTCAGAATGTTGTGAATCAGTGGAGTTCGCGATATGAACACAGAACATAAACCAAATCCTGAGTGAATCATTAATGATGTCATTAGCAGCCGAGTCGACATGCACAATTAAGGTGGAGTTAGCTTTTAAGGAAGCATTATCGGAGCGCCAGTTTGTGCGTGTTTATTGTGTTTTTGACACTGTAGTGCAGGATTGGATATTTGGAAATATGTTATATTTTGAGTTCTGTATTGTACCTTGTTGACTGCAAATCAACAAATTCTGTTCTGTCCTGTTCTATTGCATAACATGCTATTCTATTCTGGTCTATTCTGTTCTTTACTGTTTTTTCATATTCTATCCTGTTCTTTCCTATTCTATCCTGTTCTGTCCTGTTATATTCTACTCTGTTCTATTCTGTTTTTTTCAGTTCTATCCTATTCTACGCTACTGCACTCTGTTTACTGCACACTGTTTTTACCTTCGCGTACGATATATTATGTATGTTTCATAAAAAAATAAGTTTTATTTTCTAAATCCGAAATACCTTAGCAATCTACAAATCACGATAAAAAAATCAGTATTTGTTTAACTAGTTCTCAAAATTCAGATATTATTTATTTTATCTGAAAATAAAAATGAAACAAAAAACAAAAAAAGATTGAATATATCCTTTATTTATCCATATCCATATCCATAATCAAGGGTCAAAAAGCGTTCTTAGTTAGAAATTACTATTTTATATATAAATTGCATGCTTTATGGTCAAGCCACCGAAGTAAACTTTCAAAACGTTCTTGTTAGTGTCTTCTAGTAATTGTTTACAATCGAATAGCCGCATATACTGAGTCTCCATGGTCTATTATGTTGAGAAAGTAACAATATATAAATAAAATTAAATGCGTCATTTTTATATGCAACTTTTTACTTTAAATAAAAAGATGCAAATAAAAAATCCTTTTATATTATTTACCTAATTAAACCAAGGACTTTAGTACTTAGTGACTAAACCATATTAACTATTTAAATATTTAATCTTACATCGCAGGAAGATACAATAGTTAATTTTTATTTTTATACTTAGGTAAACTTGTTTCGATTCTTCTAGTGACATTTTACTTCTAGGAATTACACGGCGAGTTTAAAATGATTTTGAAATTAAGATTACTTTTTCACTGTTATACATTTATAAAGTTTTATAAGTATTCGATTTAAATGAAACAAAATCTAAATGTTGCCTCAAGTTAAGCTTAATCTATCTGCGAAAACTGCCATAAAATCAGATCAGATACAGACAGAGAATAGCGAACTTTTTTTGTGTTCATTTATTTTTTATACATATGTCCACACTCATTCACACACATGGAATTTATTAATTTATACTTATAAAGATTTGAGAGCATATGGATGTTTTAAGAAAATGATATAGTAACTTTTACAATTCAATGTAAATTCGTTACAAGTAACACAAAGTATAATATAATGTATATGTTACGGCTAAAGGTAGGTGTGAACATAAACTTAAGATTAGCCGGCTAAACGTAGGTTTATCTGTTAGGAGGAGGTGTTAATGTTAGTTTCTTCTATCTTTAGCCGGCATAACTAATCTAACCTAACCTAAACTAACGTAACATGATATCGAACTTTAGCTGCTTCTCGAAGATAAACCTAGGTTTAGCCGGCTAATCTTAAGTTTATGTTCACACCTACTTTTAGCCGTAACATATATATTTATAAAAATCATTGTGACGAGTCATTTACAAAAAAAATACTAAAACAATATCGTATTGCTATCTTCGTATAAGCTCTACATTAGCATGGAATAATTTTATTTCCAATCCTTTTTATAACGATTTCATGATCATCGCATTTACATTACAATTCCGTATGTTAGATATTACCCTATTAAAACCTTACGAGTGGCTAAAGAGTCAAGTACGGGTCCGTTCGTTGTACAAACTGACAAACCTATGAGCTGCTTTGTAATGCAAATCATTTTGAAGTATCGCCTTTATACGATTTTAGAACAGGCTTGTGTACCTGTGACAGCAGTATGTGAACTACATTTTTCCGGTTGTTATATTAAAAAGGATTATTAGGCTTTCTATAAAAATTAAAGACAAATTATTATTTACACAAGCGAGTTTACAAAACTCTATTTTTTTATACAAAAACTAGCAGTTCTATGGTAATAAAGCAAAATATCGTAAAATAAATTAGTTTTGTAACATCGCTCACTGTTTGCTCACCATTAATGAGAATTACTATTATGAGTATAGTATTATAGTATATATATTTGTTATTTAACCATTTAACAACTAGATTTATATATCAAAAGAATTTTAACAAGAAATATTTAACTTGTATCTGGTGTAAAGCGGAACTCGAATCCACATGCCCACAGTAAATTTGATACTTGGAATTTGCGTTCGCCGAAAATAACCTCCTCTTATTTTGGAGTCGGTTTAAAACTTTTTGCATATAGGTACTTGTTTATTAGTAACGAATTTAAAGGCGGAAACACATTATTAAAACGCGACGCGACGCAACGTGTCGACACCCGATATACACCGTGCACATTACCAACACGCGACGCCACGACATACTAGCAATTTCTGAATACAGTTAGCTAACAGCAGTGGAAGTGTATGGTCATGTACTATGGATTAACATAATTTATTATCTCTTGAAAACCGTAGGATGATGTGCGATCTAGTTTTTCTCTTTAAATTATTAAATAATAAGATAGATTGTCCAGTTCTTCTATCACAGATCAACCTTATAGTCAAGGCACGAGTACCCGCACGCTCCTCACGCCCCATAAAAATATTCGTACCACCACAATATCGCAAGAATTAGACTCGCAATAGCTATTTTGCTCGCTGTATGAAAACATATAACGAACAATTCTACAAATTACACCTGTTTTGTAACACATTGACTGGTATCAAGTCAGACATTTTCAATATATTTAAGTAAAATGCTAATAATGTTCGTTTTAATAATTTTTAAGTAAATTAATACTTATTTTGTTGTGTTGTTGCCTTAATCATAGATATTTAATAATAAGCTAATTCGTATTTTAATGTACTTTTATATTTTGATTTAAACTAGTTTCTGTTCCTACATTTATGTACCTAATTAATATTGGGCACTCATTATTCTACAATTGATGTCAAAATCTTGTGTACTTTATTATTTCTAATGACTGTTTCGTGCCAGAATAAATAAAGAAAAAATTAATACAATAAATGCAAAATATAATAATAAATTGACATAAATTCTGTTTGATAGTTTGAAGAATAGGGATGGGTCAACGAATTCGTATTCGCTCTGTGACAGTTCTCAAACGACTGACGCGTGGCATCGGGTGTTGTCTAGAAACATACTACGCGCGCTGCGTCGGATGGCGTGTTTACCCCCACCATGGACAACACACCGACCTGGCCCGTCTGGATCGGGTGGCGTGTGAGCGCATGGCGTCGCGTCGGATGTTCATAGTATGATTCTGGTCCATAGAAAACAATACATTTGATTCGACTCAACACGCATCGCGTTTCATCGGGTCGCGTCGCGTGTTAATAATGTGTTTCCGCCTTAAAAAGTAATATGAATAGAAAAGACGTCAAAATTTGGCAGGCTCGAATTTTCATTAACATATTCAGACCCAAAAGTTAGAATAGGTACCCCCCTCACTTTAACAACTCCCTACGTCATATTTCTAATATTTTTATTTATTTTATATCTTTATATATATAATTCTTCTGTGAGTGTGTATGTCACTGAACTCCTCCTAAACGGCTGGACCGATTTGAATGAATTTTTTTGTGTGTGTTCAAGGGGATCTGAGAATGGTTTAGATTCACAAATCAGTCCGGCAGATGACGCTGCAGTCGGCACAGCAACGCGTGGCCGGTTCAGCTAGTATTATATATATTACACAACAGTGTCGTCTAAATGATTTATTTGATTTTAGTAATTTTTGTCGAATATAAATTTAGACCAGAGCACCCTAATAATAATATTACAAATTAAAATAAAATAAATTATTAATCTATCGTACATTAATAATCTATTTTGGAAATAAAAATATTTAAATTAAAAATACCCTTAACCGACGAGCTTGTATAAAAAGGCTGATGAAAGTGGAAGAAGCTAGAGATGTATGTCGTATGTATAATTTTCTGTATGTAAATTCAAACAACTTTTTTGATGAAGATTATATGATGCTATTTTATTAGGTTTTTTCTACAAACCCAAAAAATTCTTGCAATTTATAAAAATATCTATTAATAAAGAATGTTTTTAGTTTCTCAATAAATGTGATATTTTTTGATGTGAGAGTTAGATGAAACTAATGTAAATTTAATGAATAGTTCCTTCAGTTTATTCAAATATTTGTCTTTACTTTTAACTTTGTTAATGGAATAAAAAAAATTTACTGTTTTCTGATGAAACATTATGTTTGCATGACTCTATTTGATCTATATTAGCCAATATTTGTAAACATATCTTCTGAAATATAAACAATGTATCTATATTAAGTAAGTTTCCCCACAATATGACTCCTTAGGAAATAACTTATGCTAGGCTTTTTTAAATGGGTTCGCTCTTGATCCCAATCAAGCCCGGGGGCCAAGACAGGATCCACGATGGATTGAGCTAACCCAGAAGGTGCCTATTCACCCTAGCTTTAAAAAATCCCACGTTTTTCAGAGACCAAAAAAGAATAAAATAACCTGGCGGCGCCAAGCGAGGGGCCACTCAAAACGTGAGGGCGCATGTTACTTATGGAGATGTAATGAGATGTATAATATGCATAGATGTTGAGAGTATAAAGATGCGCCCCCACTTTTTGAGTGGCCCCTCGCTTGGCCCCGCCGGGTTATTTTATTCTTTTTTGGTCACTGAAAAACGTGGGATTTTTAGATTTTTAAATCTAGTATTATTATTTTATTCTTTTTAATTATTATAATTATTAACTCAACGAAGTAACCATGTGTTACGCAACAATCGGATAAGCCCCATACAAAAGTGAAAGTTGCCGAAAGTTGACCTGAAAGTACACCTAGAAAGTTGAAACTTGTTTAAGCGTGCATTGTCATCGGGTTCTGAGCTACCCTGAAAATTTCAGCTCGCTAGGTGACCGGGAAGTGCCTCAAAATTGAGTTGCAAGAATTCAACTGCACAGACAGACAGACAAACAAGAAAGCGACCTGAGAAAAACGTGGGAAAAAACGGACGTGTTATAAGTAGGGAGGGAATTTCAATGCTTTGAGAGCGGTTTTAGGATTTGTTACGCGTTTTAGATAGATCAAGACACAGTTTTTTCGACTTTTTGGTATGTGTTCCTACCCATGAAAATTGGTATCTAGCTCTATTCCTAACAGAGTGGCTGAGTTGAATGTTCCTCTTTTAATGTTTTTATAGTAATAGGAAAGTCATAATGCAGTTTCTTGGTTCAGTTTAAATGGATTAATTTAGTCTTATCAAGGTTAAGTTGTAAGTTATGTAATTCTAGCCAAGTCGTATTTTATCAAAAGTAGAGTCTAAATAATTCTAAATTTTGATATATGTGAGATACACCTATACACAATGTACCTATACCGAATGTCCACAGCAAAAAGCACTCAGAGATCGTTAGTATCTTTGGAAGAATATTAATATAAATGAAGAATTAGACGTATCCCAAAGGGATGGACATTAGGGATGGACCCGGTAACATGGATTGCATGATCTGATGTACGTGATCATACATATCTCAAAGTCTGTATTTTGAATATCCACATACTGGTACCTAATCGAGGTAGGATTTAAATCAAATGTACGGCATTCAACTGGTGTCCCGTTTGATACAATTTATCAAAAAAACATTTACGTCGTTTATAATGTTTTTTAAATGTTTATAAATTGTTAAGGTAGTAGAGTAGTTTTCCTGTAGTTATTTCAGTTTTCATTTAATATGTTGCACTTTTCTAAGAAGGAATAAAGGCTTGTTACCATTGTTGTTTCAAATATTTCAGCTGACGGTGACAGGAGACCAATAGGTCGAAAATAATTGAAATCAGCAAGTACTTCTTTTTTATAGACAGGTATTATAAAAGATATTTCTAATGCGTTACGGAAGATACCTTCTAATACAAGATTGATTGACTGCAAATGTATAGGGGTGTGTTAACAAAACAGCATTTTTAATATTTTTCTTTATTTATGGCGTTCGTTTAATTATTTTAAATTAAATTTAAATAAAGATACAAAAATGGCATTATATTGGGATCTCAGGAAATATAAGAATAGTTTAAATATTAAAAAGTTTATTTCTTCTTTAATTCAAACCAAGGTTTTGACTACATGTGAAACGTACAAAAAATCATTTAAATAAAAGATGGTTATAACTTGAAAGATGTTTTTCATTTTTTGATCGACATTGTGTATAGTTTTTATATGTATGTAGTTTTTATAATTTTGCTTTTTTATATAAAAATATTTATAAACCGAGGACCTCATCTTAAAGAAGTTTTTAAAGTTAACCAAACTTAGATTTAATATTAATGTAGGGATTGAAGTTCAATAAGCTATAATTAAACCAGATATAACGTTCCATTTGTCAAATTTAATCTTATAATATCAAAGCATTTCTAAAATGGGAAATTAATATCGTCCCTATCATGAATAGTGCATAGCTAAAATAAACCCCTCTTATAGAAACCACAGGGTGTACAAAAGAGATTAAAATCAATTAACTAATGGCCCTCAAGCTTCTAGAAATAGCTGTTGAATCTTAATTGATTTGTTCAATGCAACCGCACCCTTTGTATGAACAACATTAGTGTATACGAATGTAATGTCACTATAAAAATTCATCATTATTTTTAAATATTTTTGCTTAGCCTTCCTTGGTATATAACTCCTAAACTCAAAACCTAAGATTACATTGAAATATGTAAAGTAAGTAGGTATATTAGATTATTATTATTATTATTGATATATTAGACGACCGTTTGGTGCAACGGTAATGATCTTGCCTTTCGCACCGACGGTCCTGGGTTCAAATCCCAGAAGGGGCAGATGTTTGTACGATGAATACGAACATTTGTGCCCGAGTCATGGGTGTTTATATATATTTCTATGAATATAACATATCTGTGTATCATATATGTATGTCTATCCGTTATCCTTGTATCCATAACACAAGCATTACAGTGCTTACTTTGGGCTAGGCTAATTGGTGTGAATGTAATAAACATTTATTATTTATTTGTTTATTTATATTGTAAGTTAGGTGGGAATTATATAATATAAGTAATAAACTCCTAACTTAATTCTGTTCGCTTAAATAAAAAAAACAATAATACATGCAGCTTGCAAATAAATATATATCATGCAGCATGTAGAAAAACTAAAAAAAAGCAGCAAGCATGATATTGCTGCGCGTCGCTTGTGAAAAATCAAACCTAACCTAACCTATCTTAGAGAATATTGTATTCTTACTATACTTATCAGTCGATGCAATCTAGAATATTACGTATGCTTAGAATACACCTATTTATTGTCCTCGGCAAATAAGTTGAACATGATTTTGAAATCACGTGACATGCGCAGTAGTGAATAATGTACCTAAACTCGCTACTGCGCATGTCACGTGATTTCAAAATCATGTTCAACTTATTTGCCGGAGACTATACTAGCGACTCGAAGGTCGCCAGGGCATGACTATAGGGAATCAAATACTTGGGCATGTAGTTCTATCAACTGCCTAGAGTTAGGGATGAAGAATACGAAGTAGAAAAATAGTGCGAGCCGATCCAACATCCGACAAAAAGCTCTGGCTTATGTTTGTATTGACTGACTGATCTGAGTTGAAGTCAGACAGCAGAATGAGGTTGTGTAATTCCGCTGCATAATCCGATAAAAACCCTATAGGTTTTCAAACTTGCGTCAATGCTCAAGATTTTTGACGTTTTTTCAATGAGCTTCACCAGAGGGTCAACCTCTGGTGAATATACTCAAGCAACAATGTCAATAAGATCCCAAGACACTCAAGATTGTCAGAGATCGGTACGGATACAGTCTGGTCAAAAGGCTTTTTTTTTCAACACGCCTAACTTTTTGTTTAGTTAAAATTGACCAGACTAGCAGCGCCCTATTTAGAACCTACTCACACAGATAGGTTCATGTGTGTTATCAGCACCTTAGATTCAGACCATTGCGGGCAATAAGCTTGCTTCAAAATTGTCACAGAACAAGTCAGTAAACGTAAAATTATATGTCGACCAGTAACTGCTGACAGATTGAAACGTATAGGAATTGAATTATGTTGTAAACTTCCTTTTTTATCACCGGATATGTCACCAAATAATATGTATAATTTATTTTTTGAGTCATTTTGCAACAAAATTTTCTAAACCAAAGAGATCACCGTTACTGTTAATCAAAACTGTAGGCAAAAATTGTATGAGCTGTACTCAGAAAGACAGTTTAATAGAACGGAATATTCTCAAAATTATGTCAAACTGCAAAAATTAAATATATTAGTTCTCAAATTTATAACAGTACTGACAAAGTCAAATCTACTTGGAAAATTATAAATGCAGAGACTGTCCGAACAAAAGCTTTAGCAAATAATTATAAACTTAAAATTGATGGTAAATTTATTAGCTCGGACTCAGATGTTGCGAATAAATTTGAAAAATTTTTTACTCGAATTCCAGTAGATTTGACAAGCACTTTAGGCTCTTCAGAATTACAGAAATATTTTATAATAATAACTTACTACATATTAAACAATTTGGTTTTACCCGCGGACGGTCCACGACTGATGCTGGAATAAAATTGTTAGAATGCATTTATGAGGCCTGGGAGGAGTCGCAGGATGCTTATGGTGTTTTTTGTGACTTATCAAAGGCTTTTGACGGTGTCCTACATCAGACGTTAATCAGGAAATTACACTATTACGGTATCCGTGGTACCGCTTTGGATTTTATCACTTCTTACCTAAGTGACAGGATTCAAAAGGTGGTCATCAAAGGAGAGCAGTCGCCTGGATCATTTGTAACAATGGGGGTGCCGCAGGGCTCAATATTGGGTCCATTTTTATTTCAGGTATATATTAATGACCTCCCTCACCTTGTAAGACGCGACCTTGTGACACGTCTTTAATATTTAAAGTTAAACGTGGACAAATTAATATTGACGAAGTAAACATTGCACTCTCCAAGGTCATTCACTGGTTTGGCACCAATAATTTGTTGTTAAATGAAAGTAAAACAAAATGCATTAGATTCACTTTGCCAAATGTTCAATTAGCTAAAGCCAAAGTCAGGGTTAGGGATGAGGAAATAGAGCTGGCCAATCAAACTGTATTTCTGGGTATAACTTTAGATTCTAAGTTACAATGGGGTCCTCATATTGAATGCCTATCGAGTAGACTCAGTTCTGTAGCATACGCCGTAAAAATGATTCGTCAGTTAACAGACGTAAAAACTGCGCGCTTAGTCTATTTTAGCTACTTCCACAGTATTATGTCGTACGGGATACTACTGTGGGAAAATGCCGCCGATATTGGCTGTATTTTTGTACTGCAGAAGAGGGCTGTTCGGGCGATCTATAGGATGGGCTCCCGAGAGTCTTTAAGAGAAAAATTTAAAGAAATTGGTTTTATGACTGTACATTCACAATATATTTATGAAAACTTACTGTATGCACACAAGTGTAAAGATATTAAAGTCAGAAAAAATAGTGACTATCATAATTTCAATTTAAGAAATAAAGACAAGCTAGCAATGCCCAGGTATAGGCTCCATAAAATAAGCAACTCTTTTGCAGGTCAATGTATACGAATGTACAACACGCTGCCATGTAACATGCATGACTTGTCAATGAATAAATTTAAATTTTAATTAAAACTCAGTTATGCAAAAAGGCTTATTAAAGTGTTAAAGATTTTTTAAATGATAACGCAGCGTGGACCTAAAAGAAATGAATTGCTCGTTCTCTGAATCGTTTTGTAATATACAGAATTTGTAAGACATTTGGCGATTTTATAAGAGTTTTGGCACATGAGTTTCTTGCCCGATTCTTCTCATGTTAGCCCCTACGTTCGGAATCGGGTCGCTCGTGGCGATTACATGCGCGGCATCAACTCCGCGGATGTACTTGCCGCTAGCGCACGGGCTATCTTTATTATAGAAGAATATTATCTTGATTTTGTAAAATTGACGATTTTAAGTGCCCGCAAGGGCCTATGAAATAAAGTTATTTTGATTTTGATTTTTCTTTCTAAGACATAGGATGTGTTCTGCATTGGTACGCATATCAGAAAAATAATTCTCTTCAACAGTGCTGAAACCTGCGTGCCCTAAGCGGTAACTTTAGCAGATCGTTAATATGCAGGAAGAGTATTGCAGAAAGTACCGATCCCTAAGGAATTCCAGTATGGATAGCCCATTGGGCGGATCAATGATAACCCGTATCAAGCGATCTGTCAGGAGGTCTAATGATAAGACACACGACTCAATGGGAAGCCAATTTGCCAAGGCCTGTCAAATGTCTTTTTTTTTTTTTATTTTTTTTTTATTTAGGATGGGTTTGCTCTTGATCCCAATCAAGCCCGGGGGCCATGACAGAATCCACGATGGAACGAGCTAACCCAGAAGGTGCCTATTCACCCTGGCCTTGAAAATAGACGGGTTATAAGTTCTCGGAAATACAGACGCAGGGAGGGAATTCCACTCCTTTGCTGTGCGCGTTATGAAGGATGTTGAAAAGCGCTTGGTACGACAGGTGGGAATATCAACCAAGAAAGGGTGGTAGCCTGCAGTGCGTCTGGATGTCCGATGGAAAAAAGGAGATGGCGGTATGAGCAGATGCAGCTCTTGAGCACACTCTCCAAAGTACAGTCTGTAGAAGACCGCCAGACAGGCAACTTTGCGGCGATGAGCTAAGGTATGAAGCTTGCTCTTCACCAATTTGTTGTCCCCGATGAGCCTCTCAGCTCTGCGCTGAATCGTGTCCAGTGCAGCAAGTTGGTATTTTGCTGAGCCATCCCAAAGGTGGCAGCAATATTCCATGCAAGATCGGACTTGAGCTTTATAGAGTGTTAAAAGCTGTCCTGGCGTGAAATATCGCTTGACCTTATTTAGGACGCCCAGCATTCTGGCTGCAATTTGAGCTTTGGATTCGATGTTGGCGCCGAAGTTAAGGTCTGAAGACAACTCCATGCCAAGAAGCTCGAGGTTGTCGGTCACAGGTACAGATGTACCTCGGAAAGTAGGAGTGAGGTGGAAGGAACTCCTTTTTGCCGTGAAAAGACACGCTTGTGTTTTGGAGGCGTTGAAATTTACGAGGTTACTATCGCCCCACTGGGAAACGTAGTTTAGCCTCTGGTTTATTCGCTCAACCATGGCCTCTCTCATGAACATCACGTCGTCGCCGCTGGCTTTTGCGCTAGACAGGTATCTCTCTACAACAGTACTGTCGTCTGCATACCCAACAATTCCTGGTATTAACAGGTCATTGATGTGCAGCAGGAAAAGCGTCGCAGAAAGAACAGACCCCTGAGGAACTCCGGCATCAATAGGCACTGAGTCAGAGGAGCAGCCATCGACAACAACTCTGATCGATCGTTCAGTCAGGAAGTCGGCTATCCAACTGCAAAAGTCAGCGGGGATACCGTACGCAGGAAGCTTGCGCAGCAGACTTGCGTGCCAGACCCTGTCATAAGCCTTCGAGATGTCAAGTGACACGGCAAGTGCTTCGCCGTGCATCTCGAGGGCCTCGCCCCAGCAATGCGTGACATAGACTAGAAGATCCCCAGTTGAGCGTCCTCGGCGAAAGCCATATTGACGGTCACTGAGGAGATCGTTGTCTTCTAGGTATGAGAGCAACTTGCTGTTCAGCACTCTTTCCATAACCTTACAGAGTATGGAAGTGATGGCGATCGGTCGGTAATTGCATGGGTCGGCACGACTACCCTTTTTGGGTATTGGTTGCACATTGGCAAGCTTCCAGGATTTTGGGACGGTTTTTGTGTTGAGAGAGAGGCGATACAAGGGTGTTAGCACAGGAGACAACTCAGGCGCACAGTACCTCAACACTCTTGCTGGTATGCCATCAGGACCACTGGCCTTATTCACGTCCAGACTAAGTAAGACTACGGACCTGCTTATTGTGTATTGTGATCTCCGACATCGAAGAATCACAGTGAGGTATGATTGGTGGTTGTTGAGAGCCGGTGTCAAGACGGGAATTGCTCGCAAACAGAGAGGCAAATAAACTTGCTTTCTCAGCTGCAGAATGGGCCAGTGACCCGTCAGATTTCAGCAATGGCGGTAGCATAGGACGGCAGAAATTCGTTTCGACTGACTTCGAGAGGGACCAGAACTGTTTACTTCCATTTGGATAGGAAGACAGTTTCATCCCTATTCTGCTGATGTGGTCGAATCTCGCCTTTAATAACACCCTTTTGCATGACTTGGCGGCTGAATTATAGGCTCTCTTCTTCGCTCCAATTCTCCGTGCACGAACCCCGCGATCGCGGATTTGCACCCAGGCTTGGTAAGCAGATTGTTTTCGGGCCTCAGCACGAGCACAGGCCGCATTATACCAAGGTCGGGACTTGTAACCGAGCGGGATGTCGGAGAATGGAATAAAATACTCCATTCCCTGCCGAATTACATCCGCGATCGCATCAGCGGTGCACGAAGGGTCGCTTGAAGAGAAGCAAGTTTGCCGCCAGGGGTAAGAAGCAAAGAAAATACGCATCTCGTCCCAATCTGCTGACTCGTAACGCCATACTCGCCTCAAGCCCTTAGGGCTATCATCTGGAGGAGAGCAGATTGATACGGATTTCACCACACAGTGGTCGGACGATCCCAGTGGAGCTGAGACCGATACCGAATGTTTGTGTGGATCAGTTGTCAGCAGTAGGTCAAGACAATTGGGTGTGTGGCCAGCAATATCTGGAATTCGCGTCGCTTGATCCACCAGCTGGGTAAGATTTAGCGCTAGGGCAAATCGTCGCGCTTCTCTCCCAGCATGGTCAGTTTTCTGGTATGGGAACAGCCACTCTTTGTGGTGAGCGTTGAAGTCCCCCAGAAAAACAAGCTCCGCCGCTGGATATCGCTGAGCTGCCAAGTCTGCCGTCTCTGTGAGGTAATCTATGAGCCGAGTCGTCTCCCGGTCACCGCTGTGCGATCGGTAGACACAGATGTAGAGCATCTTCTCTACCCCTGTGTCCACCAGAAGCCAGATAACAGAAAACCCGGATTTTTCAAAGCATCGGAGACGCCTATAGCATATGTCATTGCGGACGAACACACAGACCCCTGCACACATCTTAAACTTATGCTCAAGTGTGTAAGCAGGGTAGTTGAGGTACGCCACGTCCGACGGGGTTGCTATCTGAGTCTCCGTTAAGAAGAATAGGTGCGGCTTCTCGGTCTCCAGATGGTGATGGACCGGATGGAGATTTGAGTGCAGTCCTCTAATGTTAGCAAGGTGCACTTTAAATGGGAGGAAGTGCAGCCGCTGTTTAAGATTCTTCTTATTCTTGTTTTTCATAATGGTGAATGTTGGGGGGTAGGATTTTAGTCGAGGCGCTACTTAGTCGACCAAAGGAAGTTTTCTTGGGCTAAGCTGACCAAAAAAGGGAACTCACCTGGAGACTGCGGGGACGCCCGAACCCCCCCGAAATGGCCACCGGGTCCTCCCGTCCAGTCGCCAACTGGCACGGTGGAGCATTTCGGGATTTTTCGCGAGTTGGCGGGGCAGCCTTTCACGCGTAGCTAGCGCGCTAGTAGGGCCCCCTACTAACTGCGGTCGGCCAGCGGCTTAAACCGTGCTTCGGATCCCGCTACCCTCCAGAATGAGTTACCAGGTACAGCATAGCCAAGATACCAAGACCGGTCCTAAGCTGCGCAATTGACTTATTACCAACCCCCATTGGCACTGGTATTCCCGCCCTCCGACGGAATGCAGCAAAGCTGCTTGGCGGCGGACTTCGGCAGGATGGTGGTCGCGAGCCAGGCGGCCCCTTGGGGAGCCTACCACCGCCGTTGGGATCATCAGCCGTCACCAAGGGCCGAGTTGGTCCATGATGCCGTTGCCCGGGGTGGACCGCTAGGAGGTAGATCCCAACCACCCCAAAAAAGTCTTCGAGTCTACTACTTGCTTTAGATGCTTTCAATTCAAGAATGGTTAGAAATTCTTAAGTTTTATACAACTGTAGTTATTTCTTTTTCAAACAAGATAAAATTGACAAATAAGCAATCTTGAAAATGCCGACGTTATCGACGAAATATTTATCAATTATATAAATCAGGTAAAATATATTCTCTAAGCTTTGAAAGTACTAGTCAGCCTCTTTGATATTTATTCTTTTATATTCATGACTATTTAAATAGGGTTAATTTACGAAAAAAAATAATAATCTACCGCGGAAAACATCTTATCTCTAAAACAATGAAATGAAAGTGTTGACTTGGATTACTTTTATTTCAAAACCATAGACAAGCGTTGTATGGTTTTGAAAAATTGATCTGTAAAGTGACATCAAGTCTACTGGCCAAACAGCGAGCAACGGTAGAGGTGGTATTGTTGAAGGCAAGAAACACGACGCTTCTGTTTTATTTCCTGCTACCACATGAACTTATTCGCAGTTGGAATATTAGTATTCATCACCCTCGAAACCTTCTTATCCTACCTTTTTATAAATAATGATCAAAACAAGATTTTTTGTGAATATGAAAGTTTTTTATGTCATTTTTCCCTTACTGAAAATATCGAGAATTTAAAAAAAAAATCTCCATTAATACTATGCATTGGTTTGCTGGTAGTATGCATTCAGGTGGTCCATTTACAACTAACTTACAACGCTAACTCTCGATTTACAGCGTACTTTTTATTTAGTAAATTCAAAGTTAAATTACTATATTTTATAATTATTTCATAATGTGAAACATTTTATCATTGGAGGCGATGAAGATATCTTTAATGTTTATCCTGAGTCTCGTGGTAGTAATATGGCAAACTATTGCCAGTTTTTAACAAGTAAGATAAGCTAATTTCGTACCTAGCTTTTGACAATAAGCTAATTTAGTACAGTGATATACAATCACATCAACTCTGATAATTGAACTGATGTTATGGCATATTTATAGAAACTCATTTAATTTTTAGAACTCTATAAAAATTAAATGAGTTTGATGTGCCATTAACCATAGATATCACCTCAACGTGAAAATTTTTATTCACTACTGGATGAAAATCTTTCCCAAAAATTAAGGGGAAATATCATAATATCAATATCATACGCAGTAAATGACTACAATTTCAAAAACTTTTTGTGGTCTATGGGAGGTGTCTGATCACTACCCGCAGTACCATTAGTCGACTTTTATGACACCCTTATGTGTGAAATGTTAGTATTATTCTTCTACAGCAGAAATTATAAGCTATATAGGCTAAGTAAAATATCACCCAGCTTAAAAGTATTATACTGAATAATCTGTGGTATAAACGAATATATTAATGTCTATACGAATATTTTATTCTGAAAATAAAAGATAAGCAGAAAAATACTCTTTAACTGGAGTACGTATAACTTTACAACTGATGCTTATAAGTATTATACTGAATAATCTGTGGTATCGACGAATATATTAACGTATATACAAATATTTTATTCCGAAAATAATTAATAAGCAGAAAAATAGTCTTTCATTGGAGTACGTATAACATTATTACTGATAAGTACAATGTACAGTAAAGCAAATTGTATAGATACGTCAGAGCACTTTTAGCAAATCTTGTTGATCGGTTTTTCTAAATCGA
This sequence comes from Calamotropha paludella, assembly GCA_927399485.1. NCBI lineage: Eukaryota > Metazoa > Arthropoda > Insecta > Lepidoptera > Crambidae > Calamotropha > Calamotropha paludella. The sequence goes on from OV656809.1 coordinate 14,408,664, forward strand.
TCAACCTCGTAACTGTACTATCTTTACTCATTTCATATTCAAATTACGAATAAGCGAGTCTTGAGTTAATTATGATGCAAATTAAATTTATGCGTAGAGTAACGGCGAGTTTAAAATAGATTGATGAACAAAACAGTTTTCATCTAAATTATTTTAGCTCTCTGTAGCTATTTATTACTCGAACTTTGTACGATTTCACTTAAACTCTCTTAAGCAATAAAACGAATACTTTGCTGTAAACAAGTATTTTATTTGCTATAATTTTACTTATGAGCGGTGAAATAACGTAATAGAATTTTAAATATGAAATCGTTGTTTTATTACGTTGCTCGAATTGAAGCTGCCTGGTGTCTTTTTCATTGAAAACTATAATAGTATTTATTAAGTCGGGGAAAATGTCTTTTTGAATATAATATGTAAAAACTTGCAAGAAAGTATCTTTGACTGTACTATTTGTATCTGGCTGGTTTTCATGACATGAAAAGGTGACTTTAAAAAAATAATCAATTTAGGAAAATTTGTTTCCCACTACTTTTCATTTGTTTTTCTTTGTGTCAAAATAAGCGAATCGAATGAAGAAATTAGATACATTTTAAAATTTTATTATACAAAAGGAAAAAATGCAACGCAAGCCGCGAAAATAATTGTGACGTTTATGGACCTAATGCAGTATCAGCAAAAGTAGCACAAAGTTGGTTTAAGCGTTTTCAATCGGGGTAGTCCCTTACTTTGATCGCCCTGTTACGGATAAAATGGACACTATTTCTGAAAAATTGGAGCAAGATCGGCATATCACGGTTACGACATAGCTGAAGAACTGAGAATTGACCACAAAACAGTTATGACCCATTTGAAAAAAGCTGGTTACACGAAAAAGCTTGATATTTAGGTGCCACACGAGCTCACTGAAAGAAACCTAAAAAACCGTGTACAATTTGCGATTCTTAATTGAGACGTAATGAAACTGAACCGTTTTTTGAAGAGATTAATAACTTGTGATGAAAAGTGGATCGCGTATGACAAGAAAGTGCGAGAAAGGTGGTGGTCAAAGGTCGGTCAGATTTCACAGACTGTGGCAAAACCTATTAGGTGATTTCGCTATTAGGTGATACTGTGTTTATGGTGGGACTGGAAGGGCCTTGTTCATAATAAGCTTTTACCGCCGGGCAAAACCATCTATTCGGATCTCTACTGCTTTTTTTTATTTGGCTGGGAGGTGTAAGTGTATCCACCATATATCCCCGACCTTGCACCGTCAGATTTCCACCTGTTTCGGTCTCTTCAGAATTCTTTAGGCAGTGTCAGCTTAATATCAAGAGAGGACTGCCAAACTACTTGTTGCGTTTTTTGATCAGAAGTCCCAAAATTTCTACAGCAACGGGATCATGTCTGTACCTACAAGATGGCAGAAAGTTTACGAATAAAATGGCACATATATACTGTCATTGAATGTAAATTAACTTTGTAAAATATGTTTTGAATTTATTTGTTTAATTTACATATAAAACGCGAAGAATCTTTTTCTCCAACCGATTAAAAAAGTAATTGAAAGCATCTTCGTCCTCCATACTTGCTGGACCTCGACCCAATCAATTACCAATTTTCCGCTATACGAAAGCATTTTATAGGTAGGAGGAGTTCTATTGTCTTTTAGCTTAAAATAATCCTGAGATGGCAGAAATATATAAACAACGAAGGTAAATATTTTGATTACATTACTTAATAGGTAATATACATTTTTTAAATGTAATCTACAAATTGAAAATGTATGTAATAAAATAAAGAAACTGTCAATTTATTTTACCGTGCTTATGTAGAAATCGGTCTAACGATACGGACTGATAGTATGGGGTTTTAGTATGGATTGGAACAGAGTGTTTGTAGCACAAAAGAAATGCATAAGGGATGTATATGGAATTCTGCCTAATGAATCATGCAAAACCTGGGTTTTTTGCCTTTTCAGTCGCTCTACCTTAGCGAGATATGTTAGTTTGTGCACCGTTACAAACATTTATTTGCAAAAGCATCTGATGCCCAGAATACTGGAATACGAGGAGACAAGCATACATTTGTCATAAAAATGTACCAAAAGAAGTAAATATAATAAGAATTATCCTGCAATGTGCTTTATGATATACAATAAGTTTCCCAATTATTTAACGATATAAAATAACTTTAAAGTTTTAAAAAAGGTTTCAAATGGATAAATGAGAATAATTTTTATAACAATAAAGAACTTATTTACAAATAATAGGTAACTTTATGACATTCATTTTCAATTTTTGACATATTTATAATTATAATTCAGTGTTTGAGATTTCTTAGACTGCGATGCTATTTTAATTTATATCTATGTAATAAATAATTTGCATGCTATTTAAAAAAGCGTAACATGAGCACTCTTTGTTAATTCAATTAATGTGCCACCATTTTAATATCATGTTTGATGTAAATAAATGATTATGATTAGAAAACATTGTTTTGTATATATTTGCGGATGGAAAATTGAACCCCTAAGACAATTATTAACAACAATGAGCACTATTTCAGCCTTCTAAAACCGATGTTAGAAAATCTGATTTTAAAATTTATATCATGTGTTTCGTAATTAACTCTCTGTAATAATTTTTTTTATTATTTTTTTTAAGTACTTTGATATGCTGTTGACTTTAAAATGCCTTATTCTATAAAAATTAATTGCGTACTTTTGTTTCCATTCAATAAAAAAATATCATTTATATATCACCAGCAAATATCACACATCAGCATCAGTTTTATATTTGTGATGTTTTTTGAACTTCGTTTTAAAAAATGTCCTCGATAACAAACTGTTTTGATAATTAATTTCCTGGAACCGGTTCTATAATACGAAGGCAATTGATAAATGACATAATATACTAATAAATTAATGAAGTACAAAAATTAACCAACGATATATTTTGCACTGCTTGACATAAATAGTATTAAATCAAGGCGATGAATATGATGTGATGAATAAGCATTCGTTTTGAACAATACTGATATGTTGCTGAAATAAACATATTATTATGTTTCGAAATTAGTACCAGGTCATCGACGTTGTATATTTTTGATGATGGAGATAGAGACTCGTTTACAGTTGTTACAAAAAATAAGAAAGTAACTATTATTATTACTATATAAAAGGACTGGACTGATTCAAAATTTATTATATTTGTTCTGGTATACCTTACCATGCCTTGTGTATTGCCATACCGTGTGCCTTATACACGATCTCTACAGTTCAAGTTACTACTTCAAATATTGTAAAATACGTAGAACAAATTGAAACGACTTGTTAAATTAATGCCAAAAGCGACCATTTATCAAAATATTTCTCTGTATTTAATACCATTAAAATTATTACGTAATGAAGCTATTTCCCAGATAAATTAAAAAGTCATTGGATGCTCATTTCGTGTAGAAACAAAATATAGATAAATAAAATAATTTACGCTATTTCGCTTAAGATAAATAAACAACAGCAAAAATTTTAAACCATTATTTTCACTTTTATCTAACAGTGCATAATTTGCACAGTGTAAGCAAATTATGAAAGCTGTAAAAACATTCTTATATAGTGCTTATTTGGTATGCTATATTAAATAAAATTGTTTTGTTTCACGAATCTTAGTTTTGACACCATAACCACAAAACTACGCAATAGAGTTTACTTGTGTTAAATTCATCAGATCAGGTGTCACAAAACTTTAGCTTTAGTTCTTAGATATGCTATGGTAAACCTTCTATTACGTTTGTCTAATGAAACGGTGTAATTAAGAATTATTAATCTCCCTTTCCCGATTTCTATAAATTCATTTATTATCTGTTTTAGGGACTCAAAGCAATTTTAATGTTTTCGATGTAATTATCTAAAACATTAAAATTTCTTTTAAGGCATAATTGCCTCAGTTTTCGCAAGGTTATTTTGTTGATACACACACACACACAGAGAGAGAGATAGAGGGAGAGAGACAGAAATCTTTTGACTTTTAGAGGTAACTATTCCGTACATGACGCAAATAAATTTTAAGTTAATACACGTTTATTCTTTTTTATATTTAAACCTGACGTTTTGTTTTCTTCATAAGACCCATGATCAAAGGATGAGGTCACGATTAAATATAAACAACAAAAAAAAAACGCATTCTTAATCCGATTAAAGCAATCACCAGTGATCACGGCTCCTATTTAGGTGTTATATTTTTAATAAAATTTTACACACTTATGAAAGATAAATAAAGTTTAAAATTTGGTAGAAAACGTTTTGGATGAGATTATCATACTTGAAAAATAGTAGTCCTTAAAATTTTCATAGCCACAAAAAAAATTTGTTCATTTTTATACTAACAGCGCGGTCGTATAGAGCTAAATGTTTGATGCACAAGCCAGTGTTGAACAGATCCAGCGTCATAGGGATTCGAAAGTCAGCTACATCCATTCAATTAATTCAATCCATCATAGACCCAGGCGTGTCTTTTCTTCGCTAAAATTAGTCCTTTCGACTTGACTCCCACTTTCCTATCTGAGCTGATCACAGACCATCTAAAGCTTCTCGGCATATCATTGTCACCAACTCTCAATTTTGACTCGTTAATTAAGATTAAGTGGTTGCGCCAGTATTAAATTCAAATGTGCCGCGTTATTTTTTTGTATGTTTTTGTAATTTTGATTAGCTTGGTCGACACTCCTAGCCTCACCTCCGCTTATTCCATTTCCCATTCGCACATACCTTGTCTCGCATATTGAAGAGCGAGACGACCGCGCCGTCTATTCGTGGCAAATCATGCCGCAATGTGACTAATATGCGGGAAAAAAGAAAAATGAGCTGATGACCGATGTTCCGCAATATTAAATTAAACTAGTGGCCTATCCGAAAAAACCCTACAACAAACTATAGTTATATGCGATGGTGTCTTCGTGTGCATAACAATAAGGAACAGCAAAGCCCAGGGACGATCCGGCAGCCTCCAGCATCTCATATCACGTGGCAGTCAAGTTATCGTGCCCCCTTCATCTTCCTCTCATATTGTTGTCGACATAAATTTTCTCATACCGCAATACAGTCCACTAATTTTTGCCCGCACAACCAGTAAGGCTACGTATTACAAATGATGAATATTGAACTGCCATAGTTACAAGTCGTATACATAAAATCTACTTACTTCGATAGACTAAGTTATTTATTTAGATTTATAATTCGAAGCGCTTAATGAAGCGAACCGACTTTTACAATGTTCATAAGGTAATACTTATTCATTGTGGCGTATTACAGTATATCTTGCTGGTATGTTGATATTTTTATTATAAATCTTGTAAGGAATTTTCAATCTGAACTTAGCTTTATTATTGCGATTGACTGACAAATTACTTTAAACCTGATACATTGATGGTCAGCAAAATTAATCGAATTGAGCCAGTACTCAGAAGACAGTGGCTTTGTAAACAGTACCGTAAGTTCAGGAAAGTGAATTAGGTAAATACAAATTATGAATTTCTATTGATGACATCGATAAAATATTAAACACCACGTAAGTAATGATTTCTTTTTTATTTTAATTTAATTTTATTAGTATTAGCGTAATTATGACCTTAATATGAAAATAGATCGTAATAGTTAGGACTAAATGAATCAAGTCTTTTACAACACTATGAAGAATAATATTATATAATCGACGACTTGACCGCAACGATCGCAACGCTAGCGATCTTGCCTTTCGCCCCGATGGTTCTGGGTTCGAATCCCGGGATGGATGAATACGAGTCATGGGTTGTTTTATATATATTTTTATAAATATTACATATCTACTTATCGTATATGTATGTCTATCCGTTATCCTAGTATCCATAACACAAGCCTTTGGACTTTAGGCTAGACTAATTGGTGTGAAAGTAAGAAAAAAATAAAATTATAATTTAACATATTGTGAAAAAGTACGCTTGAAATAACATTTCTGTTGCGATTAAGACTATGAAAATTATTTTATATTTCTTACTCTTCCTTTTTTATAGTACCTACGTTTAACGCATCATCAATGAGAATATTATCATTTTCCTCCTCCTGTCCTTTAAAAGCTTGTACAGTATTCCTAAAGAAGAATAAAATTTTATACTTAATGTCAGACCCGGTCAGGTTAAGTTATCAATCAATAAAACTGCCTACACAATATGAGCTTGCCCACGCACTCCTCCATCCCGCATATAATAAGGTAATTTTAACGTACTATATACAATGCAAATTTTTAAGGTAAGTAAACATTGTTTTTTTAAGTGTTTGCAGTATATCAATAGTGTAAAGATCACTTTTAACTACAAGTAAAATCAATGTTGCAAGACTGAGGAATTAAAGATACGTAATACCCATGACTTTACATGCATTTTTATACTTTATTGCATAATGCAGATAAAATGTAATAGAGAGAAATATACAATGGGCAGTCCTATGCTTTTTAAGGCAATCCTAAGATAGGATTTAACCTAAAATAATTATACAGATAAATATTTCAAAACAGGAGTAAATAGTAAAAATAAGATAGCTTCCTTATTATTCCTAGTTTTCATTTTTTTACTAAACTTACTATATAAGCTGTTAGTATATGCAGGCTATAAATGACATAAAGGAAGTTTGTATAGTAAAGCTTTAGCATTGGTTGCTTATTCTTACGATATTTCACCATTATATATGAGTTAAAAACTGCCTAAATCGAGTCTTTTTAATAATGTTTTTCTTATAATAAATGTGCTTAAGTCAGAAGCTTAGTTAAGTTAGCCTTGCTAATAGAATTTGCCTTTTTTAACAGTTATATAGCGCGTCAAATTAAATGAACTTAATAAACCTATTTGAAGTTAAAAATAAATTATTATAGTTGGCTACATTATAGTTTTATGTAATTACACAATGAAGTTGTAAATTTTGTCATTTAAATTCTACGGCTTTTGCTTATTGTTCAATATTTTGAACTAAAAATAAAATAAAAAATTAAATAAATACAGATTACTTTGTAAAATTTATTTAAATTACTCTCTCCGAGTTTAAATACAAGCCTAAACCTTAACCGATCTTGTTGATTCGGTTGAGTGCAGGTTTTCTCTACCAAATGTTGGCATATTTTGTAATTGTAATAACTAGTTTAAGCTACGACTAGAAGAGGATTGTTTGTCATGCCTGATGAATTGGATTCCGTGGTTGATTATTTTATGTCCTTGCTATGGGTAGAGTAGCTGGAACCTTGTCTTTTCACCCAATCACAGATTTCTCCCAAGTTTGCTAAGATGGTATTTATAAAATAGTTAATGAATACACAATAGTTGTCAAACATTATGCCATACACAGGAAAGCTTTGGAGGTTAAATATAGGGTCTGATAATTATGATGATTCTTACGTTATGCAACTAGCATGCTGGATTCTCAAAATTGATGATTAAATACTTGGTAAATTTTTAAATACATAGTTCTTGCTTTTATTCCTATTGCTTTAAAATTTTGCCACATTACTGATAACGACCGATAATACACGTAGAAATGAGAAAGCTTCTGTAGTTTCTAAAAAAATAAAAAAAGTTACGATAAATAAAACTTTTTAGCGAATGTCCATATAAATTGCCAATTTTATATAAACCTAAAAACAATAAATATGAAATATAGCCAAAATTAGTAGTTTTTATCTAATTTGACAATTTTAGTAATGCTTAAAATAGAATTGTAATCTAATGACACGTTGATGACAAGGAGAGCCGCTCGTTGGCTGGAAGCATTGCCATATCTGGAATCACTTAAACGTGCAGCAAGGATATGAGGGCTATCTTAGTGAGCTTAGACTGCAAATTATGGCACATTTTTATCGTTAATGCTTTTCCACTAAGAGATTTCCATATAGCCTACCATTATGTTTCTAATAATTTCTAAAGAACCTAAATGTAAGCCTACATTATCGAATTGAATAAACTGTTTTTCAAGATATTGTATGTTTTGAAAATTTACAAAAAGAAATTATATTGTTGTACTCGTATTAGTACGAAAAATTTTTCAATTAATGATTAATTTACTTATTTCTTTGGATTCATAATGAAAATTGAAGTTTGACATATCTGGATAGATTGATATACTTTCGACTGTAAAAATAATGTTTATGCTATATTTTAACGTCTATTGACATCGTCATTTCTAAGTTATTTGTCTATTCCTATAATATCTTATAACGGTTGTAATAATTCTATAAGGTAAGGCTCATTTGCCGAGACAGATGTGTTGACTTATAACCCTTATAACATCGATAACCGAAATAACAATATAAGCTACCGAAAGAATAATTTTACGTGTCAGATGAAACTGTTCCACATTTGTTTGGATATATTGATTTCGGTACATTATTTGGGATATCTTTCTTCAAACGTATCATACAAAGCTAACATTCATTTTGGTGATGTTTATAACATCAAAGCTTAATTCATGTAGATACCTACGTATACGTACCTATGTTAGTGTAAGTACGATGTCGCTTGTCATCGCGCTATCGAATATGTCTGGGCTGTATCTGTAGTGGTAAGCATCCACCAGTCTGCACTGGATCTGCGTGGTGAGATACGACTCATGCTATCAACGGTGTTTTTATCCACTGGAAAAGCCTATCTAATGAGTATATTAAATTCTATTGATGTTCATATCCGTGTACCAACATAAAAAAGAGCAGTATTTCAATGTTAATCAATAAAAGATACAAATAATATAAACCAATTACTATCTTAAAGCATAGAAAAAGTAAATAAAAGCAATAAAAGTCACATAATAGTGTATTTAATTATGAAAATAAGTCTTAGGTAACTAAATAAAAAACAAATGTTATTTATATTTCAGAATATGCAACAAAGAATTCAGTCAGATAAAGATTTATGTCAACTAGGCCTTCCTCCGATGACACTGGCTGAATGTAATGGTAAGAATATTATTTAATTTAAACAGAAATGTACCTATGTTAACTTAAGAATCACATAGTGTAATAGAGCCAGGTACAACCTACTAAAGTATTAATTATGACCTATTTTAAGTACCATCTTTTGACCTATTTACGATTGTCGCGCGTTCTTTTTCTACCAATACAATACCACAGCACTGTACCACACCACTAAAAGTCCGTAGCACGAGTGCCTCTCTAGTGGATTATGGCACTTATATTTCAAATCGAGTTAGTATTGGAAACAAACATTCACCTATCTTGAAAACAAACATTCACCTATCTTGAAAACATTCATGCTCAATTTATTTTTCATTTCCAGAAAGTAACAGACAGCGAAGAGATTTTCTTATTTATAATATTGTAAGAAAAATATGCATATTTTTACTTCTATTCACTATCTTCGCCGGAGCGTTTTTGTTTTTGACCAGGATTCTTGACAACATTGGTAATAAGTACACTAAAATTATTTAAATTATTAAACCCGTTTAAAATAATAGTCTATTGCATATTGATTAATATGTATTTAAATTTCAGATAATTTTCGAACTACAGAAATTGTAGTTATGAGAAGTGTTGGTGAAACGTCAAATTTGTCGCAACAGAATGATACTGTAGAAATATCTTTACAGTTGCAAAATCAATCGTTTGATATCAAACCCTCATTGAATAGAAAAAAAAGACAAGTGAATAATATTCGTAACACAGATGATGCTATAGCTAAATTCAAAGATAGCGATTACAGAAAGGCTAGAGAAGTTATTTTAAACCATGATATTTTGTGCAATAATGAAAATCACAATGAAATGTGTAAAAACATTGTTATGAAATTAAAATCAATCACTAGAGAAAATCGCAACTCTGCAGATAAAGATACCAAAGTTCAAGAACCCGTTTCAAAAACAAGAATTGACACTAGTCATAAAACTCAACAGTTTGATCAAAGTACTGACATAACCAAACGGGACGCTTTAGCCATACCAGATGTTGACAGATTTTATGGAAGCCGAGATGCTTATGGCTTCTCATATCCACATGAACCATATTCCTCTTGGATTCCATTCTCAGCTCCTCATACAAATCAAGGTTTTCAACATCCACTTGCAGATACTTGCTTACTCGCACGACTTTTAAAACAACATCACCCCCACCCACAAGGTTCCGACTTTGCTAAAATTTTAATGATTTTTTCTGTTTTTTTTTTAATTTTAACCGTTTTGTTTTATTATTTATTAGGAGAATATGGGCCGAGACCTGAAAACATTCATAATCAACCATACAGGTATTCGCCACCCGAGCTATCCCAAGTGTAAGTTGTTAATCTAACTAGTTTTACATTAAAGTATTTTGAATAAGAAAACTACTTTTACAAAAAAAAATGTTTTAAAGTATCTTGTATTGAGGATTACTTTTAGGTTATGATTAAATACCAAATAGTATGGTATGGATAAACAAATCTTCATTTTAGATACCGAACTGCAGAAGAAGATATTGAAACTATCCATAGACCACCACATCCACAAGACATTGAACTGTTTATGAAATTCTTAACCCCCAAGTAAGTGACAAATGAAAGGAATAATATTATGCTAATATTAATAAAGCATTTCTCTGAACAAACAAGGTATTTTCACAGGAGAAAGAACATTATCCCCGAATTTTATCTGTACTCTCTATTTTATCGTTCTAATTATTTATTTGCTTACTCTTAATTAACTTCGGGAGTTGGTTCGCAAATGCAATATACTTCTGACATTGTACATGTAAATAAAGGATCGGTTTTGTTGTTTTAATACAGTTTCTATTTTCATTATAATATTTAGTTTACATTCATTTTTATTATTAAAAGCTAGCGGCGTAGGGTTATGGAAGGCCTGTCAATATAGACTGTAGTGTGGGGTGTTGTATTATTAATACACTGTTAAAGAAAGTTTCAAATATTATCGTTTTCTCGAACGTTCTATCTTATTTTAAGTACTTAAGGTTTTCCCTATACTATATTATTGTTTTTAATCGATAAGTAATAATGAATTTAAATCAATCCAAAAGAAATAATTAGATTGAGTGATAATCTAAATCTAATATTTGTAGAATAACTGAAACTTTATAAGATTCTAAAATTAAATTTGAGACGTATTCAATTGGAAGAGATGCTGTTATATGATATATTTCATAACAATATTTCATAACGAAATCAAATATGGGATACCGATAAGATAACACACACGATCAACGCGTCCTCGTGAATTTTTTTATACTGCACCATGTCGAACTTACGCAGCACATCGTTTTTCTACTTACAGAATGATAAAATTACATAATAAGCTTTTCAATCAATAAAGTGCTTCTTAATCTAGCTCGCAGCTATGAAAAATGTTAATGGAGACTCTAAAAGATTAGTGATCTATAAAAACGCCGCTGAATGTCTCACTTTACATTTATATTATATCTCACCTAATTTGATTTAATGTATTTGCCGTAAGCTTAGCAATGAGCGCCCTAACATAGCGCATCATTAATAATTTGTGACCAGTGATGTTGGGTTTGCAATAAGCAATAAATATATGTAACAGATAATTATAACAATGTCTTGTAAACTTTTTTGTGTTCCATATCACTACATATTATAAAACTAGGTCCTCTGCCGCATCTGTCTATCTGTTCGCAATGAACTTAAAAATAACTGAACGGATTTTCATGCGGTTTTTACCAATGCGGATTAGTGATTCGTGAGGAAGGTTTAGGTATATAATTTCCTAAGGTTTTGTGTAAATTGGTTGAAATATAACGATCATTGTTGAAAGAGTGGGAAAAAATCAAATCGCCTTGGAGCGTTCATTGAAGACGCTGTCTAATCGATAGATAGATGATAGAACTGATAGAACAAAATAATAAATGGCGGGATATTCCTGTTTTTTTATTTTTTTAAGAATAGCGTACTATATCCCATTTTATCTCCTAATTAAATGGTCAAGTACAATGCGATAATTGGAAAGCTATTTAGACGGATACAGGTTTTAATCCTTATGAAATAAAATACGTTAATTACCTTAAGCATTTTATGCATATTATAATTATCCTTTTCATTATATAATTTAAATGAGTATCGTAGGAGATAACGCAAAAAATTAATGTGCGTGTAAATAAATTCAAACGCGGTTCTTATAGCGATGACCGGACTCGCTTGATGCGAACACTCCCGCGCCGTGCGACAGCACGCGTGTACTCTAATGCCAAAATCCCACCTAAAAAAGGCTCAGGACTCCGCCAACAAACGCGCCCCTTGGTTCAGCCCCAGTCCTTTTTTTTGTCGACCTGCCCTTCTGGGAGACAGCCGTCCTGACTTTTCCCCATCCCGACCTAGGCACCTGGGCACTTGTCGATAATTCTTATGATCAACCTGCCTAGGTAAGTAGCACACGCGACGTCCCTCTCTAGAGGGGCGGTCGCAACGGGTGAAGGGTTCTAATTTTTTCCGGATGCAAGCCAACCACAGGTAGTGTATAGTAACTCTGGCAGTCGGCTATAGCCAGAAATCCTCATAGATAGGTTTTTTCCATGTCCGAAGGTTGCCACTTATCTCGGGGTGTAAAAAAAACAAGAAAGGGTAGAAAGGGACGTGTAGGTACACCTATGAGTATAATAGACAGATTTTGGGAGCGAATGGAGTTGACGGCTGGAAAGTACTCTTTTTCTTTTTGGATGTTGTTGGGAGGTCGAAATTGCGTTGGTTTTGATATTTTAGAGAAAAATAAAATCTTAAAATCTTGTTAGTCATGACAATGCGAGATTATTGCAACAGTAACTCTTAAATGGGTAGCTGCACTGTTTTGTTCTTTGGAGATTTCCGTTAAATTTTGTTTGTTATACCTAGGGGGACGAGAGCAGAGCAGTCAATGCATAGCTCAAAATATCGTATATTTGGGCACATCTAAAACTATGCAACAATACAAGACTCAAAATAATAAATTAAAAACATTTTTTGATCGAATGTATAATAGGAACTGGTGAAACTGTTTTTTTACCAAGAATTCCTAAGGTACCCTTCAAATAGCCTTTTAAACAAAATATGTTGGTTTTTACACGTAAGCAGAGTGAAATTTGATCAACGTTGATCGTTGTATAAAAGAAATAATTTAGTTTATTTTAATTTTTATAACATCTGCCTTATTAAATACTACACTTAAATCTAATCCACACATTCGTAACATCAAGCTGATGCGATCATACGATAGACAAAACATGCATAATTATGCTCTACAGCTTAACTACTATGCGAAGCCGTGGGTGTCGGTAAAGCAATATAAAAACCTTAAAGCAAAGTCCTGCAAGTGAGAGTAGTACTCATGTTCTCTCAAGTTTTCATGTAATATATTCCGCAACTGACTCAATTTAGTCGTGATTCGGCATAAATTAGTGAGCTATTTTAATCGGGCATGTGCATGGCCTTCATTTTAATCGATTTTGAAAAAGTATACCTTTGCTCTTTTTATTGAAGTGAAACACCTTTTACCGGATTAGTAACACGTTTATGTCCAGAATATTGTTTGATTTATTCTAATTTTAATAGAAGTAGTGTCACGTATGTCGCGAACTATCAGCATGGCTCAAACCAAAATACAGGCTGCAGGATTTTAAAATGTTGTTAGCCTTTTTGATAATCCATAATATAGATCAGTAAAATGAAAAAGATTTGACCGCATTTTCTCGTCACTTTCTCAACAGATTTTTTACTATTTTCTATTTATTTACGATCTTTTGTTACAAATAAAAAATATGAAAGCAGTTATTTTTCTTACCTTCGAATTAGATGAAGATGATCCCTATCCCTTTGCCATTTAGCATAAGCGACTTAAGATTTTTGAATTAGAGATAGACCTAATCGTTTCAAATAAAATGCAAAGGAAAACAAAATCATGTAAATAAGAGCGTGTGATATTTTTTTTCAATTAATATGTTGTATTGTTACGATGGATTATGAGGTAATTTTCGGATTAAATTTATTATTGGGTAACTGCCTCTACGAAAGACTCATGGTCCCATTGACAAAGCAGTTAGAACACTATTTCTGAATGCATAATTAAATTTATTTTTAGGCCTGACGTAACTTCAACTGTAAGATCAACAAACACGTCATTACGTGACGCTCAATGTCCAGAGAGCACCATACCGTGTGGCAATGGCGAAAGCTGCATACTCGAAAGTCAATGGTGCAATGGGCAAGTGGATTGTCCGGATGTGAGTGATGAAGCAAGTTGTAGCTGTAAATCGAGAGTGGACAAATATAGACTCTGTGATGGGTATTTCGATTGTCCATTCGGTGAAGATGAACTAGGATGCTATGGTAATTATCTTCTATTCGTTCTTTGTTTTTTGTACAAATATAATTTCATAAAAAAAGGATATTCGTGTTTTCCCCATGTGAGTTCTGAATTTTAAAACCGAGGTAACTTGACTCAACCTCAGTGCCTTTTATAATACGAGTAACTTCGAAATTTCGTTATTGAAACAACGGTATATTTTCACAGGTTGCAGCGACAATGCTTTCAGTTGTCAGGATTTAGATGTGGACTCTAAAAGCTCTTGTTTCACTAAAGAACAAAGATGTAACAATATAATGGACTGTCCTAATAATAGAGACGAAATAGACTGCAATATGCTTTCACCTAGCCTTCTAAGAAAACCTGTTAGTACAAGTGTGCTAGTATTTTTTTTACACTATTTGTAGTCGCGTGTTATAAAGTATAAAACAAACGATATAACATTTATTAAATTAATGGATGTTTTTATAATTCTAATAATAATCCATTAATTAAAATTTAAGAAAATGATAGAAATAGAAAAAAGCAATATATAAATTCCCCTGTAAAAATCTAATGAAATTAAATAGTTTTAAATTATTAAGTAACTAATTTAATATTGACAAATGAGAGTGAACAATATCGATCTTCATATTTTTTCATATTTTAATATTTTTGATATGCTATCATTTGTATGATCATTCAAAAAGAAAAAATAAATAAATCATACAGTATTAAATAAATCGTAAATACATAAATATCTAAGATAATGTCACACAAAATTGTTATTTCATCATCAAACAATAATCAATCAATCTTTTTGTACATTTTACATCTGATATGAAATTTTCATCACAAAATTATTTTAAATAAATATACTCATAATAATAATATTTCTTACATTCACACCATGTGCACTGTAAGGCATGCCTTACTGATACTAGGGTAACGGATAGACATACATAACATGATACAGTGATAAATATTTTGCTAAATATTTATTTATGGAATAATTGTTATCCCATCAAATACTAATTAAATTAATAATTATAATTTGTTGTTATAACTACCAATGTGACATCACCATTGTATTAGGTAAGAAAAATAAACTCAAATTTATACATAAAAGTGGGCGAAAAAACTCTTATTTGTTACGAAATCCCTGAAAATAATACTGTTTCAACAAAAAATGGATGTCAAAATTAATTCAATGTTATAAAAGGAATTGGTGATAAAAATGCAAGGAAAGTGCTTGAAAGCGAAGTTGTGTCTTAAGTTTTAAAAAGTAAAATGTACTTGAGGTGGTTCCATGCAACGACTTCTCCGCCTATAAACAATTACAGTTACTTTCTTGTTTGAATAAAAAAAATAGCATCGTATTATAAGATTATTGTCATACTTTACGCAGACTACACTAGAATTTTGTCCTAGTGTAAATCTTTTATAGACTTAAATTTTTACCTTTCAGGTATTTGCTATTTCCAACACGGAAGGGTTTTTACAACGCAATTTTAAAGGAGATTGGTATGCTGTTTGTAAAAATCCTTATATGTGGGCTCATGATGTCTGCCGTCGTGAAACTGGCTTAATAATACGGTAAAAAATTAATATTTAATTTAACTAAAATCACTCAAAATAGAGTACTGTCAAAAACAAAAATATCAGTAAAACAATACTAAAGTCTGATATCTCTAGTCCTATGTATTTTTTTTTTGTTAAAATATGATGTATTGTCCTAGTCTTAAATTTATTGAATTTAGCAAGTTAAAAGAATGTGTATTATTATTTTACTATATTTTTTTACCATAAGGCCACCGTACATACAAATAATACCAGTAGATCCAATATTACGAGTCAACTATTTGAATACTGGTCCAGGAGGAACTTTACATACCAGTGACATGTGCTTTAATTCTTCTGCTATTTACGTCACCTGTCCTGAACTACTTTGCGGCACTAGAATATTGACTACGTCACAACTACTAAAAGAGGTAAGTGTGATCGCATGTAAGAATATATCACAGATTATTATTGGTATGGCCCAGTTTCAGAAAAGAATACTATAAACCCTATTGAGGCTAATAGCAGGCAATTTGTCTTCTTAATTGTAAAAGTGCAAACCGGGCGCTAATTTACAGCATTCACAAGATTTTTTTCCCACTGCTTAAATCTCATAAGTTCAGCGATTAACCTCTGCTGTTAATTGCGCTTTGATCAAGCGAACCCTTTCTATACCTATAGAAAACATTAAAAACTGCCTTTAGTTCCCGTAAACACGTAAATTTTAAATTGAGATCTTATTTTAAGACTTAATGACAAGTAAGCCAACAAGAATTACTTCCCTCATAGCTTTTATTTTTTCAAAAAGAGTAATTATATAAAAAGAAATGAATATGCTTATTCATACTACACTCAGATATTTCTTCTAAGAACTTTGCAACATAGATATTTTTTAAGGATTTACGAATGAAAATAAAATCTTTTTAATTTAATACGTAATTTTCATATTAACTTGGAATAGAAATGTTGATAAAGTTGACAATGATATTGCTTTTTTATTTCAGAATGCAGCTATTGAAAACCATCTCTACGGAAGAAATAAACGCTTCCTGGTAAATAAACGTCCTCACACCTCAGTGTACAACCAACGAGAATTACCCTTCATGACAAATGTTAATAAAAATCCAACAGTCAAAAGAAAAACTAACAACAAACGACCTTATGATTCAAGGAGTAAGAGGGCTCAAAGCAGAGTAGTTGGTGGTAGACCTAGTAAGCCAGCGGCGTGGCCATGGGTGGCAGCCATGTACAGAAATGGCATGTTCCATTGTGGAGGTGTAATTTTGACACAGCAGTGGGTGTTATCAGCTGCCCATTGTGTTCATGAGTAAGTTAACGCAGTGATAAATAACGACGTACTAAGAACGAAATAATGCTTAGAGATATTATAGTTCCCCTCTACGCAATGAACTGTTAATATTATAGATAACACACTGTTGCGTTATGATAATAAAATCAACAAACAATTTTTGATGTTTTAGCTCTGTGTACATATGAAACGTTATATTATTACATATATTGGAGAATCATAAATTTAAATAATACTTTCTCATTTTAGATTTTGGAAAAACTATTACGAAATACAAGTCGGAATGCTTCGACGCTTTTCCTTCTCGCCACAAGAACAGAACCATCGTATTACACATATCATAGTCAATCATAAATACGACCAAAAAGATATGAAAAATGATCTCTCTCTACTCCGTGTTGAATCTGCTATCCAATTCAGCCGTTGGGTACGACCTATTTGCTTACCGAGTCCTAATACAGCAGGGCGTGATTGGATTTGGGGACCTTCGCCTGGTACTATTTGTACAGCAGTTGGATGGGGTGCCACTGTCGAACATGGTCCTGATCGTAAGTAAATAACAAAACGTTTATTTCTTTTTATTATCCGACTGCGCAAGAAGGAGGGTTATGATTTTCGAGAGTATGTATGTATTTATATTTGTATGGCACGCTCTGTGACCTGAATGGCTCGATGGATTTTAGCTCGAGAGGTGTCGTTAGATTCGTATTTACTGTGAGAGTGACACTAGGTATATGAAAATACAAAAATGGCGGTTTTTTGGCGCCAAAATCAAACATTTGGCACGCTCTCCAGCCATAACGACTCGACTCATTCAATAATAAAACGGCAGTTAAAAAAACTAAAAACCGCGTTTCTGTGTAATTTAGAAATTTAAAAAGCCTAAAACAAATTTCCATAGATGTATTAAATTGATATATTGAAATTTATCTATCAATAAATAATTCAAACCATTCTTTTACAAAAAAAAATATTTAACCAGTACGTACTAATATTTTGTAGCTGATCATATGCGTGATGTTGAATTGCCAATTTGGGCAAGCTGTAAGCATTCAGAAGATCGTCAAGGAAAAGAGATATGCGCTGGATTAGTAGAAGGCGGTAAAGACGCATGCCAGGTAATTATTTATTTGTAAATTTAGATATATAAAGTGAATAGCATTTGACTTGAAATACGTTGTTTCAAAACAATTTTGTTCTTAATAGAGAAATGTTGCTTGTTTATATGTAAATATATCTTAGTAACGAAATTTACGTAGTTTTCTAATTAAAATTCACTTTAATTAATTTTGAAATTACCAGTTTCTCATAATTACTATTAATTGAACTTGGCTCTTATATATAAACCTATGATGACTAATATTAGTTGCGTTCCCACAACATTACGCCCCGTTATGTGTGTATACGTTAGAATTATTTCGAATCTACATCTTTGTTTTTCCGCTTTGTTTCACACTTTTATTAAGGGAGACAGCGGTGGTCCACTTCTGTGTAGAAATCCACTAAATACTCAACAATGGTATGTGGCAGGCATCGTAAGTCACGGAGATGGTTGTGCTCGCAAAGGCGAACCGGGCGTTTACACTCGTGTCAGTCTCTTTGTTAAATGGATAAAGTATAATATCGGTAAGTTAACATATAAACAAATATAAATATAAAATATAAATATAAAAACAAATTAAACGTTGAGACAATTCACACTTATGGGATTCACACTAACTTTAGTACTAACTTTATAGTTCTTAATGTATTTGTTATTTGCTGTCGGCCAATAAGACCTCCATGTATAACAATGTAACGCCAGTCTCGAATTTATCTGCGTTTCACCAGTTTGTGGCGAAGAGAAGCTTTCGAGTACATCTCTGTACATGGTTATGCACGCTTTGTGTAAAACAGCTCTTAGCAACCTTAACTACATCTGCCGAGTACGAACCCCTATCATGATAGGAAGGATGCAAGATTTGAAAATCCTCAGTTTATTTCAAATTTTATTTTGCTTCCCTAGGCGATATCTAGCCGAGCTAAAACAGGGTTGCGTACAGCTTTAGGACGTGATCAACAAATCAATAGTTGAGAATCTAATCCAAGTTTTATACCAATCAAAAGCTGAATCGGTAAAAATATTAACATTAGGGAATCAATTACAGCTGACGAGTGGAGAGGACTGGTGTCACCATTTATTACCATAACGATGAGTCATTTTTATACGCAACCTTCGATGGTATTAGGTGCTTAATTTCAAAGAGGGCGAGATTCGTCTTAAAGAGTGCTGGGAATATAGTATATGCAAAGACAAACACATAATGATATCTTATTTTCTTTTAGGTTCAAAAACACTGCCTTCTATTCAACCTTTACAAAAATGTCCTGGATTCAAATGCATTTCTGGGATATCCAAATGTCTTTCAAATAAACGAGTATGTGACAGAATTGTTGATTGCCTTAACGGTGAAGATGAAATTAATTGTAACTCAATGCGATCATTTGAAAACATATTTTTATCTCGAACACCTGAAGCTCAAAGCACCGACAAAATAAGAGGTTCGGTAAACAATCGTAATTTTTCTGAAGAAAATGAAAACAATGAAGTTTTAAAATCTTTAAACAAGATTGATTCGAGTGAGAAAATGAATAGTAGTAAAAATATTGCTGATGAATTGAAGGACACCTCATTCAATGGTAATCTAAGAAATGATTTACCAAAAGCAACTACCCTCGAATTTTCAGTATCAAAAAGTGAAGAAAATGCTCGAACAAGTAATGAAGAAGTGACCGCGGACCCAACTACAACAAATAACAACGGCGTAGAGTTTTTTGATCAAGATCAAATGAGCTCTTTTACTATGTCAAACTCCAGAGTCGCTTTAGAATCTAGATCCTCAGTGTCAGAGAGTAACGGACACAAAAATCTAAACGAATTAAAATCCTTTAGAGCAAGTGATATCCAAGAAAATTGGGCTAATTTAGAATTGACAACAACTATCGCAACTACAAAAGATATTATGGAATCATCTGATCTTACAACATTATCTGATGCGGGTTTGAACAATGCTTTTTCAACGACATCTACTTCGGATTCACAGCTGGAACAGAAGGTTCTAAACGATCATCTTTTAAATGCGCATAATGATATTATTAATAAACAAAGTGAGAATGGAACACTTAGGGTAGAATTATTACCTCTTACTATTAACGCAACGCAGAATAATAAAGAAGACGATGATATTATACCCGAAAACAAACAGTTATTTGTTACAGCAGAACAAAGTATGGATAAATCTTCATCTAAGACATTTACTAGCTTCGACGATAAACAAGATGCCATACATAAAATTGAAGATATTGTTTTGTCCGAATTACAGCCTGCAAAAATAAGAAAAAAACATCTTACACCAAAAGAATTTGAATGTCGACGGTAAGTATATTTCTGTGTTTAGTAAGCATATTATGTTATCATCAAACAGTAGAAAGAAATAATTTGTTTTTGAGTTTTTTGTAGAATATATCAAGTTGTACCGTATAAACATCGCTGCGATCACACAGCCGATTGCGAAGACGGAACTGATGAGTTAGCTTGTACTTGCGTGGATTATTTATTTTCATTTGATAAATCACTTTTATGCGATGGAGTTTTTGATTGTGCTAATGGACAAGATGAACTAGATTGTTGTAAGTTATTTTTTACTAAAATAAAAAATGTAATACTTAGCTGTTTAAGTATTACATTACTTAAACTGTGCTATATCAAAAATATTTATGTTATTCCTTCTATAAATATTCTGAGTATTTATTTTTTACAGTTAGTTGTCCAGAAGATAGATTTCTTTGTAGTAAAAGTAAAATTTGCTTGCCAAAGAAACATGTTTGTGACGGAAAACCACATTGTCCTCAAGGAGAAGATGAAATGGATTGTTGTAAGTATAAGTGAAATAAAAAAAAACAGAAAATCTTAAAGTTAATGATAAAAACTAATTTTCAAAAAATCTTATATTACTAGTATTATAAGAGTTGCCTTAACATTCAGCATTTAAAATCTATCTACATTTTTACACAGAACTATTTGCCAGTATTTTTTTTTTAGTTGCTTTAACTAACGGGAAAGAAATTGGTTTTGACTTTAATGAAAGACCTAAAACTTTATTAGAAGGTTATGTTACAAAAAAGGTTAAAAACCAGTGGCACGTCGTTTGTGAAGACAACCTAACATCCGACCAACAAGAACAAGCTGCTGCACATATCTGCCACTATTTAGGATTTAGGTAATATATTTGCCTTTCGTGATTAAAAATTCAAGAGAAATTAATGTTACATGATTATCTTACATCTTGCGTAATTTAACTGTCTGACAGCCACTTTATGATTGAATTGTTGACGTGAATTAGAACCATCCATTACGCTTTCAGTATTTTACATAACATGACTGTAGTAAAAATATTTAATTTAAAATCAATATATTTAAATAAAATGACCAGTTAGCTTTCAAATAATTATACGTTCTATTTATTTTTTACTGAAATTTGTGGTTGTTTACAGCTCCGCCAATAGATATCGTCTTAAGCACTTGAATGTTAATGAAGGAGAACTAAAATTGTCTGACGATGATAGGTTTAGAAGAGATATTCGAACAGGTGCACCAGTTCATTTTACATACCGAGAATCAAATGACAACGGAAATGCAAGAAATATAATTATTAAAGATCCACAATTGCTCAAAGAATCATGTGTTCCTAATGTTACAAAAACTTGCATGACATTGTATGTTTACTGTAACAACAATTTGTTTACCAATTTCGACATATCTCAGAATCTTTTGTTTAGTCGGTCTGCAGATAGCACTATGGATAATATGTGGCCATGGATCGCAAAAATTTTTGTAGAGGGAAAATATAGATGCACTGGTGTTTTAGTTGATGTCGAATTAGTTCTAGTGCCTCACACATGTCTTTGGGATTCATTGTAAGTTATGACATAAAACAATAAACATATAATGCTTTTTCGTTTACTAAAATTGAATTATTAATTTCATCAGCCTAAGTCACCATCGGATTACTGTAGTACTTGGATCTCATAGAACCTTGAATTCTACCATCGGACCCTATGAAAAAATACACGTAGTGGATGGAAAGAAGGACTTATATCGCAGCAATGTCATCCTACTCCACCTTAATAAATCAGCAGAATATTCAGCTATGATAAAACCAATGGTTATTCAATCTTTGTAAGTATTTGGAGTTTAAAATTAAAAATAAAAACACTTTTTACATTTCCACACCCTGTTATTAACCTCTATATTACCTCCATAATATTCATTCATTTTGTAAATAATAAACGTTAGATGGAGGTTACTCACAAATTTTTCTTTTGCCAGTTCTTTTTGGAAAGGCCACCCAATTTCAATCCATCCCAACTCAATAAATTTTATTTAAGCAGAGACAATAAAATTGCGAAAACAAAACACTACTATTCTTTATTGAATAAATTGATTACCTAGTGATGAATATGCCCTATTTCAATGTTGGAGAATAGTAGCATACTTATAAAGATCATTTTATAAGTCGTCCTGTGAATACGGCTTCTGTAAAGGGGTTATAACGTCAGAATTGAATATAAAGAACAACAATAGTTTTATTTAAAGCCAAAGTTTATCGTTACTGTTCTAATCTTTATCTAAACATGGAATGCTTTTCAGAATAATACCAGACGATAAACCGTCAATATGTATAGCAGTAGGACAAGATGAGAATAACAAAACTGTTACAGTCAGTGTAGAAGAAACTACGGACAATTGTTATTCCCATAATAAGTGTTTCAAAGTTATCAGTAATAAAAAACTTTGCCCTGTAAGTATATTTTTTATGGTAAGATACATAATGTATTTTAAAATGTATTTTACTATTATGATCTATTGAAGTTAATTTGGGGCTGAATGGATTTCAACTGAAATTAAAAAGTTATTTTTGAAATCTACAAATGTACTAAATTTTGTTGCATATTATTTTTATACACTCGAGAGCAATGAATCCAGGTCACTTAAAGAATGTTAAAAATCTCGGAAACTAAAAATGATAGGTTAATGCAATAAATTGTATTTAATAGACAATGTAATACTCCTTAAATGAAAGTAAAAAAAATATGAGTCACCATACATTTTATTAACACAAAATTACATAAAGAAAAAAACTGCTGATCTCTCCTTAAAACAAAAATAGGAAACATGAAATGTTTGAACTTTATTACGATTTTCTTGAATTTTAATACTTCGTATTGCCTCCTCGTGCTTCCATTACTGCGTTTACGCGGTTTGGCATGCTGTACACCAAGTTCCTTATACGATTTTGGGGAATATTCTCCCATTCCTCTGTGAGAGCAATTTTGAGCTCACGAAGCGTGATTGGGGGAGGGTTTCGTTGTTTTACGCATCTGCCTAGCTCGTCCCAAGCATGCTCGATCAGGTTGATATCCGGGCTGCGCGCTGGCCACTCCATACGAGTAATGTTCATCTCTTGAAGGTAGTCATTCACAATCCTACCTGTATGAGGTCGGGCATTGTCATGCATAAATATAGCATCCTCACCTAAATTGACCATAAATGGACCAACGTGATCATTGAGGATTTCTTCCACATATCTTACGCTAGTTAAAGAGCCGTTTTCTATGATCACCAGCTCTGTGCGACTTTCAGAAGAAATTCCGGCCCACACAAGTACAGACCCACCACCGTAGGCTACTTTTTCTTCGATGCATGCTTGCTTGAATCTTTCCCCTGGTCTTCGATACACTCTGTGTCTTCCATCGTGCTTGTAGAGCATAAATTTTGATTCGTCGGAGAACATAACTTTTGACCAATCTTCAATACTCCAATTAACGTGGCTCTGGGCATATCTTAGTCTTGAAATACGATGCCCACGCTCCAGTTTAGGGCCGTTTGCAGGTCTAAGGGGTTTTAAGTTAGATTCAGCAAGCCGACGTCTTACTGTCCATGCACTTGGGTTACTTCCGGCGAGGCGTCGAAACTGATTGGATAGTTCAGTTCCTGTGAGAAAGCGATTTCGAAGCATGGTGTTCACCAAGTATCGGTCTTCTCGTGCTGTGGTACACCTGGTTCTGCCCGTTCCTGGTCTGCGTAGGTTAGAACCAGTTTCTTCGTAACGTCGGAGAACTCTTTGTACTGTTGACAGCGACACACCGACAGTCCTGGCTGTATCGCGCTGACTCCGGCCGGTTTCCAGCATTGTAAGTATTCTGGTGCATTCTTCAGGCGTAAGCGACATAATTTCAGCTTGAATAATGAATATAGAGCACTATCAACATGGTTTATGTACCCACATAAATGACAGATTACAAACAAAAGCAAAACCAAATGCTGTAATTTCGTAGTTCCATCTTCGAAAGTGGCCCTTTTTCAAATTTGATTTTTTTATGATGTAACTTTACAATAACTAAGAAGTTTTAATACCTTCATTTAAGGAGTATTACATTGTCTATTAAATACAATTTATTGCATTAACCTAGCATTTTTAGTTTCCGAGATTTTTAGGATTCTTTAAGTGACCCGGATTCATTGCTCTCGAGAGTATATATTATTTTAAACTTTTAGCCTGAAATGGTATCCAGTCGCCAATGGTCTGGAATCATTAGCTGCCACGCAGAGCAAGGGTGGTATCCATCTGCTTCATTCGTCGATAGCAGAGGAGAATGTGGAATGGTTAATCATATAATAGGAACTAATATTGAAAACCTCAAGTTAGAAATAAAACATGCCGGTGAGTCAACAGCCAAATGACATCATTGATATGCGTTTTTAAATTAGTAATATATAACTTAATCTGGTATATTTATGTGTATCATTATATTTTATATTCCAATTTTTTCGTCTAATAATTTGTTTTCTTATTTACTGACAGAAAAAGATGGCACATTTGCTCAAAAAACAATGAAGATAGTTGATAAATGTGAAGGTATAAGGTGTAGTAGGGGAAAATGTGTTAAAATGAGGGACATGTGTAATGGTATAAGAGAATGTGAAGATGGAAATGATGAATCAGAATCCGCATGTGAAAAGAAACACCTTGTATGTTTAAAACATCCACATAGTAAAGAATGCGGTAAGTGATCATAAAGAATAAGTTATAATTTTCTAATATAAACTAGTATGGTTAAGTTAAGGTTCTCAGTTTCCGGAGCAAAATTTTAGGACGTCGTAAAAAACCTGAAAACACTAAGATTGGTCATATATTTCAGAATGCTCAGTAGATCAATTTAGATGTCACAACGGTCGTTGTATTCCTAAGGAGATGTTTAACGATGGTCGTGATGATTGTGGTGACCAAACCGATGAGCCGGATGAATCAACGTGCTCTAAATATTTAGCCAGGGTTATGCCTTCTGGACTCTGTGATGGAATTTTACACTGCAAGGATAAGAGCGATGAGGATCCCATGTTCTGCAAATGTTTCGCAAAGCGAACATATCCGTAAGTATAAAGGGATAATTAAACTCATTTATTAGCATGCTATTTAAGCAAATAATGTACATCTCTATATTAAATTTTTGACTTCGATTGGAGAGTTTCCATAAACATGAAATCGCAGAAATATTAACAAATCAAAATCAACAGCAACATATCAAAGACTTTTACAACACAAATATTAGACATATTTGAATATTTGGACATAATAAGATGCCTAGGCTGCTTATCGTCTTAGGCGTTGAGTACTTCTAACGCGATATATTACAATATGATAGCATTTTCGATCTCGCACCCGTTCGTCCCCGATGCCAAAACGAACCCGTTCCCTTCTAGACTGTTTAAATTGTTCTGTTTTCCTCTTAACAAAAAATAAGTCAAAGTACAATTTTCAATTTTTTTTAAATTACTATGATTAATTGATCTAATTTAAGTAGAGACAATAAAACAAATTTAATAAACAAGTATATGTTATTTTTTGTTTAATATAAAATTAAATATAAAAATTTATAATTAATATTTTGATTAAAAATGTAAAATTGGAAATATATCCAGTTGCAGTCGTTCATCAACTGACTAGTCTAATAATGAACTAAATCACTAGCAAATTATATATAAATCTGGTACCTATAGTTTACGTTTTTTGCAAAAAAGCGTATGATTTATAAAACAGGAATTACATTTTACACACAAAATTATTGCGATTGACTGAACAGTTGATACAAATGCAATGAGGTAAAACGTGGAATATGCAGATGTTTCGTCAAATTTATATATTGCACGTTTTGTCGCAAATCTTTTGTTTTTGCACCAATGAGGAAACTTGAAATATACATCTATTGTTGACACAGCAAAGGATTTAAATTCTTTGCAATTTGTTTAGTGCACTAATCAGGAAAATACAAATGTAAGTCAGTTGTTATCATAGGCTAAGGGTCACATTTAAAAACAGATTTTTTGTGGAATTAAATGGAATCCCTTTGAGTTTCACATGTTGTTTGACTGTTTAAATATTATAAGGGGCGTACGGGTGCTTTTAGAAGGGGGAAACATACTCTTAGGCATGAGGGGCGAAACTTAAGGGGGAACGGATGCTAGTCGCACGATCATAAGACGGCTCCGCGTGTCGATGTAGTCTTTGCCAATACAGCCACTAAAAATCAATTTTGTAAAAAAACGTAAGCCACCCGTTGCAATATGATCTTCATAACGTTACATTAAGCCGTACCTTACGTAAGTTCAAACCCACGCCTCAAATACGGCCTAAGAAAACAGATGAAGTTTTTATGAATATGAGCTAAATTGAAATCATGATACTGTCTGTATCTGTCGGGTGATGTAGGCTTGGTTTTTATCTTAGTTATTGCCTATGGTCGAAACTGCTTTTCTTCAGAAGCCACTTTGCGTGTATAACATAAACACAATTTGATGAACAAGAATCATTAATTTTATTGATATTGGTTAATATTCATAATACATTTCGTAATTTTTCACAAAGAGTCAATGTGAGGTGCGCAAAATATGTAATTTTTTTTTTATTATCTTATGTTTAGGTGTGGAAAAATCAATGATGTAGAGCACTGTGTGGCCCCAGATATGGTATGTGACGGTGTAGCCGACTGCCCAAACGGCGAGGATGAGAAAACTTGTATGGGGCTCAGCGCTCCTGAAGGCACACCGTATGTATTACCAATTATTTTCTATCCACACTACAATAATTCTATAGTAAGTTCAAGTTCTTAAGCTCAATAAGTTCAATCAAAAATATTTCCCGTAAAAAAATACCCATCATAGTGTCTTTTATTATTATTCATTTGTTTAATGCATTTTAAATTATGTGCCAAATTTTTTTATTTTTTTATGTTTTAAGGTTTTTAAACCAAAACATTAATTTTAAATCATTTGTGCAATCTCGTTTAAAGTTTAATTCATTTTTGAATACATTTCTATAGACAAATATGAAAATTGTAAAATATACATAATTTGTTGTATAGTGCACGTAATGTATAGTAAAGTGTTGCTACGCGCATAACATTGCGGTATGGATGATGTCCACATATCGACGGCGAAATGCCAATAACACCTAACTGCTAATTTCAAAATAATACACAAGCTGAAAAAACGTTTAATTTCTTAATAAATTAATAAATCATTACAAAATTTGTTTATTTATTTTTAACATGATGCGCTTGCAACTGAAAATACGCTTAGGAAATTTCATTGAAACACGCAAATAACGAATTTTATTGCGGAATGACAAAAAAGTGCATTTCTCGACGAATTTCAGTTAGGAGGTCTTGGCACTTCGCCGTCGATATATTTTTTTGTATAATTAACAAAAAAAAGTTGTTTACCATTGATTATTTTTTCTAAATTTTAATAATAAAAAAATGAATACTTTCTTTTTTATACTGAATAAAAATAAAAAAAATCATTTAACTATGTAGTATTTTGTATGTTGTTTATTTTATTCATGATAAAAACACAAATTTACAGGTACGGCCAAGGTCAAGTAATCGTACAGTCTCACGGTGTCTGGCATTCGAAATGCTATCCCAACTCAAAACATACAAAATCGGAGCTAGAAGTTATTTGTCGAGAATTGGGATTCATTAGCGGTCACGCAAAGGAATTAGACGCTTCTAACAATTTGCCTCCTTACCAATACAACAAAGTAGTCTTAGACTCATTCAGCGAAGTCATCTTAAACAACAAAACTCGCATTAAACTGAGAAATGTACGCGAACCGTTAGCAAGAGCTGTTTTTGATGACACGTTGAGCAATTGTCACCCAGTTTTTATAGAGTGTTTGTAATAATACTATAAATAACAATTTTAGTATATGTAACAGTACTACCAACTATGAATGTGTTTAAATATTTTATCGAAATCTTTGTTTATGTGAAAGAACAAATTATATAACGTGTATATAAAATACTATCTGTGGATATTCGGAAAACTGTAATAGAAACGTTTGAAAAAGTTGAAGAGTTGTTTGTTACCCAGTTGTATAGAATAATATAAGCAAGTTCAATAAAAATGTTCACTTTTCTACACAAAGTTGTTGTCATTTTCTAATTGTTGACCCTTGACGCATTGCAACAAAAATATATATCAAATTTAAAACTCTCTTATTAAAAAACTTAAATATTTCGTTCCACCTTAAATCAATACATTATGTATGCTCCACAACAAATTAAAACATATTTAAATAAAATATTGACCTACTGTAACAAAATTGCAAACGTTATAAAATTCCATGCTACTAAAATGCAAATATATTTTTTTTATTTTATTTCTAATTTGAAAGAAATTCATAAGTTATTCAATAAGTAAGTAACAAAAAGTTTATTTCATTTTGTTGGCGTAAGAAGGAGACGTACAAATGCTTCACTATACTGATAGCTTAATCCACTTTCAGTTTAAGTTATAATTAAAACTTCATTATTGGAGCGACATCTGTTCTGTGGATTTAAAAGTATTTTATAAGTAGTAAACGTTACACGATTCTTAAATATTAATTCAAGAGATAGGCGCCTTAATTCGAGCTATAGCGAACAGATGGCGCTGTTTTGATTTTTTTCCACGCCAATTTACAACTAGATTACATTTCATATTAATATATTAATTGACTCTTTAATATCTGTTATTTACGATATTTTATTTCATATTTACTTTGTTTTACTGATTAAAATTTAAACAATGAGCAGAACAGTGGGACAGTTTTAAACTAAAAACCAAATTATACATCAATTCCCAGCTTTATGTGCCAAAAGTTGTAAGAAACACTGTCTGTTATAGTATTAATTTGCTTTGTTATATAGTATTCAAAAATCAAAATATCACTGAAACATCAGGTTACTGTAATTCTGCTTTGTTCATTTAAATTTAAGAATACATGATTAAATGCAATGATATTCATACCAGGCGATGCAGTCGCTAAGCATAAAGCTACGCTAGCACCATATATTGGAGCGGAGCGTAATACCTAAAAAAAGAAAAAAATATTTTTGGTTTCGATGGGAATTTTTGCGAATTCGGGCTCCGTCACAATCTAGTCCTAAACCTGTTGATTCGATTCCAAACAAAAAAATATTAAAATCGGTTAAGAACTCGGGAAGTTATGGCGTAACAGGCATTGCGCCATTGAAGCTGGTCCTTGGAAGCTTCGCTCGCTTTGCTCGCTCCGCTCCAATTAGTAGTTTATTTAGCTCTTCGAGATATTTATCAGAGCTCGACATGGAGACATATTGTTTTTGAATTATTAAGAATACCTAAGTTCGTCATATCGACTTTTTATGCGAAGATACAAAACTATAAAATTAACAAGCTTCCACTACATTAACCTTATAAAACATAAGGTTTGTCGTATTTGAAAGCAAAATGTTCCTACTCTAAAATGCCGAAACTGTATAAGTTGCCGAAGATACACAAACTTTTTAACGCTACCGCTCTGTGTCCCAAAATTTTTCACCGATAGGAAGAAGTATAGAGAACGTTAATAGGAAACAAAGTATTCTAATATTCGTAGACATATTAGAAGTTATTGATGCCTTGTAAAACTTTGTAACGTGAACGCACGTATGTAGGTAGTATATTGAAGAAAAAACCAATGACAAAGTTTTGTAGGCACTTGAACATATTTAAAAGATAATCTGTGGTATAAAGACAACAGAAGATCACAAAATATTTTATTTATGAATTAACAATATACTCGAATATAATGTTGAATGTCTCACAACTTGATTGCTAACCAAAACGTTGTTGTGAATGATGTCTTTCGTGTATGGTTTCTTAGATAAACAGGTATTATAGACTTATTAAATTCAGTACCTTTTGCTAATACAATTGTCAATTAGAATTCGAATTAAGTTAATAAAGCAAAGATAATTTTACTGTTATCATCTGAAAATAATAATGACACGTATGGTATCATATTTAAAATAAAGTTATTATGAATCAAATCTTGGGTCAAGTATTTTACCCTATAGGCTATTAACTTAATAGGAACCACTTCAAATCTTCGTTTTTAAATTTGTTTTTAAACTAACAACCAAGAACCAATGCTATAAAAAAGGGGAGTGTTAAATTTCCATAATCATTAAGATAAGCAAACATGATTTTTAAATATATTCAAAATTGAACATTTTTGATTTTTTTATCTATCAAAGGTTTACGATGAATATTTTATATAATATCCATGTTAAGGAATTTAAAGGATGTCTTTATTTAATTATCAAAATTAATTCGTAGACCATACCGTTTCTATCTACTGTTATATTTACGTACTGTGTAACAGTGAGAACGTATTAATCATGTGTGAGTCTTTGGGGTCATTTGTTATGCGAGACACATTAAATTTCTTATGATAATTTACTTGTCAGAAGCGAACGCGCTTTATTTAATTTATGCGGCTCAAATTTATGAGACCTGAGGATTTTTACCTAATATGGAAGAATGGATTTTGGTCCTCACGGCACAAAACCACGATGATTTTCTTTATTCGCAATAGGAGAGTTTATCATAACTGATTTTAAGTGATGATAAAGCCGAAAGATGGTAAATCGTTTCACCCGGAATCCTTAGCCACAGAATTGGCTTCCTCATTTCTAACTGTCGAAACAACACAACAATGTTAAAATCATTGTAGAAGGGGTAGACGGGACTATTATAGCAACTCCAACAATCAAACCGAACACAAATATGTACTCGCCCTGGAAATCGAACTCGAGAACTCTGAGGTTAATACAACTAGGAATAACCATGCCCTTTGAACTACCCGTCCAATGATCGGCCCTTGGAAATGACTCTTAACCTCAGTCTCTGAGAGATCGCGTGAAACACTCCACCGTTCAGCTCCACATTTAGCTTACCAGAAGAAAGTACCGCTTATGTTTAGCGATAAAACTATATGAAATTGAATAATGTATGAGTGACCTATGTTATAAAAGTATAACATATTCATTAGGTACATATCCATTTTTGTTATAGTCTAATTTCGCAAATGACCGAAGAACAAAAACAAATCACAACGTAATTCAATGTAAAGTAAGTGTATTACCTACGTGTTATATTTCCAGATTTCTTTTTAGTTTGATTTTGGTATAAATGTATCTGATACAAAAAATGACACCTTTTTTATGTTTAATTTTGTTTATTAATGAAGCCCGTTATGCTAATGTTTGAGTTTTGCTCCATAATTTAGGCTTTACCTGATTTACCTTTAAAACTTTTAAATTTGTTAATTAAGCTTACCTGTGTTTATCAACTGCCAAATGATTAGTTATTATTACTTCAATATTCATCGATTTAATATGATCACACGTTACAGAGGGCGATTATCACGAAGTATTATAATTATAACTGCCAAAATGTTCACCATAATTGTAGGTGATAATTAGTAGTTATTTTTTTGATGTTGCAGAGAAATAATTTCCACGTATTTTATTTGCAAATTTGATTTTTTAGGTTTGTTTACATGTTAATTAAATATTTTGTTCGTTCGCTTCTTATTGGCAGATTCTACTAATATTCTTAATATTAGTAGAATCCCATTGCTCTAATTATTTTAAGATCTTTGTTGTGACAATTTATTGTATATGTATTTTAATTGCTATAATTGTTTTAACATTCAGATTTTGATAGTTTTTTTTTTCATTTAAATCTTTATATTATGTGAAGAATAAATGCAAAAAATTGAATTATAAAAATATGATGTCACAAAAATCAGTGTCAAGCAAGGTAGCCAATTATCTCATGTTAATAATTATTATTTACTAAAGGCTCAGAAAAAACTTTTTGCGAAACATCGTCAATAACATATTTACAAACAGTGTAGGCAAGGAGCTATACTACCATTTGGTTTTCTGGAAAAGCTGCTAATTCTCAGTTTCAAATATATAATATTTGTTTCATAAAAATATGCATAAATTTCGCAAGTATGATGGATTAACCAAATTAATGATTTAATGGCATTTATTAAATAAGCAATAAATCTTTACCACACCATTTCTAAAACACAGTTACTCTAACGTCAAAGACAAACCAGATAACAATCTTTTTATATTTGTTTTATACACAAGATAAAGTTAAGCTTTGTCATGTCGCGTTATACCGGTCGGGTAAAATGCGCTCTAACAAAAGTATGAGTAGTTTTTCATATCTCCGTCGTCAACTGACATCTAATGCATAAAAAGTATTATCTCTAGATAAAATAACTCTTTTTATGATATTTTGTAGGCAAGTATATCGCAAGAAAATTAATGTTTTGTTCAAAATAAAAATAATTAATAGCTATGCTTGTGATAAAAAGACAGTATTATTATTCAATGAAGAAAGGCACTTTGGAATAAAAAAAAATAAGTTCACAGTAATAATATGGTCACAGTAATGAAATCGTCAAATAACCCAAAGATGCAGAAATTACAAAAAGAAGATTTATAAAAATTAACCTAACTCTAAATTTTTTTGCTATAATTTATCTTCAATAATATATGACTAACATTCATCGCCTATTAACATAATTGACGTAACGCTCTATATATCACATAAAAAGCAAATTAATCGTGATAAATATCTCTTGGACTATAACTTAAGCAGTACAAAACGAGCGATGTAAAAGAGCTTAAGTGATTTTAAAAAGTGTCGTCGCTAAATAACAACGGATATTTATTTGCAGTCACGAACACACGCAGTAAGAATTTCAAATCTTACTACAGTGATTCAACTAAAAAGTTTTGCACACACCTTTAGGTAAAATATATAAAGAGTAGGTATTCTGATTTTTTTATATTTTTATACATTTGTTAATGTTTTATGTTGGGTCTAGTTTTATGAATTTCATTTGGGTTTGTTATGTTATTGAAGGACTATGAAAGGTGAAGTTTATTATAACAATTGTGAGGAAATGGAGACCATAGGGATCTTATCAGTTTCCAAAACTTGTACAGGCTTATGATCTCAAATAGAAGTATGTAATTTTGTGTGACAATTACTCGAATAATTTTATTTATATACTATACAAAAAAGTCTGTTTAAGATGTTTTCAGTTATTTATTTTATGTCCCCTTTGTTTAGATTCATTTGATAGCTAAAGGGATTTTCCTGGTTAATGCTGAAAATAAATAGCAAATAATGATGACGAAAATTTCTCTTTTATATTTTATATTGAGCTCTCTGAAAGTGCATATAAGTGATCGTTTGCTATACTGTCACTTACATGGGTGAATTTATTTGGGTATCGATCCGTTTCCCTCTTACTCGCTTCTCGATATATTAACTTGAGAGATAACAAGTTGTAACACTAAGTTGCTTATAAATAAGGTTGGTTTTATGTTCGTAGTATAGGATATTGTTTGCTGCTTTCTGTACAAATCTACCTTGACTTGAAAACTTCGCTCTTGACCACACAATTTATTGGACGATGTATCATCATATAAACTCTTCCGAGAAAGAAGAACCAAAGAGTTACAATATTAATA
Source organism: Calamotropha paludella (assembly GCA_927399485.1). Taxonomy (NCBI): domain Eukaryota; kingdom Metazoa; phylum Arthropoda; class Insecta; order Lepidoptera; family Crambidae; genus Calamotropha; species Calamotropha paludella. The sequence continues at coordinate 14,442,749 of OV656809.1, forward strand.
TAAAGTAACGTTACCTTAAGAAGCTATAGACAAAATGCTCCTGTTTAATTCACATATACATAGATATGATTTTGTTCTGCTTATTATATTTTCAAAAAAGCTGTGTTCTGTTAATTTGCTCATCATTAAGTGCATTGATCCATTATTATGTGAATTTTAACAATCTTTCGAGCTCTCCAATGTTTCTTTGAAGATTTAATAGCAAGCGATGACATTGTATTGTATGCAATAAGGTTATAATACTATTTGGAATTCAGTTTTTTTAAACTTATATGAATGTATCAAAATATTATATGTCAATTTATAAAGTAAGTAGTGCAGTAGTATTTCAACCATCAAAATCAAATAGCAGATGAAAATCATAGTTTTGGTGTAAAAGTTTCAGGAAATTAAACATATCATTTGAGCAAAAAATAAAATCAAAAACTTTACTCATGTACTCTATTTTTTCAGCAATAAATAGATGGTCATAGAGTTAAATTGATGATTTAAATTATAATTGTGCTCTAAATACAAATATGTAGTATTCCAATAACTCTTAAAGTTCCCATTGATAAAAACGAATTTTGTTAAAATAAATATACTCATTTAATATCCATAAAAAGAATACACATAAAGTTTCTGGTGTTTTCCTAATTTGCTTTCTTTATTTCATTATCAACGGTATAATATAATGTTTCTAAGATATCATAGTATACATATATTAATTTTACAATTGCAGCAACAAACACAATAAATGATGAATGAACCAGAGGTTAAGGCACGTTTTCCAGTGGCATTGAGTTGTCTTCAGACCTCAACTTCAGCACCACGGCGTCTTGAATAAAGTCAAACGATATTTCACCGGGACAGCTGGGACCGCTTTTAGCTCTCCTGAAACTCAAGTCCGATCTTGCACAGAATACAGCTACCACCTCTGGGACGCCTCAGTAAAATACCAACTTGCAACACTCAACGCAGTGCTGATAGGCTCATTAGTAAAATCGAATTGCTGAAGAGCAAGCTTAGCTCATCGCCACAAAGTTGCCTGTCTGTTGGTCTTCTACAGGATGTACTTCGAAGTACTCAAGAATTGCATTTGCTCATACTGCCATCTACTTTTTTCATCAGACATCCAGACGGGCGAGCACTGTGGGCTACCTGCCTTTCTTGGTTGCTATTTTTTCCTGTAGCACCAAGCATTATTCAACATCCTTTATAATGCGCACAGCAAAGGAGTGGAATTCCATCTCTGCGTCTCTATTTCCTCATAACCCGTCCATTTTTAAAAGCAAGGATAAATAGGCACTTTCTGGGTTAGCTCGTTCCACCGTGGCTCCTGTAGTGGCCCCCGGGTATGATTGCGATCAAGATCAAACCCATTAAAAAATTGCTTAATGTATTATTACATATTTCTGCAAAAATAAAACAAAAATCACAAACGCTATTTCAGTTTATTTATTTTAATTATAAATGCTAAAAATCAAACAAAAAATTGCTCTAATGTAATAAAAGTTAGTATTTTTTTTAACCCCACTACTACTGACGTGGTAGTCCAACAGACACCGCGAAATATATCGGTTTATTACCGTTTATTTTAAAATTTGAAAGTCTCAGCTCATAGTAAGGTACCAAGATAATGAACTAGCGCTTTAATAAGTGTTCGGAATAATAGCAAACGCAAAAGTGCGTAACGAAAGGAAGGTGTCCACGAGACTACCACGTCAGTATTAAGGTAGATATCTCAGTAAAATGGTTATATTTTTATAGTGTCTCCTAAACAACCACATGAGTAAATAGGTTTACACTACCTTACGACAAGGTTTTTAGTATAGTAATATAAGTTATTCACGGGATTTTTAGCATGTACCTTGTTATTGAGTTTCCGATATTTCGGCACTGTTGCAAGTGCCATGATTTTCAAGCCAGATTTTTTTTTAAATATACGAGGTGGGTGAGAAATGCTCGATTTATTGTTGCAGTCGTAAAACTCGTCGTCGGCCTATGGCAGTTTTTCAAAGAGTGTTGGACATGGCAAGTATAAATTGCTTTGTATTATATCGAAGTAGTGCTGACAGTGATAACAAAAAGAGGAGAGCGACTTTTTTTAAGAGATCTTGTGCCGAATCATTGTACAGCCCGAGTATACGAGTATAATAAAAGATTTCCAAGGGACTATCACTAGGATATCTCCCCTCAACCACCCGTAGTTCGATCTGTTCCACCAAGTGACAGAAAACTATGTTCTATTACTCCAACAAATACAAAAAGGTAAAACTATATATTGTTACTCTAATTGTGCGAAGCCAATTTGCCCTCAGTTCTCTAGTCACTATGTGATGATTTTTAAACAAAGCTGTGATTTTGAAAGGGTGTAATTTGAAAGTCAATTAATGAATGTATTTCATTTTTCCTAGAACATTTTCGTAAAAGTTAATTTTTAAATTGTCTAATGTTAAATTGAGAAAAAGTTGATTGTGTATTTTTTTTATGTGATTAATATTTAAATAGAGAATCATAGATCGATTTTTATCAAGTCAAAAAACACTGTTTAATTAAAACATTCAAATTGTTTTATTTATTAAAAGTTGATGTTACATTAAAAAAAGGCTGAAAATCTAATAAATATAGACAAAGTAGCTTCCAAATTCAATTCTATAAAAATATTTACTGTGCAATGGTGTCTCGTGAATTACCTTGACGGCACGATGTAAAAAATTTGCCACGTCAGTCGCAGAGGGTTAAACTATATGGAAATAAATATGTTAACCCTTACTTTCTTTAACCTTTAAGTAAAATGACACCAATGATGTTTTGAAATAATCACAATTTAGCTTCAAATAAAGAAGTATTGAATAAAAAATACTTAGGCGGGTACCGACATCGCGATCTTTGTCATGCTGGGGCCGAAGCGAATTTTCGTCACAGTAGCACTAAAAGTAAAATTTTTATATTCGCAAAAGCACACAAACAATCACTTTTAAGTTAACGTTACGTTAATGTGTCAGTTAAAACAATGACAGTAAATCTTATATTTTTAGGCAATAAAACTTTCCATTGAGCTTTAACATTTAATGAAAGTACATAGTAAACGAGTGTTGACTTTTCGCATTCGGAGGCCCTTCGTCCCAAGGTCCAGTAGAGAGGGACCATCGGCTTTTTATTTCACGCACGTAGGTAACTGTTTTACTGATGGTTATCGCCAAAAATAACCTTTAATTACCGTGTAGTTTGAGCTGCCCTGACCTTTCACACACGCTCGCAGTTTATACCTCTTTGTAAAGAATTACAAATTGTTTAGATATACCCGTACCGCCTGGGGGTATAAACAGACATTTATAAAATTTATATCCAATACATTGATTTGTTTTGGATGCTTAATGTTGTAAACAAAATTTTTATTAATAGTTTATACCGTAGAATGGGGTTAATCGGTAAAAAAATATTGCATAATTACCTGTCAATCAAACTTCTATTAATAAAACATAGGACAAACAAGTAAACAACCTATTTTAAATATAGATTTCATGGGCACATTTGAATTCTGATATGAAACTGTTACAATTCCTTTGTTATAGGATATTTTTTTAAAAAAAAGGATCATTTACCAAATAACCCTTGAGGCGGGGGTATTTGAAACGGAACATTTTAAGTTTAAAAAAAGGGTGAATTGAGCTCAATCTATCAAATTAAAGGCTTCCAGCCATATTTGGTAGGTAGTAAAAATAAATATTAATAGAGTTAGGTATTTTGTACCAAGATATTTATTGCTTAGAGACTTAAAACTATTAAAATTACCTTAAGGCATACCAAAATATTCTCTTTTCTCTAAACTTATGAGATCACAATTGTAAAACTTAAAAAATCAATGATGAGACCATTTTCGAAAGAAACTGTCTTATTTATCAAACTAAAAGCAATAAAAAGATTTAAAACATTAACGTTTACAAAGAAAAATAAATCTAATAAAAAACAAAACGAATTCTATGCAGTTATTAGCATCTGGCAATAATGAGGTATTACCTACTTATTTAGAAAATAAACATTATCAGAACAGTCCAAGAGAACGAAAACATTAGTTTCGGTTTCTATCAACTGAATCGGTTTAATAATCATATTCCTTTGGACTGTCATCGCTCTTGCGTGTTTATCTTTGGTGAATCTTAGGCCATATTTCGAATGCTGCTGCACTTGATAGCAATCTACTTTAATAATACAATTTCCTTCTGTAATATGATCTATTCGGGCTACATAATACTTAACGAGGCCATTTTCTTCACAATGTCTTAGCAACACATCATCATTTATTGCTAAAGACGCATCCACTATCTCAGGCTCCTCATCAGAAGAATCTTCTAATCGTAATGTTTCGAGTGAATTGTTTGATTTCAGTGAACAATTGTCTAAATCTGAGTCACTATGGCAGCTCATTTCAACACTGCTGTCTGAACTGCTTCTTGAAGATCTCACCAGTCGCTTCCGCGGTATTTTTCTGCTCTGCTGAAGACCTGAAGTAGAGGGTTGAGGTTCTGGTAGTGGTACATTTTGTTTAATTATTAATTTACGTAATGAGTTTCCCTTTTCTTCATTTATATTGTCAACAGGAGTATTGTCAACATTCTTGTCGTTTTCTTTTGCTGTTGTCTGTTTTCCTCTCCCCTTTCCTGCTTTTTGATTACTCTTACTTAGTTCTCTTTTTTGATAATCCTCTACGCAAATACTTTTTCCTGGCGATACTTCAATTTTCTTTTTACGTTTTTTCTGGCTTTGCTGTTGTTGTGGCATACGTAAGTCACTGAGCATTTCAATTACAGCAGAAGAAACATTTTTTTCGACTTCCTCAACAGTTTGTGGGGTTTGTGGGATCCTTTCTAGTGGCCTTTTTCGATTTAAAGGGTATATGCCACATTTCTCAAAACCACTAATAAGGTTTTGTTTTGCCGTGCCATCGACGTTCAATTTTTGGTAAAGTCTTAAGAACAACGCTGGAAAAGAATCTTTGGTTATTGTTTTAATTCTACGTGCTTCTTTTTGTTTCCATTCGGTTAATATTACCCGCCAATAGTGCTTTAAAGGGGCATAAAAAGCCACGTCCAGGGGCTGCATAAGATGGGTTGCTTTTGCAGGCAAGCATACGAATCTGATGTTATGTGTGTTACACAACTCAAGAACTCGTGTAGAGAAATGCGAGGTTAAGTTGTCGCCCACCAAAACCTTAACTCCTTCCTTTTTTTTAGCATAGGGAACAACTACTTTTATAAACCAGTCTTCGAAACATACACCATCAAACCATCCACTACGAGATCTGTTGTAATGAGTACCTGGGGGACCACCCATAATCCAGGTATCCCATAAGTGTTCTGCTTTGTATACGACATAGGGTTCTAGTAGAGTGCCATCAGCTGCACCAGCAAACATAACGCTTGTAGCGCTTTTGGTGGAATCGATAACTCTCTCTGGATATTTTGTCCCTCGCTTACAAATAAACTTTTTGGTACCAGGATCATCAGTCAGATTCGTCTCGTCATAGTTGATGATTCTGTCTGACGAAACCCCATCACACACTGCGTCAAAGTTGTCAAAAAACTTATCAATTGCTTCCTTGCTGATCTCTGCTCTGGAAGAAGAGATATTGCTTGTAAGGCGATATGATAGCTGTTTTTTATGGCGCATCATAAAATTCATTGCCCAATCTCTGCCAGGCATATTATTGGTCAATGACGGAACATTTCTTCCCGTTCTGGCTAAATATTTTTGAGCTAAAACTCGTAAATCAAGGATATCAAATGGGAAACCCCAGTTAGAAACTTCTTCAATATACTTGATAAATACATGTTCTTCTATTTTGGAAAACAAGGTGGGATGACCAGATTTTTGTTGGAGGTTATTTAGTCCTCTAGCTTTTCTAGAAATGGTTGAAACCGGAACTCCGAACTGTTGTGAAGCTGCGTTTAAAGTTAATGTTTTATTTTGAACAGCAGCTACAGCCTCTTGTAATGATTCTTCACTATATGATCCATACGGCTTGAAGCGTTTACCATTCCGGACGCTTTCGTATGTTCTTTTGTAATGACGGACCATATTTTGTTCATCTATCTGAAAAGAAAAAGCCAAACCATTCTGAATGAAAAATATGGGGTTATTTGGTGATGGGGTTATTTGAGAATTACCAATTAAGCCCATTTGTCAATCCAAAAAGCCCCCTTTTGCATTTCCATAAATAAATTAAAAACAAAACATATTTAACAAACAATGCGAACATATTGTAATCGGAGTAAAACACATTCAACTGTCATACACTTACCAATAAAATTAGGAATGAAATTTCACTTGAACTTCCAAATGTTTGCACCACACGTTTTTGCACTCAAATTGTATCTGTCATACAAATCCGTTTTTTCCTTGACAGCCAATGAATGGAGTCATATGATTGGTCTATTTTCAATCACCACTAGCGCCACGACAAAATGGCGTAAACAAGTTAAAGCTGCGTTCACGATTTACAAAAATATTATCGACGCATTCCAACATTATTTTTTTCTCAAGTTGCCTCTTGTTTTCCAAATAGCCCCATTTTACGGTAATTAAATAGTTAGGAGAAAAAAATTCTTATCTTCGATTAATCAATACCAGCAGTCAGCACACCTGTGTTGTTTTTACATGTTGCTTTAATTTATACATTTACCTAAAAAAATTCACACAAAGTAATCAATTACTTTAATTATGTCCCTTTTATGTATATTTAAATTGAATAAGGATTTTACTATTTTCTTTTTCAACTTTAACAAAATGCTTATGATGTTGATTAATATTTGTTTAAACAGCTTGTTTGAACTTTTGGCATAAACCACTTTATTTTGCGCAATATATTGGATTTATTGGTGATGTCATTTTGAGTTACTAGCAATAAAAAATAGTAATGTCTGATCACTATTTATTAGTTTTCAAGATGTGTAATAATAATTCAAATATATATAATAATAAACGATTACAAGCTTCTTTAAAAATCTTAGTCTCTTATATATGCAGAGGTTTTTTCATATCAAATATTAGTTTGTGTGGACAAAAGCAATTTTTTTTTTCTAAATAGCTATATCTATTATTATTGTACTATCTAGCCTATTAAATAGTCTTTATTAAAGTCCCACCTAGCTCCAAACCATCCCTCGCTATTCTTAATATTATTATAGCATGTGTAAGTGCGAAATCTTCAAATTTGAACTTTAAGCTCCATTCATAGAGATGAATATGAAATGAAAAATTGCCACAGTTGATACGTTGCGCATACTACAAACTTGATGGCAGCGCTGACATTTAAAGTACTTATATCTAATCAAAAGATATTGCTCCGTCGTTAACTAAAATATAAAGGTGATCGTAAAGATTTTGTATAGTTGATAATTTTTTTCTGTTATTTCTATAGGTTTCTTATGTCTACGTACGGTCGGTTCATGAATTATGCGACACATCGATTACAAAACGGAACACAGTATCAATACGGTGGCGGTCTCCTTTTTACTGAGTGCAGCAAATTTATCGTACGAAACAAAATAATTATCTGTATATCGAATATAAAACCACATTTACGAGAACCTTGCTCTTTTCTACAAAACTCTTAATGATGATGATGTTATAACGTATAATATATAACAATAATGTCTATTTGTATACATCATCAACCTATTAATGTCTCCTCTATAGGGGTACAGGGGCACAGGCACAGGCAGTTGGTGGTTGGCTGACGACAGTAGATACAGTGAGAACTAACGTATAACAACTTAGGTTTAACATGCCTCCCAAAATTCGAAGGAGTTCGAAAGAGTGAAACTCATGGTCGCCAATCCGAAGACCAGCTATCACGATAGATAGTCGATGATACAAAAGAACTTCGCCATCATAGGCAAATCGCCCTAACCAATGCGCTATTGAAAAGCTGTATTCAGTATTGATGTGTGGATGGTATAAATCTATATATCAATTAAAAATTACAACTCGATTGAGTAGATAAAAGCTCATATTATGTATAGTATACCGATACATATCTATAATTCTTAATTCCTTATTTGTTACCATTTAGTGTCTTTTTTAGTATTCTCGGTAAAAAAACGATTTTTTTAACAAGCAATAAACTATTAAATTACCTGCTTATAGAATTAAATATTTTATAAGCGGGTAGTTGTTTAGAACCATAGGTAGGCTCGTGCTCCAATATGGGAGACGTAGAATTTTCTGTGAATATTCAATATATCAGAATGGTATTAGTATCTACATTTTCTAAACTATTCGTTTTAAATATTGATATAATATAGAAATCTTAAATTTGTTAATTTAAGATACTTTGAAAGAAAAACAAAATTTTAATTTGATTGCTTACTGTAATCCGATTTAACACGTAAATAGAAACAATAAAATATATTTTATTGATTCCTCATGCGTTCCAAACATCTTTACACTAATATTATTGGTACAGTCAGCGGCAAAGTAAAATGTGATTGACAAACTTTATAACACAATAAAGTTTTACTATTCACAAATCTATTCCAATTATTGTTAATTTTGATTCAGAATTAAATAAATAAATAATAATAATGAAAAATACTATTAACAAGGCTTTACATCACTTATATTTTCGTTCAGGAGACATCGTTAGCTAAATACTTGCGTGACTTGTATGGTCCATATCTTTTGTACATCGACGAGGATTGAAATCGGTCCATTGAGGTAAAATTAAAACCTCAAATGATAGACCACGGCCGCCTAAGATTTATTATTAACATACCTACTTAGAATTTAAAGTTTTCTTTCCAATTTCTCTTTTCTTAAGAACATCAAAAGGAAATTTTATGGTTTTTTGTTATTATTTATTTAAAATTATACATAAACACAGTTTTACTTACTATTGGGCATTGATGAGCTTATCTATAAGATAGATTGATACCGGCCATCTCAAGGGCCACCTCCACTTTTTTCGAGCCGTGCGAGCTAAGTGAGTAAATTCTTTATTCAGAAACAGGGCAGAACAAAACGAAATAATAAAGTTATAGATACATGATAAACTAAATTACTTTTTTGTCACATTCAGATTAGCAAAAAGATTGGCTCAGTATATTTTTATAATTGAGAGCTGCAACACTGCCAGATTCTTCTTCAAATAGTAAATCCACTTGCACGATTCGCTCATACACCCGGCAACGGTGGTGGAAAATCATTCCAGTATTTGGAAGCAAAATACTAAAAGCTGGCATAAAAAGCCATTGCCCTGTGTTTGGAAGATACATAACAATATAGGACGATCTAATAACGTAACAGTGACAGTCGTAAAACTATATGAATGTGCTCTTTAGATTTATGCTTTACGACATCAAACAGTAGTGAGTTATATAATAACTTATGTCGACCTTCCATTATTAGCATGTTTGCTGAATTAACATTGACATGTGATGGAGGTGGAATATGAAAACACTATTAGGCACAGGCATATTTGACACGCTCTACAAGTTTATAAGACCGAAAATGAAGTTATCCTATTAGTCGATTTTTTAAAGAATATGAATGATGTATGCTTATGACTATATACGACTTCTCTAATGAAAAAACACCATATGTGTTGGAGTAGGTCAAAAATATAAGCGCGTAACACATGTGTACAGAGGTGAGAGGTGAGAGAGAGAGGTGAGACGAGACAATTTTTTTCATAAAAAATTACTAAATCAAATTTATCTAAATTATTTTCTTAAATAGAATAAAAAATTAATAATTATCATTTACAATAAACAGAGTATCTGAGTACGTACATTCATTATTTTAGTTGGTAGATGTCCACTGTTGGACTGAAGCCTCCCCCAAAAATTGGGGGATTTGCCATAATGGCGTATTGGAGAAAAAGAGCATAATTCAGAAAACTCTGTTGCCTTTTTTGTGCTACTCTCGTATCATTTGTCGCCTTTAAGACACCCTTGAGTATGAACGGTTGTTGCTATTTTACTCTGTCGTAATTCGTAGTAGACGTAGTATCTGAGTCCTTGAACTATGTGATTATGATTTCTTAAATAAATAAATAAATAGTCTAAGACAGTATCAACGGACAAAGCTTGTTCCAAAGATGCCAAGATTCTTAAATTAAAATACAAGAAAATGATTTGCTATATTTGTCTGCATAATGCAAAAGTATACAATAGTTAGGTAATTTCGTAATTGAAAGGTATGTTACGAAACAATATTACTCAAACATATTACGATTATACCCCTGACACAATTAGACGATGCACAAAATACCAACACCAGGAAGATACAAAATCATTTCCTTATACAAGTAATAAATCTGTCACTTGGCGAGAATCAGAGATCTCATCGATAACGAGCCAATAAAGAGGCATCTAATTAATGATTGTTCAAACTTACAAAAAAAACCGCCTCAACGCTTCCGACAATCAGTATTTATATACTTCTTGACCCATCAAAGTTATGCGCCAAAACGCAAAAGGAAAAACACATTGACTTTTTGCTTTTAGCAAAGCACGCGCTTCTATTTATCTATTTTAATCGATCATCTAAGTGCTTTACACGTTTTTGCAAATATCTTTTTATCTATTCAAGTTAACATTTCCTGAAACGTTGTTATTTTGCTTATTTTTAAGTTTTTTTATCAGTTTTTTCATTATTTTGAGTAAAGTTAAACGTCGTCACGTTTGAGTTTATACGGCATTTGGCATGCAAAAGAGTTAATTAATGGCACACAATAAAAAATAACATTTATGTTCAATAATATCAAATTATATAGAGATAACCAAAGTTTGTAAAAATGAATAACATTTTGCATTAGTGTCAACCGCAGTAAAACACTTCAAGAGTATCAAGATGATTTATTATTCAGACCAATTTTTGGTGATAACCGGCACCGTCTATAAGTTATAATTGGACTTTGGCTATTGTGCCGACCGTCCCTTTGTTGCTTTGCTTATTTTGCACGCACGCCGATTAACCTAACAATGTTATATAGACGAATAATCTCTAAAACCTATCTTTATTGACTAGTAAAAATATAAGACCTTAATTCAACGAGCGGGTAAACCATGAAATGATCAAAATTACGATACAACGAGTGTTTTGTGACAAACAGTCTCGCTTACTTACTTACCGTGATGTCGGTATAAGCAACGTGAGCTATTTTCAGTTCATCTCGCTTCTTGCCCCGCCAAATAATGTGTCTTAGTTGCTTTGTTATTTCTTTATTAAAATGTATTTATGACGTGTAAGTAATATTTATTTACTTGACAATCCAATGACATGAAGAGATCATAATCATTTTGTTAAGAGGTTGTATTGATGTATATAATAGTCCTCCCCCTCAAATTAGTGTAGCAAGCAGCTGATCCAGGTTCCTCTTCCATGTTTCTCCCTGATCAGTCTCAATCTCGTAACGGAGACCACCCAGCCTCCTGGAAACGGTAGCGAACACCGACTTGATGACTATTATATCTGCGACACAGTCCTTGACTAATGTGGTTATTAATGTTATATGTTCTGTATATTTATAGTACAAATAAAAAATTCTGTTCCATTCTGTTCTATTTTTACGGAGTTTAAACTAAAGTCTGACGACTTTTTTTTTGATCGAAATGTATTAACACGTTGTCGTTAGCAATCTCTTTTTTTTATCATATCAAAACATTTTTCACAATCGTAGATCCAAGCAAATTACTGTTTCGTTCTAATAAATTGTTAAGAGGAAGTGCAATATTTTGAAATTGAAATATTGGAATTAATTGTTATTGTTCCTGTTATTGGTTGTAGATCAAGTGCGCAAGGAATTTAGATGCAGTTTAAGGCTTAAAATATTTTTTTTACTGTAGTGTTACGTTCTTCTATTTCATTTTCCTATTTATTCTCAAATATCAAGTTTTAAATTTCAGAATGTATGTGATTAAAATTATTTTAGTAAGATTCAATGTTCTTGATTCGTGTATCATAATCAAATCGTCTATAATAAGTAAGTTTACTTGACAATCCAATGACAAGAAGAGATCATAATCATTTTGTAAAAAGGTTGTACTGACATATATAGGTGCAAACTTGGTTTTAAACTTCGCTGCCATTATCATAAATATTTGTGCAACCATAATGGCACCCCAACTATCTCTTGTTAACTCTTTGACGTCTGTCAACTACTGTTTGACGAAATAATACTCTAGTATAAATTACTTCTTTAGAGTGACAAATATTAGATTTATTAAGAATTCCCATATTTTTTTGTTTTCGATTGCGCACAACATGTTGTATCTTATTTACAACAGCGCCATTTGTGTTTAGTCACACCCGCTTTTCAACGTTTTGGATACAAAACGTAATCACACATAACTCGTATCTACTCATTCGCAGATGAACGATTGTCGAAAACTTGTTAATGTCATTTTATTTAAATAAGACATGACTCAGATTGGCCGTGACATCATTTACTGTTTTACTTTGATATATGCAAAATGCTAAAAAGTAGAAGAAATATTGTACTGCGCTTGAACTGTGACCTGAAACTAAGCATGTCGTCTATAATAAAATAGTTAATGAGTCATTTGAATTGATAGTTTAGAATGCCAATGAGTCACCATACCAGACCCTTTTAAAAACTATGAATATATAACCGATAAAGATAACGTTTAAAGTAACGTACGAAAATATTAGTAATCATTCAGTTTTACACCTCTTACATGTGTAACCTTTATTGATACGAAAAGCGATTACTTACTTCAATGATTTTCTGCTTTGTCTTTTTATTAAATTACTAGCTAATAAACTTCTGTTATTTTAAAGTTGTGGCCATCTGATTGAAGTTTATGCAGTTAAATATCTCCTTCTCTCTACATTACAATATTTTACAATTCGCAGAGTGTAGTCAAACTCTAGTGATAAATTGGAGCAAATAAATAAATATGTATATAGAAATTACTACAAGAGGGTTAGATATCATACGTACATCTTTCCAGTTTTCATCTCTCGTAAAAAAATGTAAAATCTAGTAAAAAGTTTTGTGTAGTAGTACCTATGTATTGTTGATTTCAATTTTAATCTATACATATAAATAAAATTGGAGTGTCTGTTTGTAACATTGAAATAACCGTTTTTTACTACATGCATATGAATATATTTACGATACATACACCAAAATAACATTTTTTACAATTTTTGTCTGTCTGTCTGTCTGTTTGTTCCGGCTAATCTCTGAAATGGCTGGACCGATTTTATTGGCAGGTAGCTGATGTAATAAGGAGTTACTTAGGCTACTTTATTTTAGAAAAAAAAAAAATAGAAATATAAAATTACTGTGCCACAGCAACGCGTTGCTGGGTCAGCTAGTTCTAAATTAAGTATTTGTTAATTTGGGATACTAAGCATCTTTACATTTTTATTATAAAACTTTCAATCCAAACATTTTATATAACCTGCAACATAACATCAACTTAAGTTGTTATGTAGGTGATATTTAATTTTAGTACATTTTAATACAGCATTAATTGTGTTATATGCTACAAAATACGGCAGAACTTTATTTGTTTCTATGTTTAAGCTGGTAATGTTTTTTTATAAAAAAAGAAACGAAAATTTGCACAGTAATTAGTTGCTTTTATGTATATTTTTCATCCAACAATGAGTAGCCTTACATATGCTGCAGAGGTATTTGATGAAATAAAATCTTACTTTTTAATAATTCGATAGAAAAGACGTATCTATCTACCTCAGAGTATGTGCATCATTTTGGACATATTTCCTCTACGATGCCTCTCATATTATTCGGTAAATACGTGAAAGACGTTACACAGCATATTAAGTATGCCTGCGGTAGGTACGATCGATCGAGTGATGGCTCGACGAGACAAGCCGAAGGCTAACAAGGTGCTAAAGTAAACACTATTTCGATGACATAAAAAATTAACGACCTAAAATGTTTAACATCCCAAATGTATTGAGAGAATGGAATTGTCTTCAAAATTATTGACTAGTGGATTGAAAAAGACAGTATTTGGCAAATTATACTATTATGATAAAGTGAAAACAATTTTACGGTAATTTAAAAAAGCAAACGAAATGTATCGCAATCTATAAAAGTTGCTATGCGAGCGAGATGCCTCTATGATATGATATAGTGATATAGTATTCACATACCGCAAAGGTAGCCCTTTTGCAGTTTACTCATAACATCACATAGATTCAGATTTTAAGACTCTTATATTAAGAAAATCGGAAATAATCTATCCAGACCAAGATGTTGTAGATAACTTCAGTCTCTACAGTGAATCTTACGATTCCTGTGGTGGCATCAGGGGCTAATATTATTATTAACCTCTGATTTTTCAACACAAACAGGAAAGTAGTAGAAAATCGTACACATATTTCTTAACCAAAAACTACCCAGTCTTATAAAATAATACTCGAGACAACTGTTCACCGTCCTGGCTGCCATACTGTCTGCGGCCTCATAGCCGAATATTTGCATAATTCTTATATGAGGACAACGTGACCGACCCAATACATATACAACGTGAATCATAAATTTCGGATAGCAAATAAAAAGACGACAAGATAGTATGGCCACCTGACTATTATAAAGTATCATAGCACGACATAGTGAGATAAAAATCAACCGAAAGATTTATTTCACGCGACGTGTACCGGTAAATGAGAAATATTAATTAATAAAGGTCACTAAACCTTTTATACAATACCATATTAACGATCGTTCTAGAATCGAATAGTGGAGATGTCAACTAACTTAATTAGTTTCTTGTTCATAACATCCCCGTTGATAGATTAACCCCTAATTCAACGATTATTTTTTATGAATTTTGTAAAATACTTGCAATTTTTGGTTCTTAGCATGTAGGAGAACCTAGAAAAAATATATATATTAAAAAATCTACCTATTTCAGTTTCCTGAAAAACCTATGGCCATTATACTGGACGTTGCCAACTTCATAAGAAACTGATACACTCTAACAATGTGCAGTATACTTCCCACTGTCAAAGAGAAAGAATAAAAGAAACAAGTGATTCCAGAGAAAAATAATCAATATTTTTTAGAAAATTAGCCTCATAGTTACATTGGCTTTTGCTTAAAACACTTATAAGAACTCGGAAAACTTATAAGTTTTAGAACTCACTTTTGTTTTGAACATCATAATTAAAAATTTATAAAATCCCTTTAACAATCAACATTTAGTGTATTCAAAAGTAATCAACCTTCTAGTTATTTAGTTTTTACACTACTGCGTACATCACATATTTAAAAGTTATTTATCTTTTTATTGAATATTAGCGCATAGTTTATATCTTTAATCGTGACGTTTCGACACATTTACAGGAGTCATAAGCGCAGGATGAATAAAGTTATGGAGGTCATTCATGTGCTACTTCATATTATTTTAATCGGGCGCATTCCTAACTGGTAAAATTTTATACAAATTATTGGTTTATTTAGCCTTTTATTTAGATACTAGCTGACCCGGCCACACGTTGCCGTGGCTCAGTTATTATAATTTGCAATATATTTTTTATTGAAAATCAGCAATAGCCCGCTCATGCGTTTTGAGCCCGCGCGATAGGCAGCCTTTGTGATATTGATTCGATTGTGGGAGAAGTGGTGGGAGGCGCCCGACGTGACGGCACAGTGGTGGCATGCGCGTGAGCTGCGCGCGGTACTGGACAATACTTGGACATTGCAACATCACTTTATTTTTCTAAAATAAAATGTTTTTTCTAAAATAAAGTAGCCTAAGTTACTCCTTATTACATTAACTACCTGCCAATAAAAGTTCCGTCAAAATCGGTCCAGCCATTACAGAGCCGGAACAAATAGACAGACAGATAAAAATTGTAAAAAATGTTATTTTGGTGTGAAAAACGGTTATTTCAATATTACAAATAGACACTCCAATTTTATTTATATGTATAGATATACTTAATTTTATATTTTTTTCTATAAATGGTCGTATCTTGTAATATCTGTTCTCATCCGAATTGGCGTTCTCGACGAAGTAAAGGTTGCGTCGAATCTGTTCAAAACATATTTTAATGACATGATGTCAACAACTTAAGCATGGCTTCTTCGGTATTCTGTAGACTTATTAAATTCGGTATTCTTCGGTATTCTGTAAACCGTATTAAAAGAAAAATAAAAATGGGCCTCACCTAAGGGATTACTGTCACAACAAATCATATTTTATCCGAGCAGCAAATGATTATCAGCGGATTATATAATCCGCTGATAATCATTTGCTAGTTTTTTAGTTTGTCATTTGTTAGTTTTTTACCAACATTGTAGCTATTTATATGATCACGCTAAATGCTTGTGATAAAAAAATGTACTTTCGCTCGGGCCAAGTTGGTTCTCAAAATGAGGAAACAATACTTAATTATGCAATTGTAATTTTAATTTAGATTATAGTTCCAAAACTACTTATTGCCAACCACTACTTATTGCACGATGAAGTACATAACAGAAGAAAATATTAGGAGTGGTATATATATATACTTCCTATACTATCAATAGCAAAAATGCGTATATTTTTTCAAACGTTATTACGATACGACTCCTTTCACATGATGACTCCTGAAAGTAATCGTCCTTTATTCACTTTACTAGCGACCCGCCCCGGCTTCGCACGGATGCAATGCTCTACTATATTATGCTTGTATTATACATATAAACCTTCCTCTTGAATTACTCCATCTATTAAAAAAAACCGCATCGAAATCCGTTGCGTAGTTTTAAAGATTTAAGCATACAAAGGGATATAGGGACAGAGAAAGCGACTTTGTTTTATACTATGTAGTGAAGGTCCACATAGGGAGACGTACCGCAACGAAAGTTGCGACAGCGAATGATTGGTCCGTTACCAACATTGCAAGGCTTGCCCGTCTAGGAGGATGCCCAAATGTACAGGCATCCTTCATAGTCGTGGAGCCTACGGGCCAACCTGCCGGGTATCCCACGGGGATTGCTAACCACGGCCCGCGTAATCAACGACAGTATAAGTGTGCATACTAAGGTTTTTAGTGCATAGGGCCCCAATCCTTCATTGGGCACTAGACCGGGTGGGGGAATGGAGAAGAATCTCACATAACTGAGCTGCTTGCCTGGCAGTACAGTATGCATAATGAATTACTAATTCCACTTACTAATGTAGATGCAGCAAAATTTGTTTACTTGTTTAGTAAGCCAACAATTAATGACTATTATTATGCCTTACTTCGGCATTGCCAACATACACTTCTGACGTATTTCACTTCCAGACTCTGTGACGACATATCTGTCACTCAACGAGATGAGGTAATACCTTACCTTACTCGTACCAGGTTAAATATACAGATAAATCAATGATTATCCAACCTAAGTAAAAAAGCCGTTAATAAATTCGTTCTAATCTCACTGTGTCAGTATAAATTAATTTTATTTAATATTAATGCGTTAGCATTTAATATTATATCCAAAATTTCAATAATAAATTAATAACTAAACTGGCTAAAGAACTTCCATATTAAACAAATCTCAAATTTATGACTGTGATTAGTGACATTTTACCTAACGGTAACAACAGTGATGAATTTGATGCCATCTTTATAAGTTATTTGTAACTTTTGTAATGACAAAAGTAATAAATATTCACTGTATCTTGTTGTTTAAAAAAAAACTTCGATAAAAACCACTACAGTGTATTTTAGGTGCGACTCACTTATGTGCGACTGTCTCAATATTGATCAAGCGCATTGCAAAATACGGAAATTGTTTTTTGAGAGAATCATAATTGGTAAACCTTTTAAACTGGCTATTAACTACGCCAGCAAGCTACCCTTTTTTCTATATTATCCGTCAACTATTTTCTGTTTTTGTCACCTTCACTACTACTCACTAGTAATGAAGGTGAGTGTTGATGTACGTCGGAAAGGGGCCCCTTAAACCTACACCCGTGTCACAAGAATCGGGATCTGCTTAGAGTTTCTCATTCTGCCACACGATAGACTCTATACCAGAACGGTGAATCCAAAGAAAATGCAAAGAAGTTTGTCTCTCTAGTTTAGAGTTTGATCTAAGTACACGTCATTACTTATTATACTGAAGAATTCTTTTGATATTCATATTATCACACTGTTTTTATAAACATGTTTAAACTTAACTTCCCATGTATGTTTGTTTCACACTAATTTCGTGTAACAAAAACAGGACTTGATCGTTAAAAACATTTGTATAGCAATGGAGGAAAATGCAATAATTCCATGTCAGTTCTCGCAAACCAGTTTGACGTAAATGACACTACCTTCCTACTTAAGTAAATAAACACATAAATTAGTCGACAAACAAAAACATTACTTTTCTCGTAATTTTGTTGTATATACTAGACAATGTTTATTTTATTTATGATAGTGAAAAATTGGTCGGCGCATTATTATTTGCCTTAACAATTTACATACATACAATTATTACATTAATAATTCACATTACATTAAATCTTTTACTGTTATTTCTCGTAAACTCTCAAACACGTCATAATTCATCTTTAAAATCTGAGTATATACATACCAATACATACACTTTCGTTATATTAGTTGTGTTGTAAGTAAGATATATATAAAGTATTACTTATAGTCTTTTTAAATTTTGCAAAACTAATGGCAATATGTTTTTTAAATATTTATAGAAAATATTTACTTCTTGCCATCGTCATTTGTAACTGCGCCGAAATCTGAGTCTTAAAATTTTAAAAATTTAAAACATGTTTGATTATAAACATGTTTTTATTAAAACCGTTTTAATTAATACTTTTTAAATAAGTGACCATGAAAGAATACAAAAAAACCGTTGTGTGTACTTATGTACGCACGTAAAAAGTTACACTTCTTTATAGTTCAAAACAAAGACTAAAAATTTCCTAAGTGAGAAGCATCAAAAGATTAACGGATTTTCTATATATCTGTATACAGAATCAAGTTATATATCAAAAACCATTAAAATAAACTGTTTAACCAATAGTAATGTAGAAATAATAATAATTTATATTATAAACAAATAAAAAGAATACATACCGACAGTTAACCTCAAATCAATAAACGCACTTAAAAAGTTTATCAAATAAAAACCACTTTTAAATAAATTAGTTTATTGTTATTTTATAATATAAAATTGGTATTATAATTTTATATAGATTTATTGTCATTAATACATTAATACTTACCATTTACAACCTGCAAAAAGGTTGTAAAGACAGCTCGCTTCAATCACATAGGCCGCATTGGGAAGAAGCTTGCTTCTTACCCTTCGGGTAGTAAAGCGTTTTGGTCCCTGGCTAAGTCGATCGAGGGTAACTTCTGCCGTACCTCAGTGCCTCCCTTGCTGAAACCTGATGGATCTTTGGCACACACGGCCAAGGAAAATGCCGATTTATTTGCTGAAAGTTCGCGTTTGGATCCTGGCCATGCTGTACCTTCCGGTTTGTCAAGATGTGGGAGTTTTATGTCTGAAATTCGTATAAGACAAACCGAAGTCAGAAAAGCATAGCGAGAACTATAGTCCGTTTTTTTTAGCATTAGAAAGAACAAAATTTGGGTACTTTATTGTACACACATAATGTAACAAGCAAAACGTAACATCGTGAAAAGTTTACACTAAAAAGTACCTTAAGAAGCAGAAGTTACAAACTCGTGGAACGAAACGTTGGTCAGTTTGACACGACAAATTAAAAAAGTACTAGCCGATGTTGTAATACGTACCATATTAGGTGATTTTTAAAATGGTCGCTTAACATGGCCGCCATTTGCAACAATAGCGGCAAATGTCAACGTCTGCATTTATCTGTTTTGACTATTTTCTTTGGTTTATTGTTAAGTTTTTATTGTTTTTGTTGAAATTTTCGTTAAAAGTTTTTGTTGTTATTTGTTATTTAATCTGTTCAACAATAGACGAGCCTAAAGCCGGTTAAAGTGGACTCCAGCACAAGGTTAGCCACCACTGCTTCTTTGTTTACATAATTTCTAATGCTAAAAAAAATGGACTATAGAATAGAATAGAATAGAATAGAATAGAAAGCGTTTATTCAGCACAAAATTACATTACATTACATTATTAATAAACAATTATTTTTATGCCGAAACGGTCACATCTCAGCACATGTCACCGCCTGAGCAGAGACGCTGATTTTCAGATGTAACCTTGGGAAGGTGGTAGATGTCGTAGTATATACATAGATTTTTTAAACATATATTCACTTACACAATATTTATAAAATAGTTTTAATGAACAGCGCAAAATAATAAGATGTATTAATAACAAGTATACTAAAACCAAACTTAATCTCTTACACTGCCAAGTTGTGTATCCAAAAGGTAAGCTTTCACCTTTGTTCTGAAATGAGTGATGGAACTTAGAATTCGGAGAGGTGGAGGAATGTTATTCCAAATTTTAGTGGCAGTGTATTTAAAACAACCCTTGTAAGCTGTAGTATTGTGGAATGGAACAGCAAGATGAGAAGAGCGGGTGCTCAAAGACCAAGTTAGTTTTTCGTAAAGATGAGGAGGTTTACGTTTTTTTATTATGCCAAATAGGAGTGTAGCAAAATGTGCACTTCTTCTTGAATCCATGTTCAATATTTGAGCACGATTAATAAAAGGCGAAACATGACTCCTCGGTGGTATAGAAAAACAGAACCTCATACAGGCATTTTGTACACGTTGTATTAAAGACTTAGTCTTAGTCAGAAGCCTAGGTCCATAGACCGTATCAACGTAATCAAACTTGGAAAGAATCAATGCATCAATGAGTCTAACACGCAACTCAGTACTTAGAAAGTTACGAACTTTGTAGAGCACTTTTAAACGATAGAAACAATTTCGCGCCAGTTCACGAATGTACGTTTCAAATCTTAACTCCGAATCCATTATTAATCCCAAGTTACGAGCCTCCTTTTGTAGTTGGATATTTTCATTACCCAATTTAATTGTCGGCTTTCTAGATGCTATCTCAATAACTTTTTGTTTTGAGCCGAGGATCATAAATGCAGATTTTATGGGATTCAAAACGAGACCATTGTCACTAGACCACTTTGAAATTCTACTTAGATCCTCGTTGACCGAATCAACTGCCGTGTAGATATCTTGAGGATAACAATTAGTGTAAATCTGAAGGTCATCAGCATATAAGTGGTATTTACAATTTTTTATACATCGCACAATGTCAGCAGAATAAATAAGGAAAAGAATGGGGCCCAAAATCGAGCCTTGTGGTACACCTCGCATAACGGCAGATTGTGTAGAATAGGAAAAAGAACCATCACTGTTATCTAACCTGACATACTGTGAACGTCCGGTCAAATAACTGTGAAACCATTTCACAGTTGGTACATCAAAGCCATAGTAAATCAACTTGGAGATTAACAATGATATACTTAGAGTGTCAAATGCACGGGAAATATCAAGAAGAACTAGTAGACTACCCTTACCTATATCTTGAGCCTCCAAAATATTGGAAGTCACCTCCAGTAAAGCTGTTTCAGTACTTCGGTTCTTACGAAAACCAGATTGGGCTTGAGGAAAAATATTATTTCTCTCCAGGTAATCAACTAGTTGGTAATAGACAACCTTTTCCATTATTTTAGATAGGCAGGGCAGAATACTAATAGGTCGAAGGTCTTTATAAGAAGAGGGATGTGGTAATTTTGGTAGGGGCTGCACAATAGCCATTTTCCATAACTCAGGAAAAGAACAAGTAATAATTGACCTGTTAATTAAAGACGTTATTGCGCTTAAAGATTCGGGAAGGGAAAGTAAAATCATATCCAAAGAGATTAAATCTGAACCTTGTGCATTTGACTTAAGGGAGCTGATTATTTTAAGTACTTCTTCTTGATCGACACATTTCAAATGGAAAGAGCAATCGTTGAACCTGTGATCCTCATAGTACCTTAACACAGATAAGTCAAAACCGATACGTCCAGGTAGATCTAAAAAATGCTTATTAATATTCTCAGCAGAACAGAGATGAGATGGAAGTATACAATCTAACTTAGGGGGAAGGATATCTTTTTTCAAATTTTTCCACAACTTTTTAGGATCTTTGGTATGCCGGTTAATATGGTGTTTAAAATAGGCACTTTTCTCAAGGTGAAATGTGGATCGGACCAGATTTTTTAATTGTATATAATAATCTTTATGAGTGTCACTTTTACTTTTAATATACCTCATATGCGCCTTATTTCTAAGTTCCATCATAAACTTAAGATTGTCAGTTATCCATGGATAAGTCTGACATTTTATTGAAATAGTTTTAATAGGAGCGTGCGCATCGAAAAGACATAAAACATAGTTATTAAATAAAGAGACCATATCATTTATGTTAGACATATTAGATACATTATACCAAGGAATAGATCTAAGGTCAGTTTCAAATACACTCCTGTCAATATTCTTTAACGACCTGAAGCTTACTAATTTAGGAGGTATTTTTGGTTTTTTTACATTAAACTCGGTTATAATTAATGCGTGATTAGTCAACTTGCTACCTATTACCTCGAGAGAAACGTTCCTAACCGGTGCATCAGTACAAACAACGTCCAAAAGTGTTTCACTAGATTGTGTAAAGTGTGTTGGGGAAGTCACTATTTGCTGTAAATTAAACAGGTTGATGAAATCTTTAAACTTGGAATAGTTTACGTTATCCGTATTTAAAAGATTAATATTAAAATCACCAAGTAAAATTATACTGTCGCAATGACCCAAAGCGTTTATCGAATCAGTAAGGGCGTTCAGAAATATGTCTACATTAAGTCGAGGAGGGCGATATGCTGTGCCGATTGTAAATTTCACATTATTAATTGAACATTTAATCCACATCTGTTCAACTGATAGAGACACAGGATACTCACAAACCTTAATTCGTATGCTCTTTCTAACATAAAACGCTACCCCTCCACCGCGACCCCCGCGCACCACAGTAGAGCGAGGCATACTCCGCAACGTATAGCCTCTTATAGAAGGCGCCCTACCATCCTCGTTAGGCCGAAGCCAAGTTTCATTGATTGCAACAATGTCCAACGAGTGTCTATTCACAGCCATAATAAGCTCATCGTGATTATTACTCAAAGAACCAGGATTATATAAACCAACATTTAATAGCTTGCTTGTCGCCATCGCTACTAAAAGTCTTTATTATGGTGGAAAAGTAAAATAATCTCAGGGACCTTAAGGGCAACAAACATTTCAGTGGTGTTAACAATGCAATGAAGAATCAATATATTGACTACGTAAAAAATAGGAAGCACAAATATTAATAAAATTCGGAAACAAGCAAACAGATAACAAACTAATGCATGGGCTCTCAATACCAATAATACACAAAAATAAAAACCTAACTTATTATAAATACCGCTGTTTGTAAGATAGCACTCACTGTACACAATAAGGTAACATGAATATAAAGTGCAAATAAATAAAAAACAGCGTTCATGCCACCTTGAAACATAATTAAACAAATCATACGACACATCATATACCCAAGTTAACAGAATTTCTATTAAATTTTCAATAAAAAACATACTATGAAATATCAAAAAGAAATACATAACATCAAAAAATAAAATATACATTAACTTAATACAAATTACATCACAAATCCACAATAGGGTATGAGTTGTAATAAACCAAATCTGACTAAAAATCTTATCATAACATAAAATACAAAGTCTCAAAAAGAAACACATAAAGTCTAAATATAAAACGTAAATTAATGTCCTTCGCAGTAAATCCCGTAAACTTAACAGGAAGTTAGTTAGGATAAACAGACTTTGACTAAAATTCACAATATAATATTTAAGTGAATTATAAAACCTTAAAAAATAACATTTATAGTTTAAATAAAGAAATATAATAAAGACTGACCCCCTAAGAAACACATCACATAATTTCGTTAACAAACAATTTCCAAATATGATACTTATCAAAAAGATAGCCGATAGAGTCTGAAATAGGAATGTACTCATAATATTCCCCACAACAATAAAATTGCAAAAGAGAACTAACGTTAAGATTGGCCAAAAATTTTTTCTATGTCCGTGTCGCATCGTAAACGGTGACGGAGTGTTCCGTGCTCCTTGCGGGCGAAGATTTTGCCTTCACGAGTCCAAACGTACTTCCAGTTAAAGCGCACTGACTCGCTGCGAGTTTTTTGGAAAAGCGCTCTATTAAATCGAGAAAGCCGTTCGTTGACATAAAACCGACGTTCAGGCGTAGACAGACCAAGTCCAGCAGTAGTGACGCTGCGCCGCACTCGCGCCGCGCTGAGCAACTCGTCGCGAAGCGAGCGCCGCACCAACCGTACCACTAGAGGTCGCGGCCGAGGCGCACCCTCTCCTGAGGTCAAGCGCCACGAAGGGCCCACACGTTCTGCACTGACAATATCCCGCTCGTCCAGAGTGACTCCAAGTTTTACTGCTATCGTGAGAATGAGGTGAACCAAGTTTTCATTTTTCTCTTCTGGTAAACCCGCCATCTCGATGTCATTTAGTAATAAAGCCTGATCCCTGTCATTCAACTCCCGTCTAAGGTCAGCGATAGTTTGCTCAAGGATTGTAGTGCTGTCAGAGTGCGAAGAATTGGTTATTTTATTTTCCATCGCCTCCACTCTCGCGGCAAGCCCATCGATACGATCATTGCAGGCACTTAAAGCGGTCGTAAGACTACATATAGAGTTTCGAAATTCCTGCATCTCAACCCGTGCTGCTTTTGTTTCTTCGCGTAACAAACGAAGTTCTGTAATAAGATCAGACGACATAGCCGCAACACAATCATTCGTAGGGGTAGTATTATTTTTGCTTAATTGACGCCTAGTGACGACACCGGAGGAATCTCCACTGCTAATAGATACAGGGTTCAGACATTTGTCGCATTTCCAATTATTTTTATTTTCATTTCCCATGGTATTATAAAATCGTTTATCGCTTACATTCGCACATACTAAATCATAATGATCGTTGCAATGACAACACTTAAGGTACTCACGAGACTTGATATCTTTTGAACATTTGACACACGAGATGTTTTTATTTTGGACTTGTGGCGCCATCTCTGGAGACTTTTAGTGCTACGTCAAAGTATCGCTAACGAAACAAACACAGGTGCTATAGCAGATGCGATTGATTAGGCCGTGTCACTTCAGCGGGCGGCACACAGATGGCGTTAAATTATAAAGGAGATAATTTTTATGCCGGGTAGACTGGAAATGTTTATGCGTAAATAATAGGGGTTAAAGTATGAAATTGCCGTTTTATTGCAATAGGTTCTTTGAATAGAATCTTCATGGTTTGAGGTTTTCGAATGAAACTTTTTTTAAATGGTTTCTATGATGTTCTTTTTTTAAAAAATGTAAAACATTTGAATATCGACTTTCAATTGTTTTTGTTATTCAATTTAGACAAGAAAGATGGATACTGCGAAAATTCGAGTTATTTTTGAATACGAGTTCCGACGCGGAACTAACGCGGCAGAAACAGCCCGCAATATCAATGCTGCGTTTGGAGAGGGGTCTACTAATGAACGCACCGTGCGATTTTGGTTTAAACGCTTTCGTGATGGAAATTTCGACTTAAAGAACGAGCCACGAGGAAGACCGCCCACACAGGTAAATAACGATGAATTAAGAGAGATAGTGGAAGCCGATCCTAGTCAAAGTACCCAGGAATTAGCGGCATGGTTTAACGTTACCTTACCCACAATATTGACTCACTTGCGTCAAATCAATAAAATAAAAAAATACGAAAAATGGGTGCCTCATGATTTGACTGATCTGCAGAAAGAAACGCGTGTTGAAACTTGTGTTGCCTTGTTGAACCGGTACAGAAATGAAGGAATATTGGATCGAATTGTAACATGTGATGAAAAGTGGATTCTTTATGATAACCGGAAAAGAAAAATGCAATGGCTGACCCCAGGTCAAATGCCACAACAGTGTCCTAAAGCAAAACTTACCAATAAAAAGGTAATGGTAACTGTTTGGTGGTCTCAGCATGGTGTTATTCACTATAGTTTTCTCCGATCTGGTCAAGCAATAACGGCAGATGTCTATTGTGCCGAACTCCGAACCATGTTGACAAAACTAGCAGTAAAACAGCCCCGACTCATGAATCGATCTTCACCATTATTGCTCCACGACAACGCGAGACCTCACACAGCACGAGAAACCATTTTGACCCTTCAGGAACTGCAGTTAGAAACCATTCGTCATCCTCCGTATTCACCAGACCTTGCTCCAACGGACTACCATTTTTTTCGTGATTTGGACAATTATCTACGTGACAAGAAGTTTTCTTCCCAGGAGGCAGTACAAAATGCTTTCACACAGTTTGTGCAGTCTAGATCGTCGGAATTCTATCGCAAAGGCATTAATGACCTTCCCATTAGATGGCAGCAATGTATAGATAATAATGGCAACTATTTTGATTAAATAAATTTGTTAAAAATTTAAAAAATAAACAATATAGATTTTCAGTACAAATCGGCAATTTCATACTTTAACCCCTAATATATTATACAACTGAATAGTATTTGATTTTATCCAAATTAAAAACTGAAACCGAAGATTTTTATTATAATACGAAACTGTGTTATCACTAAATCACTTTGATGTCACTTTAAAGGTCACTAAAACATCAACAATCCAAATATTTGAGCTGAACTTAAAATCATATAAACTCAATTAATATTCGATATTATTATGAGATAACACTCGTGCACAATAATTGCAACTAAAGTCACTGAAATACTTCGAAATTACGGCACAAAATAAGAAAAAAACTATTTAAAGCAATATTAAATACGGAGCCAATGTAAACTATGACAGCAGCGCCATCTAACCTCCCGTAACTATAGACGTGAATAAAGTCAGTGGTCCGGATGGTCCAGCCATAGTACTAAGGACTTGCGCTCCTGAGTTAGGTCCGGTATTTTACACGCCTATATCGTTTATCTATGGCTAAAGGAAAAGTGCCAAAGTCCTGGAAGCTGGCCAACGTGCAACCTGTGCCTAAAAAGGGCAGTCGTGCTGATCCTATCAAATACAGGCCCATCTCGGTCACGTCCATTCCTGCAAGATAATGGAACGTGTACTGAACCACAGGCTCCTGTCGTATCTAGAAGAAAATGACCTCCTTAGCGACCGGCAATATGGGTTTCGCCGGAACCGGTCTACTGGAGATCTTCTAGCATACGCCACTTACATATGGAGCGAAGCCATCGAGAGGCACGGTGAGGCGCTTGCCATCTCTCTTGATATCTCGAATGCTTTTGATAGGGTGTGGCTTGAGGGCCTTATTAGTAAGCTTCCGTCATACTTCCCACTGGTTTGTGTGTCTAGATATCGGACTTCCTGAGAGATCGGTTAATACGAGTTGTCATTGACGGTAGCTCGTCGGACCATTTGGCTATCAATGCCGGCGTCCCTCAGGAATTACGTTCTCTCTGCAATACTTTCTCTACTACATATAAATGACCTACTTTTGCCCGGTATTTTGGGGTACGCAAATGACAGCACTGTTGTAGAGACCTATATGTCTGATGCACGAGCCAGTGCTGAACAGATCCTGCGTCATAGAGAGGCGATGGTTAGCCGCAGAAGAGCAAGGCTCAAGTGGCTTCAAAAAAACTTGGCATTCTGGCGAAGGTGAGAAAATACTTCACACCGGAACAGTTGCTCATCCTTTACCAAGCACAAGTTCGATCGTGTATGGAGTATTGTTCTCATCTTTGGGACGGTTCCGTACGATACCAGCTCGAGACGCTTGAGTCCATTGAGAGGAACGCCAAGAGGCTCATCGGCAATGAAGATATTTTCTATAAAAAGCTCAAAAGCCTTGAGCATAGACGGAAGGAAGCAAGCCTATTCGTATTTTATAGGATACGTTTCGGAGAGTGTGCAGCTGAATTGCACAACCTTGTTCCGTCGTCCCCATTTTTTCATCGGATAATCAGACTTACAAATTGGCGACACCGTTATATGGTGAATATACCAAAGTGTCGTACTAAGCGTTTTGGTTCCAATTTTGTGATACGTACCGCTAAGGAGTGGAACTCTTTACCTGAGTCTGTGTTTCCTGACAAATACAATTTAGGAGTCTTCAAGTCACGAGTGAATAGATATCTTCTAGACAAGCGCGTCGCATCCTAGATCGCATCGACGCTTACCATCAGGCTAGATAGTGGTCAAGAACATGCCTTTTTTCTATATAAAAAGAATTAACAATCAAGCTTACCACAAAAGTTCAACGCTAAGCGACAAACCTGACCTTTTTGTGATAAGCTTAGTTATTAATTATTCCAGATTCCGTCCATATTTTATAAAAAATAGCCTACTATATCACATACATCAAACGCTGTCAACATATACCTTCTGAAAAGAATAATGCAAAGACAATAGTAATGCTATTTAAGCATTGTTCTAAGATCTGTTTTCTACTTAGTACATCTTCTTTCACATCGGGTAATCTCGATTCTAGGGTCGGAGCGTATGTTTTAAAATTACGAACGTTACAGTCGAAACAAGAAATTTAACTTAATACCATAAATATTAGCTCAAATGCGATTGTAACAATTCCACGTTAGAACTTTACACTCATGCCTGAGGTAGGGGATTTTTCCTTAAATATTATATTACTGTATATTTCTTGTAGTGTGTTAAGAGTTTATGTTATCTATGTACATTCTGTGCACGTTGTAACGATTTGGACCGTACTTTTTCGCTTTGATTTGATGCTAGCTGATGTCGTGAAAATATACTGAAATCCGAAAAAAAATAATCAATAGATTTTACATAATAACCTAATCTTTACCTGGTTAGTTTCCACATGTGTTATTTATAGATTATGTTAGTCAAAGAACTCATTAGTAAATATATCATTAACATATTTGAATACATACCTATCTGCGAAAAGTCTCCAATGAGTTCACATTAATTTAAATTTAAACGTCTTAAAAAGAAATAAAAACACTTAATGAGACTCGGATGATAGAGCCAAAACACCTTGGTAACAGCGACTATTAAGTGTCAACTTTATCGTTAGATCTAAGATTCCACAAGCATCCGTTTTACGATGTGATAGATTTGAACTTTGAATTGAATCCTTTGCAGCATACTAGTTTTGCTAGTGACTTCATAAATGTGACTGTATTTTTTGTGTTTATGCGATTATGGACGCGCATGTTGGACTGTCGTTCTCAAAAGATATACTTCATGTGCAAAATCGTTTTTTGCGGAGTGCAGTAGGGTCGTTTGAGAATGTCAAATAAATCTTTGCATAAATTAAATATTTAGACTTCATTGTTTTTACATTAATTAAAACCAGACAATAGTTGACAATACTTTTTGAGTTCAAACTTTTTTCTAATAGTTTTAGATTTTTATGCAAATTCTACGAGGTTTATGCACAAGAGAAAATATATGTGGGCAAGACTTTTATTATTTCTCTATTGATAGTAATTCAACTACCGAGAATCTATATAATATCTTACAGAAAGAACAAATGTATTAGAGGACTTGATTCATTTAGACTTTTTTATATGTACAGATTTGAACTCGAACAGTCGCTTTATTCATAGACCAGAAGCCATTACGATATATTTTTTAAAACAAATTTCGTGCTGACCAATCTCTTCATGTTAATACCATACTTAAAGGTATAAGAGGTTATTTTAAATTGCCATGACATTTGCGATAATGGGGTCATATACTCATAAATTTATAAGCTGTGTCAAACATAATTTAAAACATGTGTATAGGTACGAGTGATATATCCCAAACAAAAATTTGTGAATCACAATTGTTGGTACATGGGTTAAATATTCCAAAAAGTTTTGAACAGGAAATTTTTTAAAAGGGCTGGCTACAGACGCCTGTACTTTACTAACCGGTTAATAAACTGCAGGTGGCAAGCATTGACAATTTCGTCGATACACATACGAGTACCTTAACCTAACCAGTGTATTGCTGGCGCCCGGGTAGATGAACGGGGACCTTTCAATTGGTACCCTTAACATAAATGTTTAACATTCTTGACATTATTACACACGTTGTCTTATCATAAAACCAAATAAAGATAAATAAAAGGTTATTAGAAGAAAACAGCAACAACGCAGTAGCTTATTGAAATATGAATATTTACTAGTGCCTTTTTAGAAAATTAAAAAAGATATCTTGATCAGTCCTATTTATTTTTATCTAAAAATATTTTAAAATTTACCAATTGAAAGATTTATTTATTTTAATGTATTTAAAATATGTTCTATAGAAACATTTAAACATATGATACATTAACAGTGAATATTATAGTCTTTTTTAACAGTGTTTTCATTTAGTTGTGAAGTCAATGTTAAATTGGATACGCCCATCACGGCGAGTGTTAAGTGCATTGTTATATTGCTTTGCTATTTGCTTACTCCCATCTCATTTTTACTGATAATTCTCTATTTAATGTTAAGTTTTATGAATATTCAATAGCTCAGCCGAAAACCTGGAAAATAGGAAATGGGGGTTGTTTCCCATCATCTCTTCGCTTGGCAGGTAGAATTAAATGTAAAAAAATAATAATTCAGAAAACTGTGATCTCCTGCATTAGGTACTTATCATTTTTTTGCCTTTAACAACGTCCTTAACTCTACCCGACACCACACGACAATGTCGAACACCAAACGGCAAAATGCATTTATGAACAGTTATACATTTGTTACCTATAAATTATTCATAAGCCTTCATAATATATTTTGAAATTTAGAACGAGATAACATATTTAGCTTGGTGGGAACCAAGAGGACGTTTTTTTGGTCACCCATGGAATGACCGACCTTTACATTATTTGCTTAACCTTTTTATTTTTAACATAGTTATTTGATATCTTGTGTGTTTTTTTTATTTTTTTATTCTGCTACCTACTCGTATATTTACCTATTTTACCTATATATACCTATTCTTTTTCCTTTATATTTTATGTGTATGGAAATTAACTGTCTGTCTCTTTGAGTCTAAAACTGATCCAATTAATAGCTTGGACATACCGGTTGAACATCCATGTGGCACATCTCACCGGTCAGAGAATTATCATATTAATTGACAAATTTCCAAGTAGCTGTAGCAACAAGTCGGATGACATAATACCTTAACAGAGTTAAGTCATAAAACTTAAATCGGTAGGTAGCAATTAACTTCCAACTAATCAAGCTCCAACAGCATGAGAAACACTCATAAGCGGCATGTTAGAGGTCTAGTGAAATGTTTATGATATTCATATTTTCAATAACTTATCGTTTGCCGGGACATTATTTCGGTAAAATTTTATAGCATAAATTTATATAACAGCACAGATGTTAAGGCTGCTCGCCCACGTCAGAATTTTTGTAGAACCGATAGACGGGCAATTTTCCTCCGATTCTTATCATCGATTTTGTGACCGACTCAATGCACACTTCCGTCATTTTGACGGTGGCTATCGAGGGAGCAGCACGTCATGAACAGAGAGAACGTATACTTGAATATAAGGAGAAAGGTGGATATACAAAGGAAGGTTTGTGTTTGGTTTTTGAGAAACAGAAGAGAGAAAAGAAAGTTCTGGGTTGATCCAATAATCTCTCAGAGATTATTAAAGGGGTTATTTTATGATCGTCATGCTGATCTGAGGTAGCGACCAGACAAGTTTTTCAAATATTATAGAATGTCAATTAATACGTTTGATGAGCTGCTGTTATTAGTAGAACATGCTGTTACACATCAGGACGCTGCAATGAGGAAGTCCATTCATCTAGTTTTTTTACGCTGCTCGCCCACGTCCGATAATCGGTGACCGAATTTTCGTAGGAGTAAAATAGAACGTACTGATAGCAATGGAGCAACGCACACGTCCTACATAAAGTAGGTCAAAAATAAAATCGGTGCATCCCGACCGACCCGATTATCGGCAACAAATGAAACGTTCGGAAATGTATGTATCAACGCACACTTCTAACCAAAAGTCGGCCGCATGCACTTGCTAGGTAAGGACCTTGTGTCAGTGTGGAAATCGATATTGAAAATTTAATGGAAGAAGTAGAAAAGCGGTCTGCTATATACACCACAGGATTGGCCGAGTATCACGATAGGAACAAAAAGAAAACGTTATGGAAAGTTAAGAAATATGCCTTTCATTAAATTCTAGTTGGGCAACGTATAGCAAAATAGAAAAAAACGAGATGTGTAATAGCATGTTCTACTAATGACAGCAGCTCATCAAACGTATTAATTGACATTCTATAATATTTGAAAAACTTGTCTGGTCGATATCTCAGATCAGCATGACAAACATAAAATAACCCCTTTAATAATCTCTGAGAGATTATTGGATCAACCCAGAACTTTCTTTTCTCTCTTCTGTTTCTCAAAAACCAAACACAAACCTTCCTTTGTAAATCCACCTTTCTCCTTATATTCAGGTATACGTTCTCTCTGTTCATGACGTGCTGCTCCCTCGATAGCCACCGACAAAATGACGGAGGTGTGCGTTGAGTCGGTCACAAAATCGGTGATAAGAATCGGAGGAAAAATCTGCCCGCCTATCGGTCCTACAAAAAGTCTGACGTGGGCGAGCAGCCTTACTCCTACGAAAAATCGGTCACCGATTATCGGATGTGGGCGAGCAGCCTAAAGGTTTAAAATTCAACTTCCTTTAAATCAACCAAGATTATTGAATAGTTAAAATAAATAATAAGAAACAACGTATTATAACATAACATAGGATCATACAGTTAAGATTTCGTAATAATTAGTTAAGATATTGTGATTGTATATACTCTAAATAAAAATACTTTCTTCTTCTATAATTCTTATGTCAATAATAATGAATATAAGATCGATGTCAATTAGACACTATGTAACAAAAGTTAGGAAACTGAACTCCTCATTTCTAGTTATTGAATGATCACGAACTGTTCCCTGGGGTACCCACTGTCTTTAGGCTATTTAGGTCCGTCGTAACAAGACTTGTTTATTTCACCTGACGACGAGGATCTGACGATAGAACTGAATAATGACTGGTGGTTTTTTATTAACACAATTAAGTACAAAGCGTTTTAAACATTTATTTTATTATAAATAAATGCTCCTCGTTTGACCTGGCTGAACTCAAGACCTTTCGTTACCAAACTGAGTCACTAGGCCAATGACTTTCTAAGTTAATTTTGAAGAATGAGACCTACTTACACTATAATATCTTGCATTATAAATCAATTATGTACAATATCAGATTGCTAATGTGACTAATGTGATTTATTTTTAGAGATATTCCTAATGTTTTGACGATTATATTTTTATTGTGATCTGATTTTCTCAGGATTAAATATAAAATAAAATAAAACATGCGCAAAAATCCGTAAAAAAGTGTTTTATTCTGATTTTCTCGTTTATGGAGTCGCATCTCACACGGGATCTATTCATAAATCTATCTATCTAGTCATAACTTTAAAAAAAAAGTTTAAGTAGGTATTTAAAGTTTGTTAAATCGTTTAGACATATCGGTTATATTTCTATGAAATATAGAATAGTTGTAAAAATAAAAATAAAAAGGATATCACATGAAGAATTATCCTAATTATATTGTGACAATACTTTGTGTGTGTGTTTGTTACCATATTGTCAGTAAATAACAAGATCGTATCAATTTGCAAAAATTTCAACTTTCGAACGCTCACGTAAATATTTTGAGTTAAAATCATGTTTCGTTCTACGCAGCAACAAGCCCGTTCCAAGCGAAGACTAGTTATTGATAATAATGAAAATAGTGCAACGTCCTTACTACAAAATGCTTTAAAGGAAAAAAAAACAGAAGTTTTGAAGCCTTTTATTTCATTAGACTATAAATTTACTTATTTTTTGTTTATTTTGCAATTTATAAGCTAATACAAAAAATAAACTAAAACAAAATTAATTTATTGCGTCCGATATGAATAAAGTTGTACAAGAAATTATAAATAAGGTCTCATTAATATACATATATTATTATCAGATATTAAATTACAAGTAAACAAATTTTTTAACATGTTTATTAATTAACGTTATTAAGTACCCTATACCTCGCCTATACCTCGCTAAAGACTTGTTATGGTTAATAATCGAGATTATATAGAAACACGGGACAGAACATAAATCATATCACCCAAATTGTATTTAAGGTTTCATTACCATAACTTACTTTCTGTAGCGGTCGTTCTAACGTTATCGTACCTAGAGTATCTTTTTGTGGACAATAATTATTATAAAATGATATACTTATTATTCAAACCTGATAATCCCCATTATTATCGCAATTAAGCTGCCTCTATCAGTCTACAGCTGGACATAGGCGTATCTCAATATAGGAGCTTTCAGTGCTCCTCTCCTCATTGTTTACTACTCTGTGTCCTGACTCATTGACTCATTCACGAGCACATCAACGTCCATCCCAAACCTTTTAACATAGAAACTAAGCTAAATTTAACGTGAATCCAAAAAAACTGATTATGTGAAATAACTTTTCCTTAACCTTTCACTGTTACTGAGAAATAAAAGTTTCTGTATCTATACTAATATTATAAAGAAGTAAAGTTTGTGTGTTTGTATATTTGTTAATTTGTAAGGGGTAATCTCGGGATCTACTGAACCAATTTTAAAAATTCTTTCACCAATAGAAAGGCACATTATTGCTGAGTGTCATAGGCTATATTGAATGCTAGAAAAATTTAAAGAATTTTGT
Organism: Calamotropha paludella; assembly: GCA_927399485.1. Taxonomy (NCBI): domain Eukaryota; kingdom Metazoa; phylum Arthropoda; class Insecta; order Lepidoptera; family Crambidae; genus Calamotropha; species Calamotropha paludella. The sequence goes on from OV656809.1 coordinate 14,477,500, forward strand.
CCACCCGTGCGAAGCCGGGACGGGCCGCTAGTCGCTAGCTAGCTAGCTAAAAATGTAAAAGTAAAGAGCTAACTACACATGTAAAATTATAAAGTTGAGAGACTCCCTAAGTTTCCCTAAGTCTCTAATATTTACTGACTTGATCGGTGTATCTGTGACCTGATTCAAGATAACTGGAAGAATGTTAAAAGGTTACTGGTTCAATAGTGGTGATTTTCTTACAGTGAGTGCTGTAGACTCATTGACTGATCAAGTAAGCTAAAGGCTGCAACGCATCAAAGCCATAATGATAGGAAATAAACCGCAATGAAATAGAGTAGTACACTTAAGACATTTACTTACACTAGTTTTTATATAATAATTTAGTCAATGCATACATACAAAAAATCTTACAATAAGATTTTTTAGAGGTATAAGGTGCCGTTAAAGCAGAAAGCTTGTGATTACTCAAACTGGGCTAAACGCAGCTGATTCTCAGAAAGCATGTTGAAATAATATTATAAATCATAACGAAGTTTTTTTAGAATACACCACACCTGTGAAAATATTGAGTTGCCAAATAAAATCACACTTACATTAAATAATGTGAAAGATAGGTAAGACATAGAAATTACAGAACACAAAATAAAATTTCACATAATATATACTCACACAAAAGGTCAATCAGGTCACTGCCTCAGCTTGTGTTATCACGACACGAAGACGTGTCGCGGCAACGCTGGTATTCTAGTGGAGCCTGTTGGTGTACGGTAGAAATGGAAATATATAACTAGTCTGGCCATAAATACTGCAACTTTTTAATTACTTCGAATTTGGAACGCGTGTATTATTTTAAAAACTTCTTTCGATTTCACGTCATTTAATATATTTTTTCGTGTTTATTATCAAATTAAAATATGGAATGTGGTGTTAAAAAAATAGGAATGCGGTGATCGAATTGCACAAATTGCGTATGGAGCCGTCGGTCATATTGCAGACACTTGAAAAGCTTGGTATAAGCCATATGTTCGTATATCCTACTATCAACAGATACAACAATACTTCCTCTGTCGAAGACCATAAAAGATCCGAGCGGCCGCGTAATCTTAGATCTACAAAGGCTGTTAATGCTGTTAAAGCCAGAATTCATCGAAACCCCATTAGGAAGTAAAAAATTAAAGGAAGTAAATTCCTAGCGGGAGCGGGCAGCTTATAAAATAAGACCTGAAGCTCGGTGCTTATTGTCGATATACAGGACATGCCCTTAATCAATTCAATATTAACAATTAAAGAGAGTGTCACGATACGTAGGTGAAAGGCACCAATATCCTCTTTACCAATGAAAAAAAATTCATGATTGAATAGCACTACAATAAGTAAAATAATAAAGTGTACGCTCACAATTCTAAAAAAGCTGCTCAAGTTGTCAGAAAGCTGCTGAAGTGGTGTTTATTATCCTGCGTCAGTGATGGTTTCGTGGGGCATATCTTATCATGGCATCACAAAGCTACATTTTTGTGAAACAGAAGTGAAAAATTCAGTCAAAGTGTATCAAGAGCTAGTCTTGGATTTTGTTGTGAAACCTCTCAGCAATGCACTTTTTAAAAATGTACTGTGGACTTTCCAGCAGGATTCTGCACCTGGTCACAAGGCACGAACTACCCAAGCCTGGCTTAAAACCAACGTTCCGAATTTTTTAAGAGCTGAAGACTAGCTCTTATCTCGCCCAGACCCCAACCCTCTAGACTACAAATTATGGTCAGTTTTAGAGGACATGGTGTGCTTTAAACAACACAGCGACATAGAGTCTCTAAAAAAAATTCTGGAGCAAGCAGTGGCGAAATTACCCATGGAAACAGTGCCTAAATCCATAAATTATTGCGAAACAGATGAAAGACCTGTTTAAAAATCAAAGGTGGCCATTTCGAAAAGAATATTCTTTTTATCTTTTGCTGGGACTTTAATAAATTAATACATATAAGTTTTAGTAATGTTCCATTACTTCATAAAAAAAATGCATTTTAATTTGTAACAGAACTTATGGCTGGACTACATATATAATATACGTATATGGCAGATATTACATAATAAAATTAAATAAGATTTATTTAAAAAAAATCTCCTGCTTGTCATTAGTTAGACGCTTATTGAGGTGAGTTCAAAAGAGTCCAAGAGAGGGAGGTAAAAGAGATTTTTATTTTTAATAAACAGTGATAAAAGTAAAAGAACTACAGTGAACAAGATTTAAACATGACATATATTATTACATAAAACATTTTATATATAGATTACAGAGTGTAAACGATTCATGGTTAGACCGTGTGTGATTAACAACAACCCTCACCATCGCTGTGAAATTATCGAGGATACTGATACAAATAGACTGAGAGTGTCACCCCAGAAGTCGGTATTGATCACAATCGCCATACATCCTATCAGAATATTTGAGAATGAGCCGATTGCAATGTAGTGGGTCATAATTCTCGAGGTACTCAAATTGTTTGCACACTATTCTCTTCAATATCTTGGACGTGCAGGGAAGTATGCTGATTGGCCTGAGGTCACTAATGAACATAGGCTGTGTATTTTTACGTAAAGATTTTATAACTGCCCCGTCCCAACCCTTTGGAAAATTTTGCCATAACTTTTTTTTAAATTTCCCATATTATTGTTGATATACTTAATAAAGAAGGCCTTTTTCTCACGATCAATAAAAAAATAAAAAAAAATTAATTGATACCCAAAAAATTTATGACAAAAAAATTTAAGCTTTAATGATCGCAATAGTCGTGGGCTGTGTGGCAGTCATAATTGCCCACCTCTAGGACAAACGTTTCAGAAAGTTTTGAAAACATGAGAAAAACATATTATCTAAAACAATTTACATTGGATAAAGACTATCTCTCTGAGTGTGTACGTGTGTACGTGTGCACGCATGTGCATTAGCGCGTGTGTTGTGTGTGTGTATGTGTGTGTGTTTGGGGTGCAGATGTGTGGGATGTGCGTGTGATTGGTGTGCAGGTGTGTGTGCTGTGTGTGTGAAAATGTAGAGCTGAACACAAGTTACGTATTATTCTTTATTTTATCAAAGACTCTACCAAATCGTTATGAAGATTAAGAAGCCTTGTTCGTTAAAAGGGTCTAACATTGATATAAATTTAAAGGTTTAATATTTAGTTCCTTATTCACCTTATTATAGAGGAGCGGTTATCAAAAGATTCAGGGACTGAATGTTTCAAAAGAAGGTCGCTGTCTTTTAGGCCCTGAGTTTTGAGTTTTAGAATAATTATTTCTAATGTGCATTACAGACTTTACTGTATCTGTGATCCCGGGATGAGAAGAAAACTTATTTTAATAAGTGGAAATTAAAGAATTAAAGACAGCAGTAATAGCTGAATTCTGGTTCTCAACCAGCAAATTAACATTTTCTTCGGACTGTCTAAAGTTATCCCAACAAACCTAATTGATTGACACAGAGAGCTGCGACTTTTCTTTTATATATTTAAATATTGTTGTCAACATGGCATGCCTACCCGAGTATTGAGGTGAGTTTTACTGTGACATTGAGAACTGTTATATCTAAACAGATGACATCAATTAAGTGGTGATCTACAGCAAGGTCACCTATACATATAAAATGGCTCTGTGACAACTTGCTTTAGGTTTGTGCTACATACAGTTTATTAGATCAGCTTTACCCCATCACTGTTAGTACTAAGGTGGTTTACGATGAAATCTCCAACTAGTCTTTAATCACAATTTCAGGTAATCTTACAGAGGACAGCATATAAGACTGTACATTTTCAAATATTTAACCTATCTTATGCCATCATTTTATTTCGAGACTTTTTAGATTACATCTTGTGACTTCGTCGATATTTTTTTAATTCAACAAGTATACATCTTTTTTATATTTAAAGGTGTAGTTTTATTTTTCATAACTTTAACTAAGTAATTAATATACTTAGTTATTGAAATGTAAGTTACAAAAAGGCTTAAATATACAAAAATATTATATTTATTGTCGATCTAGTGTATTTTATTCGAAACGGGGAAAAACTGTACTTTTTGAGCGAGTTGAGCTGTATAACAAACTGCCAAATGACATAAAGGAATGCAATAGTTATATTCAAGAATAGACTTAAGAAATTTGAAACGGAATTTGAAACCCTGCTAATATTTAAAATAACCTAATTTCAATAAAGCAGTTGTAATGGTTCTTAGAATTCACATTTTTTGATTTTATTATTTTGTTTTCCTCGTCTATACGGACATCGGACAGGTTGAATGCATCTTAGTAGTGTTTGTTTTTGTTTATTTAATGATTTAGCAGCTGGGTTGTGACAACAAGAGTTTTACTTGTTAGATGTGTCATAGGGAAAATTTGAATTTGTTTGTGTATACGTTTCTGGCCAGTTTTTTGTTTTTGTTTTTAAGAATCCGTTGCTTTAGATGTAGCCACAAGCCAATATTCGTATGTATAAAAAAAATGCTTTTCTTATTTTGTGTAAACCGAGTGGAGAAAAACCTATGGTAAATAAACTCTTTGAACCTAAACACCGGTCAGTGTCATCACATTTAAGAGAACCAATATTGTTAAGGTTCTCATGTTATGCGTGCACGACTACCTCTGTCCGGCTGGTGCACTGTCCATATGAGGTACCATCAGAAAAAATACATCCATCTCGAATCCCACAACGCTGGCTTGCTTTTCTTACTTTAAAATCCAGATTTCGTCCCCCAAGAACAAATCAGACATTATTACATATATCATTCCAAAATATAAAAAAGTGAAACCGGTAAATGGCGTTCGAATCACATGACTGACACGCGCTTGTCACGTTTCATACCTACGAGCGCTACTTTTCCACTATCTGAACTAGAATCAAACTAAACAGACAAACCAAGATCTGCTAGAGTTATAGTTTTTTTTTAAACACTCATGATAATACAGTAAAAATGTAAATTTCCAAAAAGTCGAAGTTCTTTTTGCATATGTTATCGACTTGAAGTCATACGTATTTTTAGTTTTAAAGTTTAAAAACTGATTTATGAAAAATATTTTTATATTGTAAAAAAATAAAAACTTAAAATATTTCCCTTCCTTTTTACTCAAACTATTTAAATTGAAACCTTCATTTGTTTATTTTCAAATTATACCATCTTTATCTTGACATTCCATTTATTTAATAGTTTATGTTTATTAAAAGTATTTGTAATTTGTTCCTTATGTTCATAATGACTTTGACAATGCCATAAGTCCATGACCTGATCATGTGATAAAAGTAAGCAAAATCGTGATATGTTATTATTAAATTGTATAGACATTAATTAATAATCACTTATGTCATATCAGTGGCTAGTTTTCTTAGCTTTAAAGGAGATGGATGGTATAATTGTAAGTTAAATGCCAAATGATGAATATTATGAAGCTTTAAAACTGACTTGACAACTAACTAAGGGTATTATTTTCAAGGATGTTAATATCATATTTAATTACCGGAATGTAATTCAAAATTCTGTTATGTTAATATACCTACATTGTCCTACTTGTACATATTTTGGATCATTAATGTAACAAACAGTTAGATTTAAATACAGTAAAGTTATTTGACCTGCATTTTTTGTAAGTATGATACTTAAATAAACATGACTCATTTTATTTCCTGCATACGTTTACATTTGTATTACTCACTTATACTAGGTCTGCAATGCATGCTGCTGTTTGCAAATACTGAGCGAAGCACTACCTTACCTAACCTAACCTAAGGCAGAAGAAGAAGAATCTTAACCGAACATTTGTGCAAACCTTTTGCTATCATGTCGTAATAAATATTCTGTCCATTCTCGCAGTGTCACCTTATCGCTACGAGAATTATTTTCTAGGAATCCACACTCTCCATTTGGGAATAAATAATTATTCCTCCATGGTATGTCCGATTTCAAAACTTTTTTTGCACATTAGTCACGACCACGATGTGAGTTTTGGTGCCAAATTTTATCAATGTAGTATGAGCGGTTTGGCTATGATCAGCTTTTCAATTTTCTTTCCGTGATTATTCCTCCATGGTGAAGTCTATATTTTTTTACATAGCCTATGTCCGTCAGGTTATAATCATGTATTATCATGCCAAAATTCGTTCGAATCGGTTGAACCGTTAAGTAGCAGGAGGAAGACAAGCGAAATTTATGAGTTGCCTAAAAGAGAGCTTCACTCTTTCAGAGCTTCGCTCAATAACTACCTTATCATCATCAGCATAACAATTTCCTCAATGCTGGTACACTAGTCTTCCCCGTGGATGAAAGTGTCATAAACAACCATGCGGGAGGTTATAACTGCAGATTTAGTCAGGGCGAACGGCGAACATGCTTTCGAAGTCATAAACTTAAGCTATTTTTTTGTCATCAATCCTTGCATTTGTTGCTTAATTTCTGAATTATAAAATAAAATGATTAAATTCAATTGGCGCATTTTATAGTAAAACAACAAAAAAAATTTTAATGAGCTTTGTCAACAATACATTCAACTAAAAGATATAAAATACGAATGTAAAAAACGACCACGCCTCCAAGCCCTCAGGTAAAATACGAACCCAGGACATTTCGCTGTCTGGGCGAGTGCTCTGAGCTACCGAGATGCTGGCAGACACGTCGAAATTTACAAACGTATTTCAACTTCTACTATGAGCTAGTATCGTTCCACCAATGTGGAACGCTAACTACCTTCAACAACGAAAGTAATATTTTTACAAATATTAAACAATCAATTAAGATGGAACCAGCTATAACAATATTTGATTTTTTTTTTTGCATTCACAATGCCATATTTCTATAAGATATAAAATACGCATGTAAAAAAACGACCACGCCTCCGAGCCGTCAGGTAGGATCCTATATATGATATAGCATTATGAATACAAAAAATAAAAATATTACATTCAACAAATTCTACGGTCATACACAATATTGGGATTCGAGTTTGTTTTCTAGAATACAGATTTTTTTATAAAATAAGTTAGTAACCGCCATATGGGATGTATATGTACATATGTAATAGCAATTGTATTTTAGGGACACTAAACGAATTCATTATTGCATAGATTTTCCATTATCACGTTTGTACGTATACTTTAATGACCAAGTAATTCAATTGTAGGCAACAGAATGGTTGTGGTCCAACTAAAACACATCATCACAATCTTTAGGACGATGATATCCTGCATAGCTATATAGGGAGTTTGCCAAAATAAAATGGTGGAAGCTGGTCACGAGGCGGGTTGGAGATCGTAGTAAAAAAAACGCTGCTGCCCATTTTGTGGTCTATGGATTGAATCATTTTTCAGAACAGACGCCTGTATCTAGAGACATCTCTCATTATCATCAAGAGCCCATCATCGCCTACTGCTGGACGAACATCGATCACGATTTGTGGCTACTCTTTCTAGTTCTTACTACTACTCTTGCCAGTACTCTTGCCAGTCGTCGTCTGCGGCTAATATGGCCGGCCCACTGCACATTCAGCAATCGAATCCGATGGGCTATGTCGATTACTTGATTTCTCTATCGGATCATCTCGTTTCGGATCTGATTCCAGCTCTTTCCATAACATAACTCTAAATTTCTGAACTCACCCTATCGTGAGTGACCACATGTCCCTATGATATAACAGGTAGAATGCACTGAAATATACTTTCGTCTTTATAGTCAAGCCGAATTCTTCAACGATTGATAACGTAGTGTCACTAATAGTAAATTTATTTATTTATATAACACACGCCAACACTATACAGATAAGTCAACTCTAAAAATATTGGTCCTAAGTGTGCATGCCTATGACAGGCATGTGCAGTGCAGCGCTACCAATTTTAGCATCACTGTCAATAGTTAACGCGCTCATAATCAATGGGGTTACATAAACTAAATATTTTACATTACACAAATAAACATCGAAACAAAATTCAAAAACCACGAGCACCATCCGGAAAGCAGTAGTAATTGGATTTATAAATAAAACTAGTATATATTTAAAATATTGACGCTTTATTTATAAAGAAAATAATTATCTTAAACTACTTCTCTACGTAGTCACTTCTTTAAGATTTTGTTGATGACTACATTGTAATTATTTTTTTCATTTTCATTCAAAACACCCATGCAGTGCAATAATATGGGCACTTGAGTCTTTTCTTCATTTTTATCAATTCCCGAGGCTTTTTTGAAGTTGAAGAGTTGTAGCAATTTTGTATGTGCTGTGGCCGACAATGTGGTCAAAGGTTGCAGGGAATTCAATCCTACAACACCCTCAAATCCATTATTATTTGTGTATAAGTTTCACCTCAAACGCGTTATAGGTGACACGACCTTGACATATGCAGAGATGAGTAGAACCTTGTCTTAACTCAAGGCCTATGACAAACATAAATACTGGTACTACTTTACCGTTAACGCAAGGAAATATTTAGTGGGAGAACCATTGATCGTTGTTCTGATTGTAATTATGAGAACACCTATGTTAATCCGTTACATAGATGGCAACTTGTGCAGAAGATGTTGCGTAACTTTTGGCGATAATTCCGTAGATGAATTATATTAATAAGTCATAGCAAGATTACCCCACCACGTGCTGTTGTGTCATTAATTAAAATGTAACCTATCCTATGTCATAAGACAGAATAAATCCAGCAAAAAGAATAACTATCCTCGAAATCGGTTAAGTAGTTTCGGAGTTCGTCGCGGTCAAACACTGACAGGGATTTTTTATACATATAGATGATTTTGTTTTTATGCAAAAATTAACCTTCTAACTACCCTAACTTCAAGATTTTAAATCATATTTTTAAATAACAGCCAGGAAAACCCAAAGAATACTTTAAAAGATAGAGGTTGTCATTTTCTTAGTAATTAAGATATTTCTTAATTATTTTATGATCAATATTTATTAACTAGACTCGTGGAAGAGCTTTGTCAACATTTCAGGGTCATCTATAAATGAGGTAAACAATATCTCAGAGGCATCAAGGATTACAATTATAAAATAATTTTTACGATCGTTTAATAATTCACTGTGGTTATACTGCAGGCTCTAAAATATATTTTATTAATGGCCAGTTTGGCCGAGTGGGAGTGTACCATATCAAATGTTTGTGTGATAAATATAAGCATGTGACACTGAATCATGGGTATTTGTTATTATTATTACATAATTATGTATCTTTATCCGTCACCGTAGTATATATAACACAAGCCTTACAGTGCTTACTTTAGATAAAGCTAATCGTCCACAATGAAAGTAATATTATTAATATATAAATATGAACTTAGTCAATGATAAGTGAACCTCTTTGAGAATCTCACAAACAAAAGGTCAAATCTAAGTGATATAAATAATAATACGAGTACTTTTATTAGTTCCCATGTAATCAATGTAAGATTTATTTTACTAATAAATAATTTATTTTTGCTGTTGAATGTTATCTTCAATTTAAATAATTCATAGATAATATTTTCTCATACTATTTACGTCTTAAGTATAGCTAAAGCTAAACTAAATTTCAAAATTACTTTCAAGAATTGACCAAAAAGAAATACTGTAAATAGGGTAAAGAGCAACAATAGATCTTCGAGGTTGCAGGTGCTACCATCCAATCTAAGACGACGTTGTCAAAAGATATAAGAAATATTTACAATTTTTATCTCCTTTTTAGATAATGATAATATCGATTAAGATGATAACGTTCAATAACTGGTCCAAAATGTTCTTATAATTTGATCAACCTATTTGCACCAAAAGCATAAATGAAACTCCGAACTTTTCGCAAACATTCAAACCACTGAAGTGCTATTATTTTAATCTCAATTTTAAAAGTTCCACACACTGTGTATGGATGATGCATTAGCTAAAAGTACAAAATAATTCTTGAGTACCTAAGATATTACTTTACGAGCCATAACAATCATATGCCATTGTATGTATGTAAGTAGTTGACACTGTGAGTAACCTAACAGGAATAACATATTAAAGTCGTATCACGTATTTATTTTTTTATCGTCTCATAAGCTGGTCATATAGTGGCCGTTATTGGAATCGAATGGTTCTAAGTTAGCTTTGTTCAGTTTAGTTATATCGTTAGATAACTAACTTTTAATATTCAAAAACATATGCAATATTTGTTAAGCATTAATTTGGTGTTAAAGTGTTATATTTTATTAAAACATTTTATTCGACATTGGTATGTATACGAATATGTTTAACACTAATGAATTTGCAGATTTATCGTTTTTTTATCGTAATTGATATTTTAAAAAGTGTCTAGGGGCAGTTTTTGTTTTTAACCTTTTATGAAGTATTTTCTCGTCTGTTTCATCTAGCATAATGTTTGTACACTACCGCACTCTGTACTATATAAAAACATGTGCCCGATAATTCGATACCCTGCATTTAATTATTAGCGTGACTACTTCCACAAAAACGTCCATGCTTAGTAGTAAAAAACAAAATCTTAGGGCTATATCTCCGACAATCCACTTAATCTTAATAAGGGTAAATTCTTTCTATTAGGTATCCAATAATTTAAATACACTTTCATGCTCAAGAAAAGTAGTAAGAATAAATAATAGTAAAATATTTAATTCCTATGCCTAATAATAGTAAATTGTAAACAGTATGGTGATGCAAGAACGAAAATTTTCAGTTTTTCATAATTATCGTAAAAATATCAGCAATGGAACTTAAAAAATAACATTAATAATAATAATAAACAAAGTAAGCCTATAAATAGGTTAAAGATTATTCATGATTATAAATTAGTTTTAAACTTTTGATGAAGTGGAAGAAGTGCAAGTAGGTGTCCATTATTCAATGATCGGGTTTATCTCAATTATCTTTATTATTAGCGAGAATATGAGAAGTAATTACGTCTAAAAAAGTCAATTATTTGATTGTGATTGCTGTACTAAGGTTTGATATTAAGATTTAATGAACGAACGCATACTTGACTATAAATCTCATTGAATTTTATGTTGATTTTCATGCATCATTTCCATGTTTTCTCTCTATCTGATTTAAAAACAAAATTTGTAAGCTGCACGTTATAAATTGATGCAAAATTGGACTATTTTGCTTTTTCAATTACTATTGACGCGTGTTATGCGAATGTATCGCATTATTTTTAAAGCTACGAATCTGATTCAGACTTTTCCCTGAATTTACAAAATTTATGTTAACACTTTCTTGCGTATGATCAATCAAGTAAGTAAATAAAAATTTGTAATCGATATTATCACAATTAAGGTAGATAAAGTGTTTATTATTTTTATATTTTTATTATTTTTTTTTGTTTATTATTTGTGGGATAAGCGGGCGAAAATTTTCTTTTTTCTGGCGAAAATGTCTGCATATTGCAATAGTCTCATCTCAATGTTAAACCACGAAACAATAAGTAATATTTAGCCCTTTTGACTTATTGCAATCATTATCTGTAATAACGGTGGGTTTAATATTCAAAACAAGTTTTTATATTGAAATGGCATAATTAATATCAATTAACACAAAAATAAAAACGGTAATATTTTAAGTAATAAAAATTAATGTACCTCTGGATTATGCAATCTAATTGTAGGGAAGTGAGAGCAAATGGGAGCTGGTTAATGAGGAAAACACGTTCTGTTTAGGGTATATGATCAATATAATATTAAATTAAAGCAAAACCAAACATTCGTACAAACTATCTAAAACGCGACTGACAAACTTCCATGTCAAAAATTATAAAACAATAAAATATTAAAAAATACAAAACATTCTAAAAAAAGGTTGCTATCAACAACACTAATAACTTTTCGATGTAAATAGTGTTGAGGTTCATAGGGTACATGCGGCTGTATTTACGCTTTTTGCTTGTTTCTCCTTTGTATTTTCCAGAGAATAAAAGCGTTCATAAAATAAAAAGGCCAACTAAAACATTGATTAGTGCAGGAGCTCTTACAGAAAACACTTAATAACAGAGACACATTAATTAATTTTAGTAACTTTCCGCTAAGCAATAAACTTATAAAATATAAAAAAGCTGGTTTGAGAAATGTTCTTCATTTGTTAGATTCATGATTTTATATAATTTAATTTTAAGTATATACCTACTCTGTCGTTGAGAAACTGGCAACCGATTTAATTTTTTTGTTGAAATCCTGAATATTAGAAGTTATCACTATCAATTCACGTTTTATCATAAATACATCTAATAATCCGTAGCAAATAATTATTCATAGAATTTATATTATCCACAATAAAATCGAATCAATTTATAAAAATTTTGAATATTTCTTAATTTGTGTATTTAAAACTTATAATCAAGATCCTATAAATACAACGTTTTAAATAAAATCTTTATTGGAAGACATTTAACATGCTCAATTTTAACACTTTAGCAGGATGTGCCGTGTTGGCTTGAAGCAAACTTCTCTTCTAAAAACAAATAGTGCTGTGTTTGTCTCCGATGCGTAGTATGGATGCTTTTTTTCTAAAGAAATATATATTTTAAAACGCTGTTATTTAGGGATATTTGTTTAAGCAAATGTTAGCACGTTAGTTATGCATTTAGATATTTTTTTGCATTTTAAAGCAGAATATTGTTTACGTTGAGGGCATAAAGTTAAAATCATTCATTCATTATCTTTGCAAACATTTACTTATAAGAGTATTTGTTTCGTTCTGATCTTCTTTAACACATAGAGAAATAGCATTCTTGAGGCGGCCGTTCTGTGTGAATGTTTCGTATCTTATCATATAGTATATTATTTCAGGTTTTCTACACATTAAGCCTAGGTAAAATTATAATCAGTAAAATAAATGACGAAAATATTAAATATTCTGCTAATCTTCATTTCTTTATATCGACGGTGAAGTGCCAATAACACCTTATTATAAAAATAAAAATTTTCACACACTAAAAAAAACTAATTTCTTGATAAGAAGTAAAATTGTTACGTATTTATTATTTTAAAAACTTCTTTCGATTTCGCGCCTTTTTACATATTATTTCATGTTCATTATCAAATTACTATATGAAAAATAGGATTGCATTGATTGCCTTGCACAAAGTGGGTTTGGAGCCGTCCGTCATATTCCAGAACTTCAAAAGCTTGGTATCAGCCGTATGTTCGTAAATCGTACTATCAACAGATACAACAATACTTCCTCTGTCGAAGCCCATAAAAGATCAGGGTGACCGCGTACTGTTAGAACTACAAAGGCTGTTAATGCTGTTAAAGCCAGATTTCGTCGAAACCCCATAAGTAAGCAACAAATCTTATCGCGAGAAATGAAGATTCCCGTTAGGACTCAGTCGCGTATTATAAACCAAGACCTGAAACTCGGTGCTTACCGTCGATATACAGGACAAGCCCTAAATCTATTTTTACAATAAAAGAGAGTGGATCGATCAAAATGCCTTCCGTCACGATACGCAAGTGAAGGGCACAGAAATATCCTCTTTACCGATGAAAAAATTTGAAAAAACGCGATTGAAGAGCACTACAATAAGCAAAATGATAAAGTGTTCGCTCACAGTTCTGAAGAAGCTGCTCAAGTGGTTGGAAAGATACAATGTGGTCATCATGCTGCGTCAGTGATGGCTTGGTGGGGAGTGTCTGATCAAGGCGTCACAAAGCTACATTTTTGTAAAAAAGTAGTGAAAAGTTCAGCCAAAGTGTATCTAGAGGCAGTCTTACACATTACAATTTTTTAAAATTATATAAGTAGTGGATTTTCCAGCAGGACTCTGCACCTTGTCACAAGTCACGAACTACCCAAGCCTGGCTTCAAACCAACGTTCCGGACTTTATAAGAGCTGAAGACTGGCCATCATCTAGTCCAGATCTCAACCCTTTAGACTACAACCTATGGTCAGTTTTAGAGGACATGGCCAGCTATAAACGACACGGTGACATCGAGTCTCTTAAAAAAATTTGGGAGCAAGCAGTGGCGAAATTTCCCATGGAAACTGTGCGTAAATCCATAGATTCGTGGCCAGATAGATTAAAGGCCTGTATAAAAGTCAAAAGTGGCCATTTAGAATAGAATATTTTGTAAGTTTTTACATATACAACATATATAAGTTTTGGTAATATTACATTACTGCATAACAGAACTTATGGCCGGACTAGGTACATATTATATACTTAAACAAATGTTACCTGATTTTCTATGTGGAGGTTTCTTTTACTGTTTTGTTTTTTAAAATTCAATCACTTAAGCAGTGTGTTAAATGATGTAGCATTTATATTTTAGGAAGTATATAAAAACACTATGATTTTGCTAATAAAATAAGATATAGTCTAGCGATTTGATTTTTTACTAAAAATTTTTACTAAATACTTTTTTACTAAAAACAGAACTCTCACAATTCTTAATATTGTTTGATATAAGGAGCATCATAATTTGTACGGTGTGCAAAGACGGGTTGCCTACACCATTCCGAAACGAGATTACATTTTATTGACGAGTACTCGTCGTGAGTTTATGTGACCAAGGTTTCAATGTATTAAGCGAAACATATAACATAGATGCTAAGTTACATTTAAATCTTAAAAAAATATATCGTTGTGAAATATTTAGTTCTTACACTTCAGCGCACATAACACATTTTAATAAAACTTATATAAATGATTATTCAGGTGATCCTGTGATCACGAATCCTGTAAAGGAGTCGACACGTCAAGATTAAATATAGAATAAAATATGCACAAAATCCGTAAAAAAATGTTTTATTCAAATATTATTGTTAATTCAAAAAAATACTTTATGATTTTAAGCACCTTAAATCGTTTGATGTTTAATCAAAATGGGTATGGTTTTTAATATAATGTATCTAAATGTATAACATATTCAATAATATCAGTACGCACTAACCTTTTAAAATCGATTTCTTTATTGTTTTGTGGCATAAAGCTCCTTAAATAAAATCATAATTAGAAATTTTAACTTTATTTTGTTCATTGTTATTTATATAATGTTTAATGTTTTCTTATTTGTCTGGTGTCTATTTATATAACATAAGATATAATCAGTATTTTACAAGATCCATTTTTTAAGAACACATTTTAAGGTAAATAAATTCAAAACCAAATTGAAGAAATGCAATGAAACGTAGGCGATAGCCGTCTTTAAAAAGCAGTTATCAAAAAAGAATAAATGAGTTCAAGTAAATTTGAAATATAATAAAATATCGAAGAAACAAAGCTCGATAATTGGTAATAGATCGAAATTGAAGTAGGAAGCCCGTTTAAGACACCATGTTATTGTATGACCATAAAACACCAATTCTGTTTTTAACATAAGTCTCTCAACTTAATACCCATAAGTATGTATATATTTTATTAATAATGCTGCCATGACGACAAAACTGGTATCTGTATATCGAAAACTATAACTATTTGTCTAATATGCTATTTATTTTATATGTTATTTAAGCGGTATCAAATTTCAACAAATGCCTTATCGAGCAATAACTGAGGTTTTTTATAATAAAATTTCCGGTCAATTGATTACTTTTAGTCATTATAGTCGAGTATTACTATAATTTGTCATTGCCTGTTACAAAAAAGTGATTGAATTTAAAATAACTTGCAAATACCATAAAAGCAATATTGTTAGGTAAACAGTGCGTTAATGATTCCCTTATTGCATTACAATTAAGTTTAATATGCAATGTTTTTATGTGCAACTATAACTTTATTTGTGGTTGTAGAGTCGTCGCTTTGTCTGGTAGTAGTCCTTTCCATGTTTTAAATCATCAGTGACATACCAATGAACTTGCTGGATCGAGGTGCAACACGAATGTAGAAACAGGTTCCAAGCCAGTTTACTTTGTGTTAAAAATTTAAAGATGCAGATCGAAGTAACCTCAAGTAATAAAATTGAAACTGTTGAATACAGCAAATAATTATTCAGTTTAGTAGATATTTTGAGGATACGCCTGGTGAATATGATTAACTTTAGGATGAAAATAATTGATTTGTAGATTTTTATGCTTATTAATTATATATTCTTTAAGTCAATTTTAAATTTTTGACGGCAATATTTTATCTTATAATTTTTTTACTGCAAAAAAATGTTTTAGCGACACGTAACGCGGCGAGTTAGTAAACTGTACCATTTATCAGAATATAAAAAACTTGTATGTAATTTTTCTAAAACTTTAAAAGTAGACCTATTAGCGGATTTTTAGTCTTTAATCTGTGATTTTGTTGTTCATCTTTTTAAATGACAAACTTCTTTATACAAAAATTACTTATAAGATTATATAGTTTACCAGCTACGTGAGAAAAAATACAAAAAGAGTTATCTAAAAAAATGTGTTTTACGAATATCTGAACTTTTTTTAGGAATGCATAATTATTTCTGATCTGGTATTTAATATTCAGTAGCTTATTTTATACAAAAGTATAAAGAACCATAAGCCAGGTATATGGCAACATAAATTTTATTCTGATTTCTTGTACCTATATCGGTATTTATAAATAATATAGAAGGCATAAGTAATGCTATTTTCCAAGTATTACTTAAATAACTCTAACCTGTAGGAAGACTTTACTGATTATCTTCTACAATGGTAAGTTAATCACTTAGTTAACCTTTTTTTACTGGTTTTATCGGATTTGTTAAGATAAATTATTATACAGCTTTTTGTACAAAAATGATCATTCAAAATTGTAACGATCAAATTAAACTTTGCGCTAGGTTGCTGTTACTTTGATAATTAAACTTACTACGTTTGGTATTTACTTTGACAAAGAGCGGAATAAAGCACTTACATGGATAAATAACAGTAACAAAAGTTTTTAATCAGTAGTTGGTGGATGATGATGTTTATATTTTACAACTACTTATAAAGTTTCAGTCAATATTTATAATACATTTATAAAAAGCAACAACAATAAATAAACAATCATATTGCGTTTCGTTTTAATGAACTATTTGCAAAAAAAACAACATTTAATCATGCTTAAGCCGACGCTTAAAATATGTTATTGATTGTCTAACAAAACGTATCGTCAAATCGGTAATTAATAAAAGTAAATTCGAATCATGTCACGTAAAATAAAAAGTCAGTGAAATATAAGTCATTAATATGGAAATTTTGTCGAGAGCTTCACCTCAGGTGGTAAACCGGATTGGTTGGCAACAGACAGGTTGTCACCTCTAAAGCTTTGGACCAATATTAAATATGTACTAATGACTTTCTGGAAGATTTTGACATAAAATTTTATAAATTTCTTAGAATTCTGAAAATAATGTTAATATTAATGATTGAAATACTGGATATGAAATAGTCATTGAAGAACATAAAATGCCAATTGCATGAATTAACTAATTAATGAGCGAAGGACGTACTGAGAGTATGATTGTGACATTCATTATTTGCTAGGGTTAGTTAGAAAAAACACTATAGTAGATTACTAGCCAAGTGAGTTAAGACAGTATACCAAATATGAGTGCAGATTTTTTATATTTTGATCAAGTTAGCCACGGGTATATCGTTATTCGTTAAAAGACTTTTAGTTTAAACGTCATTAAGGTATCACTTAGGTTACATAATATTAGTTTCAGTACAGTACACGACAATTACCATTACATGTTTTGAAGTTGGTTTTATACAGCATATCTAGTAATTGAAAAAACCAAATACCTAAATTAAGTTACGTTATTCCTTTTTTCTCTCTGTATGTTTTATCGGATTTGTTAGTCACAAAAAATCACAAAAGTTAAAAAAAATCCTATACTCTTTTTTATTTCAAAAAATACAATAGTATTCTAGTATATTCTCTGGGAAACCTTAAAATCAAGTAGCTGTGACCGCAGAAACAGGTGATTGCATTTATTCTTTCCTTGTTTTTGTGCTGCCTATAATTTCGCTTTTAAAGACCACTTCCGTTCCGACCAATATCTGTCAACATATTTCCACGTTGGGCTTTAAACCATCACAAGAACTTGATTTCATTGACAGCCACAGGGTGGAATATAATGAGTTTTAAATTATTACTGCAGATAAAAAGTAGTTACACAGTGTGCATTTAACCTTTCTTTATTCGGTAACTGAAGATACTACACGATCGATGTATTAGAACACTGTATAATTTCTTTAAACATTTTCACACATAAAAAAAGAAATGAGAAAAATTTAACGTCTGGCCTTAGTAGTAGAAACAAGCAAGAAGTGCCTTACGTGTAGCTGTACATGTACGATTAGCAGACAAGGCAATGCGTGTACACAGCGGGCGGCCGGCGTCGCACCGTCTCCATAGTAACGCGACCGCGGGTACTTAAGCAATCGCTCACTAGTCTGACCACACATACCGTTGAATCCTGTCGAGCGCGCTGCACGTAGTGCTGCGGATCACAGGGAAATTTGAAAAGTTTGAAGTTTCGTAAATAGTGCAATTTTTAGTTACGAATCTCAGCTTAAACGTGTATTGAATTTCAGTTTTGAGTGTTGTGAAAAGACTTTTGGCTGTCGGTAGTAAGATGTTGGCCTTAGTGTTGTTTGTTATGGGGAATCTGCTCCTTGCAACTACAGAGGGTTGCGGCGCTGGAAAACAAATTCTAAGTAAGTACTTTTTGTAATTAATGAATATTTCTTTAATTTTTTGTAAAGTAATGTAGAATTTTAATTAATTTATGTTAATCTTATTATATTTTAATAGTGCCTGAAACTAATACAAATATAAAAATATTTTTTATTGTTTTGTTTTATAGTTTTTGTGTTGTCGATTTTTATATTAATGTACACTGTCTCAAGCCTTAATACACATTTATAACATTTGAACATTGTTGAGATGGTAAATTATATACTTTGTCTACATAATTATGACATAAACGAAAGCATAGCGTACGAATTTTAAAACTTGGCATTAAAGTTGTTAGCCGTCACCCCGTCTACAATTTGCTTCAAAGTTAGCTCAAAAGATGATCAAATTTGCATACCTGTATAGATCGAGATCGTTAAATTTTATTGACACAGACACCTGTGTTAGCACGCACCGGTCTAATAAATCAGACGAATTCAATAGATTATGAAATGATTTCGCCTTGTCGCCAAGAACAAAATATTAAACGTTGTCTCACCAAAATGAAAAACTGTTAACAATGAGACAATAAAAAAATATAACAGCTAATAATCGATACTTAATAAATGACTTTTTTCCTATAGAATCTGGAGGATTGACTGCGTTCGAGAAGCAAGCGATAGTTGATGCCCACAATCGGCTCAGGCAATCGGTAGCATTAGGACAAGTTTCGAGTCAACCTCCAGCAGCAAACATGATGGAAATGGTACGTTCTACTTCGAATTTTTTCCTTGTATATAAATCATTAACACTTCATTTAAAAAAGGTTTCGCTGAAATTCCCTCTTAAAAGTTACTTAACTTATTTAACTGATTTTTATTTTTTTTTATCGTACAGTCTTCGATTATGTTTGTAAAAAGTAAACAATCGTGAAATCTTGTTCAAGATCATTGTCTAAGTAAATATTTTTTCTCCTATTAGAAACATTTAAAGTAAATTATAACAACATTAGACATACATATTTAGTGCACACTTTTTAAACATATGACAAATTTATATATTATAGGTATGGGATGAAGAATTAGCAGCAACCGCGCAAAATTGGGCTAACCATTGTACTCCTGCGCATGATCGCGCTGCTCAGCGGGACGTTGGCCGGTTTCCAGTTGGACAGAACTTAGCAGCTACATGGACAACCCGTCCTCCTTCTGACATCACTGACTCTCAACCCGATTTCATGAAACAGATCAATGCTTGGTTCGATGAAGTTAAAATCTATGGATTTAAGCCTATTAGTGGTGGACATGGCACTGGACACTACTCTCAGGTATAATTTGATTTCAAACAAGATAACAATGTCAATTTCAATATCTACAAAAATTCTAAATGAGTCGTTATAATATTTTAAGATCATTTTATTTCATTCTATAGTTTTTATTATCTACCGACTTGATTATACTTGAATGGCGTATAATAATAATGATTTTAATTTTTAGCTGGTTTGGGGAGAAACTTCTCAAGTTGGTTGCGGCTATACTTTCTACTATGACCGCACTCGAGGTTATACCAAATTATATGTCTGCAACTACGGACCTGGAGGCAATGTCATCGGATCTAACCCTTACGAGAAGGGTTACCCATCTTGCAGTAATTATGGCCTGTCAGAATCAAGGAAATACTCTGGACTTTGTTGTAAGTACCGATTTCGAAAATTATACTTACTGCTACTGCTGTTTTCAATGTCCATCACACGTCAATTACCTTAATTTTATTAAAAGTAAATGAAAGGCCACGAATTTAGTTACAAGTTGATATTTAATGTCTTTTTTTTGTTACAGCAGCTAGCTTCACTGCCACATCAAGCTTTCAGACAATTGACAACACTAATAGCTTCATTTCGAACGTCATTCCCGAGAGCACAGGAGACTCTCAAGCTTACAACTACCAATACAGTAACCAATACAACAACCAGTTCAGCAACCAGTATTATAATCAGTACCAGTATCAGTATCAAAAACCTGAAAATTATCAGACATATCACGCAGAGACCTCTACTTTCAGACCTTTAATCAGCATATTTAAAACTGCATCGAATTTACTATCAAAATCTAAACCACAAGTTAGATTTGGTACATTATATCTATAGAACATTTTCGTTATATTTGTAAATTAAGCAGTATTTTATAAATTATAATTGTGACAGTTGTGTTACTCGACTGATTATTCGAACCTGGATTGTACGGGATTTCGGATCTTTTGTAGATAATTTGTTATTCCTTGGTTTTACAAGGAAACTAAATAAGATTTTTTCACTACATATATCAATGAGAAGTGTGAAGGTCTCTGTAATTTTATGTTAAAATTACAATGCTGTTGAGAATGGCCTTCTAGTATTAGCAAAGAGTGTTGTTATAAAGACTTATTTATAATTAAGCTTAGAATTTAATAAAAAAATCTAATTACTTGTTTTTTTATTTTAGCTTCTAAAATTATAAGCATTTTGTGATATTGAATAACATTTATTATGGAAATCAAAGTGTTTTCAATGGGTCCATATTAGTTTGCATAAATTTAAAACGTTAACTAAGCATATTTGATACAGCTTGCTGGATGCAAAAACCTTACCTGCAGTATACCTATATCAATTTATGAGTTTTGATAAGTATGCCAAGTGACTTAATGACAAATTTATTTCTCACACTTCCGGGCACATTATACATTTGATTAAAACACTTTTTTACGGATAATTTGCGCATTATTTATTTTCTGACATAAAAATAAAATAAATTATATGCAAAATCAGTGAAAAGTGTTTTATTCAGACTTATGATAAATTAAAAGTATGCTTTTCGAAAGGTTCTTGTTTTTAATTCACAAATAAGTCCGTTGCACAACGCATTTTTATGATTCGATATTACAAATATTTTGGTATTAAAAAGTTCGTATCATTTATGCAGCAGAGTATATATTACTATAATACGAATGTTTCATATATATCACCTATATATTATTGCTGTAACATAACAATAATATAGTAAAATTTTAGTCTTTTGACGTGATAACGTCTAATAAATATATGAACGCCGGCTGCACGCACGAAAAAGCATGTCTCATTGTCACCTTCCGCCGGAGCCGAGTGTGCAAGCGAGAGCGGAGAACAAGCGATAGATAGGCATGATCCGCCTAAGCATTCGGCTTATGACTCATCTATCCCTCTTCCACTCCATCAGCCGATGCGTCCGAGTAGAAGAAAGACTGTGGCAGCACACAACCTACACGTGAACTGTTTTGTCAACTGTTTATAAAGTGAGGTGAAAGGTAATGTGGTTTCCGTTGCTTAGAACAACAACAATTGTGGCAAAAAAGTTAATTAATTCTTGCATTTTATGAATTTGATTAACGACATAATCCCATATATTTGTTCTTTGATTATTAAAAAAAGTAGCATCGGACGGCGACTAATGCAGTTATAATAGGTAACGTTACAATTTTGACTAAAGAATCATTATGACTCATATAAACGATAGTATAAAAAGTCAACTGCGGAGGATCTTAAATATCATATAGATATGTAGGTTCTAAATAAATTGTTAACAGCACATTATTACTTGTAATTAATCTGTATAAGCTAAGTAAAAAAAATATAGGAATTAACGAGTGCAAATAAATGTTAATTTATCGAAAAAAATGCAATTAACTCCTTTTTTTATTATACAAAATAATGATAATGCAGTGACAATAATTCAATATCAATTCATAGAAGTATGCAATTTTCCATTAATATTTTCTTATGACGTTATCAGATAAAATTATCGTCCGTAAACCCACATTACAGACGAGTACCTATGTTTTTTCCTAAAACTGTAATAGTCAATTTAATAATTCTAGAAAATAATAACGCAGTAAGAATATAGTAAAGTCAACATAATGCTATTTGAACCAATAGTACCAATTACCAATCATACTCATCGCATTGTTCTTGTACTGTATTGACTTCGATGCCAATAATATATCCTATATTGCTTTACAATCAACATATGACTGTGGTCCTATTGAAACATTGTTTCCCACATTTACCAACACGTGATTTCCAAGTTAGTACGTACATACTTGTTAATAATATCATTGAGATGTGAAGTACGCATGCGATGGTTTCATTCACCTTTAAGAAAGCATGTCTTTCTTTTGTAGATAAAAATTAAGTTTTTATGATTTTCTACTTTAGAAAATTTATATTTTATCTTATAGTTTAATAGACCAGGAATTTGAAAAAGACATTCCTAGCTCAAAATGTATGTTAATGTTGATTTGGAGAACTTGACTGCAGAATTCGTATGGACATGAGTTTGAACCCGAAGGGGGTGCTTACTTTAATATCTCATTAGAAATAATAAATAATAATGTTTGTTACCATATTTTATTTCATAGTCAACTTGACAGACAGTTTCCATCTGACACGCTTATATCAATAACTAAAGAGGTCATAACAGTCCTCCTCCCCTAATCTGATCGATATGCCGCCGATAGCATGATCCAGATGCTGTCTCGATTATGTAATGCAGCTGGCCAACCCTCTTCACTATTTTACCGAAGTCCCAACTCCGAACACCACCCGTAGCGAAAACCATGAACTGTACATTGTCTCCCTCAGAGAATGTTCGTGCCCTTGGTTGGTTGAAATTTCTATGTGCCTCTAAGTTTGGTATCATAGTGTCTAGGTTCGTTCTTACATCTCTGTTGAACATTTGTCTGTATGGACTCTTCCCCTCCGGGCTCGGTAATCTGCGGAGCTGTGTAAGGATCCTTCTTAATTTAGAGTATATGTCACCTGACTCATTCTCCACTGCTCTTAGGGCATACTTAATTGTTTGGACCGTGCGTTCTGCCTGCCCGTTCGTCGCTGGATGATAAGGTGCTGACGTTCGATGAGTTATATTATATGATTTTAAGAAGTCCTTAAATACTCTTGATGTAAACTGAGGTCCGTTGTCAGAAACTACCGTGTAAGGAAGGCCAAATGTACAAAATAAATTTTGAAGTTGAGTAATGCACCAATCTGACGTAGTTTTCAATGTAGGTATAACCTCCACCCACTTGCTATAAGCGTCCACAATTATGAACAATTGCTTTCCTAAGATTGGCCCTGCAAAGTCTATATGAAGCCGTTGCCATGGACCATTAGGGGTCTCCCAATGATGCAATTCAACCTTAGGAGGTGCTTTCTGTTTCAAGCAACAACTTCTGCAGCCCTTTGCTAAATTTTCAATGTCACGATCAATTCCTGTCCAGTAGCAATAATTTCGTGCTAACATTTTCATTTTGACAATGCCCGTATGACCTGTATGTAGCTCATTAAGAACATATTTTCGCAGTGCCTTTGGAATGACAACTCTCGCTCCTCTTAATAAACACCCGTCTTGTAATGTATATTCTGTATTTACGTATCCGATTGTTTCGAGTGGGGTTCCTCTTTCTAAGGCGTCCTTGATGGTTTTTAGATCAGTGTCCTTTTCCGTTTCTGAAGCAATGGATTGCTTATTGACTGATAATGTATTAATTTTATTATTTTGGTGAATGTATGTTTGATCTACTCTCTTTGCCACTGTTGCCTCCGTAGGAAATCGAGACAAGTAGTCAGCATTACAATGGTCTTGTGTCTTTCGGTAAACAATGTCATAATCAAAGCCGGATAAAAACTGTGCATAGTTGAATATACGCATTGCACTCATAGTTGGTAAGGTCTTGTGAGGATGTAAAATTGATATCAAAGGCTTATGATCAGTAATAAGAGTAAATTTTCGACCATAGCAATATTGGAAAAATTTTTTCAGGCCCCAGTAAATTGCAGTGGCTTCCTTGTCTATTTGACTATACTTCCGTTCACTAAACGTCAAGGACCTGGAAGCAAAGGCAATCGGTCTTTCAGAACCATCCGGCATCTTATGGGAGAGAACTGCTCCCAGTCCCACTGGCGAGGCATCTGTAGCAAGCGTGATTGGAAGAGATGGATTAAAATGCGTCAGTACTCGTTCGCTAGTTAATATTTGCTTAATGTTGTCCAGACTTTTTTGACAAGCTTCACTCCACAGAAATTTCACATTTTTCTTCAATAGGTGGTTCAAGGGATGTAAAAGAGTTGCTAAATTTGGGACAAATTTGTTGTAATAGTTTATCATTCCCAGTAAAGTTCTCAATTCGCTAACGTTTGTAGGTGCTGATGCTTTGGAAATTGCTGTAACTTTCTTTTCACACTTATGTAGGCCATTTCTGTCAATTGTATGTCCTAAATACGATATGTTTTCTTTTAAGAATTCACACTTATCTTTATTCAACGTCAATTTATTTTTCCTCAGTCTCTCGAAAACTTTTTGTAGTCTCTCCGTAATATCCGTGACATCTGTACCTTTAACCAGGATATCGTCAAAGAAGCAAATGACACCATCTATGCCCTGTAATATAGAATCCATGAATCTTTGCCACTGATTAGGTGCAATCTTCACTCCAAACATCATTCTATTAATCTTGTACGTGCCCTTGTGGGTACTAATAGTTTGAAGTAAAGCACTCGCATCGTCCATTGCCATGTGTAAATAGGCCTGGGTAATATCGAGTTTACAAAATAGATTACCGCCATTCATTTGTGCAAATATGTCATCTATTACAGGAATTGGATAATTGTCATCTTTTATGCACTTATTTAATGTTACTTTATAATCTGCACATAATCTGATAGACCCATTAGGCTTGGGGACAGGCACTATGGGCGTACCCCATTCTGATCTTTCTGTTTTTGTGATTATATTTAACTGTTCTAATCGTTCGAGCTCCTTTTCAACTTTTTCCACTAATGCATAGGGTAATCGTCTAGGCTTTATAAATATGGGTTGAACGTTATCTTTCAAGTAAAGAGTGCATCGGTAGTTTGGAATAGGCTCAAGGGAATCCGAAAATAAGTCTGAATAATTTTCCAACAATTTATTTAAAACAGTATTAGTGGCAGTTTCAATATTGTTAACGTGAAAATTTAACTGAATTTGTCTTAACCATTCTCTTCCAAATATTGCGTCTACATTTCCTTCAATTATATACAGTTTACCGTAAAATAACTGGTTTTCATACATGCATTCCGTGTAAAGAACGCCATAGGGTTTAATAATTTCTCCGGTGTACGTGCGCATTTGTATAGAAGTTTTATAAATTTTCTTTCTAATTCCTAATAAGTGTAACTGACGTAGAGAAATTGAACTTAACGCCGCTCCGGTATCTAGTTCCATTTTTAAGGGAATATTCTCAATTTTGACGTCAATCATGAATTTTCCGCTAGGACTCGTAGTAATTACATTTATGTCGCAACATGGAGACTCTTCTGGATCTTGTTCGAAATCATCCTGTTCACTGTTATTAGAAATTTGATGACTCTGCTGTGCCCGTCCTTTCTGTAAACATACATTAGAAAGATGTCCAATTTTTTTGCAAAATGTACACATTGATTTGTGATGAGCACATTTATCTGCCCTGTGTGTAGTATTTCCGCATCTGTAACAACGTCCTTTCAAGTGTGATACTATGGTGTTCTTTTTTTGTATTTCATAACTGCCGGAATTATTTGGAAGGTTTTTTGAAAGCTTGTGGTTTGAGTTAGTAATAAATTCTAAATTCTCCTTCTTTGCAGATTCTATTGCGAGAGCCTTCTCTATTGTAGAGCTGAATGGTAAAGGGTCGCGTTCTTGGAGAAGTTTTGTACGAATTTCAATGTCTTGAACTCCTCTTAGAAATTGTAAATTTAAAAATAAATCTGCGACTGAGTTCCCACATTTGCATTTAAAGTAACAATTTTCGGTCATTTTCTTTAATTCTGTAGCGTATTGTATAACATTTTCTTCCTGTTCTTGTAGTCTAGAAATGAATTTATGTTGAAGTGTCCAGGTATTAGGTTTTGGTTCCAGAAAATTTTCTAATTTTTCAAGTACCTCAGAATACTCGAGGTTAATAGGATCGTTCGGATAACATACATCATACATAGTTTGATGTAATGAAGGGCTGATTAGAGTAAATAATATTCTTAATCTCGTCTTATTTTCGTCAACACCGTCAACACCTTTCAATGCCATGTAAGATTCAAAACGTCGACGAAAATTCTTTATCGACTCGTTATCCTGCATTGGTTGAAAAGGAATATTGTAGTTTAATGATGTAGGTGTAGAAGGCTTACTAGAATTTGTCGTATTTTGTGTCATCAGATTCTGTAATTTGACTTTTAGTGCCAAAAATTCTTCTTCTAATGTAAACCTAGTATCAATTTCGGTATCTAATTCATCGCTTGTGACAATTTCATCAATTTTATCCTGGATATCAGTGTATTTATCATGTAGTTTAGTAATCGTAATCTCTCGTACCTTGTATTCATTTGCAGAAATTTCTGTAATGTGTTCCAGCGTATTTTGTAGCTTGATAATTTGTCCTTTGATTGTAGTTCTGTTTTTTTTTAGTTTTTCCATTTTAAATCCTCGTCGCCACTTTAATATCTCATTAGAAATAATAAATAATAATGTTTGTTACCATATTTTATTTCATAGTCAACTTGACAGACAGTTTCCATCTGACACGCTTATATCAATAACTAAAGAGGTCATAACACTTACCCCTTATTTGGCGTCGATAGCACAACTCTAGATTTAAATTCTGTATAATTACTACCACTGTTTTGGTTTATGCGCTATTAGGCGTAGTGGCTAGTTGTTTAGTTTGGAACAAATTAGTTCCATAGTTTTTATATTCAAAATCTATAATATGCGATATTAGGATTATAAATATTAAAACCATTATTATTTAATTTTGTGATATTTTGAGCAGCAAGATTTGCGTATTTATGACGTAATATAATTATACAAACAGTAACCATGAACTTGTGACTTACCAATCGGTTGAAAATATTACGTAAAGCGTTAAAGTTAGCTCAAATATTGTATGAGGCGTCAAAAACAAACTAAAAGATTTCCACTTGGTATAGAATCGATTTGCTTTAAGTATTGTATAATACATTACTGAATATTTACATTGAAATACAGAGAAATATCTCTCATGGTGTTTTAACGTTTAAAGGTTAAAGCGACGGTATCTAAAGCACTTATTTCTGCATGTGTGCACTAAGGGATCATTATTTTTTATTAATTAACCATGTGAACGTGAGGTTTAGCAAAAGTTATAAAACGATCGTAAAAGAATATAACAGTTTATAAAGAACCTATTATTTAGTTCAGTTCTCTTAGTTCTCATACCACACTTTCGGATTCTAGTTTCTAATTAACTGGTATATTTCGTTTAAAGAGATACAGCAAAACGTATTTAAATATATTACTTTCACAATGAACTTAATATACCTAGTTTGACCTCAGTTTTGTGTTTTAAAAATATTTTCATTATAACTTAAGAGAACACAATATATAAACGATTGAATGTAGCATATTTATAGTAATTAAGACATTATTTTTTTAAACTATACTTTCTTAATAACATCTTATCACGTGCTCAAATTTATTGTCAAATAAAGGTTATTCATTAATTCAGAGTAAACATTACATTAAAAAGAAGATTTTAAAAAAATATAAAAAAAAAATTCGGATAATGGCCTCTCAGTTTACACTAAAGAAATATAATTTAAACAAATACTTGTTTTTCTGTTAAATATCTATTTTAAGCAGTATTATGTTATGTTAAATTAATGAGTGTCAATAGTCAAAGGCAATACATAAGAATACAACATTGCTCTTATTGTGGTGACTGGTAGAGCAGCAACACTTAGAGTGCCGTATAAGGCGACTATTAATTATGGAATATTAATTATTACACCTTCCATAAACCACGAAAAGGCCATTATGGTCTTTAGAGAGAGAAAATGGCAAAACCCCTCCCATATTTTAAGAGCGGCTTCCGTTCAGCATTGGACCAAAACCTACATAAATGTTAATATATATTTTTCATTTCAATTTTCTGACTGTTTTCGCTGTGTTGTGTTGCTACAACTTTTGAAAAAAGTTCCGTGGGATACTCCTATAAATTCAAATAGATTCTTAATTACGTTTATCAAAACTTCTGTTCAATTTATTAAAACGAGTTTAACTGATTAGTAAAACAGGCAGATTTTTAGTCAACGTAAATATTTTATTAAAAATCAGTTTTTTATTAATAAAATGTTATTACGTGATATATTTTCACTGTTATTTTGTGTAAGTATTAATAATTGATATTGGTAACATTGTTTTTAGAATGATAACAAGATGAATACTTATTTCTTAACTTATGTGCAATCTTAACAATTCTCTCAGAACTATGTTAACAGTGATATCATACGGCAATTTTTTTTTATAACATATGTATGCCAAGTTATTGATCGACGGAAACTGACGCGGCGCCGGCGGTCTTAAATCAATACAAATTAGCATCGAACGCTTCCTGTTTAACCCAAAGAAATCACTTACGATTTTAAACTCAAATTTTTATATTGACTCTGATGGTCAAAATTAAAAGGAAATTTTTTGTATAGTAAAAATAAGTATTAAATATTGACACATTTTGGGTGCTATTAAATTACCACATGACTTGCTCAATTTTCGTAAACATATATCTATTTTTCCGAATGAAAAAACTTGCTTTTTTGTTTTTATGCGATCTAAATCATTCGCATAACTGATAATAATAACAATTTTGTCTCATAGAGATCATGTGATATTTGTTTTGATGAGGTTTACAATCATTGTACAGATAGAAAAAACATTGGCAAGGTATGTCCCCAATGTCTGTGTCCCATTATTGTTATTATTAATAATACGTATATCTGCTTACGTTTGTGTCTCCTCATACTTACGAAAAAAGCAATTACAATTAATTTTTACATCGGCTATGTTTTTTTTTTTCATGTATGCTAATAACGGCCTCCGTGGTCGATTGGCTTGCATGCCGGTTTTTATTATAACGTCACTCCGAGGTCTCAGGTTCGATCCCCGGCCGGGTCAATATTTTATATATTGACTCAGGTCTGGGTGTGGTAGTACCGTCGCTGTTTCTGAACTCCATAACACATGTACTTTAGCTACTTAACATGATTTAGTTGGAGGCATACCCAAAAAAACCTGCGGTTCCCACTAATAATTGGTCCCACTAGCAATATTGAAATTAATTATTGAAATATTTGTAATAAAAACAAGCATATTTATTTTATTTTGAAATTTTAACACTGAACAAAACTTACGTGATTTCATAGGCCTTTATAATTCCGAATAATAATAATTTCATTTGTACCATGTCTTCTAAAGGTTTTTTGGTAATAAAGTTATTAATATTTTAGATAACTATTTGCTTGACAAAGAACTATACATTCTGCTAACAGGGAACTGCTAATTATACAAAGTTTGGGGAGTTATAACATTTAAATAAAAAAATACTAATTTCATTAAATACCGTTTAAGATAATAAAAATCAATTAAATATATTCCAATATTAGGTCAGTTTGCAACGATGGTAATTTTAAAATATGTCATTAGTGAGACATATTAATAGTGAAAATAGTCACCATAATAGACATTTATGAATCATTAAAATTTGGTTATAACATTTAAAGCATGTATATAAATTGAAAATTTCGTCGTTGAAAATTGAAAATTCTTGAATGTCGATGGTCTGTGTGTGTATATAAAGGCGTTGTTGCGATTGAAACAGTAGGTACCGTCTATAATTTGTATTATATATTTTACTAATAATAATTTTAATAATCAAACCATAACAATTATTAAAATAGGGAAATAAAAAAGCTTTCATTTGACGTATTGAACGCTTTTTTTTAATCACTGTATGCTGAATTGTAAATAAATTGGCTTCTTTTGTTTCTCTTGTAAAATTTAATTTAGTACCGCTTAATTGCGCGAGGCAACATATCAAAAAGGAAAATCAAGAAATTTGTCCAATAAAATATTTATATGATTAGTAAAAATAACATTGTTTTTTGTTTTTATTTGTGATTGTTTAATTAGAAATTCAACAGTTTTTTTATAAAAGTATGTTATCTAACTTATGATATTTTAACTCTTAAGCCAATTACAGGGTTTCATAACATTTTATGATGCTTATAAGAAGTAGCACCAAAAATTAATGCTTATGTTATTTTAATTTTAAAGTCATCTAAAATTAATGTAACAAAGTCTATTTTGAAGATAATAACTGACTTACTGGCCGATTAACGTAATCAGCGCACAGATCACTGTTGTTACATTTATTATTATTTTAAAGACATTATAAAAATAAAAAATAAATGGGTGCGTGTACTTATGAGCACGTGTGAGAAGTTATATTTCATTGGCATCATTAAATTAAATAATTCATATTATAAACAAAAAAAAGAATACCAGTTAACCTAAAACCAATAAACGTACTTAAAAAAGTTAAACCACTTTTAAATAAATTGTTATTATAATATATTAATAATATAAAATAATTATAATTATATTATATCAATTATTTGTAGCCACCGTCACCGCCACAGCATACACGTACACATACACATTCATAAATATTTTAACTAATCATTTGGGTATGAAACATGTTACCGCTCGGCTAGTCCCAAAAGATCTTTATTTTCTCCAAAAACTCAATCGCATGAGAGTCGCTGAGGACATGCTACATTCATTAAACGTATTGTTACTGGTGACGAGACGTTACGAGCTTGACTTGCAAACTAGTCAACAAGCTTCGGAGTGGCGCCTTCCAACTGAACCGAAACCGAAAAAACCACGCCAAAGTCGATAAAAAGTTAAACTTATGTTGACTGTTTTTTTTTTTACTATCGCGGTGTTGTGCATTCAGACTCCTTGCAGGAAAGTCAAACGGTAAAAAAAGAATATTATTTGAGCATTATGTGGCATTTAAGAAAGCAAATCCGACGAAAAAGGCCAATTTGAAAGAAAATTCTTGGATTTTGCACCATGATAATGTAACTTCGCACAAAGCAATCATTGTGAACGAATTTTTGACCAAACACTCAACAAATACCATCGAGCAACCACCATATTCACCAGATATGGCTCCCGCCGACTTCTTTCTTTTTCTTAAACTCAAATTTCCACTTTGTGGCACCCGTTTTCAATCAGTAGAAAATATACCTAAAGGAGTATTCGCGGCGAGAACTGAACTCAATTCCGGAAACAGCGTTTTAAAAAAATATTTTGATAATTGAATTATTCTTTGGCGTTAGTGAATAGTTTCTGAAGGAGCATACTTTGAAGATGATAAAATAAATTTGGATGCATAACAATTTTGTTCACATTTTGTGTATTATTGGTACTTTCTTGACAGAGTAGTATACAGCATTTTTTGTGTAGTTGGTTCAGTGCCTGGGTATGAGGAAAGGAGGGGTATTCTCGCACGGGTTTTAGGTGTACGGAAACCGATTTCAGCAAGAAGGTTGGGTGTGTCCAAGTTATTGTTTAAGATGTCGTAAAGAAGACATTTGTCAAATACTTTACGACGAAGATGAAGAGATAAAAGATTATAGTAGCGACGATCATTTGGTGCAACGGTAGCAATCCTGCCTTCGCACCGACGGTCCTGGGTTCGAATCCCGGAAGGGGCAAATGTTTGTATGACGAATACGAGTGATACGAATACGACTTGTAACGAGGCGCCATAGCTATATTGGCGACTCGTTGCTTTCATTGCGCTCTTCTCTGGCCATTTTTCATATTTTCTTTTCTCTTCGTTTCCTGTTTTAAATTTACTGTCTGTCTCTTTTTATTTGTTTTGTTCGAAGTTTATTCTTACCAGAGTCAGCGCGTAGAGTGGTTGACTCACCGATAACAAATTATTTAAATATATTTATAGTGCTGAGCAGTTATAATAAGCTCACAAGTATAATAAGCTCATAAGCATAATTCACAAGTTTTCCTGTATATATATTCTGTACTACCAGTTCCTGTTTATAAGTCTTTAAGTTTCTTTAAGGCACTATTGTAGGTAGCCCTACCTTTTATAATATGTTTTTAGTGATAAATGTGCAATTGTTTTTGTATTCAGTGTAATTTACCTTTTTTTTATATAATTGTTTCAGTTGTGCCTTAATTACTTAAATATAAAAACAAGTGACCTTTTTGTATGAGCTTTTATTTCTCCGGCTGCACCCCGTCACACTGGCGCCCAACGTGGGGCACGAACCCACGACCCTGAGATTAAGAGTCTCATGCTCTACCGACTGAGCTAGCCGAGCAGGCGCGTATCGCTTCAAAGGAGTGGGTTCGTGCCCCACGTTGGGCGCCAGTGTGACGGGGTGCAGCCGGAGAAATAAAAGCTAAACATAAAAGTTGACAAAAAGGTCAACTAACAATTGGATTAATGGGTAAACCTAAGTTATGTTCACGTCCTTTCCAATGCATATCCATTGATTTAATTGGTCCCTTACCATCCCACATACAAGTTTAGATTTGGCTGGGCACTTTCCTGGGGCAATCCGTGTCGACTATCCAGAAGGTTCCTACCAGTCTAAGCTTGAACACAATACCTACCTAGCACTAGTATTATTAAATTTATTTTAAATCATAACTGTTTATAAGTAGTTTTTAAATAGCTAGAAAAACACCTCGTTTTGAAACACAATCATTTATTTTTAATAACACTATGAATCCATCACTTTTAAATAAACCTGAGCTTACTTATGAACTTAGTCTCCGCTCAATTGAATTTCCATCTGTCGCAACCGCTGAGGAATTACGAGAATTACTAAATCCAATAATAGACTCAGATTGTTCAATTCTTTCCAGTCCTTACTTCATTGAACGTGATCTTGATGAAATCAAAAAGATTCTTCTTATGGTTTCTTCAAGATTACAGACACAATCAGGAACACATCACATAAGGAGAAATTACAAACATACATGATTCATTTATCAATACGTTTAAATAGATTAGAGATTACTACATAACATAAATGACTTTTGCAAAACTTCAAACAAATTTTTCATCCATGACAGCCTGTCAATCAAATTTTCACCCAACCTCTTCTGTCCAACAATTACATAAGTACGAACTCCTTGCACAAAATTTACTCAACTCATTAAACCTGAAAAATTTTTCTTTAACTTACTTTTTCTTATATTACTTTTTCTTTACTTTTTTATTTATTATTATTACTTTTTTATTATTACTTTTTCTACCAACTAGAATTCTCTATCGTTATTACTTTTCCAAAAGTAATTATTTTTATATTACTTTTATACATACTACTATTTACAACTCATTCATTCACTCATTCTATTACAACACATCATAATTACTATACATTAACTGTCTTCATAGAAGACATATTTAATTGTCTGCATAGACATCTTCAATTTTAGTCTGCATAGTACAGTCTTCATAGAAGGCATATTTAATTTCTCAGCCGAGAATAGAACCTCTTAGTCTATTGGAATAGCCTCATTATTTATCTTGAGGAATTTTTTTCTACCAGCGGGTTGTGACTGGTTAAATAAGCCTACACTAATTTTTATTTTTCATCCAGCGGGTTGTGACTGGCTAAATAAGCCTACACTATTTTTTCTTCATCCAGCGGGTTGTGACTGGTTAAACAAGCCTACACTAATTTTTATTTTTCATTCAGCTGGTTGTGACTGGTTAAGCAAGCCTACACTGTTTTATTTTTTCACCCAGCGGGTTGTGACTGGTTAAGTAAGCCTTCATTAATTTAGGGAGCCAGTTGAGTGTTCAATTAATTTTGGATACTCTACCGCGTGGAGTCTGGTTGTCTTATTAAATCAACCATGACCGTTGACTGATGTATGTTCTGGAAGTATGAAAGTGATGCATGTAAGGAAAGTGATGCATGTAAGGAAGCTGGTCTCCTTATTTTCTCATTTCACAATTCTCACCTCATCCATTTTTATTAAAGATATGTTTTTTTTATATAAAATGGCCACTATTTTTACATAGTTTTATGAAAAAATCCTTTTTATACTCAGGATTTTTTCTTCCAGGGGGGAGCGGGTATTGTAACGAGGCGCCATAGCTATATTGGCGACTCGTTGCTTTCATTGCGCTCTTCTCTGGCCATTTTTCATATTTTCTTTTCTCTTCGTTTCCTGTTTTAAATTTACTGTCTGTCTCTTTTTATTTGTTTTGTTCGAAGTTTATTCTTACCAGAGTCAGCGCGTAGAGTGGTTGACTCACCGATAACAAATTATTTAAATATATTTATAGTGCTGAGCAGTTATAATAAGCTCACAAGTATAATAAGCTCATAAGCATAATTCACAAGTTTTCCTGTATATATATTCTGTACTACCAGTTCCTGTTTATAAGTCTTTAAGTTTCTTTAAGGCACTATTGTAAGTAGCCCTACCTTTTATAATATGTTTTTAGTGATAAATGTGCAATTGTTTTTGTATTCAGTGTAATTTACCTTTTTTTATATAATTGTTTCAGTTGTGCCTTAATTCCTTAAATATAAAAACAAGTGACCTTTTTGTGTGAGCTTTTATTTCTCCGGCTGCACCCCGTCACAGACTGAGTCATGGGTGTCTATATATATTTCTATGAATATTAAATATCTATGTATCACATATGTATATCTATCCATTACCCTAGAATCCATAACACAAGCCTTACAGTGCTTACTTTAGGCTAGGCTAATTGGTGTGAGTGTAAGAAATATTTTTTTGATGGTCCTGATAATTTTTATGACATTTCTATGTTTTATAATTTAGATGCTTTACGAATTTTATCTGAACTTTTTCCAGCTTTTGTATTAACTTTGTATACGATAGAGACCATAAAGGACTAGCGTATTCCAGAACGCTGCGGCAATAAGCGTAATGTTTTTAAGCTTTCTACTTTTTAAATGTCTTCAATGTTCTTTGAATAAATCCTTAATTACGATAAGCCTCATTAAAAATGTAATCGATGTGTGTAGAAAAAAGCATTTTGGAATCCAAATATGCCAAGATCTGTAATTATGTCTGTTCTCGCAACAGATTTTCAATCAAAGTTATATGGAAACAACTTCAGCTGTTTTTTGCGAGTAAACATATGATTTGATTTATTGTTATATTGGTTTTCTCGTAATATCTATGCAGAACATTAAGATCACGCTGTAACATGTAAATATTGGTTACAATAGGTAAGTACCTAAAGAACAAATACACGAACTGAACTGTCTCTTTGCCAAAATTAGGAGCATAATAGCACAGCATAGGAAAGGATTATTGGGACTGTGATAATAGTAAGTTGGACCAAATCGGTAATGTTATAAGCAAAGACTTTATAAAATAAAACACTTTTACTCCTAGTATCAGTAGTTTAGTTATTAGTCTGGGTGTTTGTTTTTTTTTTAAATCTCAATCCATAGTAAATATGAAGTCGTTTCTAAAAAAGAGAACCTTTAAAACTTGGTCTCAATTCCAAATTATTTCCATAAACTGAACTTACTTTCACTTTATAAGAGTTATGGGCGTAATAGCACAGAATTGGGTAAGGGTTATTGAGTCTTTGATACTAGTATGTAGGTCCAAATCTGAAACTTTATAAGTAAGCACTAATAAAATGGATAACTTTTACTCCTAGTATCAGTAATTTAGTTATTAGTCGGGTTGTAGGTACACATAACCCAGACGATGATCCGCGATTTGTTCTATAGTTCGGTGAACTCAAAAAACTTTAGCCTGTACCGTTTTGCATTTTTAATTACAAAGGAAGGTCACTCAAAAGATCCAGTCCAGGTACAGATTTTTATTAAATGTATTCAGTAAAAATTACATTAACATGGAAACATATGAGTGAAATCTTCATAATGATAGTGTAGAACAGAAAATATTTATTACAAATGGTTAAACTAAAGAGGCAGAATGAAGAACACTTACTGCCTTTATGATAAATATGCTTATTGAAGCATAATCTTGTGTATACATAGGGAAATAATAAGTAGTACCTTAATGAACTAAAATTTTTCGCCAACACTCAATTACAGAAACAAGAGGTAGCTCAACAGTCCGGGTGTTATGTACAACCGAACTACTGAGACGGAAAAGTCTTATTAGTACGGTTAACCGGACTAATAACCGAACTACTGTCAATGTGGGAACTTTTGGCTTTTGCACCTCTTGTCGGTATACATTTTAACTGTGTCATATTTCATGTATGCTATAATTATCATTCTTTTTACTTTTATATTTATTATTAAAGTATGCTTAAAAATATAACAGCAATCGTTTACTTAAAGTTATTTTGAAAGTGCAACACTGGCTTTTTTTTCCTTCTCATTTCAATATCAGCACCAGCAGGGTTGATAACGTATATATAATTAATAAAATGTGATATATGTGTGTGCCTATAAATATAAATGCACAGACATATATTTATTCGGAGAAATAAAACATTCCTTGAAAGTTTGCTAAGATGCTTTAAAGATAAAAACGTAGATGTACTTTAAAAGAATTTACTAGCATCTATACTTAGATATGGTCATGCTTCGCGTGTCTGTTTATCCCATGTATACGTAAAAAATATGCTGAATTAGCAAGAACACGTAAAAAGCAAGCGGTATCAAACTGCCATCTAGCGATAAATGCTGAAACTCTTTACTTGTTTATCACCCGTGCCGTGCACAAGCAATGCTTTCGCTTTTCTTTGATATACGCTTCACATGAAGTACAATAGCACAAACATGGGTATAAATTAGAACTGATGATCAAAACAAAAATAAAATTTATTCCATGCAACGCTAATACATCTGTTGGTGCTAAATAAACAAAGCTATTAAGCGACATCTATACAAATATGCCAAAATGTTTGATAATCAAACATAGATTGCTTTCAGTCTCATCGAATTTGTAACAGATGGCAGTTTCTAAGACTATATCGTAATGTAATTTCTCATATAAATAACTTACATACTTTATTGATATACAAAACTAATATCCTAATATTTAGTATTTATTTGTTCTGTGCTTATATATGTAATTCAGGATACATTTATTAAAAAAAAATTACATTGTATTATTGTGATACTTATGTAATCAAGTTGAGAAAATGACCAACAATAATATATAACAAAAAAACTCAATTTTGTATATAGCTCTGCTGTAACAAAGCCGCATTGTCAGAACCTTGAACAATCTGCGTTATTGGGTTTCTTTGATAAATAGGCAATAAAACACCCATGGCAATATCGACATTCTCACCTAATGCTTCGATAATTTGTGTGATTTTTTCATTTCTTTGGATAACATCAATGAAAAACCGCCCTTGTTATTAAAAAAAATAGTACAATTATGAGGAAGCAAACAAAAAAGAAGTAGTTAAATTAATATATTTGTTTCACATTGACAATTTATCTTTGTTAAATAAAACTGTCAGGTCTAGAGTTTTTATACTTGCAATTGACTGCTGTTGAGATTTATTTTGTTATAACAAAAACTTATTATAACTATATTCTTAAGTTTCTTTGACTACAATTTTATATGAAAGCGTATATATTAATTCCATATTGAAATTTTGTATTAAATTGCATATAAGTAAGTCGGGGTAACTGTATTGTCCAGTTATCCCAACTAAACACGCTCCTATCGAAGAGCTGCTATAACTAAACATAAAAACAAGTTCTAGCTAATTACTGCTGTTATCTAATTCTGTGGCACACAAAGGATTTTTGGCCACGACGTAACCATGGCTAACTGTGACTCTGCCGCATGTAAAAAGGTAATGTCGGCTTTTTCACCATTTCTTACGCGAACACAAGAGCTTTAATTATGCATCTTTTATCATTATCTAGTTTTGAGACAAAGAAAAATCCATATATTAGAAAATCTACCACCTAGCATTATTTTAATATCTTTATTGTGTTATAATGTACAAAATAATTAAGAAAGGTAATACAGATACCTTCCGGAATGCCCTCCTCTATTTCCAATACAGATTGTTAGTTGAGACGGTCGTTTGTCTATAGTGGCACGTAACATTTTCGAGCGGGATACCTTTTGGTTCTTGTCAAAGGGTATACTTTATAGACAAACCTACAACTGTGTTGGCTCCTTCAAGCAACACCACCTCAGCTCTAAAACTGTCCAATAAGAGTAATCTAAAGGATTTCCATCTGAATAAGAGTCCCCGTCAAATAAACTGCGATCTGATTCAAACCATTTTTGAGTTACTAGATATATATGATGGTGTGATATCAAACTCCGTATCTTGTTGAAATTAACGGTAATCGAGTAGTTCTTTACTTCGACTTTCAGAAATTCCCATCGGGCGATTTTTTCTAACGGTCGTTTCATCAGACTCTCCATCATATTTTTTTATTTCTTTATATAATTTAAGGACTTTTATCTTAAGAAGATATGTCAGTCCTACTAACTACTAACTAACTACTTAATTATTATAATAAACTAAAGAACAAAGCTTCTTGGCTGCATCCGACAGTGGTTCAGCCAGGATAGCATGGAAAGTGCCTACATCTAAACGATTTAAATTTAAGGTGTGAAACAACAATTGCCGTTCACTTTCGTTCCGGGCACACAAACAGCAAATGATGTACGTCTTCTAACGTGCCACATCACATTACCATTTGGGGAATTTACCTTCTTCATTAAGAAACCAAACTTATTTGTCGGAAAGTGCCCGGATCGAAGCCGGATACAATACATTAAGCTTAGAGTGTAAATTCCATGGGACTGTAAGAGGCTGACATTGGATGGTTTTATACTATATCCATTTATCTCTGGACCTTATTAAAATATTCTTTCCAGTTCTCGAAATGTAGGCGTTGGTATTCATGAAGGATTTCTGAATATGTTGGGAGTATATTGTATTGACTTCCTTCTGTAGCAGCTAGTTTTGCAAATGGTCAGCCTACTCTCCATCATGCTATCAGCACTAACATTAAACATTTGGCGCAATCTACAAGACAACTTGTATCTTTGTCTATCTTGCCAACAAAAACTTAATTACAAAAGTAGAAAACATTTCATATTAATACTTCTATTTTTAAAAATAACCAAAAACAAATAAAAATTCTACCTACAAATAAAAGACGTAATTTTGTTATAAAACTTATAAATGCACGACGTACAAACATTTGCACTCTGCACAATAAACAGGTAGGAAATAATTGAATCCCAACCACTTAATTGAAAGGGCCTCCCAATTTCCGAACTGGTAGTAGACCCAGTAATATACAATGTACATAATCGTAGTGAGAATTTAATAACTAAAAAAAATGTAAAAACAAAGCCATTTGATTTATATAAAATATTAACAATTAGGAACGTGCCCGATTAAAATATTGTGAAGTTCGTAGAAAATATATTACGACTATTACCTTAGTGATGCTGTGATCTGTAAAGGAGTTGAAATGTGAGGATAACATAAAATAAATTATGCACAAAATCCATAAAAAAGTGTTTTTTTCAAATGAAAATCAAAACTTTCCCAAACATCTCTTTAGCTCTTTTATTGTAACAAACATATTATATTTTCTGTTCACATTCTAAATGCGTCTCTGTTATTCCATAAAACCAATAAAATGCGTACAATTGAATATCATATTGCTGGTTAAAGGGTATTTATTTGGTTTCACCAATATCGACTCTTTGATTTGAGAATCAATCATTTGGTATCCATTTAAAAGAGTAACTTGCTCGTTGATAATATACTTCCGTTTGTTTGAAATAAACGTATAA
This sequence comes from Calamotropha paludella, assembly GCA_927399485.1. NCBI lineage: Eukaryota > Metazoa > Arthropoda > Insecta > Lepidoptera > Crambidae > Calamotropha > Calamotropha paludella. The sequence continues at coordinate 14,517,747 of OV656809.1, forward strand.
AAGTAGGTACATATATTTGTAAAATTGACACATCTTTTTCTTTTTTAAGTTTATAGGTACAAAAACGGTACTTTAATGGCTTTAAAATACTTTTAACCAGTCCGAAATTTGTAATTTCAATATTTAAATTGTATTCACTAGCGGCCCGTCCCGGCTTCGCACGGGTGGACAAAATTACTTAACTTTTTCTTTTATTAAATATTTTTCGTTAACGCCATCTAGCGTCCGGTAGACGAACTACTTGCGGTTAACGCATTGCTATGGTAACGTTATTGATACAATGGAAAAGAGCGGACAGACAAACAACAAATTTGTGATCTTAGATTATAGATAAGTAAATAAAAATAAAAATTGATTTTATCAAACATACTAAAAAATCAGCTCTTTAAAATCATTTTCAAAATATGCCGTATTTACAACTGACAATAAAATGGGCACAAACAATAAAATCACGACCCACATTTTCTTGTACCAAATATAAGTCGTCAGCATGTATATAAAAAAATCTATATTTCTATCTCATCACAATAATAACTATAATATTCTTCAATGAGATAAAATAAAGACAAAGTAGGAGTATACTTGAAAAATAAAACTAATGCATTGACTTCATGGCAATTATTAATGTTGTCAAAGCAAGTCTAGTATTATTTCCATTTCGTAACAATAACTTAAATATTACATAGCGTACATATTAAGAGCTGCGTTAAATATGGGTATTCCTGATGTCATTTAGGTGATAAAAGTTAATAACTTAATAAAATACTAGCTTTTACCAACGGCTTCGCTTCGTCAACTTGTATTTTTCTATCTTTTGGGAACAATACCTTTTTTTCTGGATAAAAGGTACTTCCTGCAAAGTGTAATGTAATGTATAGGTAACATTTCATGGTGATCGATTGAGTAGTTAAGGCGTGAAGGTGTAACAAACAAACTCACTTTCATATTTATAATATTAGTTAGAACTATAATGATATATTATTTGCGTATTATCACATTTTCTTTCGTTTTTCTTGCAAAAATTTAAAAAATAGTAGAATTGATATCAGTGATCCTTAATACGAATATTTATCATAGAATTTCTTCAAAAAATAAATGTGCAGACGAACCTATAGATTTATATAGTAGAATAGATTTCTCAGAAGTTGATGTTTGTCATCTCATATACAGTCATTCGAAAATATTGCAGATAAATGATTTTTTATGATTTATATGTTTGCTATCTTCTCAAGACTGCATTAGAGGGAATCACCTCATTCGAGCATCGTAACGCGTTGGTACGCAGAAGTTAAAGAAAAATGATACTACTGTCAAGCGACAAATTGAAGAAAGCCTGTATTTCACATATGAGGATATACGAAGACCGTTAGGAATTGGTTTTGTGCAAACAAAAAATACACTTTCATATAAAACCAATTCATTGGTGTGTGTCTGCGAATACATTCAATTGATATATATATAACATTGTGACGGGAGATGAAACGTGGAATTTTATTTTTCCCGAAAAATAAGCCTTTTGTAGGGTTATTTCAAGGTGACAACAAACATATATTATGAAATTAAGGCAGGCGAAAAGCTTGAGCGACAAAATTATTGAGTTATTCTACTCCGAGACGGTCCTGTCTGCAGCATCTCATATGAAGAACAAAACACACTTAATGCTGAGTGGGACATCACCGTTTTTTGGTGTCTTTAAAAAAATTCCATTTCAAAGTATTGTACTTAAATGCACACTGCCAACAAGACAACTTATCATAAGAATAAAAATATCTAGTGTAGGTACTTCCGCCAAAACCGGCTAGATGCACCATCCAGCTAATAATGCAGAAAATTGTCTTTTTTTGCCGTTTTAAATTAAGGTTGTTGTTTTTGTTTTTATAAAGGGATAAGGATTTTCGCGTAAGGACACTTGATTGTACCAAATACAAAACCAAGTCATTTATGGCCTCTGAAAAGGTAGAGCTCGTGACCGAATCAAACATTTAATGATAGATTTCACATCTACGGGGCCAGAAAAATGTCGTGATAGCTATCAATCCGCACATGACAAATATATCTTGGCTTTTCATGTTTTCAAAAATGTTTTGAACGATTAAATAAGATTTAAAATGTAATGGATAATCATCAAAAAGCAGTATTTATGCCTTTATTAACAGATTCTTTTGTTTATAAGTTACGCAAATTTTCAGTAGATAATCACTTAGATTGTTTTTTTCTTGAAATACTAATAATATGAAATTGATACAATACATACGATACAAAGTTAATATTTTCAATTAAATTCTTTTCAAAGATTAATTTCTATTGGTCAATTAATAGGCATTTCTTAATTTGAATGATAAAATATCACCAATATCCGTTATTAATTACGCCCACCAGTTATAATTTTACGCCCATCTTTGATCATTTCTTATAGAACAAAAATAGATGAAAGTATTCATGAATTTTGAAGAAAAAATTATATCTTTTCTATCTCTGCAAGATCAGCAGAATCAGAAAGCGTAATTACTTTCTCTCATAATTGGAAATGACTCAAGTCAAAGGTGACCAAGTGTAATTTTAATTCAATCTAAGTATTACTTTATGAACAGCAAAGTGCATGCTAACAGCGTTTATGTTAGCATGTACTTCGCTCTACAAACGTTGTTATTTTAATATACGTCAGCCTAGTCCGGGTCTCAAAAAGATCATCACCATAATCATCAGTCAATTAATGTGCCCAACTATTTTTTGGGTTCACAAATAGTTTATTGATTATAGTGTAGATGTTGTAAAAATATATAAGTATATACTTTACAAAATAGGCAAAAACATCTAATAGAAAAATACATAGAATATAAAGTTCTTTTTTTTATTTACGTAGATCTAGATTAAATGTGTATTCTTGTTTATCTATGCAAGTAAATCTCTCGACAAGTTTTATGTCAAATAAATTGTGCAATGTAAATATCAATGTTTGCAATAACATAATTTATATGTATGGTTTGGTTTAATTTAAATTCTTATGCTTCTTTTTGAAGCATTTAACTCAAAGCTGCGGTTAGAAATTCCTTTTTTTTCCAAGGATCAAAAAATAATACTATATGCAAATCACACGTTGGCACTCGAAGGTTGGTTTAAATTGCACCTGCACTTATTAGCACCCGCCAATCGGTAAGTTGCTATACCTACACGTTTTATCCGCTAGCGTGGAAAAGTGTTCTGTTTTTTGTATTGAAATTAGCTCCAGATGCTTTTTATGGCCTCCAAAAATAACGGCTAAAGATTTTTACTAAAACTGGGTAACCAAATCATATTTTTTTAAGTTCCGTTATGAAAATCACATACTACCATTCAATATGTTTTTTTACGAAATTAAAAAATACTACGAAAACAAAAAAAAATAGGTATACAGAATTACAATTACTCAAAATGATAACAAAGAAGCAAAAGGAATTAGTTGTTTATCATTGGAGCGATGTATAGACTTATCACATGGATAAAAACTGTCTCTATATAAATCACGAGTCAGAATCGACAAGGACTCTGAATCTTCAAAACTAAAGTCTATGTAAACCAAACATCTACTAATTGTGATTATAGCGATTAGCCGTATAAAAGGTATACTGATTTTGTAGTACAAGAGGAGCTAGTAAAATTTGTTTTAAAATTGCGAATCTCATCGGACATAACTGGCTTTTACGCCTCGGCATTCCACTAAAACTAGCATTAGTTTTAAAGTTCAGATTATCAGCGTATGGTAAGCTGCAGCGCACAGCGTATGAAAATCATGAACGACTTATTACATGTCATTTTATTTCTGTGCGCATTGTTTACTTTGCTCTAACAATACTAAATTTACATATTTAATATCCTAACTTCAAGATCACATGCTATTTGAACTAGAAGTAGGTACTCTTTCATGTATTCTATTAAGAACAGACAAAGTCACAAGAACTTAGTGGGTACTGCAAAGCTTTGTAGTTTGCCGCACTCTTCAGCGCCTGCCGAATAATAATTTTGTTAATGCTTTTAATTCAACTTCTGTGCTCTACATCACAATAGAACTCGGCTAACGGTAGAACCTATCCGGAATATTAATTTTCAATATTGATTGTCATATTTTGGCTAATATACCTGACTAATTAGAGGAGATTAAATTGGAAATTTCATAGTAGAATTTTAATTAAGCCTATAATAGCTTTTAAGCTATATCAATTTTCAAGTAGTTATTTAATGATGTTTACGCGAATATAAGATACATATTTCTATAATAATAATTTTTTCTATATGTATGACGTCATCATGACTATCAGCCTATTAATGTCCCCATTGCTTGGGCACCTTTTTTATGTCTGATTCACCATACAAGTCCAACGCGGATTGGTTGATGCTAACGACGTTTCGAACTGCGGAAGAGCAAAATAATTTTTTTTTAGTTACCCAACGTAATATAACCAGTACTTGGTAAAAATTGTTAACCACCATAATCTTAGGCCAAATCCTTCAGTCTATGAGCAGTGATGATTTAAAGCACCGGGTCTTTAAAATGTCAACCCTATATAGAAGCTTGATGATCCTCATCTAGTATGTTTAGTGAGAAGAGAAAATGTATATCGGATAAGTAATTACTTCGTATTGTCAAGATTGTTGTTAAGGTAGTTGATGGCAGGCCATATCGTTTGTCAAACTGATAACCGTTGAAGAATGAAAATTCCTTAGTGATAAACATAAAAGATATCGCATGAAAATGCCATAGATAGACTGATGAACGAGACAAATATCCCTTGGCTCGCAGCCCCTCATCATTTGTTAAAATATATAACCGATTATTCCTATTATGAATTGCCCAAATATCTGTGGGAAGAAAGTATCCTAACTCGTAATTTTAGAATCAAGTATTTAGAAGGGAAGTCGTCATTAGTTCTATTTTTGCCCCAATAATTTATTGACACTAGACAGATTTCAAGTAACTACTATTTCAAATGTGTTTTGATATTGTTTACTGTTAAAATTGCTTATTTTTTTATTGTTGGTGTTAGAACAGACTAGTTATAATAAAGTAAAATAAAAGTGTTATAGGGGTTTCTATTGTGTTTTATTGGTCCATTTTATAACCGCTCAAACTGCCGGTTTAGAGTTTTTTTTCTATGTTAACTTAAAAATAAGAAAATGTTAACATAATGTTCTAAGTAATAATATTAACGTAGTGTTTTTTAAGTTATCCGAAACAGATAAAAATTATACTGAACTTTTCGTTTTTCGTTCTATTTCTTAACGTTTCTTTTGCTTTGCGTCGATTGAGTGCCTTGTGTGTGTTAGTATAATTTTTGTGATGGCGTCAATGTCTGGAAACGATCTGGATGACACAACTTCATGAATTTAAATTTTACTCATACTTTATTGGAGGATGTTGGTAGGTGAAGGTAGGACTGTGAGCAAAACAAATCAAAAGCAAAAGAACAAAGCGAGCGTGCAGCGGAGACTTATTTCTGTTATATCACACCGATAATGTGAATTAACATTTAGAGGTTAGTTTATGTAAAACTAATTAATTCCAAAACTACGCGTCTCCAGTTTAAAGTTACTCTCCCCTCTCCGCGCTACACTCTTCAGCGACACTACAAGTTTCTAAACTTTGCCCCTCTTCTTCTATATATTGGATTTCCCAAACCAAAATTAATATTAAAATTTGATAACGAATAAAACTATAATGGAACCTGTAAGCAGGAGTAAAGGAGGGGTAAAGATATTCCACAAAAGAAACATTTTACTATTAAACATCAAGACTTTGTTAAGCGACTTTGTATAAGTATTTAATTTTACAAATATGGTTTGGAAACAATCAGCGTACTATTTGATTAAACTGTATTTCTGATGACAACGTTTGTTTGTTCCCAATGTTTTCACAATTTCATAGGTGAATTTCCTTCGTTATACGTTTTCGAATTTACATAACGTTGTTTGCAATTTATAGATTTATCGACTAGGTAAAGCTTTCGCAAATATAAATTTCTTATTGAATTTACATGCAACATTTAGAAATGATACAATACGATTACTTAGAAATAGATTTTGACAAAAACATACCTCCTAACGGTAGGAGGTAAATTTTAATAAAGATATTGTTAAGAGTAGATATAATATTATACAATAATTCATAACATCTATATATAACCTATTCTAGCAGTTACCAATTTTTTTTTTATAAATACTGCAAACTTAACCTTCTGATAATTTGTAAGGAGAAAACTAACTTAAAAAAATAGATTTATCAACAATCAATTGGAAGACTGAGACTTGTTTCCTCTTACACAACGAGACAGTCTAACGGAGTATTGCGAGAAACCTAGAAGTACCTAGTAAAGTTATTTAGTGTTGTGACCACTGGAGTGCATATAATATAGGCAATTTAGCGATGCTAACCCCATTACAAACCTAACAAATTTTCAAACTTCGATGTTATTTTTGATATCCCACTAGTAATAGAACTTATTCATTTTGGTTACGTGACTCTATATCCAATTATCTGTTGATCACTTAGTCAATGATTCTTCCGCTAAATACCTTGGGTGAGCAATCTCTCGATAACCTAGTCGCTAGCAGTATTTCATATAACTTAATCACAGGAAAGAATCTATCAAAGTACGACTACGACAGAATTGCGGTATTTGTACGTAAAACGTTCTAAACCATGACCTTCGCAATTAAGCACGCTTATTCGGCACTAGGTAAGCACGTGTTAGTATGGTAAATAATTTATTATATTGTATTTTTTTTTAATAAATGCGTTATTAATAAAATTAGTTTATTTATAAAAAGTTTAATTAAATATTTTGGCATTTGCAATACCTAGAAATATTAATTAAATTTCAGATTGCTTTACACTATACCAAACTGAAATTAATTTTAAAACGTATTTCTTAAGGTATTTGAAATATGTTTATTTATAAAAGTTATAGGTGAAGAATTGTTTAGTATTACAAAAGGACTTTATAATTTACTAATTATTATTCAAAACTTATTAAGAGTAAGTCAACTATTGTAGTAAATACTTTGACACCTATTCATTTAGACATTGTTCGATACTTTTTGTTGCAGACATGGTAACTTTAAAACCAAATGAAAGTGTAATCTCAACAATCGATCAAGTCTATTCTCGAATTCAGGCTGACGTAGTTTTTTCGTAATAGAATAATAATTTTGGTATAACTCACGTTTAATTACGTCTCTAACTACAGAATAATGAGGAATGCTTGCGTGCACAATAGTAATTCACGCTTGGTCAAGTACCTAATTATTTTTAACCCTCAGATTTCATGATTTTCATGCTTAAGGCCAAACTTTGTTGGGGGTAATTTTGGTTATACGTATCATATGTGTTTGTGTTTCCATAGCGCTAATAATCAGGTATAAAAGTTAACTACGTGCAATACTATAAATTACAGGCCAATAATGTAACTCAAAGTTTGTTCAAAGTGTAAATATAATGTTTTAGATTATTAACTATATTTTAATAAAGAAGACCGGTAAAAATCGTCCTTACATTTTATAAAGTCGTTCTCTTTCGGAAATAAGAAAAAAACACCATGTTTCATTCCTATAGTTTAGCTTTACGCATGATTTTTAAGACCGGAATAAAAATATATTTTAGTATCAAAACGCAAACAATTGGATGAACGAGACGCTTTTTGTAGCGTTAAAACTAATCGTTGAAACTCAATATTAAAAACGTTTCAACAACACAGCGATATTTACTAAAGTCATTTTTTATTGACTTAATACGTTAAGCAAATAAATTAATATTATAAGTACGAAATATAAATAAACTTATAGGAACATAGAATGTGATTAGTTCGTATTTAATTACGAACTAATCACATTCTATGTTCCTTGGTCTACTGTAAATGTAATAATCATAATGATGACTTATGAAATATGGCGATTTTTGTAATACGCTGAAAAATGCAAATGAATTCGTAAAAAAAGAGAATTAATACTTGTCGTGATTGCTAGAGTATATAAAGTCTTACTTTGATAATAATAAGTTTATTATTTTCCTAACCGACTTACGCCTTCAAATTGCTTTGAAATGTTCAGACTTATATACCTATTCATTTATCTAGTATTCTTAATTGACAATTGCTTATTTACATTTTTAAATAATACTTAAGTTCTAAAAACCAAAGATTATTATTATTATTAGTAAACAAAAGGTTCTAAAAAAACTGATTTAAAAAAACTTACTATTCAAATCCTTTAAAAAAGTAAAATCAATTAACTTTTTTCTTATTGTTAGTTCTTTAAGTGTCATTCGACTTCTGCCACGTACGTACTCTTTAAATAAAGGTCTGAAAACACACATGTCTTTTTTGTACCAGAGCTCATTAGCTCATTATTTTGCGAGTAAATTATTTTTCGTTATATGTTGTGCATTTATATAACAGTAGTTCAAAATAAACGAAAATAATAACCTTATGTTCTATTTTTGTCTGGATATTAGTTATCGTCCTCTTCGTCTATATTCATGATCGTCTAAGCCGTGATGACCCGTTATAAATTTTAAATTATAACATACAATCACAAGCATAATTTACTTCTGATTAATATAAAAATTTTGGATTAAAGCGCACTCATAATACGTTACGCATAAATTTATTACTATCTATTATTTTATTTGTTATCATGAATATCAGGTGTCAGATAGAATGACTTTGTCTGCTGTTATTTAGACGTCACATCAAAGCAGATTAAACTATAAGTGGAGAAATGACGTACTACTTTGCAAAGGAGATGTTTATACTTAAAAGCTATAGGCATTAAAGTAATAGTTATACCTTCATACGAATGACTATAACATTTTTTTAAATATCTTATCTTAGCCGAAAATGGTTCACAGCTGGTCGGAAGCCTTCCCCAAGAACAGGCGATTTTTCCATAATTTCCGCATTTGGCAAGTGGGGTGGAGATCACAGCAAGAGACCTTAGTTCGCTGCTGCACATTTTGCGACCTACGGGAAGTATATGATGATATATTAGTCACCTTTCAGGACACCTTATATTGTATATGGTTAATGCTATTCTTCTATGATGGACACAACACGGTATAATTAATATAAGTCGTGAGACAACAAAAAATAGGTGACTGCCTATCCCACCAATTTCCCTTTGGACTTGAAAAGCCCGCCGGTCAAAGCAAATAACACATTGAGCAAATGTTGACGAAGATCAAAGAATCAAGTGTTACGATCAGATATCGATGTTAATAAGTCAATAAAACGTTGCCGAAGTGGAAGCAATCTCTTTTTATGAGTCCCGGGACGATAACTGCTTCTATCCAGCCTTTTGAATGGACATATATCGTACTAACGGACCTACTTATAAAGAGCAATGGCTAAATTTCTAGTGATTTGACAAGAGTCTGACTAACATATTATAAAAATTAATTTTCTCTTATACTTTGCATACTTTGACGACCGTTTGGAGCGATCCTGCCTTTCGCACCGATGGTCCTCGGTTCGAATCCCGGAAGGGGCAGATGTTTGTATGATTAATATGAGCATTTGTGCCTGACTCATGGGTATTTATATATATTTATTTATATAAATATTATATATATAAATATTATTTATATATGTATGTCTATCCGTTACCATAGTATCCATAACACAAGCCTTGTAGTGCTTACTTTGGGCTAGGATAATTGGTGTGAATGTAAGAAATATTATTAAATTTACTTAATTACGTTTCACTGTAATGAATGCTCACATTGCTGTATATAAATCAAAACAATAATTTTCTTTCAATGATGTCTATTTTTATGATGCCTAGGATTATTGATTGGCACTTGCTAGAGATTACGCTTTACCAGTCAGATATACTCTGCACATTGTCAATTATTGTACTTAACGCGTAATCTAGTTCTCTTACTTTGGTCTGGAAAAAATATTGTAAATCATCTCTAATGATGACAGCTAAGAAGAGTAGGAGCGATCATAAACATAAATCTTCAAAATAAAAAGCGAGAAAATATGCTGCCTTGTGAGACGCCAGCTCAGCGCATAGCTTGTCTGCGGCCTCGAAGATACGTTGAAAACGCATTCAGTTTCAAAGAATATCATGATTAACCAGCATTGAAGGCTTTAGAGAAAGCTATGAGGTAATAACCGTATTAATAGAGACAGCTAGAACCTACGCTAAGTAGTAGGAAAATTACCAGTTGTTAGATAAGTATTATAAATTTGAGTAAAAATTGGGTGAAAACTACACTAAAATATGACAATAATTTGTCGATTGATGTCATTACAACCAGGTGTCTTAGATTTTGAGCCACTGCCTATGAACTCCTAATAATCATAATAATTCGTTTATTGGCCCAGAAATGGAATAAAATAAGTTTTAAATATAATGCTATAGTACAACATGACCTGACGAAATTGTCGAAGCGTCAAATTTAGCGGCATGAGGTGGACAGACCTATATTTTAGCAATATGTAGCATTTAAAACATAGTTTTCCTTTACATGTGTCACGAATCCAGTAGTCTGTTTGTGTAAAACAATAAAACACAAAAAACTACTACTTTGCGTACTTTTGTGGTGGAACCGGTACCGGTATTGACTATAGTAAATGACTGATGGAAGGTAGATCAATACTTCTGCATAAAACATCTTCCCAGAATTTCAGTTCTTTCGTGATGATGTCCCATGCAATTGCGCCTCAAAAATAAAAACATAAATATATTTCTTTGTCAATAAATTGTATAAAACTTTAATGGTCACTAAAATTAATAATCATATCCTATATACCAAGCTTTTGAAGATTGCTTCTCTAAACTCTGAATTTTGATTTATAGCTTGAACATTTTAACGAGACATAAGTTACTATAGGACAAATAAACGAAACAATAACAAAGTTTCCAACAAACTTATTCTTGCGATTGACATTTTCAGGCTATTATATCAATTTTTGATTTTGAAAAGGTCTTAACCTTTTTGAAATATGTATGTGATATTAGAAAATTGACATATCTGGAGATAACCAAAAGTATAACTTAAACCAGTCTTTCTTTGAGAAGATTACGTACTTAAGAATCTATAAATCATTTTTTAGTTATTTCTAACAAATATTATGAAAACGAAAGTGAGTTTATTTGTTTGATTTTTGTTGACAATTTCACGCTTGTTGCGCCAGTATTAATTTCAAATCTGCCGCGTTATCTATTTGTATGTTTTGTAATTTTTATTAGTTTGGTCGTCACTCACTTCCATTTATTTCATTTCCCTTTCGCACATGCCTTGTCTCGCATATGGAAGAGCGAGAAGGCCGCACCATCTAGCGGTGGCAAATTATACCGCAATGTAGCCAATATGCGGACAAAAAGAAATTAGCCGCCTAATGAACGCTCGCGCATTTGCACCGAGTTTCGCAGTATTAAATTAAACTAGTGGCCTCTCCGCCAACAAACTATAGTTTTATGTGACAGTGTCTTCATGTGCGTCACAATAAGGAACAGCAAAGCCCAGGGACGACCCCGGCAGCCTCCAGCATCTCACACCACGTGGCGGTCAAGGTACCGTGCCTCCTTCATCTTCCTTTCATATTTGTTGTCGACATTAATTTTCTCATATCGCAATACAGTCCACTAATTTTGAATCGCCCGCACAAGCACACGTCTGCTGCTGCTCCTGCTCATCCAATCAAAAATGAAATTTTACATACGCTTTGTCAAGGACACAGAGAAAGATTTCATACAGGGTACATTTCACCTAGAAAATTTGTTTGTTATTGGATATCTTCATATTCCTCTCCGAACTGATGCGGTATTTATCTCAATTAACTGGATAATTCGCGAGACAACTTTAAGGACACGCACTTGAATAACAGCTGAATTTATGGTGGCTTTAATTTATCTTTTTTATGTTAACGAAGGGAACCGCGATTTATCAGCCTGGGCGCTTGGTGAGTTTGACTCGAGTCCAGGACTCCCAGCAGAGCTGTCTGGGAGAATCTCTCCCCCAGACTACCTGATAAAAGCGACCCGGTACATCGGGTCAACGTCGTCGCAGTCCTGCGGGGTCATTTGCGGTAGTTATCACTATGGACAACGAGAAAGCGGGTTGAAGGGCATATCTTGAGTTGGGGACCCCGTGAAACATAACGGAATCCGCCCAGCCTGGCAAGGCTGTTTAAAGCCGACGGTCGAATTCACCTCTCCTACGCCGGCTAGCCTTGCCCGGGGCAGGAGGCTACGCTCGCTTGTGTGGCGCTGCCCCTGTCCGCTCCGCCGCCCCCGTCCGCTTCACCCGCCACTTCCCGTTCCGCTCATTTTCGAGAGAAGAGGGGAGCGCCGGTTGATACGGGAGCTAGTGTACGTCTACTATCTGTTAGGGCGACATTTGCCGATCTTGGGTGCTGTTGGTAACCGCCTGCGCATCTCAGGTACTCATAACCGCGAGTTTCCTGCGTATTTTCAGTGGGCGGTAGCTCTTACCTCCAATAATGTGCCCCGCTGACAATTTGGCCGCCATGCACTTGGGATTAACCTTACATGCCGCAGCGTTGTGCTCCTCTTCGCCACACTTGAATCAGGCGTGGGAGTCGTTCTCCGTGCGCAGTGCGTGTGCGTGTGCCCTAAGTCCATGCACTTGAAGCACCTCAGCGAAAGTGGTTCAATTAAATGGACCCTCGCCGCACTCCAACCAACCAACAATTGTCCCGCGTCAGCAAGAGTTTTTAATCGGGCCCGCAATTATCTGATTGAGGAGCATTCCTCCTTTTCCGCCAACAGTGCCCTGAGCTCTTTTCTCTCGATCGATTCACAGAGCCCGGAGACGCGCAATTCTGCACGGTTCACGGGTTTCATAATGTCTGCTTGCGCGGCTTTAATTTGCCAAATCTTGAATGGAATGTCAATGACTTATTATTTGTTAACTTATTACTTATTAAATTTTATGTTTAGTTTTGACTATAGACAAATGAATATATTAAAGAACTAAAAGACCTCCTGCTAGACCACCACCAATAAGTCAAACTGCAAAACTGCAAAGGATCTGATCTCATTAGTTCCTATAGATGTGTACCAGCAACCTTGTTATATTATATTTCCAACGTACCGAACCGTATGTACCGAATATTATTTGCGAGACGCAGCATAGATACTGTTTCAGTAACGCTATTTATAGAGATATTAATAAAGACAGCTTCGACATTAACCGGGAAAGAATATTCCAAAATAAAAATACTGAGTTTTGTGCAGACATATTTTATTAACACTTTTCTAAAATTATTTCATAAAGTATTCCATTTAATATTGTTTCCAAATTTCGTTTTCCTATCTGGTTTAATTTATCGCTTATTCATATTTTCACAAATAAAAATTCGGCGTGGAGTAAGGGGAAAACATACAAAAACATCTCAGATTATTGAATTTTTCTATGTTTATGTAGGGGTATTTCTGAAGTTATGGAAGTCTGCTAAGATTATCCCAGTTCACAAAGGTGAATTAAAAAGAAATATCACATTTTTTTGACCTGTCTCTATACTATCTTCACTGGCAAAGCTACTCGAGGGATTGGTGCACGCAGGGGCGTGCATACCATATAGGCAATTAGGCAGTGCCTACCTCATTAAGAACCTAAATAGTATACCACTAGTATTAAAGTTAATTTAGTTTAATTGGTTCCGTAATTCTATACTCAACCAAACTTCTATTGAGCACCCGCCCAGTAAGCTTTTCCTTACCACGTACGGTAACGGTAAGCAGTCTACAGATTGCCTATTCGAAGCGAGCAGCGTTTCATACAACATAATTAAAAAAAGTATTGGTCAAATTTATACGGCCGCAAAATAAAGCTCTTTGTCCGTGTATCGTTCTAAAACTTAACCTTCGCAATTTGACATTATAGGTTGACGCTAGGTAAGCAAGCCTACTTGCCGAACGAGATAAACCGACGACCCCCGACCCTATATGTGTCTCACTCGGTCCTATACGCAATAGATGAGATGGATACGCTACCGCACGAGACCGGATGAGTTGAACAAGTTTCGACTTTATTGCGATGTCATAAAATTGTTGAGATGTGTGAAAAATGTAACAATGCCGCCGACAAGTGCCATCCTTCCTTTAGTTCATGTTTTTTTGTAGATTTGTAGTATTGTTGGCGTCATCACGCGCGTGCGACCGTTAATTACATTAGTAATATCATTACATTATCTATTAAGATTGTTTTTTTTTCGTTCGTCGTGTTTTATTTCGTTCTGTGTGTGTGTGTTTGTAGTGTACTGTGTGTGAAGAAAAAAGATGTTGATGAGTGTTTTTTGTTAAAAATAAGTATCGAAGTTAGGTAATTAATTATGGAGAAATTACAGTGTGCCGATTGTAAGGATTCGATTTGTGTATAAAAACTACTTATCTATCCTTTCGGACAGTTTACCTTCATAGATAAATTAAAAATTGTTTCTTTTACTAGACCAACTCCAAATATCGAGCTTATTCAACGGAAAGGTAAAAATATCAGACATTTCAATACCAAATATTACGACAGTTATACTTGGCTAGCTGGTTGCCGCCATTCGAATTTATTGTTTGCAGTGTATTATTACTCGTATAATTATTTATACCCGGTATTCGTAAATCGTGAGTGATGATGTGAAATAACAAAAAACTTATAACAACAACAACGGCTTTTCTAAAAGCCACTACGGCTATCGCTCAAATGTCATGTGTATGTGACTCTTTTAATGTCATGTATAATATTCATGAATTTCTGTGATATCTATGGTGGTGAAAAATTCGCTCGATCTCGTCTCGGCCGTCAGGCGCCAATGGATGATTTAATCCATACATTGGAACTTACAGCCTGAAAAAAACTGCAAAAAAAGTGGCAAGTGAATTTATATCAATATTACCTACCAAATATTAGGAGTGTTTAAATGATAAGCGCAACTACGACTAGTTAGATCTACAGTGCCTACCGCGCTGGAAAACCAATGCACGCCCCTGGTGGTGAAAAATTCGCTCGTTCTCGTCTCGGCCGTCAGGCGCCAATGGATGATTTATTCGATACATTGGAACTTTCAGCCTGAAAAAAACTGCAAAAAAGTGGTAAGTGAATTTATATCCATATTACCTACCAAATATTAGGCATTTTTAAATGATAAGCGCAACTACGACTAGTTAGTTCTTCAGTGCCTACTGCGCTGGAAAACCAATGCACGCCCCTGGGTGCACGACATTCTCTATCCTCTTTTTGTCAATAATATTATCCAAAATAACATGGCTTTTTATCCAGGCGTTCCGTTATCACTAATCTGACTGTTTGAACAATGGAATTGTTTGATAATATGGATGCACGTACGATATGCTGTACACGGACTTTCGTGGGGCATTTAAACGTAGACCACAAAATTCAAAATTCTGTTGGAAAAGATTTGCTTTAATGAAATGCTTTGTAACTATGGAAATAAATCAAATGTTACATAATGAACAGATCTTAATAGGTAGGCATTGAAAGTTATGAATCCGAAACAATAACTGTAACCTGGGGAGTCCCGTAAGGTTCTGTAAATGGTCCATTACTTTTTAGTTACTTTATTACATTGATACTTGCTTGGAAAACTGTAATTCTTAATTATATGCCGATAATCTTAAAGACTGCCGAACAGTGGAAAATCCGTTTACTGAATATTGGACCAATAATAAATTGGAAATAAGCCTGAACAAATGCAAGTGTATTAGTATGGTTTTACGAAGAAAAGAGAAATCAGTCAAATTCCACTAATCATTTTGTAACACAATCCTTGATGGGGTCGCTCTTGGAGTTATATTGGACACCAAATCAATAACTGATTATGTTTGTTGCAGAGCGTACAAAATACATGGTTTTGTGATGCATGCTTGCACTGATTTTTAACGCCCTAGCACTTATTAATACCCTTTTAAGTCTTTAATCTCTCGACAAGAGAAGACTAACTTGTCATATAAATATTTAGGTTTTTTACTATGAATAACGCCATAAAGAAATGTAGCGAAATGCACAGAATAACGTGTTTCCATTTTTTGATAGATTGGCTACATTCAAGAACGGTGTGACATAGGATCAACATGGAATTTTGAAGTAGAATCTCGCGCATGCGTTTTGAATCTTTTGGATTAATCCTCTTTGAAAGAAGGCTATAGCTACAATCAAACTTCACACACTTTCATTCTCAAATCTATACTTAGATACTCGCGAATTTAGTAAAGAACCTTTGGTCTGTAAAAACAGTTTTTAACCACCGATTGAACGCGATTTACAAAATGTAACTGGCTATCCATCACAATGCCTAGATTTTTAGCAACTGTAACTGTCAATTATACGAATCGCATATTAATTTCACGTTTAGCAAATACAAATAATTAAATAAAAAATATGAAAAAATGGGTTGTAAAAAAATATATCTGGATGGCGCTATATTGCTGAGCCAAGTAAACTGCCTTGCAATGCGCTTGCGATGATGTCCTCGTCCTCCACCCTCATGCCCCGCATTTACCTGAGCTAGTGTTGCTAACATATCCCCTTGAAAACAATAGCTTCAAGAGGCTCATGGAAATCTACGGGTTCCGTACAGTAAGCGCTCTTCTAATGATACCTTTTGTCGTATGAATGTCGGCCACTTGAGATACGCCGTCACATCCAGGATATAATTACTGAATTCGACCCATCAACTATTGCATTGGAGGTGATGACTCATTCTGAAAGATAACGAGATCTTCCATGTTTACATTTGACTTCTGAGCTCTCCATTTGACACGTTCTTGAAGGTCTAAAAAAAATTCATTGGTACACTGACGCCAAAAGTGTTGCCGTAGACGCTCGATAAGTTGGTATCTTTTGACGTGGATCTTCTCGGTGATTGGTGAAGGTAGTGCCGTCAACAGACGATCGATTGAAAAGTAAGCAGGAGTTAAACGTCTTAGATCTTAAGGATCAACAGACAGTGCTGTCAAAAGTCGTGAGTTCAAAATTGCCTCAATCTGAGCAAATAATGTCGAGAGCTCTTCGAATATTAACTGCTATTGCCGGCAACGCGTTTTAAATGATACTTCGTGGCTTTAACGCCCGCTTCCTAAATTCCGCCAAAATTTGATACGGACGAGTAGGCTGGTGAAAACTACTAAACTATTCCTTCACTGCCCGCGATATCATGTACTGTAGCCTGACACGATTTTAGTTACTTAGCAATTTTGTTACTTGCTCCTAAAAATTTCGACCATTATCACAGTATTAGCGCCATCTATTAGCAAATATTGTAAAACCCTTTCCCCGTCCTTCTCCTCACTCCCGAACCTAAAATGGCGGCGCCAACGCAAGAAGAAAATAAGATGGTGATTCGATGATCTGCACCGCAATGTTGTCTGATGTGTGAATTCACCTTTTCCGCAATCCGCTTAATTACCTGCACGGTTCGCGGGTGCAATTATAACCCGGCGAACCCGCCTTGAAGTAGTGCAACGTCGCTGACGATCTCCAACTGGCCTTCGGAGGAGCCACCGCAGTCGTTAAACCAGCCACCAGGAATACCAGGAACATCCAACAGGTGCGTCTCCTCCACTATTTCCCCTCCCACTTGTCATACATTCGCGTTTTTATTGCTTGCATTGTGGCTGAAAAAACCCTTGGTTATCAAGGTCACCAACTCTCGAGGGTGTACGTATAAAAAAACCAACTTGTACACGACAGTAATGTTTAATGGTTAATAAAAATACAAAACTCACTTTGATATATGAAACACGGTTTGAACAATAATACCGCGATTCAGAATTGCACAACGCCATCTAGCGTCATCTATGTAAATTAAATAATCGTAACGTTATGACATAATGATCTTACATTTACCGGCCACCAAGGACAGATTGATATTCTGGCCTTAAAAGTGCATTACGTCCGACTAGAGGTTCTCAATTGGTCCTTGCTAGCCGTGTACAAATTAACTATTTAACTATGAATACTCGAAATGCTAACTTAAAACATCAACGCTGTAAGTAAGTATTTTCTAACACTAGTACATAACAAAGAAGAAAGAAATTAAATTTTACCAGCGAGGAAAGTATAAGTTATATATATATATATATATTTTTTTTCGTAAAAGCTAGATACAATAAAAACTGATATTTTTTAATTCAAATGGTTTTACTCAATACTAAGGTTCTAAGCAGCGATAGGTAAAATGCAAAGTTTGCTCATAGGCCGCTTAATAATAGAATTTTTAGTTTTCAATGTGACCACCCTCGCAATTCCGTCCTTGCCAGGGTGTATTTCTATGATTTTGCCATAGATCCACCTGCATGGGGGCAAACCATCCTCTTTGATTAATACGATGTCGCCGACTGTTGGCGGTGGAGTGTTGGTCGACCAGCGATATCTATGGTAAAACTGGTTTAAATATTCAACTGACCACTTACACCAGAATTCTTGAACCCTACGTTGAGTGTATTGCCACCTACGGAGGGAGCTCACATTCGATGCTTCGTAAGACCGATCTGGTGCTGTGATCAGAGATTCGCCAATTAAAAAATGACCGGGTGTCAGCACCTCCAAGTCGTCTATATTCCCCTCAAGTCGACACAACGGACGAGAATTCAAGCACGCTTCCACTTGAGCTAGTACTGTTGACATCTCCTCATACGTCAAGGTAGAAGTACCAATAACTCGGTTTAAATGAAACTTGACGGATTTAATACCCGCCTCCCACAACCACAACCACAACCCACCAAAGTTAGGCGCCCTTGGCGGTATAAAGTTCCAGGTCGTGTTATTATTGGCCAAATTCTCGGCGATTTCTGGTAAAATGCTATTTTTCTCTGCAAAAAAAGAGTTTCTGTATTTCTGTTGCAGCTCCGACAAAATTGGAGCCATTATCACTCCAAATCTCGTTGCATCGACCTCTTCTAGCGACGAAACGTTTAAAGGCCTGTAAGAATCCTTCTGTTGTAAGATCACTTACAGCTTCGATGTGCACAGCTTTAGTCGACATACATACAAACAGACATATGTACCCTTTATACGACTTATGTCCACGTCCCCTAGAAGTGCGCATTTGTATGGGACCGGCGAAATCGACTCCACTACGCAAAAATGGCCGAGCCGGGGTAACTCTTGCCGGAGGAAGTTGTCCTATCAGAGGTTGATGTGAATGTCCTCTCTGCTTGGCACATATGACGCATTTTCGAACGAACGCCTTTACCAATTGTTTCGCGCCAATGATAAAAAAACTATTTTGGATATAAGTTAACGTCAATCGTGGCCCTCCATGCAATGTTTGATGATGTGCATTTGAAATTATCAATTGGGAGAGTGTTGACCGTTTTGCCATTATAATAGGGTGCTTTCTATTAAGTGTTAAGTTAGATCGTTCTAGTCTGCCTCCTACTCTTAATATATTCCTATTATCAATTATTGGGTTTAAAGAACGTAAGGGACTATTTTTCTTGAGTTCTTGTCCTCTATTTATCGTTTCGATTTCTTCTTGAAAATATATACCTTGATCCTTCCTGATACAAACTTCTAAAGCTTCTTTTAATTCTACTACTCTTAAAAATCCTTTAAACCTATCCGTGTTTTGCTTCCTCATTTGTAAAAATCTTCGACAGTATGCAATAGTTCTAATCAATCTGTTTAATGTTGAGTAATCGTTCCACATTCCTTCGTCTGTTGTTATGGCGGTATGGGCTTTTATGGCTTCCATATCAGTAGTTAATTCCAACTTTGAATTATTGTAGGGGATGTCTTTCGCTAGAAGAAAACTAGGACCTTTTAGCCAAATAACTTTATTTTTTAACTCTTCTGGCGAAATACCTCTTGATGCGCAATCTGCTGGGTTTTCCGCAGTTTTGACGTGTGACCATTGTTGTGGATTCATGTGGGTGAGTATCTCGGATACTCGGTTTGCCACAAATACTTTCCATCGACTAGGCAAACTGTTCAACCAAGCCAAAACGATCGTTGAATCTGTCCATGCGTGCAATTTTGTGTTTTCTATTTTCAGGACCCTCGCCACTTCCATCAATAGTCTTACAAGTTCCACTGCCCCACATAACTCCAATCTCGGTATAGATACTTGCTTAATTGGTGCCACTTTGGATTTTGCGGCAATCAGAAACACGTGGATTTTCCCTTCACAGTCAATGGTTCTTAGGTAGACCACAGCTGCATATGCCATTTTGGACGCATCACAAAATCCATGCAATTCCCGGCGGCTATCTGTGGATTTCGTACCTACCCATCGTGGTATTTTGATGTCGGTTATGCTCTTCAGATTTTCTCGGTAAGTACACCACTCATTGATGAGATCTTAAGGCGCTTGCTCATCCCAATTTACTCCTGCAATCCACAGTTCTTGTATCATGACTTTTGCTACTACGATACACGGCGTAACCCAACCCAAGGGGTCAAAAAGCCGCGAAATGTCTGCGACTATTCTTCTTTTCGTTATAGGTGGCTGTAAATCTGAGAGCTCTAATTTGTATCGGAAATGATCTGCGTGTCTTTCCCAAGTAAGTCCAAGAATTTTCATTATTTCATCTGTCTTTATGTTTATACTTTCCTTACATGCCTTAGTTCCGTTTCTTATATTGTCATTCATTTCTTTTTCTTTTATAAATGTTAACAGTTCATCATCATTAGTAGCCCATTTTTGAAGTTGGAATCCAGCTTCATTTAACAAACCCTTCATTTGACCATAAATTTCTTTGCCTTCAGCTGTAGATTCACAACCTCCCATAAAATCATCGATGTAATAATTTTCCTTTACTTTTGCTGCAGCGAGAGGATACTTTGAGCCTTCATCCACAGCCACCTGTTGGAGTGCTCTTGTGGCTAGAAATGGGGCGGATGCCGTGCCAAAGGTCACCCGAAGAAGTTTATAATCTTTTATCTGTCCAGTTTGAGTATCCCTCCATAACAACCTTTGAAAATCAGTGTCATCACCGTGAACCTTAACTTGTCGGTACATTTTTACTATGTCCGCGGTTAAGCATATACGGAACATTCTCCATTGCAAGACAAGCTGCCTCAAATCAGGTTGTATAGTTGGCCCTACCATGAGTGTGTCGTTTAGCGATATTCCATTCAAACCCCGTTGAGAGGCATTAAACACCACCCGCAATTTGGTTGTATCTTTATCCTCACGAACAACTGCATGGTGGGGCAAGTAAACTGACACATCTCTTTTAATATCAGGGCTTTCGACTTCCCTCATGTGTCCCATCTCTATATATTCCTCGATAACAGCTTCATAAGCTTTCTTGAAATTAATATTCTTTTCGAATCTTTTCTCTAAACTTTTCAATCTTCTTTCCGCAATTAATCGTGTTTCTCCTTTTTTAAAATCTGGATCCTCCATTTTAAATGGCAACCTGACAACATATCTTCCCTCTTCATCTCTAGTTGTAGTTTTTACAAAAAAATCTTCACATTGTCTTTCTTCTTCCGTATATATTTCCTGTTTCGTTAACCCTATTCCTGATTCTATCTCCCAAAATTTTCTCAAGATTTCGTCACCTTCCTGTAATTGACAATGTAATGCCAATACTCCTCCAGCTCCTTGAACTGGCGTGTCCACAGTGCCTGATAAAATCCAGCCTAGACTGGTGGCTTGTGCAACAAGTGAGCCGCTAGGGGATTTTACCAGGCCTTCCTCGATTACTTGACTATATACCTCCGCTCCTAACAAAATATCAATTTTGTTAGGTCGGTAGTAATCGGGATCAGCCAGCTTTATTCCCTCAAATTCTGTATATTCCAATTGCTTAACTTTCCTACTTGGAAGGAATGAAGTAATGGATTTCAGAACATATGCTTGCACTGTGAAACATGTTTCATTTAACCTAGATTTTATTTTTAAGGTGACCATAGCTTTCGACACCAAACCATGGTCTCCCCCCACACCTGAAATTTTACCACGAATAGGTTTTCTTTTTAATTTCAAGTCATTTACAGTCGACTCTGTGACGAAATTACCTTGAGAACCCTGATCTAAAAGGGCTTTTACGGTACAAAAAGTGCCGTTTCTTGACTCTGCATGTACTATTGCGGTTGCTAGCAGTACTGGTTTCAAATTCTCGGATGCGACATTGCTTACTACTAGCGCTGACGTACCCGCAACAGCACCTGTCTCGGAATCAGACTCTATACCTTTGCTAGAACCATCCACCCTGTTCGAGTCAATCTTGACAACATTAACCTGCGCATTTTCTTGTCCACCACTGGGGTGGAGGAGTGTATAATGACGGCGATGACAAAGTTTACATCTAACCTGAATAGTACAGACTTTGGCTCCATGATTGGTGCCTAAACAATTATAACATATGCCGTTTGTTTGGACGTAATGACGACGTTGGTCAATGGGTTGATTAGCAAATTTTTTACACGAGCTCATTCTGTGTGCATCAGAACAATACGCACATTGCACTTTACTTACATGAAGAGCTTTGAACTTTACCACGCTGTTATTGTTCATGTTGTTATCACATTGTGATCTGCTAGAAGCTACTTTTGTATCGAGAAACTCAAGTGCTCTATAACGGTTTGTAACAAACTCTTGAAATTGATTAAAAGTTGGAAGTTCTTCCGATGATGTACTATCACTTATATTAAACTCCCATTGTTTTCGAGATTCTGCGTCGAGCTTTAAACAAAGAATGTGTATAACGATTATATCCCATTGACTAGTGTCAATACCCAAATTATTTAATCCACTTAAACAATCATTATTAGTGTCTATTAAATTCTTCAAACCATTTGAATTTTCTACCGTTAAGTTTTTTTGACTGAGTAATCGTTTTAATATGTAATGCGATAAATACCTTTTATGATCGTATCTAGACTTTAATTGATTCCAGCCTCTGTCATAATTAGCCTCAGAAATCGGTATTTGACGAAGCAATTGATCCGATTCACCAGTTAAAGAACTTTTCAAATAATGCATTTTTTGTAATTTATCTAAAGTTTGATTTTCATGGATTAACGAAGTAAACAAATCCCGCAATGTGATCCATTCTGTGTATTTCCCGGAAAAAGTTGGAATTACTATTTTAGGCAGCTTAAATGCAGCGGGCTTTGATTTTTCCCGACTTTCAGCGGGCTGGGTAACCTTGTTTTGCTGAAAAGATTTCAATTTAACTTTAAGCTCCGTTTTATAAATAGTGTACTCTTCTTCAGTTGATCCATAAATATCCTTAGTTGTATAGTCATGCTTTTTTAAATCGATGCCATATTTTTCTACAAGGAGTTTATGCGTATTACAAAATTCTAACCACATTTTTTCCAAAGTTTCTAATCTTGTCTCACAATATGCTTCAGTAATACGGTGCTTGGGAGACTTAGAAAAGTTTGTATTTGCTTTACAAATTTTTTCATAAGTATCATTTTGTAAATTGGTAAGATTCTCCATTATTTGTTAAAAATATTTAGTAAGTTAAAAATAAAATCTATGTAGAAATGATCAAAATAAATCCAATTAATTCAATGCTATTTATCTAATATATTAAGATTATAAATAACAATCAAACTGTATAAATTTTTCCAATGTAAACAATGAAGTCTAAAACACTCAAAGTACAAACCCGAAAGACAACGTAAAAATATTCTAAGTGTTTAGAAATAATTAATTTCTATACTGAAATGGGCATAGGTTCCCCGTCGGATCTATTTCGCTTAAAAATATGTTAAAGTTAAAATTCAAGTAAACATGTATGAAAATTTTACAAGTTAATAAAATATTATCACGAATTATTCTAAGTCCTAAGTCGCTATGCAGAAATTTTTCTAAGTTCTTGAAAACATCCCAAATTTTTCAGAGTTAATTTATTTGTTGAAATAAAGTTCAATTTCCTTTGGCACCAAACAAATGTAAACACTCACTATTGGTGTCCCTTTCTTCTGTACCTCTTGCCGTCGTCCTTGTCTCGCCCACAATCCAGGATCCTGAAGGCGCCTTCTCACTAGCCCCTTCACGAAGTTCCAAAGCCGGTTTCACCACCAAGCTCGAACTCCTGCTGCAGCAGCTCACAAGGTGAAGCTGTTCCACTTCCTTAAAGCCATGTTTGCTTATTATTTCTTGAAGATGCTTCGATGCTTCTGAATTGCCTAATTTAGATACAGATGTGTCTACTTCGAGACAAAGGCTGCAAGTATTCATATTCTCTGAAATTATCTAAAATTCAATTCTCACTTTGATATATGAAACACGGTTTGAACAATAATACCGCGATTCAGAATTGCACAACGCCATCTAGCGTCATCTATGTAAATTAAGTAATCGTAACGTTATGACATAATGATCTTACAGTGGCATTACATAACTACTCACCACCTCGAACCCCCAGTTAAAAACCAAATTGGTGCCAACTTATACTAACACAGTATATAGTACGTGGCTTACCACGTCCACGTCGAGCAATGAATCAACACAAACATATTAAAAATGTTTGTGTTATGCATTTGCGCTTAGTTCGCCAACGGCCTCTAGGTGCACAGCTTTTGTGCACTAGCAAACAAAAATACACAGGTAACATTTTGTGTTTCTTGCTTCATGACCCTAGCGATTGAAATAAAAAATGGACCTACAAAGTCAATACTACACTTCTCGAAAGGAGGGGCTCTCGAGAAGGGCTCGAGGAGGGGAGGGGAACTCGAGGAGAAGGTAAGTTTCCCATTATTGGTAGGAGCGTTTGAGCTTTAAACCTTTTACATTTTACACATTTGTTTACTGTTCTAGCACCGAGACTTCGTTCACCGATTGCCCAAAACCGGCAAAAATAGAACTAGGTAATTGTTGAGGACCATAATGAAGCAAACTATGATGTTCTGCTTGGAATAATAATTTTGTAATCGAATCGAATCGAATAAAATTGAACGGATTTTATCATATGGACAATGGGAATGGATAAGCATTCTGAATTCGCCCGCCCACTCGTAAGACATCATTACTATCAAGAACAGGACTTAAATGTAAAATATTTGATTTTAGATTAAACATTTTAGTGTTTTCAAAGCATGAATATCGTATCAAAAATATCAAAAGACTCTCTCTGGGACTGTTTGTCAAGAAATATCAAATATTTTTCCAATTCTTAAACTGACTTGCATTAAACTGACCATCACTTTCAATATTAGTTTTCTTACTATTATTTGCAAATTTAAAGACGTAACCAAAAACTCCTCTTCAAAACGTAACAAATTGGACAATTTTGAGTATATTTCAAATGGTACAAGGTTATGAGCACATTGCAATTACAAATTCATACATTTTTTTGTTTCAGGTAGATCGTGACAATTAGGATGGAAAGCAGGCCCTTCAGCGTCAGACTGGATAAGAAAAGAAGAACCTTGCCACCATAAGGAATTGCGGATCAATTGAAGAGGAGATACACCCCTTGATACATAACGCCAGGGCAAATCACTGGTCAAGGAACTTATTTCTTCAATTTTATTACACACGAAAGTTTTAAGGGTTTTAGTTTGTTTTTAACCAATCTAGTTCCACTATTGTAGTGGAATCACACCAAAACATTGATCTAGAAACAGGATTTCGAATTGACCTTTTAACCTTGTCATATAAACGAGCACCAAGAAGCGCACCCATTAACTCAAGTCTAGGAATGGTTAATTCTGTCTTGATGGGAGCCACTCTTGCTTTAGCAGCCAATAAATTAACTTGGACAGTGTTAGTTGTATTGTCTATTGACTTAATATAAATGCATGTTCCATACGCGGTTTCAGAAGCATCAGTTAAACAATGTATTTCTATTTCAATTGGATTATGCAATAAAATACAACGAGGAATCTTAAATTAAGGAGACGAGGAATCTTAAAATTTCAGGGACATTATTCTGAATTTTCGTAAAGAAAATATTTTTTTTTCTATCTGAATAAAACACTTGATCAGACTCAGTCATGTGATCAAGGTTCCTGTAAAGGAGTCAACACGTCAGGATTATATATAAAATAAATTATGCGCAAAATCCGTAAACAAGTGTTTTATTCAAATGTGTAATGTGCGCGGAAGTATAAGAACCAAAAATAAAATTTCAAACCTCAAGGGTCAGTTGCAATATAATAATGCAAACGTACTACGTAGATGCGCACGAGCAGTGAAGAAACAATCTTGTAAGAACACTCCCAGTTAACAAACCGGTTGTTAAATCTTCTCGCACCGAATCAATGGATTGGTAAACCGGCGTAAAACCTGGAATAATTTAATGTCTATTTGAAGTATCAAACTGTAAAGGTTTTACTATACAATAAAATAATTTTTAATAATGTAGTAACATGAACGATATAGGATTAATATTTTACTATTTAAATTTAACAGTATTGTAGTGCAATATTTTAATAATTTTTAAAATATTTGAAGTGAATCAAATAGTCAGTAGGTACTGAAATAAGGATCATAAGGAAGGTCTACTAGCAAAATTTATTTAAGCTGGAATAAATAGGTAGCCTAAGAAAATAAGTTGCTCCAATAGCGTATTCACAAAATAAATGCAACTAAGTATGAAAAAGGGGCAACACAGCGTTTTTTCACAAAAATAAAACACACTTTTTTTTATAAAACGCGTAGGTTATATGGAAAGTGGCTGGCGTAGAAAAAAAACGACGAAAAGGAAGAACTTTCCACGCACTCATTCGACAAACTGAGACGATCTTATAACTATTGAAAATGCAATTTGTAATTACTGATACTCAAAATCGGCTAACTTCTCTTTCGAATTCCTCTCGTCACGAACAACCCCAACACTTACACCTTGCGTTCCTTGCAAATTTGATCACGTCGGGGTCAATATTTGTCAATAATTTGATGTCGCATATTGATTTCACGTTTACTATATTTAACAAATATAAATAATTAAATAAAAAATATGGGTCGCAAAAAAATGTATGTGGATGGCACTGTGTCGCTTAGCCAAGTAAAACCACCTCGCGATACCTTGCGACGACGTCCTTGTCCTCCACCCTCATGCCTCCCTCAACCCTCCGCGTTTGCCTGAGCTATTGTTTCTATATATTCGAGCAGTAACTTTTTCTAATAGTTGATCCCCCAATTTAAAACGAGGATTACAATTTGTTACTTTCTCAAACTTGCATTTTCGAACCAAGTTTCCCCCCCGATTTTTTTATCTGGCTACGGTCTTGCGGGAGATTTTTGTAGTCTTAATCTTGGGGTGAAAAATGCGATCCACGCTTGGCCACTTTCTTGTAATCAACTTCACCAATATGCCAAGGAAAAGAAATTGTATGCAAAGTAGGCAAGCAGGCAATTTGAGACGTATCGTGAAAATATGTGGAAAGATTGTGAACCGGCGTCATGTATGTATTTCTGTTCTTATGCATACGTTTGTTATGTTTTGCATTATTTCGAATTCATCATAAATATGATAAAAATTTATGCGATGAAATTTCTTACAAAATTATATACTGTAAATGTATGCCTTAGGACATAATATATTATTTATATTATGTCATAAGCCGATGCCGATTTATTTGAATTTTGGCTATTTAGCCAATTTACTATCTTTCAAATAAATCGGCATTCGAATGATATGTACAGTCAACAGCCCATCAATCAATACAAAACTGTCTAATTTCTTAATACGACTTTCAGTTTTAAGTCATATCTGCATATGTTAATATGGAGTTCACTATATTTATATGTAGAAATTTATAACTGACCTACTATAATTTTATCTATCTTTGACCTTATAATTTCTGCTAGGAGTTAGTTTCGATTTGAACAATTAATAAGATTTGATAGTTTGTGAAAGATTGACATACTACCATAACTACAGTCCTAATATGATTAAATAACCTGAAACCAAAGTGTAAACCTTTATAGGTGAATCCAATATTAGATAAGCTCTCTCGTTTGCATTCCACTGTCTACAAAAGGGGCCATAGTGCTATTATGCCTATTTTCAGGATTATGCCTATTTTCAGAATCTAAGTTATTGGAGTGAACAAATGAGGATATTGAGGCCTTCAAATGGAATACGGAATAGCTATTTAGGCATTATCTAAATTACTTTTCGGCTATTCCAGGGAAGTACCATTAAAGTATTGTTACAACTATACGTATATCTACTTACTTAAAATCTGCTTTTACAGACAGTTAACACTATAATTTAATTGTGCTTCAGCACAGTGCAGCTACTGTTTTGCACATATTCGTACGAAACTCATGTACTAAAGGAACTAAATAGCTGCTTACGTTACCATAGTTTACTTATTCGTGATAAATTAAATCGAACGGAAACGGTATGTAACCGTAGTTTTTCGATAAAACGGGTGGAATATTGGATAGGTAACATAGTAATTTAGTTTGATTACAGTAGTTTACAATGCCCTCTAAAAATATCGGAGTAAGAAATTTTACAATAACGGAAAAACAACTCGCTCTTTATTTTATATTATTACTTTAAATCAGAATTCAAACTAAAACCCATAGTATTTAAAGTGTTTAGGTTTTACATATTTATTTATAAAAATATAAAGTTATCAGCTTATGGAAAAAAGTACGTCGGTCAGCTCCGACCTATGACTGGAGTTTACCTCTTAAGAACTATTGTTTTGAACAGGCACAAAAAATAATAAAAGAAAAATTCAAAAATTGCACGATTGGTTGCTCACAAAAAAAAAACGTAACGCTGTTATATGATCACTAAATTTTACTCATCATATTTTTTTCATACCGGGCGTGTCATATGAAAAACAATCCTTAAGGAGTAAACTCCAAAAAGTAAAAAAAAGTTTTATAATTACACAGATTTTGAAGTACGTCAAATACGACAATTGCAATGGTTCTATATTCAATTCTCCATCGTAGTATGTCTAAATTGCCACAAACTGAATAATCATGTTAGCATCACTGTGTGGGGTACTTATCGCATACCCTTAGTGTCAGTTACGCGCGTAAGGAAAACGTAGTGCTCATATAACACATGTGTGTTGATTCGTGTTCGTGTCGTGATTTACACTCGTGTTAAGTATAATCGTAATAAAATGAACCAAACACACAGTAGAAAAAAGTATGTGTCAGCTCAGGCGCACGACTGGATTTTGCACCTTCAGAACGATTGTCTTTGAATAGGCACAGAAAATAATAAAATAATTATTCAAAATAAAGTGAAAGGTGGGCACGATAGGTTAAGCACAAAAAATGTAACGCTGTCATTCGATCACTATATTTTACTCTTCATATTTTTTCACACCGGGACACCGGGCGCCTTACATGAAAATCAATTCTTGTATAGTAAACTCTGAAAAACATAAAACATTAAATATACATGTTCCTGATAAAGAAATAAATGTTATTTACATAAGTAACGTATAGAATGAACAAGAGTATCTCAAGGTAAAATTGTTTATGAAAATAATTTGTGTCCAAAGTAATGTAATTTTCATTTTAAATGAATGTGAAAATATTTCGAACCTACGATCTTTTGATTTTCGGGCTACAATGTTATGCTATTGGGCTCAGAGACGTGGTTGTTTTTATATGCGTATTTTAAATCTTACAGAAATATGGCATTATAAATGCAAAAGTAAAATAAATATCGTACAATCCTCATAGTTATTTAGTTTTAAAAAGAAAGTACAATGTTGTCAAATAAGGATCTGGTAGTTATTCAATCATGTGTGGGAAATATAAAGAAGTAATAAAATTGTAATAATATTACGTATATATACTACAAGTCATTTTATGATTTGTACAATATGATGTAATTTTTGAGTCTTTTATTAGCACGTATTGCTTTTCTTGTTTTAATTTGTGACAGATTAAAGGTTTTATTTTTATAAAATCACTATTGGTAGCTAATCATATTCGACAGAAGACAAACTTGGAAAAACGCGTTGCGTGTGTGACGTTGAGCGCCATCGATAACAGAAACATTCTATTGATTGTCGTGTCATTTGACTTTCAAAGTGTGGTCAGGTCAATTAACAACAAAAAAATAGCTAATCAAAATTAATACAAATGATCAGTACTGTATTCGTGATGATTTACTGATTAATAATCGAGCCTTTTAATGAAAACAAGGAACATATTTAAATATACTATTTCTGGTTTCTGTCTTAAGAACAACAATTATAGCTATTCATTTATATTGCAACTCTCATTTTTAAGTCCCGATATATCGGTTCCGTTCCATTTTCAAATAATATTCATTATAATATTATTATTCGCAATCGCACCGAATGAGTGAATTAGTTATATTGTTAGGTAGCAATAGGTAGATATGATTTAATGTATAGTAAGTTATTAGGTTAACCTTATTTTTTATTAAATATTTAACAAAACCTTAAAATTATTTAAAGATTTTCTGATATTTCAGTTTTCAGAAGTGTCCGTCCTTAATCATTGTTGTTACAGCTAATTACTTGCAATTTCGAACCTAGAAAAGAATAATTTGTGATTGTTGGTTCCCAGGCTAATAATGTTAGGGTGCAAATCATTGTCTTTTCGTATATGCACATGACATGCTTATTTTGTATAATTTGTAATTGCCCAATTTTTTATGTAATTATTTGTAATGATCCAAGTTGGTCGAATAAAAAAAAATGGAATGAATTGAATTGAAAAAAAAATTAAAAGAGGTACTAATAATGTGAAAAGCCATGACGAAGTCCTTTGTTTTTGCGTTGCGTTGTCGTTTCTATTTTCACAATATCAAGGTGCCTCAAATTAGATTTGTAAGGAGATGTGTTTAGGTAAGTATTTTTGTAGACACAATTACCCTTAACTCGATCTGTTCTACTAATACATTTCCTAAAAGATTAAAGGAGTTTGCTTACAGAAGAATAAAAAACATAAGATAAACGTACTTCATGTTTTATAATAAGATAAGATCGAAAAATGTTTTCATAAGAATTATTATCTACACTAGATACAAGTTTTTACTAATTATGTTATATATAATAATACATATTGTTTTTACTAATTATGTTTACAAAAATACTATTTTTATAACCTTAAAATCCAAAACGGCCATAGTTTACCTTTTAGACAGTTCCTATAACTGTCTAAAAGGTAAGTTAAGATTAGTATTTTATTTGGAATAAAGTGCCTTTTGTCAGTCAAAAACACAAACTTACTTTTTTATTGTTTTAAGAATAAAGTAAATGAAATATACAAAAGCAAAAGAATAAGTAGCCCCGATAGATGCAGTCGTCTTTTGAAATTTTCGATTTATCATATTTAATGATTACATCAGTAGTAGGTGACGATCTTTAAGACTTAGGTATTCATTACTGCTATGGTAAATTCGCAAAAACTGTTGACATAAACGCAGACACGCAGCTCTAGCAGATTATTTATGGTTAACAATACCCCATTCATTGTAATTGTCAATGTTTCTGTCTATTGCACATAGTGATGGGTAATAAACGCTCCTCTTTAATACTTGTCTTAGATTATGGGCATCTCTCTGCCTGTTATAGATAAATTTTCAAGTTTCAATTTGTTGAATTTGTTCTGAAATACATATAATCTTAAAATAGTCAACTTGGTCGTTTTTCTTTTCAGCCGTCAGTATAAGAAATAGATAAAAATGTCTTCAAAGAGTGCTTAAGTTTTAAATGGAAAACTTACTAGCCGAAATGATTGGACCAATTGGAGCTTTGCTGTGCAAATGTACCTGGAACTCGATGATTTATAGGAATCTGTTAAGGGAACAAATACTGATCCAAAGAAGGAAAAAAAAAAGGAAAAATCAAAGCTAATTTTAGTAGTCAATCCGATGATTACATACGTATACAGCAAATCGAGACAGCGAAAGAAGTGTGTGACAATTTATCACAGGCATTTCAAGACTCCGACTTGTTAAGAAAAGTTGGTTTGTTTAGAGATTCAAATGATAACAATCTTGAAAAAAGCACCAGTATAGAAAAATACGTCAAATAAATCATGAGTGCAACACACAAGTTGAAAAATATTGGATTCAGTGTTGCTGTTCGGGGATGAGCGGGTGCGTGCTTAAAGGGGGTGTTGATGTAAAAGGTTATTAATTTGAAATATCACTTTAATATTTTATAAACTTTCAAACAATGTTCAGTTATAATAAACGTCACTAAACCTATTATATATAATGTTAAAAATATATGGAATGTTGTATGAAAATAAATGTTTATGGGTTTAATGTTAGTGAGTACATCCGTCCGATTAACCGATACATAAAGCACTGAAAAATTGTAAGTTTAACTCTAACTACATGACCTGTGGTGACCTCGATTCAGTCGTAAGGTAAAACAAAAACTGCTGTGTTCGGTAAATTAACCGAACATATTCCCGGGCGGGAAAGATGGAGAAAATCAAATGATATAATATGGGTTAGTAATGTTAATTGAACAAGATGATAAACAATATTTCTTCATAAATAATATGATTGAGTTAAATAAAGGTAAGGTAATAAGATGATTTTAAAATTAAGTAATAGTATGTGTCACTATAATTGTAAATAAATAGTATAATAAACTAACGTTGGTCTTTTCACTCACTAAACACTAAATTTTTAGGAACTGGCACTGGTTTTGCACATTACTCTGTTCCTCTTTTAAATTTACGCACTTTACACTATCACTTACACTAATATGACTGATCTGACACATGATGCATGAGCGGCGGCCGGCGGCGCCGCCGCTGTCAGCGCAGCGACCCGCGCCCAGCGAGCCTACTTCCGTGTCCGCTCCCGCGGACATGCTGCGCCCGCGCCGGAATCGACGACACAAAGAATTGCTCCTATCACCGCTGCTCCCCCTAAGATGCCGTATAGCCATGAATATTGATAATATCACGAGCAGATGCCGGGTTTGAATCCAATGCAAATTCGGCGTCTTTTAACATTTGGATCTTTCTTTCGATTTCTTTGATAATGTTCCATACTTATATTTATGATGACTAATAGAAGCTATATAATTTATTTCTGGGTTTTCTTTCACAGTTGACTCTAAATTTTGTGAGCGAATACAGAAATTTTTTCAGTTTTAATTAAGCAGTCGCTTTCGATACTAATAAGACTTGGGCTCGTCACCTGATGCGCCGTAACTTGATCCTCACAAATCATTCCTGCTTGACATCGGACACAAAATGTTTGTTTATTATGTTATGTTGTTTTGAAATAATGTTTTGTTTTTTTTAATAAATTGTACTCAGGTTCTGCTATAGATGTTTAGTTTTCACAATTTAGGTATATGCACTTGATTTAGTTTGATCTGTTCGGTATCTTTAGAATATTGTTCTGCAAAAACAACAAGGACTCGTCGAGGACTCCAAACAATGTGTTCACGAGGTAGTTATGCATCCCCTGCCCCTGAGGAGTGTGGTGGTGAATAACTAGAAAGCTGCAAGTTCAGCACATCCTTCTAGACTAAACAATTTTGTTAATAGCGGATAAGTAACTCATAACCGCATTCGGTACGCGCATCCAACTCTGGGCGTACGTCTCTGTATTTAGCATAAGTTATTATAATAAAAATTAGTTTAAATAAGTAAATTAAATTCTTTTTAAAAAGATATTAACCGCTCCTCGAAACTTGACTGGCGCAGCCGGTAGGATTCGCTTATAGTGGCTGTCGTCCTTCACGCGAGCTTTTGGGCTAAAAATCGTTCAAAGTGCGGAAAGACGGCGCGTTCCCGTGCGAATCCTTCGAACCAAATAAATAAGTCTAATAAATCGAGAAAGTGATCCAGATGGGTGTCCTGGCTGGCTGGTGAGTAGAACTTTTCACCTTCCGTTCCTTGTAATCCATCCTTTTCGTTGCATCTAGGATAAGACTTTTCCTATTTCAAAACGTAATCTGATTTTGCTAATTAGTATATTAAATAAGTAATTAAATAAATATTATAACAAGAAAGTTATACTGTTAAAATAGCAGTTTTTATATTCAGTCATTTATGAATAAGACTTTATACCTTAAGATAACACAATTGATTTTTCTTATTAAAATTCAATTCTAAAAATAAATATACCTACCTATATAATATACTTTATAGGAGGTCATTAAGTAAAGAAAACGTAAATATTTAATTACGTGTGAATTACTATATAAAAATTATACTCGTTTAAATATATAGAGATTTTTATAGAGTCCAATAAATTAGTTTAAAATAAATATAGGTAACATTATATGAATATATAAATAGCTATAACATGTTTAGCAAATTGTGACGCATATATTACTGTGTTCTAATATTATTTTTTTAGGTTTATTTGATTTCTTTTTATTTTTGTGTGCTAATTTTAAGCGTTTTATTGTAAAATGGCGGAGATCAATTTAATTCCGGGTGAATTACTTAAAATTATTCCATTATACAATGGTGACAAGTGTCAATTAAATTTGTTTTTACGAAAGTGCGAATATATAATTGATAAATTTAGAGGTAATGAAGTGCAGAATAGTTATATAATGCAAATAATAACGAGCCGTCTCGTAGACAAAGCAGCGGCCCTTATCAGCGAGCGCGCAGACATCGAGACATGGGGCGAGTTCAAGGACTTGTTAATTCAGCATTTTGGTGACCCACGCAGTGAGGAATGTATCGCCATAGAGTTAGAAAGTTTAAAAATTAAATCGAGCGAAACTTTTTTAGATTTTTGTAACCGCGTACAATCGGTGCGTTCTAGTTTAATATCGAAAGTAAACTTAGTACAGGATGAAAATATGCGTACAAATAAAATTACCATATATAATAAAATGTCACTTAACGTATTTCTATATAATTTGCCGGAAAATATGGTAAGAATTGTAAGACTTAAAGCTCCAGAGTCGCTTGAGTCAGCCCTCAGCATAGTATTGGAGGAAGTAAATTTCTTAGAACA
The DNA here is from genome assembly GCA_927399485.1 of Calamotropha paludella. Classification (NCBI taxonomy): domain Eukaryota; kingdom Metazoa; phylum Arthropoda; class Insecta; order Lepidoptera; family Crambidae; genus Calamotropha; species Calamotropha paludella. The sequence goes on from OV656809.1 coordinate 14,552,580, forward strand.
ATATAATTTGAAAAATAAGAATAATAATCAGTTTGTGAATAAACCTCAGAATGCATTTAAATTTCCAACAGCTAATTTTACAAATAGTCAATCTAGATTCCCCGCGAATTCTCATCCTCAAAACAATTTTAAATTTGGTATTCCACAGAGTAGGCAAATGAAGGTAACAGCTCCTTATGCTGGTCATCCCCAACAGCAATATTATCGTCCTCAACATTACCCCTCGCAATTTGGCTATAGGCCCCAACAGCAGGTGGGCCAGCGACCACCACAATTCGGTTATAGACCTTTAGGTTTACAACCTCAACCACCAATGCGTCCTCATCAATTTGGACAGCAACAGCAGCAGCAGAGCGTACCTAACAGGCCTTATAACACAGACGTCTCAATGCGCACAGCACCCCCAATTAGGCAAGGTTTTCGTGTAAACGAGACCGACTTATATAATAGTGAGGAATATGAAACACAATATGTAGAGCCAGAAAACTATTTCTATCCCGACAATTATGAGGCAGAATATTATAACGACTCTAACAATTATTTTGAATACCCTTCTCCTATGCAAGTTAACTATGATTATAACTATAATTATCCATTGCAATCAACTTCTTCCGTTCAAACAGAGGATTGCGCACACTCTCTTAAAGTTAAAAGTGCTCAGCCTCCATCACAAAACGAAAATTTTTACCTAAAAAGCCTCCACAAAGATAAGGAAATAATAGAATTAAATTGCGATATTAAGTTAAAGCTACCTTACATATATATACCTGAAATAGACTCTAAACTTATGATAGACACTGGTAGCACCCGTTCCTTTATCAGCTCACGTAAAGCACAACAGTATTTTGTACCATATATGTTTCACGAACCTTTCGAAGTAATAAGCACACATGCTAGTTCCTCGCACGATAAAGTAATTCAGATTCCTCTAATGCCGACTTTTAATAATAACCATTATCATAAATTTTATGTTTATGACGTAGATTCACGGTATGATGGTTTAGTAGGAAATGATTTATTAAAACAGTTAGACGCCATTATTGATTTAAAGAATAAAATGTTAATAACTAAATCTACAAACATACCTATCATCCACGATTCACCTAATTACGTAATAAAATTACCTGCTAGATCTGAAACAAGAGTTAAATTACCTACCAATTTATATAAAGGGGAAGCTATATTAAATTTTAAAGAGCTTTGTCCAGGCATTCGAATGCCAGATGCACTTGTTAGTTGCAATAGTGGTTATGCCACTACTGTTATACAGAATACCCTAGACCAAGACATGGACTTGACTATGGCTGGTCCCTTTGACACTACAGAATATAATGCAGATGACTTAGAAATTAACCTTATTCATGACCAGACACATAGGGACATTGACATACTACTTGAACAAAACACAAACGCCGATGCACTTTCAAGAATAAAACTAAACGCATTAGACACTGATGACGACGATGACGGTAACGAATCCATGAAAGTAAATGTTGACAATAAAGACCAAGAACTTAAAAATTTCATGAAAGAATTAGATAATAAAATAGAAGAATTAGCTAAAAATTCTGACATAATAACGATCTCTGACTCATCCACAACTATATCCTTAGACTCAGACAATAACGAACTAAAGTACCCTATCCCTTCTGTAAACTCTAGCTCTACGGAAACTGCTCATTCGGGTCAAGAGTTAGAATCATGTGGCATCCCTATACTTCACGAAGCAATAGATACCAAACCCAATCAAATTATAGTCTACCAATGGTTTAAAAATGAAATGCAAGTGCAAGACTTATCCCGAGATAAGCAGAAAGTGCTAGAAGTGTTCTTGCCAATTGATAACGAAGAAATAATTAAAACCTTCCTTAAAGAGTACATTAAACCAAAAACCAAATATTTCATTTATTTTGAGAACGTTAACCACAGAAGAGATTTTTCTAAAGTAGTGATAGAGTTATTTAAAAAGGGAACAGTAGAATTTTTAGAATGTACTGAAAGAGTAGTTTATATAGAAGATGAAGGGGAACAAAGAGCAATAACTTTAAAATATCATACAGGATCTACATGCCATCGCGGTATAAAAGAAACCATGCTTAGGATACGTAGAAATTACTTTTGGAATAATATGATAAATATGGTAGCTGCAGTTATAAATGGATGCGAAGCTTGTAGAAAGATGAAGTATGAAAGGAAACCTCTAAAACCGTTCTTACAGCTAACTCAAACACAATGTGCCCCCTTTCAAGAAGTATTTATAGATTTATTTAGCATCGAAGGAAAATACCATCTTACAATAGTAGATGCATTCAGTAAACTTGGTCGAGCATTTGAAATATCCAATCGTTCAACCCCAGAAGTCGTAAGAGCTTTAATTAAATATTTTTCACTTTACGGTATACCTAGAAAAGTTTCATGTGACCCCGGTACCGAATTTAACAACGAATTAATGAGAGAGCTTATGGATATGTATAAAATTAATTTTCATATTACCACGCCGAATAATCCCAACTCTACAGGTATAGTAGAAAGGTTTCATTCAACATTAATTGAAATTTACCGATTAGCTAAATATGAACAGAAATGTACAGACGCCGCTACAATCATGACATATTCAATATTGGCATACAACCATACTATCCATTCCACTACCGGACTTACTCCTTTTGAAGTAGTTTTTGGGCATACTGATGCCAGCAAAGGTTTTGATATTGACTTCGAAAAAGCATACGTACAGCAACTTACAAAAGATCATGCAAAGCGCGTAAAATATCTTTATCAACATATTTCTAAGAACATGATAGAGAGCAAAGAGAAAGCAAAAGACAAGAGAGGTGGCGAAAGCGAACCACCATTAGAAATAGGTGACATAGTTTATTCTAAGGATATTAATTTAAGAAAAAGTAAAGATAAGGCTAGGTATAAGAAAGCTATAGTTAAAGGAGAACCAGAAAGAAATGTAGTTCCGGTTAGAATAGGCACAAGGGAAACCAAAGTACCAATTAAAAACATAAAGCGTCCTCCACAGGTGGTGCTTAACCCTGATCCTATACCAGGAGAGCCTGGGCCTTCAACTTCGAGACATTAATCAGAACCCTGGTCTCTTACCAGTTAAACTTGGGCAAGCTTACAAACAAGAAGATAAATGGACAGTTATTAAGGTGCTAGATTTAAGTGCAACGCAAGAGTACTTGTTTTATAACATTTTAAAATATAAAGAATTTGAAAAGTTAGTCGATGTACATAAACCATATATTTACGAATTCCAGAATATTAGAGTACAGACACATAACATGCGTGATATGACTATAGAAAAATTTAGGCAATTAGTTCCTTCCCTTAGAGTAAGAAGAGGTCTTATAAATCCTCTCGGTTCATTATTAAAAATAGTTACAGGTAACCTAGATCACGAAGACGCACTAAGATATGATAGATTGATCTCCCAAGTTAAAAATGGTCAAATTAACAACGACAAAAGGGTAACAATTGTCACTAAAATGTTAAATAAAATGGTAAATAATACCGAGATCTTATATAATAACACTGTAATCTTAGATGAACGTATCAAACGCATAGAAAGAATAGTAACTAATATAGCCACGAAAGAAAACAACTCTATTTATGCTACATATATACTAAGTATGTTCAATTTATTCATTAATAATTTCTATACTCTTTATATATCACTCAGTGAAGTTGAAACTGCATTAGCACTAAGTAAGGTCTCGATATTACATCAGTCAATCATAAACTCTACTGAACTTCTAGTTATATTAGAATCAATAGAAAAACATAATAAGTTAATATACCCTGTTAGTTTGAATAATTTAGTAAAAATAGAAAGGTCTATGTTAATGAAAGCATATGTAAAGGAAAATCAGATTACATTTATTATGGAAATACCATTAACAGATAATAACGTTTATAATTACTATAAAATATATTCCGTTCCTATTTATAATCCATTGTCAAACCTTACCTCGGTAATCATTCCACGAAAAATTCGAAGTTCTTACCTGCTGCCAGCCCTTGCGACGAAGTAACAGCCGATCAGTTCCTGTGCAGTGAAACTCATATGATCACTTACCCTGAACCTACCTGTGTAGAGCAGCTGATGAAGTTCCAGTCCAATCTGACTCTTTGCATTAAATATCCCGTAGAGTCTGAAAACATAAGAGTACAACACATTGGCCCTGTTGGTTGGATAATTTATACCCGAGTTAACAGCGTATTAACAGAGAAATGTCACGATGACGTCACCAAACATGAATTAAGAGGAACTTACCTTTTAACCGCTGGTGAAGCCTGTGAACTCTACCTAGAGAACATAAAAATTGATAGACACCGATCTTCTGCTGCAGACCTGCACTTCAAAATCAGTTCTGTTGCCAGTTTACCTGAACTGAAGAATGTGCCATCTATTGAACAAACTAAACTCAACATAAAAGGAGTGAATTTGGACGACTTGAAACACCTATCAAGTGTACTAAAAGGTGCAACCTTATTCAGTGAAAATAGTGAAAGTGAAAATGGAATTGTTCAAACGCGAAGTGTTAGTTTAGCCACCATTTTTCTCTATCTAATTGTAATTTTAATTTGTATTATTTTCCTTGTATGGAAATTTAAGATTATCTCTAAGATGCGAAATCATCTAGACTCCAAATCGTCAGATAATTTCGCTCTTGAGGAGGGAGAAGTTATGCATCCCCTGCCCCTGAGGAGTGTGGTGGTGAATAACTAGAAAGCTGCAAGTTCAGCACATCCTTCTAGACTAAACAATTTTGTTAATAGCGGATAAGTAACTCATAACCGCATTCGGTACGCGCATCCAACTCTGGGCGTACGTCTCTGTATTTAGAATAAGTTACTATAATAAAAATTAGTTTAAATAAGTAAATTAAATTCTTTTTAAAAAGATATTAACCGCTCCTCGAAACTTGACTAGGTATTCCTCTCCATTGATGAGACCACGACGCTGTCTAGCGTGGCGCTCAAAGTGCTGAGTTAGTAATAGTTGATTGGAGTACTAAAACTCGGTGAATTGGTGATCTAACTGAGGTACTGTAATGTGGCATTTGTTATCGGAGTTTAATGTTTCAAAAGAAGTTGTTAAGTAAATTTGTATTTTTATACGGTACACGACTAGCGTCCAGGTATCACGACAAAGTTGAATGTTAGCTCTCGGATCGAAATATAAAGTTTGGCTTTTATTTAACTCCGTTATTTTTCACACTCTCTCCAAATAATTGCGTAATTAATGTGAATCAGTGCCATAATTCATGTAGATAATGTTTTCTTGTTATTTTTGATCGAGAGGTTATTTTTTTGGTAGATGGATATGGTTCGGTAGTCGTTATTGGTTCTGAGTCTAACTTTTGCTCTGTGTCTTAATCGGAAGGAGTGATAATTTGCTGATAGGTCTTTTAAGCAAACCGTTTTTTGTTTTTAATGTCACGACACATACATAACCGTCAGTACCGGGATGAGTCTCCATTATCCTGCCCATCGCCCACTTGCCTGTTGGTAAATTATCTTCGTGGATGACCACTTTATCTCTTACTTGAATATTTTTTGTGGTTGTTGCCATTTTCTGCATGCTGTTAACTTACTAAGATATTCTGTTTTCCATTTGTTCCAAATGTCTTGAAATATCTTAGTTGAAGATATCTGCTTCAAAATTACAGAACAAACATACATTGCAAGTTAAAAAAAAAGCTTGTAAAAACGAACCAGATATTGAAATTTGGTTACTGGTTATTGTTTTATTTGTACTTTAAGTGGCCCTAAGCAATTACCTACATGGATTTGTCCCATTTACTTATTCAATATATAACGGATACCGAATATTAATTTTATAATTTTATTTATTAATCCTGACATTTCATAGAATAGTCGTGTATGATGTATTAGTGCAACCCTTTAATTTATTTCATCTTTTTTATGTACCACATAGTTTTGTAGATTATATTAAATATCTTTATATTGACATAACATGTTACACTTGTGTGTAATTCTAGAAATGTTAAATAAAACCGGTCATACCTAATGGCGGGGCTTTAAAATAGTTCGTTGATTATTATATACTTTCAATAGCTGCTTTTCAAATATCTAGGGAACCAATCACTGATCAATGAAAAAGTTACTATAAAAAAGAAATATATCTGACTTCGGTAGCACCTATAGATAAATGAAACTCAGCACGAGAGAACAGCTAACTCTTTGTAGAAAGTTAGGCGGTTACTGTAAAGCAAAATTTAGTTCCACCCGCAAGTATATGGCAGGGCAATGGACCATTTCATAATAATAATAACGTTACCTAAACCGAACTAGTTAGAAAACTAGATGAATTTTAATTAATTTTACGCAAATGCGTTATATAAATAGAAAGTGATTTAAACGTTGCCATAAACTGGCTGCCTTACTAATAATTATAGTATTTAATCATGCTCTGTGACTATTACTAAAATTAAAAAATATTGTAATAATATCTTCCTTTCAATGCCCAGCACCTGTGAAAGTTGCTTAGATTCCGTAATCGTAATCCAGATGCGGTTACATTGTAAAATATAACTTCTGTCAATTCTTATACACTGATCATAGACAAAAGGCTAGTGTGCAATTTTGACAATTGATCATCGAGATAATAGTGTGGACATAATACTTTCGTGTCATGAAATTCCATAGAAACATTTTATACGTAATTGACATTAGAAGACTACTCAAACAATGACCCTTAAAACAGAACTTATTAATGCATAGATTGAACCACAAAATAATTCATCAATTTCAGTCACATAATTACCATTATGTAACTAAAAATAATGTTTAATTTATTAATAATATTTTTTATTTACCCAAACTATTTTCTGTGTTAATAACAAAGTTTACGACAAAAAGATAGAAATAAACTGCTAGCGAGTAAATACACGCCATTTCTTTTTAGCTAATATTACTATCGCAAACAAGTTCCTTCTTTTTACTAATGGAAATTTCGTCAATGATGATCACTTGACTTCAGCTTATTAACGCAACCAAACTAAATCAAACATTATCTATATTAATATTATAAAGAATTAAAGTTTGTGTGTTTGTATATTTGTTAAATTGTAAGGGGTAATCTCTGGATCTACTGAATCGATTTTAAAAATTCATTCACCAATAGAAAGGCACATTTTTGCTGAGTGTCATAGGCTATATTGAATGCTAGAAAAAATTTAAAGAATTTTGTCCACCCGTGCGAAGCCGGGACGGGCCGCTAGTTTCTTAAATAAAAATAATGTTTTTTAAAATTACTAAGTCAGAGATATCAAAAATGTTTATCTTGATTATGTTTTAAAAGAGTATAAAGTAAACATGATTCTCGTCTGCTTTTTACGAGTTTTGTACAATTTTAAGGGTAGGTCGTTAACTGTTAGTTGTGAGGGTAACATCGTAAAATTATTTATTTATACGACCCAATTTTGCCGGTATAGTGGTCGACAAAGTATTTTCGGGTCTTATCGAGACCGAATCAAGGGTCAACGCTTCAGCGCACACTTGCTTTCGAACGGCGTTCAGCAGTAAATTATAATGACTAAATAAATTAAAGACAATAAAATCAAACATCGTCAAGCAAAATTAACATATCAAATAGTACTGATAAAAGTGTTTGCTTTAAAATAAAATTTCGATTTATTTTTATTATAAATTAACAATTGCAAATAAAAAGTAATCTTTTCGAAAGTAATCGTATGTGTTTCTTATTCGTTAACTGGAGTTTTGCATTAGTAATATAAAAATTATAAATGTTTTATGAAATTTATATTATTCCTTCGAATAAAAGGTATATTTAATATTTCTATTACCTTTATATATTTTTATTATGAACGTATATTTCGAATATAAGAACTTTCATGGAACAAAAATCGGAACGATATGTAGAGCTACATAAATTCCGGAATATACAAATTTGAACTATTGGTTTTATTTCAGCTGCAATATGTCCACTGCTGGATTTAAGCCTCTTAAGTGGGAGGATTTTTCCATAATCTGCACGCTCGGTAACCTGGTTGAAGATAGCTGTTAAAGAGCTAATAAGGAAAACGCTGCTACTCATTTTGTAGTCTACGGGAGATGTATGGTGATTATCTCAAGAATCATCAGTCGCCTTGTACGACATGGGTTTTAAGGGTTGGCAACGTTCTATTCTGCCTGATACCATACATTTTGTTTATTATTTAAAATTACTATTCAATTAAAGTTTCAGAATGCTTACTTTAATGCATAAAGTCGACCACATAACAAGCCCTATAATGAGCCGTAACGTTCGATCGCTAACTTCAAAATGGCTAGGTAAGCTTTCGTGTAACAATATTTTTCCCGTATTTGTGATTTCTCTCTTATGTAAGACCCAACGGTTAGAAATAAATTTAACTTTGTATACAACAATGTCGGTTGAAATGTTATGACAAGAGCCTAAATATAAAGTTTTATTGTCATTATACTCGGTGATCTAACCCATCAAGCACTAGTAAATAACTAGTTTGTTTACGGTTTCTCTAACTAAACCAGCTAAGTAATTTTTGACCTATGTTCGAATATGCATACAAACAAATATAGACTGTTAACTTCAACACCCTTTCCTGGCTCTGTTAAATGGTTCATTGTACGTCATGTTACACAGTATAATGTAAGAATAAAACACATTTTTACGGATTTTTGCGCATATATTTGTAAAAAAGTGTTTTAATCTAATGTCTAATGTGCGCGGAAGTGTAAGAACTAAATACAGTATAATGTGTCTTTAAGAACGTTTGAAAATAGGTTTCATAAATGTTTACGCTTAATAATGCGGAATGCTGGTTCTATACTCTTTGCAAAGTAAATTAAGAATATGGAGCTACCCCAATACCGGAAAAGTTTGATACGTCCATACTACATAATGTACGTTCATAATATGGGCTATTATGAAATATATTTATTATATTTACAAATAGCTTAAACTATACAGCGTCGTTATATCGTGTGTTATATCAGCCAGTATATAGAAAGAATTGTTACTTTAGCTACTCTGAAATCCTTTGTATATACTCTGAACTTTTATAAGTGATTTTATCAATTGCCAGCGGTACAGTTTGTAGAAGTGTAGGGGCACAGAGAACGCCACAAAGTGCGCCTCTGATAAAGCGGCATTCACGGACTGATTATTCGATATTTTATTCATTTATTTGCAAGTTAACATGTTATAAAAGCTGAAGGCAGTTTGTATTATGTTTACGTGATACACCAGGTACTGCCATGCCACGCAAATGTTAAAATTAACAAAATATAAGTTAAGTAAATTCTTAATACTAGCTTTTATTATCACTTGTTAATAAAACGAACTACAAAGTTAAAAAGCTTAAACTCGATGGGGTTGTGTCATGTTATTGCGGAGTTACTATGGTCAGCTCAATGTCATCATGCATCAATGTATGCAAAATTTTAGTTTAATCGGAAAGTGGGAAGTGGGTCAAATTTACCTTACAAGTTTTCATTACAGATACCGGGACAGGTGAAAGCAAATAAAATCTTGTAAAAAGAAGCTATATAATGTCAAATAATTTAGCATGCTGTTAAAACTAGTAAAATAATATATTAATAAACAATGTCTTAATTATATTCGTATAAAAACCTACGATATCAAATAAAATAGTAATTATTATTATAAGCAATGTCATAATTAAATTTCAATGATAATATTAATAAGAAATGTCAATAAAAACAAGAGCAAGAAAACATCAATCAATATTTTTCATTTTTAAAAAAATATTTACATATATACAAAAATCACACTAAAAACGAACAGCCTATTTTTAAATTTATTTAGTGGTAAGACGATAGATAAGGGCAAATCTTATAAACAATTTTTATGGCCACATTTTAGCAATTTTCGGCAAAGGTCTGGTTTTGGATTTGGATATGTTTTTGTAAAAGCACAATACTCATAATGCTTACAAGTATAATTCGAAAATGTAGGAACATGGCAGGAAGCGTTAGAAGACTTAGTAGTCTAAAACGAGGTCTACAGGAATAAAAAGGGCCAACTCTACGTATTGCTCTGATACACTTTGCTGCACTAGAAAAACACGATTAATTGGCAAATGGGGTAATGTGGTGTGCCCTACCCATTACCATTTCCATTTCAGCTTAACAATTTGAAAAGACTTATTTGCAAATTTCCTCTTAACAGATTTTATCATGACAAAAAACAAGTGGACACCCAAAAGTTGCGTGTTCGATTCCCGCCTGAGAATTTACTTGTGAGCCGAGTCAATTTTTCAAGTATTTTTCTATTAAAATAATATCGGGAAAATTTGACATTTTGTAGCACATTGACAAATTGTTGTACCAAATTAATAACAATCAGTTAAAACTATGTATAAGGTTAAACATAAACCTTAACATAACTCAATATTTTTGTCTTGATACACGTGTAGGAACATGTAATTTGATCACAAAACCAAAACAAGCTTAATCAGAATTTCAATAATTAAATCAATCGTTGAAAACAATATATGGCACTTTTCTCTGAATATGTCTATTCAACACACGTTAAAAATAATCCGCGTTCTGGCCCGCGGTAGAAATATTAATTTGTTTTGGAATTGCTTACATTTAGTTGATTTAAAATCAGAGGTCGGAATTAGGTATTTATGTACTTGCATCGAAATGTTGATATTAATATGGATCTTCCCGGGATCTATTCTAATGGATAATCACATGTGGCCAACAATATTACAAATACATAATAATAAAAACCTCAGAGGTAGATAAGACAAAGAAAACAAAGATAATTAACATACAATTTTTATTAGTATATACATTAATTCACAATACAAATTATTAACAGTATTAAGCAAATTCTCATGAAAATAAAAATGAAAATAACTTTATTCAAATGCACTTAAAAATAAGTAGTTTTGAATCGTCCAACATTTTTTCCTACCACCCATTCAGGACGTCTTATAAAGACAAGAAGAATGGGCGCAAGAAACTCGTCAGCTTTAACAGAAGTAACGACATTTACAATATAATACGTCATCACCATACACGATCCACAAAAAAAAAAACAAAATTATTTTGTTATGACAATACTAATAGTGTTATGATATCATTATTTCGTTGTTTCGTTGATTACAACAAAGTCAACAAGTATCTGTACTTACTTAAAGTAAGTATCCCTGAACATTGCAATAACATACAGGGAATAAACGACAAATTTAAGAAAACAACAAGATTTATGTTTAGTATTAGTCAATACTAAATACTGAAGGTTAAAGCAGACCCATTTCCCAAGGCAGCACCCGTTCACGAGCATGACGCATGATACAGCCATCGCTTCGCTCAACCATATCTTAAGGAACTTAACGATCCGCACCACATGCCACCACCCAAGAAATGTATTAAGAGAGCATGTCATACTCTTAACTACCAGTAATCAATTAGTTTTAAAAAATTAACAAATGCTAATGCTGTATGATACAACCTGTAATAAATAGTGTCATGTTGAAATGACACATATTACTTCCATGCATCGCGATCTATGAAATAGTCGTTGACCTTACATGACATGACACACTTCGCGATTTTTATAAATACGAGCAAATACTTTTGCTTCTAGCGTAGACTCATGAGGTTTTGCTTATACAAACGGCCCATCAAAATGGTTTTCCTTGTTCAATTCATTACCACTGAGATTAGAAGCGTTCGCTTCAGACATTACTGTATAACTTTTATGAGAATTGAAGTTGAGTAGATAAGATTAACCAGGACCCGGAGTCCGCATAGGCTGCTGCGAGCAGTGATCTGCCGCAGCAGCGCTGATATTCTGGCAGGGCCTGAATGAATGACGCCCTACTGATATAATAAATACATATAAATACATTCCTTCAAATTAGTAAAATAGGAAAACTGTGATATATAATCATTATAAATTTGTAGGTGTAATAGTAAAAATGCTTGTGGTTATCTACGTAGAACCATGTGGATATCGTGAATTGTGCGACGTTACATCCAAAAACAAAACAAAACAATAGAAAAATAACCACCTTACGTGAAGTTAAAGAAATATCTAAGATATGGTAAGATGCAGAAACGGATGCGGAAACAGATGCACGGTGTTTAATTGCTTAATGATTACGACTACGGACAAATTACTTACATAAGTAAGTTTACATAAGTAACTTTTTCTGAGTCAATTTTCGCTCTGGGCAGGATTCGGCTGGTACTCCAGGGTTCAGCCATTGCGATGAGCGCTTCGGATTATCGACCAGGATCCACTTTTTATCACATGTAATGATCCGATCTAAAATCCCTTCATTATTGTGTTGGTTGAGCAAGGTAACGAAGCAGTCGATGCGTGTTTGCTAGTTTGTTTCACTCAATTCATGTGGTACCCACCTTTCAAACTTTTTTACTTTTTCTGTTTGCTTTAAGTGGATCAAACAGTTTTATCACTCACACCAAAGCCTGCAGCCAGCTCTGAAGTGGTTTGCGCTAAATCCACTTCCACAATAGCCTTTAATTCTTCTTTATCCACTTTGCTCTGCCCGTCCACGGGGCTTGTTCTGAAGGTCAAAATTTCAAGAACGATAACTTTGAATCTATAAATCAATTGATTATTATGATTATTAATTGATTAAGATAACTTTGTAGTTCTGCATAAATAAAAAAGTTTAAACAAATCCTTTCATCATCCTTAGATCCGCCGTTAGTTATGTGATGTACAAAACCGTATTATCTTATGTACCGAACAATGTTTATGTCATATTGATTTGTTAATTTAATTTAAAATCCCACTTAAGCGACCGCAGTCACCGTCACAGTTAGTATTAAATTTGCTGAACTCAAATGAGGCCGCGTTCGCGAAGAGACGCATCGGTGATGTATGGTTGTTCTTTAAGCAAATGAAGCAATGAATATTCATTAAACAAAAGCCTATATTAGAAACTTCTAAAGCATCGCTTTTCGGTTACCTTCACTTATACAAATAGCTTTGAAGAGACACGCTTCCCCTTGGAAGATATTTCGCAAATGTCAGTTAATGGGTACTATAATACACTGACGAGCAAAAATAAGTAGTCACTTACATAGATAATAATATCTCTTTAAGAACTCACGATACCTCTATAATATCGTATAATCATTAGAGTGTATTTAATCACGTATTTAAAAACAGAAATTGTTAGCAAAGAACTTAATGTGTTAAAAATCATGGACAACGCGAATATTTTGTACAAAACCGTCTTAACTGTTATCGAAAATTAACAAACATAAAAATTCTGCTTTTAAATTATTACACCCATGAGTATTTAACTTACACCTTCATGAAGCCCACAACAAACAAACTTAAGTCTGGAAAATCCAGATAGTGGCAACACAGAACCAATATCTAATATTAATGTTGAATGCGATGCAAAGATTGTTTCTTTCATATCTGACCATAAGCCAAACGACAGAGTTAATTTTATCAAAATGGATTAATTGTACTCTAAAACATGGTCTGATTCAAAACACCACATACAACTTAAAGAAATATATGAAAATTAATAATTAAATGTCAAAAACTAACAGATTATAAAAATAAAAAAAAAAACAATAAAATTGATCAAAAAATCGTAGCCGGCAATCAATAGAACTGTTGGAAAAATGTGGCTGCATTCATGGAGAAAATATATTAAGTAAGTAATAAATAAACGACGACATTTCATAAACTAGTAAAAATAGTAGTAATAGGCACTTTCTGGGTTAGCTCCTTCCATCTTGGATTCTGTCTTGGCCCCCAAACTTGATTGGAATCGAGAGCGAATCTATTCTTGTTAAAAAAAAATCTATATTTAAAAGACTTATTACATACATAATATTTTCATTTATATATTGGCAGGATACAGTAAACATGACAATTTCCTTGAGTAATTCTTAAAGATAATCGATTCATCGTAAGTTGTAATTAGTGTGCACTGCTCTTATTTAAGGATAAACATGTTATCAATTATAGCTACTGACCTCATACAACAATAGTCGATAGACATTATACGATGAAAGTGCCTGAATTAAACTATTCTTGCTGAACCTTATTATTCTTTACCGCACATGCGGCGGAACCGAATATATTAAATTTAACAAGGCTTCAATTTGGGTCTTCGATTGTAGCTACTATAGGTCAGGACTGCAAGTCTAACCTAATATCCTTAAATTTTGTAGATTCCGCCTATTCCTCGGTATAAATTAATGTATAACATCTGATAAAAGGAACTTTACACATTTAGTCTTATATGAGCTAAGTCTTAGATTATTACTAGTAACCTTGATGAAAGCATTGTTTAAAACATTGGTGCCAATATCACTGTTATTAGTTCTAAAGATTTTTATCTCTATGAAGTAATCTGTAAACAATTCTTCCGCACACAAGTTCTTTGTAAAAAAGAGAGGATATAAACCCGCGAGCACTCGCGCTACGAGCATTTTACTTATTTAATTTTAAAACATTCGGCATTTTGTCAAGAATGGGCCTGGCCCCATAGGCCTTTCGTTCGCCCATATATATATAATTTATATACCTTTACATATTAGCGTGTGTGATACCAAGTCACTGTTGTTTATATATGTACCTATTTTCGAATCTTATCTGCTATTTAGCATCAGTTGTACTAGTTCAAATAAATCTAGTTTAAAAATAAACTATGGTTATAAGTTGTCGTGAAGGTATTTATTAACATTTTACTATATTAACATTTTTGAAGCAATCTTTTTTTTGTTTTTGTTTACCAAACTGGTGGCTTAAGAGGTTTGTCTACGTTAGTATTAAGTCTTACTCATTGTAAATAAATATCCTTTTATAAATGATAATAACATAAGTATGAGTTTAATTTGTCGAACAAATATTTTTTCCTCTTCAAATATTGGATAATCAGAAATACATTACAGCAAATTATTATCATTCCGGTTTCTGTAAGGATGATACGTAAAAACCGTTTCCCCGTAAATGTGATGATTCCTGTTCCATTAAGCATCGGTTACGAAGTATTCGCTCTCGGTCACGCGATATCAGCATTATCATGGTCATGTTGTTACTGTTTATTTTTTGTTTGGGAAATTGAGCATGACTTGTTCTATTATGACTACATTTTTCGACTACAAATATAACGTATCATTTTCTTCATCATATAGGTACTTCAAATGAAAGCCAACTTATTTATGAAATGATATGTTAATTTAACTGTGAAGTATATTCAGTCTTGAATTACGGATCTTTTCCTTTTAGAGTAATTTTATTTTATTTGTAAAACAAACAGTGATTACATATGTAAAATAAACGCCTGATGTTACCAACACAGCTAAACATTATCCTATCGCCAACAGCTACGAGAGGAGTCAGTGCGCATTCGACTATAAAGTGACGCACAATTATTATTTAGATTTTTTTAACTATCATTTTATATAATACAACGAGTCTAAATCATTTTGTAGTCTCAATTCTAAGATTTCCGAAACATTAAAGACCGGCGCATTCATTATGGTGACCCCGACGTAATCCCTCTATCGCACATTCTACTTGCCCATCAAGAAACATCGTAAGATCGAATCGAAATGGCAAAAGGTTTTATCCTTCAGGACACCGCCAGCATTAAGCTGCAGCCATCAATCCGAGGGAAGTATGTAAATTATCCTTTATTAATCTATCCTTTTTACTTCAATTTCTGTGAATACGGTTAGAAACAATTCGTGCAATCAACCCATAAATAAATATTTTGCCAAATTTTAGTTTTTTATTCTTATAATATTTATATGATACTTCGTTATACATTTCAATATTAATATCCATAAACCGCAACCGTAAATTTATATTTTTAACATAATTCAATTCTATCTTGTCGAAAAATCTTATTATACAATTGCAGAATATTAAGGTGTTTGGAATAAAACGATCACATACACATGTACATATTTAATTGAGAGTTTTTGTTGATTTAAGTTTAATTTTTATCAAAATGTTAATTAATTTGTGTCCTCTGAAATATTATATGTTAATTTATTATGCTCTTTATGTTAATTTTACATTATTTTACAGAATTTAATTTAATTTAAAATTTCATTTCATAAAATATAGAACTGGCTTTATTTAATTTAAAACTTTGATATTATTTTATTTATAATTTGATTTTATTTATTTGGCTAGTTTTTTTATACCAATTATAGCAACAAATATTGTAAACGTCCCCTCCATTACTACATTGTTATGCCCCACAGGGCCCATAAAGGTCATTATTATGTCACATCCTATTGTACTTATGGAATGCAATAAACGATTTGAATTTGAAATCTTATACGGTGTCGTAGGATATTTTAAATTTAATTTATTTTTCAAAAGAAAACTGCTTTTAATGTCCATAGTTTTCCCCAATAATAATAATAAAATTCTCACACATCATTGACGTCGATTTCAGGTTATAAAAAAACATAAAACGCGGAATTGTTTTACTAATTCAAGCGACGGTTACAGCGGAAAATATCAAGCCAATTCGTAGCTGAGTGAAGCGGCTAGCCGGAGCAAAACTAGTTTGTTAACAAAGAATCAACGTAACGTACCTACACCTTTATTATTAAATTCTTTTTAGATAAGCGTTGTTAATAACCGTTTGTTACTTTTGTCAACAAAATGAGTGAATTAAAAGATCTTGTTACGCAAATAGGATTATTTAGAGGTATATTAACATTGTTTGATAAATATTTAACTCCATTAATAGATTTAAAAGAAATTAATGCGTTAAGAAATTAATTGAATTAGCTGCGTTTGAACTTTAAGCACGTGACCTTTCTTGTAATTGTAACGAAATATAATCGCGGATCGAATTGTTGGATGAAGATACGTCAAACCAACATGAAGAACGTGAAATTAAAGAGAACTCGTTTTATAATTTAATTGCAAGGGCTCAATCATTGTTGGAGTATTTTGATAACAAAGTTGAACATTTATCCAACACTTCGATTAAATGCAACAACATCCGAGTTAAGCGACCTTCTATAAAAATACCTGCTTTTATTGGCGATTTAAACTAGTGGCTTTCTTTTAGGGAAACATATTTGTCTCTTGTTCATAATAATAATAGTATAGAGGACGTAAGTAAATTTAAAATCATACTTGACAGGAGCGACTAGATCTGTTATAAATTCCGTGACTGTGACTTCCTAATAACTATTTAGTGGCATGGAATCTTTCAATAATGTAATATAATAATGAACACATAAGGGGTTTATTTTCAATTCCACAGTTATACAACATAAAAACAACCTACTATTGTATCATTTCATTTTCTATAACAACTATATATCCATTCAATTTCAACCTTAAAACTATAAAATAATAATTTCTTCATATTATTTTCAGTTACGGTAGGAATAAAAAACGTAAAACTACCAGAATCAAACGCGCGCCGGCCTATCTGGTGTAGTATTGACGTCTTGCCAGTCTTGCCAGACTTATTAGAATTCATAGAGTTTTGTTATATTTGAAAAGATTGGCACCTAAAAGCGTTCTGCAATCATAATGTGATTAATAACATAACCCATTGCAACGTACTTGTATTCTAAAATAACATCCTATTTTCGTGTTAAAAAATATATCGTTTATTTAAAAAGTACGAAGATAACCAATCGGACAAGGCAACATATTCATCATATTGGACTGATCGTTCGGGAGTAGATTGCAGAAACCTGGCTCTCTATATATACTCTTTGGAAGCTCTGTGGTTGTTCGTTCTCTGATCTGAACCCATCGTCCCCCGTACATAAGATATATATACTTGATTTTTAACTTCGAAAGGTAATTTGAATATTATTCTATTATTAATCAATGCTAAAAATGGTTTGCCTTAGATTGGTAGGAATTTTATCGAGAATCTTCCAGAAACTTGTAAAACATATTGACTTTTATTCTGTAGTTGAAGGTATTTTGAAACTTCAATTCCTCTTATTTTCTCGTTAATGAATCGCTAATTAAACCATTTTACATCCTTAAAAGCCCCTTTTTTGTCAATTTTCTTCAGTTAATAACCTTATAAATTCATAGAATCATTGCTAAGAGTCATGAAATGGAATTAAATTAGATGAATTCTTTGTCGCCTTCAACGGTAATTTAAAAGTTAAATATAGATTTTTCCTAGTTTTCTGGAACAGTATTGGCCTTCTCAAGCCAATTTACAAGTTATATTGGTACTAAATTCATAAATAACCCTCCCCGACCTTGGAATATTATTAATAACATGAACTAATTTGATGTAATTTATGCTAATTGAGGTCCAGTCTACTCACAGGAGTCATCACAACTAACGCGGGCTACTAAAGAGACCCTTCCCCGGGTGATGGTATATAGTATGGTAATTAAGCCATACTAACCATCATCGAACGAGTCCAAGCATCAAGTCTAAGAGCCCTTGGACACCCCAGAGACCCAGAGACCCAGGGCCAAGAACCCCCAACTAATATCTCTTTAACGGTTACAATAATTAATATTACCTCAATCAAATCAGAGAAGTATCCTTTCTGTTTGTTAATAAACTTAGCCGCTAAGTTGAATTTCATCACATTTTTTTTACAAAATAAAGACATTGTAAGATTTCCATAAATTAGTTTTTTATTATCGCTAACTGGGATGAGCTTTTGAAAATAACAATTAAGGGGATGAGCCATGATAATTTGTAGGGCTTTACTGGACTGTGACAGTCGATAGTCTTTTATTAGTGAGAAAAATAGTAGAAAAATTGGTTCCTGCAAAGAATAAGATTATTATCATAATGTTCTAGTATACCGATACCAGTGTAAAATGTTACAGAACATTGCACTATACACTAACATTCGCTTCATAATTCTTATAACACGCAAATCAAATGTTTTATCTTACCCATAATTACTGAATGCTTGTCTCATGTTGCAGTGTGTATAAAAGATTTAGACATTCCTAATAATGTCCATTTAGCTGATCCAAAGTTTTAATAACCTTTGAAAATTGAGTTGTTACTAGTGCTGATATATTTTGGGACCTAATTAATATATCTTGGCTAAATTTAGGACCAAAAAGGCCACTTAATTGGATTCGGTAGTAGCGTCCTCCGTGCCAAATACGCTTTATAAACACAAGTCACTAAGAGATGTTGACAATAATTCAAACAGTTAGTGTAATTTTTCGAAGGATATTAGTGCCCAATTGTCCATGTTTTGGGAACTTGAAGAAATGCCCTCGTGTATATACACAGTTTTTACGTTTATGGCGAAACATAATTCAATCGAACCACTCGAAGAGAAAGCGATGGTAAGTTTATTGTAGAAATTCAATTCAAAGATTTATTGCAGCTTGGTAAAAAACTAAAAAAACATCTAAGACAAGATAGTCCGAGTTCATTCATCATGAGCGCTTGGGGCATATAATTGGAATTACTAAACCGGCATTTCGTTGTTACCTTACCAATCATGCAGTTCATCAATATACTTATCTGAGGCACAGTAATTCGTTTAATGTAGTGACATAAACAAGTGTGATATATTTGTAGAAACAGTACAATCTAAATAATCTGATAAGGACTGCTGGCTGTCCGCTCGCTCCGAGCGTCAAGCAAAGAAGGCCCGTCTGACTCATTGCAAGGTATTATATAGGCACCGAGTCACCCCATCGCCAGGCAGGGAGGTACCAATCGTAAAGCAACATATGTTGTTTAAGACAGATAACACATTAGATCAAAGATAATTATAAAAAATATTTTACTAAAAAGTGTACATAATTAAATCATTCAATAAATTCATGTCGTAATTCAATAAGTAATAATTAAACATTAAGTTACATAATTAATATACGCTGAATTATTTTTAATACTAACAAATTTTCTTCATAATAACACAAGACATTATTTGGTCTATTTTTCACAAATTGTATTAGTCTAAACAACAAAACAAGTAGAGCACCCGCCTAGGGCTACGACATTAGATCACGTTTAAATAAATAATACATCTATTAGAGAGCTACAAACAAAATAGACTTAAGAAACTTAAGAATAAGTTTCCGTTGGCAGGCAACAGTAATCTTATTTTAAAAGAGTAGAGCTCTACTAAAGTAAAGAGTACTTTAAACGACGTTTTCCATACGTCACATTTTTTTTTCAACAAACAATGTCGTTTGGATAATAGCGCTTTTGGTTTCTTAAACGGTAAAATGATAAATAGGTTCTTATAACAAGCAAAATATCACATTTAGGGTTTATTATTTACGTATGTAAAATAATAGTTATATATTAATAAAAAATAAATGTGTCGCAGTTATAAATGTTACATGGAAGTGTTTTGTTAACATTCAACTTTTTTTTGGTTTTCAAATTCATAATCTGCTATAAGATAACTTCTATGCGTTAAAATTTGTATTTTTATTTTTGATTTCATTCAGCAATAATTTCATTCTTATACATTTTCGGTCATAAATCGGCATGTAAAAAGCACGCTTATATGGTAAAACGAACTAAATAGGTATCTTAACAAGAAATTAATACTTAAATTAATAAATAAAAATACAACAACCAATAACGAGCACAGCATGCTTTTGTTACAATGACATTAATTTTCTCGTTAATTACTCAATTGTTATATTTAAAATTTATTGTTTCCTTATAAGTTCTGTTTATCATTAAAGCGTATTTTCTATATTTTCTTTAAACAGTAATTTATAATAAGCGTATATTGATGTGAAATATCCAAATAAGTGTCTGCATACCATGTTCACTAATTAAAAATTATATTTTATTCACCAGTAACTGTAATGAATCAATGCTCTCATTTTTTAAAGCGTCATAACGAGCTGCTGTTAGCGATTTGCTGTCATCAGCTTCTCGTAACTTTCACCGGGTTATAGGTTCATCTAGGACCGGTCCTCCCTACGCTGCATCGTCTTTCATGATCACCGCTCAAGAACCTTTCTTCTCCAACGTTCATGAGTTCTGCAAACGATGTGGCCTGTCCATTGCCACTTCAGCTTAGCAACTCGAAGAGCTAAAATACAAATTCCTTTATTTCAAAAGCAGATTCCTTTTAAAAATACGTCTTTGGAGCTTCGTTTTAGATTTAGAAATACCTGTGTCAGAAGACTCTGCTTTTCCATAGCCATAATTTTATTTCTTTATTTATTTAATTAGGTAAGCTTACAGCCAAACACATAATTACATAGGTACAATTTATTTTCAGTAATTAGCAATTTATTTTCAGTAATTGGCAATTTGAAAATAACATATACGCAGACCTATTATAAGTTTACACAGCTTTCAATTCCACGTTATGTAAATAGTTATTTGATACTTAAATATGGCTACGTTTAAAATATATAGGATACAAATATAAACTGTCAATACTTACAGTTTTTAGAAAAGGTGTAACCATTTTATATAAAAGAGGATCAGCTTGCATGAAACTGTTTCCGCAGCATAGTCTTAAAAACTATTTGCAATACACAAAAAAAACCTAGAAAAAAAGTTAGAAGATTTCGTGGTAATGTTATTATACGTAGTCCATATGCGAGCAATGGGATGGTGGAGACTTGGTTGGTTATATGGCGAGGCAACGCAAATGTTCCAGCAAAGGGTTTTATATGGACATTTGCGAAGAAAGTTTATCATAAAAGCAGATATTAAGTCTGGGCACGATATCTTGTGGTTAACAAATTTGTAAAGAAATAATACATCCACCATTGTGCAACGATTCTTGAGTGTAGTCATACCAAAACCGACCAAGTGCATATCGGACTCGCGCACCAAAGGTTTCTTATAGTTAAATAATAGTTTATTATGAGAATAAAGATAAAGGGATTAAGGGATAAACTTAACTTTGGCATTGGAAAAATGTTTTCACCATACGTCTGATTTCCTTCTCGTGATTTAGTTATTGGCCTGATTTTCTTTGAAACAGACGTAATTAAAACAGACGGACGGAGTTCTCTATCTTTGCACACATCCTTCTACATCCCTTTTTACCTTTTTACCAGCCCCTTCCCTCTTGACTGTAACCTCGGTCATCATATTTACCGGATCGGAGGGGGGGCAATTGGTGGAATACTAGACTTTCCTGCACTAGGGCCTGTGCAGTTGAGCGCCGTCAGTGAAGATACGGGAACGCCAGGAGGGGCAAAGGGCGCTAGTAAGGGAAACACTAGTCCGGGTCGTCCAAGGACGTCCATGCTCCTCCAGGTAACTGGACCGAATCGCAAGCATGTATGGCCAAATTTTGGAGGAGTGAATGCCAAAGAACAGACGAAATACAATGCCAAAAAGGTCCGACTGAACGAAATTATGTCTCCTCGAGGCCAGACAGGCCTGACACAGCAGCCACGGCCAGAACGGCAGACGTTCGATTTGCTGTAAGGTCGCCACTGGATTTATCTCAAGGGTTACGGTGGAGCAGGTCGAAACCGAGCCGGAGGAGGCCCTAATGCAAGCTGTAGTCGAGGCGAAAACATCCAGCCACACAGGACCAATCATCGCCTTTTGCGGTAAGCTGACAATTGCGAATCGCATATGCCAAAAATGCAACCCTCGAGTGAGCTACACAGTGGGCGATTAAACTCCACATACCGGACGCGGGAGACCTCACAATCGTGTGCGCTGAGGATATCCCTTGGAGGATCCTATGTGGTCTCTGTGGAAACGCGAACAGGCCCTAATTGGTAAGTGCCTAAATTTCGTAAATTCGGAATTTAGACCTAAACGGTGGCTCCTAAATTTCTCCGGAGTTCAGTTGTAGGAGAGCACTAATTTTATATTTGTAGTCGTGTCTGTGCCAGAGGATTTTGTTCTTGCGATCCTGGCCAAAGAGCGCTGATTTAGTTTTCTAACTGGGTCAGTGTACCTGAAGTTTAGGAACGCGAAGGGTAAATTTATAGACACACTGCTTTAACAACCTGATGACTCTACTGGCACCGACATGGTCGCGAAATCAACTACAGCACCGACCTACTCAGTATCCTCTCCTTTACGCGGGGACGACATTGTGGGGTCAACGAACTGGACCTAGAGGCATTGTCTGCCACAATGGCGTCCCTCTCTACAGCTCAGTGCATACAAGCAAATCTCCATCACAGGGTTATTGCAACGACTCAGCTTCGGCGCTATTTGGCGACCACCAACTCAGCAATCGCCCTCTTCCAAGAACCTGAGACTCAGAGGTGGCACCGTGCGAGGTCTGTCTAGTTTGGGAGGTAAGCTCATATATGCCACGGGTTGCGACGTACAATTCTGTATT
The DNA here is from genome assembly GCA_927399485.1 of Calamotropha paludella. Classification (NCBI taxonomy): domain Eukaryota; kingdom Metazoa; phylum Arthropoda; class Insecta; order Lepidoptera; family Crambidae; genus Calamotropha; species Calamotropha paludella. The sequence goes on from OV656809.1 coordinate 14,575,866, forward strand.
TACAGGTCGAAAGACGTAGAAATATAGCCACTAACAAAATTCTATTCCAGAGATCTTTGTGCCACAAGATTGACACTAAAACAAGAAAATCACAACCGAGACTGGTAATAGCATCAGCATACATGCATGAAGAGATCCGCCCACCTCCGGAGGAGCTAGTATCCCTAGTTGGCTTCTGAGTATGAAGAAACCTAGAGCTGTTAATCTCAACAGACTTCCAACGCTAACCACCCTTTTTGGGAACAGGAGCCAAGAAACAACAGATGTCAAGAAATTGCTGAACTTCTTCTGACAACTAACTTGCAAATAATGAACATAGGTAATAAACCCATTTTTGTCACCAAAGCCTGTAGGACTATTATTGACCTAATTCTTACAACACCAGTAGTGGCTACCCTTCTATCTAGCTGGCATGTGTCAGATCAAGCGTCATGCTCAGGCCATAGGTCTACTCGGATACGCTTTGATCTACAAGTACCAATTGTGTAATTCCACTCCCAAGAAGGTATCCTAAGAAAACTGACAAAAAAACATTACACTCGACTCCTATCGGAGGTACTAAACAAAACGTCAGAAGTGTAAGGCTAGACAATGTGGGAAAGCTCGAGCAACTGGTCAAAAACATTACAGTTACCATGTTAGAATGCTTTGAACAGGCGTGTTCTCTAAAACTTCCGGCCTCGGGTGGCTTGGGGAAACACCACTAGTGGGATCTCGAGCTGGAGAGGTTGAGAACCGTAGTGAGGAAAAAGTTCAGTTGAGCAATGAACATTTATCACGACAATAGTCATTGTCGTCGTCGGGGCAGGCAAAGCAGCAAAATCTGAGTACAAAAAACAAACTAGATACTGGAAAACTGTACTCTCTAGGAGGAACTTCACTGAGGAAATTAATTCCACCAAACTGGTAAATCGGGTAAGAATTTTTTGGCTAAACAGGGTCCAGAGACATCACGTTTTTTATTCTAATTCTTATCTGAGGAAAGCTGATATCACCATGACGCAGAGCCAGGAAGAGACGTATGTCGTACTTCGGCAAACCCACACTCCAAGCTGCCTACCGACTCAATAAGTAACCTGGCAACAGCAGCCCTGGAGGTAATGTTGAACCTCACACCGCTCCATCGTAATATAAAGCAAGAAGCAGCCAAAACAGTGCTAAGACTGCAACTTTTCAAACTTGTAAGAGTTGAAAAAGCAAAACATTTCAATGTTTCACTTAAGGAAAGGCTGGATACTCCGCTTACTGAGACAGTATGTGACAGAATCGAGCCAACCTTCATCTTTGACAAGAAGTACAGAATACATCTAATAGAGGACTCAAATCCTAAGGTGATATATAAGGTCCTTACTATATATACCGACGCATCTTAACCTTATTTAGAGACCGGATCAGGTGTATCTTTTGAGCACCTAAGAATAAACATCGCTGAGACCATATAACACGCTATTCCAAGCTGAGTGCATGGGCAATACCTTGACAGAAAGTGCGATATTAGCACGGGAGGAAAAGGGTTGGAATATTAGGATCCTTTCTGACAGCAAATTAGTTCTATGAGTCGTGTCACTGACCACGGTAGGCACATAAAACAAAATAATCATCCAATGGATTATACGTCATAATGGGTCATGACCCAATGATGCAGCTGACGAACAGGCGTGAAATGAATTGAACACGGTGCCTATAGGTCTGGAACCGATTATTCCGTTTGCGGTTGGTTTAACCAAAAAAATCGTAAACACACCAAAGCACTTCATCAGCTCTATTGGAACTCTTTGGAGACACGCTAGTAGGCACGCTAAGCTATCACTGCCACGGGTAGACGCTCGTCTCTCCAGATCTATATTACAGATAAGTAGATTAGAACTTGGTCGCAGGCGCCATTACTGGTCACGGAAACTTTAACAAATATCTTATTAATATATACGTTACTGATAGCCCTCTATGCAGAGGATGCATGGAAGCTGAAGAAATAGTCACCCATGTCCTGTTGGAATACAGAGAAGTGGCAACCTACCGGGCAAGGCATATTGGCTCACTGGGCAGCCTCCGAGAAGTCATCACCAAAGTGAGGGCGCTTGGAGCATTCCTGGCAGAGCTGGAGTGGTTCTATTCTTTGTGATGCATTAACATAAACCTGATTCCATGCAACCGAGGCAAGCTCTACTCTGCTACGTACAAGACTGTTATTAAAAAGAAATTTCGTCTGATGGTTTTGAAACGCCTGTAGATGTTTTTTCAAAAAGCCCAGTATTTGCGCAGCTTTTTTAACTATGGCAAAAATGTGAGAGCTAAGCTTAAGCTTATCATCCAAGACAAACCCGAGGTCATTTATTTCAGAAACCTTTTTTAAATTAGTTTCACTTTTTCACCACTCAGTTTATATTTTGAATTCATATTTTACAATTTTTTTGTGAAAGTTATGTAAGAACATTTTTCAACCTAATACCATTATTAGTACTCCATCTCAATAAATTCTCCAGATCAGCCTGCAAGAGCCGGATATCCGATACAGTTTTGATGGTCCTAAATATTTTGGGATTATCAACGAATAGAGAAACCCTACTAGATTTTACGCAGGAGGTAATATCATTACTAAAAATAAATGAAAAGAATAACATAACACAAAAAAGTGCCGTGTCGCGATTTGATACTGTGAACATGTCACGTGGATAGTTTCGAGCAAGTAGTAAGTTTGCTGTAAATTTACAGTGGTACCGATATTCAGTGTAATAAAATACTAAGACGGAGAGTAGAGCGATATATTTACGCATAACAGGTACCCGCAAAAAACTTCAGTTCTTCCGTGATGAAAAAAAAAATATAATTATCCATTTATTTCTAATTTTAATAACAATATGTTCTTGTAAAAATAGCGGTATTACAATAGATAAATAACTCATTATTAATGTATAAAACTTATATATAAATAAAAAGTTTTGATTGAAACATGGTTTTGAAACTGGTATGTCGATTTTAAGTTATTATTTTCATTATCGACTGATCATGTTCTAGATTGATGAAGAAGGTGGTATGTATCTAGCACCTTTATTACGTACCTCATTATTTTTTACCTTTTAATAAATGATCTGCCCAATATGAAGTGGACAAAAAAAAGTGGAAAAACCAAAAAAAAATGCTGTATTTTTTCAAGTTTTTAGTTTACTACTATTTTTCTGAAGTGTAGGTACTATATTCTATTTGTCGCAATTTGTTCAGCCCTTTCATTTGATACACATTGAGAGGACTAAAAACTGTGGATACGCCTATTTGGATTTGGATTTTTATCAAAGGACCAGAAATACGTACTATTTCTACAAGGCAAATCCTTTCATTTGATGTCGATATTGACAGAGTTGAAAAAACGTGATCCTCCATTCTGATGATGCCGTCAGCTTGGATTTATAATTATACTAAATATAAAGAATTGAATTGTCATCGAAAGTAAGGTAAATACCAAGGTCAGATAAGATCAAATCAATCGGTCAACAAGAAACGAGTGCAATTTCAATTACTAGATTTACTGTTTCAAAATACAAAAAAATATTTTTCTTTTAAATATCTATCATCTATCAAAATAAGTTAATGAGCAATTAGTAAAGTTATGTGCCAAAATAATCATAACCTAAATACCAGCGTGTAATTTTTAATACTTGTAAGTGCTTGTCGCGAGATGTTCATATTTTATAAAACTTATCACTTATGTCAGGATAAGTTTACATGCTCTACATTTGTTTATCAACGCAAGTTAATCTCGAGACAAACTTAAATTTTTGCTTCGATTTGATTAAATGTTTATTTTCTTCTTTTTAGAGCATTTAAATTATAGCCGGACACCTGTAACAAGTTTTTTTGGTTATTTTAGATACTAAAACTAGCAGTTAAATAAGCAAATAATAATTTAAAAACCTTTTTAATTTTTTATTACGATTATTTTTATTTTTAGCTATCGTTGGATATGCTTCTAAGTGTGGTCATATCATTTATTGCGTTATTGTTGCATGATTGTTTGTTTGCATAGTCCATTTGACGACCGTATAGTGCACGATAACGATCCTGCCTTTCGCACCAACGGTCCTGGGTTCGAATCCCGGAAAGGGCAAATATTTGTACGATGAATGGTACATTTGTACCTGAGTCATGGATATCTGTATATATTTCTATGAATATTACTTATTTATGTATGATATACGTATGTCTATCCATGACCATAGTATCCATAACAAAACCTTAAAGTGCTTACTTTGGGCTAGGTTAATTGGCGAATGAAGGAAATATTTATTATTTATACAAGACCCCGCTAATTCTTACCGTACAGCCGGGCAGTGATACACCAACTAATCGTGTTAGACGCCAATGTATTTGTCGTATGCTTCACAGCAAACCTTTTCATTTGATGTCCATATCATGACATCGTTTGAGGACTGCTTTAAAATATAACCGCACGATTTTACCCTAATAATCAAAATTTGCAAGATAAACAAATGCTAGTGAAAACAAACTAAACATTATATTTTAATATAAAAAGGATACATCTGTGGCAATGGACATATGCTTCATGTCATGTAAAATATAAGCGTTCATATTGCCGCGGACTATAGTCCGTTTTTTTACCACGTTTTTCTTATCTCACTTTTCTTATTTGTTTGTCTGTCCGGGCAAAATCTTGCAACTTAAATTTGAGGCACTTTCCGATAAGCTAGAAAGCTGAAACTTTCAGGATAGTTCAGAACCCGATGACAATGCACTCTAAAGCAACTTTCAACTTTCCAGATGCACTTTCAGGTCCACTTTCGGCAACTTTCACTTTTGTATGGGGCTTATCCGATTGTTGCGTAACACATGGTTACTTCGTTGAGTTAATAATTAAAAAGAATAAAATAATTATACTAGATTTAAAAAATCTAAAAATCCCACGTTTTTCAATGTCCTAAAAAGAATAAAATAACCCTGCGGGGCAAAGCGAGGGGCCACTCAAAACGTGGGGGCGCATCTTTACAATAATCGGCATCAATGCATGTCATTCATCTCTTTAAAATCTCCTCTTAGTAATATGCGCCCCCACGTTTTGAGCGGCCCCTCGCTTTGCCCCGCAGGGTTATTTTATTCTTTTTAGGACATTGAAAAACGTGGGATTTTTAGATTTTTTAAATCTAGTATAATTATTTTTTTTAGCATTAGAAAGAACAAAATTTGGGTACTTTATTGTACACATATAATGTAACAAGCAAAACGTAACATCGTGAAAAGTTTACACTAAAAAGTACCTTAAGAAGCAGAAGTCACAAACTTGTGGAACGAAACGTTGGTCAGTTTGACACGACAAAATTAAAAAGTACTAACCGATGTTGTAATACGTACCATATTAGGTGATTTTTAAAATGATCGCTTAAGATGGCCGCCCTTTGCAACAATAGCGGAAAATGTCAACGTCTGTAATTTATCTGTTTTGACTATTTTCTTTGGTTTATGGTTAAGTTTCTATTGTTTTTGTTGAAGTTTTTTGTTAAAAGTTTTTGTTGTTTTTTGTTATTTAATCTGTTCAACAATGGACGAGCCTAAAGCCGGTCAAAGTGGACTCCAGCACAAGGTTAGCCACCATTGCTTCTTTGTTTACATAATTTCTAATGCTAAAATAAATAGACTATAGTGGATTGAATAACACGTGACACCTTATGGTATCTATGGGGCTTATAGTGATTATTATTATCTCCTGTAAAATGAGCCCCCTCTTACAACACCCAAAACTATTAAAAGCTGCTGCAATTCTACTTTGCTGGACAACACATGGCTTACCACTCATACTTTAGTAAACTTTCTTATAAGATAGTTATTTTTGCTCAATGCTTAAAATTAACACACTTTTCATGAAATAACGCATTTTTAGAAGAATGTTCCTTATAGCTTTTGATGTAAGTACTTACGATGCAAGACTACTCTTTCATCTGCCGGAAAATTTAATTGAATTACGAAAATTGAATTATTGTATTCTGACAAAATTTGAATATAATGGCTAAAGTAAAACCAGATTCTGCCCCTATAATGAGAAAAAAATAATATAAAAATACTTTTACAAATTTCTCCGTCCTTGACCCATTATTATATACACGTGCTAAGCGTAGCTTAAAAGTTTAACAAACTTAACTCTGATAAAATCTCGTATTCCGGTAGCCAATTAGAAAAGAATTTGTAACGAACTCTATGCCAATTTACACTGAACTATCGTGAGGTTTTCACTAGTTGGTTCCCTAGGCACTCCAATTGTTTTACCCGGTACGCCACGGGCCAAAAGTTCTGCAGGCAATGCCCGCCGTAATATGTTTAAGTGAACGATGTGGCCCATGCGAATACACCCAGTTCCAAAACTCTGCGATAAAAGTGAAGCGATTATCAGGTTTTTTATACACATATGTATATAATACTTAATGAAATTTTATTAGATGAAATTTTTACTTCAATAGATTTAGGATGACATTGAAACATGGTTACTTCATAATTCTGTTATCTCAGTTGACAAATATTTAATTAAAAATTAATGTAACATGACATAATATCTTAATTACAATATTAACTTAAATTCAATCTAAATAATTAAAATATTTGACATTAATGTGGCTGCTGTATTGCTTACTTTGGTTTTTTATCGCAAATAAAGACATTTATTACGTCTACACCTCGTAATATTATCGTCTTATTGACTACCGTTTTTCTAAACCGGTATTGATAAAGTCAGTGTTTATTATTAAAGTTATATCAATTTATTCACCTCGAAACAATATTTAATTTGGTGTAGTACCTTATTGTGTGTATAGTGACCGTGGTGTTTACAGTGAATTTATTTTGCCAATTGTCGGTAAGCAGTGAATAAATCAACTGTGTTTTTATCTTGAACGATCGGTGGCCTTTCATTTTACTGTTTGCACACATTACTGCTCTCTAGTCTTGAATTTATCACCGTCATTAAGAATCAAACTGTGTTACCATCACCTTAATAGAGGCTTGTTCTAGTGATCCACAGATCAATCCTGAGGAGGAAGCATACCTTTTTTAAAAACTTTTTTATCCTACTTAAATTCTTTTTTTGTTTCTTTGTTCATTTCTATTTTTTTTGATTTTCTACTACTGAAAATATATAAAATATGGCCCCTGAAAAACTTAAGTTATAGTATGTCTACAAATCGTTAAGGACAGGCAGTACTTACGATGCTGTATTTGCTCAGATAATTATGATCTGATCTGTGCGATTGTATCAGAACCACGATTCAGGAATACACTGATCGGTGAACGTAGACTAAACTGAAAGTGTGAAGCTGGCAAGAATAAGGAGCCAAAGGGGGACAACAGCAACACGCCAGTACGTAATTGTGACGATAAAATTATGCGTCACCGTGGAGCTTTGATGCAGAGCCCGCCTGAGGAGAGGAGACCGGTATCATCTTTGGAAGAGTTACAAGGTAATAAATTCGATTTGCAATCTTTCATCGAACCGTAGAGAAATTATGTGATACGCGACTGCAGGTGAAAACTTTAAGCAGCAGCAGGATGTGGTATGTGCCTCTCGTGTCGGCCGGTCACCCGATGCTATTGGTGGTGGCAGCCCATTTTTGTCCGGCCGGTGCGATGTGCAGCGCGTGATGAACTGCTGCGTGCTGCCCGAGTACGCCGAGGAGCCACTATTATGGGCCTCGATATTCAACAAGATCCGCAACGCTATCATATAAACCAGCGCTTCACGCATGCTAATCGTCTCTTGTTTCGTCGCGCTCGTGATACTGGATTACGGCAGGCCTGATTGTGGTGTCATGTCTGTTTGTGTATCAAATAATATTGTATATTAAAACATTCATGTATCTGACTTTTCAATAATTAATATATCCAAATTAATAATAGTTAATTATTACTTTTATGGCGTGGAATGGCTTGAATCGTTTCGATTTTCATTTGCTTTTGTAATGTAATTGTTGCTATTTGTTTGTGCTACTTATTGTTATAGTATGTGTGACATTATAAAATTATGTATTTTAAACACTTCACCTTCACAAGTGCAAATATTTATTTTAGTTTTGGGTTATCTGAAAAGAGAAGATATAAATATAATTATCCTACCTAATTCTATCAAATCAGTTTATGAATATTTTATTGGGTTTGACTATAATTGTTATTATTTGTGTAACATTGTACTTAAATATTAATACAAATTATTTTTTTATGAATTGTAATTCTGACATATTTAATTAAATGTGTAATGTATCTTTATTATACTATTTTCCTTCCTTCATTAGATTCTTATTAATATTATTACTATTACTCATGTTGACATTATCATTCGATTTAATTTTAATATTATATTTGTATGTATTTCCATATCTATTAATATAGTATAGTTCTTGTTATATTAAGCTTGATACGTATTGATTCCGTGCCTATTATATACGTACTTATTAAGATAATGCTAACTCACCCTTCAAAAGCGTATAATCATACTGGTGGGGTTGATAACTCGCACTGTCTTAAACATATTTTACTGTGTTTACCCGCTTTTCATTCTTTCTTATTGCTACTGCTTTGCTTTTGAATTATATTCAAATGTCTCAAACAAGTAATTTTAAATGAGAGTTTTTTTAATGCAGGTTCATTGAATACTGGTTATGACGATTTCGTGGCATCGATGATTCAGTCAAATGCAAACATTGTCGCTATAAACGAAACATGGCTGCCGGCGGGCCAGCAAGCGCGCGCGCCATCCTTGCCTGGTTACCGACTGCGATATGCTCCGCAGTCACTGCATATGCGCGGCGGTAGGGAGGGGTGTCGGTTTTTACATCAAGTGTCATGTTCATATTAAGCATATTAAGCCTCCGTAGGCCGACGTTGAGCAGATGTGGCTTACTACCAAAATAAATGGATCCACTTTTGCAATAGAGACTGCATACAGACCTCACTGGGTCAGCATTGTGTTTCTGGAGGCATTGACTGAATCACTTACTTATTTTTGTCGAAATGATTTTGTCGTCTTATTAGAGGATTTTATTATAAATCTACTTAACCAAAATTCTAGTGAGACACGGAAACTGATGCATTTTCTAAATTGCATTATCAACGTTAACCTCGCAGTGAGAAACCTTAATCTTCCAAGTCGATTCATGACCGTCAGACCAATTAAGCAAATTAACCTCGACCATTTTAAGATCAGGCCACAACACTGCGTTGCGGCGTCGTATCGCAAAAATAACATCGCACAGCAATGCGATGCGATGACGCAACGCAAAAATTTCATCGGATACGACATCCTACGACAACGGTTTAATTTCTAGTGAGACATGGACCGCACTGCGCGTGTTCTACTTCTGCTTGCATTAGGACTCATTAAGAAAAAGAAATAGAAAAGAAAGTACTGGGTGCACCCATTTCTGACAATAATGAATAAGGATGGAAGCCAATTGAAAAGTAAAAAGTTCAAAGTTCTTAGTATGGACACCGACTGAACTGCATCGCGTCGCCGCATCGCATACTCTATACGATGCGCCGTCGCATCGGAAATTTCAACGATACGTTCTGCGGCGTCGTAGATTTTTACGATGCAACGCGGCAAAACAGTGTTGTGGCCTTGCCCTAACCCAATAGAACATTATCATACAGCAAAGACGCGTTTTTATTGTTACTAAGGTTTCATAAAAGACGATCCATTATATTGAAGGTAATCACTATAGTAGATCGCAAAACTGGTGGCACCTTTTTTCGAGATATGGTCTTTTACTGCGATCTCTTAACCGCCTATCAAGCGCGGAGATATAACTACCTCCCTCCCCCAGTTTTTGGGAAACTGCAGCTTTTGTGAATAGACGCTTCAATTCCTAAAATAATAAACCAAGTAAAATTTATATTTGTTTGATATTATGACAGTTGTTTGTCTCGATTATTAAAAGTACTCACGTCAATCATTTATAATAATACGAATCCAGATTCTTAGCCCTCGACGTCTTCGTAAGATCTGACTATCAATCAAGCTGGCAGTTGACGGAATACTTACATTTATCTTCTGTTGAAGAAGAGAGACCGGATATCGCTGTTAGCTTTCAGTTAATTTGGATGAATAGGAAACTTGACCTGTTATTTTTTTCAAACATTGTCACTAATTATTGTTAATGTCACCTTAAAAGCTCATGTTATCCTCTGAACGAAGTGTGAGGTAGTTTACCAAATTTGAATATGAAAGCAAATCTGTTTTTGATCTTTGTTGGTTTGCTCTTTTCTAAATCAGCGACGAAACGAAACAGATGGATATAACTATATATGGATGAAGCAGATTCGTAAGAAGCAAAGATGAATTCATATAGAGTTAAAGGAAGAAGTATCATTAGAAAATAAATTAAGAACTAAAAAAACTGTTAAACATACAATAAACTCTAAATATAAAAGCAATTGAAGTGATTTTCGTAACTGATATCACCCTCGTCGAATAAGTCATAGTAGTTTGAAAACTCTTATCCGTAGCGCAATATGATGCTTGACGCTCGGTTTGACGTTCCATTGAGGGTCCGGATTCAGTTAAACTCTGGATGATTGAAATTTAAAATTATATATAGATTGAAATTTAAATATTTGCAGACTGGTTTTTTGGAGAGTGCGCTTAGGAGCTGCATATGCTCATACCGTCATCTCCTTTCTTCCATTGGACATCCAAACACACCATGGGTTACCATCCTTTCTTGGATGCTATTCCTACCTGTCGCATCAAGCACTTCTCAACATCGTTTATAATGTGCGGAGCAAAGGAGAGGAATTCCTTCCCTGCGTCTGATTTTCTGATTACTTATAACCCGTCCGTTTTTAAAGCCAGGGTGAATAGGTACCTTCTGGGTTAGCTCGCTCCATCGTGGATCCTGTCTTGGCCCCCCGGGCTTGATTGGGATCATGAGCAAACCGATTTAAAGAAATATGGTATATATGTGGAAAAAGATGATTGATTACTTTTTAGCATTTATTATTAATTTATAGAAAAAGTACATTAGAATGGAATTAACTAAATTGGCTAAAGTTTACTGTGTCGCCTACACCCCGATTAAATATTTACTCTGAAATTAAAGAAAATAACCCTATAATTTTGAATACAACAAAATCATTATACCAGGCCAGTCAAAAAGATTTGTGTAAAAAATGCGTTCCTGGCCAATAATAATTATTAAAGAAAACATATTTTTGCAAGTAAAGGTATCATCGTTCAAATTTCGAATATCCGACCGCTTTTTTTAAAGAAATGAATTGTTAGTGAAAAGTGTTATTGAAAAATTAATTTGCAATGGGAAAATTTTCATGCAATATTTTTTTATGATTGCAAATGTTCCCTACAAACGTAGCAGCTGTTTGATAGACTTCAAATTGTATTTATGTATGAAAGCCCTTCTAGAGAAACTGTCTACCGATGGCATAATGAATTTTAACGCGGTCGTCTTGGGAATGAAGAAATGTGAGAAGGATAGTTTTATGCTGGGTGCCACACAACCATGGTAACATGATAAATAAATTTGAAGCAGGTTCATCTCGCCACTTTTTCGACACTGTGGCAGGTGGCGAACTCCGTATTTATTTATACGATCCAGAACAGAGTCAGTCGATAGTTTAACTGTTCCAAAACGAATCAACGCTCACCAAAGTGAAGCAATCAAGAAGCGCAGGAAAACGCCAACTATGAAGTCCCTACCAGAAGTTTTCAATGCAGTGAGCAACAAGCGATGAACACCGGGCTCCAAGAGTGAAGCAATAAGCTTCACCTCAATAACGCACCCACACACTCTGCGCTCAAAATAAGGGATCACCCTCCTTACAGTCCTGTTCTGGCATGATGTGACTTTTTATTCTCTAAAATAAAATAAAAAATCATCTCAGACGGATACTGTTTTCGTCGCCAGGAAATGAGTTAACAGCGTTCGAGAACGCCGTAGAAGAGGTGTCTGTGGCAGACTGGAAAAAAAAATCGAGAGTTCGTTTCATATTTTATCTATAAAAGTTGTTTATTTTAATCCTTCATAATGTGCACGGCAAAGGAGTAGAACTCCCTCCCTGTGTCTGTATTTCCGAGAACTTATAACCGGCCATTTTCATATCCAGGGTGAATAAGCACCTTCTGAGTTAGCTCGTTCTATTGTGGATTCCGTCTTGGCCCCCGGGCTTGATCGGGATCATGAGCAAACCCATCCTAAAAAAAAACACAAACTTTCTGAGTTCTTTCTGAAAACAAACATTCATACAAATTATATAGTTTAAATAATGTTGTAAATATAGACTTTAGTTCCCTGAATGTATGCATACAATAGAACTTCAATATGCTGTAATACGAAGAATAATATGTTAAACGGTGAAAATGGTTCCGTTTTACAAAAATTATGTAATCATATCGAACAAAATTTGATTTATGAATCAATATGTAATTAAATATTCATATCTTCAATCGAACTCGTCGTAAGTTCTTAGTCAATATTACGTTAGCTTAAAATTTTATCTTAAATCTCTAAGTTAAATTACCTTATCATGGGTGTTAACGCTGTAGAAAGATCAAAGTAAAACGAATTGTTTAACTATTCATTTATTCACAGAATACTGTAGATGATTGACACAATTTAATTAAGCACTTCTAAGCGATTTCAGTTCTGGTGTAGGAGTTTGCTTATCAATTAAGACGCTTACAATAAAATAAAGTATACAAATTTAGAAATTAATTTTGGAAGTATCAATCATAATCATCAAGATCAATTCCATTTCGTTCTTTAATTAAATCGGTCTGAGTCTGCCCCTGTTCCTCAGATATTTGTATTTCAACTGCGATATTAAATACGAGAGCTGCACCTGAGACGACGCGTGCTAGAAGTAGATAAATCTATAACACAACGGATACAAATAAGCAGTAGGTAACGTAATGAAAATTTATGTATTAAAAATGTATAATCATTATTTTATATTATTTCCGAAGATATTGTTGAAGGCGAAGTCAACTTTATATTAATCTCAAATAATATGAAAAACAGATACTTAAGAATTATACTAATATAGTTACTATACGCTTTGGTAAAAACCAAAAATTATATTCATGTATTCACATACGCTTATTAATTAGTTGCACATTTATTTGTTTATTTAACAGTTTTCGTAACTATTATGTGAAAAAGTCAATTTTACCACCTTCCTTTTATAATTTCAGATCTTTCTTCCTATGTAAATCTTAGCATTGGTTATCGTTACACTTACGATACGAGTAGTAGATTGATGTTAAGTCAGCTACAACACACTGCATATTTCACGAATGAATAAAAAACAATCGAATCGGGTAAGCATGGCATTGCATTAACTGACGTGGTCCGTTTTTTGAACCCCATTCAAATGGGGTTCACTCCTAACAAAGTTATTACAAACTTAATGTTTGTGTATGGTTTATTATATTTTACTCATGCTTATGTATAAGTATTTCCGAATGTCATGGTAAATTACATGCCTGTCTGTGTTGATGATACAGCACACAGCATCGATATGTTTGTTGCTAACAGCGGTGAATGGTGGATCAACACGAAAGTTTTCATTGAAATTGACACGACAGCGTTTGTATTCTGCAAACCGGCTTACGTAGTAAGTAACGTAACGTATGTAATATAGTATGTCCTATGTAAAAAAAGATTTGAAAAATAATTTAATAATAAATAGATAAATGTGTTCTTTAAGATGACTTAATATTCATAGAGCTTTATTAATAAATTTACACCAGGAACGACAATGCACTCTATAAGACTATAGCCACTTGGAACTAAAGAAAGTTTTTGGATAAATAGATCAAATATTTATATTTTATTATTACGAGGAAAAACAGTGGCAAAGAGCCGTTTTACATTATAACAAAAGCAGTTTCAAATATTCACCTTCTACGGAAAATGTTTTGTTCTTGTTACCTGTTTGTTCCAACATTTTCAAATAGAGGTTTTTTTATCAATCCTGACTTGGTCTTTTGGGGCTTTATTGTCGCAATGTATGAGAGCTGATTACGCCAGCCAACAATGCAGCCAACAATGCCTCAAGCCTTAATATGTGCAAGAATTACACGAAACATTTGGCTATTAGCCAAATACGTTTACAAATTGTGGTTTGGTGGCAACGCCATCTTAGAGCTAACATCTCTTTCAAAACTTACAAAGATTAAAAAAAAAGGTAATTTTACATTCATAATGATTGAGTACTATTTAGGACTATATTTCGAACAATTTACAAAAAAATGAACGTAAGGTATATTAGCTGTCTAGCTAAAAATAATCCTACTCTACGTTCACAGTGAAGTTTATAATACGTAGTAGTTATAAATATTTCACTTGTAACTCTTAACTTTTATTTTTAATTTTATCTCTGTAAAAGTGTTGAACCAAACTCATTTACTTATTTAACTAGTGAATCACGTTTATAAAAATGGGATTGTTGAAACAGGATATTTAAGATAAAGGCACAGTTTCACTCGTTAGGAATTGAACATTCTAAAATTAAAGACAGTCATGAGGGATTTATTTTAAACAAATTTAAACTGTTGTGCCTACATCTCATGCTGATCTCTATTCGTTATATTGATTTTCAGAACGACTCGCAACTACAAGCATGTGTCTTAGAGTCCTCGACGTGAGAATCGTAATCACATTACAACTTTGAAGGCAAGAATATGAACAACTGTACGATCACCTTATATTTTGTTATTTGTTATGATAACATAAGTTATAATACCAAAAAAACCTCTTAAATCCTTAAGCATTTTTTCAGTTAAACTATTGTGGATTAATTAGTTTAAAAATGGAACTCACAACTAGATAGCGCTGAAGAACATCATCCTCAATAATAATTAAACAACCCTTCACTTCTAAGTACTTTAAAATTACTGGATTTTCACGGAGAATGTAGAAACTGTACTCAGAAGGGCCATTGCAGTAATCCAGATCATTTATTATTATTAGATAAAATGTATTTCGAAAAAGTATCTATACTTAAAGAGGTAGCTCAATGTACATATCTTGGTGTTGACTGTAGAGAGCGTCGTATGTATGTGACGGGCTGGAACAAGCATGTTATGTAGTAATGCGCACTCTGAGGCTCGATTATTTTATCATTCGTGGTTATCGTCTAGTGAAAAATTAATTTATGTTCAGAAAAACCAAGAGCAAATTAAAGTAGATGCATTGGCAAAATATCACACACCAAAGGACTTTGGTCGATTTTAGAAATCATTGTGTGGTTGAATCTCCCTAAAAGAATGATATGCGACCGGTGTTTGATGGTCTAAGAAATTAAGTATAAGTAGTATTTACAGCCAAGCAAGTCTCCTCTATATTAAAACTATATCTAAAGGGAGGTTACCGGGTCATGACGGCCTCAGCATCGAACACCTGAAGCATGCAGGGCCGCATCTACCTAGAATTCTTGCCCTGTTATTCAATTTGTGCCTTAGTCACAGTTATTTGCCACGGGACCTCATGTAAACAGTTGTAGTGCCAATTGTTAAGGATAGGACGGGAGATGCTTCTGATGTGTCTAACTACAGACCTATTTCGCTGGCCACAATAGCCGCCAAGGTCCTGGATAGTCTGCTTGATAAACAGTTGGCGAATAACACGGAAATACCTGATGCTCAATTTGGTTTCAGACCTGAACTGTTCACGGAGAGCGCCATCCTGTACCTCAAGCAGACTATTTAGTACTATACCACGAGGAAAACGCCAGTGTTTGCCTGTCAAAGGCTTTTGAAATGGTGTCCTATGAGATCCTTTTGAACAAGCTTTATAAGGAGACAACACTGCCGCCTGAAGTCACATCCTTGTTCCAGTACTGGTATTGCAACCAGCAAACAAGGATACTGTTGGGGCTGTCGTGGCTTTGTAGCGAGTCACGTATGTTTGCGGTGGCGCATACAGACGACTTCTATGCCATAATAAGAAAAAGTTCCGCTTCCATGCTCAACAGGCTCCGCTCTAGCACTACACGGTCTCCTTTGTGTGTTCAAAAACCGACGGGATACCCCTTTGCTGCGACACTCGGTGACACTCCACACCGTAATATATTTTTTTTGTTTCTATCTTTTTGAGTACTTACATTAAGTTTAATTTTGTTCTTATTAAAACTATTGTTAGCAACTAACTGGAATACTTATTTGTTTAATTTTTAAATGAGCTATTGGGTTTTAATAAATTGTTTTAGATTTTTTAGATTAATGCATTAAAAGTTGTTAAACGGTGACTCTTGTACGGCCGCCATCTTGTTGTTTACGTCTGCCTTGAGAATATAAAAATGGCACAACAGTCATCCGAGCGTCATTCGTTGTGTGAACGACGCCTTGAGCACATCGTGAAGACTACGTAACTCTTTGTATATAAATATTCTGGTGATCATTGTAAGTCTTACTTAGGTTAGTTTTTTTCTTGAAGTATTACAAGAATATTTATTTTCAATTAATATTTTTTTTACATATCACAATTATTAAAGTTCAAATATTTTTGGTATCACACACAATGTTCAAACCCAAAAATATTTCTATAGACCAACATTACTTAAAAAAGGCTGTTTCAATTTCTTTAATCAAACTTATGTTCGAAATTTGACAAGTCAAAAAACCCAAATTTTTCTAATTTAAAGTTATTCTTTTTATTTTGATTAATGTAAGCTAAAAGATTTAATTATTTATATCCAAAATTCTTTAAGTTAATTACACCGCAAATTATTCAGTCTTTAAAATCATCGACTTAAAAAATTTATATATCTTTGGAAAAACTCGAGAATATATAAGTAATAAAAGGCCATACAATACACACAAAAATCACGTCTCATTTTCTACGATCTTACACAAGTCCAGTAAAGAGTACAATCCATTATGTAAAACATTGGCACTTTTTTCACTATCACTTATTTTTAATGTTCACTTTGTTTTCACTGTCACTTTTCACTTATACTGATTTTCACTTTTTGCCCAAAAAGTACTTTCGAAACACGCACAGGCACAGGTTTCTAAAAGATCACTCACTACTATTATGAAATTATAATCCAAACCGTATATTGAATAGGAACTGAAGTTACAAAAATAATAAAAGAATATACACTCGTGAGCAATGAATCCGGGTCACTTAAAAAATCCTAAAAATCTCGGAAACTAAAAATGCTAGGTTAATGCAATAAATTGTATTTAATAGACAATGTAATACTCCTTAAATGAAGGTATTAAAACTTCTTAGTTATTGTAAAGTTATATCATAAAAAAATCAAATTTGAAAAAGGGCCACTTTCGAAGATGGAACTACGAAATTACAGCATTTGGTTTTGCTTTTGTTTGTAATCTGTCATTTATGTGGGTACATAAACCATGTTGATAGTGCTCTATATTCATTATTCAAGCTGAAATTATGTCGCTTACGCCTGAAGAATGCACCAGAATACTTACAATGCTGGAAACCGGCCGGAGTCAGCGCGATACAGCCAGGACTGTCGGTGTGTCGCTGTCAACAGTACAAAGAGTTCTCCGACGTAACGAAGAAACTGGTTCTAACCTACGCAGACCAGGAACGGGCAGAACCAGGTGTACCACAGCACGAGAAGACCGATACTTGGTGAACACATGCTTCGAAATCGCTTTCTCACAGGAACTGAACTCACCAATCAGTTTCGACGCCTCGGAGGAAGTAACCCAAGTGCATGGACAGTAAGACGTCGGCTTGCTGAATCTAACTTAAAACCCCTTAGACCTGCAAACGGCCCTAAACTGGAGCGTGGGCATCGTATTTCAATGGAAGATGGAAGACACAGAGTGTATCGAAGACCAGGGGAAAGATTCAAGCAAGCATGCATCGAAGAAAAAGTAGCCTACGGTGGTGGGTCTGTACTTGTGTGGGCCGGAATTTCTTCTGAAAGTCGCACAGAGCTGGTGATCATAGAAAACGGCTCTTTAACTAGCGTAAGATATGTGGAAGAAATCCTCAATGATCACGTTGGTCCATTTATGGTCAATTTAGGTGAGGATGCTATATTTATGCATGACAATGCCCGACCTCATACAGGTAGGATTGTGAATGACTACCTTCAAGAGATGAACATTACTCGTATGGAGTGGCCAGCGCGCAGGCCCGATATCAACCCGATCGAGCATGCTTGGGACGAGCTAGGCAGATGCGTAAAACAACGAAACCCTCCCCCAATCACGCTTCGTGAGCTCAAAATTGCTCTCACAGAGGAATGGGAGAATATTCCCCAAAATCGTATAAGGAACTTGGTGTACAGCATGCCAAACCGCGTAAACGCAGTAATGGAAGCACGAGGAGGCAATACTAAGTATTAAAATTCAAGAAAATCGTAATAAAGTTCAAACATTTCATGTTTCCTATTTTTGTTTTAAGGAGAGATCAGCAGTTTTTTTCTTTATGTAATTTTGTGTTAATAAAATGTATGGTGACTCATATTTTTTTTACTTTCATTTAAGGAGTATTACATTGTCTATTAAATACAATTTATTGCATTAACCTATCATTTTTAGTTTCCGATATTTTTAACATTCTTTAAGTGACCCGGATTCATTGCTCTCGAGTGTATATACATACAAATATATTTCTTTGATATATATAAAGCAACATAAAATTAACTCCAACACGCAACCCGGTGAGACTATGTAAACCCTCATTGAAACGTGTAGCCATTGAGTAACAAGACCAATAAGGGGCCAAGAAATTAACAACAACTCCAATTATCCTTCTAGGCGGGTACGTAAATATTACGTGTTTTTCCATTTTTGCCAGCATTGTAATATAGCAAGAGGACAAGATGAGATTCTAAGTGACAATCAAGTCGATATGATAATACTACAATACTGGTGGCGTTTTTCCATATTTTTAACTTCCCGCTAAGAAAATCGAAGATTTTGGAAAAATCAGGAAGTTATTGTTTTTACCCCGTTTTTCAAAAATCGAGTTTTTAACAGATCTGAACGTTTTGAGGCCTTAAGAATCTTCCCTGACCCTTCCCGCGATGGTGTCTGTATATCTGTATGTATGTATGTGTGTGTGTGCGTGTATGTAAACCTCTTATAACTTTTGAACGGTTTGACCGAATCGAACTAAACTTAATGTGTTCCAAACAGTTTCATCAAACTTAGATTTCCTGAAAATTTGAACCGATTCAAACTGGTAGATTTCGAAAAAAGTAAAAAAAAAACAAAAAAAAATTTAAAAGAAATTTTTAAATGTGGTTTTCGAAATAACTTTTGAACGGCTTTACCGAACGATTTCAAAAACTAATCTGTTCTTAACCTCAAAAAACCACGTCGATCGCGCTCAAGTGCGTCAAAATCGGTTGATTCGTTCGTGAGATATCGTTGACGAAAAAAAATCGAAAAAAGTGTTTTTTTTGTAATAATTCCGAAATTTTCATGTGATATTTTTTGTTCCAAATTTTTTCTCAAGTTTGATAATCTACATCAAATGCCGCCAACCGCGTAAAAATCAGTTGATTCATTCAAAAGTTATGGCAGTTTGAAAATTTTAAAAATCGTGTCTCATCAAACTTTTATTGGCCTGGTTTTCCAGATATTTTTACTGTTGTGGTTTTGACTTAGTTTGAGTTAGTAAATTGTTTTTAATAAATCTGTTAGTTAAGAATTTTTAAAACTTTACCCTAAATACTTATTTGAAAAGAGATTTAACAACACTCTGCTCTACAATTATACATACAGTTATTACAAAAATTCGTGTAGATGTTAATATGCGAAAAGAACTAATGTAGAAATAAGGTATAACGTAGTTACGACAAGAAAAATTGATTAAAATTGTACAGGAACAGAAATCGAAAAGTTTACGAGGATGTTCTCACTATCCTGACCGCTGATTTCTAGAGCTTTCTATTTAATTGAATTCAAAAGTTGTACGTTCTGAGACACTCCGTTTCCTGGTGAATATTTGCAATGTACTTTGAAATTAAGCGTTAAAAGCCAACATTTCCTTTTCGTAATATGTTTTAAATGCCGCTTTGATAGCTACGACGTTAACTCACAAATTTTAATGACTCGTTATTAATTAATTGTATTTATTGATATAAGAATCGGTAGTCACAATTAGGCATTTAATTAATAACAATTTTATATAAATTAGCAAACGGTTTGTCTGGTTGCTATTCAATGTCATCTGTTTTGATATAAATATCAGTCAATGGTTTTGGATGTTTTGATTTTCTTTTTAAATTTTATTAGAACACTGCAAATACTCATGTTAATTTTGTATTGACTGCATCTGTGGTGTAGTGGTTTTTCTAGACCCAGAGGTATCTAATTGCAGAGAACTGGTGAAGCGAAAATACAATATATTTTGTGTTGTGTTAGTTTGTTTGGCAGTAGAGCTACATGTTTGAAGTATTATCGATACAAAAAAAAGATATAAAATTTATATCTGTACAGAGAAATTGCGAAGCTAAATGTCATTAATGGTAGTTTTTCAAAACTTTGTAGTGATCTATTTGTTCATCGCACTGTTATAATTTCGCACTAGCCTTAATAGCAGAATAATACGAGTATATCGTACTTGCAACAATGATATTTCGACCTGTTTTTTTGCATGTTTTATTTCTTATTTCGTTTCAGTTTTCAGTTCAGTTTAATGTTATTATCGATGAAGTTGCCGATTTTAGATAGCTACAGAAAAGGTTTTTCCTTATTAACTTTTATAACAATTTTTTTCCGTTATCTAAGTACTTAGAGCACTTATCTTAGTACGTATAGCAAAAGAAAATGAAAAAGTTACCAAGTATCGAGGTAAATTCAGTGAAACCAAGAAGAAGATGAATAAATCACATATCACTACATTTTTATAAACTTGGTTTTGTTTATAGAAATATGGACTGCAACGTAATGAAAGATGTGATAGAGCAACGTAGCTGCTGAACGGTTTTGATGAGCGCGATGAAAGAAAAAGGAACGAGTGGGAGATAAACTAGTTGGAGGAACGCGTGCAAGAGGGAATGAAATGAAAGACGAGCTATTTTTTTTAATTCAAGTTGTAAAGTGCTGTCGAAGAGAAAAAACGATTGTTTAGATCTTGGGATATTTTTATTCCCACAGAAATGGTATTAAAATATCTCTGAATTCGAAATAACACAAACTAAAATTATTTTTGCCCATAAATTGTCATGTGCATAATTATGGTGTGTACAGGACATTTCATTGGTTAACATGTTAAAATATAAAAAACTTAATAAGAATTAAGTTATCGTTCATGAGCGGAATACGATGCAAAAAGCATAAATATATTCTCTTACTTGTGCATTTTTTTCTTCTTCAGCCCTCTCGACAGTAAATAATAAAATAATATATATTTTATTCAATATGAGCTTTAACAATTTATTGAACGTCCAACGTACACTATGGCTACGTAAGTCCTATATGGTTTTTTCTTCCTTTTATGTGTGTTACATTACAGCGTTATACATTTAAGTATTTTTTTCTTGTACTACCAAGACGTATAAGAAAATGTTACTTTTACACAGAACGGATTTTATACTTTTACCATCTCTCATTACAAAATAATAATAATAATATAAAGAAACAACGCTATTAACTCTACGCATTCTTGTCTTTTAAATAATCACCGATATGGTAATAGCCTTTGATTGTGAGTGCGTTTTTAATAACCTTTTTAAACATTTCAAAGGGTAGTTCAGTCAGCTTGTGTGAAACTTTGTTATAAAAACTCAAACCTTTATCCAAAATGAGCATCTTTTTTTCGACTATTAATTAAAAATGAATATGGCTCTTTTTTATAAAAGCGTTATAGTGTTTACGTACATACATAATATCTTCATAGATATATTAAGACGTGACTGTTAATATTATAATTGTATACGACGTGCACAGCCCTTTTTTGACGAACAAATCTATCTTCAATATTGGCATTTGAGCCCCACAACAACAGTCCATAAGTCATTAAAATATAAAAATCACCAAAATAAACCATTCTTGACATCTTATTATCGGTCATTAGCCTTGTTTTTTTAACAGCATATGCTGCGGAAGCCTATCTAAGCCTATCCGATAAGGCATCCATATGAGTATCCCATTGTAGCCTCTCGTCCAAAGGAATGCTTAAATACTTAGTGGGTTATTTCCACTTCAAGTGCTTCGCCATTAACATTTATTGGTGTATTGAAATGCCTTACATTAGGCAAATTTTACACACTGAGCTTTATTCTAGTTTAGTGTTAAGATATGAATAGTAAACCAGTGCACCACTTTACGAAAGGGTACTGTTTACATCGTCCAAACACAAACTGCCTCTGTCAGCTTTAAAATCTAAAAAGGTATCATCTGCAAACAGTACAGTCTCACATAAGTTTTTTTGTAAAATGAGGGAGGTCGATAACATAAATAAGAAATAATAATGGGCCCAATATCGATCCTTGGGGTACACCTATAATGTTTGGTGCTTTACAGGACTTTCCCGTGGTTCATCAAATTTGGGAAAGTTCCTTCATGAATACATGTATTGAAAATAAAATCAAGTTGTGGTACAATACAAGTAATTATTGATTTGATATACCCCAAAGATCAGCACTTTTCTAAATATTTAAAGAATAAAATGTGTCGAAAATAATGTTACTGATGTGTCTAACATTTAAATGTACAATTAATTGTCACAAGTACGTTTACAAAGTGCACTTTTCCTCATGCGATTACATGATTCACAAGTGAATTATCGGGCGGGAATTGAACCCGCAACCTTTGGAAATCCGGTTCAATGCTATCCCAATTGAGCTACCGAGATACCTATACCTACAGAGTAAAATCAGAAAGGTACTAGAAAATTTCGACGAGTATTCACAAGGCTCGGTAGCTCAATCGGAAGAGCATTGGATCGGATTTCCAAAGGTTGCGGGTTCGATTCCCACCTGAGAATTCAAATGTGACCCAAATCGATTTTTTCTTGTAATTTTCTATTATAATAATTTATCTTAAAAGATAGCGTTGAAAAATGCATAAAATATTTAAAAATTATAAAACTAAATGGCTGTTTCATCTTAATCGATTGCCCAAACGTTTGTAAAAATATTTCTTTCGAGACGATTTTCCTCTCATTGATGAAACAACGCTCGCCTGCACTCGGTAGCTCAATTGGGAGAGCATTGGACCGGATTTCCAAAGGTTGCGGGTTAGATTTTTTCTAGTATTTTTCTATATTAATATTTTTTTGAGTTTTTAAACGGTCTCACATGATCTGCTGGTATTGGGACGTGAGTTTTGGACTCGAATTGAATTGTAGATTGCAGTTCTGCTACGAGTCGGTGAAAAACAAAAGAGTTTTGGCCATTGAGGATTGTTTCAATTGATGAAAATGATATTTTTCGATTTTTTAAACGTTCTTACATGATCTGCTGACGCTAGGACGAGAGTTCTTGACTCGAATTGAGTTCTAAATCACAGTGCTGCTACGGATCGATGAAAGACGAAAGACTACTAGCCCTTGAAAATGTTTAAAATTATAATTTTCGACTATTTAAACGTTTCCACATGAATTGATGGCACTCGAACATGATTTCTGCACTCCCGTCGAGTGCATCATTGCAGTTCTCATAAGAATATGTTAAAAGCGAAATAGTTATAGTCCTAAGGCTTGTTTGAACCAATGAAAATTATTTTTGTCGATTCACACAAATATGCGAAAAATCGAAATAATTCAACACTTCAAGACTCATGTGAAACGATATAAGATATAATTTTTCGACTTTTTGAACTTTCTCACATAATCTGCTGGTACTGGCGAGAGTTCTGTACTTGAATCGGATTGCAGATTGCAGTTCTCATACGCATATGTGAGAATCGGAAGAGTTCAAGACTTTCTCAATAATTCAAATTAATTATTTAATTTAAACGATGAAAATAGTACTTTTTTTTTCATTAATTAATAGTTCTGACATGATCTGCTGGTACTTGGACGTCGGTTCAGAATTATCTTTGAAAAGTATCGGGAACTGCAGAACTCAGCTGCATGCGGAAAGAACTCACATTTGCTTTCGATCTGCTGCAAATTGATCTGCTACGGGAAGTTGGCAGATCATTTCGTTAATTGACATTTTTCGAGGTAAAAACGCCGGAACTATTTCTAAAAAGTATCAGAAACTATATAACTCAGCTGCATGCAAAAAGAACTCACATTTTTATTTTTATGGACAATGATCTGCTAAGTTCACTTACGTCGTCTCAGCTTAGGTTTTATGAGACATAGAAGCCTCTTCCCAAATAGTTAATCAAAATGCAATCTTTCATTAATTTTCCACTTGCTTTTTTTTCACGAGACAACTTGGGCTCCCTCCGAACACGGAAAATACTATCCATGAGGATTTTCTGGCCACAGCCGTCTGTGCGGCTATCAGAGTTATTATACACTAGATGTGGTTGGCTTGTACCTGGAAAAAATCAGAAGACTTCATCCATTGCTATCGCCCCTCAAGAGAGGGACGGCGCGTGTGCTGACCTAGGCGAGGTTGCGCATAAGAAGCGTCGACCAGCGCCCAGGTCCAGGTCCAGGTTGGGAAGGAGAGAGCAAAATCAGGACGGCTGACTTCCAGAAGGGTTGGTCAGTTTACAAAAAAGAGGACTGAGGCTGATCTAAGGGGCGGGGATGGCCTGTTTGATCGCTGAGTCCTGAGCCTCTTGCAGACCGGGCGAAAGCTGATTGGGTGGGATTTTGGCCTCTGATTACGCGTGTGTTGTCGCTAGGCGTGGGAGTGATCGCATCAAGCGAGTCCCGTCATCGATATAAAAAACGCGCTTGAGTTTATATTTCACGAGCGGTAATTTTTTTTAATGAAATGAATGCGTTTTCAATGATAGCTCCGAGGCGGCTTGATTTTGCCGACTATCAACAATTATCGTTATTTCTCAACCAATTTACACAAAACCTTGACAAATTATAAAACATTCTCAGGAATCAGGTTCAGTAGTTTTTAAGTTCTTTGTGAACAAAAATAGAGACAGACTCGGCAGAGAATTATTTTTTTATGATATGTAGTGAAGATATCAATACCTTTTAATTACGCGTTTTTTTAAGGGCATAACTTACGTAAATATGAATGGAATTGGGTTTGGATTATTTAGAGTGAAATATATTTTATGCTAGTTCATGTCATTAGAGGAAAGTATTGTTAATCGATAAGGGTGCGGGCGGCCAAAGCCTGATTAATGTAGTCTCTACTCTACTTAACAAGGAGGAGTACAGAGCAATGGTTTGAGGTTACTACTTTGTGATCTTTATTGGAATTTCAAATTATATTTTTTCCCTTTACATCTTAGTGAAGTATTTATAATATGTAAACACCTATGCAATTAAATAATATTTAAAATTTTACTTTAAAAAATACATATTTTTTTATATTTTTGAGTAACTTTTAAACTCAATGTTACAAAACTATTTTTACTAAAAAATAACAAATAAGTAATTTCATAAGTTGAAAATTCATCGAACTTTATCAGCCGTTTTACGTAATTGGAGTAACCAACATACAAACTTTACAATACCTGTATTTGTAGGATTTTATTTATTATTAATTTTTATAAAGAAGATATTTTCTAAGATCACAGGTTCTAAAAACAAGTCTTAACCAAGTATTGCTTGGCTATTCCACTACTAAAAGAGTTAATATTTTTTATGATTTTTGTTATTATTAGGAATATAATAAACGATATGATAAAATAAGAGAAAAACTTGAAATGAAGTCTTAATCTCAGCAACAAGAAAGCTGAAGTAGTTATTACAAAGACAAAGTTTGAAAAATTCTGTGTAAAAGTAAACAGTGAGTCATTTCATTAAATGGATGCGAAAGTGAGAAAACTTCTCATAATGTTCATCAACTAATATCATACATATTTTTGTTACAAAAATGATCATTGCTTTTACTATATTTTATTTTAATAAAGAAAATATTTAAACGTATCAGTATCTATTTTATATCTTTCTAATAATGTAGCTTTGTTGCAAAAAAATTACCGCTTCCGCAAAAGCATTACAAAAACAAGTGGTTGAATTTGATGCGTAAACATAGGTAAACATAAATAACATTTAGTGTTCTATACAAAATGTTTAATTTCCGCTTTTTGGTGGTCCCTCACATATGATGTAAGCGACACAGTGAAAATGATTTAGGTTGCTAACCCTTTATTTGTGTTTCATTGTTAAGTCATACACACCCAACTATTGTGAGGCTAATTTTATATAAGAATTTTTTTTTTACCCATCAAAAGCCGTTGCCAGTAACTTTATTCTCATGGAACTTGGGTTGACACGCACCAGTTAATAATTTCAACAAACTGATAAGATGTAATCTTGCAGGTTTATAAAACCAAAAAGTTTAAGTTAGATACAAATTATCCACATTCTAAGTGAAGTCAAGTAATGTTCAATACGATTAAGGCAATTCATATATCTTTAACTTCGCGATGATGTTACTACTGCTAAAATGGCGTTTTCCATTTGGTTGTACCCGCCCACGATTTTATTTTGTAATCCGAGATGGACTAAAAAAAGCCAGTAACGGGTTTATTCAAACGACCAGCGCAATCTTTGTCTATTTATTCTTCATACTTTTTTGTATACCTAATTAAGCAACATCCTCTGAATCATTTTAAACTTACTGAAATGTTTCAGCCGTGTTTTATTTCAATGACGTAACTTATTCTCTAACACATATACAGTTGGGTTAAAACAACTATTCTAATACACAAATACGCAACATAGTTAAGTCCAAACTACTTATCAGCTATGTGGCAGCCATTTTAAGAAAAAATATAATTCAAGAAAAAAAACTCCTTGAAATATTCTCTACTTGGACACAAAAAAAATCCCCAAAGCGTAGGCGTTAATAAAAATAGGCTTATTCGAAGCGCAAAATTCTAGTCTACCGCATAGGCTATGTTCAAACAACAATAACTTTTAAAGTAGTAGACAGACCGCTGTAAATTAAATGTTGTATTGTAGCTTAGATTAAACCCTATCAATCTAGTGGATAAAATAAATGAGTTATCGGGGTTACCTTTGCAGTAATTTACAATAATTAATTTATTTTCTTTTTTTTTATATTTTACATGAAATTCAATTATTTTTTCAAATTATGAACCTAACAACTCCCTGTTTCAATTTTTATACAATAGACAAGGGTTTTTCGCTTCGAATAAGCCTATTTTTATACCATTAACGCCTACACTTTGGGAGATATGATTTTTTTTGTGTCCCAGTAGAGAATATTTCAAGAAAAAAAAACAAAATGGCTGCCACATAGCTGATAAGTAGTTTGGACTTAACTATGTAGGTAGTGTATTTGTGTATTAGAATAGTTGTTCTAACAGACTTTAGAATATCGCTAGTCCATGACCAAACACACTGTATATATATATATAAGCAAAATTTGTTACAAACACTATAATGGGTTTCTAAAATAAATGATGATTATTATTAAAATAAACTTTTTATCCTAGCAATAGCAGTCCTCTATGTAATTATTTTAAATAGGCTAGTGGCTCATTTTTAATTAAGACGATTTTTCTTGATTACCAATTCAATTAAATCTTATTTTTGCCTCAACTAAGCTCAATCTTCTGCATAAAACCGCAAGATTTGCCATTTACTATTAGCGCAAAGACAAAAAAGAAATCAATAACTCGAATGTATGTACATCGAATGCAACTTTTGCTACTGAAATCGTGAATTTTGTTTTTTAACTTATAGTCCCTTCTGCAATTCTGATTTAAGCATTAAACTTTGAATAGATGTGTTAGATGTTACCTTTACAACTTTTCTCAATAATAGCCGATTATTTTGCTATGCCATTCTGAATGTTATAAGGCACTGCAGTATTTAAGTTGCCAATTGAAGTTAATTGTCAACTTATTCCACAATCATTTTCCACATGAGTTTATTTTCAAGCCTCTTTATTGGCCCTATGTAACACTATTCAATGCAAACTCAGCGTGTAAGTTTTTATAAGTTGAAATTATAAACATAATCCTATGCAGTCAATAAACTTTATTATCAAACAAAATTGCGATCAAGACACACAGTATGTGAATAATTCATCAAAAACTATGATCAACTAAATATTTTTAACTAGTTTATATTCACGACATAAACATTCAACTTATTCACACATTTGTCTGTGGTGCTATTGAGAATAGAATACAGAGAAACTTGAGCTTATTAATAACTAGCTGACCCAGCCACGCGTTGCTGTGGCACAGTAATTTTATTTTTCTAAAATAAAAGATTTTTTCTTAAATAAAAGATTTTTTCTTAAATAAAAGTAGCTTAAATTACTTCTTATTACATCAGCTACCTGCCAATAAAAGTCTTGTCAAAATCGGTCCAGCCATTTCAGAGATTACTCGGAACAAACAGACAGACAGACAGACAAAAATTATAAAAAAATGTTATTTTGGTGTATCTACCATATGCATGTAGTAAAAAACGGTAAATTTCAATATTACAAACAGACACTTCAATTTTATTTATATGCATACATAATAAAAATGTATGCAATTTAGCATAAATTGATTCCATCGATTAAGAGACACTAATTTGAAATCGTAATAATTCGTAACATAATAATTGTAAAATAAGAATAGCAATTGCAATTGTACCTACAGTTCTTCGTCCAAATTATCCGTATTTTAGTGCCAAAATGCTAATTAACATAGCGACAACGACGGCCAGGGAAATGAACACTTGCCTTCGCCAGCCGTGAAGAGGGGTGGTTTCATTAACTTTTATTATGTCTCATTTTAGGGTTTGGTAAATTGTAACTTTGACCGCCTTAAGTAATAGACCAAATCTACAGAATAATTCTGGTATCAATTGATTATTATATATTTTCTTGCAAGGTTCTTGTAATATTTATTTCCGAAATTGTTAAAATAATGCTTTAATAAGTCCAGGACGTAAACAAACGGACCATTATAGATTCCACTGAATACCAATGTCAAATATTTTACAGCAGGCAATCATTTCTAGGAAAGTAATTCTCTAGTTAAGTATCGATATTGCAACACTGCGAGGCAAACTTTGTGTGCATAAAGAGTTTTAGAAGACGATTGTCTCTTCACACTTATCTAGGAGCATCGAATGTTAAGGTTGTCATTGGTTGTATGAAAAACATGATGTGGTAAACATTTTGATTTTAAAGTTTACATAACTTTTTGTAAACGCGTGTTTTCTAACTTTTAACATTTTTTTAAAAGTCCTTAAAAGGGGAGTTTTACTCTGAAAATGGTGATGTTGTTTTGTTTTGTAGTCGTAATGACTTCAATATTATTTTTATTACGAACCTTTTGAAAAAACAAACTACGACAGTAAAATTTAATTTTCCAAAACAACTACATATTCATTTAATTAACCCTCTGCGACTGACGTGGTAGTCTAACAGACACTGTGAAACATAAAATTCGGTTTATTGCAGTTAATTTTAAAATTTGACCGCCATAGCTCTTGGTACCTTACTGTAGTGAACTAGCACGTTGATTAGTGGGCGGAGAGTGGTCGTAGCGAGTGCAAGAGTGTGTATCGAAAGGTAAGTGTCCACGAGACTACCACGTCAGTGTTAAGGTAAGTGTCCACGAGACTACGACGTCAGTAAAATTGTTATATTTTCATAGTGTCTCCTAAACAACCACATCAGTAAATAGTTTTACTTTATCTTCCGACAAGGTATTTAGTTCAGCCATATTGGTTGTACGGGCGATTCAACTGTATTGTGGTAAGAGAAAACTTATGTCGACAACAATATAAGAGGAAGATGAAGGGGGAATGATACCTTGACCGCAATGTGATGAGAGATGATGGAGGCTACCGGGGACTGGTCCCTGGGATTTGCTGTTCCTTATAGTTATGCACACGAGGACACCGTCACATAAAACTTCAGTTTGTTGTAGGGGTTTTGGGGTTAGGCCACTAGTTCAATTTAAAATTGCGAAACTCGGTGCACGCGTGCGAGCGGCTATCAGTAGTCTTTTTTTGCCCGCTTGTTGGCCACATTGCGGTATGGTTTGCCACCAATAGATGGCGCTGTCGTCTTGCTCTTAATTATACGTGACAAAGTATGTACGAAAAGGGAAATGGAGTGAATGGAGGTGAATCTAGGGGTGTCGACCAAACTAATCAAAAGTACAGTACAGTACAGTAAATAAATAACACGGCACTTTGAATTTAATACTAGGACAACCGGATATGTTTGATGAAGATGAATATCTCACTTTCAAGCCAGAAATATTTTTGTTTTTTTTTTTTAATAATATACGAGGTAAATAAGAAATGCTCGATTTATTGTTGCATTCATAAAACTAGTCGTTGGCCTATTTTTCAAAGAGTGCTGGACATGGCAGGCATAAATAGCATTGCATTATATCAAATTTGTGCTGACAGTGATAACAAAAAGAGAAGTGCAACTTTTTTCAAGAGATTTTGTGCCGAATCATTTTAAACCCCGAGTATACAATAAAAGATTGTCAAGAGAGCTGCTTATAACTATCACCTGGATATCTACCCTCTACCACCAGTAGTTGGACCTGGTCTACCAAGGTGAAGAAAACTATGTTCTATAACTCCAACAAATATAAAAAGATAAAACTACATATTCTTACTCTAATTGTTCGAAGCCGATTTGCCTTCAATGCTCCCAAGCAAAGCTGTGATTTTGAAAGTCTGTAATTTTGAAGTCAACCAATGAATGTGTCTCATTTTTCTTAGAACGATTATCGTAATTGTTAATTTTTCAAATGTCTAATTTTAAATTGTAAGAATGTTGATTTTGTATTTTTTTTATGTCATTGATGTTTAAATAGAGAATCATAGCCTGATTTGTGTCAAGTCAATAAACACAGTTGAATTTTGAAAATACAAATTGCTTTGTTTATTAAAAGTTCATTTCACATTTTAAAAAGGCTGAAAATCTAATAAAATTAACGAAATAGCTGCCTAATTTAATTCTATAAATATATTTGCCGTCGAAATGGTGTCTCGTGGACTACCACGTCAGTATAATTGTAAAAACTTGGCCACGTCAGTCGCAGAGGATTAAAACTATAAAATAATCATTTTTCCATATTATTTTCAATTATGGTAGAAAAAAAAACGTAAAACTACCAAAATAAAGCGTGTCTTGGCTATTTGATGTAGGTAGTATTGATGTGTTGCGAGAAATTTCATTTTTTTTTTGATAAATTATTGAAACGTTTGAAAATATTAGCTTTTAAATACTTTCTGCTATCATAACGTGATTAATAATATAACACATTGCAGCATGTTTATATTCTTAAATAACATACTATTTTCGGTGTTAGAAAATATATCGTTTATTTTAAAAATGCCGAATAACCAAACGGACAAGCATATTCATCATATGGGACTGATCGTTTGGAATCGAATCGTAGGGACCGACTTCGTGGGGCTTATACTTTGTCCAATGTAGGATGATACTTTTGACAGGTGTCACTTCCTTATTGCTACGTACTAAGGTTGCGTTTGTTTCTTTATGTTTTGCTTGACATTACAATAGCAACTTTATACCCTCTATATAGGAGTCAACTGTCAAAAGTATCATCCTACATTGGACAAAGTATAGCAACACTTCACTCCGAGTCTATACTCTGTGGTTTTTCATTTTCTGATCCTTTCATCGAGCCAGTGGCTAGATCTTTGATTTTATTGCAAATTTTCTGTTAATACTGTGTTAATAAAAAAAATCTTTATTATTGTTTGCACGAATTTCAAGGTTATTACTGATTGGAAACAAAGGCAAATAGTTATTTATTGATCTGGAGAACCGGCACCTCCCAGAACATAAAATATATACTTTATTTTCAACCATAATAGGTAATTTGAACATTATTTATTCAGTACTTAAAGTTTCCTTTAGATTCCTAGGAATTTTATCGAGAATCTTCCAAAAACTTGTAAGACATCATGACTCATTTTGTAGTCGAAGGTAATTTGGTATTTCAATTTTTCTTATTTCCTCGTTAACAAACCGCTAATCAATCTATTCAACACCCTTGAAAGCATCTTTTGATAAGTCTACTTCAGTTTAAAAACTTATAAATACATAGAATAATTGCTAAAAGACATAAAAATGGAATTCTTTGTCACCTTCAAAGGTGATTTAAACGTTAAATATAGATTTTTCCTAATTTTCTATAATAGTATTGGCCTCCATGAAATGTTCGCTATTCATGACCCATATGTGGGTCATTTTTGGTTAAAACGAGACACCCGTGCCGTACATGTGAGTCACTGCACTTTTCATACATAATGATTTCTTACTTCATGGACCTAAGATAAACATCCAAGCATTGTATATGAACGTATAAGTTATTATGTAAGTAAAATAAAAAAATAATAAGCCATCGAATTTTTTTATTTATTTAGAACTTGCAAAGATTTGAAAATTGCACTTTAAAATAATCAACGATATTATTTATTCTAACAAATTTGTGTATCTTCTAAATTCTACATGACATCATCTTCTCTATCATTATCTTGCAGTGATCTACTAATTATTAGTTCGAAAAATCACAATATCACCGAAATATAAACGTAATTTTGAGAGTTGGGAAAGATCGCAAAAAGTAAGCTTATGTGACACGTAAGAAAAAGAAACTTTATTTCTCATTCCTGATTGCAAAGAAATTACCTAGAAAATATTAAACGGAATTAATCCTGTTTAATCACAGAAAACGTAATTTTTCACAACTTTTAATCTCTTAAGTCCATAGCACACGAGTGTGTCACTGAATTATTAAATAAGCTTGTATGTATGTGACCCAAATGTGGGTCACTCTGAAAATTTGGGTTTAATTGCCCCCCTCCCCAACTTTTATGGACCTGAAATGGCAACTGGAAAATAAAGGCAACTTTTTCAGTACGAGCCAAGCGTCAAGCCCAAGAGCCATTGGACATCCCAGATACCCCGGACCAAGAACCCCCCCACCAATTTCTCTTTATCGGTTACCATTAGTATTACCAATATCGATCAAACGGACCTACAGTAACCCTATTAAATTATTTTATATAACCTCACTTAAATCTGAAAAGTAATTTTTCTGTTTGTGATTAAACTTAGCCACTAAGTTGTTTTATTTTTCTTAAAGTGTAGCAAAACGAACTCTATAAGCCATTTTAAATAATGACATTGTAATCTTTTCAGATAAATTTGTTTTTATTATCCCTAACTGGGATGCTTATTGGAAAATAACAGTACATATATACATATGTATTACATTCAAAATAATCAGCATTTAGAACAGATCAAAATAAATGCTTCCTCATTGCTAAGATGGTAAAATTCTTAAATAAGTGTTATTTTAACTAATTTTACATACGAGCGTACTACGGAATCCTGGATGAGTGTAGCAATATGCACTTGGCTGATTTTAAAGCTCGCCGTCCAAATTAGTTGGCCCTATTCGCGGACATCTTTCCTCTTATACCTTTCATTATGAGAATGACACTGGAAATTAATTTATTTGTTTATATAAAGACTTGGAGTAATTTGATTTTTGTAAACTTGATGGAGTTAAAACGTTGCTTGAAAGTATTAAATTTCTTGCACATTCGCTATTGTAAATTAAATTGAAACGATGTTCGTAAGAGTTCATTAATTAAAAATATTAAAATAAAATAGTTTTTTTTTTCCGAAAATAATAAAATCACGAAAGGATCTATCTTGGACCAACATGTCAAAAAATAATAAAATCTTGTGACATGTTGGTCCAAGATGAAAGCGCATCTTGGACCAACATGTCACAAGATTTTATTATTTTTTGACATGTTGGTTTCATTTTTTGACAAGATTAAATATTTTTTTATTTTAAAGTTAATTCATGGTTCTGTGGAATCCAAGAAATGGAGTAATTATAAGTTTGACAGGATGAATAGACACCTTCCGGGTTAGTTTGTTGCATCGTGGATCCTGTCTTGGATGCCGGGCTTGATTGGGATCAAGAGCGAATCCATTCAAAATAAAAAAAAATATATATAAAATCGACTTCTACCTAAGATGATCTGCTTACACAGATAACACTTAGAGTTTATTGGACTGAATGTATAATTTTAATTTGATGTAAATGAAATACTCGTACTATTGAAAGATTGAACGAACAAGTTGAATATGTCAGTGCCTTGTAACAAATAAACACGTACTTTGCCAGCTTGACGAAATTTCATATTCACAGGCTTCGATTCGAGAGATTAAGTGTGTTGAGTGCGTTTTCTGTTATGACCTATCCTCTGATTAGATCAGACCGGTACATTGCCAAAGGAATGGGTCCATACCATCTTCATTCCCCTTCATAAAAAAGGTTCCACAAAAGTGTGCAGCAATTATAGACTCATTGCTTTAATATCTCACGCAAGCAAAATACTGCTACACATTCTCGTCGTAAAGTTCTAAAAGAGGGCTTAATTAAAAGCCCCTCTGATTCTATTATTGATCAGGATTCGTACCTTTATTGGATGTTGTCGGAACAAGTCGGCGGTTATAGTAAGAAACAGCAACAGTATCACAATGTAATTATAAAATCTTCAGGTTGAAAATACAGAGATCTTAAAAGATACAGAGATTATTAAAGTCTCTTCAGTAGATACTGAAGAGATTTTGGAACCTCGAATCCGAATCAGAATCGTCGAAAAATAAGCAGCTGACTCTGGAAGAGCAACAGTGCGAAGCTTACTTCAAGGCTACTGCAACTCGAGATTAGATAGGCACCTACATACCGTGTAGTAGAATTACCATTTCTATCAAATGCCAAACAAGCGTTTGGAGATACCAGAGTTGCCGTTAAAAGATTTTTAAGCCTACAAAAGAAGTTGATTAGAAACGCTTAACAAAAGGAAGATTATCGTCAGGAGCTAAATGAATATTTAACTCTCAACCACTTCGAGAAAGTTCGCGAAAGAGGCAAGGTCAGAGAATTCAAAAGTTTGGCTAACACATCATGCTGTCATGAGGTTAGATAGAACTACTACTAACATACGAGAAGGGTTTAATTCATCGGATAGAAGTAGCAATGAAGTCTCACTACATGATACTTTGATAATAGGTCCCACTATTTAACCACCTTTACGGCACATCATCATGACATGTCAGTTTTACCCTGTATATCTTACAGCTAATATTATTAAAATGTACAGAGCATTTAAAAAAGCACCTTGATAACCAACGGATAGTTTGGAAAGATAACGATGACGACGAGATACATGACTACAGACTTCGAATAGTCACTGTAATACGTCTTGCGCACCCTATTTAGCAGTAAAGGCGTTACAACACCTGTTACCTAGCTATCGACAAAGGTCACGGTTACCAATTGGAGTCTAGTAGAGTAAATACAGGCATCTACATAGATGATCTGCTCAGCGATGGTCAGTCTGAAACAAAACCAATCGCTGTTAAGAAAGAAATTAATAAAATGCAAGGGAAGGCAGGATTTGTACTACAAAAATAGGCTTGTAATAACGAAGGTTTGCTGGAAGCTAAAAAGTAAGAGGAATGGTTCGACCAAGAGTTGAAAGATGACGATGATCTTGTTTGGAATCCTCACATTTGTAATTCCATTTCAGCATCACGTAGTTCTGAAATAAAAAAAAAACTGATTGTAGAAACTAGCCCAAACACGGATAGCACCGTGCATCATATTAGCCAAAGTATTACACAAAAATAATAAATACTGGGACTTGGTTCGAACGACAAATTACCGCAGGCTCTAAAACATGAATGGGAAATTTAAAGCACTGAGTTATAGAAGCTAGTAAATTTCCACATTCTACATTAAAGTAGAATTACAAGGGTTCTGCGATACCTCTAATATAGCTTACGCCACTGTAGCGTATATTGGATGTGTCGCCTCTGATGGTAATATTAAAAATCACCTTGAAATGCTGAACCTAAAGTAGCTCCTATTAAACAGGTATCCTATACTTCAATTGGAATTATGCGGTTTCGTGTTGGTGATTCGAAAGGTGGCGGTAACTCTGAATATTGAATCAGCTTCTCTACACACCTGGACTTACACAACAATTATGTTAGCAATCGTTCGAATCGGTAGAAAACATTTGTAGAAAATCGGGCATCGGAAATATTGAGTCTGTTAGATGCAAATCAATGGTCATACATACCTTCAAAAGAATATCCCGCTGACTGTTGATTAATACCAGCCTATTACATGAACCAAATTGGCCACGAAATTAAATTATTCAGTATTTACGTCCGCTTTCTATCT
Organism: Calamotropha paludella; assembly: GCA_927399485.1. Taxonomy (NCBI): domain Eukaryota; kingdom Metazoa; phylum Arthropoda; class Insecta; order Lepidoptera; family Crambidae; genus Calamotropha; species Calamotropha paludella. The sequence continues at coordinate 14,612,155 of OV656809.1, forward strand.
GTAAAGAAACTAAATTTGAAGCTAGAACAATAAAAGCGCACGCTACAATAAGCGTTGATATTGCGGAACTCAATCTTTTTAGTAAAACCTTTACCCTGCCTACAGTCGCAGAAATATAAGAAACACTTACATGTTGCATCTGACAGCGTCAGCATCACTCGTTTAAGATATCACGAACATGCTGAAAAATAAAAATATTAGTAAGAAGATTCGTGTGGTGCAATGGCAGCGACCCTACCTTCTGTGCCAAAGGTCCGGGGTTCGAATTCCGGGTCGTTTATATCTATACTTATTTATGTATTTTATATATCATTTAGTACCAAAAGAGCTCATTTTAGTTTGGGGCTTAATAATTGTTGTGAGTTGTCCTAAATAAATTGTTTATAGATAATAATAAAATATTAAAAGTAGGTGGTGGAATTGAAAGTTCTCTGTTACCTGAATATAGCAAGTATCTGATTATTTTTGACGTTAATTCGCATCTCGCCAAGCCAAACTTTTTGCATTATGATGTAGATTACGCGGATTCAGTTAATATCAGAGTGTCTAAGTCGTCAATGTGTTAGAAGAGGTTAATGTTTATATAAAGGATGTATCTGCCTCTTCCATTGTATGGCGCCACGAGTGGTTCACATTGATGCAGTGTCTATCTTACTTCATAAGAGTTTCTGTCGGCCTTTAAAAGATTTCTAGCTAGGAGAGGTCGTTGTTCTTATCTATGGAGCGATAACGTAAAGAATTTCGTAGGTGCAGCTAAGGTACATTTCTCGAGAAAATGGGCCAATAATTATATAATGTAAATTTTTCAACATTACAAATGGAAAATTAAGACTCAAGAATTAAAGTTTGGGGACATTGTTTTAGCGAAAGAGGATTTACCCCCCGTGAAATGGCTTTATGGCTGGATTATAGATACTCATCCGGGCAAAGATGTATCTTTGCGGTATAAGGGTTCGATTACTTATCGTACAACGTCAAAACTATGACCGTTTCCGATGAAAAATGAAGCTAAGAATTGGTGGCTTTCTCATTAAATTCCTTTGTAACATTCTAAATTTTGTTATCTAACTATTATTTCGTTATGTAATAATTATTTTTCTAAAAAACCAAGTGTATAAGAAGTGAAATTACAGTTCACTCTACAACCAACATTATGTTTGTAAGTAAATGGAATAAGTTCATAGTTTACATATTATAGGTTCTGCTATTACCATTAACTGGGTTAATATTATTATTTTATTATAAGTTTTGTTATTTGGTCGAAGAACTATTAGTCGCGGGCAGTATGTCCAGCGACGGCTAGTTTGGTTAATACATAAGTTGTTGGTACATAAGTTATTAGATGGCGTTGTACCTTTGTAAATTACGATATTGTTTCACATCGCGGCAGTACTATATTGTTCTAGTTAATATTTTTATAAATTTCTGGAGTGTGGTGTTTAACTTCATTCCCAGCTTATTACAAAAGGGTTTAGTAATCTTACATCACCGCACATTTAATGAATGATGAAGAAGCGTCACAGTATTACCGATTTTATATGATTTAAATAAATTATGTTCGCGTTCTATTAGTGTAAATAAACCTCTAATAGTCGTAGATTGAAAAGTATTGTTACAAAAATAATAGTGTTAAAAATATATATTTTTGTAGTCATATATGCATTGTTATATCCAAAATTAAAGATCTTTCTCCGTCAGCTAATAGAAATAAAATCGCTTATTGGAAGGTTTGATCCTTTGAGTTTCGAGTTGAGTAGGTCCTTGGTGCCGAGCACAGGATGAAGAGGCTTTCAAAACGAATTACCATTTCTCCTTTAATGGGACCATCAAGCTTTAATGGTATATAAATAACTTAATAAAAACATTTCATAGATACAACGTGTCAAAATTTATTAATTATTTTCTGACGTAAAATAATAAACATAAGTCGGGGGAAGGTTAGTGTCAGGTGATCGAAAATCATCTAAATCACCTAAAAAGTATTATTAGTAGCATCATTTATGTTAAAATTTATCTACAGAAAAACATATCACGTGCATTATAAAGGGTAAAAAGCTGTGATTTGTTCTGTTCATGTTAAGACGATTAGTTATGATAATCGGTTATTGTTACTACCAATGTCCAAACGACAAGTTGCTAGACATAGACGGGTTAAATTAATTTATGTTGCATGTATTTTTTAAAATGTGAAGTATCGTCTGAAATAAAAGTATTATATTTTATTTATGTATTATTTTATTACATACTGGTTTCAAATAAGTCAGCATGCTATTTAAGAAAAGTAGGGCGGAAACTTTCGGGATTGATTTAATACGTATTTATACTACAAAAACAGGATTAAAAAAACCATTATTACAATTAAATATGAAATCTTAATGGCATTACACACGCCAATAAATCAAATTTCTTGTTACCTAAGAATAAATAAAGCCAAGAAACAATGTCCCATTGCATAAGAAAAGCGAAGTAGCCAAAATCCGATACAACACCTTTTGCCTTAAAGATACTAATGTTTTAGTTAAAACGTTTTGATTTTAATTTGGAGTGAAAGCAACCTTAGGACATAGACACAATATTATTATTAGGTTCACTCATTTTCTAATAAACTATTGAAAATTGGTAAAACGGTAGTTATTTTCAATAATCACGTTAACAGGATATTAGAACCAGTAAGATTCAAACAACGGCGCATCAAGCTGAACTCTGAAATGCTTTCTATTATAATGGTTTAAGTATCAAAGTTCTTATTTATGTATTTTGATGTACTTTCCACTGTAAATAGAAAAATAGATGTAACGAACTAACTATCTCATATTATACGCACACAATATACAAAGTGCTTTTTTCCTGGGCTGTTATGATAAACTTAAATGACGCCTGAAAACGTTTAACTAGCTAAAAGGAAAAATGTGTCTAAATGAGAATTGTAATTGAATGAAACCTTTGGAATTATACAGGAAGTACTATTTGTTAACAACGTGAGGGAAATATAATGTGTTAATTTTGCAAAAAGAAAGAAACAATTTAAGTTTACGAAAACAAATACAGATTATGAAGAATGACAGAAAAATAAACGGTAGAAATATTTTTTCTTTATAGCTTTGGATTTAAGTAGTTTTGGTATATAAATATTTCTGCAGAGCTATCATGTAAGAATTGTTGAAGTGAATATCGTAATCAAGGAGGTATCTTCTCAGATCTAATAATCATTAGAAAGAAATAAATTTTCAAGGTAGATTAACTACGAAAACATTTTTTTATCTTCGTTGCTATGTGATGCTTGTGACTTTTTAATGAATTTCAATAGAAACTAACTAAAGCGGGGGCACACTTCGCTATGTGTGGGAGTCTGATATTAATCTAAGAGAAGTATAAGTCCTTAAGTATACATTTATATTTGCTATTTTGTTTAAAAACAAAGTCGACTTTTACGAACGAAAAGAAACGCAAACCGATCACACGCTGCAACTCACACAAGAGAATGATTACCAGTGGCGGATTTACCAGGAAGCAAAGGAAGCAATTGCTTGGGGCCCCGCTTGGAGAGGGACGACCGAGGAGAGAAAGAGAGGCCGCGCTACAGAGCGCGGCCTCTCTTTCTCTCCTCGGTCGTCTTGCTCTATCCTTTCAATTGAGGCACCTCTCAAAGCATCAATTACCCAGTTGTTCACAGCTTTCGCTCGTGTTACTACTCCTCCTGGTTTTGTCCTCGATAATTTCTAATACTTGCCAACTAGCATTCTTCTGATTCTCCCTGTAACTGATTTACCTGTGCTAGTCTTCAGACTTTGATCACTTTGTGATTGGAGCTTTGTGCTGCAACATGAGCTTTGAGTAAATATTGAGTAAATACGAATTTTTATGGTATTGTCCAAAAAATGGTCGTTTAGCGGCAAGGCTTTACCGAGAGCAACTGGAACGGCGAGGAGAACACCGGGAGCATTACCTGGATTACAGAGTGTTCATAAACACAATGCATTTCATGCGGGATGAGTTCCTGGACGCAGTTCATCTCAGGAAGGGTTACCCAGAATAGATCCAGATGTTAAGGATCTAATCGTAGAACAAGTGGAAAAAGATCCATCGCCTAGTACCAGATCAATCACAAGAAGGACTGGTGTACCACGAGCCTCGGTTATAAGGGTACTGAAGTCAAGTGAGTCAATTTTATTGTCTTTAAATCTCATAATTACGCCACCGTATTAGGGAGCTCTCCCATGTTGCTTATGATTGTCAAAACCCACTAAATGGTGAAACTGAAAAAAGATAAGATAGTCTTTTTTACAACTTTCTCTTTTATGTTTTTTCTGAGGGTTACCACGCTTTTCATATCCAACGCATGCAACAATTACAACCTGCAGATTATGTAAGACGATCGATTTTCTGCCAAACAATGTTGCAAATAACCCAAGACGATCTTAATTTTATGAACAAAATCCTCTGGACAGAGGAATCGCGATTTGAAAGAACCGAGAGTTTTCAATATCTATGATAACTACCCTTAGTCTACACAAACGGCAAGGTCATCAAATTTTCAAACACGGTACAGTGTGAATTTGTGGTCTGGAATTGTCAATTGGGAATTTATAGTACCTTTAGAATTGACGTCTAAGTTAAACGGAGCGCAATATTTGGCTTTTGTACGGAATAACTTAAAACGATGTATTGGTGGATGTAAACCTATTAACAAGAAGAAGAATGATATTTCAAAATGATGGTGCTCCATGCTACTATACAAGAGAGAGTACGAGAATACCTTAAACAGACATTCCCGAGGCGATGGATTGGGCGTAGCGGCCCGATACCTTGGCCTGCACGCTACCAAGATTTAAACCCCTCAGATTTTTTTCTCTGGAGTTATTACAAAGAGAATGTATGCGTCCGAAAAAAATAAGACAAGCCGAATTAAAAATCGAAATTCTGATATTTTCCGAAGATCAGTTTTGTAAGTCAAATAATAATAAAAAAAAACTAAAACGATGTTTTTGAAGGCGAAAAAAAGAAGAAGACTGAAGACTATGCATTGTGTAATGTATGTTTTAATATTCTGTATGTCCATTATAGTCAACGTCATAAATAAGTGTTATATCACTTACAAACGATCGAGCTTTCCTATTTTGTTTCCTTACCCTATTCTTATGCGAAGGGACTATCTGTGGTTTATCTAGTCGTCATTTACTTTTACCTTAACAGGCAACCTCTTGAACATCATTTTGATTTCTTAAATTCACTTTTTACCCATTAAAAACATGTTAAGCACCAATTTTGTTCAATGAAATGCTTGCACATAAAACTGCTGAAAATTAAGACATTTTCACATGTAAACATGAACATGATACGGATCGTGTATGCTAGTTCGACTAATTACACGGTCTAATTGGTTTGTCCGTCCATCTGTAACTGCGGCTCTGTGGGACGTTATAGTTAATTAGTCTCCTAACCGAAGCCGATGTTATTTATTTGACGTTTGAAAAGTGCACTTTTTCTATAACGTGGTAAGGTTTTACGGTTGGCATTAATTACACGGGATTTCAGATAGGTAAATTGTGAACAGTCAAGAGCTATAATATTATATTTTCTTAATATCTCTATAGTTACTTGCAGTTTTAATTTACTACAAGTCCAATACATATGCACGAAATTAAAAACGCCCGTAAAATTTGTCGTAAAAAGCAAACTGAATCAATTATTTTGCGTATTTTAAATGATAAATGTCATAGCGTTATTATACTGTATTTCAGTAAAGATAACACAGATGTGTCAACTATAAATATTTTCTCTTTTAAATTTCGCCTTTATGTCATTTTACTTATGCATTAAAAGCAATTAAAAATCATATTGATATTTTATCAAGACATACAAGTGTTGCACACTCTAACGAACCAGTGAAAAGATTTACTATATCAATAGCTCCACTATCGCGAGACACCTTGCTGTCTGATCGTTAGTCACGGCACTGGAATTGCAATGTGTTTTAATGTTTAATTGATTTTAGTATTTAATTACAATAAAATAATCAGATAATTTGTTCCGTGTGTCAAAGGGAAGGAAGGGGGGGGAGTTTTCTTTAGTTGTACGTTGTTCAAATTTTTTATCGCTGATTATTTTATTATGTTTTTTTTGTAAGTTCAAATATTTTTTTTAAATATATATCTTTTTATAGCTACTTTTAAGTTTTGTTTTGTTAATATCCTATGTCTTAGCACCAAATAAAAATGTTTATGTTTATGTATTCTAGATTTTGTAGTCATATGTTATAGTCCGATACCTTAATCAGACCCATCATAATCGCGTGAGTGATTTTATAGCGATTGGAGAAATTTTACTATAGAAAGTAGTAGTAATTAGTAGAAATACCGGAAGTGTGGTCAAAATATAAGCCCGTTATTACTTTTTGGTAAATATGTTTACTCTTATTACTTAATCTAAAGTGTAGAATTTCTTATTCTTACACAAGATTAAGATATTTTAGAGATAGGAAGTATAGGCTCGCTATAGGGCACGCGTTCACTATGCTCTTACAAATCTTTTCTCAGAGAAGTATTTGTGTGTTTCGGTTGCCGTCCAAATATTTTTTTGGTGGAGTTGATAACTATAAAATATATAGCATACCTAAACTGATAATATATATATATATATATATATATATTATTTAATATTATATTTTATTCAGGTTGATTTTTATTTTATTCATTTCACTGAAACAAGTAGGTACTTGTTATAGTAAATTGAATAAGATAAATAATAAATAAGATAAATGGCCTGGGTAGGTGATTGCTTAGGACACATGAAAAGACCTAGTTAGGTTTACTTGGTATTGAAAGTTTTAATTATATTATTACACCTTTTTTTAAGTAGATGCGTGTTTAAATGCCAAATTTTAATATAACATTATAGCATACATAACATAATCAAACTTAAGCCAAGTCCGTAAAAAAACATTTAAATATTAGGAAATTGTTTTTGTTTATGTATAATAAATTACTGCTCACGGTCAAAAAGAGCTCAAAACACTTTACAAACATACCCAACTCCACAAACAAAACAAGTGATTTATAAAACGTGCCATGTAGGCTAAAGAACATAAACAAGATCAGAATAAAACACTTTTTTACGGATTTTTGCGCATGTTTTATTTTATTTTATATTTAATCCTGACGTTTCGACTCCTTGATCCGTGATCACGGCTCCTGTAAAACATGCGCAAAAATCCGTAAAAAAGTGTTTTATTCTGATGTGTAATGTGCGCGGAAGTGTAAGAACTAAATATAAACAAGATCCCAAATTCGATTCATTCGAACTGGTGCCCTTCGACGCAAAAATCCTATGGTCGTTTGTTTATTGGGGAGATAATCGTTACCTATTGTAAAATAACTTAAATTTGTAACACTTGAAAACGCTGAGAAAACAGATTTTTCCCGAAATAAAATTTACTTATAATGTAACTTTCTTCAAAATCGCTAAAGCCGATTACGAGGGATGAAGGCAAATATATTTAACTCAAAATTGCTCTTGTAATAGAGGATTACACTTTTTGAGTTAAAATGATTTAATAAAAAGAGTTCATTATCATCAGCCTCTAAATGTCCCTACACAGAGGCACAGGCTTTTTCTACGGATGAAAACAACCTTAGGAAAACGATACATAACTTACCACGCCGGCCCAGCGAATAAGTAGAAAAAAATCAATTCCAACGAATTATTCAATAAAGGCATTAAATCACATTACATTCGAATATAAATATGAAATGCGTGACATGTATACAATTAAAACACGTTTACATATGCGATATAAGAGATAGAACAAATGTACTTAACGAATAAGCCGGTTTAAGTTAAGCGTAACATAGCACTACTGCATAGCACATTCGCAATAGTTTAGTTTCCATTACCTGTGCTCGGGAAAAACTACACCACGCTACATCAGGTCACGCGATGTTCGCATTACACCGTACCAAGATTTCGTTTCCACTTACAAAATCACTTAGTATCTGAATCTCATGCCCTATGCTTTCTCTTTTAAAAACTCTTTTACCTGTGAAGTTAATATTGCATTTTGTTAAGATTGTTTTACTTACTTTAAATAGCACTTATAACCAATAAGTATTTAATAACATCACATTCATTTTAATGACGCAAGTTTATTTTTATATCAACCTGACTGAAAAACAAACATTCGTGTGATTTTTAAGCTAAAGACAACACGTAAAACAGCGTCAAATAGCCAGCGACGATGCCTTCATTTATAAAGTTTTGTTTGACTTAACATTATTTATATAATACCTCATAAAACATTTTTTTTCCAATTTCATATAAATGAAAACTCTAAAATAGTGCAAATGTTTGTATCGAAAAATATTTACCAACAAAATAAACTCTTTTTTATATGTAACATATTCCAGGTGGTATTCTATTCATAACAACCACTATTCACGGAATCAGTTCATTTTTAATATGGACTACTAATAGCAAGCGTAGCAAACAATATGTGAATATACCGATTTGCTATTTTTTATCTCCCAATTCTTACCGATAACTTTTAATGACTAAGCAGGTGATCTGATAATGTTGAAATTGAGTTTAGCCTGATTAAAACGGAGACTATCCTAAAAACGAGTTAGAAAAATCATTAATATCCTAAGAACTAGTTTCAACTTATAAAATGGCCTTTTTTCTGTTAACTTTTTTATGCACTTAACTCCTGTAAACCAATACTAATTGCATTGTTATTAAATATGGAATTCAGGCCATAATCTTAAGATATTTCTATTGACGAACCACGTTTTTCTTGATTAATGATTTTATTTATCAACACTAAATTAAATAAAGAATAATCTATTAGTTACTAAGAAAGCTCTTAAAATGCTAGTGAGAAAATCGAAACCTCTAATAAAATATTTATACTTATCGGTAATTTCATAGCGTAAATAATAATGATCATATCTGTATGCTCTTTTAATACCATGGAACGAAGCTAATCCGTTGCTAAGAGAACATGTCATAAAAATACAAATAATAATTACAGTTACACTTGATGTGGATAAACCGACTTCTTACTTAATAATAATTACAATTAATTATCAAGAAGATACATAGTAAAACAAATAACATTTTTAGGTACGCATTACTTATCATTCCGTTAAGAAAAAATTAAGATAATTTACTAAATCCAACAACTTCCTTTATTTTGTTATGAATTATTTACCATCTTCTAAACAATTATGAATTTCACGGCTAATAAACTTTGTAATTACAACGTTAGGACCCTTCCTTAATTTGTAATAGAATTAAACAGATGATTACAAATTTACTATTAATGCTTTAATTGCTATAAATATTTTTGACTGGGTTTTCTTTATGAATATATATGTTATTTTTTTATATTTTATATATTTCGCATTTATATAAGATTATACACACAAAAACATAAATTCAACATTCAATAAAACATAAGGTAATGTTTATATTTGGTTGTCTCCTAAATCACGTAGATTTTTACTGTCACTTATCGGTTTTTAGCATTAATTAATATGTAAAAAATAAAATTATATTATTTAAAAAAATATTATTATACCACTTATAGCATTTTGTAGATCCAAATTTATTGTTGTTTTTGTATCAGTATATAAAGTTTGAGGATTTAAAGATATCTGCAAGTGGATCATAATGCTATAAACAAAAATGTGAAATAACAGAATAAAACACTTTTTTACGGATTTTTGCGCATGTTTTATTTTATTTTATATTTAATCCTGACGTTTCGACTCCTTTACAGGAGTCGTGATCACAGGATGACTAAGATGATGGTTAAAGAACACAACCATCATCTTAGTCATCCTGTGATCACGACTCCTGTAAAGGAGTCGAAACGTCAGGATTAAATATAAAATAAAATAAAACATGCGCAAAAATCCGTAAAAAAGTGTTTTATTCTGATGTGTATTGTGCGCGGAAGTGTAAGAACTAAAAATGTGAAATAATTTTGAATATTTACAGCCATGGCTAAAATTGTATATAGATATTTACTTTAAAAAGAGACTGAAAGGAGCTGACCATCGTAGTACGTATAATTACGTATCGCTTTGAATAATTTTATACCATCATGATTTTTAACATATATTTAGATTGCTAAATGTAGATAAAATTATTAAAAACAGTTTTTCCGTAGTTTAAAGGGTAAAACGAAAAAATATATAACAAAATTCATCAAATTAACATTTTTTATAGACTTTGATTAATTGATAAATATTGACGTTGAACTATATTTAATTATTGAAGTACCTATGTGATTAATTTATTTGTGTTCATTTCATTTAATTATTTTAGGAATTATTCATGAGTCTTCCAACCCATATACCCCTCGATAAAACGAGTTGGCCGAACGTATGAACCACACTCTGATGGAGAGAGCTCATTGTATGTTATTAAATGTTAATTCACAAAAAATCTATTAGGCAGAAGCACAGAAGCAGTGGCAACAGCTGCTTACATAACAAATCGATGTCCAACAAGATCCATTTCATAAATCACCCCTGAGGAACTATGGTCTGGGAAGAAGCCTAATATGTAGCACCTAAGAATATTTGGATGTGCGGTTATGGTACACATACCCAACTTCCAAGGCAAGTCAAATAATTTTTATTGGTTTTTCAGATACCACTAAAGGTAACCGAGTGTTAAATACTAAAACAAGAGAATGTTTATCAGTAGAGACGTGATATTTTTGGAAAATTCAATAAAAAGAAAATTTAGTATGATTCCACTGTTAGAAAATAGAAATGATAATGAGAATGTTAATAATGCAATAGATAAAAGCTTAGCATCAGAAAGTTCAGGAAAGCCAAGCAATCAGAATTCTAGAGAGGTAAATACTTCATCAAGAATATTCTCTGATGATGAAGCTTTTCATCATCTGAAAAGCAATTTAGTAACTAGAGCTTTAAAGTAAAATTATAAAACATGAATTTAATACTTACCCTTGTCAAGGTGGAGACCAATTTCTGAATTATACACCAATGAGTTAACAAAAAGCCCTGTCATCTACAGAAAAATAGCAATGGGAAAAACCTACAGAAGAAGAGTAAGAAGCACACACAAGGAATAAGAACTGATGGAGTAAAAATGGATGGATGGCTGTAAATGGGTCTTCGGAGTAAAAGCGGAGTCATCGGGACCACGCTACAAGTCAAGACTCTGTGCCACCTCTGTACACAAGGATATCAAGTTTATTAAACATATCTGTTTTCACCAACAGTCAGGTATGATCCTGTTAGAGTGTAAATTTCTAAAGTGTGTCAAGATACTTTGGAAATAAATCAATTTGATATCAAAACTCTATGGAATATAACTGAAAAAATATATATATATATATATGACTACACCAGAAGGTTTAGATATACCTGAAGGGTTGGTTTGTAAACTTAAGAAATCCCTTTAAGGTTTAAAGCAAGCACTAAGGTGCTGAAACCAAAAGTTTGGTTTAGTGTTAAAGAAATTTGGTTTGACTAATAGTCATTCAGATAAGTATATATACAGACAAATTAATACAACTAAAGTATATTTAATGCTGTATGTTGATGATGGATTAATAATTTTAAAGATAAACTATACTTGATAAAGTAAATGTTGATTTAAACGATTTTTTTTTAATCAAAGTATGTCAACCTACAAACTTTGTTGGGCTTGAAATTGAAAGAGATAAGGACTATATTTTCTGACATCAGACAAAATATATAAATAAATTATTAATTAAATTCAATATGGATGATGCCAATAGAAACAGCATACTAGTATTCCAGATTCAAATACCAAGTTAGAAAAGAATACATCAGAAACAAATAAAGAAATCCCATACAGAGAAGCAGTTGGGTCTTTTATGCATTTAGCTATAGTCGGCCAGATATTATGTAAGCTTAGCTACATTATGTATGGTGTAAGCTTAGTGAGCTTACACCATTCATAATGTGGCTGAATGAGATATCTTGATTTTTACGATTCCAGTCACTAGAATGCTGTCACAAGGATTATAAACTATTTTAAAGAGACTAAAAACTATGCTCTGTAATATAGGCCTAAGAAGCAAAATATAGTAGAATGTAGAGACTAGGCGATCGATGACAGTCTATGTGTTTGTGAAAAATGGTGCTGCAATAACCTGGGCTAGCCAGCGTCAGCAAAGTGTAGCACTGTCAACAAATGAGGAGTTATGGCGATTATGATAACCCAATGCAAGTTTATATGAATAACTCAAAAACCTATGAGTTGACATTATGTATTATTAAATATTTTCGTATTCAGGGCATTAAAAAACCAAGTATATCTACCAACTTCTTAATAAGACCCCTTATACACTAGCTTATATGATCATATTTCATCACTACTATGATCACGGAAGAATCACTTTGCACGTATAACGTATAAAATCTAACATCATAATGTTTGGTGAATCTGTGATCTCTAGACGTTAATACAGCACTCACAGATATGCTTTGCGTGCTATTATGCATGCAAGATCGTTTATTTTATTTATAGATGCAAATGACGGGCAAACTGTGCTGGCAATTGATTGAAGAATCCCTTTGTTTTTCATCATGCATGCTATAAATGACGTATGTATGCATGCGTATATATGTATAATCTAGACATCTGCATATCATGCACGTTGACGTAAATGCATGACAGCGGCATACAGTTTAGGGCCGTACTGTGATTGATGTCTAGACTCAAAGGACCTAATATGGGCTATAATATACATTGTCACAGACAGATCACAGATTTTACGCGTTTGTTAATATGATATATAATATTCCATTAAAAAGCATTTTAAATTGTATAATGTCACTGTCACTCACTAAGTAATTTAATTATAAAGGTTCAATTTACAAAAACTGTACAAAAAGTTAAAAGCACTCCTTATAAAGAGTCAATTTACAATAACCGTAGTATCGCAGTATGACATAAAGCCAAAATTAATAAAAAAATATGTGCCAACTCTTTTTTCATATAATTATAGAGTAAATAACACAAATCGCCTATTTAATAACTAGCGTGGGAGATTTATAACTTTAATGACAGTACAAACCTTGCTAGTTCCAAACCTTGCTACTTCCACGTTTTACCATTGGTCCTTTTTGGCAAATTCGCGGTTTTCAAGCGTCACGCAGCATATCACAGCATGCATATTTCCTAACTCTGTAAGACAAACATGACTACTTTTTTGTTTTTATTTTATTATCCTGCACTGACCCTGCTAATAAGGTTGGGTATTCATTTTATGCAGGCTTGTAATTTTATGTTTACTTTATGTTCACCTTCTTTTTAAAGTGTGTTGTGTAAGACTTCGGTGTGTTATTCGTTGTTTTAATTTATCTTACTATTTGTTTAATCTTTGTATATTCGTTCTGTATGTATTTTCCGTCTTCCGCGCACCAAACCAAACTGGCCCCGTCAGAATACCAGCGTTGCTGCGACATGCATTTGTGTCGTAACAACACAAGCTGAGGCGGGGACCTGATTGACCTGTTATGCTTCTATACCTGAACTTTTATTTGTAAAATCTATTTTGTGTTGGACAATAAATGTTTCTCTCTCTCATAATGTTTTTGTACATTTTTACCTTATATCCGCGGAACGACATAGAGTCAATGACAAAAATGTATACAGAAGACGCTCAGATCGATATTAAAAAGTCTAATAAAATGTTAAAAGATCTGACATAGTTACTTTATGTTAAGTCTCTTTCAAAATTTTTCTTTTGTTTTTATTATCGCATGAATTAGGCATTCGCTTGTGCTAGGAGCGCACGAGACGGTATGTGGGACTTCTGCTACTACTCCTCCTCCTGGAGGCCTACCCGCTAAAACCTGCCAAAGCACTCTGCCATACCCGGACCAGCGTGGGTCCACCTCTTGGGAGTACATCGCCTATGCTCCGTGGGGGACGGAGCAACGGAGTGAGCCGTGACGCCCTGAACACTCCGCACGCCACGCACGGCCAAGTGCAATGCGGATGCCGGTCTCCCAACCCGACAACTCTTCAATTTGCGAGGCAAGGTATGTGTGCAAGGGAAATGGAATAAAGGCAGGTGAGTCTGGGAGTGTCGATACAAACTATTGTCTTTTTTTTTAAATCGGCGATGTAACATTCAAATAACGCGGCACATTTGAATGTAATAACGATGCATTCAGTAAATATGTTATGAAAAGTTGCCTCTTGCTAAATGCAGATTTTAGATCAATGGTAAATCGCCTGTGTCATAGTTTGATCAATTAATATCAAATGTTAATGGTCGCTGTACCTTTTGAAAAAAAAAGTTACACTTTAAAACCAATCGCATAAAATAACCATTTTGGTGAACAAAGTGATTCTTTTAAGAATAACTTTTCCATTTGGGTTATGGATCCCTGAAATTATATTATATGTTAAAATAAGAGACAAAAATCTCTATTTTTTATCAAGGTTTTTATCTGTTACGATTTTTTTCACAATATGCGGTAGCTCTCCAAGTTTAATTTCGGAATATTTCAGAACTTATGACGTCTGTCCAATGGAAGCATTTCTGCGTCAGCTTGACGGTTGCAAGCTGGATACAATTTCACGCCGTGCCAACTTACAGAACTCGTTGGGGAATTCTAATTTCATAGTGAATGGGTGACAGGATCGTATGTCGAGGGAACTCAGCGATGAATTTGGTATCGTATCGTCACAGATTGCTTTATACTAATTATTATCAAAAAATAAAATAACGCATGATATAAATCTATAATCTAAGATCACAGTGGTTTGTGTGTTCGTCTATCCGCTCTTTTCCTGCTCTTTTTCCATTGTATACGCGTTACCATAACAACGCGTTAATCGCAAGTAGTTCGTCTACCGAACTATACTAGTCTATACTGAAGTTCAGCACAGAAGTCATAGTTGTAAATATTCTTATCTATATAATATATCCGTTTTTGGAATCCAAAGTAAAAGTTTCGCTTAATTTTTGGCTAAATAAATTATATGAGTTGTCCTCATTATGTACTTTATTAAAAAAATATGTAAGTCCCTGTCCATCATCATCAGATCAGCCTTACAGCGCTCACCCCTACAAGGATTTCTACGACCATGGGTCTTACACTGCCCGCATCCCCAAAGGCATTCACCAAGCCCTTCGTCCGCTTTGTAGGTTACCAATAACCTTTATGCCCCAGTGGCCAGGGGTTCTTCTCGTTCCCCATAAGTCATTGGCAAAAGACTTTTGTCATGGGATACTGGGGTAATTTGGACACTAATTTTTTTGTTACTTCTCAAATGCTGCCCGACCGAACTAATAGATTTAGTACAATTACAAAATCGCAATTGTTTTTGAACTGAATTTCAGAATAATCGGAGAATGTTATTACAATCTCAGTAAATCACTGGCACTAAAAAAAATATAGAACTACTTTGATTTTTACCTTAACAGTTGAATTTCATTGATGTCGGTATTGAGAACTTCACAAATGCAATACAAATCAACGTATTATAAAAGAAACATGATACAAACAAAACCGTCCCATGTAAAATTTGCAATGTTAAAAATCCTATTCAATTAAAAATACGTTTTTATATTCATATATAGGTATATGAAAAGTTAACAATGAAAAAAGTATTTCCTTACTTTGAAAATCAGGTCAAACAATACCGAACATTTTCAACTCAAAATATTTATTTACAGAGCAGAACTAATTTTACGTTTTCAAAACATATAGATAGTTATATAGTAACGACAACGATACTTACATTATTTATTTTGGGACTAAATACTTACCATCTACCACAAAGTCAAATCTTAATGTTTATAAAATCTTACACAATGAAATGGTAACGTGCCACATACACACTTTTTTCCCTAGGTCGTTTACCAGAGTTAAAAACATTGACCACACTCACTGACTAAGAACGACTTTGATACAAATATGAATTTGTAAACCGAACTAACTTTTGTATTTAATACCAAGCTTCAGCATCGTAAATTTTCATACAAACTGTCTCATTAAAAATGCTTAAGCTAGCCGGGTAGTGGATAATCTGTTTACTGCTAACAATTATTAAAGAACCAGAAAGATCCTTTGTTAAGATCAAAGATCAACTTTGAAACTAATTGACTTTTGCATATTAAAGTTGAATCGATTATGTTCACATTTATTAAAGATCAAGTTAGATAATTGCTTAAAACTTTAATAATAATCACAACTTCGTTTTAATTACTTTAATAATAATCGCATCCTATTTTGTTACGAATAATTTATCAACCCCAATACATAACTTTGGTACCAAAAAAATGTATTTCAGTTTTGTTTTTTGTAATTTGTATTCTATATCCAGTGCCAGAGAAGGTAGATGGGATGAAATATCATCACAGGTAGTAAAACAATCTTAACTTTATTCAAATTGAGATGTTTAAAAACAAGGGTAGGTACGTATAAAATATATGAAGAACGATTTCGGAAATGACGTTTCCACGAAAATGTTGAATTAGAGACAGAAATTATTTTAAACCTATTCTAGGTCTATGATTCGGTTTTTCTTTCTTTACTCTTTTCTAAAGTAGAATTCTTGACATTTTAATCTCACAGCCTAGATATGTTCACCTTTGATAGCTAAAATAAAATATATGGTAAGGGCAAACTATGCAGGAATTAGAAACGGCAAACCGGGGTTACCTCGTTTAAAAGTTAGGGCTTTATCAGTGCAGTATCCTGAAATTGTGTCATAATTATTAATTAAAATGTTCAAATTTATATCGTGGAGTTTAGGTTTTGCTAACCCAGATTGTGATATTTGCCATTAATTTTAAATTTGCTAAAAGAATTTAGAAAAAAAACCAAAAAAGAAACAAAACTACAGCTATAATTACTAAATATAATATAGTTTGCTTATGGAGTCCTAATCTCCTATAAGTATTGCTACACCGAAATTTCTTCCACATGTAGATTTGAACATTTAATAATAATAATAAATAATAAATTTATTCTCAAATAAGCATTTACATCTTTGTTATGCTATAATACAATTTATCTCTTTGGAAACCACTATTATAAAAAAAATTACTGAACATTATTTTATTATTGTATTGCAAACAGGTTGATGAATCAACATGAAATAAATTTGGGTTAGTAGTGCATATAAATATTGGCTACCTAAACAAAGTAAAACTGTTTACTTGTATCTTAGGTATCAAATGTGCTAGTGCTACGTTAACATTTTTGTTTCAATAACAATAAAAATAGAATAAAAGTCAGATCTGTAGTGTTTTCAAGAGCGATTTGCATCCATTTATTGTCTATATATATCACTATCTTATCCACTCATTACTCCGGCCAGATTCAGATTATGTGAGCTGAGAAATGATTGTCTACATAGTGGATCACATACTCCCTGGCATTATCTCCATCTCCATTCTCCTCTTTCTCTCCAAAATTCTAGCTGCTACACACAAGCAGCTCTTCCTTCATTTATTTTCATTTCTTCGTCTCTCCTGGATTTTGATCTAGACACGTGGACGTACCACGGCTCTTCTGTTTTGTCTTTGCAAATTTGATCATGTCTCTTCTTATTGGTCCCAGCTTAATTAGCTCCCAATCCGTCAGTGCAGGCAGCTTAGACTGCTATGTTCTCTCTTCTGTCTCCTATTTAACTCCTACTGTCCTGGATAATTTGAATTTCTATATATATGTAACGCTCATGCCCCTCAAAATCTATTTATCAATTCATTAACACTCTTCACTCTCCTATATATGATATTAGATATTCATTTAAATTATATGGTGAAAAGGATAGAAATAATGTGCATAAAATGCTTAAAGTAACTAACCTATTTAATTTGATACTGTATCCGTCTAAAAAACTTTCTAATAACCGCATTGTAAGACAGATTCAAACGCGGCAGAGGTCTTTGTTCTATAATATGTAGTAATGAAAGTTTTTATATTAAAATATCGATTTATTGTGCAGTAATGTCACACAAAAGTGCATTTTCCAGGGAAATACAAAATTTGCGGCTGTGAAACGATGCAAAACAGTGAGAGTCTGCATAAGTTTACTCCTTGTTGGAAATAATTCAGGGCCACAGAATATAGATTATGAATATTTTCCTGTTACTGAATGAGTCTTCTCCGATTTTATCATAGCATTATCGTACATATAGTTAATGAAGCATATGTGCGCGATTAAGATTGCTTGGATTAAGAATATACATTTTTATTTTTATATTATTTACCAAGAAATGTTACTGAAGATAAATCACATTAATTATATCTTGTTAGATACTCTTTTATATGACACGCAAATATTTGATCACTTTTATACCAATAATCAGGTTAGAAGTCCCTTAGTGTTAAGTATATACATATATATATTTTTAATTTCATTAGAGAACACGTACTGCATGTTGCTTCTGTAAAATACAATCTTGCCATCGAGTTTCGATTGCTCGAATATTTAATATTTGTGTAATACTCAATGCGAGATTCTAGACCAAATGTCACAATATCTTTATAAATAACTTGTTAAAGATATTTCGTTATTGTCTAACATTTGAACTATCTGAGCTTGACAATGAGATTATGTTACAGAATTGATATACTGATTTCTATATATGAATTTGCTTATTCTCATTTATTGCTGAATCTCCCCTGTCGCGTAAATATATCATAAAAGATAAAGCTCTCTTATTTTATAATGACAGACATACCACCTCTAAATAATATATGTTTTACGTATTTTACTCTTTTTTAGAATGGCGTGATCAAGTTGCGTAAGTATGATGTGCTTAAATAATATAATAACTAAGCTTATATTAAATTATTTAAATAAAAATTTTTAGAAGTTATACGGTAAATTAATGTATTTTTATGAATACCAATAATTCTATCTTTTTATAGTCTTTGTAATTACTTACTGATTGATAATCGCGCCAAATTCTATACAGCGAGGCTTATTCAACTGAACGTCGGTTCACCGCGGTAAACGGCAAACGAATCTCCACTTTACCATTAAAATGACAGCTTTCCAAAGTTGCCATCGTCGATTTCTATTTCACCCAACTGATCTACTTCAAGTTTCCGATATTGTTTACATCCAAGCTTAATAGATGGCACTAGGAGTGAAAGCAACCAATTTCTTGGGGTTTTTGTAGATAGCTACGAAAGTGTTACACACACCTTAAAATAAGTGCTCTACATATTTTATTATTTAAAACTAGTCATAATTCTTACATGTCTTGAATTAATATCCACAGTGTCTTAGTTGATTTAAACAATATTTTAGTATGTATAAAATGGCACATCAACTACTCCTCAGCATGAAAGAACTTTCCACTATGTTCGGCGACAGGATGACTAAATTTGAATCTATATAGTTGATGTAATTTTCAAATTACATAACTAGACCTGTGTCGCGATGATATCTCGCGGTCGATCACGATCCATTACGAGCGGGATCGACTCGCAATGATCCGATCAAATGATCGTGTGTGTTTTATTAGTTTCATTTGATTTTCGTGGTCGTGTGAATCTTGCTTGATCTGAGAACCAAAACAAATGCAGATTCGATTTTCGACTTGCGGGTCTAGTTTAGGACCGAGCACATTTTGGTGTCGGGCGTTTGTGGCAAACGTAGTTTTATTGTTATATAAAATGTAGGGACATATTATAATGAAGCTTTCCTAATTATTTTAGATTATATTATAACCGAATTCCGGTCCGAAATAAATGAATTTTATTTTATTTTCATAACATTTATTAGATATGATTAACATTTCGGTACTTTAATAAAAATAACAGGTTTATCCGTTTTTCGTTTCGTACATTTGCACTGTGTAGTGCTGTCGGTTCGGCCGGCCGAAGCACATAGCATAGAGAACGCAACGTAAGCGACTCACTCAACATCGATAACATTGATCTAATTTCCTATTGACAAATCATAGTGATTGATCGAATATCAATCGCGATCGACTCAGGTCTAACATCAACCAGGAGCTAAAGAGGCTAACACCAATGTAAAGGCCTTGTCATCTGAGTTTACCACATTTATGTCCTTTTTCTGGAAATCTTTAAGTATTAACAAGTCTCAAGTGGAGATCTTGGTTGTGAGACTTGATTGGATGAATACACATACTAAGGTAAAGGTATGCTTTTGCTTCATAGTTCAAAGAAATTTCAATGAAGATGTAATGAGGAAGACATCGGCAGTGTTATCCGACCCAATGTGGTTATCTTCAGTTGGGCCTGGAGCTATTGAAACTTGTCATCGACTTGGAATAAAGAAAAATGACTGCGAGGACTCCTGACTCTCGAGGAGAACTCTCACGTCTGTGCGTTGTTCTGTTTTTACTCTATGCAGCGAGGAGTTATTACCCCACACCGTTGTGTGGAAAGACAAAACGTCACTCAAGGGCTCTAAGTTGACTCTCAAAGAGTTCTTTACGACGCGACGTCAAGGCAGGACGTATTTGTAGCGGCTCGCAATCACTTCGACGTAAGTACCTAAGTGTTGGTCGGCGGAGGTAATGTATCTTTTCCGAATCATAACGGAACTACAACAGATCACTAGCAATCATCCCAAAACCACTGCAGGCAACCAGCGTTAAAGGAAATGACGGGTATTCTTTGTCATGGGGTAAACAGATTTGTTGTGTTTTTTATTGTTCCTAATCGCAAAATACTTATTATTAATTTGCCAATTGTCAATTGTCTAACTTCAATAATGTCATGTCTCTTTTATTTAATGATTTTACTTGTGATTTTACTCAATATTTTGTCACTGATTAGATACATTGATATGTTAAACAATCGTTCGTTTACTGTAATAGCTATTTTTGCGCACCATTGTACTGCTTTTTTTTGTTTACTAATCTGGTTCTGTAATTTGATATTCTAGAGGCAGGCGCAATATTAGCCATTTTATCTATTTGTTTTGTGTTTTTTGTATTGTAAACTAGCTTAAGTCAATTTGAACGAATGGTTATAATGTAAGTGTTGGGAATCTTACATAGAAATATTTATTACCTATATATTTCTTTAATTACATATTTTTTTATACATTTTGTGATTGTATATGATGAATACTTCTCTTGCTCATCGGATGAATTCAAAAGTTCCGGTAGTAGTGATACATTTTTACATACTGCTAATACTGCTATACGTTGAAGAAAAACTGTTTAGTGTGTTTAATAACAATTTGAAGTGAGGGTGATGATATTTAGAACATTTTAGAAAATTATGCTCCTCTTTTCGACCATTTAATTCTTATCGGCGACCTCAATACCTGTTTGTTGAAAGACGACAGTAAAGCACGTAATTTGACGAATATCTTAACTTCTTTAAATATTCAGATACTTCAAACAGCTTTTCCTATTCACTTCTTTACCAATAGTTAGCCCTCTCTGTTAGATTTGTGTCTGATGCTGATTTAGTACTATCCCATGGTCAGCTGACTGCTCCATTCTCTGCTCTTATCATGACCTGAACTATTTCTTGTAGGTATAGAGTTTGCCTGGCTAAAATTAATACTAAGGTACTTCACCAGTGCAATTTACAGCGGATGGGGACAGATGGTTTGAGGTTTTGATACTGTAGTAAAAAAATCATGACTCTAGCGCTAACCGTTCCATAGTTACACGTGTTTTTCTGGATAAATTCGAAAATATAACAAAATTCGTTCGGAAATAAATAACTCGTAAACTATTCGATTTCACTGAACATACATTTGGGTTGAATCGATACATACTGGTGCACTCTATCACCTGGCGCCCGCTAGTATACCCTTTCTGAGACACCCTGTATAAAATCCAGTCAATATGTGAAAAATCCAGGCAAAAGTGTTATGAATTACTGTATTCCTGGCTTTGATATATATTTATATAATAGTGAAACGAATTATTAAACTCATCTTAAATTAATATTCAAACTTACTTATATTGGTTGGTAACAGAGGCAATAAAAAAGATTTAATCTCATATTTTACAACACCAAACTCTCTAGGTGGAAAGAAATTATGATATTTTCACGATATAGTAAAAATTTAACCGATGAGGAAAATAATATTAGATATAAATTTAATCTAACCTTAAGTACTTTAAATCATTTAATAACAGTAAATTCCATATAATTGACATGAATAAACTGTTAAACAATGTTTTGTTGGCAAAAGATAAATATTATCTAACTTATTATTTTAGAGGACTAATAGTCCATGCTTTCATTTTGTTTTAACTTCATAGTTCAAAAAATTGGCTACTAATTCAGAAGAACACAATTCAGACATTGGAATACGTTCCAAAAAACAATATTTCATTTTATAACTTAAATTATCAGATAAGACAATAGAGAGACCCTCTTGCTATGAACCTTGCCACGGAAAGTCTGATTATGTTAAGCTTGTGCATGAAAATATTTAAGTACTTTTCAGTAAAAATTTAGAAACAAGCTTATTTTACATTGGTTGGAAAATCATAGT
The DNA here is from genome assembly GCA_927399485.1 of Calamotropha paludella. Taxonomy (NCBI): domain Eukaryota; kingdom Metazoa; phylum Arthropoda; class Insecta; order Lepidoptera; family Crambidae; genus Calamotropha; species Calamotropha paludella. The sequence goes on from OV656809.1 coordinate 14,634,634, forward strand.
CTTTTTATTGACATAGAAAATTATAAACTTGTAAGTGGTTTTAGCAGAGAAATTGCTGAAAGAGGTGGATCTTTAATAATAATACACAATACCATACATTGTAGTGAGCGTACAGACATAGTTTCGCGCTCAATTGAACTAGTCATTGTCATGTATGGAACCTGAATAAATGATTGTAATGTATGTGTAAAAGCCCGCTAAGGGAAATTATTTACAGTTTGAGACCGCTATGGAGGATGTATTAAAATCAGTCTGTGAGAAGAATAAGAAAGTAGTTGTGTGTGGTGATTTTAATGTTAACTTTTTAGAAAAATCCTTAGCAGAAAGAAGAATTTTGTATTTATTTGGTTCATTTAATCTAATAAATATTATCGCGAACCTACCAAAATAAAACCTAATTCAGCAATTTCCTTATCCTTTCCTTTCCTGAAATAATTGCTTCCATTGCTCCACAACTTGCTTTTATATTTAATAAATGTATAGATGGGGGAGTTTTCCCAAATTTAATGAAAAATGACAAAACCTTTTTTTCAAGTCTGGGGACAAATCAGCCCCCAATAATTTTAGACCAAATTTTATTTAAAACTTTATGGTCCATTGTTGTCTCATTTCTGTTTAAACAAACTTTTTAATAATAAAAATTTGGCTTTATACGAGGTAGATGGGCCACAGATGCTGGAGTCGCATTTTTAAATACATTTTTAATACTTGGGAGGGAAAGCAGAACGTAATACGTCTTATATAATCTATCTGGTTGCGAAAATACAATAAGTTGTCGTTGGTAATGCTGAAACACCCATAACTATGGGCGTGCCACAGGGGTCCATATTGGGTCCATTACTGTTTCTTATTTACATTACTTATCTCCCTTATTTTTTTATTTTTTTATCAGTATAAAACATAAGTTACAGAAGTATTCACATTAAAAACACTTAAAAACTACTAAGGTTAGTGCTTTTGAAACCTAAACATTCGATATAATTATTAAAAGCATAATAAATAAAAAAAGTTAAAAGGAATATTAAACATTACATATTCAATGCTGAATTTAAAAAACCGGCCAAGTGCGAGTCGGACTCGCGCACCGAGGGTTCCGTAAAATATTTTTATTATATGATGTAACTAAAAATTTACGGTTTTCGCAATTTTTACATTATCTGTGCTATAAGACGTTGCTTTGTACCAAATTTCAAGATTCTGAGTTCACGGGAAGTACCCTCTAGGTTTTGATTCCCTTGCGAGTGTCGAAAATTTGCGGAATTTTGCGGCATAAACGGCTGTATCTTTTGATTGCGTTGGCTTAGAAGTTTGAGTTTTTCACAGCTCCAAGGGACAGTAGACCTGAGTATTTGATATAAATTTCAGCTTGATACGTCCACATGTTCCTGAGAAAACGGGTCTTGACCGACGGACGGACGGACAATAAAAAGATTCTATAAGGGTTCCGTTTTTTCCTTTCGAATATTTCGGGCGTTGATAACATTCCGTAAATCAGCGTGTAGTTAATTTATTAATCGAGGAACTAGGTTAGCTTTTGTCCGCTCGCCGCAGACATTGTTCGTGTTGGCTCGACTGAACGTACTAAGTAATTTTTTTGCAGTGGGCCATGTGCATACAGGACGTGCCTCTTTTTTATGGTATATGGGATCAAAATAATTTCCTTTAATTAGGGCACATTTGTACCGCTTTTGGATAGGAATAACTTTACAGTAATTGAATAGGCCATCATAGTTATCGTAAAACTGCTGCTTTACTTGTGCTGACACAATCTTTCTTAAGATTTTCTTTTGAAATTTACATAAATATTTGATTAATATAAGAGTTATAAGTACGACCATAGCTACTTAACCCATACCGCACGTAAGATTCAACCAAGGAGTGATATAGCATTATTTTAATTTAAACGGAATTCGATCTTTGAGAATGATGATATTTTTTGCATTTTGCATGATGAGTTTATTGCATACGATTTCTATATGAGCACCCCAATTCAACTTGCTATCTATTGTTAATCCAAGGTAAGTCTGAGTTGTGACGTTTTGTATATTAGGACAATCACACTCGATGTTGTTACTTCCCTTATGCAAACAACTATGGCCATGCGCAGTGATATTTTAAGTACGGTGTTTTTACTTGTAGCATCTTCGTTTTATTAGCATTTAGTACCAGGCCCGCATCGTGACACCTCTTGATAAGTTATAATAAATCGGGCTGTATGCGATCTGCAGCTTTTTGTGGGTTTGAATCTGCTGCAACTAGACGGGTATCATCTGCAAACTGGTAACATGTGCAAGATTTTATACAGTTTTCCAGGTCATTCACGTAAGACAAAAAGTGAAGAGGGCCAAGTACTGAACGTTGAGCTGTACCCTCCGTGACAGTTTTATGCTCACTATACACGTTGTCTATCTTCACAGTGAACATACAGTTCTGAAGATAATTTTCGCACCACCTTAAAAGTGGGCCCCTTATACCGCAGTTGTCTAACTTGTAGATTAGTATTTTGTGAGACAATGTGTCAAAAGCCCGTGAAATATCTATAAATAAGACAAGTACATGTTTTCTATCATTGAGATGATAGTTAACTTCGTCTGTAAACTTGGACAAGATTTCGTTAATCCCCTTACCAGTTTGAAATCCAAATTGATTTTTTCAAATTACCTCATGCTTTCTATAGAATGCGTACACTTGATCACCCACACACTTTTCAACTATCTTATCCACAGATGAAAGTAAAGTTATAGGTCTATAGTTCAGGTAATAACTTTTTGAAACAATTTTATGCACTGGTCTGACATGGCTAAATATATCAACCGCTATTGCCTGCTCTTTAACAACCAACTTTATGTCGGTCATTTTAATATTGTCTAAACCCGGTGAATTGTTGGATTTAGATTGTTTTATAATTTTATTGACTGTATCATTCGAAACTTTTTTAAATAACATACCTGCATTAGTTTTTTTACTATAATTATTAGGATCTAACAGTGTAACATTACACTTCGGTATGATATCCTTGACTGCACTATCAAAACTGTATGCTAAATTCTCAACAATATCTTTTGATGACAATCGCTGTGTATCAAAGGCTTTAAGTATTGCGGAGTCGATGGACAACACTGTTCGGCCCAACATTTGGTTAAGGATTCGATACACTTTCTTAGTGTCTTTAAAGTTATTATTTATAAGTGCAGTATAATATTTGTTCCTTTTTTCTATAATTTTATTACTCAAATTTCGAATATGATTATATTTATTCGTACCTTCAGTATATAACATGGTCGTCGGTATTAAGGGAAATTCCATTTCGTACTTTTACAAATTCGAAATTTTATTTACATAAGGAGTAAATGTAAATTGTATTGCTTTACATTAAATTTTAATAATGCATCTCTGAAAGTTCTTTGCAAAATTAACAAACGCTGAAAGTATATATACTATACACAAATGTAGCTCATTGTTTCCAAAAACTGTGCAAATGGCATGAACAGCGAAAGCTTTGCATAAGTTTACTCTGGGGTGCGAATAATCCAGAGCTGACCACAAACAAGAGACGCCGGTTAGACTAGATGAACCAGAGTTTATTTTTTATCTGTCAATGGTTGGAGAATGTTAAAATACTTTCGCCTATTCTATGAGCGTAAAATTATTGCAATAGCAACGCTGACATTGCGACTTTGAATATAATCTATTTACAAAAACTACCAGAACATGAAAGATAAATTTAAACATATTTCGAAAATCATTTTTTTAAGTGAATCTGAATATTTATTGCGAATTTTGCGTATTCTATTTTATTCATTTTCCCTTAGACTAAGAAAACATTAAAGTATTTTTATTAAAATTAAATTTATATTAAGTTTACCTAAAAATATATAATAATAATTTTCGGCGATAGGTTAATTTTATAATAATTGTTTATGATAATTAATATAAATCGTGTTACAGTATGTTTACGTAATTTCTCTACTAAAAAAATATGTTGTATAAAAATACTACTGTGACTATAGGGATAGGATTCAGCTTACGCCTTCTGTACAAACCAAATTACAGGCGAGTATTGAGTCGAAGTATTGGGACATTATATAAATGTTATGAATGAAAATACTCAAGTATTACTTAATATTTTATAAAACATTTACTTCGCTATGGTATTGTGAGTATTAACATTACAATTGCGAGTGTAATATTTTATATAGGTCTACCTTTTTCACAGAAATTTTAAATTCAACATTTTAGATCGCATTCTAATAATTTGGCATAATTTGAAATAGCTTGCGGGCTGATAATAAATAAAAAAATACCTTACCTAACGTAACCTGCAATGCATGTCAATTTTTGCCTTTTGATTAGTATGCCAAGTGACTTTATATCAATTGAAATTATTATATAACAAATATTGTTTATAAAAATAAACCATTAACAACTGGAAGTAGCTCTACAATGACTAATTAAAATTGGAAGATTTAAACATAGATCGGATACAGTATTTTCCACAGCAATCATAAGATTGCTGATTTTTATAAGAATTAAACTCTATTTAGTCCTTACTAAAATACAAATCATTTTGTCACACTCACTAACCGATTTTTTTTATATTTTTCTAAATACATTAAACTACAATAGATTTGTCACCAGTTTACTATTAAATTGCACAGAGTTGCAGTATTTATTTACTACTAGATCTAGACTAGATCCATAGTTTTCCACGAATCATCCAAGAATGACCCAAGACTTTTTTTTTATGTGTATTTGATGTTGGTCGCAGATGACCTTAACAACGATAACTCAAGCCGAGAGTAGCAAGCCACCATGGTTGCTTTCTAGCTGGACGACATCTCCCAGGAGGGAGTCTTCGAACCAGCATAAAGTCACTACGGCGCTCAAACCGGAAAGGGAGCACAGGGTGCCATAGGGCGCCTCTAAAGGCTCGGACCTCGGTACCTATGGTACGCCGTGTCGTGGGGGAGAGAAGTGCCCGGGTACGTGCTTGTACCTGTTAAAACGCGAAATGAATAGACCGGGTCTTCCAACTCTGGACCTACAGGTGCGGTGTACAGACGCTACATTAGTGTGTGGTGAGTAACTGGACTGTATCTGTTCTGTGTGGGAGGAATTGGAGAGGCGTTTGCCCGAGTGACGGGATCATCGGGGGCGTCTAGGACATGCAAGACTCAAGACTAGCGCCAGGCTGTATTTATAGTAAAATCGAGTAAATATAATCAAGGAAATTAAATTAGTTAACCTAAAATCACCATGAGAAACTAATTGAAGAATAATTTGAAAATTACCAAAATGTAACCAAAGCCATTGATCAGTTTAAGCCACTGTTTTGATTTTATTATGTTTAATATATTTTTTACCTTATTTAAAAATAATTAATTAATAAAAGTAACAATTAAACGATGCAATGTTTTTTTAAGAAACCTTTATCTTACATTTCCCAAATCAACCAACAAATTTTACAAATTGATTTAACTCCTTTCTGTATATACAGGTCAAAATCATAATCGATACAGAGATTCATTTTGAGAAATATTAAGAAATTTGTCACTTACATGTTTTCCTTTATTTACCTACTATTGCTAAAATTATGACATTTTATTTAAATAATTATTTTGAAAAGAAAAGACATTTCCTCACCTTTCATTTCGTAAATATTCCATGCTTTAACGCCGAATGTTTACCCAGATTATAATAGATAAGCACGCAAGTCGCAAAGTATTTAATGTGGCAGCTATGTCGACTTTAACGAGGTGCAAAATTAACACTAATCTCTTCATAACCGGTTTCACTGTAGCGGTATCTACATAATGAATTATTCTGTATTGCTTTTGGAATATGATCGTAAATCACGTTATTCGAACCGCTATAGACAGACGAAAAGGCCAATATCTGTCCAGGAGTAGTACGATGGCCCAAAGAATATGATTATAGAATGATGTTTGCTATTTTTTAATCCCTTTAAGTGATTGAGTAATTGGTGGTGATTGCCTTTTGGGGTTACGTTCATATATTTTTTTTTCTTTCATCTGAATGGCGTTCACAGATAGATGGTAGCCTCCCCCTAAAATAGGGAGGGGGCGGCAATTTGTGAGAATAACCAAACTTGGGGAATGGCAATATAAAATGCTAAAACCGTTGTTGCCCATTTTATGTCAGTGGGAGGTATAATAGGTGATTACTTCCGATATCATTAATCCTCTTAATCCCTTACCTTTCCATCACGGTTATGTAGGGTTGGTACTATTCTACTTTTCTGAACGCCACACGGCTTGACCATAATTGACTTACTAATATTGTTGCGCGGTTGATCATTTGAAATCAACACTTACTTCAATGGATAGTTCATTTTGTATGTGTTTATTTGCAATTTACTTAAATTTTTAGTTTTATTTTCGTAACACATAAGCAACTTTTTTACTGACGAAGAAAGTGGATTAATATTTATTTATATGATCACTCTCCATTATGGGACCCGCATAGTTGTTCGCCTTTCTCATGAGGCACAATTTTTATGATATATCAGTTTATTAAGATGCAGCAGTTAGCGTTTGGCCTATCATTACGGAGGTGAAATAAGTTTAGCAAGTGCAGATGAACCAATGAGTATCCTAAATTTTCTTATATCAAACGCCTCTGTGTTTCATTAAGAATGCTAGCAATTGAGAATGAAGTGCGTTACTAGACTTTTCTGTCAGTTAGAAGTTGCTGACATAACGAGTAAGACTGAGAAAGACGCAGTTTTACATTTTCCGATACCCGCGTTTGCAATATAAAATTGACCAAAATATTTTCACAGAACATTTATTTCATGGTAACATCCTCGTCTCCGTTTATGGCGGCCAAGAGAGAAACAAACGTTTTTAAGTCAAAACATTTCTTGGTATTTCGGTTTCGTTAATATCGTACTACATTACACTAAATTATTAGTATATTTTGATAAATATAAATGTATAACTATTACAAGGTACAAAATAAGTGCGATTAACATACTGTGTCATACTACACTGGAGAATAGTAATTATCAAAAAAACTTTTAAAATTACATACCAACACTCCACAATAAAATTCCATTCAATATGTTTCCTCCTTAGTGGAACCCATTGCCTAAAAACACAATGACCGTCGCCTCTACCTTTCTAAGTACTTTTGTTTTGCGTTACCGAATACGTTCGTGAAATCTGAAATACTGACCAACTTTTACTATGACACCAAAAAATATATACTGTCAGTAAAAAAGTTATGACAAAAAAAATCTAAGTGTTTTCCAACCTTTTCATTTTTCTACCTGAGCACGAAACCAATAAAGCTGCGCCCGGTTTGACCTTCGGCTCTATTACCTGCATCGTTTTCGGTTCCTCTTGCACTTGGGAAACAAAAGAAGCCAGCGCACAGCTCAGTGAGAGGCGCAGTGACAGGCGGAGTGCTACCGTAACGGGATCTTGAACTTAACTATATTGTCGTACCTAATATTTGAATTTGAAATGTGCAAAGGATGGACACACAAGTACTTCACTACCGCGTAGGGATGACGTATAATGAATATGAACAAGTGATTCAATAGACTCCATCATTTGTTAAAGAAATGGATTAACCAAATACTGCACTTGCCATTTATCTCATGAAACTTCGGACAGGAGAGAGAGTTCTTTTAAAATAAGTCGTCGTGAGTTTGAAAGAAAAATGAATACTGCACAAAAGTGTCTTATGCGTGATTTCTTACCACGCCATCTAAGTTTTCACCACATTACAAAGAATTAAGTCGCGGAAAGAAACTTATCTCTTCCAAATGGTATTTACGGAAAACCTGAAGCGCTATTAGAACAAAGAAAGGCGATGTGGTAATAGACTGAACCTATATATACATACAAAAATCTAGCAGCTAACGAGAAACGTGAAGTCTCCAAAAATATTCCAACTTATTGAAGCCATTTCTGTTAGTGTGCTGCGATGGCTATATTATAGACGTCACTGGACCCCACGCAGCTACAGCATCCGATGCTTCAATAATGCGAAGCTTAATAAATCAGAACGAAGACAACTTCTTACATTACTTTTTTCAACCGGGAGATGTATTTATTTGCTACCGTGGCTTTAGAGATGTTATGGACGAAATTGACTCATGCGGCTATGAGGTACATATGCCCAAAAGTGTGCAGCATGGTGAAGAACAGTTGACGACATTAGATGCCAACAAGACTCGCCAAGTCACCATTTGCCGTTGGGTTATACAATATCCCAACAGTCGTTTTAACGCGATTTTAAATTATTTCATCAGTTTTTTGTTTAATCACGGCATGGACCATGTCATATTATCATGAATACGTGGTATTTTGGATGGGCGAGACACCAACCCGTAATTAAGCTTCCAGCCGCATTCCTATAAATAATATTTCTTATATGTTTATACAACATACATAAGTGGTCTAAGTATTTATATGATTTACCGATAAAAAATGAGTTGAATGACACGTCTCTAATTATTATTAGTTGTATATCTCAGGTTGAATAATAAAAATATTGATTTTTTTTTTTAAATACTTAGTTATAATATTTTTGACTAACAATCTTTTTTTCTTGTATTCTAGAAAAAAAATGTCAGTATTTAATGGACTTTATAGTGACGTAGGTCTCGTTGGTGGTCGAAATTTGGTCCAAGCTCCATACATTTTTGCCCATTGTCCTTTGTCGTCATCGTTACCATAGTACTTCTCATTTAATACTACTATGCATAGCGAATCTAATTATAACCCTTACGAAGTTATTTTCGGAAAGAATTATAACATACCTACCAATTTAACAGAAAATTAAGATCCCTAATACTAGATAGATAGATTCTAAGAACAACTTGTGTATAAGTAAAAAATCAAGGAAAGAACGCTATGACTCACGTGTAGATATTATTAATTACAAAGCAGGTGAGTTGGTTTTGATTAAAAATGAGTCTAGAAGCAGTAGGTTAGATCCATTGTATATAGAAACATTTAAGGCTTTACAAGACAATTAACCCAATGTAATAATTTTAGGTAAAGGTGTACAAAAACAGTACATACAATGGAACAAAATTAAATCAGTCAAAATAACTTCGATAATGTATTTAGTTCTTACACTTCCGCGCACATTATACATCAGAATAAAACATTTTTTTACGGATTTTTGCGCGTGTTTTATTTTTCATGCGCAAAAATCCGTAAAAAAGATGGTTCTTTTTTACGGATAGTACCGCATGGTTCGATAATGTAGTTAAAAAAAATATTATCTCTACTTAAATTTGCTACTTTATTACATTTAAAACGTATAGCTTTTATAACCTTGATTTATTGTAAATATAGTTTTTGATTTTTGTATCTCGTTTTAAAAAATATTTATTTTTTTGTCTCCGCGGGGCGTGATGTAGAAGTAAGTACAAATATCTATATTAACTAGGTAACCCTTTACTCTAATACTCCAATAAGTGTGTCTATCATTCATTTGATATCTGATCTTTGTACCTTTAACTTGTGTTACTTATACCTCCTCGGTACCAGACCTTACAACCCAACAATCCGCATTGCGCCCACTTGGTGGGTGACCTATTCTCTCTTTGGTATATCACTATCTATAGGAAGTAGCTTGATGACGTGATAATACTTTTATTTAATGATTAACAAGCTGAAGAAAGAAAGAAAGAATTTATTGATCGTAGGAAAACAAACAATAACAACATTTAAAATTAGAACAATTGTGCTTAACATAAATATAAACATTATAAATGTACATATACACATATAATAAATAACAAAAAAGTAATACATTAAAAAAAATACAAATAAAAAATACATTGAAGGACGTACGTCGGTGTCTTAAAGAAAAATTAAAAATAAACAAGAGGTGTGGGCCTGCTCTATGGTAGGCATCATGTTGGCGTTAACACCCGTGTAACCAATCTGAGGTTGACACTGACGTTTGTTCACGTTTGTTGTTCTGTACAATAACTGAAATAATAAAAATTCTTAACTGCTTAATGCTATATGATATCTGTAAATTCAAAATAAGTCGAGTAAATTCATCTTAGCTTGAATTTATCAGACTTAAATACTAGGCTTACAAGGTTCTTTCCCAATTTGGCGAAATTGATCATCGTTAAATAACTCTAATAAATCATCTTATCAAAAGTGCCTTATATATCAACTTATTCACAACCGATCAACGTGTTTATTCAACATGTGTTTTCGTATTTTTTTAAAGTCTTGTTGGAGCGGAGCGAGCGAAGCTCCCATGGATCAGCTTCAATGGCGCAATGTCTGTTACGCTATAACTTCCCGAGTTCTTAACCTATTTTAATATTTAATGTGTAATTGAATTGACAGGTTTAGGACCAGATTGTGACGAACCCCGAATTTTGAAATTCGGAAAAATTCCCATCGAAACAAAAACAAAAATTTTCATTTTTTAGGTATTACGCTCGGCTCCAATATATGATGCTAGCGTAGCTTTATGCTTAGCGACTGCATCGCCTAGTATTTATTAACTAACTCATGTAGCATTATTTAATTCTCAAAGCAAAATATTAAAATAAATAATATGAGAATACCAATGGAATTTCATTTCCGTTCAAAGAATTCTCAAGAAAAAGAATAAGAATGAAAAGTAAAATAATGGCGTATGAATGTTGAAAATCTTTTTTCACAAGAACACGAAGTAAGTGAACTCTGTTGTATTACTGTTCTTATTCAATGTTAAGCAAATCCAGTCTATTGAGAGTTTATTGTTTTCAGTAGTGATCATTGCGGAGTATAAAGGACTTAACGGTTTTTCGTTTTACTATAAATCAGCGATGGTTAAAGCCCTTAGAAGTCGTGCTGTTAAAATATTGTTGATGGTGGAATATCGTGTGACGGCTCGCAAGACACGCCTCCCGCCGGTTAGGCACCACGAGGCTGTTCTTGGAACTTAAACTAATAGTTTCCGTGAGTTCGTTGCACGGCACAAGTCGACTTGGATTGTGTTTTTATATACATAATTCTCTAACTCAAATTCACATTTCTTTTATAATTGTTTCGAAGTAAGATGAGGTGAGATAGAGTTTTGTGTCAATAAAAAGAAAAACCTGAAAAGTGGGACATACTTGAACTAGTACAAATAATTCATCACCCATCCATCCCAGTTCGGCCTATGACCCATTCTTACAGTGTTAACATACGTTGCGAAGCCTATGCTTCAGCAGTGGATATTATTATTTTTAAAGCGAATGAGCAGGTCTTTGTAACGTTATATTCTTTTGATTTAATATTCGAATTAAAAACTAGAATACAACTAACTTTATATACTTATTCTCCTACTAATTTAAATGTTAAAGCTTTCGAACCGATTATCAAAATAAAAATACTGTATGATCGCCAATTATGATAATGGCGATATGAAAATATGTAATGTTATAGTCCAATTATGGACATGCAACTCAGCATATAAAGTCTTTTTACAGAATAAAACAATTTGGGTACCTACCTAATTATGGATTATATAAGTTTCGTCTTTAACGTATACCAAATTATTAGCTGAATATTCGCGGTTGATTCCTGGCAATGCTGTACCTTACGGTTTTTCCAGTTGTGTGACTTTTATGTCTGAAATCCGTATAAGACAAACCGAAGTAAAAAAAGCATTGCGTGAACTGGACGGGAATAAAGCCAGTGGTCCGGATGGTATGCACACCATAGTTAGCTCCAGTATTGCCATGCCTTTATGGCTTTAATATGGAATGGAATGCATAAAGAACAAGTACCTAAGTCCTGAAAGCTGACTCACGTGCAACCTGAACCTAAAAAAGGCAGTCGTGCCGAATCTTGATCACGCCCATTCTCTAAGATAATGGAACGTGTACTGAACCATAGGCTCCTGTCGTATCTTGAAGAAAATGACCTCCTTAGTGACCAACAATATGGAATTTACCGAAGACGGTCTACTGGAGATCTTTTAGCATACGCCGCTTACATATGGGGCGAAAGCCATATTGACGGTCACTGAGGAAATCGTTGTCTCCTAGGTTTGAATTGCATGGATTGGCACAACTACCCTTTTTGGGTACTGGCTGCACATTGACAAGCTTCCAGCATTTTGGTACGGTTTTTGTTTGAGAGAGAGGCGAATAAATCATGTTAGCACAGGAGATAACTCAGACGCATAATACCTCAGTACTCTTGCTGGTGTGCCATCAGGATCTCTGGCCTTATTCACGTCCAGACTAAATAAGACTCCGCGGACTTGCTTGTTGTGAATTGTGATCTCTGACATCGAAGAATCACTGAGAGGTATATTTGATGGTTGCTTAGAGCCGGTGTCTAGACGGAAACTGCTCGAAACAGAGAGGCAAATAAACTTGATTTCTCAGTTGCAGAATAAATCAGTGACCCGTCAGGTTTCAGCAAAGGCGGTAACATAGGACAGCAGAAATTCGCTTCGACTGACTTCGAAAGGGACCAGAACTTTCTACTTCCATTAGAGTACGATGATAGTTTCGTCCCTAATCGGCTGATGTAGTCGAATCTTGCCTTTAGTAAGACCCTTTTGAATGACTTGGCGGCCGAATAACAGGCTCTCTTACACGCTTATGATTGACACGGATTTGTACTCAAGCTTGGTAAGCAGACTGTTTCCGGGTCTCAGAATGAGCACAGGCCGCATTATACCAAGGTCGGGACTTGTAACCGAGTGGGATGTCGGAGAATAGAATAAAATAGTCCATTCCCTGCCGAATCACATCCACAATCGCATCAGCGGTGCATGAAGGTTTCCTCGAAGAGAAACAGGTTTGGTGCCAGGAATAAGATGCAAAAAAATTACGCATCTCGTCCCAGTTTGCGTCAGCAAACTGCGGGTAAGACTTCACGAGTCATCGTGAAGTCTTACCCGCCTCATGCCCCTAGGGCTATCATCCGGAGGAGAGCAGATCGAGACAAATTTAACCACACAATGGTGAGACGCTCCCAGTGTAGCTGAAACCGATACCGAATGTTTGTGTGGATCAGTTGTCAGCAGTAAGTAAAGACAGAAGACAAAGAGTAAGAAAATGGCTGTGTGGCCAGAAATATCTGAAATTCGCGTCACTTGATCTACTAGCTAAGTAAGATTTAGTGCTAGAGCAAATTGTCGCGCTTCTCTTTCGACATGATCAGTTTTCTGGTATGGGAATAGCTACTATTTGTGGTGAAAGTTAAGTCCCCTAGGAAAAGAAGCTCCGCCGCTGGATATCGCTAAGTAGATAAGGCTGCAGACTCTGTGAGGTAATCTATGATCCGAGTCGTCTTCCGTCACCGTTGTACAATCGGTAGACACAAACGTAGAGCATATTCTCTAGCCTAGTGTCCCACGAAGCCAAATATCGGAAAACCCGCATTTTTAAAGCATCGAAAACGTCTACAGAAAATGTCATTGCGGACGAACACACAGACATGTACACGCAGGGCACACATCTTGAACTTTTGCCCAAGTGTGTGACCAGGGCAGTTGAGGTATGCCTCTTCCGACGGGGCTGCTATCCAAGTCTCCCTTAAGAAGAAAAGGTGCGACTTCTCAGTCTCCAGGTGGTGATGGACCAGTACGAGATTAGAGGAAGTGCAGCCGTTGTTTAAAATTCTATATGCATGTTTAAAAACCGCATGAACCTATCTCTGCAGGCAGTTTCCGAATGGGGCGAAGCCAATCTGGTTAAGTTCAATCCGTAAAGACGACGCGAAAAAGACACGCCTAGGGTATCTTTTCTCGTCTCAAAGGAGATCTTTCTACTTGACTCCTACTTTCCGTGGTTTATCCGTGTCGATCACAGAACATCTTGAGCTTCTTGGCATGTCATTGTCACTAACTCTTAATGTTGGGTATTTCATTGAAAGTAAGGCTTAATTAGCTTTAAAAAAGCTCGGCATTCTAGCGAAAGTCAGAAGGTACTTTACGAAACGAAATGAACAGTTGCTCAATCTTTACCAAGCGCAAGTTCAATCGTGGGTGGATTACTGTTCTCATCTTTGAGACAGTTCCACTTACTACCAACTTTAGACGCTTGAGTCCATTGAGAGGAGAGCCATAAAACTCATGACGATCTTTTTCAAAATAGCTCAAAAGCCTTGAGCATAGACGGAACTTAAATATCACCTGCCATACTACTACCTGGTATATTTTTTATCGCATATAGAACTTAACGATATTTTACTTTTCCATTTTTGCGTTTATTCCTTGAAATGTAACACATTTAATGAACAACTAATGCTTGTCGCAGTTCGTTCTGACGTTTCATTTCTTTTTAAGATAATGTTTCCTACTATGCTCACAGTATGACTAAAGTAATTGTTGTCATTACTGTATTATTTTGTCCACTATCTTGATCTACCATGTTCCTCATCACTTTTTTTATTTATATTTACAAAATCAAGTTCATTATTGCATTCATTTTGTAAAAATAATATTATTTAAAAAAACAGAAGCAAACATGATCCTGCAAGCAGTAGTGGCGTTAGGGTAGGGCACACTGGGGCAACCGCCCAGGGCGCTGAACAAAAAGGGGCGCTATAAAGCTGAAATCTTTTAACTGGTGGGCTAGAGTAATAGGCTCATGGGATACTTGAACTTCAGTTTTCTGTGTTTCATTAGCCAAAGTAATTAATGCGTCATGGATGGTACTAATTTGACAACGAACTGCTTTAACACTGCTTATTCTGCTTCCCAACGTGTATCACTGAGCTTTTTAATAATCCCAAGTTATTAGTTTAAATGTTTTTTAAACAAATGGTTATTTTGTAATAAATAGGTGTTTTATTATATCCTATGTTTTTTTTATAGTATAGGTTTGAATCGCAGTTAGGGGAGGCCGTAGTAATCTCGCCCGGGGCGTGGGTAGTGCTAAAACCGGCATTGCCTGCAAGTGTACAGCAACTAATTATATTGTATTTAATAATTACTTAAGTAGCTTATAGCTAGGTTTTAAAATGACATAATATTATTATTATTATCATTTAAAGAAAAAACTTAAAAACATGTTATTAAAGTAGGTACTGCGAAGACATATCCTACATAGTCTTACATTTTTCAAAAACATCCTCCACTTAAAAAAATGTTATAGGTACTCCATTATAGGTAAAGAAATCTCGGTGGCGCTATTAGAAGGGCATTTAAGAGGCTGTGGTTCGATTTCACCTGATCCCTGGGACAAATTAATTTTTTCTAGTAATAAGTTCTATAGATATAAAAAATAGAATTTAAAAGCTTAAACAAATATTTAGATTAGTTAGATTATTGTTCACTTTAGCTTTTGCATATTTAATCTTACTTTTAAAGCATAATGATAGCTACTGAATCTATGAATCGTTTGAGGAAGCCCTTAGGATAATTCTGCCGAATTAATGTCGGTTATGAAATCTGTATCATATTTATATTATTTCAAAATATCTCACGTATCAGGTATTACAATCTAACAAACCTTCTTATTTCAATTATTATGTTTCCTGATCTTTTAATTTCATACCATTCTGAGAAAGAGTCTAAAATTATCAGTGTAAATTATCAATTAAGTATGTATGTACAGTCAGATATACCTTTGATAAATACACTCTAAAATATTTTTACAAAATTTCGCTTGTCTTCAAAGACAATGTTCGTAATAATTAATTTCTAAAAGTTTTAAGGGGGATTTAATTAAGTCTAAGTAGATATTATTTAACTAAGGTTAATATCCATACTAATACTATAAATGGGAAAGTGTGTCTGTCTGTTTGTCTTTCTTTCACGGTAAAACGGAGCGACGAATTGACGTGATTTTTTAAGTGGAGATAGTTGAAGGGATGAGGAGTAACATAGGCTACCTTTTGCCCCTTTCTAACTCCCCACTTCCCAAAAATGAGGGGTGGAAGTTTGTATGGAGCATTCCGCAATTTTCAAGGTAGAAAGCTAAAAATTGGTATGCTGACTAATTATGACTGCCAAAAAAATCGCCCATCATTTTTTTTTTAAATCTGCACCCAACCCCTTAAAAGAGGGGGTGAAATTTTATATGAGACCTTTCGCAGTTTTCAAGGCAGGAAGCTAAAATCGGCACACAGACTCTTTGTTACTAACGAAAATACCTGCCATTTTTTAGAAATCCTCCACCAGCCCCTAAAATAGGGGTTGGAAATGTGTGTGAAACTCCGCAAAATTAGAACAGGTTCTTTAATACAAACGAATAATAAAATAATTTAATTAAAACGTGAAATAAAACAATTTTAAAAACATTAAATCTTACCATAAATCAATCAGCTTTTGAGAAAATAAACATTATAAACATAAATAAGTGTAACTCATGGATTCCGATAGATGGCGCTGATATGTTTATTGTATATTATGTTCACGATAGGTTTAATTGTTTAGTTCAAAAATTAATAACAGATGGCAGTGTTGAAATAAAATAAATAACGTGTAAAATTCTGTTCCGAGTTCTCTTCTGTGTTCAGGAAAGGGGAACAGTGCTACCCCGAATTTAACGCGAGCGAAGCCGCGGGCAAAAGCTAGTATTCTATAATTAATCATATGATCAGAGATTACGCCTTCAAAGTGTTTTTATCGGTATTCTAAATAGATTTCCCTTTATCAATAGAACTAATCCAAAATGGTAAGTTTCGCAAATTATTTAAATTGCAATAAATCAATATTAATACACTATGGAATATTTACACAATAAATAAATATTTGCCCTTTCTAATAAAACCACAGACTTGTCCGTTCACACGACACACCAATGAAGCGAATAAAAAGTGACTCTTATTTTTATAATTGTTGATATTGAATTTTTAATATTAAAAATATAATGTTAAACACAATTCTAGACGACTTACTCTGCCGTATGTCGAGTACTAAAATATTCATAAAATAACACAGGATACAAATATTGTATGTTTTATTCAAGAACATTGGACACATATTGATCTTAATTGTAGTGGAAAAAGATTGATAAGGTTCGAAGTAAAGAATTATGGGTGAAATAACACTTTTATTGGGCATCCCACTTTTAAAATGGAATGCTAGGGTAGCTGAATATATTGAAATCAGTTCGTCCTTTTCTTTGGATTTAGTTTTCTTTGTTTTGGTCGTATCGCTTTATCAATGTTTAGTAAGAATAATCATTATTACTAAAATAACAAAAAATATAATAATTAAATTATAACTCTTTTTTACCATTTATTGATAACTGCAAAATATCAAATGAGATATAGTAGTTTTTTAGAACAAGAATAGATGGCGCGGATATTCCGCTTGAGAAATACTTAGAAAATTCGACGGATCTGGCAATATCTCCGTAGCTTAATTAAAAGAGAAAGCGAGAGATCATGGGTTCGAATCCTGCCTGAATCTTGACACAAATTGATTTTATTTGTAATATATTTATAAATATAAAAATCTAACAGTTAAATGTGTGAATAACAAAAATATATAGAAATAAACATTTAATATTTTATAAGGCGCCAGTACTGCGACTCCGTCCGCGAGAAATCCGGTCTTATTATGACATAAAAATGCCTGCACTGTGTGTATTTACAATACAAATTTAATTACTGAGAAAGACAAAGCATCTAATTGCCATTGATTCTTAATTCTTATGAATGTGATAAAATAGGGGGAAAAATTAAAGGAGATTTATAATATTGTAAGTCAATTGAAGTTAAAAATATAAAAAGAATTTTACTGGGACTTATGATTAAAAAATAATGAAATGAAATTTGAACCATATTCACCTCCAAGGGTTAGGGTTTACGAAGAAGTAATGATTAAAATAATATAATTACAATGATGAGGTTTTATTGATGATTATTAATCGCACTTTGAACAATAAATTATAAGCTTAACATACATACATTTTGCTGAAAAAATACATCATCAACATCTTTGAAGTTACATTTAACAATTAATGATTTTAGATTTGTGTTCAATTCTCAGCTTACACGGATAAAACTGGCGAACGATTGTCATTGACTGAATAACACATCGATCAATGACGGAAAATTGTTTTATGTTGATGTTTATTTGTACTAAATACATAACTTTTTAGTTATGTCTATGCTTTGTGGTCGCATCCCAGCACCAATTCCTGTTGTTTCTCAAGTGTTTATATATATAGATGTATGTAATACACACAAAATATTGCGTATTTTCACTCTAAAATCGATTTTATACAATAATCTGAACTAATACTAATACTGTAATTCTGTTACAACTTAAATATAACATTAATAAAGCATGTCGATTTTACATAACCTACCCTTTTAGTAGCACCTGTCAGTGGTTTAGCATCTAATGTCACGTACATACAATCGAGTTAAAATTGTATAGCAAATATTTTAGGTTGAAGTTTTTATAAACACGTTATAGTATGCCACAAATCAACAATAAGCATATGTTTATTCAAAATAAGCGTCCTGCATACACGCAGGGTACCTACAAAAATGTCATACAATTTAAAAGACAGTCAACATTGTTATTTCGAGACGTTCTCTAACAGACAGCTATATTTGGCTAGCTCTTGTTAGAATCTAGTCATTCACGATGTCCATATGCTCAATTTGCGAGTAAGCCATCTTAAAAGCTTATTAGAATACTTAAGTCTTTAAACTTAACTCGCTAAATATGCAAAACTAAAATTTTAAACAAGACTTGCTATTAATCTTATATAATATTTGCTGAGCGGACAAAACCAGCAATTAATTTTATATTATAAAGGGAATTTAAAACATTTCACTCGAAATTAACACCAGATTGTTTGGAACAAAAAAAATTGTAGGTTTGAAAATCTAACGATGTCCACGGTTGAGTGTAGGTATTAAGTTTTTAACATAGAGGTTAATAATAAAGCTAAACAAAAGTCGTCTTTGGCAGGCAGTTGTTTTGCGGTGTGTTCTTTTTTATTAATAAAGTATATTTTAGCGTTGTAAGAATAAAAATATAACTTCTCTATGTAAAATAAGGAAAACTGGAGATCGAGAAATATTCTACGTTTCTTCTTGTGATGGCTTCTCTAGGATACAATCTAGATACGCATTGTGATACACGTATCTAGCGCATAATAGTACCCAGAGATGGGTCTTCGATTAACATATAATTTTCATATTAATCTGCTGTAGTATTAAATAGTATAACATTGTTTGTTTTAATACAGTAATTTTAGTAATACCATTGTTACATTACAGATGACCGGTTTAGACAAGCGGGAGTGACCCTCCCTTCGAAGTCAAACAGTTCCTGGTTCGAGCTCGGAACGGGCAGATATTTGTGTGATAATACGAGTATTTGTACCTGTGTTATGGTTATTTATGTATATTTCTATAATTATAAGGTATTTATGTATCGTTTGTATGTCTCTCCGTTGCCCAATATTCATAGCACAAGCTTTTACTTTTTACTTACTTTTGACTTATTATAGGATTAGCCCAAATCTGTATCGTGTGACTGTAAGGAGAAAGAAACATTAAATATGTGAATCTAATTTTTAACAAAAGCAATTTATCATATCAGAATGCAATATCTGAAAACTAGATGTTATTTTAGGTTTTTGTTATTTTATGTGTGTTATTTAAACGGTCAATCAATTGATTAATCATAGCTCGGCGATATAAAATTAATGCTTATTTCTATATATCGCACTTGTCTACAAAATTGGACACATAAAACGCTTCACAATGTTATAAACGAACTAGTAGGGAGGAAATACGGACCGTAAACATTAAAAGACAAGACTTCTAATTTAAACAAGCCTTTACGTAAGTAGTTTTTCTGGTTCTGCTTGAAGTCCGTTGAATTGATAATTACACAGTACAACTTTTCCACTTAGCGCCTCCGAGTGGTCCTATCTGATGTTGTCTGGATTTATATTTTTTTCTTATTACGATGTAAGCCGTCTTATTATAAATACTACTTTAAATAGATCAATGTTTGTCGTATGAAAGAATATACAGATTACATTGCTATTGAATAAATATCCAAGATAAGAATTTTCTAATGTAAAAAAGAAGAGACAATGCATTATAAAACTTACTGCTATGTTATAGGGCACTGCATCTTCTTACTTTATCTTTTTTTAAATATCAGTGATAAGTATATATGTATATACGTTAAATAACTTTAAGAACTCACGTTGAGTATCAGCTAAACTTGCTATGTTGTATAATATAGTTAATTGCAATGGAAATGTCTTAACCAGCTACACAACATACGCAACCACCAACTTCACATTAAATTGAGTATACTGTCAAATGCAGACCAATGGATTCGTCCCTCTGATCTACAAAGAAGCTTCCACGTAACTCGGGGAACTCACTAAAACCTCTCAAGAAAGGAGTATTCAAAATTTCTTGAATTCCTATGTGCATTCCTAAAGGTGCTAAAAAAATAAATGTAATCTAAAAACGCAATGGATGTTTTAAGTCGACAATCAACTACGATCTCGTTTAAGATAACATAGTATGGTTATTTTGTAACCCCAATCCCATTCTATCATAATAATAGAATAGGGATCTACTTTTAAACTGTCTACAGTTCTGAATCTGATGATAGGGAATGCGCTGAATTTAGTGCGATGTCACACCAGACTATATCTATAAATATTATTGCTGTTTTCATTGCCCCTAAAATTGATAAAGAAATAACTTAATTTTTGTCACATTTAAATCTAGTACCTGCTATAATATGAACATCCAAAGTTAATACAAAATATATAACTAAGAAACTTCTACATCTAACGCACTGTAAATAGACAACAGATTTTTTCATGAAAGCGTCTGCAATGTGTTTTGGAAACTTTATCTTAATTATGTACTCAAAATTTTTGTAGCTAAGAAAGAGATTTTAGAATTTTGCAGCAGTTGTGAACTAACCCCTGTTTTATGAATATATTTTATAAAACTAGTAACTTTATCCTCCGACCGCATTGGCTACTGAATCTTAGATTTAACTTTTTTATCTCAACTGCCATTCTGGTTGTTCCTATTCTTATTACTAAATATTTTGCATGTTTTTGTAAACACAAAAGCATTTTTTTCCCATAAATTGTCGGTAAGCGTAAGAAATGGCTAAAATGGGTTAAAAAATTTATTCGGAGAAACAATTACATGAATTAAACGATGTTTTACGATAAGTTATGGCGACAAAATTTTTTGTAGTTCTCATACTTCCATGCTTATCGCACATCTAAATAAAACTTTTACCGGATAGACATTGTGTTCATTCTTGTTTTTTTTTTAGATTTAATCCTTGGCGGGATCCTTGATCACAGAATGACTCAGGTAATGGTCGTCATACATTTCCTACTGCTTTCAATGTTGTAATGGAGCATGTTCCAAACTATTAAAATACAAATAATATTGTTTGTTTTATTTTGCGTTTAATTATACCTATTTTAAACTACTGAATCTACTACTAGTTCGGAAATGTGTGCATCTGCCACCTGCTTGTAATTCTATAATTAATATAAAAATATCTTATCAAAGACACACACTGCGAGACCTAGTGAATAATTAATGTAAGCTTCACTGAGGTAGGTCCCCCTGTCCGATTTACTTCGCCATTTCGTCTTGGAAGAGTCTAAAAATTTCCAAATTGGTAGTATATTCAATATTTTACAATTATAGTAACTAAATTAATAAAATACAAAATAAAACAAACCATTTTATTACATTACATTATACAAACATTAAAATCTAAATTAAAACGTAATTTGTAAAAAAATAATATATAGGAACGAGGCCGATTTAAATATTGGAAGGCAAATGTTTGTCGACCGTGATGGTCGTCCTACGATTAAATATCAAAACCAAAAATAAATCCGACGTTTATCGGATTATAGTGGTTTTATTTAAATCTTTTTATGCCTTAGGTATTCAGTGCTTGTGTACAACTTTTACATATTACGGAAAAACAAAACTGTTTTCTATATGTGTAGCACCAGTACTGGGCGGGACACGGTACCGGAACAGTGAATCAAATTAAAAAAAAACTACTTTTATGTAGGTCTACAATACCGTGGTTAATGTAGAAAGCAATTAAAAGTTGCTGGCGTGTTTATAGACTTTTATAAATACTTGTTTTATAACACAAATAAACTTACCTAACAATAGTTTTATTTTAAATTATCAATGTATTATAATTAAATTTAAACGTAAATGTATCGTAAATATTGAGATATTTTTGTGTGTGATTTTTTTTAAAACCCTGACAGTAAAAGTCACCTCTACCGGGTCTCGAACTTTTCAACTAATCAACCTTATCTCCTACCTTTTTTAACCCAACAAGAAATCTTTCATGTAATACTTGCGATGCGTGGATATGTGGGACTTCCTCAGATATTATTAATTAAATAAAATATTTTTGTAGGTATAACACTCCGCTCCAATATATGGTGCTAGCGTAGCTTTATGTTTAACGACTGCATCGCCTAGTTTCATAGGGAGTGTAGGCAGAACATTAGGCATAACCGAAACCGAAAATTTAGGAATATTCCCTCCATTGGTACTTTCTGGCCACATAACAACTAACTCATTTACTTATATGACCCGACTCAATAACATCTTTAAACTTTTTGTCATCAGCAAAACTAGCGTAAGTTTTTACAAATCTTACTGCTGTACATTCGTGGCATTTTTATTGGATGTGCATATTCTGCCTAATTTATCGGCATATAAGTTGACCCTGGTTTTGAAATCACGTGACATGCGCAGTAGTGAATAATGTATCTTAATTTGCTACTGCGCATGTCGCGTGATTTCAGAAGCAGGTTCAACTTATATGCCGGGGACTATACCTTGAGTAAAAAAAATGTTGATTGTCAGTTGTAGACACAAGAATAAGTAATTATATTATTTGGATTATTTATTTTGTAATGTAAGTTTTGAAGTTGATTTTTTTGTTTTTTTTTATTATCACATCTATCGAATACGCTTACCAGCTTCATGGAGCTGCTTATAAAATATCGGGTTCTCAACGAAATTTTCTTTTTTCGCTAGATACTAAATTTAATAGATAGTCCTATTCTTAGGTAATAGAAAAAATCCATTAAAAGTTATCTCAAATCATGGTAACACCATTATGAGTTAACTGTAATATAGAATAAATAATCATCATCAACTTCAGTTTTTAAAAAATACCTATACTTCAGTTGTAACAGAAAAACTAGCCCAAAAAACACTTGGAACGACCATTTTATTTACAAAGTTCGTTATTTCAGATATTTAGTGGGTTGCTAATTAGACAAGTTTGCATCTCATCCATGGATGCTCGAACATTGTAGAGTACTGCGGTTCGCCTAATAGGCAGGGCTATCAGTCAGCTCTACTGTAATTAATTATATTGGAGATTACAGTAAAATGATTTCTTTTTTTTCAAATAAAGAAAGAAGGATAGGCTGTTTTGTATATTGAATTTGGATATATTAATTGCCATACGTCTTAAAACTTTAAAGATTATTCTGCAAGCCCACTCTCTTATTAATCGTGGTCATTCTGTCAACAGCTTCAGGCGGTTGCTCGCAATTCATTTGGGGAATTGCGTAGTTGATATTCTAAATGTTCTAAAGTGAACCAGATTTTCCTACTCCGATGTCCAGTTTTTTTCTTCAATGTTACTTGTTAACATTGGCCGTTCGCGGTTATCTTTTTCTGTTAAAAAGAAATGTGTGAGTTCCTGTTGAACGATCTAAATAATAAAACCATCGACGTTGCATAGACACACCGTGTCATACTCGCGGAATTCACGAATCAACGTCAATAGATGGACGAGAAACTCTTGTCTCGTCTCACTAAAACAAATTATTTTCCTGGATAGACATAATCGATATTGGTGTATTATATTCGTAGCAATTTTGGACTAGAATTCTTTAAATTAGTTTTGGTTCCTTCGTATTGCTTTCCTTAATAAAATTAATTTTATAATGAAATGATTGTTATTGAGGGTAATTTAATAAAATTTTTGTTATTAAGGGTTCTACTAGTCCAAAAACAATCGCAGTCTGGAGTTCACATGAAATGTTCTCACAACACATTGTTCTTTAATGATTACAGCTTTTAATGAGGAGAAATAATTTATTTGCGCCCTCAGTCTCAGTTAAAGTCCGGTTTACGTTACAGATTGTTTGCAGAGCATCTATTCCTTTATGCCAACACTTTGAAACCTCTGCTATAATGCACTACAATCCTGAGCTCCTACAGTTTTTGACGTGACAACGTCTTATAAATTGGTTTGCCGGGTGACACTTCAAGAAACTGCGTTACGCTCCGCTCACGTTATGCGCTTACAATGAGAGCGAGTGAGAGGCACGCGTCCCTTCCACTCGGGCATGGTTAGCCCGCCTAAGAGCGAGAGAGACAGACATAAAAAGTGGAAGGGACGCGTGCCTATAAATTAATGTTTTAAATATAATTCTTTGTATAAATAAATGTTTTAAATTGTTACTATTATTTCATCCTTCTTCCTACTATACGAATGAATATTCACATTAAAATTATTTTACCACTCAAAGTCGTTGTCACGTAAAACTTTCGCCCGTATACCGACTTTACAGGCAACCAAACAGTTTTTTTTTAGTCTGTAAAAACATTCATAAGTTACATTTGACTTTGATATACATTTCGTTCTTTTAAAAACAAATATAAAATATTAATGTTAGTACCTACATAAATTAATTCATATATACCCCGTAAATTTAAAAGTTGAACTAGTGTTTGGAGTAATTCAAAAAGTTCTTATTCTTTTGGTACAAATTTTATTTGGTTATAATACCCATCTACAATGCAAACCCAATCAAACTCAGCAAACTCGAACAGTGAGGGTGTTCCGTAAACGAGTAATCGAGTGTTCAATTGAGCAAGATCTCGATTATCCAGAAATTGAAATCGAATGCGACTGGCGAAAACGAATCTTCGGAGTGTATATTTCACTTAAAAGCTGCAAGAAAATCGCTAAACTAGTCTTTTGTTCAAGAGACATCAATTATCAAGACATTAATTGATTTACTTTGAAACTTGGTTTGCATATTAGAGAAGAATAGATCCAGATAAGGTCATAGATCGTAACCTTTTGTATTTACATTAGATAGGAGGTACTTCACATGGAACAAAAGGAATTGATTTAACAGTCGATCTCGAAGTATTTACATTATTGAATTAGAATACTCATTGATCTTAATATCCCAGTATCGAAAATAGTATAAATAAAAAATGCCAGCACCACGTTCATGGTGCCAATGTAGAAATTCCTAATCTTTTTGTGGAGACCTGCTACTTTAAAGGGTTTATTACAATTTGAAAATTTGTTGATTTTTATAGCGATTTGATGTAAGCATTGAGTTATACCCGCTTCAGAATGTTCCCAATCTTGTCAGTACTTGTAATATAAGGAAGAACAGCAAGTTGACACTCTGAAATAGCTGACACGAATGGTACATTTTAATTCTCCCCTATATAGTAGTATAGTACATGCTAGTGCTCAGTAATAAACACCTTGAACAAATGAAACGTCGAACGTCTGCCTCAACAAAAATATCAAAGTCTCGTCTGACTCTTAAGACAAATTGAGTTTTGCTTGTATTGTCTTAACATATTTCGCCATAATTTCGCCATCAATGAAAATTGTTACATTTTAATGAACGGATAAAAAAGGTAAGAAGCAAGGAAATCGCTTGTCTTGTGGAAACCGAAAGTAACGGCGAAAAAACAACATCTCAAATCTTCGACAATCTCAAAATTACCATTCTTGGCATTGATTTAAACCCGAGCCCTCGAAGATTCAAACACGGAGGTTTGGACAGTATGAGATGAAATTATAGTTTGAAAGAAAAACACTATGTGCAGAAAATAAAATATTTTTTACAGTATACGCTTATGTTACATGTTATATAACCAGTCTAATTATTTATAATCAAACGGTATTCCTTGTATATACATCATTAACTGGTACATATAGAAAAATATTTATAATTTAATGTGTACTCAATCCACACAGAAACAGAACAAATTCTCAAACAACTTTCATGTATTCCCTAATAAGTCTAAATAGACAGATATTTTCGCTTCGCCATAAGGTAAACAGTTTTGCTTTCTCATTGTGCTTCGCTTCAATGTTTACCAAGGATATAATTACCCTGCCGACGTTTCATATCAAGGCGAAGAAATAATAAAGCGAAAACAAACACTCAAGTATGTCATGAAAGATCAAAACCACTTCACACAATTATCCGTATTATAAAAATTAAGCTCTTAATAGTCCCTGAATGTCCCAAAGTGGAAATTTAAACTTTACTTGTATTCATAAAGACAAAATACTATAAATATTGTGTATGACCATTTACAGTCCTTCATTGAAAGTGAATAACTATGACATGTCTTCACATTTATATATTATTGTTCTGTGTACCAAGTAAAAGTGAAATGTTCACCCTCATATTGTGCAAAATCTATTATTATCCTTTTTAAATGTACTTAAAAAGTAGTGGAACAGTTCAGTAATATACAAGGTGTCATATAAAGGGTATACCAGCGGTCGCCAGGTGATAGAGGACACCAATATGTATCGATTTAATCCCCATGTATGTTCAGTAAAATTGAATAGTTTACGAGTTATTTATTTCCGAACGAATTTTGTTCTCATTGCGAATTTATCCAGAAAAAAACGTGTAAATATTGTAGTGATATTTTCAAGTATCAGTTAAGAATTGTAAAAAACAATTAATATGAAAAGATTACAATGTCTCTATTGAAAGTGGCTTATAGCGCTAGTTTTGATACACTTTAAAAGAAAAAAATATATAACTTAGTGGCTAAGTTTAATCACAAACAGAAAGGTTAATTTTCAGATTTAAGTGAGGTTATATAAAAAAATTAAAAAATTTAAAGTGACTGTAGGTTCGTTTTATCGATATTGATAATACTCATGGTAACCGATAAAGACAAATCAACAACGTCAACATGATCAGCATCCACCCTTAGAGTGCCGCCTCGATTGCTTGAAATGAAATGTTATGAATGAAATGAAATGAAAAATAACTTTATTCAAATGCACTTAGAATAAGCTGTTTTGAATAGTTCAACATTTTTACCTACCACCCACCCATTTACCAGGGCCTGGGAGAGTACCTATCCGTTTCTCAACTGAGTTATTTTGAGAGCCATCGGTTTGACACAGTAACGCCGCCACTTAAACTTCATTCAGTAACTGAGGCTGAGGTAGCCAAATATATATTGACCACAAAATCTAATGCTATTGGCAGTGATGATATTAGTAGGGATATATTACTGCTAACATTGCCGTGTACCTTATATATCATAACTTTTGCCATAAATAAATCTATAGTTTCAGGCACAGTTTCTCATCAAAGGAAAACTGCATTGGTTACACCATTATCTAAAGTGCAGTCTCCTAATGAACTCGGAGATCTAAGGCCTATAAACGTACTGCTATTCTTTTCAAAGTTACTTGAAAAAGCTGTTTATTAATTGTTTATTAACTCTTAGATTATTAAACCTTTTAGTGCCATACATATTTTAGCAATATATGCTAAAAATGCCAGTAAAAAGTGCAAGAGTTATATGAACGATGGTTATATAAAAAATATGCGATCGAAGATAGCTACAATGCAATATAATATATAATATATATATATATATATATAATGAATAAAAATACGAACACGATAACACGGCCGTCACCTGCGCGCGCCAAACGCCAAAAGTGAACTGTCAAAAGGAGCGCTATCGTGACGCTGGCATTTTGCACAACTAGCGAGAGCAGTGCGATGGCGCTCCTTGCCACTAAAAGGATTAATTCGTATTAACTTAATTGTTTAGTAGTTTTATCTTATTATGCAACAATGAAAAAAAAATTGTTAAAAATGAGATGAGATGTGAAATAAAAAATTGGTCTTAGAGCTTTCGATTCCTTGATTCGGTGATCTTGTCCATTTCGTATACACTGACTAACTGAGTTACATTTTTTCTACAACATATACATAGCGTATAAGAAACCCAGAAAATAACAAAAAACTAACGAAAATAATTCATATGAAACTATTTTCAATGCTGTGTACACATGCTCTTACATAAAACAAACAGCGATTTCATAAAAAAGCGTAATCAGTGGTCTATTGGAAGCTAAACAACTACAGGTTTTTTAGGTGAGGGTTTTGTTTATATAAAAAAATCGTAATGTTAAAAACATGATGTAAATCCTTACATGTAAAACGCTATTTAAAATTACTTAAACGCTTAAGATTTTTTACAGTGATTGAATTATATAAGATGATATGTATTGCATGTATACAACTGAATATATAGGAAAGAAAAACAGGTATATTTCAGTTTTATAATTTTTATATATTTTATGCATCTTCAATGCGATCTTATAATAAGGTATATTTCAAATGAGATAGGAAACAATGTATTCAGAACTAGGGTAGTTTGATCAGGCTCTTCTAGTTTTGTCGGGTCTTTTAGGCTCTTGAAAGACTAACGTGATCTATTTTCATAATTAAACATGCATCACGGATGCTATAGGTATTATCGGTGGATATATCTCAGATATAGTCATAAAGTGACACAAGCACCTTTGCATATAGGGAGACGAATGGCTCAATTTCTTAAAAAATATATGCACAACGTTTGGAATGGAAAAAACTATGGAAATGCGGAAAGCGATGTAGCTTATTTTAAGCGTTTCAACTAAGGTATTAAGTGTCAATCAGTAATTTAATTATTTTCCAATTAATCCATTAACATCAAATAAATCCTTTCAAAATAAAAAAATCTATTATATTGAAGATCTGAAATTTATTCCGTTAAATAAGTGAAACGAATTCCGAAATTTCAATCAAATGAAATGCTCTGATGCCATAATAGGTAACATGAAGAACAATAGTGCAAGTGCCAAGTATATTCGGTTTCATAACGTTGTTTCAGCACTTTGCCCCAAATATCTGTCTCGAGCACGACTGCCTTTGTTTACATTGAATTCTTTCAATCGCTACTGCCACAAACATTATTCGGTTTCCTCAAAAGAGATATAAATATAACTAACTTATCGAATATAAATATAAGAGCATCGTTTCATATTAAGACAATAGGCAGTACCTATCACTTACCTTACTACGGATACTTTTGCAGTATTACTAATAACCATTTGGTAAATTTAATACTCATTTATTGCGATCTTGTAGTATTTCTAAGCACACATCGAGAATCTGAGGGCATTTTAATAGCCATTATTAAATAATAATTAAACTCCATGATGGTGATCAATAATATACTTAATTGGGGTGGCTAAAAGAGATAGGAAATATATGATACTTCCATGTAAATTATAACCAAGGAGTTTGATAATACCGCCGTATGATTCCTTATTTCTAAAGTAAAACTCGTGCCACTTAAGTGGTAAGCTATTCTGGATTGACGTCCATTTAAGTACCTCTGTTACGCTATATGGATTATACGGCAAAGACACAAAAATACGTACGAAGGAAAAAGTAAAACAATTTTATTTCATTTCTTATGAGAACTATCGAATATGTATACGAGCAAAATTTGTAGATTAATAAAATTCCCTATAACTATATATATTTATAAATATCATCCGTAAATAAACTAAGAAGTATATTAGACCCACTACAATATTTTATCCTCTACACATACTAATCATTCGACACTGACTCCTCAATTTTGGTATAAATGTCACAAATATTCCGCAAAAACGGGGCCATTCAGTTCAGATTAATGAAATAATTTCCGATCTCTAATTATACAGGACTCGGACATAAATCTCTGAGTCCGAATTTATGCAAATAAAATGTGCCATTACGCTTCGTTACACGGTATCAAGCATCTGAAAAGGATTGGAGAAAGTTCTACGGATCTTTGATGGCTGCTTTAATTTTTCATTTTTGCATTTAAATAAAATTTGTACAATTTTTAACGGCTGTCCGGTTTTTTGCCCGCCCTAAGTGTTTCGAATTTGAATTGAAAATGTGTTTGTTTTATTCGAAGCATTCTTGCTGTCATGTACTTAGCTTAGCAAAGTATAAAATTTT
Organism: Calamotropha paludella; assembly: GCA_927399485.1. NCBI lineage: Eukaryota > Metazoa > Arthropoda > Insecta > Lepidoptera > Crambidae > Calamotropha > Calamotropha paludella. Next base: position 14,664,692 of record OV656809.1, read on the forward strand.
GTTCTCCACCAATGATTTTTATTGAATTATTTTCGTCAAGGTGAGCACTTTTAGTAACGATGAATGAAAAACGTGAAAATCTCGTGAGTAAAGTATAATCGCCACCTGTTTCGCTTTCAAACTCTTTGATTAAGCAATTGACAAATACTTCAAATTTATGATATTGCTATTTAAAACTCTAATTAGTTTCATTATTAATGGCATTAAGCGCTCTGCAAAATATTATTATATACTTTTATGACTATATACTTATTTTAAACAAGCTAAAAATAATCTGAATTAAGGGTTTTACTTGAACAATTTGTAGTAATATATTATATTACATCGAAAGCAATACATTTTTATTAAATACTGAATAGGTTCTAAAACCAAAATTAACACAATATGAATTAAGGAATTTGCTTGACTATATATTGGGTTGGCGTTTCACCAGCTGTAAAATTAATCAGAACAAAAATCCTATTGACCAGACTAGTCTAACTTTTAAGTCTAACCCACAGAAAAAACAGTTAAACGAAAAATATAACAATAAGGTATCTTAAATGTTTTTATGAAGGATTTCTTGCATATACGAAGTCATTTTATAAACACCATCCTTTATTTATTATATTATTTGAAGAAAGTAACAAAACAACATTTTTTTGTTTTAATAACACCCAGTACAAAAATATTAAGTTAAGGCTATACAAAGTTATCCAAGGAAAACTATCGATTGTAGTCACAATCACGCTACGCACGATATTGTAGCATTGTAGCAGATTACACGATCAGTATTTCATTGATACCTAACAATGATTTTCATAAGTTGCAAATTTGAACGAAAAAAGATTAAGAAAACGTCAAATTGAAGAAGATATGAGTTGTTTTGTTTTTTGATTAAAACGTTATTAATCGATAACACTTTTAATAAAAAAAACTGAAAATAAAAGTAAACCATACTTTTGCACTGACGTATTTAAAAAAAAATAATCAACTTATATACAATAATTGGTTAGAGTAAAGCAAAGGGTCTTTTTCGACCACAGAATCTGAAAAAACACAGAGATTGCATAGGCAATTCCAAAATCGGTATAGCAAAGCAACAAATTCAACGATATCATATTTCAATATTTGAAAAATATTCAAAATTGAATTTGGAGAAAAGAATAACACGAGTAAAAAGCATTTATTTTTAACCACTTTATCCAACAGCATCAATAAATTCAAACTTTACACATTTCATATTTATCATCAAAATTATTCTAAGTGCCAAAACCTATGACCACTCATTTGCCGCTAAATCCGAAACCGGAGAAAAAAAATAACAAGAGTTAAAAGCTGTTATTTTTGTCTATTTTACACGATCTGATTTAGAAATGTATTAATAATATTATTAGTAATTAAAAGAGTTTTATAATTTTGTGACATTCACAAGTCTTAACCGCCGTGCACACACTTTGCTTTACTCAAACCCAATAATTAATTAAAAATCCAAACAAAATACACTTACATCCAGTTTGAATGCAATCACTTTACTTTAAAGTATAGGCGATTTTTCTCTAAACAGTCTTGCATTTTTATAAACATTGTCTTTAAATTTATTACTTCGTTTTTCACTTCGTCAAATGCAATGATTATTTTTATTTTTAAGTTCTCGAGTCTTTGGGTCTCCTTCACATAAATCCGCCGTTTAATTTCGCCCTCGATTTCAATTGCAAGTGTGAACACATTTCGTTAGGTAGGTAATTACACGTCGTAAATGCGTGAACATAAGGTTATGCGCCGCGGGAGGTCCCCGGATGTCTGATTCCATTGCGCAACCCCGCGCGCATCAAGCGCGCGCAACTCGGTGGGGCGCTTCGGACGGTTGTTGAACTGTAGATATATTTTTCCATAAACCAGCTGTTGTAATAATTCTCTCGGACAAAATATTTTTTTGCGGAAATTTTACCTACCTATTTTTTTCAAAAATGAAGTGTTTGAATGATATCGAATGCCTTGAAAAAAATTGGATGGTGTTTATAAAATAACCTTGTATAGGTGGCCTTTACATTTTAGTAATGGATAAAAGGAAGGAGTATAATATTAAACTTTATATAACATTAAAATATTCAAGAATTTATTTATTTCTATATAAACAGACCTTCTTGTTCTTTACACTATGGGCGGTGTCAACAACTCGACAACTTCAAACGCTTGCGTCTGGAGGTTGTCATCTGATTCATTGCAGCCATCCCAGCACAGCCAAGAATGCATTCGAAGTAGAATCTTCAAAAACTTGTGTCATCAACCAATGCCAGATTTATTGCTTGTATTCAACACAGATGACACACGAATTTGTTTCTTGAGGACTTAAATACTTAAAAGGAGATCCCTATGAACAATTGTCAATGTAATATTAAGTTAATGAATAAAATTTTTTTTTTTTTTTTTGAGGACTGCAAAATAAAATATAGTTAATATTTACATTTGCATTGATAATATCCTTTACTTTTTTTAAATGCATAAAATGCCCATTAAGTTGATATCGATCAGTCTTTCTCAAAGTAGACAACAACGCCGCCTTGCAGGCGTTGGAGGCCTAGAAGCGGGCGTTAAGGGCCCTAGAAAAAATAGGGTCTTTGGCGTGGTGTAAGGGAGCGATGGTTGATTTGTTATTAAATTTACTTTATATGTTAAATTTCACTAAAATTAAATGTACCTACTACTCAGTGTCGGATAAATAGTTCATATTTCTTCCCTGTATGATGGTATAAAAACTTAACATAGATTTAAAAACACTTAACATAGATTTCGTAGGATATCCCGCATACTATACGCAACCAAGTTGTTAAAAGTTTCTTTTACATAACGCTATTGGTGCTATCTGTTAGCAATCGACTAGTTCATCGATACTTGTCCTATGTAACTTGCTCAGTACGACTGAGCGTCAAAAGAGATAAACGAGTTTGTGCGCGTTTGTCTTATTCCTGTCGTTGCGTGCTGTATCGCGCGCTATCTTTAAACAAGTAATTTAGTTTAACACTTTATTTACATATTTATGAAAACAAAGTCATGTCGGAAGCAAAACAGAAGAAACTGCAATACAGTGCAGAGTTATTGCCGTTTCGTATTAAATATGGATTCATAGAACATTCGACAAATCCATCTTTGCCTTTGTGCCATCTTTGTTTAAAAACATTTTCAAACCAAGCGATGGCTTTCTTTCTTTCTTCAAATAATATAATATATAAATTTGGATGGTGTTTATAAAATATGAAAAAACGTATAAGAAACCTTATTGTTATATTGTTCTTTTAACTGTTTTTTCTGTGGGTTAGAGTCAAAAGTTAGACTAGTCTGGTCAATGGGATATTTGATCTGATTAATTTGACAGCTGTTGGATCACCAACCCAATATATAGTCAAGCAAATTTCTTAATTCAGATAGTTTTTAGTTTGGTTTTAGAACCTATTTAGTATAAATTAAAAATGTAATGCTTTCGATATAAAATATTATATTATATTTTACTACGAATTATTCAAGTAAAACCTTAATTCAGATTATTTTTAGCTTGGTTAAAATAAGTATATAGTCATAAACGTATATAATAATATTTTGTAGAGCCCTAAATGCCATTATATAATAATGAAACTAATTAGAGTTTTAAATAGCAATATCATATTTCGAAGAATTTGTCAATTGCTTAAACATAGAGTTTGGGTTTTTTCTTGTTTGGATAAAACTTACAAGTGGTAAGGGTAACTTTAAATTGAAATTATATTTAAAATTATACTATTCTGCTTTACACAAACTATATTGTAGATTATATGGGTAAATTCAATAGGAATCCTTCAGCTTGGTTTATCTAAGTTGGGAGAAACTACACTGGGACGATGACAGTGCATACTGTGCTAGGCTAGTGCTCCTACTTCAACAGCTCTGCAAACCTCTGAGACTCAGCATTAATTTCTTAGTATACTTGGTGAATGAAGCGCTTAGAAATAACGACCGATTTATTTATTATATATTATTTCAATATTACAGAAGGGAATAATATAAAATCGTTAATTATGTTTTTAATATCACACATGAAACATTATGAAAGTTATTCTTTTTGTAAATAACTGACTCCCAATAATTATGTCCCAAGTGTATAGGAAATTAAGTGACTAAGCGCGTATATATACATATATATATATATATATATATTTATGAGCGTGTATGTATTTTTCTTCTTTTTGACTATACAAAGTTATCCAATATAAAACTACGTTTGTTGCCACAACCACATTAAGCACGTTGTCAACGCACAGATCAAACCACTGAACGAATTGTGCTGAAATTTGGCACACATATAGCTATTATCATAAAGACGTGCGGTAAGAAAGGATTTTCCAAAACTCACCCCTAAAGGGGTAAAACGGGGGTTCAAAGTTTTTATGGCGCACCAAGATCGGAAGGTTAATTCTTTAATTAAAAAAGCAAATACCTGTTTTAGGGTTTTTCAAAATTCAACTGTAAGGGGTAAAATGACGTAACAACGTCTTAAAACAATATGGGTATCATTTCGAGATGTATGATGACTCTTGAGTCAAAGTCTTGACTCTGACCAGTGTGGTGTTCACGAATTCCCTAATTTGGAGCACTGTGTGCGCGGGCACATTTGCAATGAAAACTAATGTCAAAGTAAAGAAACTAGCTATAGAAACTTTCCCTGCACTTTTCGATCGAAACATCCTAACTGTCGACTGATGCTTTGTTTCTTTTGTATCGTATTGATAAATCCAGGACTCGTTACCTTGCACAATTTTGTAAACGCGGCGAGACAAACCTGTTTTAAATTTAAGAATCATGTCGCGGCACCATTTGAAACGGGTCTGCTGTTGGAGCTTCGGTGAGGTTGTGCGCTACCCAGCGCGATACTATCGTCTCCAGCAACGATACCTGTGTAGAATCTTACGAAGTTTCCAAGAGTTAATGGATCGCCAATCTGCAATATATGCTGAATGTTTTGTAACTTAACTATAATGCTGTAATTTTGTATTAATACGTTCTATTCGATAACAGCCGTCGAAAAATAACCACTTCTTCCATTAAGAATTTTGCAATATATATTTTAAAAAATCAAATCAGCTATAATGGCACTGAAAATAAGGGTACAATAAAACATTAAAATTATCAAACTCATACTGTTTATTGCATGTTATATTAAATTTAAAAAAGTGGTACATAAAATAGAATGTCCCTGTGACGCCCTGCAAGGCCGCGGCAACATTAAAAATAAAAATGTTGAAGTCAAAATTTACATATAAGAGCCAAAGTTACTATGCTCTGTTACAGTGACACACGGTCAAAACTTCAAAATGTATAGCTTGATGTGCTGTCGACAGTATTAATTACACACGGGTTATATAAAAAATGTATACGAAAGTTATTTATTAGTTATTACTATTTTACTACTTATTTATTTTTTATGTTATTGTATTTTTATAAGAATACATGACTTTTTATGTTTGGACGTTGGGCTAAAACACTAGTGTTTTGTCCTGTAGATATCATTTTAAGCGACAAGACCATTAACTATAAAATCAGGCAATTTAACTCTTATTTTTTTTATTTTATGTGTACCACAGGTACTTTTTTCGTAAAATTCTTTGATAATCTGTTGATTGAAGTTAACTATTCTAGGTTATATAAAATAATCCTTTTCGTCCATTTAAATAAAAATTGCGCAACTATTTTCGCATTTGACATATTTATACAAGTAATTGTTACAAAAACCTTTGCACCATCAAAAAATATCTACAATAACAACATTTGGGTTTGCCAATAAAAGCGAAAAACTCAACAGACCGCAAAATGTTTTATGTTGCCTTAAACGCTAGCATGTTCTCTTGTTAGACCGTTACCCACGCAATAATTCCACAAGGATTTCAAAACTGTTCCTTAAGGGAATCCCTCGATATTCATCGAGGAAATATTGCGGAACACTCGTTTCAAATGTAATAATAGCCCAACTTATTCCTACGAATCTAGTTCCGAGTGGCCAATCGCGAATATTAAAACAGAATGAAATGGCTTCGAACAGAACAGAATCTATATTAAAGTATACACTCAGATGTAATCCAATTATAACTAAGATAAAATATTAGAACAATCACACGAATAGGCTTCTCAGCATTAAGAAGTAAAAATTACCTCGCAGAAAAAATGTCAGCGCAGTGAAAATTGTCTATAAGAGAAAAGAAATAAAAATGTCGTATTGTGATTTATGTTAATCTCGCTTTGAAACAATACTAGACTTAGTTGTCTTACCCTCATCCCCCATATAATATGTTAATTTTGCGGGCAGGTGTATGAGCGAGTACTCGTTCGAGCAAAGAAGATTCAAAAGCCAAAAGCTGGATTAGTCTGAAGGCCTTTAAGAAATCTACCGAAATAAAGACATTCTCAACAAATGTTACAGAATGGTGAATTTATTTGCATAATTCAGCAAACCTAAATCCTTTGTCCGCAGTCCGCTTCTGAAATAATAAATTTACTCCATGTTCTACACTCCAAACGTTCTATCTGAACAAAATTATTTGCCTATTTAAAAGCTCCCTCTTTTGAGGCCTCCTTACACATTTATTTTAACTTTGCAGTAAATCACAGCTACTGTTTGTTTTACACAGAATGTTGGCAAGCGCTGTACCGAGTTATTATAGAACGTTCTATAGTTTTTTGATATTTTCACCCGCTCCACATTTAGTATTCTGATCGTACGCGACTCGAGCGATTTTACCACGAGCACAATATGTGTAAATTTAGAGAACGTTTTGGGCACATTATTACGTTTAGGGATTTGAAGAAAATTGCCTTATTACCTTTCTTCAGTTCGATTCCGAGTTTGGATTTAGTTGGATTTGGAAATACCGCACGAGAAAAATTATTTAGTTAACTGTCGTTTTAGTATATGTTTAAATAATAAGTTTAGCACTAGATAAATAATATTACCTGTTTCTATTTTTGTACTTACTCACAAACACAAACTTAGCTTTTTGTGTATTTTGTTGTTACGTATTTATGTTAATTATTTTGTTCCTTTTCTATATATCTTATCTTTTTCTAAATATGATTAAGGTAATATCTTAGAAATCTAAGCATATTCTTAAAGTAAAGGACTACCCTTGTCTTGAAACGTATCATATGAACGAGAATATAACTAGCTGACTGATTATAATTCTAAAAATAACATCTACCGAGATGTCAAGTATACTCGTATTAAGTCGTGAAGTGAAACCTTGCAGTTTAGTATTGAAACTGTAATATCGTTATTGTTTTAAGCATTCTGAACTTTATGAGCAGTTTCGATTCAAAATAAACAGAGTCCCTTTAGCTAATGAAAGCTTGAGGTGGTTTGCTGTAGGGATTTCTAAGTCGAAGAAGTTTAGTGGATTTGTAATCAAATACTGTGTTACAAATGTTAAATATTTGTAATACGATATAAACTCAAACATCAAACAAGTCATAACTATTATTCATATTAATGTTAGATAGGTATGATTAAAGTAGATATGAGTGGATAGCGATGAAAACAAGAAAACCGTGTGGTTTAGATGTTATTATATGAAACCAAACAATCACATTTAATTCTTACACTTCCGCGCACATTACACATTTAAATAAAACAAACTTTTTTACGGATTTTTGGGCATACTTTATGTTTTATTTCGTTAACATTTCAAAGAACACAATATACCAAGTTAATATTCAAAATTACTGGAACACTGCCTAACATCCGGCTAGTTCTTGTGGAATGACGAATCCTACCTACAAGTGGATGGTGTAGTAATGAGCTCTCCTGTATCACCAATTGTCGCCGACATTATCATGGAGGACTTTGAGGAAAGGGCCCTAGCAACGGCACCGGTGTGTCCACGCTTTTACAAAAGGTACGTAGACGACACATTTGCGATACTACTAAAATCAGCAGGAATTCAAACCAAAGCCTTTGTTAGAGTCAGTGTATAGAAAGGCAACTTATACAGATAAATATCTAAATGGTGACTCTCACCACCATCCTATACAGTTGGCTACCGTAGGGAAATCTGTGTTTCAGAGATTTCGCGGCATCTGTGACCAACAACATTTGACTGCTGAGCTTCAGTATATCAAGCGAGCGAGTACTACATGATCACAACTTGCGAGTACCAAGACAACGCCACAGAAGCTGCACCAAACCAGCCACAGTAGAACGTCAACCTGCTGTCCTTCCCTACATGAAGGGGGTCACTGACAGGATTGGAAACATTCTGAAGCGGGCTTCCATTAATACTTACCAATTCTTAGGACCTGTCAAGTGTAATATACCCTTCCAGGCAGCAGGTGTCTACAAAAATGACTGTGATTGTGTTCCTTCATACATCGGGCAAACAATGAGAAATATAGAGATGCGCATTAAAGAACACGTAGTCGACATAAAACAAAGACGCGATAATAGGTCTGCAGTGTGTGAACATGCTTTTGAGGGCCCAAACCACGACATTCGATTTGATAAACATTAAATTCTCGCTAGAGAACAAAGATATGTTCCTAGGATGCTAAGCATGGCCATTGAAATCAGGAAATATCCTTATTTTAATAGAGACAAAGGTTGGAGCGTTCCACCTGCTTGGGATCCAATAATCAAAAAATGAATACTTTCAAAGACACACATTGCAAGACCTAGTAATGTAGTTAGCACTTTTTGCAAATAATAACAGTAAGATGGATATCGGTCTCCCTGTCCGAGTTTCTTTCGCCAGTTCTTCTCTATACAATACAATAGTATACAATACAAAGTAGTGAGAATTAAATAACTATATAAAATGTAAAAGAAAACAATTTGATTTATATAAAATTTTAACAATTAGGAATGTGCCCGATTAAAAAATTGTGAAGGTAGTAGAAAATATATGATGACCATTACCTTAGTCATTCTGTGATCACGACTCCTATAAAGGAGTCGAAACGCCAGGATTAAATATAAAACAAATTATGCGCAAAAATCCGTAAAAAAGTTTATTTTATCCAAATAAAATCATTAAACCTGAAAGGTGCATTTTCGTGTTTTTCTTTTAAAAACCGTCATTTAATTATAAATACATACATTATTATCTAAATAATAATCATAATTTCGTATAAAAACAACTTTGTTACTCCATCAATAAAAATGGGACTTTCTCTCACGAAAATGCTGTTGTTAATAAAAAATTTCGCCTTCTAGTTATCCTTAATTATTTCTATCTCCGTTATGAATGTAACTAGTAATTCTAAATCTAATAAACAATAGTTTTAACCTATTCTGTTAAATTCATTAGGTTTTATAATATTACTAGAAAAGTTTGTCTGTTTTGTTGTCTGCTAAAAAAATATGGAGAAAACATTTTTGCTCTTACTGTTACAAGATCGAACGCACAAAAGAACCGTAAAGATATCTCACCACAAAGCAGAACGTTCAACATTAACACGATATTTGTGGATCAAAATACAATGGAGACGTATAAAATCGTGATACAACAGGAGTTACATGCAATATGGTACAGTCATCGCATCATAAAGCAAGCGCGGATGGCGGGATTCATAGCACGTATGAGCTGGTATATTGAACAAACTAAACAGTTGTAAGAATACCTCACCCCGGTTCGTAGGTAAATTGTTTCGGCTGTTATTTATGTTCCGCAGCTTGCTAATACGTGCGCGCCTTACAAAGTGGCGGGAATGTTTGCTTTCCGTCAGAGTTTTTAATGCTTGATTGTATTAATTTACGTTATTAAAGTTTTTTGTTACGGTTAAAACAATGTTTAGAAATCAGATACGATTTTGGCATCGCTTTCAACAATCGTACTTTACTGCGTAGTAAGTGTCGATATTATTATCGACAATTATAACATAGAAAAGATAAAATAAGTCACTTTTATATTTTACCATGTTTACGAATTGTTTTGCGATATAAAATTGGGTTTGGAATAAATTGTTATAGATTTTTATATATATATTTTTTGCATTAACAAAGTATTATTACTATAAGATTTAAAATATATCTCTAAAAACAACCACATCTTCAAAGACTCATTATCCTACCAGGGGCCATATTAAATCTTTTAGATTTTTAAATATACTTATGTTTTATATAAATAAACAAGAGAGCAAACAATCTTGCATGCAGTCCATGCATTTTAATGATGACCAATTTTCGTTTTTTACGCTATGCAACAGATACATGATTTATTTATTTAAAAATTATTTGCTCTCTACAATATTAGATATTTCTAAATAATAAAATTATATAAAATATTGTTATACAACAACTAATTATTATTCAAGAATATAAAAAAACGTGTTTATTTCCCGCTAGAGGTTAAACCGCTATTACACTGGCGACTTTCAAGTGTTTTTCTAATGAGGTGAGCGGTGAATATGCTTGCTGCGTGACCACACTGACTCCTATTTATTCGTCTAAGTAACCACAAAAATTAATATTGGTAAATATATAAACATAAACCATTCTGCTCGCAGCACCGCTTAAGGGAAGTATCGATTCGAAAGTAAAAAATAAAATATTGTGCCAAATACCCAAAAATGTGGCAAAGAGTTTAGACTAGTCCATCAACCGTATTCACTGGATTTTCACCGTTGACTTTTCCGTTTATTTCTCTTTCTCATGAGCCGACTATCAGTTAGGTTGTGACTTGGAGCACAGAGGTCTGCATGCAGTCGCAGTAGATGATCATGATACATTCCGGTGATACATCAGATTTTACAAGTCCTGACAAATCTCTTTATTTATTTGTAAGTTTATTTATTTTATTTAAATATAAGAACACTTTTTCGTGTATTATATTAGTATAAAGTTAATTTTATTATATTTTTATGTTCAATTGTAGAAAACAAATCGAATTGTTTTGTTAAATTATATGTTTTTATTCATTCTTATCAAGTTACTTGACAAGGGCATATTTTTTGTTACAAAATAAAAATTTGAATTACCCGAAATATGTACATCTAGCTAAATGGTTTAAAGTTTATTTCTTAACACAGCTGTTACATAAATGACTTTTCTACTATTTTAACACGCTTCTATTTGTTAAGTTTGTTTGTAAAGGAATCTTCTAACGTGATTTTTACCCCCTTTAAACCGTCAGATTAATTTGAAATCACTTTTCGAAGATCGATGACAATACAACAATTTAATTAGTTTTTTATTTTATCGGAAAAAATTCGAAAATAATTTAAAAATATGAAGAACTGAAAAAAATAATAAATGACATAAATTATGAGAAGATCACACTTCTTTAGGAGATCGATTAATAGAAATTTATAGTTTAAATAAACTTAAAAACACTTTTGTAGTAAACAAAACTAAAAATAAAAATAAATTTCAATATAACAACTAACGAGAAAATTAATGTCATTGTAAGAAAACCGCGAGGTACTTTGTACGACATTCTTTTTACACAACTCTGCATTTCGAAAAAAAAATAGTAAGGTGAACAAGTAAAAAATACAACTATCGAAATCCAACACCCCACACTTTTCCTATTATGACATTAATTTTCTCGTTTATTACTTAATTGTTATATTGAAACTTATTTTTACTTTTCAGTTCGACTTACCATAAAAGCGTTTTTTTAGTTTTTTTTATTATTTAATCGTATGCAGTATCATTCACTATAAAAATATTCGTACAATCCTTTTTTTATAAATAAGGCAATTCATTTAGTACAAGAAACAAAGCAAAGCAAAATATAGGTGGTTTATTTTACTGTTCTTTCTGACCTCTGGGTACAAAGGTACCCTTTTTCAAATGGGTCAAAACTGTTTTGTTGTCAATTCCCAGTAATGTCGTAACTGCTGATATGACGATCTTGCTCCACTCTTTCAAAATTAGCGTCTATTTTATCCGCAATAGGGCGACTAGAGCGAGATGAATCTTTGACATCAAAATTCCCGCATTGAAAACGCTTTAATCAACTTTCTGCTACTCTTACTGACACTGCATTAGATCCATAAACGTCACAAATTTTTTCGCGGCTTGCGTTGCATTTTTTTCTTTTTTTGTAATTAAATTTTAAAATGTATCTCATTTCGTCATTCGATTCACTCATTTTGACAGAAAGAAAAAAAAAATGTAAAATATTGGGTAACAAAATTTTCTTAATTTGAGTCTTTTTTTTGAAATGTGACCTTTTCTATGTAATTTTCATGACAATATCAGCCAGATACAAATAGTACAGTCAAAGATATTGTATAACAAGATTATACATACTATATGCAAAAAGACATTTTCCCTGACCTAATATATTAAATCCCGACTTAACTACTGCTTTTTGAGAAACGTTATCACGCGTTAATTAAAATAAAAAGGAAACAATGACATTTTGTGGTTAATTTATCTCACAATTTTAGTACGAAAATATTGAAGCATTTTAATAAAAGGAATAAGCAGTAAGGTTAACAGCTAAGTTTTTTACATTGAAAAATAAAACCCAAGCGAATTTTTAATTATTTACGAATTGAAAAATAAAACTAAAACGAATTTCAGTTGTAAGAAAAATAGACTCAAGGTATATTATTCCCATAACACGTATAAAATTGTTTATACGTGAAGAACCTGAAAGTTTTTCTACATCAGAAACTACACACTTTGTATACTTTACAAAAGGGCAACTAACTGTAGACAAAAACAATTAAGGTCTGCCGATGTGCAGTCTTTAATTTTCCTTTCAACTATTTCCAATATACTTAATATAACCAAAGAATTTCTGATCCCAATCCATATCTATCTTTAATCAATAAATATTGCACTCACGCAGTATGATGATGAACTTTGATGAACACCAGCTAATAAAATTAATTTACGTTGCCACATCACAATACTTCAACTAAATGTTGACAGAAACAGTTTGAGGACAGAATTAACTCATTGTAACTAATTGCGGTTCAATGAGTGTTACCGGTATTTATCGCAAAAATATACTGAGGATCAATCGTGTATATGTCTTCCAAAACGCGAAGCATTTCAAAATTAAATGATCTCCCATTAAAAAGAATATCATACCGTTTTTTTGTGGTTTTCATCTAAAATGAATACTAAACATTTAAACAAATATCATTTACAAATTAAATGCATGTAAATTATTTTCCCTTTTATTTTGTGAACTAGTGGTAAAAGTTCGAGGCACAGTGAATTTTATACGAAACGACAAGATATGCCCACTAAATATTCATCGCGATATAAAAACAAATTGATATTGCCCAGTTCAAGACTAATGCTAACATCTAAAAGTACATTATATTCGTCTATTAATATTTATAATAAATTACCCCGATCTATAATTAATGAAAATAAATATTCTTTTTTTTGTGAATCAATTAAAAAAAATCTAATAAATAAATGTTATTACAATCTAAATGAATATTTCAATGACACCATTATTAATATTTAATTTAAAAGTATTTTAATCTCTCACCTAAAATACATTTTACTTCTTATTATTAGATTTATATAATTTGCATTGTTACCTTAACTTTATTTATAGCGCCTCCTCTCTTCTAGAACTGTATTGCGTGCCCCTCAGGGTCCATAATGATCTTTTATTTATGTTCACCATCTTTTGTTAACATTGTGGAATGCAATAAATGGTTGAGTATTGAGTATTGAAATGAACGTTAATCACAGAACTATTCGGACTTTTACCATTAAGAGTTAGTAAATCTTAGGTTTTACAGGAAAATCTTAGGATTTGCCGTGGTTCGGGGTTTTACAGTAACATATATAAGGCTGTTCCGGAGAACAGATAACTACTTTCTCTTTCTGAGGCTGTTACTATAGAATATCCGTCTAAGTAATTAGTGTTGCAGGTGTTTTACCGTCCACCAATTACGTCTACGTTTATAGTAATTTACTTGTTAAAAGCGGATTGAAAACGCTGTAGGCGTTTAATAAGTATGTTAACCTAAGCCGATAACCATTAAATATTAAAGGTGTTCTATGTAAGTAAAGAAATAATATAATATGATCACAAGTCTCAATAAATATTCCAAGTCTCTATGATTTATTTCCTTTCTCAATAATACTTATCTTTTATGTCACTTCACTGCATTTTAATTCTTCGCTGATTTATGAGGATGTAAATAAAATTCGTTTTCAATATTTTAAATCTCAATAAAATATCAATAAAATAGACACATTCAACAGTTTCCACAGAGCTTGTGCGCAGAACTTCGTCTCTACGGATCTGTTGACAGTAAGACTGATCTGCAAAGTACCTAATTCGATACCTAATTTTAAAAGCCCCTCTTGTGTCTCGAGGTATCAAATTTATAATTGTTAACTATCAATCAAGTTAGTTAAACATATTGCCAAACTTAATGTCTTATATGGTTTAAAACTGAATAGTATATGTCTTGAGTAAATTATTTTATCACTAAAATTTATATGTAATCAAATAAAATTTACAGTGTTTAACTCATTCACGGACACTCCGCCTATAGCCGTAAATCTAAGTGCTTACAATACGACACAACGCCTTAGGCCGGTAAAGTTCAAACAGCCAAAACGGGCATATCGCCTGTAGCCGGTCCAATTACTTAGCATCAAAGGGACCCACGTGATCAAGTGTCACAACACGCCAATAGTTAAAGTAATTGGACTGGCTACAGGCGATATGCCCGTTTTGGCTGTTTGAACTTTACCGGCCTAAGGCGTTGTGTCGTATTGTAAGCACTTAGATTTACGGCTAGAGGCGGAGTGTCCGTGAATGAGTTAAAACTGACAAACGATCAAAAAGAAATAGATACTTGCTAAGACAGTCTCTTACAGAAATTCTAAGCTGATAATATGTATGCAACTTCGTTAGATGGGGGTAAAATTCCCCATAGGTTGAATTAGGAAATATGTTAATAAGTTTTTTTTTAATATATTAAAACGTCAAGCAGCAAAATTATGATGTCACTTTGTTTTTAAATTCTATAGGTTATTAAAAATTTTTAAAAATGTATTCAATTTTAGCAACCTTAATGCTATGTTTACACCTACGAACGCTCTTAAACAATTGACTTCTATATTACTAGCAAATACACTAGTCAATGTAAAGAAACCACTTGATGCACGCCTACATTTTAAGCTGTACCTAAAGTGTTCCCTTCTGGCTCACTAAAACAAATACAAAAGCCATCAAATTATATTTTCCAGTGCCTCTTACAGTGTACAGGCCCAGTACGGGCCGAACTACCTAATAAAACATTAGTTCGTCATAATCTTTGATAACAAAACTTGATAATAGATAAGTAACAATATTGCACCATTGTAAAAGATATATACATAATGCGATGCTAAATATTATTTCGGTTAATAACAAGCACAAACGTGCAGTAGTTATAGTTCAAAAATAGACGTTTGGCATAAATTTTGTCATACCAAAGCCTTCTAGCGGTCAAACTACCGCCGAACAAAGTACTATAAACTTTTTTAGCACCTCGTAAACTATATTTTGGTAGACAGAAACAGCATTTTTGCTACCATTTTGTGTTGTTTACAGTTTTTGAAACATTTATGACATAAGAAAGAGACCGTTATTTATATATATTTTTAGAATTATTTTCCGTCACATAACACAAACATCCCCTCAGGTGGAATTCAAACCCTTGTCTTCTTGCAAATAAGGCTAGACGTCGTAAACAAAAACAAAAAAATTATAAGTAATAATTCCCCATGCCTTATTTTCAATATTTTAGTTAAAATCACACATTGAATGTTGAAGTATAAATATAATATGATTTCCTGCTTTATAAAAATATAAAGGTATTTTTTACATCATAGAAAAGTTTTGTTGAACAAACAGTATAGTGTCATGGTTGTTTGTATCGACAACAGCGTTAAGCAGCGTAATTAATCGAGGTGGTGCTATAATTTGTCTTCGTCAAGTAGCAAATAGCTAATTCCCACACATTAGGGACACAATGGCCCGCCCGGTCGCTCTTATTGATTACCATCTATTGTTCGCTCAGGAGTCCTTAAATGATACACTTGCCACGATTTACGAAGAGCAATATCGCTTATTGGTAAATTAATGACCTAATGACGGGCGTTTAAAAAGGTATGATAAATAACACCGCACATATTTTTGTACAAAACGCTATTTAGCTTACCATGTTTTCATACATTACAATTTATCAATATACTTTACGTTTAGAAGTTTATCCTTTGGTAATATATTTATACAATTTAATCATTAATGAACCTTAAAATTTTCATCATCATCAACTTATTAATGTTACCACAGCGAGGCATATGCCTTTACCACCGTATGGAGAATAGGCTATACATATATACCCCACTATGCGGGCCTAGTGCGAATTGATGGGTAATATTTGCAGATGCAATTTGGACTAGAAGCTTAACCACCAAGCAATTCGAGTTTATTATTTTTTTGGTCACCTATCATGTAAACGATTCTTGTAAAAATTGTTTAATCTCCGCAATCAAAGTGTAGAGATATACATGAAGAAATAAGAGATAGGATTTTGTATACTTACTTAACTTTACTTAATAAGGGATTTATCCTCATAAGGAGCGTGTGTTTTTTCAAAAGGGGGAAAACGCTTGCTAAGATAGAATTTTAGAAAACTTTACCCCTAATAGGAGATTTTTTTGTATGTTGGTTATTTTGGAAGTGAGGAGCGTGAAATTCTTAAGAAATAAGTAAATGCTTTTACTTTCATTAAACATGCTTTAGCGTTTTCAGAAATTGTATATCTATTAGAGTACAAAAGAGTAGTTTTTGTAAAATGTAAACAATCCTTATTAATATTCATTTTTCGTATTTTTACCAAAATGTATAAATTTCAAAAATATTTACACAATACAATTAGACAATACTGTATGAAATAGCGGCAATAAGTCGTATATATAAAAACCTATTATAGCGCTACGTGCCGAGTTGAGATGACATGTAGACGTCATCCATTATCAAGTCGAAGCTATTTTGGATTCAGCGCTACAAAACCTTGCTTATTATATTTTGTCCACATTCATTAAAGAAAACGACTCGCTCTAAAGGCATATATAAAGCAATTACTAAAGGCAAACGTGACATTTATAATATTAGCGCGGCTAATACTTTTCTTTAAGGTGCTACATCTATATGACAACGAAACGTATAGTATGACTACGTTACGCTGTGTTAGATCGCCTCTGGTATTATTACAACAGCGAATTAGCAAATCTGAAAATCCATCCGCATCTCGCAACGTACTCCCAGTATACTCAGTGCGTTTCACGTAAGTTTCATACATTTCTAATGTGCACTTTTCTTTATCCTTGACGTTCAAACTCAGTTCGTAATGTTATCGTAGTGTAATTAAAATCAAATGAGATGATCTTTTATAGGCATCTGTCAATATCTTACCAGTTACCTGATCGATATCGGAGTATTTTTATTTCCTTATTTTAACGTTAGTATCTTTATTTCCATAATAAAGATACTAACGTTAAAATAAGGAAATAAAAATACAATCATTATTACTAAAAAAAGCATAAAACTTTAATAATCCTTTATTTATTATCAAGTTTGAACAAAAAATAATTTTTAGTCGGTGCCAAACACACATTCGCGCAGAACTAATTTTATTTGTTTTACATGTTTTTATTTTAATTACTTTTTAATTGTTACATTTTATAAATATTACTTTGCACCTTTTATATTTAGTTTAAGTTGAAACAAAAAATTACAAGTGTTTTTTAATTACCTTTATAAAAATAACTTTAAGTCATGACCAATTAGCGATCGCTGGCCTAATCAATTAACCTTTGTGTCATCTAACATTTTGTAAATAAAAGCGGTAGATCGACAGCCCTGTATTATATTTCCTCGACCGGCTGTCAACCAAAAATTTATAATATAGAATAAATAAATTAAAACTTTTTTAAAATTCAGGCATTTATTTTAATGCACTTAAAAGGAAAAAATAAACTTTACTTTAAAACTTTAACTTACGTCATTACACAATTTATATAATATCAAAATTGTCGCGATCTTTAAGTACTCGTATTTACTTAGTTTAAAATTTTAAATATTTAAAATCAATCACATCGAGTTATTTAATTTATTTGTTTATCTACACAAGTACATCTCGCGATAAGCTTTTATATCATATAAAATGTGTAATGATGTTATAAGTTGATAGGAAAATGTTGAAACTAAAGTTTATTTTTTTCGTTTATTTGCATTTAAATAAAAGCTGGAATTTTTAAAAAAGTTTTCACTTTTTATTAATCTTTTTTAGCTATTGCTAGGCACGTTTCTCAGTCTGTTCATCTCAATCATCGCATCATCGTTGCGAGGTCGTTTGCCGGTTCATTTAGAACAGTGTAGCTCTATAAGGAGACTTTATAATGGTTTTACCCTACTTAAGGCCACATATGCTCAACCAGCAGCAAAGAGCTTCGAGCCTAAGTATACAACGGCATGGTCAACGGTAGATACTATCCTACATTTTGTGTACTATGCAAGCCCAACATAATATAATTGGCAGCATTCCTTGTTCTGTAGTGCCGTGACTATATTTTGCCGAAAATTGCACAGTCTTGGGTTGAATAAGGTAAACACCGTCTTTACCAAAGTCTATACAGACAGATGGTAGATCAGTTTCATACAATTGTGCTCTCCGAAAGCAGGGCCATATGATTTCTGTAATATGTCCAATGGCACCATTCACCAGGCCTTTGGATACATCTATATTATAACGCAACATCACCTTGGCCCCAACGAACTCCTTAGTGTCCTCCTCTGAATTTCCATAACTGTAACTCCTGCTTATTGCTAACTCCTTTGGTAGCCGACCTGTCTTGTTTGTGTTGGACGGTACAATATTATTTAAATCTATTATGTCATTTATCATATCATGATCGAATACAATCTACTAGACTGTGCTGTGTTATTATTTTGTTACTAATTATACCACAAGCTCGGAAGTGTTCGAGAACAGTTTCGTTGTGATTGTATACTTGTTGGTAAGTGGGATAAATTCGCAGAGCCTTTTCAGTCGTATATTTACCAGTTTGTTCTTTGTTTAGTCGATTCATTAATGGTTATTTGAGTGATTGCAAAATGTTTGATCGAAGTTCACCAATTCTTAATGCATTCAAGAGCCCTTTAAAAGTTGTGATACCTTGTTGTCTTATATTTTCAGTCAATTCAATTAACGAGAAAGAACGCCGTAGGTATGTTGTGTGGTCAAATCTAAAAGGTTGTTCAACACTTGATTTCCTCGCACAGGAAGTAACTGCATGAAATCATCAAATACAAAAATATTTATACTACCAAAGAATAATTCATTGTTTTTGAGTTGTTTATGTTGGGAATCCACCATACAAAGCATTTCATATGGGAGCACAGAGATTATCAATAAATAAAAATTTCATTTGTTGCCTCTGTTGCCGCATCAAACGCAAGTAATTGCCAGTAAGAATAGGCATTTGCACTATTCTACTATCATTTTCTATTGGCAAGCTTGCTGCCAACCCTGGAAGCGGACAAACTTTAACAACTTGCTTGCCGTTACACCAATATACTTGATTTTTCAATATGTCAAAGAGGAAAGTCTTTCCAGTCCCAACTTTACCTGTTATGAAGAACTTCACACGCTCATTGTTTTAATTATGTAGCTGTTCTGAAATATGAATAAAATTATGTATTATGAATAAAAATGCATCCTTTCGTCCAAATTTCATTGCTTATCTAGCAATTAAGGAATTCGTCATCGGTCATGTGCTGTTCTGGCATCGCCAACTCTTTTTTAATCATTTCCTGTTGCGCTTCTTGGTTCAAGACTTCAATGACAATAAAAATAACTAGTCCACCATCTTGGGTGTGCCGCCATATTGGATTTGTAATGACTTCACACAGTTAGTTAACTGTGTGAAGTCATTCATGCATTGACATTCAAACAAAACGTGTATACAAAATTTCAGCTCAATCGGTTGAAGATATATGTTTCCAAATTGAGTTGCAAGATTCCTCCCGAACAAACGTACATTGCAAGTTAAATAAAAGCTTTTAAAATTTGAATAAATCAGTGTGTCTTGCCAAATCAAATCTTATTGGTAAAACTTTCTACACTCACTATATTACCGCTCTAAGAAAAGCATTTCGCTCAAAGCTCAGTATAAAGATAAAATATAGTGAAAGTTAAGTTTTAACATTAAGAATTAATGTGTTCCAAGCGCGCAACCCTTATGGATTCGTATCGTTTCCGCAACAAAATATTTCAAAATTGCAGATATTTTTACCGTTTTCCCATAATATAATGAATGATTATATAATAAATAACAAGAAACAGTTTAGGAGATCCTTAAAGAATAAAGTGCAACTGGGATTTCGACATAACTGCTAACGAGGCTCAAATTCATTAATC
Organism: Calamotropha paludella; assembly: GCA_927399485.1. NCBI lineage: Eukaryota > Metazoa > Arthropoda > Insecta > Lepidoptera > Crambidae > Calamotropha > Calamotropha paludella. The sequence goes on from OV656809.1 coordinate 14,685,092, forward strand.
AAGGTATTTAAACTCGGTTATACGTAGTCAGTCATTAAATAATACTCGTTATTGAAGATTTTGAATGATTTTATATGACTTGCAAATGGTGTCACACAACTTACATTTCCCCAGAGACCACTTTTCGCCTTTACACCGTATAGTTTATGATCTCTTGCTATTTCCTCGAATAAGTTATTCAATGAATGACATTTGAATAAAAGTATATTTATTTTATATAAACGATTTTGTAACTAAAGTTGAGTAAGTTACTAATTTAAAAAAAAATAAGTATTTAATAGAAAATCTATAAGTATATAAAACGTACTTCATAAACACAATAATAATATGCTCGAGGAAATTTAATAGTTTGGATTTATATCTCAGTTATTATAACTCATTTATATTGTGAAAACAAAATTACAAGGAGCCTTTCTTTCTTCCATGCAACTAAGGTTAAACATGAAACCTAAGATCTACAATTTTTTGCCATGTTTTGGTATCTTTGATAAAAAATTGTAGATTCCAAAAAAATTTTTTTTTATTTTTAAATACATGTTTACCACAAAAACAAAAATTCAAAAATATACCTTACTTGCAAGCACATTTTTTTTATTTTGAAGCGTTATGTAAACATTTTTCGATATTCAGTCTTAAATATAAAATATACACAAGATTTTCAGCAACATATTGCTTTTTGAATCCTTCTGTTTTTAGTAAATACAGTAGGATCAAGAGCAAAAATAGATATTTCTTACCATGATGAATCATTTTAAGCGTTTAATTATTTCATCAGCCTACGGACTTTACTAAAATATCGTGTTCCAGAGCCGAGAAAAACTTGTTAAAATCTGACCGACTGTCACAACTCACAAGTGTCACATAGAAAATAAAGCCTCTTATTTATTAATACATTCCGTATAGTATGTAATCACTTTTTGGTATTTTGCTGTCTCTGGGAGCGGTATTTGTTCGTGGTGTGGATTTTAAATCGGCTATTCTTTCTGGATTTTCGTTTTACTTACCCTAATAACCTGGCTGTATTATCTTGGACTGACACTTTGGTGATTAGGCTGCTGTTGATTATTCTTGGATTCTCGACAACCTGTGCTTACCTACTGAATTCTGATTCAAAGGGCTTATTTTATTAGACTTTTGTAAGATCCATAACATGTAGAAAACGAAGTAATTGAATAAAAAAGTATAAATACGTATGGTTTTATTTGTAGATCTTTATAGTTATTCAATCAACCTATGTAAGTGTAGCTAAGAATAGTAATCTACTTTTAATGGATATTTAAGCTATCTATTTTGGTTCAGAATAATATCACTCTAAATAATTGAAAGGTTACTTAAACGTAAATGGTAAATTAAGTGACTGTTGCAATGAAAAATAGCAAATAATAAATAAGTAAACGTCAAGGTTGTAGCCGAGTACTATAAACATCCAGATTTCTAAATGTCATTTCTTATTCTTACTAATAAACAAATGTTACAACAAAACGTCGATCGGCGTGACAACTGTCACTGTTCATTTATGTCCCGTCCCGTCAACGCCGCTCGCACTGATAGCGTTCTACGCAGTTGTGATTTAGTGTATAATTTTAAGTGTTTTATAATCTTTCTTAAAATCTAATTTATTGGTATATTATATATTAAATAAGTGTTTGTACAGATTTATGAATATTTTAAAATAACTTGTACCAAAGGGTATTTTTGGCCCGAAACGAAAGGGAAAGGAAAATTGAAAATGAAATTCCTACGTCAAAATGGCAATTTTTGTTTTCATAAATTGAATATTATACTTACTATAACTTCACCGCATGAAGAAAGTGCAACCAAAATCCCAACATAATACAAACGCGTACAAACCAAGCAATTCACTGTAATCCGAGATCGTATAAACCGTTTTTCCCGATATATTTCACGGAATCCCAAGTTTTTATGGCAAGTGAAACATGAGGGTTAACGCAGTTTTCATTACTTTTTACCTCATAATATTCACATTGCTCAGTGAAGCAATTCCAAGTTGATAATCCAGGGTTTGGTTTAATGAGCCAAATGTTATTCTGCCGGGATTAGCCATTGCTCGCATGGTATGGCCATTTAACCTCGTCTCTTTTCACTTCCGCCCACTTTTGTGCTAAATGAATATGGTAGGCGATAACCGTGTTTTGGCATATTTTGAAGTTTAGATACTCTATCCTTACATAATGTCAATATTATCTGAAAATTTTAAAACTACCTACTCTCTAAAATATTGCGTTTGCTTTTGAAATTTTCAGACATATGGGCAGTTTTTAAGAACTTATTAAAACAGATGATAACTGTCTTTTTACAACTTACTTGAATTACTTTGATCACTTTGTCCAATACCAGTATATGTGATATATTACTTATATGAAAATAAATTAAAATATGTATAGTTCATATAGTTGAAGTGATTATATGCACCTACTTATCTTTGTCACAAAAGCACGTCTTGCACTAAAAGTCAACAAGAACAATTGTTCTCTTCCAGTTCTTTCTTACCTTTTTTATTTATATTTAGGCGTTTTTATTTATTTATATTTTTAAAATGCGTTACGCATACTGTACTGCCGGGCGAGCAGCGTAGTTATGTCATCTCTAGGGACAAGTCTGGTAGCACCGGCGAATCTGCCGCTTTTTTGTTCTGGGTTTTGAGGCTGGATAGAAGCTCCGGGCTTCCAGTCGATGTAGTGATTTGTGGTGTGGTGTGGTGTCTGTGTCTGATTACCAGACATTCTTCACTCGGGATAATTGCATATCTCGATGCGTGGCAGTGGGTGTTTTGGAATCCTGATTGGGATTCTGTGTTGGATCATTGTGCTGTTGTAATCGGCCGCGTGTCCGTGGTCACCTCGTGGTTTTTGTGGTTGAGCCGCTACTTATTGGTGTCTGACTCATTCTAATACTACATTCACCTGTGTAAAAGGATGATAATATTAACCGGTAGCGGCGCCCGGCGTTTAATCGCTGGAGGCGTCCCCCTAGTCGAGGGAAACTTCGCCCTTATCCGAAGTATTTTGCTTGGAGGCTAGCCGTGGCATTCGTGCACTGTGGCATTCGTGCACTGTGGCCAGGTAGACTGGCAAGCTGATTTGGAGTTAAAGTGAACACTTTATTATTTTTTGTTACTAGTGTAGTAGTAGCAGTAGTTTTTGTCGGAGGAGATACAAGTGCTTCCTTCCTAGGCAACTAGCCCCTTTTGTTTTAAGTTCACTTCATCATTGAGTATTATTAAATTTATTCAACGATTGAAAGCAGCTTAGCGTACCAGCGTTCCAACTTTATTTTTTATTTAAGGAGTACAGATGTACCTTTATTTATAGTATTTAGTTAGTTATTTACTTCACTTGCCTTATTTACGTACTAGTTGAAATTTGAATATTTACTTTTGATTTAAATCATTTTATTAACTTACATTAAATTTAACTTGCTTACCCAACTCACTATATACTCATCGGTGCTTGTAAATGAACTATAGTTTATAAGTTCATTTATTGGACCTTGATTATCCGAAGTGTTGGTGTTATCAGTATTTAAGAAGATTAGTTAATTCTTGATGAAATTATACGAGATTTATAAAAATTAAACTGTATTTTGAATTATTATAAATCGGAGCGAATTTACGTAGATTTAACAGAGCAGAGCAGAGGGAGAGAGCGCGTTGTAACCACGGGCTATGAAGCAACAATATAATGCTGCCAGGCGTTAAACTCCATCTACGTTTCTGATTTCTTCGTCCGCCCTGGGACGCAGACCCATTGCCTTGGTGAACATTTGATGCTTCCCTTGGTGAGACCGTCAGTGAACATTTTATGCGTACTAATGTAGTGTACCGAGATTTGGTTTGTTGTGATCCTTTCTCTCACGAAGTGGTAGCGAATGTCAATATGTTTATTCCATGCATAGTAAACATCCTGCAGTGCAATGCTTATAGCACTATGGTTAACACTATTTATAACAATTGGTGTGCCTGAAAGAAAAGGACAGAATTCTTCTTATAATTGCTTGAGCCAAATAGCCTCGTGAGTGGCATTCGCCAATGACATGTATACTGCCGGGGTGGTGGATAAAGATATGGTAGCTTATCTTTTAGTATACCAACTAACTGCAGCGCTCTGAAAAATAATTACATATCCAGAAGATGACCTTCTGTTCTTAATGTTTGTTGCCCAGTCGGCGTCACAATATCCTTCAATATTATTTTCACAGTCCTTCTTGAATGTGAGTTTAATATTTCTTCTACCCTTTAAATATCTGAGAACTCTTTTGTCCGCTGTCCAGTGCTGTGCTGGAGGGTTGTTATTAAAGCGACGTAACTAGTTCACAATACAGGCTATGTCTGGTCTAACCCATTGCGACAACTATAAGTGGCACCCTATCCATTCTCGATATGGATTGTTTTTCATAGTTTCTTTGTTATATATGTAAGTGGGTATTCGTAGAATACAACGGGCTGCGCCCCGCCGATGTCAATGTCAATAAATCAGTATGCAACTAGCTAGCTTGTGTGATTGACCCGTACGCCCTACGCGCGATATACAACACGTGGCGACGAGGATAACCTTTTTTCAAATTATTTTCATTTAAAATGTCGACGGGAGTGTCATTCGGCGTACTGTCCACTTTTGACCATCTTTCTAATGAGTGGAGTAGTTATAAATCGCGGTTAAATCAGTGGTTCATAGCTAACGACATAACCAATGAAACCGACAAGTTGTCAGTCAAGCGACGGGCGATATTATTGAGCGCGTTGAGTGAATCTACGTTTAAGCTAGCGAGTGACCTGGCGTTACCGAAAAAAGTAGAAGAGTTACGTTATGAGGAGATACTAATTCTTCTCGACAACCACTTTACACCGAAAAGGTTCGGGTTTGCCGAAAAGTCAACTTTCTATTCCGCAACGCAAATACCAGGTGAAAGTCATACTCAGTGGGCGGCTAGGCTAAGAGGATTGGCAGCACATTGCGGGTTTAAAAATTTGGAAGAGGCCCTAACAGATAGATTTATCATGGGCATGGCGGCTGGACACGAGCGGGACAAGCTGTTTGCGCAGGATCAGCGGGAGCTGACTCTGGCGAAGGCCATCGATCTGGCAGAGAGCGTGCGCTGTGCGCGCCAGGCCTCATCGCTGGTAGCGGCGAACGGCGCAAGCGGCGCCGTAACGTCTGCGGCTAACAACGTGTTCACTATCTCCAAAGAAAAGTGCAGTGCGTGCGGTTATTCCAATCATAAGTTCAGTCAGTGTCGTTTTAAAAATTATAAGTGCAAAAAGTGTAACACGAAGGGTCACCTCCGTAAAATGTGTACATCCAAGGGTAAAGTGAAATACGTGGATGAGGGAGATGACGGTGAGTCTTTTTACAATATTCGATGTGTGCAAGGAAAACCGATGACAGAGAGCGTAGTGATCGGTGGTCTGGTTTTGGAGTTTGAAATCGATAGCGGGTCGGCGGTAAGCGTGATTTCTGAGAAATTGTATTTAAATAATTTTAGTACGGTACCATTGTCATTTACGAATAAAAAATTATTCGGTTATACAGGTGCAAATATAGGAATATTAGGAACTGTGTTTTTACCTATAACATATAACGAAAGTACACATGCGCTGCAATTATACGTGGTGCGCGACGGTGGACCGCCGCTGCTGGGCCGCGATTTTATTCGTCTATTTAATCTTGAGTCTGCGCCCGCGAACTCGGCCACTGCGGACACGGGTCGCGTTGTGAATGCCCTTTACACTAATGACCGAGAGCTATGTGATAATGATACCTTCATATCAAAAATTATTTCGAGGTTCCCAAAAGTTTTCTCAGGCGAATTAGGGGCATTTAACAAATACACCGTCGATTTACACATAAAACCAGATGCAAAACCGGTTTTCTTCAAAGCGAGACCGGTGCCGTACGCTTTAAGAGAAAAGATCGATAAAGAGTTAGATCGTTTATTGTCATTGGGAGTATTGGAACCGGTTGAACATTCGGAGTACGCATCTCCGATCGTACCAGCTTTGAAGAAGGACGGCAGCATCCGTCTGTGTGCGGACTACTCCGTAACTATAAATAAACAATTAATAGTAGATCAGTACCCCTTGCCTACAGTGAACGATTTACTATCCAAACTTCACGGAGGCGTTCAGTTCAGTAAAATTGATTTATCTATGGCGTATAATCAGTGTATTTTAAGTGAGTCATCGCAAAAGCTTACATGTATAAACACGCACCGCGGTCTTTTTAAATTCACGCGCTTAGTGTTCGGTCTCTCGTCCGCACCTGCTATCTTCCAAAGAGCAATGGAATGTCTTCTCGCGGACATAGATGGCATTATTTTCCTGTTAGACGATATTTTAGTTACAGGATCGAAAGAACAACATAAGCAAAGATTAATAACGGTGCTACAACGGTTAGAGGACGCTGGTTTAACCGTCAAAAGGAATAAATGCGAATTTTTCAAAAACGAAATAACATATCTAGGGCATGTCATAGATAGATACGGAGTAAGAAAATCAGCCGAAAAAGTAAAAGCTATTTTGATGGCACCTAAACCAGAAAATGTTTCGCAGTTGCAGTCGTTCTTAGGATTAGCAAACTATTATCGTAATTTCGTTCCGGATGCATCGTCCATATTAAGCCCATTATATAATTTGCTAAATAAAAATTCAAAATGGGAATGGACCGCATTACACGAAGCTGCGTTCGACAAAATTAAGAATATTCTCGCGTCTGATAACACCTTAGCTCACTTTAACCCAAAGGCAAAATTAATATTAACGGTTGACGCTTCGCCGACTGGTTTAGGGGCTGTTTTGTCGCAGGTCAGTGAGGACGGGTTAGAAAGACCAATTTCGTATGCATCTCGAACATTAACGTCAGCGGAAAAAAAATACGCTCAAATACAGAAAGAGGCCACGGCCATTATTTTTGGTGTTAAACGATATCATCAATATCTGTATGGCCGGTCTATACCTTTCATTTTGCGAACCGACCATAAACCCTTATTAACAATTTTTGGGCCACATAAAGGGATACCGGAGGTCTCTGCCAATCGCCTCCAGCGCTACGCGATGTTTTTAGCTGCTTACAATTATACCATAGAATATATATGCAGTAAAGATAACAGCGCGGACTATTTATCGCGAGCATGCCAACTCGCGGGCGAGCAGGTAGAAGTAGCGGGAGGCGACAGCGCCGCAGACGAGTTGCCGGATAGTAACGAGCGCGCGGCATACATTAACTTTGTATTAGAGGGCGACTTGCCGGTAACAATGAGTGTGCTTCAGCGGGCAACCAGTTGCGACGAACAACTCAATCAAGTTAAACGATATGTTTTAAACGGTTGGCCTAAAAAAATAAATGACGTCCTTTTGAAACCTTATCACAATTGCCGAACACAATTGTCTTACGAAAATGGTTGCCTTATGCGAGGGCATAAAGTCGTAATTCCTGAATCATTGCAAAGAACAGTTTGTAAAGAGTTGCATAGTTCACACTTTGGCGTGGTGAAAATGAAAGCAGAGGCTCGTAAGCGGTTGTGGTTTCCAGGCATCGACGCGGCGATCGAGCGGCTGGCGGCCTCGTGTGACGTGTGCGCACAGCTGCGCCCCTCCCCGCCACACGCGCCTCTAGCGCCGTGGCCGTTGCCACCGCATCCTTTCTATCGAATTCATATTGACTTTTTAGGTCCGTTTAATAATCGATTATTTTTGATAATTGTTGACGCTTATAGCAAATGGGTAGATTGCTACGATATGACTTCCAATCACAACTCAAAGGCAGTGATTACAAAATTATGCGACTGGATATCGCGAGTTGGAATCCCTCATACATTGGTAAGTGACAATGGTACCTCTTTCACCTCTCAAGAATTCAAAAATGTTTGTGCTCTCAACGGAATTAAACACGTTTTGTCTCCCGTTTATCATCCCGCGAGTAACGGTCAATGTGAAATTTATGTCAAAATAATAAAAAATCGGTTAAAAAGTATACTTTTAGATATTTCAAATAAAAAAATTGTTCAAGAAAAAATTGCAAAATTTTTATTCGATTACAGAAACTCCAAAAACAGTACCACGGACAAGTCCCCTGCGGAAATAGTATACGGTCACGCGTTACGTTCCCGGTTGGATTTGATAATCCCAACCACCTTGCCTCCCTCGTCCACAGATTTGGCTTTAACCGTCGCACGCAACCAGTATTCACAGGCTAAATATTACGAAGGTACCCGAAGACAAGAATTTAAAACAGATGACATTGTTTGGCTAAAGAAGTATACTGGTAATAAACGATATAGCTGGATCAAAGGCGTTATTAGGAAGAAGATTGGAACTGTAATGTATTTAATATATGTGCCAGAATTAGATTATGAAGTTACGAGGCACGTCGATCAAATAAGATCACGGTCAGATTCGCTCCACCCATACCAAGACAGTGAAACAAGCATCTGGGACCCAGACGTAGTAGCAGATTTAGCGGGTGGAACGGTAGCAGCGTGTAGCGCCGAAGGGGAAGGTGTACCACCTGAACCGCACGACACTGAGTTCGAGAGACCACACCGAACACCCCGGAGAAGGCAGGCCATAAGTCCTATGTTTTCAACGCCAACATCAGGCGATGACCGTGATGATCAGGATATCGATGACGATCGGGACCTTCATTAGGACAATCACCCTAGTTAATTTTAGTTTAGTAACATGTATAATCGTAGCTATAAGGGGAAGGGGTGTTATATATGTAAGTGGGTATTCGTAGAATACAACGGTCTGCGCCCCGCCGATGTCAATGTCAATAAATCAGTATGCAACTAGCTAGCTTGTGTGATTGACCCGTACGCCCTACGCGCGATATACAACAGTCTTCCTCAGCCTTTTTTAGATGCTGGTTAGCTTCACATTGTGTGTATGCTGGGTTGCAATTGCTCATATTAAAACGGGTATTTTTTCTATATATATATATATATAACCAAATAAATTTCATTCATTCAAGGTTATGCATTATTCTAAATTCTATACAGCTTATTGCTTCTCCCAAATCTTTAATATGAAATTTTTCACTAATTTTATTTTCTTATTAATGTGGCAGTTTCTTTATTATTGAAGAAGTACAAGTCAATCGTCAACATACATTGTAATTATGAGTATATAATTTTTATTTGTTATGCGATGGTATAAGATAATAGGGTCTACTCTGGAACGTATCATTTCTATTTCTAAAATAATTATATTTAGTTTCTTGTTCCATTGTCTGCTTGCTTGTCTGAGGCCACAAATGGATTTATCAAGCAGACAAACCTTATTTCTTCTTCAAATATGGAGGCTGTGCCATGTAGATATTTTCCGCCATATTTCCTTGTAAAGAGCCATCACAACGTCTATCTGATGTTTTTAGGTTAAATTTAACTGCCAGACCCATTACATATCTCATAGAAGTGTATCGCACCACTGGGGCGTAAATTTCATGATAATCTATTCCCTATTGTCGGTATCCCTTCACAACAACTCTGGTCTTGTATCTTGATATATTTACTATTTTCATCCAGTTTTGTTTTGTAAACCCATTTACATGGAATTTTTTTTTCGGCAAGTCTACAAAAGACCAAGTATTATTTTGACATATTATACTTGTTATCTATAATTTTTATTGACACTCAGATTAACTGACTAGATACTGATATTTACTGTTAACGAAATCGGACAGACTCGACTATACTCGTTCGTGACAAAAAGAAATACTACTACTATCTCTGTCACTAGATATATTGCAAGAACCTTTGTATAAGCACAACAGCATATCATATCATTTATCATATTATCAAGTAAGGGTTTTCTAAAGTGTAATTGATATCTTGGTTTTACCACGTAATTTTTGTATAACAAGGACAGAAACAGTGCTTTTATGCATATAGGAATATAAATAAATAAATGGCTTTGTCAGAGTTGTCAATATAGCCGAATTAATTTCCTGTGCTGTGTAAGCTGTTAAGTATGAACACAAATTATTCCTTAAACCGTGTATAAGCGCCATTGTTTTCAATAACTTCTAATAGATGGTCATACATCCAATCGATTAGACGAGGGCAAATGTCTCTTTCCCTCATGGTATCCCAAATTTCATTACAATGCTGCTCAATTGCTTACTTTGTATACTCGTTATTGTTATCCCACTCTTGGACCATTAAACCCCATAAATTTGCAATAGGGTTTAAGTCTGGGGATCTAGAAGGCCAACATGGAATCAATCTCCATGTTGGTCAAACCAATTCGAGACCACAATGACCGTATGCACTGGACAGTTATCTTGAACATAGGAAAATACTGGCACCTTTTTTTCTGGTACTGTTTTATGCTTGAAATAATGCTAAAAAAGAAACCTACGAATGACCGCGTGTTCAAATTTAAGGTTATGAAAATTACGATTTGACTTTATACGACAATTACTTCTTATTTTCCTAAATAAATACTTCCAGCTATGAGACGGCCCATAACCTGATAAAATTAAACGAGTTTTATGAAAATTAAACTGTATTTTTAATTTACAATTCATTATAATACGGAGCGAATAAACGTTCATTTAACACAACAGAGCAGAGAGAGAGAGAGAGTATGTTGTAACCACAGGCTATGAAGCAACAATATAATGTTGAAAGGCGTTAAACGCCATCTGCGTTTCTAATTTCTTCAATTCTGACAAGATGTTAGTTTTATCCCAGAGTGGAGCAATTGTTATTTTGTAATTTTTGAAAAAATAAGTCTATGCTGAGTTAAGCTTTTATTCTATAATTATTTGGTATAATTAATGCTGGGTTGATCAGCTATTTTATAACTTTTTTGATAAAATAAGTTAATGACGAGTTGAACTGTTATTCTATATTTTTTGTTTGATAAGTTAATGCCGAGTTGAGCTGTTAGTTTGTTTTTTAAAACAATAAGCATTATATCAACTAAAGCTGTTTTATTTCAATAAAGCAAGCTTTTTGTGTCATTAAGGTTCTGAATTTTATTGTTTAGTCTCAAGTTAGGTTTTCTGTTCTCTTACTCCGCGATTAATTAGGTTACGCTTGGTACGTCTCTTTGAGGGCTTCGGCTTCCAGTTCATAGGGGGGAATACCAGCCAGTGCGCATATGGCTGCCCAGCCGCCAGCCGGCCTTGCATGCGCTACTTGAGATATCTCGCGTACGATAGGAGAGACGTTTGTCGATATCGACATTTGTCTCGTTTTCACAAACTTTTTTGAAAAGGTGGATTACAAAAAAATTTGATATTGACTGATGACTTACATGGTCTGTGGTTGATCGTTGCTTCTATGTATACGGTGTTTGTTTCTTTTTTGAAACCGCCGATACTTTAAACCAAATAAAGAGGCTTATCCTTCTCCAACGGGAGCAGTAAAAAACAACCGGGAATCGGCATTATACTAACCCACTAAGATTTGTAAAGAATGCTAATGAGTCAGCTACAAGTAGATTGATAAATGTTACTATACAAAGTAAAATATATTTAAATTCCATAAGGTATTCTTAATATTACTGATTCGATTTTTATATAAAATATTGTTACAGTTTTGATGTTATAAGGTTTAATTTTGACTTTAATTCAGTAGGTAGATCGTTAATAAGTCGAGAAACTGGGTAACCTGCGATACCTACGCTTGCCGTAGATTATGTTGGCGCTAGCACGACTTACCTATACTTACACCGATATCTATAACTATACATATAACTACACTTATAACAATGGGAATATATTTAAACTTATACAAATATATTTATATAAGTATAAATAAAATATAAATATAAGTTTAAAATTTATATTTACGTGTCGTTTGCCCTTATTATACTTTGAGTACAATTGTAATAAGTTACCGCCATCGCTCTAATCGCAATAGCACACACTAACGCATGGACAAGAAATACATATATCGAAGATATAGGTTAAAATGTATACAAACCGCTATTGCTATTATATGTTAGAATTTATTGTAGCAGCGAGTGGTGCAGTGGATATTAACCCTTGTGTTCATACCCGGGTAACCGGGTGCCCATTGCGATGTATTTTTGTGATAAAAACTGACAAATAATAAGAATTTCTTTTTGAGCTCCCGGATCCTCGTAATTAAGGTGAAAAGCGAACAAATCACATGTTTTAACTTTTTTTTTTGTTTTTTTTTCATTGGCTTAAACTTGAGCCATTGCATCATGCGCACCCGGATATCAAAATTGTCGCGATCTTTAAGTACTCGTATTTACTTAGTTTAAAATTTTAAATATTTAAAATCAATCACATCGAGTTATTTAATTTATTTGTTTATCTACACAAGTACATCTCGCGATAAGCTTTTATATCATATAAAATGTGTAATGATGTTATAAGTTGATAGGAAAATGTTGAAACTAAAGTTTATTTTTTTCGTTTATTTGCATTTAAATAAAAGCTGGAATTTTTAAAAAAGTTTTCACTTTTTATTAATCTTTTTTAGCTATTGCTAGGCACGTTTCTCAGTCTGTTCATCTCAATCATCGCATCATCGTTGCGAGGTCGTTTGCCGGTTCATTTAGAACAGTGTAGCTCTATAAGGAGACTTTATAATGGTTTTACCCTACTTAAGGCCACATATGCTCAACCAGCAGCAAAGAGCTTCGAGCCTAAGTATACAACGGCATGGTCAACGGTAGATACTATCCTACATTTTGTGTACTATGCAAGCCCAACATAATATAATTGGCAGCATTCCTTGTTCTGTAGTGCCGTGACTATATTTTGCCGAAAATTGCACAGTCTTGGGTTGAATAAGGTAAACACCGTCTTTACCAAAGTCTATACAGACAGATGGTAGATCAGTTTCATACAATTGTGCTCTCCGAAAGCAGGGCCATATGATTTCTGTAATATGTCCAATGGCACCATTCACCAGGCCTTTGGATACATCTATATTATAACGCAACATCACCTTGGCCCCAACGAACTCCTTAGTGTCCTCCTCTGAATTTCCATAACTGTAACTCCTGCTTATTGCTAACTCCTTTGGTAGCCGACCTGTCTTGTTTGTGTTGGACGGTACAATATTATTTAAATCTATTATGTCATTTATCATATCATGATCGAATACAATCTACTAGACTGTGCTGTGTTATTAATAGGGGTTAAAGTATGAAATTGCCGTTTTATTGCAATAGGTTCTTTGAATTGACATAGAATCTTCATGGTTTGAGGTTTTCGAATGAAACTTTTTTTAAATGGTTTCTATGATGTTCTTTTTTTAAAAAATGTAAAACATTTGAATATCGACTTTCAATTGTTTTTGTTATTCAATTTAGACAAGAAAGATGGATACTGCGAAAATTCGAGTTATTTTTGAATACGAGTTCCGACGCGGAACTAACGCGGCAGAAACAGCCCGCAATATCAATGCTGCGTTTGGAGAGGGGTCTACTAATGAACGCACCGTGCGATTTTGGTTTAAACGCTTTCGTGATGGAAATTTCGACTTAAAGAACGAGCCACGAGGAAGACCGCCCACACAGGTAAATAACGATGAATTAAGAGAGATAGTGGAAGCCGATCCTAGTCAAAGTACCCAGGAATTAGCGGCATGGTTTAACGTTACCTTACCCACAATATTGACTCACTTGCGTCAAATCAATAAAATAAAAAAATACGAAAAATGGGTGCCTCATGATTTGACTGATCTGCAGAAAGAAACGCGTGTTGAAACTTGTGTTGCCTTGTTGAACCGGTACAGAAATGAAGGAATATTGGATCGAATTGTAACATGTGATGAAAAGTGGATTCTTTATGATAACCGGAAAAGAAAAATGCAATGGCTGACCCCAGGTCAAATGCCACAACAGTGTCCTAAAGCAAAACTTACCAATAAAAAGGTAATGGTAACTGTTTGGTGGTCTCAGCATGGTGTTATTCACTATAGTTTTCTCCGATCTGGTCAAGCAATAACGGCAGATGTCTATTGTGCCGAACTCCGAACCATGTTGACAAAACTAGCAGTAAAACAGCCCCGACTCATGAATCGATCTTCACCATTATTGCTCCACGACAACGCGAGACCTCACACAGCACGAGAAACCATTTTGACCCTTCAGGAACTGCAGTTAGAAACCATTCGTCATCCTCCGTATTCACCAGACCTTGCTCCAACGGACTACCATTTTTTTCGTGATTTGGACAATTATCTACGTGACAAGAAGTTTTCTTCCCAGGAGGCAGTACAAAATGCTTTCACACAGTTTGTGCAGTCTAGATCGTCGGAATTCTATCGCAAAGGCATTAATGACCTTCCCATTAGATGGCAGCAATGTATAGATAATAATGGCAACTATTTTGATTAAATAAATTTGTTAAAAATTTAAAAAATAAACAATATAGATTTTCAGTACAAATCGGCAATTTCATACTTTAACCCCTAATATTTTGTTACTAATTATACCACAAGCTCGGAAGTGTTCGAGAACAGTTTCGTTGTGATTGTATACTTGTTGGTAAGTGGGATAAATTCGCAGAGCCTTTTCAGTCGTATATTTACCAGTTTGTTCTTTGTTTAGTCGATTCATTAATGGTTATTTGAGTGATTGCAAAATGTTTGATCGAAGTTCACCAATTCTTAATGCATTCAAGAGCCCTTTAAAAGTTGTGATACCTTGTTGTCTTATATTTTCAGTCAATTCAATTAACGAGAAAGAACGCCGTAGGTATGTTGTGTGGTCAAATCTAAAAGGTTGTTCAACACTTGATTTCCTTGCACAGGAAGTAACTGCATGAAATCATCAAATACAAAAATATTTATACTACCAAAGAATAATTCATTGTTTTTGAGTTGTTTATGTTGGGAATCCACCATACAAAGCATTTCATATGGGAGCACAGAGATTATCAATAAATAAAAATTTCATTTGTTGCCTCTGTTGCCGCATCAAACGCAAGTAATTGCCAGTAAGAATAGGCATTTGCACTATTCTACTATCATTTTCTATTGGCAAGCTTGCTGCCAACCCTGGAAGCGGACAAACTTTAACAACTTGCTTGCCGTTACACCAATATACTTGATTTTTCAATATGTCAAAGAGGAAAGTCTTTCCAGTCCCAACTTTACCTGTTATGAAGAACTTCACACGCTCATTGTTTTAATTATGTAGCTGTTCTGAAATATGAATAAAATTATGTATTATGAATAAAAATGCATCCTTTCGTCCAAATTTCATTGCTTATCTAGCAATTAAGGAATTCGTCATCGGTCATGTGCTGTTCTGGCATCGCCAACTCTTTTTTAATCATTTCCTGTTGCGCTTCTTGGTTCAAGACTTCAATGACAATAAAAATAACTAGTCCACCATCTTGGGTGTGCCGCCATATTGGATTTGTAATGACTTCACACAGTTAGTTAACTGTGTGAAGTCATTCATGCATTGACATTCAAACAAAACGTGTATACAAAATTTCAGCTCAATCGGTTGAAGATATATGTTTCCAAATTGAGTTGCAAGATTCCTCCCGAGCAAACGTACATTGCAAGTTAAATAAAAGCTTTTAAAATTTGAATAAATCAGTGTGTCTTGCCAAATCAAATCTTATTGGTAAAACTTTCTACACTCACTATATTACCGCTCTAAGAAAAGCATTTCGCTCAAAGCTCAGTATAAAGATAAAATATAGTGAAAGTTAAGTTTTAACATTAAGAATTAATGTGTTCCAAGCGCGCAACCCTAATGGATTCGTATCGTTTCCGCAACAAAATATTTCAAAATTGCAGATATTTTTACCGTTTTCCCATAATATAATGAATGATTATATAATAAATAACAAGAAACAGTTTAGGAGATCCTTAAAGAATAAAGTGCAACTGGGATTTCGACATAACTGCTAACGAGGCTCAAATTCATTAATCAAGGTATTTAAACTCGGTTATACGTAGTCAGTCATTAAATAATACTCGTTATTGAAGATTTTGAATGATTTTATATGACTTGCAAATGGTGTCACACAACTTACATTTCCCCAGAGACCACTTTTCGCCTTTACACCGTATAGTTTATGATCTCTTGCTATTTCCTCGAATAAGTTATTCAATGAATGACATTTGAATAAAAGTATATTTATTTTATATAAACGATTTTGTAACTAAAGTTGAGTAAGTTACTAATTTAAAAAAACTAAGTATTTAATAGAAAATCTATAAGTATATAAAACGTACTTCATAAACACAATAATAATATGCTCGAGGAAATTTAATAGTTTGGATTTATATCTCAGTTATTATAACTCATTTATATTGTGAAAACAAAATTACAAGGAGCCTTTCTTTCTTCCATGCAACTAAGGTTAAACATGAAACCTAAGATCTACAATTTTTTGCCATGTTTTGGTATCTTTGATAAAAAATTGTAGATTCCAAAAAAATTTTTTTTTATTTTTAAATACATGTTTACCACAAAAACAAAAATTCAAAAATATACCTTACTTGCAAGCACATTTTTTTTATTTTGAAGCGTTATGTAAACATTTTTCGATATTCAGTCTTAAATATAAAATATACACAAGATTTTCAGCAACATATTGCTTTTTGAATCCTTCTGTTTTTAGTAAATACAGTAGGATCAAGAGCAAAAATAGATATTTCTTACCATGATGAATCATTTTAAGCGTTTAATTATTTCATCAGCCTACGGACTTTACTAAAATATCGTGTTCCAGAGCCGAGAAAAACTTGTTAAAATCTGACCGACTGTCACAACTCACAAGTGTCACATAGAAAATAAAGCCTCTTATTTATTAATACATTCCGTATAGTATGTAATCACTTTTTGGTATTTTGCTGTCTCTGGGAGCGGTATTTGTTCGTGGTGGATTTTCGTTTTACTTACCCTAATAACCTGGCTGTATTATCTTGGACTGACACTTTGGTCATTAGGCTGCTGTTGATTATTCTTGGATTCTCGACAACCTGTGCTTACCTACTGAATTCTGATTCAAAGGGCTTATTTTATTAGACTTTTGTAAGATCCATAACATGTAGAAAACGAAGTAATTGAATAAAAAAGTATAAATACGTATGGTTTTATTTGTAGATCTTTATAGTTATTCAATCAACCTATGTAAGTGTAGCTAAGAATAGTAATCTACTTTTAATAGATATTTAAGCTATCTATTTTGGTTCAGAATAATATCACTCTAAATAATTGAAAGGTTACTTAAACGTAAATGGTAAATTAAGTGACTGTTGCAATGAAAAATAGCAAATAATAAATAAGTAAACGTCAAGGTTGTAGCCGAGTACTATAAACATCCAGATTTCTAAATGTCATTTCTTATTCTTACTAATAAACAAATGTTACAACAAAACGTCGATCGGCGTGACAACTGTCACTGTTCATTTATGTCAGTCCGTCCCGTCAACCCCGCTCGCACTGATAGCGTTCTACGCAGTTGTGATTTAGTGTATAATTTTAAGTGTTTTATAATCTTTCTTAAAATCTAATTTATTGGTATATTATATATTAAATAAGTGTTTGTACAGATTTATGAATATTTTAAAATAACTTGTACCAAAGGGTATTTTTGGCCCGAAACGAAAGGGAAAGGAAAATTGAAAATGAAATTCCTACGTCAAAATGGCAATTTTTGTTTTCATAAATTGAATATTATACTTACTATAACTTCACCGCATGAAGAAAGTGCAACCAAAATCCCAACATCATACAAACGCGTACAAACCAAGCAATTCACTGTAATCCGAGATCGTATAAACCGTTTTTCCCGATATATTTCACGGAATCCCAAGTTTTTATGGCAAGTGAAACATGAGGGTTAACGCAGTTTTCATTACTTTTTACCTCATAATATTCACATTGCTCAGTGAAGCAATTCCAAGTTGATAATCCAGGGTTTGGTTTAATGAGCCAAATGTTATTCTGCCGGGATTAGCCATTGCTCGCATGGTATGGCCATTTAACCTCGTCTCTTTTCACTTCCGCCCACTTTTGTGCTAAATGAATATGGTAGGCGATAACCGTGTTTTGGCATATTTTGAAGTTTAGATACTCTATCCTTACATAATGTCAATATTATCTGAAAATTTTAAAACTACCTACTCTCTAAAATATTGCGTTTGCTTTTGAAATTTTCAGACATATGGGCAGTTTTTAAGAACGTATTAAAACAGATGATAACTGTCTTTTTACAACTTACTTGAATTACTTTGATCACTTTGTCCAATACCAGTATATGTGATATATTACTTATATGAAAATAAATTAAAATATGTATAGTTCATATAGTTGAAGTGATTATATGCACCTACTTATCTTTGTCACAAAAGCACGTCTTGCACTAAAAGTCAACAAGAACAATTGTTCTCTTCCAGTTCTTTCTTACCTTTTTTATTTATATTTAGGCGTTTTTATTTATTTATATTTTTAAAATGCGTTACGCATACTGTACTGCCGGGCGAGCAGCGTAGTTATGTCATCTCTAGGGACAAGTCTGGTAGCACCGGCGAATCTGCCGCTTTTTTGTTCTGGGTTTTGAGGCTGGATAGAAGCTCCGGGCTTCCAGTCGATGTAGTGATTTGTGGTGTGGTGTGGTGTCTGTGTCTGATTACCAGACATTCTTCACTCGGGATAATTGCATATCTCGATGCGTGGCAGTGGGTGTTTTGGAATCCTGATTGGGATTCTGTGTTGGATCATTGTGCTGTTGTAATCGGCCGCGTGTCCGTGGTCACCTCGTGGTTTTTGTGGTTGAGCCGCTACTTATTGGTGTCTGACTCATTCTAATACTACATTCACCTGTGTAAAAGGATGATAATATTAACCGGTAGCGGCGCCCGGCGTTTAATCGCTGGAGGCGTCCCCCTAGTCGAGGGAAACTTCGCCCTTATCCGAAGTATTTTGCTTGGAGGCTAGCCGTGGCATTCGTGCACTGTGGCATTCGTGCACTGTGGCCAGGTAGACTGGCAAGCTGATTTGGAGTTAAAGTGAACACTTTATTATTTTTTGTTACTAGTGTAGTAGTAGCAGTAGTTTTTGTCGGAGGAGATACAAGTGCTTCCTTCCTAGGCAACTAGCCCCTTTTGTTTTAAGTTCACTTCATCATTGAGTATTATTAAATTTATTCAACGATTGAAAGCAGCTTAGCGTACCAGCGTTCCAACTTTATTTTTTATTTAAGGAGTACAGATGTACCTTTATTTATAGTATTTAGTTAGTTATTTACTTCACTTGCCTTATTTACGTACTAGTTGAAATTTGAATATTTACTTTTGATTTAAATCATTTTATTAACTTACATTAAATTTAACTTGCTTACCCAACTCACTATATACTCATCGGTGCTTGTAAATGAACTATAGTTTATAAGTTCATTTATTGGACCTTGATTATCCGAAGTGTTGGTGTTATCAGTATTTAAGAAGATTAGTTAATTCTTGATGAAATTATACGAGATTTATAAAAATTAAACTGTATTTTGAATTATTATAAATCGGAGCGAATTTACGTAGATTTAACAGAGCAGAGCAGAGGGAGAGAGCGCGTTGTAACCACGGGCTATGAAGCAACAATATAATGCTGCCAGGCGTTAAACTCCATCTACGTTTCTGATTTCTTCGTCCGCCCTGGGACGCAGACCCATTGCCTTGGTGAACATTTGATGCTTCCCTTGGTGAGACCGTCAGTGAACATTTTATGCGTACTAATGTAGTGTACCGAGATTTGGTTTGTTGTGATCCTTTCTCTCACGAAGTGGTAGCGAATGTCAATATGTTTATTCCATGCATAGTAAACATCCTGCAGTGCAATGCTTATAGCACTATGGTTAACACTATTTATAACAATTGGTGTGCCTGAAAGAAAAGGACAGAATTCTTCTTATAATTGCTTGAGCCAAATAGCCTCGTGAGTGGCATTCGCCAATGACATGTATACTGCCGGGGTGGTGGATAAAGATATGGTAGCTTATCTTTTAGTATACCAACTAACTGCAGCGCTCTGAAAAATAATTACATATCCAGAAGATGACCTTCTGTTCTTAATGTTTGTTGCCCAGTCGGCGTCACAATATCCTTCAATATTATTTTCACAGTCCTTCTTGAATGTGAGTTTAATATTTCTTCTACCCTTTAAATATCTGAGAACTCTTTTGTCCGCTGTCCAGTGCTGTGCTGGAGGGTTGTTATTAAAGCGACGTAACTAGTTCACAATACAGGCTATGTCTGGTCTAACCCATTGCGACAACTATAAGTGGCACCCTATCCATTCTCGATATGGATTGTTTTTCATAGTTTCTTTGTTATATATGTAAGTGGGTATTCGTAGAATACAACGGGCTGCGCCCCGCCGATGTCAATGTCAATAAATCAGTATGCAACTAGCTAGCTTGTGTGATTGACCCGTACGCTCTACGCGCGATATACAACACGTGGCGACGAGGATAACCTTTTTTCAAATTATTTTCATTTAAAATGTCGACGGGAGTGTCATTCGGCGTACTGTCCACTTTTGACCATCTTTCTAATGAGTGGAGTAGTTATAAATCGCGGTTAAATCAGTGGTTCATAGCTAACGACATAACCAATGAAACCGACAAGTTGTCAGTCAAGCGACGGGCGATATTATTGAGCGCGTTGAGTGAATCTACGTTTAAGCTAGCGAGTGACCTGGCGTTACCGAAAAAAGTAGAAGAGTTACGTTATGAGGAGATACTAATTCTTCTCGACAACCACTTTACACCGAAAAGGTTCGGGTTTGCCGAAAAGTCAACTTTCTATTCCGCAACGCAAATACCAGGTGAAAGTCATACTCAGTGGGCGGCTAGGCTAAGAGGATTGGCAGCACATTGCGGGTTTAAAAATTTGGAAGAGGCCCTAACAGATAGATTTATCATGGGCATGGCGGCTGGACACGAGCGGGACAAGCTGTTTGCGCAGGATCAGCGGGAGCTGACTCTGGCGAAGGCCATCGATCTGGCAGAGAGCGTGCACTGTGCGCGCCAGGCCTCATCGCTGGTAGCGGCGAACGGCGCAAGCGGCGCCGTAACGTCTGCGGCTAACAACGTGTTCGCTATCTCCAAAGAAAAGTGCAGTGCGTGCGGTTATTCCAATCATAAGTTCAGTCAGTGTCGTTTTAAAAATTATAAGTGCAAAAAGTGTAACACGAAGGGTCACCTCCGTAAAATGTGTACATCCGAGGGTAAAGTGAAATACGTGGATGAGGGAGATGACGGTGAGTCTTTTTACAATATTCGATGTGTGCAAGGAAAACCGATGACAGAGAGCGTAGTGATCGGTGGTCTGGTTTTGGAGTTTGAAATCGATAGCGGGTCGGCGGTAAGCGTGATTTCTGAGAAATTGTATTTAAATAATTTTAGTACGGTACCATTGTCATTTACGAATAAAAAATTATTCGGTTATACAGGTGCAAATATAGGAATATTAGGAACTGTGTTTTTACCTATAACATATAACGAAAGTACACATGCGCTGCAATTATACGTGGTGCGCGACGGTGGACCGCCGCTGCTGGGCCGCGATTTTATTCGTCTATTTAATCTTGAGTCTGCGCCCGCGAACTCGGCCACTGCGGACACGGGTCGCGTTGTGAATGCCCTTTACACTAATGACCGAGAGCTATGTGATAATGATACCTTCATATCAAAAATTATTTCGAGGTTCCCAAAAGTTTTCTCAGGCGAATTAGGGGCATTTAACAAATACACCGTCGATTTACACATAAAACCAGATGCAAAACCGGTTTTCTTCAAAGCGAGACCGGTGCCGTACGCTTTAAGAGAAAAGATCGATAAAGAGTTAGATCGTTTATTGTCATTGGGAGTATTGGAACCGGTTGAACATTCGGAGTACGCATCTCCGATCGTACCAGCTTTGAAGAAGGACGGCAGCATCCGTCTGTGTGCGGACTACTCCGTAACTATAAATAAACAATTAATAGTAGATCAGTACCCCTTGCCTACAGTGAACGATTTACTATCCAAACTTCACGGAGGCGTTCAGTTCAGTAAAATTGATTTATCTATGGCGTATAATCAGTGTATTTTAAGTGAGTCATCGCAAAAGCTTACATGTATAAACACGCACCGCGGTCTTTTTAAATTCACGCGCTTAGTGTTCGGTCTCTCGTCCGCACCTGCTATCTTCCAAAGAGCAATGGAATGTCTTCTCGCGGACATAGATGGCATTATTTTCCTGTTAGACGATATTTTAGTTACAGGATCGAAAGAACAACATAAGCAAAGATTAATAACGGTGCTACAACGGTTAGAGGACGCTGGTTTAACCGTCAAAAGGAATAAATGCGAATTTTTCAAAAACGAAATAACATATCTAGGGCATGTCATAGATAGATACGGAGTAAGAAAATCAGCCGAAAAAGTAAAAGCTATTTTGATGGCACCTAAACCAGAAAATGTTTCGCAGTTGCAGTCGTTCTTAGGATTAGCAAACTATTATCGTAATTTCGTTCCGGATGCATCGTCCATATTAAGCCCATTATATAATTTGCTAAATAAAAATTCAAAATGGGAATGGACCGCATTACACGAAGCTGCGTTCGACAAAATTAAGAATATTCTCGCGTCTGATAACACCTTAGCTCACTTTAACCCAAAGGCAAAATTAATATTAACGGTTGACGCTTCGCCGACTGGTTTAGGGGCTGTTTTGTCGCAGGTCAGTGAGGACGGGTTAGAAAGACCAATTTCGTATGCATCTCGAACATTAACGTCAGCGGAAAAAAAATACGCTCAAATACAGAAAGAGGCCACGGCCATTATTTTTGGTGTTAAACGATATCATCAATATCTGTATGGCCGGTCTATACCTTTCATTTTGCGAACCGACCATAAACCCTTATTAACAATTTTTGGGCCACATAAAGGGATACCGGAGGTCTCTGCCAATCGCCTCCAGCGCTACGCGATGTTTTTAGCTGCTTACAATTATACCATAGAATATATATGCAGTAAAGATAACAGCGCGGACTATTTATCGCGAGCATGCCAACTCGCGGGCGAGCAGGTAGAAGTAGCGGGAGGCGACAGCGCCGCAGACGAGTTGCCGGATAGTAACGAGCGCGCGGCATACATTAACTTTGTATTAGAGGGCGACTTGCCGGTAACAATGAGTGTGCTTCAGCGGGCAACCAGTTGCGACGAACAACTCAATCAAGTTAAACGATATGTTTTAAACGGTTGGCCTAAAAAAATAAATGACGTCCTTTTGAAACCTTATCACAATTGCCGAACACAATTGTCTTACGAAAATGGTTGCCTTATGCGAGGGCATAAAGTCGTAATTCCTGAATCATTGCAAAGAACAGTTTGTAAAGAGTTGCATAGTTCACACTTTGGCGTGGTGAAAATGAAAGCAGAGGCTCGTAAGCGGTTGTGGTTTCCAGGCATCGACGCGGCGATCGAGCGGCTGGCGGCCTCGTGTGACGTGTGCGCACAGCTGCGCCCCTCCCCGCCACACGCGCCTCTAGCGCCGTGGCCGTTGCCACCGCATCCTTTCTATCGAATTCATATTGACTTTTTAGGTCCGTTTAATAATCGATTATTTTTGATAATTGTTGACGCTTATAGCAAATGGGTAGATTGCTACGATATGACTTCCAATCACAACTCAAAGGCAGTGATTACAAAATTATGCGACTGGATATCGCGAGTTGGAATCCCTCATACATTGGTAAGTGACAATGGTACCTCTTTCACCTCTCAAGAATTCAAAAATGTTTGTGCTCTCAACGGAATTAAACACGTTTTGTCTCCCGTTTATCATCCCGCGAGTAACGGTCAATGTGAAATTTATGTCAAAATAATAAAAAATGGGTTAAAAAGTATACTTTTAGATATTTCAAATAAAAAAATTGTTCAAGAAAAAATTGCAAAATTTTTATTCGATTACAGAAACTCCAAAAACAGTACCACGGACAAGTCCCCTGCGAAAATAGTATACGGTCACGCGTTACGTTCCCGGTTGGATTTGATAATCCCAACCACCTTGCCTCCCTCGTCCACAGATTTGGCTTTAACCGTCGCACGCAACCAGTATTCACAGGCTAAATATTACGAAGGTACCCGAAGACAAGAATTTAAAACAGATGACATTGTTTGGCTAAAGAAGTATACTGGTAATAAACGATATAGCTGGATCAAAGGCGTTATTAGGAAGAAGATTGGAACTGTAATGTATTTAATATATGTGCCAGAATTAGATTATGAAGTTACGAGGCACGTCGATCAAATAAGATCACGGTCAGATTCGCTCCACCCATACCAAGACAGTGAAACAAGCATCTGGGACCCAGACGTAGTAGCAGATTTAGCGGGTGGAACGGTAGCAGCGTGTAGCGCCGAAGGGGAAGGTGTACCACCTGAACCGCACGACACTGAGTTCGAGAGACCACACCGAACACCCCGGAGAAGGCAGGCCATAAGTCCTATGTTTTCAACGCCAACATCAGGCGATGACCGTGATGATCAGGATATCGATGACGATCGGGACCTTCATTAGGACAATCACCCTAGTTAATTTTAGTTTAGTAACATGTATAATCGTAGCTATAAGGGGAAGGGGTGTTATATATGTAAGTGGGTATTCGTAGAATACAACGGGCTGCGCCCCGCCGATGTCAATGTCAATAAATCAGTATGCAACTAGCTAGCTTGTGTGATTGACCCGTACGCCCTACGCGCGATATACAACAGTCTTCCTCAGCCTTTTTTAGATGCTGGTTAGCTTCACATTGTGTGTATGCTGGGTTGCAATTGCTCATATTAAAACGGGTATTTTTTCTATATATATATAACCAAATAAATTTCATTCATTCAAGGTTATGCATTATTCTAAATTCTATACAGCTTATTGCTTCTCCCAAATCTTTAATATGAAATTTCTCACTAATTTTATTTTCTTATTAATGTGGCAGTTTCTTTATTATTGAAGAAGTACAAGTCAATCGTCAACATACATTGTAATTATGAGTATATAATTTTTATTTGTTATGCGATGGTATAAGATAATAGGGTCTACTCTGGAACGTATCATTTCTATTTCTAAAATAATTATATTTAGTTTCTTGTTCCATTGTCTGCTTGCTTGTCTGAGGCCACAAATGGATTTATCAAGCAGACAAACCTTATTTCTTCTTCAAATATGGAGGCTGTGCCATGTAGATATTTTCCGCCATATTTCCTTGTAAAGAGCCATCACAACGTCTATCTGATGTTTTTAGGTTAAATTTAACTGCCAGACCCATTACATATCTCATAGAAGTGTATCGCACCACTGGGGCGTAAATTTCATGATAATCTATTCCCTATTGTCGGTATCCCTTCACAACAACTCTGGTCTTGTATCTTGATATATTTACTATTTTCATCCAGTTTTGTTTTGTAAACCCATTTACATGGAATTTTTTTTTCGGCAAGTCTACAAAAGACCAAGTATTATTTTGACATATTATACTTGTTATCTATAATTTTTATTGACACTCAGATTAACTGACTAGATACTGATATTTACTGTTAACGAAATCGGACAGACTCGACTATACTCGTTCGTGACAAAAAGAAATACTACTACTATCTCTGTCACTAGATATATTGCAAGAACCTTTGTATAAGCACAACAGCATATCATATCATTTATCATATTATCAAGTAAGGGTTTTCTAAAGTGTAATTGATATCTTGGTTTTACCACGTAATTTTTGTATAACAAGGACAGAAACAGTGCTTTTATGCATATAGGAATATAAATAAATAAATGGCTTTGTCAGAGTTGTCAATATAGCCGAATTAATTTCCTGTGCTGTGTAAGCTGTTAAGTATGAACACAAATTATTCCTTAAACCGTGTATAAGCGCCATTGTTTTCAATAACTTCTAATAGATGGTCATACATCCAATCGATTAGACGAGGGCAAATGTCTCTTTCCCTCATGGTATCCCAAATTTCATTACAATGCTGCTCAATTGCTTACTTTGTATACTCGTTATTGTTATCCCACTCTTGGACCATTAAACCCCATAAATTTGCAATAGGGTTTAAGTCTGGGGATCTAGAAGGCCAACATGGAATCAATCTCCATGTTGGTCAAACCAATTCGAGACCACAATGACCGTATGCACTGGACAGTTATCTTGAACATAGGAAAATACTGGCACCTTTTTTTCTGGTACTGTTTTATGCTTGAAATAATGCTAAAAAAGAAACCTACGAATGACCGCGTGTTCAAATTTAAGGTTATGAAAATTACGATTTGACTTTATACGACAATTACTTCTTATTTTCCTAAATAAATACTTCCAGCTATGAGACGGCCCATAACCTGATAAAATTAAACGAGTTTTATGAAAATTAAACTGTATTTTTAATTTACAATTCATTATAATACGGAGCGAATAAACGTTCATTTAACACAACAGAGCAGAGAGAGAGAGAGAGTATGTTGTAACCACAGGCTATGAAGCAACAATATAATGTTGAAAGGCGTTAAACGCCATCTGCGTTTCTAATTTCTTCAATTCTGACAAGATGTTAGTTTTATCCCAGAGTGGAGCAATTGTTATTTTGTAATTTTTGAAAAAATAAGTCTATGCTGAGTTAAGCTTTTATTCTATAATTATTTGGTATAATTAATGCTGGGTTGATCAGCTATTTTATAACTTTTTTGATAAAATAAGTTAATGACGAGTTGAACTGTTATTCTATATTTTTTGTTTGATAAGTTAATGCCGAGTTGAGCTGTTAGTTTGTTTTTTAAAACAATAAGCATTATATCAACTAAAGCTGTTTTATTTCAATAAAGCAAGCTTTTTGTGTCATTAAGGTTCTGAATTTTATTGTTTAGTCTCAAGTTAGGTTTTCTGTTCTCTTACTCCGCGATTAATTAGGTTACGCTTGGTACGTCTCTTTGAGGGCTTCGGCTTCCAGTTCATAGGGGGGAATACCAGCCAGTGCGCATATGGCTGCCCAGCCGCCAGCCGGCCTTGCATGCGCTACTTGAGATATCTCGCGTACGATAGGAGAGACGTTTGTCGATATCGACATTTGTCTCGTTTTCACAAACTTTTTTGAAAAGGTGGATTACAAAAAAATTTGATATTGACTGATGACTTACATGGTCTGTGGTTGATCGTTGCTTCTATGTATACGGTGTTTGTTTCTTTTTTGAAACCGCCGATACTTTAAACCAAATAAAGAGGCTTATCCTTCTCCAACGGGAGCAGTAAAAAACAACCGGGAATCGGCATTATACTAACCCACTAAGATTTGTAAAGAATGCTAATGAGTCAGCTACAAGTAGATTGATAAATGTTACTATACAAAGTAAAATATATTTAAATTCCATAAGGTATTCTTAATATTACTGATTCGATTTTTATATAAAATATTGTTACAGTTTTGATGTTATAAGGTTTAATTTTGACTTTAATTCAGTAGGTAGATCGTTAATAAGTCGAGAAACTGGGTAACCTGCGGTACCTACGCTTGCCGTAGATTATGTTGGCGCTAGCACGACTTACCTATACTTACACCGATATCTATAACTATACATATAACTACACTTATAACAATGGGAATATATTTAAACTTATACAAATATATTTATATAAGTATAAATAAAATATAAATATAAGTTTAAAATTTATATTTACGTGTCGTTTGCCCTTATTATACTTTGAGTACAATTGTAATAAGTTACCGCCATCGCTCTAATCGCAATAGCACACACTAACGCATGGACAAGAAATACATATATCGAAGATATAGGTTAAAATGTATACAAACCGCTATTGCTATTATATGTTAGAATTTATTGTAGCAGCGAGTGGTGCAGTGGATATTAACCCTTGTGTTCATACCCGGGTAACCGGGTGCCCATTGCGATGTATTTTTGTGATAAAAACTGACAAATAATAAGAATTTCTTTTTGAGCTCCCGGATCCTCGTAATTAAGGTGAAAAGCGAACAAATCACATGTTTTAACTTTTTTTTTTGTTTTTTTTTCATTGGCTTAAACTTGAGCCATTGCATCATGCGCACCCGGATACCCGGGTACCCACAACAGTATTTGTATGAAATACATTTGAAATTAATTGTGTTCAGGGATGATAATTGATTTTATTGTTAAAAGGGAAATACAACACATGTTTATTTACAAATAATATTATTTATTGCATTCTATACGTTTTACAACATGAGCTGTTTGCTGCCATAATACCAGGGATGTATGATTCATTTTTCTTAATTGTTCCAACAATGGTAAGATTTCATGATAGCAGGTGCTTTGCAACGGGTAGAGTTGTATAGTAAGTTATCCATGCAGATATTTCTTCCTCTTCCTCGATAGAGAGCTGCTAATTCTTTTACTACTCTCTCTCCCTGATTTTTTTCACGGGTATCGTTTATTTTGCCAGTATAAATTTTCTCGTGTAAAGTGTTGGCGTTTTCAGCATCACAAATCCACCAGATTTTTATATCATACTTAGCTGGCATCGAAGATAAATACTGAGTATACAATTTTCTTACCGAGCAAATTCTTTTCTGGATAGTTCTTCCATTATTCCTTTCCGCTTGACTCTGAATATTATAAATACGTCATAATTCATCAGAAACTCAAACTATACTGAAGGGAGCAGCTGCTGTGCTCCAAACAATTGAAATAGTGTCTACTACCTGAGGTGCCCTTAACTTATTTTCCATGTTAAATACATTTCTACAGCATTTTCTGTTTTAAAACTTTCTCAAATACTCAATAATAATGTATATTTGAGAAAGAAAAAAATTCGAAACACTTTTTAGTTAATCAAAATAACAAAAAAAAAATTAATGAAATGGGTACCCGGGTACCCCGGGGGCCAAACGACGTTAGTAAGTTTGGGTATGAACACAAGGGTTAAATAAAGAGGACTTTCATAGTATATTATTATATTTATTTTATAGCGTAACTGTTTTCAGTTTGATATAAATACAAATAGGTATATAAAATAATATTAAACCATAAAAAGTGGCCAGATGTTCTCATTATATAATAAAAACAAATCATGTAGGTTTAATAGAGTTTGTAGACAAAAATCCGCGGCTATATAAAACTTCTCTTTTCACATAAGAAGTCGAATTCTAAGCGCAACCATGTTAGAGACGGTTGAAGACAAATTACTAAAACACAAGAAAACCTAGCCTAGTAGACTATCCGCAAACCCCTATAACAAACTACAGTTTTATGTGACGGTATGTTCGTATGCGTAAGAATAAGGAATAGCAACGCCCAGGGACGTCAAGGTAACGTGCCCCTTTCATCTTACTTTCATATTTGCTGTCGATAATTAATAATATTATGTCGAGTATTAATTTTCTCATTCTGCAATACAGTCTACTAACTGGAATCGCCTACACAGCCATTTTCTGGTCCTTCGAGCCGGACAGCTTTATTCCACTGGGAATAACGCACCTAAATACCTAGCTGTTTTTACTAGTATCGCCTGCACAGTAGTTTTTAGATTTTAGGTTTAGACTTAGGTATCCTACCACGTGTATTGGCACAAATTAGATACCTAATGCTCGGTTAGTCAATAGAACTATCGTGTTCGTTTATTAACATTTACATCGCATTTTTTTCTTATTAGTTTCGCTCGAAATACGCACTGTTGCTATTCCTACAATTTTTGTTGACATTTATCGCATCTACAACAATAATAATCATTTTATATGTATTAGTAACCAAATAGTCGTTCGTCATTTAACGAGGCAGAGACCTAATTAACAGATATTTGACTATTTTTCTCTTAATAATTCATTATTTCCACCATACCGCACAGTAATATATTTTGTTAGTTAATAGTGTAGTTTCTTTCCGCTCCTCACCGCTTTGAGTCCGATCGTTCGTTAGTTTGTACTTTATTTAGTTTGTTGTATTGCAATGCCTCCGAAAGTGAATCCAGAGATGCAGTTAAAATTATTACATGCAAAAAGGATAGCCTTTTTAAGCTATCCAGTACGGTTCGTGAATGCATTCGCGCCGGACGCGTAGCTTACTTACTATCTGTATCTACTAGTACCCGCGATCGCGTCGGTGGTGGCACCTAAAAATGTGTTTACTGCAATAAAAATATAATCCAAAAGCTTCCAGGTCTCGAATGTAGTAGGTGCAACAAGTCAGTTCACGCTTCTACCACCTGCGCCAAACTAACCAGCAAACAGCGGGCTGCCCTACGGAATTCGGAAGGACTAGAATGGAGCTGCGAGGAATGTATCAACCAAGTATCTAGGCGTTCCTTCTTTGTGCCCCAGGATGACAGCACCGATGATGAAGACCGCCCTATCTCCTGTGACCAAAAAAATCTAGTTGCTAGCATCACTCGTGTGATGCAGAAGATACGGAAAGCGGAAATAGGCGATTTCACGGTTGCTATGGAACATATGAACGGTCAAACAGCCGATTTAGAAGATATAGTAAAAAAACAAGAGAACACCATTCAATTGTTGGTAAATAAAAACAACGAACTTTTGAATAAGAACAAACATATCGATTTAAGGATGTCAGCTATAGAACAATATGTCACTGAATTGGAGCAAAAAATGCTGTCCATCACTTTGGAAATAGCGGGGCCCTGAAATTCCTAACCAAAATCTTGATTTAATTACGACTAAAATAGCAGAGACATTAGACGCCAATACGAACGATGTCATGACTGCACGCCGTATGCCTAAACCTAAAGACAGGCTGCAACCAGGCCATGTACTCATAAAAGTGAAGTCCAATATGATTCGCAACCAGTGGGTCGCAGCAAAAAGAAGGCAATACTAGCAAAAGACATCCTAACTTCCAATGAACAAGGTACACGTCCGATTTACATTCGCGAGGCGTTTACTCACCACACGAAAACACTCTTATTGAAATGCCCAGCGAAAGCTTAAGGAGTCCTATAAATTCATATGGTGTAAATCAGGAATTATATACGTTAAGAAAACCGAAGATAATAGCAGACCATTCATAGTACGCTCTATGGCCGATATTGAAGCATTAGCTATTAAACAACAGTAAGTTTAGTACCTAATGTACCCGTTCTTAATAATTGTTTATAAATTAACAGCACTAAAATGGCTAATAAAATAATTTACGATTACAAGAATCCAACAGAAATATTTGACTGCCCTGCCATTGACTCGTTTATTAAACATTTGCCATTTAAGAAAAATAATATTAACTTATTTTGTATTCATATAAATATAAGGTCGCTAACGAAAAAATTCAACAAACTTCTATTAGTTATAGACTCCTCAAATGTATCGATCGATGTCATAGTAGTAACAGAAGCCTACATCTCTATACATGTCCAATGGAGGATGATACTTTTGACAGTTGACACCTATATACAGGGTATAAAGTTGCTATTGCAATGTTAAGCCAAACATAAGGAAACAAACGCAACCTTAGAACGTAGCAATAAGGAAGTGACACCTGTCAAAAGAATAATCCTACATTAGACAAAGTATAGTATTGCCGCGGCAAATAAGTTGAACATAATTTTGAAATCACGTGACATGCGCAGTAGTGAATAATGTACCTAAACTTACTACTGCGCATGTCACGTGATTTCAAGATCATGTTCAACTTATTTGCCGGAGACTATATTACTAGTAAATTATATGACATATCAGGCTATCATTATAATTAACGTAAAAAACTGCCACAAGTTCACCCCATTGATAAGTAAAGCAACGCACTTCGAAACTATAGTTGGCTCATTTAAAACCGCGAATAATTACATAGTAAAACTGAGTTCATTCTACAGACCTCCCTCTCAAAAACAAACTGAATTTATTCTAGAACTATCACAATTGATGATGTTAACACGGAACAAAAAATATAACAAGAGAACAACTATTGACGTAGATATCAGTTTTATAACAATAATGTCATGTACTCTTTGTTTAAGGTGAGACACGAGGTTTCATCTCTTCAACATGGCAAATGTAAAGGCTAAAACAGTAGAAAAATGGATATCCAATCATCCTGATTTAATTAACGATCACGCTAGTGGTACAACGTACTGTACAAAGTGTGAGAGTCATTTGAAAATTCGCAATAAAGGCAACGTTAAAAAACATATTGAAGGCGCAGTGCACCAGGGAACGTATAAGCAGCCGCAAGAGGAATTTTACTTTGACCTTATCAAATTTTTGATTTTGTGCAACATTCCATGGTCTCAGATGAAAAATGCTGCGTTTCAAGAATTCATGGAGAAGTATATGTGTTGTGCGTGTTCTAATCATAAACTACCCGATGAATCACAGTTAAGAAAAGTTTATTTGGATAAATTTTACAAAAACGAAATCGATTCCATTCAATAAAATAATAGAAATCAGAAACTTTGGATATCGTTTGATCAAACTACAGACTTTTTAGGTCGATATGTATTACATTTTTTAATACAACCATTGCATTCAAGTAGTCTTCATCTTCACCTTTTTTAATAGCGTGCAAGGTGTTAACTGTAGTTAATGGACAATCAAACAAGCAATTTGTATTAGAATGCTTAGAAAATTTATGGGAAAATTCCTTTGAGTCTAGAGCCGACAACGTTCTTGCACTCTGTACTGATGCCGTAGCATACATGATGTCTGCAGGACCAAAGTAAAAAAGTTTTTTGTCGGAAATGCGGCATGTTACATATTTAAAAATATTTTTGAAAGCACCAAGCAGAGTCAAAATTTTAAAAGAAAATCCCAGATTTGCCGCTACACCTCAATCGTTACCAGATGAGGTATTTGGTTAGAGGCAGCATCCTACTACGCTCAACATTTTGACAAAATAAAAGATGTTTTAACCCATTTAAGCAGCTCTGATGCTGTATCAATTCGAATTGCCAAAAAATTTTCGAAAAAGAAAACTTAAAAAACAATTTAAATTTTATAAAATTAAGGGTGATGTCAATTCGCTTGGAGATTCGTTCCAATCAGCCGAAAAACGCTTCTTTTGTTTAGAACGGAAAATGCAGGCATCTCCAAAGTTTTAGAGGCTTATGGTAGTTTATAGACGAATATTTGGATAAAGGTTTTATCTCACCTGCGCCTCGCGAATCTGAAGAGGCGAAGCATGCTCCTTCGTATATCATACCGCACCATGGAGTTATTCGTGAGAATAAACTTACCACCAAATTGGGCGTAGATGGCCGCGCCAAATCTAGTCCGAATTTTTCGGTAAATGGTATTTTGTATAGAGGTCAAAATCTCCGAGGCAATTTGTTCGAAATAATAGTTAACTTTCGTTTATTCGCTATCGTTCTTTCAGCTGACATTTAGACAAATGTTTCTTTGTACTGGTGTTTGCGAATCGGATCGCCGATTCCAACTCGTTTTGTATAGATTTTCGCCGCAGACACCTTTGCAGTTTACGAATTTGATAGTGTTTGTTTTGGAATTAAATCCAGTTCCTTCCACGCTCTTCGCACTATCAAGCAGCTTGTTGCCGGCGAGGGGAACAATTACCCGAAGGCTAAGGAGTTAATAGAAACTAGTCTGTAAATGGACGACTATATTTATTCTGTTCAGAGCGAAGATCAATCTATCGCCACTGCGGCTGACGTGATTGATCTCATGAAAACTGGTCATTTTGATCTCGTTAAATGGACTAATAATTCGCTTACAGTCTTGGATTCGATTCCACTGTTGCATCGCTTGTCAAATAGCAAGGATTTTGGTGGTAATTATACGCTCAAGGTTCTCTCTTTATGTTGGTCACCTACGTCCGACATCTTTAGTTTGAAAGTTCGCCTCACACCGTCAACCTGTACTAAGCGCACCATATTGTCGTATATTGCATATGGGATGTCATGGGATTTATAGCATCTGTCGTCTTGTATGCAAAGCTTCTTATTAAAGAACTTTGGCTGTCCAATTGAAACTGGGAGTGTCGTTCTAGTATCAACACTTCTGACCACATCGTTATATTGTGGGATCGCTTTAGAGTCGAGCTTCCTATGCTCGACCAAATTCAAATACCGCGCTATGTTGGTATTTCAAATGAAAGTATTGTAACAGTTCTAGGTTTCGCAGATGCTAGTGAGAAAGCGTACGGGGGTGTTGTGTACTTTCACGTTTGAAATAGGGAATGACATTTGAGTCCACCTCATAAGCGCTAAATCTAAAGTTGCCCGTAGTAAAGATATTTCAAATGAAAGCATTGTAACAGTTCTAGGTTTCGCTGACGCTAGTTAGAAAGCGTATAGGGGTGTTGTGTATTTCCACGTTCGAAATAGGGAATGACTTTTCAGTCCACCTCATTAGCGGTAAATCTAAAGTTGCCCGTTATAAAGTAGTATCTCTCGCTCGTCTCGAGCTGTGCGCTATATTGGTTCTTGCCAAGCTCATTAGTTCAATCGTTAGTAGTTGTCGCAACCGCATTGACTGATTGTTTAATTCACCCGCTGTCAGCCATTTTGGTAGTAATTGGGAAAACAATATTAAAGGCTTAAAGTCGCATCGGTTTCACGCCAAGGGTGTACAGATTCTTATATTTGAAGAGCTGAGCACCATGCTCACATAAGTTGAGGCCACCATGAATACGCGTCCTCTTTGTAAAACTTAGTCTAATGATACCTCGGATCCACTTGCACTACCTTCAGCGCACCTTTTGAATGTCATACCATTAAAATACTTAACTGCTTTAGAAATAGAAGAAGATCTACTTCATCTTCTCTGACGTCACACCTTATAAGATAAACTCGTTGAATCGTTTTGGATACGTTGAAGAATAAATTATTTGCACACGCTACAGTCACGTCAGAAATGGAATTCTCCATAAAACCCTATTACCTACTGTCGGTACTATAGTAGTAATTTTAACCGAAAATACACCTAAATTACATTGGCCGATTGGAGTTTTAGAAGAAGTTTTCCCTGGGTCGAATGGGATGATCCGTATAGTTCGTATTAAAATCGCAACTGGCTCGTACTTGCGACCAGTTATTCGTCTTTGTCCTTTGCCTATTCAAAAGCAACTTTAACTACATTCGCAATTTCGCTTGTTTGATTAAGCATACCTTAGTTTAGTTTGATAGCTCTTAGTTTAGTTAGCAGTTTAGCTCAGTAGCAAACTATATACAGGGACCGGCAGAAGTCATGACACGAAAATAAATTTCAATAAAAACACGAAAACGTACTCGAATTCAATATTTTTCATAAAAAAATTAAACTTCTGGCATATGACGACCTTCGTTGGTGATACACGCTTGAAGACGGAAACGAAAACTTCGCATAGCTCGCTCGGTCATTTCCCGTGAAATTGCTGCGATTTCTTGAATTATTGCTGTAAGGGGACTGAAACCTCTCTTTTTGTCTTCAGTAGATCCAGTTTCATTAAAATTATCCACCCAATGTTTAATTTTTCTGCGGCTAGGAACAGGATCGTGTCGACCAAGCCCAAGCGTTGTGCGCAGAGCACGCTGCGTTTTTATAGGCGACTCGCCATTTTGAAAAAACACTTCACAACGAGCGCACGTTATTTACCCGACCACGACATGACTGAAATGGCAATTTCGAAGCTACACAACGCACGCAATCTCACTCCCACACTCCCACCACAGCCTAAACAAAAGCCCTCTATTTTCGTGTCATGACTTCTGCCGGACCCTGTAGTTTACTAACCATATGGTCAGTAGCTCTCAAGCCGAGGGGGAATAGTTGCGCCAGTATTAAATTCAAAAGCGCCGCGTTATTTTTTGTATGTTTTGTAATAGTTATTAGTTTGGTCGACACTCCCAGCCTCACCTCCATTTATTCCAATTTGCAAGACGACCTCGCCAGCTATTGGTAGCAAATCATACCACAACGCAATGTAGAATGATGAAAGATGTAAAAAACTATGCGTAGCTTAGAAGTATATTTTGGTTGATGCCCTAATAATTGTTTCTAATAACAAGAACCTTTCTTAAATAGCATTCTGCCTAAGGAGGCAGATGTTGAAACCATCTTTAAGTATGGCGTGGTCATAAGAAGGACATAAATTTATTATGTTAGGAAGGGCAATAGCATACACCGTGTATTATTTTAGTGTGTGAAAAACCATTCCATAAATATGTTCCCAAGTATTGAAACGTGGCGATTGCGAAAATATATTTATAACTCTAACAATGATATACGAACAGATAAATATAGCAGCGCCACCGCCTTTAAAATTAATGCAATCATCACCTTAACCCATGTAAATAGTAAGAAGTGGATGAAAGCCAATTTTTATAAACAGGTTTCTAAAAACTTAAATAGCATATTTACGTGATTAAACGACACGTCAGAAAAATAAGCGGGAATACTCTGCGCATTAATATCCAAGACATTTAAATTTTTATCAGATTTTATTGAGCTGGAAAGGTAAACCAGATAAGCTATTATTTAACACGACTTTGATAGGAACAAGGCAAAAATAAATAACATGATATTTACTGCCTTCTTCGAGTCTAAGTTTAATAAACTAAACAGAGGATAATACGTCTTATATTCATAGTTAAGAGAAGATATCTAACTCAGCAGCACTTGTTGAGTGATGTATCCTTTGGGAGTAACCGACATCAAAACTTCATTTCTACAATTGTTGGAATAAGTACATTTCCTCGTTCCTGTAATGTTCATGTTTTAAACATTAAATGGAAAAAACAATGTTATACCAATTCTAGCCAGTTGTGTTTGTTTTCCTAATGGTTTAAATATAAAACATAATATATAAAAATAAAACATTGAACTACAGACAACAAAGCAAAGTGTATGACAACATAACTTTATACCCGGGGTGTATACCCATTTATATTAACCAGAGCATTTATTTTAACCACTTTAATTACGAACAGTGATGGTATGAAAACTTATCTTTTTGGGATTTTTTGTGTGCGGATTTTTCTTCAAATATTGGCAGCATTTATAAGCACTAAATTTGTATGCCTCTGAAATACTCATTCACTTGCTGGCGTTGTCATCCTGCAATGTTGAGTATATAAAAATATTTTTATATAAATAATAATTAGGTGGTTTTTTTTCTGTTTGAAAAGTTCTAAGAAAAGTGAGAAATAATTAGTAAAAGTCATTTCAGATAAATTCTCAAATTTACCTTCCCTTTCCAGTTCAAAAAGTATTGTTTGATATCAAAAAATTGATGCTTTGCATATTAATGCATAGAGATCACACTATTTTTCATTCAGAATCCTGCTTACAGACATGCCTTCCATCCACTTCTTACTCTTTACCGAAGTTTCAGCTAATACCTAATGATCACACTGGCTTTGGAGGTGGTGGTGTTGTATATGTCTCCGTTTTTATATCTGTTTTACAGCCATAAGTATATTTTCGCAACCACAGCCTTCAAGTACTAGAAAATACTTATACTTAATACTAGGGATTAGCTTTTTCCCAAACTAAGATATTGTTCGTTGTATACTATGTTCCTTCCATAGGTATTAACTGTTTCGGTTCTCTACGGAATTGTTGGAACATTTGTCTTTCTTATGAGTACGAGTATATAATACTAATTAATGGTTTAAACACTTGTTTTCTTTTGCAGATCGCTCAGTTTTCGTTATTAGAAATAAGAATTTTGGAATTAACTTGAACATAATTTTACACAATGCTACGTATAATTTTCCAAATTCTGCTCCATCCGTTTTTATTTTAAAAATTTTTATTGTATTCTTTTTGAAGGTTTCACTTCTACCACGTGTGAATTGCAAAAATGCTTTTTTATTATCTTTATTATCATTAATTATTTTCCATAAGTGGAGTGCATATACTTGTTTTTAGATTCAAGCATTTTTTTGGAGTTACATATTTTCTGAGCATTATCTATGTTTTTTTGTAATATTCTTGCATATTTCTTATATTTCAAACAGTCTGTCTGATTTCAAATATTTATAATTACTAAGTCTTAGCCCCTTACTAATTTAAGTATTTTCGTCATTTTATTATTACAATTTATTTTAATTACAGAAAAACACTGGTCATAGAAAAAATTATGAATGTCATGGTATAAATTAAAAGATTTATTTGTGTCCGTTTCTTGTAAAATATTACTAAATATCAAAGAATTAATACAATCATAAAATTTCATTTTGTTTTCTACACTGAAGTCTCTTTTTAATACTGTCCAATATCTAATGTTTTTATAATGATACGTATAAAAGATAAAATTTGATACGTGTTGTGGTCAGAAAAGTAAATATTGTAATTATATACTCTGCATTTATTTTTTTGTTAGGTTTTTTTAGTTTTCATCATATCAATATTCCAATCTCCCTTAGCAAATATAGGGAAGTGACAGCAAATGGGAGCTGGTTAATGAGGAAAACACGTTCCGTTTAGGGTATTTGATAAATATAATATTAAATTAAGCAAAACCAAACATTCGTACAAACTATCTAAAACGCGACTGACAAACTTCAAAGTCAAAAATTATAAAACAATAAAAATAATAAAAAATAAAAATCATTCTAAAAAAGGTTGCTATCAACAACATCCTCCCCCCTTCAGATGGGCAGCCGCACCAACTTTTTGGTAGCTCGACGTAGAACGCCTCTTACAGTTCGAACATCGACTACTCTGACTTTACCATCAAGGCCTGGGTAGATCGCTGATACTCTGCCCTTGAGCCAACTACCTCAAGGAAGGTTGTTGTCCACAACCAGCACGACGTCTCCAATACGTAAAGGATCCTGTTCCCCGAGGGAACTTACCCGTGGTGTTAAGCTTGGCAGATATTCTTTCAGCCAACGTCTCCAAAAGTGGTCAGAAAGACGTTGGACTTTTCTCCACTGCTCCCTCCCAAACAAATCTCTGTCCGAAAACTCTGTCAGTTGAGGGCGTGCTCCTGATGATGACCCTAGAATGAAGTGCATAGGTGTTAAAGCCTCTTCCGAATCAGGGTCACATGGTACGTGAGTAAGAGGGCGCGAGTTTACCAACGCTTCCGCCTCTGCTAGCAGGGTAATAAGTACCTCATCACAGACCAGTTTTTTCTCCAGAGATGCCTTCAATGCACCTTTCACCGCTTTAACTAACCTTTCCCACGCCCCACCCATGAAAGGAGACGCTGGTGGAATGAAACGCCAACGGATTCCAAGGTTAGCTGCCGAGTCAAGAACTGAAGGTTCGTAAAGTTCTCGCAACAATCTAGAAGCACCCACAAAAGCTGTCCCGTTATCCGACATTATTTCTAGGGGTGTACCTCTTCTGGCGACAAAGCGACGTAAACTCATCACCGCTGCATCAGCTGACAAACTGTGTACCACCTCTAAATGTACAGCTCGAGTGGTCAGGCATGTATAAAGAGCACAGTAACGTTTTTCAACGTGTCTGCCGACGGAAACTAGAAGCGGACCAAAATTATCTAGGCCCACATAAGAAAATGGCCTCTGGTGGTGTGCCAGTCTTATCTGCGGCAAATCTCCAACCTGCGGATTGCCGGGCCTGGCCTTTTTGTTTCGACAGAACTGGCAAGAATGAACGACTGATCGGACCGTTGACCTCAGTTTCAAAATCCAATATTTCTGTCTTATTTCATTAACGACAGTCTCCATTAGTGCGTGGGCAGCCTTTTGATGGTAGTGCATGATAAGAAGTCGAACGGCGTAATCTCTACCATCAAGGAGGACAGGTTGTTTTACTCCATTCTGAACATTCTCTGCTGCATCAATTCTGCCACGAAGACGCAGAAGTCCTCCCTCTCCAAGAATGACATCGATGTTGGTGATCTTACTTCCTCGAGGTATGGGCATGTTACATCGTAAGGCCGCTAGTTCCTCCACGAAGAAAGTGTTCTGGCTCTAACGCAAAATATGATTTTCCGCCCTTTCTAATTCATCTGCTGTCAAAGGAAGTATGCGGTGTAGCCTGTTCGTAGTCAACGAGGTCGCGGATTGGATACGGTTGCCCATCCTTTCCCCTCTTTTTGTAGCATTGTACCTGGTGACAAGAAGGGTAGCAAAGTGATGAGAACGTGCGGTTGCTCTAGCAAACCGAAGCCAGCTACTAAAATGATTTGCGGTGGTTACAACAGGTGAAAGTATGTCGGTGACGTTAATAAAATGAGACATTTTGTGCGATGGTTTCAGCTCTTCGAAATTCGTTACATGCGGGATGGTTGGTTTAATAGGCCAATCACTTGAAGGGGATAGCAAGAACTCGGGTCCTTTGACCCATCTACTATTTTGTGAAATATCACCGGGTACTGAACGTGTCGCATCATCAGCAATATTTAAGATTGTTGGTACCCAGCGCCACTCTGAGACACGAGAGAGTTCATGGATTTCCCCCAGCCGATGGGAAACAAAGGCCTGATACTTTCTCGCCTCGTTTCGCAACCAACCAAGAACGTTACGAGCATCCGTCCAAAAAACTCTAGTGGATGGCATAATCTTATGAGCCTTACATATTGTATCCGCAAGACGAGCTGCAATCAAAGCACTCTGTAGTTCCAAACGAGGTATGGTATGTACTTTACGTAATGGATTTACTCTAGCTTTACTAGAAACTAAAGTGAGCTGCACATTTCCATTCATGTACAGAACACGAAAATAAGCAACAGCTGCACATGCGTCCTTACTAGCATCGCAAAAAATGTGCAGCTCGCGACTGCTTACATCATTGGATAACAGGTACCAACGTGGAATTTGCAGATTGAGAATTGACTGCACATCAGAATGCCACAATTGCCATTTTTTAAATAGATTATCTGGTAGCACTTCATCCCAGCCGGTACCTGCACGCCAAATCTCCTGGAATATAATGCGTCCTCTGATGGTGAGAGGTGACAAAAAACCCAATGGATCAAAAATACGCATTAATTCCGATAAAGCAACGCGTTTTGTAAACTTTTTTGGTAAATTATTCGAAAAATTATTATTGAAGCCAAGTGTGTCCATTTCAGGATGCCATATTAGACCCAATGTCCGAACGCTTTGGGGAAAATGACCTATATCTACGGATGAGGTGCTAGACTCAGACTGCACAAGGCGTAAGCTGCGAGGAACTAAAGCTAAAGCTGAGGCTTCATTCGACACCCATCCTCGAATTTCGAAATGCGCTTGCTTATGAACTTCAACCACGTCCCTTGCAACTTGAGCGGCCTTTTCAATGCTACTGTGGCTACCTATATAGTCATCCATGTATGTGTTGTGAATTATGGCTTCTACAGCGTCCGGATATTGTTTCTCATGATCAGCAGCATTTCTATTTTTAACATAAATGGCTGAAAAAGGACTAGAAACAGCGCCAAAAATCATTGAACTCATTTTATAGATGCGAATAGGTTCGTTAGGAGTGTCGCGCCATAAGAAACGTTGAGCATCTCTATCGGCTTCCCTGATTTTAACTTGCGGGAACATCTCGCGGATGTCCGCAATAAGTGCTACCTTCCCTTCTCGAAAGCGGAAAAGAATGTCCATAAGTGACTGCAATAAATCTGGACCCTTAAGTAATAATGAGTTTAAACTCACGCCGTCACAACGTGCAGCCGCGTCATAGACAATTCTTAATTTGCCTGGCTTATTAGGGTTTGTTACCCCGAAGTAAGGCAAATACCAAATTATCTCTGACACGCACATTTGCTCTGAGTACAGTTCGGCATAACCCTTATCTATAACATCTTTAATATTTTTTTTATAACTAGAAGCGTACTCTGGGTCCCTAAGAAATTTCCTTTCTAATGATAAATATCTAGACAAAGCCAGTGGATAACTATTAGGTACTTTCAACTCACTGGAACGCCAAGGCAAACCAACCTCAAAACGACCATTGGGTAAACGCTTTGTCGTATTAACTAATATTGCAATAGCTCGCGCATCTGCAGAAGGGGTGGAAATCTTTTTACTTATTCCAATCGAGTCAAGTTCAAAATAATCTTCTATTAATTTTTCGATCTCGCGAGTATCATAGGAAGTTACACAATTATTGACACAATCTACAGAGTCCGTCTTTGTATCGGAAGATGGAATACCGAAAATGACCCAACCCAGTTTTGTAAGACATGCAGCAGGTTGCAAGGGGCCGTTCTCTCTTATTTGTAACGGAAGAGTCAAGAACCAATTATCAATACCTATAATAAGTGTAGGTTGTACATTCTCATAGCAAATTACGTCTTTTAAATCAGACAAATGTGAGTATTTATCAAAATCTGTAGTACATAATGTCTGTCGCGAAACTCCTAAATTAGGTATTGAGCGAACTCTATGGAGTTTGAATGCATCATCGCTAGAATTACGCGCTTTAATGCTAATATCTACAAACTCTACGTCTGACTGTTTTGAGAGCCCACCGATGCAATCTACTTTAATATTGGCTTTCGGCCCAGTAGCTCCTAAAACACGTGCAATCTTAGAATCTATAAAAGTAGACGTTGAGCCGTCGTCCAATAGCGCGAATGTGTCAATATTTGCTTTTGGACCGCATACCGTAACCGCTACTACTTTTAAAAGTGGACGTAAGGTTTTGAGTTCATTGAAAGTTAAACCGCTAAAAGAATGAGTCAAAATATCTTTTTTATTTTTATCTACGGTCTGTGAGGGCGCGCAAGCTACAGAAGAAAGATGAATGTCAGGCGCAACCTGCTCCTCCTCAGAAACCTCCTCAATAGATACAAGATTATTTGCTACCGAAGACCTGTACTGAATGGTTGGAAGATGTAAGAGTTTGTGGTGTTTGTATTTACAACCAGAAATATTACACAATTCCGTACCATTACAAAACTTATATCTATGCGAACCTTTTTTAAGGCATCGCATACAAACTTTTTTATCTTTGCACCACTCTAACCTTTTTTGAGGCGAAAGACAAAAAAATTGTTTACATGTGTCTATGACATGACGTTGCTGACAATAAAGACAATTTGAGGCCAAGTCGTTACTGTCAACATTGTCATTCAATGTAAGCAAACTTGAATGCGATTGCGTATTTATATTTTTTAAAGTTTTTGCATAATTATTGGAAAAATGTTTGGGACGGGAAGTATTACTATTATGTTCTATAGCAAAATTATTAGTGCCAGAATTGTTCACGATAATGCCAAACTTTGAATAAATTTCGACTTCTCTCATTAAAAAATCAGACAACATTTCAAGTTTTGTTATGGAACTTGTAGACGTAGTAGACATAACAAAATCCATCCAACGTGATCTCATCAGCGGAGTTAATTTAGAAAGAATAGCGTTAAAAAGTTCAGGAGACTCTAAATAGGATTTGCGTTCGAGTAACTTTATTACCTCGACGCTGTTACGCACACGACATGCAAGAATATGCAAGTCTTTCGACTCAGTATCTAATTTCGGAAGAGCACGTAAAGCGTTCACCTCCTGAAGCACGATGTACTCAGGCCTTGCAAACCGCATCTCCAGCTGAGTCATGATGGGTGCAGGATCTCGCGCTGTCACCAACAACACTGCGACAGTCTCTCGAGCAGGTCCACGTAGAGCTGTACTTATGCGTGCTAAATTCTCCGCAGGCGTATAAAGAGATGCAGAATCCTCGAAGATTCTTTTAAATGCCAACCAATCTAAGTGCTTCCCATCAAACATGGGCAAACGAATATCCGCAGACCGCTTAGTAGATCGAGACTCTTTAGATAACGATGTTATAGCTTTAGCTAATAAATGAATGTCAGAATTTCCTTTATTTGTATTATTAGTGTTATAATAAGCATTACCACATACATGTTCATTTTCTGTCACCATTACTGGATCTTGGTGATTGAAAATAGGGGAACACTCTGCATCTGCCACATTTATTAAACCAGAAGCTTGTTTATACGTGGGTTGAGACTCTGAAAAAGTTAGGTACCTTTTATTTAAAGTAATGGGGATGGAGACACAATCCGCAGTGGCAGATCTACCAGGGTGCGATTCAGCGACCGCCATAGAGGGGGCAGAAATACCGGGATGTGTATTAGAAGGTAATAAGTCAACAAGAGTCGAACTGCCGGTGGCTTCAACGCCAACAAGGGCAGGACGGCTGGGACTAACCACCTCATTAGGCTCCGTTGCATTATCCACACATTTTTTGAGCCAACCCTGTACGTATTTAATAGATGAACGCACGCTACGTTTACTGCTGCGTCCATTATGTGCTTCTATCTCAGCTAACTGAGCTGATAGTTCAAGTTCTAGGACTTGACGTTCCCGTTCGAACGCAGCTCGTTCACGTTCTGCAGCAGCTGCAGCTTTTTTCTCCAGTTCTAATATTTTCCTGGCGTGTTCTGCTTGAGCTGCTATAGAACGAGCTCTGATAGTAGACGTTGAAGCTGTCGAACCTGAAACAATAGAGTCGGCCGCGACAACTTTTTCGCGAACCATACTATCTACATCACGTACTCTATGTGGAGTATTTGTACATGTTTGGCTTTTCTCACCCTTTGTTTGAGAACGTGTCT
Organism: Calamotropha paludella; assembly: GCA_927399485.1. Taxonomy (NCBI): domain Eukaryota; kingdom Metazoa; phylum Arthropoda; class Insecta; order Lepidoptera; family Crambidae; genus Calamotropha; species Calamotropha paludella. The sequence continues at coordinate 14,729,519 of OV656809.1, forward strand.
TCATTTTCTGATTTTTGTTATGAAATCGAAATATAGAAAATTATGAAAAATTTAGAGAGCGAACGAAGGACCACAAATATAGGGAAGTGAGAGCAAATGGGAGCTGGTTAATGAGGAAAACACGTTCCGTTTAGGGTATATGATAAATATAATATTAAATTAAGCAAAACCAAACATTCGTACAAACTATCTAAAACGCGACTGACAAACTTCAAAGTCAAAAATTATAAAACAATAAAAATAATAAAAAATAAAAATCATTCTAAAAAAGGTTGCTATCAACAACAGTAAGTATTGTACCCTTTTTTACTTTGTTCTGTATTTTTTGGAGTAGATTATTAAGTTTTTCAAAAAATATTGTTTTATTAGAAGAAGGGGTTTTATATATGCAAATTAAAATGAGGTTAGGGTTTCTTCTTTCACAAATAATATGTCTTCTAATTCTTATGTTGTAGGATTTAAATCTCTTCTTATTAAAATGCAAGTATCACCCATTTTCTCATGATAACGTGAGCAACTGGCACCAACTTTATATTTTTTAAGTATAAGATTTGCTTCAGTTCCCTTTCTTATAAAAGTTTCTGATAAACATATCATGTCAATTTTTGTATGATTTGCTTTATAATTGTCAAGAATTATTTCTAGATGATCCTTTTTTTAAGAATCCGCATCTAACGCAAATGAATTTAAATAATATATTGTTTCTAAACTTTTTAGAAATAGCGCTCTACGCGGCAATAGAACTACACTGCGCGACACTGCTCGGCAAAGTTGGATGACCAAGCAAAATTGACGCGTGGTGTGGCGACTCGCAGTTCCATTGCCGCTATTATGAGACGAAAGGCGAGATTGCTTCAGGCGACTTACCGATGCTTCTCTGCTTCATGACCTTTCATTTAGCAGTAGCGTCTAGGTACGAATAAACCCACGCGTGGAAATCAAGAACAAATTTTCCCTGTTTTCTTGCTATAAGGTTTTCCTTACATTATGATACAGCTTTCATACTCTGGTATTCAAGAATCAAATGGAGAAAACAGGTTTTCATATAAATTCACAAAATCACTTTTCTTTTTTTATTTATATACTTAGTAGGTTACAAATTTCAATACCTATTACATGGTATTATTTAATATCAATTTTATTTTAACTATAGGTTTATATTTATTTATAGAAACCCATAGACTATTCTTATCCTAATCACTATGAAATATTATAATCTAAAATTTCTTCACTTTCAAAGCAGAAAGGCAATGCTATTGAGCGGTCGAGCATTCTGGGCACATTGCCACACGAAGGCGAATTTTCTAAGTTAGATTTTACCAGTTTGTTCAGACACGCATAGATTTACTTTATTTTTTTAACAGCTCGTTCAGCTAATGTAATACAATTTTTCTTTAATGGCTTAGATTGCAATTTAACTAATTTCAAGTAAATAACTATGAAGTTAGCAATATCACAAATACTAACCAAATCGCCATATGAACAAAAAATTTCTTAGATAATTCCGTTTCTTAAGAGACTTCTAATATAAATTAATAAGGCAAATCTTTATATTGAAAATATGGAAACGACCGTTTGGTGCAACGGTAGCGACCCTGCCTTTCGCACCGACGGTCCTAGGTTCGAATCTCGGAAGAGGCAGATGTTTGTATAATGAATACAAGCATTTGTACCTGAGTCATGGGTGTTTATATATATTTCTACCAATACTACATATCTATGTATCATATATACATGTGTATCCGTTACCAAAATACAAGCCTCACAGTGCTTTTTTTGGGCTAGGCTAATTGGTAACGAATTTTGTGCAAGTAATTAATAGTTAATAAAAATCTTCAAATAAAAAACACTTATCTGGCAAAATATAAGCAAATATGAATAATATTCTTTTTTTTAATTTCATCCCTGCTTTCTATTTTAAAATTTATAAGCATCGCTATAAAATGATTTGATAGCGAATTCAATTAGGGATATCATCAGCACTAAGGTAAATCTAGATTATCTTCTTTATCAAGATCGTCGATTCAATAGCATACATATAATATCTTCATATAAAATTCTAAGAATCACCTAAAACATTATCATCATCGTCCTAGTTGTCAATTGATAAAAGCCCTGCAGGTAGAATGAGTCATTACCCAGTACGCAGGTCCAATCCAGATAACAAACGACTCAACAGTTTTATGTGCCTTCCACGCAAGGAAGAGTTTCAAAATACTTAATTAATGTTTCCTATTTGATAAGATATCCGGCTCTCGCGAAAGTCGGTTTACTTCCTTGATCATAGGTTAAAAACTCTAATCGCCACTGAGCTCCTCGCATTGCAAGTCTTGAACCGTAAATAACTCATCCATCACACTTACTTAATTGGCCTCACCAAGAGCATAAGTCCTTCGGTAGATTGACGTCGTATGTAGTTTGATAGAAGCGCTGCAGCGCAAGGTGTCAGCTCGCTCGCTGTCCGTGTTCAGCTTTGTACATAAGGGTATTTGACAAAATTATTGGTTTTCCACTTATCTGTTTTATTTTTGAATTTAAAATTACAGTGAAATTTATGTGACCCATATTTTACAACAAAATTTTTCTTTAATTTGAAGATCTAAGCAGAATGCATTGCATCTATCAGAAAAAATGTCACTTTGACATGATATTAACAGTTCTGACTGATCTTTTGAGGATCTTTTTGCTTTTCTGACAGAGACAACAATATTCTACCAAAAATACTAGATGATGCAGTCGCTAAGCATAAAGCTACGCTAGCACCATTTATTGGAGCGGAACGTAATACAGAAAAAGAAAAAAAAAATTTTTGCGAATTTCAAAATTCGGGCTGTCATCTAAACCTGTTGATTTAATTCACCATAAAAAATATTAAAATCGGTTAAGAACTCTGGAAGTTATGGCGTAACAGACATTGCGCCATTGAAGCTGATCCATGGGAGCTTCGCTTCGCTCCGCTCCAACAATAGAAACTGCTAAGTAAAGCTACTACAAATAACTCCAAAATAAATATGGGCCAAATAAGTTTCAATATACTTTTTAATAATCCAAAAAACAGGTTATCAGAAAAATGAAATATCTATTGTTAAGTAAAAAACCAAATTAGAAAAAATTAATTTAATGTTTATGGAATGCGATTGTGGTCCGTATGTACAACAGTTTTTTGACACTAAATTTTCCAATTAATCTTATAAATCAATCGGAATTGAAACATTAACAAAATAAGTGAGTCTCATCTTCTAAAAATAAAATTGTTTTTTTAATAAAAGTCTTTTTGGTATTGGAACAAACTGAAAACACAAAAATGGAAGAAATATTTGTTATCAGCACTTAACACACAATTGAAATTATATTAATTTAATTTGCGTATGATTTATCGAAAACTTTTATATTTACATGAATAAAATCACTATCTTTGCCTGCAACTTCGGCCGCTTGGACCACAGGATTTTGCTTGATTGATTAACAAAGAAACATCAATAACTTCGATTTAAAATAGCCATGAGTAAGATATAATGGTTAAAGTAATTTTGCCACCAATTAAATGAAACATTGCGAAACTTAATAATATGTTATTTACAGATAATGATTGTGCTAATACATTAATTTTAACATTAAACCTACTACTAGTACTACCTAATTGAAATAAGTTTACATTTTAAATGAGAAAGGTATAAGTCTACGCCCATTGAAATTAACTTTGAAAAACAGGGTGTTTAGCAATAACTGTTTAATCCCGAATATGGTATGCACCGTACCATTCATACAACCCAGCCGTCCTAGCATACGCCACTTGAGCTTCGCGCACGATTGAAAAGAAGTTTGCCGATATCGACATATAGGTATCTCGTTTTCCCTAACATGTTAACAAACTGATGTTGCCTCTTGATAGGTATATGATTATTAACTCCTTTATTAGTACATTAGTCAGCGCATTATACGAAACCACTAAGATTTGTTAATAAACCTATACTTATACCGATACCTATACCTATAACGAAACTTATAATTATGGGAATATATTTATATTTATAGGAATATACTATACGTAATAAAAAAATGGAAATATAAGGATATAACATATATTTCGTGTCGTTCGCCCTTAATATACTTTGAGTACATATTGTAATAAGACACCACCACCGCTTCAATAAATAGCACACAATACATTGTCGTCTACTTCTCTACATACTAACGCATGGACGAGAAATATGTAGAAAATATCGGTTTAAATGTCGACAAAATGCTATTGCTATGTTAGATAGAGTTAGTAGACAAAATCCGCGGCTAAATAAAACTACTCTTTTGACATAAGAAGTCGGTTTTTAAGCGCAACCATGTTAAAGACGATTGACGACAAATTACGAAAACACGAGAAACCGGATCGACGAAATTTTGTCGTATTGTAAATGCTGTTCGGGCAGGAAAATGATTATAAATCCTGAAACCATCACTTGACTGAAAAAAACGTTTTGAGTGTGGAAAAACATCTAGTGGCATTTATGGAATGAATTATTGAAAACAATAATTCATTTATTAGGGTTGTAACTTTGCTGTTTTCCATAAAAATAAAAAACACAAATTTATAGATATGTGCTAGTTTTTAGACTTTATAATAAATTTCCGAGGTTTTATGCATGTTTTATGCCCCGAACTTTTGCAGGGTCTTTATTTTAACACTCCATTTAAATTGCCGCGCCCATCTGTGTATAACCTTTTCTCCTTTCGCGCTTGCAAAACTAACTCCGCCCACTTTTTAAGTTTACGAAGGTCACAAAAACAGTTTAATGTATTAACAAAAAAACAAGACATTGATATTTTTGCAAACAAAAAGCAAGAGTTCAAACGGCATGTTTCTAATATTATAAGGATCTATAATTCTTCTTTTCTTTGATTTTGACTCTTGTTCGTTTTTGTTTATATTATATGGGTAACAAAACATGTGGTCTGTTTTTGTCCACATTGTATGTTATGTTTATATAAATTAATAATTTTAGTTTAAAATAAATCTCTTTTACTCGCCTTGTGTAACTTAGGTAAATGATTACAACTATTTCTTTGTGTATTTTCGTTGGTGCATGTCATGATTGCCTTTAATTAAGACAGCACTTAGCTCTATGATAAAATTGTATGTTTTTTTTTAATGTTATAGTGAATGTTTTGTTGGTGGTCCACATAAATAAATAAATGTTACACTATCTACCATAATCGGGATTATACAATTATTAACACTCTTTATTATAGCGACTATCCAACTACAAAAACTATCATGCTCCACCAATTTTGCACATTGCACTTAATGGACAAACTCTAAAACATTGAATTTGATTTACTGCTTACTTGAGACACGCTGCGCACTGAATGTTGCTACATGGATTTTTATTATATACAAGCACATGATGCTTCAAAAAAATGTACTTTTTGAAAATAATCTGTTTATAATATACGACGTGAGTATCAAAATAATTTTAGATATGTCGACTAACTGAAATGGGTTTATTGAAAATACTTGTAAACTTTCCTCCGTTTTATTCTTTTCAAATTGTAATATTAAAGAATATAAACATATTACTCGGCTTAGCTTCGAAACAAAAAATATCTAAAATAGCTGCTTGACTTTGTAGTACATAATTATAACTTAATTTTGCTTTCCACACAAACATAACTTAATTTAAGCAATTAATACTTTAACCTATACTAAGTTAGCTTAAGTTTTTACAAGCTTATTCACGAAACTCAGTCTATATTTATTAATACTTGTATTAATCTATACCATACTTACTTAATATATTGTAAGCTTTTTATAAATTTGCTGTACTAACAGATATGTTGCATCGAATACTGTTACAAAAGATTTAATTATATAATCTAAGTCTTGTCCATAAATTAGATCAATATGCTTAACATTTATTTAGTCACATAATTCCAGTGACGTGCCCAAAATTTTGCAATATTTTCTTTGTAATCCAATGCTGAAGAACTTTGAATCGGAAAAACTACTTAATTTAGTTTTTCCACATAAGAAAATTTATAAGACTACAGAATGCGAGTTATTTTATTGGTCAAGTTAATTTTTTGAATTCTATCATATATAACATGAAAATTAAGATTTAGATGTTGTTATTATTTCAGTCGATATTTTTTTTGTCCTTTTCAATAACACGGGATCTTACTTCTTCTTAACGACATTTTAATTTAATACTTAATGTACTACGTTGTTTGCTGAAAGAACAACCACAAAATTCTACGAATATTAATTGATAAATATCTAATATATTCTCGCTAACCAATTGCATTTTATTAATTTATAATACGTAAATTCCTAAAATAAAGGTATATTTCAAATAAGTATTTTAATGCCATAAATTACCGACTATATATATTTTCAACTAATGATACTTTTAAGCTATTTAGTCACAAAGACCAACATCAAAGCGGCATTTTCCAGGTGATTGTAAGGAAAGGTATAATTAATTCATTTTCTTAGTTGCTCAGAGCGAAACATCAGCCCCGAGATGCTATCTTGATTAAAATTACTAATGAGTACAAAAAACCGTAGCAGAACCGACCCTTCGAGACCGCCCTGTTGTAATCTTGTAACCTGAAATCTGAAAACGTTGGCAAATTAATTTTTTTTTCCTAAACTTTGAAGCAGAGAACTGAAAAGTTTAAAAATCTTGTTTTTTTTTTATTTTGATGAAGTAAAATTAAATGTAATAAAAATTTTGTTGTGTTAAGTTTTCTAATAGTGAGATAATCAATACAATATCTACTAATTTCACCGATTAAATAATGTCGAACGGATAAACCTATTTTCAATTCTTGACAAAACAATCTTTTTTGATTTCCAATTCTTTAAAATATGGTTATTATGAACTCAATAAATTGGCAGCGCAAAATGTAATGTACGTGATCCGTTTCAGAGGAAATGACTTTAAAGCTAATACGCACCTTGTGTACCAAATGGAGTACTTTCCGATGATTTGTCAGCCATCACGTTTAGCCTCTGAACAACTGTCAAGGACACACTTATTGAGTAAAAGTTAGTGAATATAATAATATGAAGTATAATTTGTACTACATAAAAGTGATGTTAATCTTCACACGACATTATTGAAAAGGTATTAATAACTAAGGTTTTTGATAACGCTTTTGTGATGAGATTAAACGCGCATCATATACCTGAAGAGAAAATGCAAAAAAAAAAAACACATTTGCATTCGATATTTTAGTATTTACATGAAGAGCACCCACCGTTTTTGTTTTCCAATGCTGGCGGCGACATCGCTGAAAAAAGAAACTAAATAAGAGACTATTTTCTTGTGTTTCTTTTCCACATTTGCAACGAGACAATGCAAATTTATAAATACTTTCCCAGCAACGTCTGATTTGTCTGGTTTCAAATTATAAAAAATCTTTTTACTCCCGAATCTAATAAATTATTCCACTTATAAATGAACATAAAGTGGTATTTCAATAGGTAACAGTCAAACAATATTAACTAAATACATACGGATAGACCAACGATATTCTAACAATGCAAATTCGAGACATTTTTATTTCAACCATAAATTTAACCACTCTACCATAGACGTCGTTGGAAAAATAATTTCATTTATAGTGACTTCTGGTTATTGCAAACTGTACAGTCAGTATGAACATAAATATTTTATATAACATTTCTTTTGCATTCTATGTGAATTAAGTTTTTCATCTTTAATCTAAATATCAACTTAATAAGATTTTCAATCAACCTTTGATATTTATGTAAATGTTTTCACCCTTTGTTTTTAGAAACTGAACTTTATGTATAAATTTAATAAGATATTGTAAGCTATTTTTGTTCTCTGTACCTCACACACACAGAGAGAGTACCTCACTATGCAGATCATTAAAATGTTACTTCTCTGCGGTTTAAAGTGAAAAAGTTAATATATAAATATATGTAACGCAACTGCGATCTTTGCTTATTATCAAATAAAAAATAATTACAATAAAAAATTGTCTTATAATACCTATTCATATTAGTATTGCCAAAGTGATAAAACTAAACTTAAATCAAATGATAGAAAAACGAATACCTAAAATTAAAAACTTGAAATGCATATTTGGATCATTTAGTTATCCCATATTGATATGCATTTGTTTTTGTTTCAATGTTAGTTTAGTTTCAATGTTTAGTTAAAAGCAGATTTTATCATTAAATATTGGACATCTCATGTTGGCCTTAAATTTAAGATAATTTGACAAATATATAAGGTTCACCTGTCGTAGACTATATTTCTTCATCTTTTTTGTGTAGCATGCTACAATGATAGGATTTATATAACAACTTTTTTATCACATTCGTGATTTAAAAATAGAAAAAAAATTGAACGTTTTCGCATCGATTTTGACTCGCAGGTTTATGCTATTCACATGTATTTTAATGTTTCCTTCATTTATACTCAGTTTGGTCATAAATTGTCATACACATTCTATTATCTTGATTTTATGAATTCAGTACTTAACGGAATAACAAGAATAACATATTATCTGCCACTTTTTCTAAGTCAATAAATGTTTTTTTTAATTGATTATGGGTAAAGGCTTTTCATAAATAAAATTAGCCTCTTTCAAAGAAATAATCAAAATGAACTCAAATGGTGAAAAAAATGCTCCAGCTATATCTACAGCTGATGAATACTAAGACTTTGTAGAATTCCTTAATATTTATTAAAAATTACTTACGGTATACTTTGATGGTGCCTTCAGTGTCTCCCAGCGCATTCTTAGAAACGCATTTGTAGGCACCATAATCTGTATTGGTGATTCTGCGTATCGCAAGCCTTAACACTGATCGGTATGAGCTGTCAACTTTCTGCGGCTCAAGCCCTCCTCCTGCACAAAACAATTAATTTAACTTAATAGTTTTATATCAGTTATTTTGTCAATTTGTCTCTACGGTTTTACATACTGCTATTAAATAATAAAATAAAACACTAAAATTAACCTGTCATAAATGTTATCAATATTTTGTTTACGACGTAAGATTTGTATTCGAATCCCATCTCAGCTGAAGTTTTGTTTAAAAATTATTTTGATTTTATTCATTAATCCAACGTTTACCCCTACAATGATAGATAATTATAGAATTCTAATTCTATTGATATTCAAAGTCACATGAGTCTAAGCATTGAACACTTTTTCTATATCATTACAGATTTAGAGATAAATATTTAGTATGAAGTACACTGTCGAAGGTTTGGTAAACATATAGCTTTGCGTTTCGATGTCATGCTTCACTACGATTAAGCATAGAATCGTTAATCGCGTTCAGTAGAATTTAAATGTATGTATACATACCGCGATAGGTGACTAAGCGAGCAATATAAAAAATCGTAACATAATATCAAACCTATACAGGTAAGTTCATCAGCATTCACCTGCATAGATTTGATATGATATGACCTTTCTATCTGCAGGAATTCTAAAATAAATAATAATGACGAGACTTGAACCCAGGACAACGTTCTCACCAAACGGTCGTCAAAAATAGAATGACGGGTTTCGTAAATATTTCCGTATTTATACTAGGTCCTTACATATTACAGTATAAAGGTTCCAATACAGGGACCCACAAAGCTGAAGGATAGCATGAAGGTACAACGGTGGGTTTTAGTGGATATGCCCGTCAGCCTTATACTAACGGGTAAGTCCCATATAACCCCATCGTCAACCCAACGATGGGGTATGCGAAAAGCATTTCCCCTCGTCAAAAAAAGGGACCTTACATATTAAATTGACGTTTTGTATGGGAGAAATATACAGAAGTTTTTTTTTTAAAAAATAGATTTCACATGTATGCATCATTGTTATCTATGCACTTCTGCCATCTCATGGGTAGTTCATTGATCCCTTTACTAAAAAAATTATGGGGCGAGAATCAATAAACTCTCCGAAGGCGTTTTTGACTGCCATACCGAAGTTGAATTTTTGTTCCTTGTAGGATGTTATTCTTATTCCGATAAAAATAGTAATCTGTTGGAGCAAGGTCCGAGGAGTACAGTGGATGTCATAGACATTTCAATTGCAGCACCTGTAGTTTAGCGGCCGTCTGTTGTGCAGTGTATGGTCTAGCGTTGTACTGAAGCAGCAGTGGCCTAGAGCGGTTGTTTAGCAGCTTGTTCTTCCAACAGGGTTTGTAGTTGCTGATAATAGGCATCTGCCGTAATCGTTCGGCGAGTTTTCAGAAAGCTGTAGTGAACAACACCGGCACAAGTCCACCAAACACCCACAATTAACTTTTTCTGATTTGGTTGGTTCTCTAGAGTTCAGTTATTGCGACGAGCACTTCCGATTATCGTATTGGATCATTACATGTCTCACTTCTCGTCACATGTAAATGATCCGATTTAAAATCCTTTCATTAATGTGTCGGTTGAAAAAAGTAATGCAGTAGTCGACGCGTGTTTGCTCGTTTGATTCACTCAATTCATAAGGTACCCACCTTTCAGGCTTTATTACTTTCTCGATTTGCTTTAAGTGGATTAAACAGTTTTATTACTCACACCCAGGCCTGCAGCAAACTCTGGAGAAGTGTGCGGTGGCTCCGCTTTCACGATAGCCTTAATTCTGCATTTATACTTTCTTCTCCGGCCGTCCACGGGGCTTGTTTCGATGGTCGAAATTTCCAGAACGAAAACGTTGGAACCAAAATTGTACCGAATTATCGTTTGCGACACCACTGCCATTCACATCGTTAATTCTTAGGGCTGATTCTGCAGCACTAGTACCATAGTAGAACTTGTACTCGTAAATATAGCAATATTTTGTGTTTTCTATTATGCGATATGAGCGACGCCAAAGAAAAACTAATCAGGTAAAATCAAATGAATGACCGTTTTCGAAAATCAAATGGATATTTGGCTTAATGGATTTTTAAATTTGAATTTGAAACTCTTAACCAAAGAGGACACATTATTAATACGACAAAACGTCTATTTTATATGTAAATGATCTAATATTATATGAAGAACTACATTACTCCACAAATATCGAGAATCAGTCCTATAAAAGAATAGTGTATTATTAACCAATAATATATTTTTAAGGTTCAACTAAACATTTGTATTTGTCACTACACTTGTGTGGAAAGACTATACAGACCTCGAACCGCTTTTTTCACCATTTATGCAAATATATAACAATATAAAAAATAAAAGAATAAATGAAAAGTGTTACAGAATTTTTATGACCAAAATCGGGAAGTTATTGTTTTTACCCCGTTTTGCATAAATCGAGTTTTCAACAGATCTCTACGTTTTGAGGCCTTAGGAATCTTCCCTGACCCTTCCCGCGATGGTGTCTGTATATATGTATGTGTGTGTGTGTGTGTGTGTGTGTGTGTGTGTATGTGTGTAAACCTCTTATTACTTTTGAACGGTTTGACCGAATCGAACCAAACCAAATGCGTTCCAAAAGTTTCATCAAACTTAGATTTCCTGAAAATTTGAACCGATTTGGATCGGTAGATTTCGAAAAAAATAAAAAAGAATTCGAAAAGAAACTTTTATAAATGTGTTTTTTTTTAAATAACTTTTAAACGGATTTACCGATCAATTCCAAAATAATCTACTAATTCAAACTAATCAGCTCTTAACCTCAAAAAACCACGTCAATCGCGCCCAAATGCGTCAAAATGTGTTGATTCGTTCAAAAGTTATGGCAGTTTGAAAATTTTAAAAATCGTGTTTCATCAAACTGTTATTGGCCTTTTGAGCTCGAAGAGCTCAAAATCATAGAATAGCTACTTCTTGAGCTCGTAGCTCAAAATAACACAAAAATTATATTTTTAGCTCAAAGAGCTCAGAAACATTGTATTGAGTGGAATTTTGAGCGCAAAAGCATAGAATTAGCGGGAAGTTACAGGGAAGGCCTTTAGGGTCAACCGTTTTCCAGATTTTTTTATTCTCTATCGTCTGCCGCTTACTTAACGTTTCAATTTTTTTGTCGTTGATATTGTATTAAGTATAGTGTATTACTCGAAAGAATGATAAATGTTTCCCATTCTCAAATAACATTAACACCTTCACCTACGGTTCGGTTCTTAAACAGCACGCTCACTGGTGATGGGTCACTTTAAAAACTAAACGTTTTTTAAACAAAATACATGTTTTGTTCTAGCAAAAATTAGTTTTTAGTTTTGAGAAACTACAGATGATAAGAATGTGAAGTGAATACTTTTAATCTTGTTTTATTGCGATTATGTCACATATTTATAAATAACTAACAATACGACTGCCATTAGAGACTGCTAATATCAATATAGTAGAGGAAACTGCATACGGGATGCTATTTGAAGTGTTGCCATATTCAAAGCAACACGGCGCACAGTGGTCCGGATTTTCAAAAAGGTGGACATAGGATCGAAAATGCTTATTTAACTTAACAAAAAATTGTGTCGTATAGGAAATTTAACGCTGATTAATACTTATTTCTACAACTTTTCAAAAAAACTGCTCCTTCACGTCAAAAAAAAATATTGAAAATAAAAATGTATGGGAGAAAATCTATTTTTTTTTTCTCCGTTCAGTATCAAAGTATAGCAAGCAAACCTTATCTTCTGGTAAGTACTTATTGTCCTTAATACGACGACATATAACTACATTGCTTGCGTATCCCTGCGGCCTTGGCGCCTACGATGCTATAAAGTTTAAAATTTTTATGTTGAATTATCTTATTATCATTAACGAGTTTTTCTATTAAAATTAATCCAAAATATATTTTTTAATAAAACAAGCCCCCCGCGTGCCCCATCCTTTTATTAGGCTCGCCCCCTATTACTTGGGACTTAAATATAACTGGCGAAATTACAGTGTACTATAGTGTAGTATACACCTTTGCCTTCGGGGAATATAAAGCGTGACGTTATGATAAAATAAGCATTTAGCCCTCAAAAGGGCTTTTTCTGAAGTCTTGAAAATGACTATTTTAAGTCATCATCATCATCCGAGCGTCTTCTTGTCTTTCAGTCCAGTCTAACCGGATACGGCTGAATATTACGACCCTTTGACTATTTTAAGTAGTCCTGAAAAGGACCACAACTTAACTACTACTACTAACAAACTCAATTCTAACAATTACAACATCACTAAATCTGTCACGTTTACATTAATGGATCATGTTCAGACTGCAACTCCTGTAGATCCATATTTTCGGTTTCTTCTGTTACTACCTCAGGCAACAACAAAAGTTCTTTAACATCTGGAAAAAAATCGAATTGCTTTGAGTTGCTGTATTTTGGTCGAATATGGGATAAATATGGGTCTGAACTAATTAAAAAATTATGAAGCAAGTCCTCGTTGGTCTTTATCCTGTTAAATTTTCTTGTGTGAGACTCACGAACTCTTCGAAATTCTTTATTTCTTGCTTCTCCAGCTTCTTCGGAAAGAATGCCAATTGGTAGGAGGCCAAAGTGATGACAAATGTCTGCACCGTGTATGAGTAGCTTGTGCACACTTGCGGGCATATAAAACCATGGGTATAGATGAACAAAGATCTCAGCTGTTTCTCTGCAATAAGTCCTGAATTTTTCAATATTTATGGCACATCCTGATGAAATCGTTTGAAGAATAACCGCAAAATGCTTTAGCAGGTCTTTGTCAACATTGGTTATTTCGGCAGATTTCTCATAATCTCTAAAAAACCTTCTGGCTGTGTTTCCGTCGTTTGTGGTTCCAAAGCCTTGCTTCACAAAATCCACAAGTATTCCCATTTGCTGTTTGAATTCTTCTTGTGTCAAATGTTTCTTCGCAGCTTTTAGTTGCTTGTTAGCACCTCGTGCAGTCCACATCTCAAAGTCCATGTTGTAAGATATGTGTAGAATACACTCCATACAACGAATCCACATATGAAGAGTAGAAAGTCCATATTTATAAACATCTTCTCGAACAGGTCTTGTAAGTACTTCTGACAGCTTGTTCATCTCAGTTGGCTTAGCAAGGCAAATATTGCAGGCAGATGCAGACGAAGTATCCGTTATAATAGTGGCCACTTTTCCGTCGATCATTGTCATATGAAGCTTGTGACTAATCTCTAGCCCTGCCCATTTTGTAGAATCGATGTTTTTTATTTCTTCCTTCAATGCAGCTTCTTCTTGCTTGATGTATTCTCCTGTCTCTTTACAAAACTCGAACTTAATGGGCCTGCAATAATGTGTTGAAGAAGGTGTTGGGTTTTCCCATATGGTGCTATTATTAGAAACTAATTTAAGAGGGACAAGACTTGACATGAAAACCGATGAATCACTGAAGTCTACATCTTCACTCCTTTGCTTGTAGGTACTTTGTGAAGAAGCACCATCAAAACCCCATTTACTAATTAACTTCAATCCTTCAGTTGACGAATCAATCTGGGTACCAGTAATTTGAAGAATCTTCTGGACTGTCAGATCCAATAGGGCTTGAAGCTTCACTCTGGCTCCTCTCTCAGTAATTTCTAAATCATGAGGATAGCATCTATTTTTAGCTTCAAGGAGTTTGTGATACGATGGTAACACTGGAACTTCACAATCTAACAGCGCTTTCCTTAAACACAAGTATTTCCATTTTGACAGGTTCAATGATGTATAAAGACCAAGAGCATAATCTCCATCAAAAGTTTTTTTCGTATTTTTCTTAAACAATGTGGCTTGAACGATAGCAACACTATCAGGGTTCTTCGTAATATGGTCAATAACACGAGCTAAGTCATTCTTCTTGTCTATCCTAAGACTTTCGACTAATGCAAAAGTAAGTTCTTCCGGCGAATAGTCCAAAAGAGACTCTGAACGTCTTTTCTTCTGTTTGTTGCTGAGGTCAACAAAAGGCTTCCTAATCTGAACTTCGGTAGATGTGCCCACAGTTGTTGTACTAGATGTCGACGGAATCACAGCTGTTGTAGTATCGATATCAAATGAAGTATTGTCTGACGATATGTTTTCGATAACTTCATCTTGGGCTTGAAAAATCTCGGATAAATTAACAGTAGTGCAATTTGGCCAACTAATATTTGATTGTAACCACGCAGCATGTCTATTCATGAAAGTTTTCTGATTTCTAGAAGCACTTGTCCATCTGCGATTGATATTACTGACGTAGTTCTTCAAAAAGGTCTTGATTATTTCTAAATCTTGTGAACATGTTTCAACTGGGATATGTAGAATAATAGCTTCATAGAGTCGTGCCCAATTTTTCATATCTCCTTCAAAACGGAGGAACATAAAGATGTCCAAGTTTGTTACAAATGCAGCCATAACGAAACTCACTAAACTTTCACACAGCACGGATAATTAGATATGTTGTTTCCTCAAGGGTTGAGAAACAAGTGCCTTTAATTGTTTCATGCACAGATATTTATAACAAACACACGCGCGCAAGTAGTGACTGACAAAATAAGTACCACATCTTCAACAGCCAATCAGCGTCGTCGATGTCTCCGGTGGTGGGGGTAAATGATTCTTATATCACAGGAGTCGTTTCAGTCAGTTACAAATAGGCAACGAATCAGCACGTCACTGTTGTTGAAGACTTTTATTACTATTTTTTATTAAAATAAAATGAAACAAATGATGGAATGCGTATGTTTTAATTCTTATATAATTAAGAAATTATATTTTAAATTCAGCATAATTGAAAAACTCGATAATAATTAAAAAAAAAACCAATTGAAATTTTAAACTTTGAATCGTCGTAGGCGTCAAGGCCGCAGGGATACGCACGCAATTTATATGTCGTCGTATTAAGAACAATAGGTACTTACCAGAATATAAGGTTTGCTTGCTATACTTTGATACTGAACGGAGAAAAAAAAAATAGATTTTCTCCCATACATTTTTATTTTCAATATTTTTTTTTGACGTGAAGGAGCAGTTTTTTTGAAAGTTGTAGAAATAAGTATTAAACAGCGTTAAATTTCCTATACGAAACAATTTTTTGTTAAGTTAAATATGCATTTTCGATCCTACGTCCACCTTTTTGAAAATCCGGACCACTGTGCGGCTTCGTGGCCCGGGGAATCAGGGCAGGTAGGCAGCTTACCGCGAGTGTATTATAAGCGATCGAGGTAACAAATAAGAATTTCATAAATATTGTTTTACTTGTTTTATTCGCAAAATACTATTTTGATATTGTACACCATAGCACACGATACAACTGACTTATAAAACAACACATTTTATTTTCCTAAACTTGAGATAGTTAAAATTCTATAAACATTACTTCATTAACCAAAAAGATTCTTATAGAGCATGTCTACAGTATCTATCTTAAAGTTATTGTTAAAAATAATAGCCATATAATGGTATTGAATTATCAAATAATTGAATTTAAACTAACATTGTTTTCCAGCGTCAGTTTCCTCAATATTTGACCTACATGTCCATTTTTATCTTTATATGTGGTTTGTTCTGCAAAAAAACACCAGTGAGGACGGTAGACCATGACAAATACGTGCCAATGCGTTGCATGAAACTTTTATATGAAAAAAACGAGTACAGTCACAAATACTGCGTTATTTTTCGACAAATATATTACTGTTTATAATATTAAAACTCATCATATGTATATAAAATATTTTGATTCATAACTTTGTTTTATTTTCTCACCAAATAAGCTGTCTAAACTGCAGTGGTGTCTCACCAATAAAGCAACAATGTTTGCGATGAAAAATAAAATCACCACGTGGAGGAACTCCCAGTTTATGTTATTTATATGCAGTATGGTATAATCGGGATAAATGTAACCTAAGCCCTTGTAACTATTTCAAATAACCTGCTCAGTGTATGAGGTTAGTACTACGGAGAGATCATGTTATATCTCTGAATTTACAAACCCGAAAGAAATAAAATAAAGCTTATTTATTTATTTATTTACTTTTCGGACGACCAACAGCTATAATAAAGAAATAAATTACATACATAGCAACACAAAGCCAATTACAGGTCATCACAAATTATATTAAAATTTAAATCAGGCCTAAAGCTATTAAACTTTAAAAACTGAACTTAAAATCTGTTTTAAGTTTAAGCGGTTTTTGAGTAATGCGCGCACAGGTTGACTTATAGACAAACATAAAAATTCTAAATGCCTAAAGTTTTTAGGCATGTTTATGCCCCATTATCCTCTCCCAACTGTTTTACCAGGAATATCTTCAATGTACAGATGCGGCTTTTTAAAGTTATAGAATATAAGAATGAAGTAAAAAATCAACTCACCTACTGGAACTATCTCCCCGCTCTCTCTGCTCCAGTAACTCACTGGTTTAGGGTACGCCTCGGTTTCGCACTCCAATACCAGATCTGAACCCAACGTAGCACCCACTAGTTGATTTCGTATTGTTATGACTGGAGGAACTGTACAACAATTTTTATGTCATTATGTTGTCACTTGAGACAGAATTGCAGTAGAGCCAAATTTGCAATGACTTTTAAAGATAATTTAAACATATATTTTAATGGAAATAGTGCACGATGTTTTTTTCTACCGTTCTTTTCTTAACAATGAATGAAAAAACAAAATTACGGTAATAAGTCATACAACTTATCTGTTTTTTTTTCAAGCCTAACGCGCGCATTTTATAACAGAAGCGCTGTTGAAACCATCAATGCGCATCATATCAAAATATAATTAAATGTATAACTTTACATATAAAATCATATCTGTTATAAACCGGTATCATATATAAAAAGATTAAGTATCTATTTGAACATTTTTTTTTAATATTGTTTCGAACACTTTAGAACACTTTAGAAAAAGCTTTACATTGTTATGTACAAGAAATGTTGCAAATAAAGTTAACATATGAAGTTTTTATTAATTAGAAATTAACTTTTTTATATATATTTGACTTGTTTGTAAAGGGTAAATAATTTATTACCAACTCACATTCAACTGTGAGTATGATCCTTTTACTAACAGTAGGCGGCACTCCGTTGGAAGCTATGCACATGTATGCACCTGCATGCTGTCGACTCACCCTACTGATATTCAAAACAGCGCCTTCTAGTGATGTTACTGCCAACAACCACGAAATAAACAATCAGATGACAGCATTTTTTTATATTTAATAACAATTACATTACAGAGTAGTACATAAGTAAAAATCAATGCCAGCATTTGTATGCTCCTATTTCAGCATTATTTAAAATAATATCAAAAAAGCTCAGTGGTTTGAAAAACCTATAAACCTGATATGTGGTAGTAGAAGTTTCTAATTTTCCTTTTTTATTTTCATGCATTGGATTGCAAATTTGCTTACCTTGTATACCATCAGATATCGTAATTGGCCTAGAACGTTCTCTTCTCCAAGTAATTTGAGGATGTGGAGAACCAGTAGCGGCACATGTTAAACTTATGGAAGCCCCTTCACGGACAGTCTGATCCGCACTGGTTCCGCGGTCCAAAATATCAGGTGGCACTATCAGTGGAATATTAAAACATTTTATTAAGTAATACGGAATTTAGAAACTCACATCTTATTTTCTTAAATCCCTATCGCCCAATAAACTCGAATCACTTATAATATGAGTGTAAATTTGTTCCAACAATCACTAGAAAACCCAAAAGATATTCAAGGCGTTAACTTGTAAAATTCCATTAGTTTTAAAAATCTTGACTCATTCTTCTTTCTATGCATTTTGTAAGTATTATGTTTAACCCAGGTGAAGCTAAGGTGAGCTGCTAGCTCTAATTTATTAATATCAAAGTGAATAACCCGATAAAGTTATCTTTATTTAATACAAAATAAGACCTGAACTCCTCTTTTACAATTGCTACGCGAGAGCTTGATCAAATCGCTAATTGAGTAACCACTTGTAGATCACAAATAGAATCGTAACCCAGGAGGTATAAACGACAGTTTCGGAAATAGATATATGATTTAATTTAACGGTGTCTTGTATTTTTGGATAACATTATACCCAAAACATGATACTTTTCTAAGTGTGTTTAATCTACACATATAAATAAAATTGGAGTGTCTGTTTGTAATATTGAAATAACCGTTTTTTACTACATGCATATCAATATATATACGGTACATACCCCAAAATAACATTTTTTCATTTTTTGTCTGTGTGTCTGTCTGTTTGTTCCGGCTAATCTCTGAAATGGCTGGACCGATTTTAACGGGACTTTTATTGGCAGGTAGCTGATGTAATAAGGAGTAACTTAGGTTACTTTTATTTTAGAAAAATAAAATTACTGTGCCACAGCAACGCGTGGCTGGGTCAGCTAGTTTTCAATATATTTTTCGTTATGTTTGTATTGTGTAACGTATTTCTCATTTGTTATCGATTAATTAGCTAACAAACTAAGTTTTAATTTATTAGTCGTCTAACAATGCGAAATTACAAATAACTTCGATGAATTATTTGTATATAGTATACCTACAAACACTTCTTTCATCACTATCGTTTTAAATTAATTTCGAAAACATATCAAAATCACATAGTAACTCTTTAAAAAGAAATGTATCAATTTTTGTAATGAGAAAAATACAATACCAATTATAAATATTTGACTATAAATAATACTTAATGCTAATACTTTATTGTTGATACTCGATGCTGAAACATCAAACATTGTTAGAAATGCCTTAAATAACTTACCCACAACATCTAAGTACCCTAATTGACTTTTCATAGGATCTGTATTTATCTGGCACATGTACCACCCTCGGTCTGTCTCCCGGAGCTCTCTGATGTGGAGAAACCAGACACGGTGGTCACTATGAGTAACACCCACTCGCCGACTTCTGGATATCACATGCGTGTGAATTGTTAGAATTGTTTGGGTGTCCACACGAAGCCACGCCACCTACGACAATACAGTTTAAATATATAGTATTCAACTGCAGGTTTGCTGCTAAAAATTACCATTTTTCAAATCTAATCGATCAATTTTAAATTTAATGTACAATGTCATATATGTGACCCAAATCATATTTTAAGTCATACCTTGCCTATGTTTCTAAAATCAACCTTTTAATCAGAATAAAACACTTTTTTACGGATTTTTGCGCATGTTTTATTTTATTTTATATTTAATCCTGACGTTTCGACTCCTTTACAGGAGCCGTGATCACAGGATCCTGTGCGCAAAAATCCGTAAAAAAGTGTTTTATTCTGATATGTAATGTGCGCGGAAGAGTAAGAACTAAATATCAACCTTTTAAGCAAAAAAAACAACATAATATGTTGTTACTATATGGACTATATTATAGTCCGTAACAGTTATGTATTATTATCAGGTCATATTTTGCATGCGAGCTCCATTTGCATAAGAGAGATATAATTCTATACTTATCCATGTAACAGTTTCTGTAAACTGTTTCTAAAAATATCTATATATTTCATCGCATTCTTATCAAATTTTCAAAAAACACGATCGTCATTGTTCTCAAAAGTTTTTCTAACATTCATAACTCCACGGAAAATAATAAACGTAGATAATGTTTTACACAGTTGCTGTATATATACCACTAGCTTACTTACATACTTTTTAAAAAACAATCTTAACGAAATATAATATATTCTTTCTTTTGCGAATTCAACATCAATGTTATGGTAAATGCTTTGTATGCATCGCAGATGGATTAAGTAACTAGCTATTTTACATAATCGCTAGCTGTTTTACAAAACAGCTCCGTTTAGTAAAGCAGTTGATGTTGAAGCAGAACGATTAGCGGTTTTTTCGAAATTACTGAACCTAAAATGCTCAAAAAAGTTTGCATTGGATAAACATAGGTTTATGAAGCGGGTCGATTCAACGATTAAAAGCATTGTGAAATAGCTTGACAACAAACGTCAGAGTGTAGATTTTAGTTCTAAATTATTTCGCTTACGGCTCTGAGTCGTAATAAAAATAACGGCGTGATTACTCATTTTATATCTAAACATTTTGGGTTTTGTAATCTAAAAAAATCTTTTTTCTGCTGCTGATTAATTAAGAGGTAAAGAACGGTGAAAACTGTTTTATGAGTCAGTAATTCTTAGCATGTAATAAAATTGCAAAAAATAAATAAATATAATAATTGTGGACTATGTTATAGAAAAGGCTTATAGTCTTTTGATAATCTGCTGATTAATTGGAAGTTTATTATGGTTAAAGTAATTTCAGTTTAATTTAATTATACTTGTAAGTCAGTTTAAAAAAGCCGTGAACACGGCTCCTCTAAAGGAGTCGAAACGTCAGGATTTAATATAAAATAAAACATGCGCAAAAATCCGTAAAAAAGTGTTTTATTCTAATGTGTAATGTGCGCGGAAGTGTAAGAACTAAATATTGTAAGTCAGTTGCTTATAATTCTCATTCATTCATTTTAATTGTAATTTTGTTACGATAGTCTTGCTTACGTAAAACCTGACCTACAGATAAAGCACAATGTCATTTTATCTGCATGTTTTTCAGCTGTATTACATGACGGAACTGTTTTGTAAAACAACTAACGGATTTAGTAATCCATCTGCGTCATATACAAGGTACAAATAGATTCTTTACGACAACTGAAGCATTGTATTTTTATTTTACCTGGATAATTACGAGTGACGAGTTAATGAAGATTAAAGTGACTATTTTTTTAGCCTTATTTGATACAACACTATCAAAGTGTCATAATTGCAAATTGCAATAAATAAACACATTCTGGGTAGGTACTCTCTATTACACACGCGCACGTTTGTTGCTACATTCGTATCATTGCGTGGCAAAGATCATACTGAATTTTAATACATTACTAACCAATACTATTTAAAATATCGGCTTGGTAAAAGGTTTTAATAATGTGAATTATTAGCATCAATCATTCAATAAGAAATCAGAAAATGTGTTGAGTATTCGAACGCATGTTCACTTTGCTCGTTTTCTGCAATAAGAGCATCAGTTACTTTAAGTCTTGCATAAGTGACTACTTTGTATTCGCTTAAGCGACTTAATCTCACACACTTGCCTTCCAGCATGTTGTTTAAAACCTTGCTGCAAGTGATCTTCAGAATTTTCAAACAAGTTTAGCAAAGAAGCAAACGTTAAGTAGTTTTATTGAGCAACATTGTTAGTTTGTCTTAAAATTACTGAGAGTTAGGTAGCTTTATATTTGTTAAACATAAGCTTTGAAAACTAAAAAGAAATCCAGGTTATTTTATTCACCTGCTATATCAAGGACTATAGTGCGGCCAACGAAAGAATGCCATCCTGACGTCTGTCAGTTGACCATGACTAGTGATTGGAAATAATTAACACTATTATTACCTTTTTAACTGACCAACAAAAAGTAGCATTAGTTTCATTATCTCCTTGTTTATATGGATTTAAAATTCTAAATGTTACTAAAATAATATTAAAATGGAAATTATTATCGCATTTCCATTCCATCCATTTTCAGAAATATTTACAAAAATATGCAACAATATCTTGAAAAGAAAGACTGGCAAATAAACAAAATTAATTCGATGCGGATTCGCTTGCTGTTTTCGTCATTATCTTCATCGAAGCATAATATTATTATCAATGATAGTATCAATTCCGAGGTCTTAAGGCGAGTTAACGCGTGGATACTCGATGTCATCTGCGTAAAATATTACTATGGATTTTTGTATGACCGCCCCTAGCGGTAACCATTAGGAACCACTAATCTCCATAGAAATCTGTAACACGCTCACTAACGAATATCGAATAGATAAACTCGCACTAAGGCCTCTGACACCTTGGTCAAAGTCTTCGAAAATATGTAAAATTTACGTTTTCGACGACCTTCGCCCAGGCATCTTTTGTGACTTCCCTGTAGGCTTCTTTTAATAGGCTGAGCATCTTTTTTGTCCCGGAATGGCGGAGAAGTGTTTTGGTGGGCTGCGTAACCTTTTATTTGAGCCCAGATTAGCTCAATTACATTTTTCTGGCAATGATAAGGAGGGATTATGAGAATGCGGTGACCATATTCCAGAGCCAATTTATCTATTTCATAACACACTTTTGCCGGCTTGTTATCTGTTGCCATTTTTTAACATAAATAGAGAAAACATTTTTTATTTTTAAATAAGTAGTTATTCTTATTACGCTACTTGCCTTCTCACGTTTGGTTTTCGCACTGTTTTATAATGTTACTAGCTTTCCGCCCGCGGCTTCGCCCGCGTGGAATTCGGTTATATTGCGGTATAAAGCACAACTATAAGAAAACTTCTCATTCCCACGGAAAAATCTAAGAAGCGCGATGTAACGCTGGATACAATTAGTTTATCATAAATAGCGTAAGGTATCATTCCACTTCTTATGTATTTAAAAAAACACATCGTTACCATGTTTCAAAAACACCCAGCGCCATCTATCTATCGCATACCTCAAGAACTAAATAACGTAAATACTTATACCAATTAGTAATTCGTTGACTTTAGTGATTTCAGGGTAAGTAGATGTAAAAAAAACAATTTGGACGATAAAACAAATTGTAGGTCATCCCTCGAGAATTCCTCATTTTCGAGGATTCATTTTCGTATCATTTAGCTTCTAAATTTACATGTTTATATTCGTTTGCAATATTTTACGTTGTTTTAAACGACACACAGCGCCATCTACAATCCATCCATCAAGCAAACAATATTTTTGTTTTTCCTCGGGAATATCAATTTTTTACAGGATAAAAAGTACCCTATTATTTAATCCGGACTTTTATCTTTACGTCTGCAAAATTTCAAAGCAATCGGTTCAGTAGTTACGGCGTGAAAGCGGAACAAACAAACAAACAAACTCACTTTCCGATTTATAATATTATTATTTATTATCAAATTATTTGAAATAGAAACGCGAAAGTATTAAGACAAATAACATTTTTTGGCACATCACTACAAAAATAAACAGTTGACCTATCCTTATAACAGCGTAGTATGGTTTGAAATAAGTTTTCTTGTTTATTACAACAACAACAATTTAGCGAAAAAATATAAGATTCCTTTAAAATAGATACAATAACATATTTTAAATGATAATTATCCTTTATTTTGGCAAATAAATATATATTTTTTTATCTTAAATTGAATGGCACTTCAAAGTTACGTTGCCTGTTTAGTCACGACCTGTCAGGATCGCATTCTTTCGTTGATCGCATTATAGGTACTATTTGCCTTATACTATACCGACTAACTTGTTTTATAAAAAAAACAATAATTTTTAATACAAGCTCATATTATATGAAAAATCTTCGTACGTATCTCTCTGTTTTAGTATACCCAAATATCTCTTGGATAAAATGTAATTATAAATGATAAAAGAAAAATGTCACGTGTTGCCTACAGGCAAACAGTCGACGCTTGTTATTTCGCTTTAGTTATTAATTCTTAAGAAGAACTCAAATAAAATTAAGAAGGTATCCAATAATCTCGTTAATATTTTTCTGTACATTAGCGTCGAAAAATGAATAAGACATTAAAATTAATCTTTCTCTTAATCAGTTACCTTGATTCTAGCTCAACACTTTACCAAAAAAACAACCAACGAGCAATAACAAAAATCGAAAAGGAAATGGATTTGGCTACAATGTGGAAAATAAAAAAGAATATTTTCATCAAGTATCGATTTTTTTTCTACACTAGCTTTTGCCCGCAGCTTTGCTCGTCTTAGATTTGATTTTGAGTGAATCAATGAATGTCAAACTCAGTAAATAAAAAGTAAACTCCACAAAACTTCATTATAGACAATATTCGTCACTAACCCAGGTACCAAAAGCACTAAACAACTGGGCGAGCTTTTTTTATATTTAGAATGGGTTCACTCTTGATCCCAATCAAGCTAAGACAGAATCCACAATTAACGAGCTAACCCGAAAATGTCACCTGGCTTTAAAAACAGACGGGTTATAAGTATCTCTGGATGTTCGATGGAAGAAAGGTGACGGCGGTATGAGCATATGCAGCACACTCTCCAAAATGCAATCTGTAGGAGACCGACAGACAGGTAACTTTGCGGCCTCTCAGCTCTGCGCTGAATAGTGTCCAGTGCAACAAATTGGTATTTTGTTGAGCCGTCCCAGAGACGGCTGCAATATTCAATGCAAGATCGGACATGAGCTTTATAAAAGGTTAACAGCTGTCCCGGCGTGAAATATGGATTGTCCTTATTTAGGACGCCCAACTTTTTAGTTGCAGATTGAGCCTTGGACTTGATGTTGGCGCCGAAGTTGTGGTCTGGAGACAACTCCATACCAAGAAGCTGGAAACTGCCGGTCACAGGTACTAATGTACCTCAGAAAGTAGGAGTGTGGTTGAAGGAACTCTTTTTCGCATTGAAAAAACATGCTTGCGTTTTGGATGTGTTGAAATGGACGAGGTTCCTGTCACCCCACAGGAAAGCGTAGCCCAACTTCTGGGTCACTTGCTCAATCTCCTCTCTCATCAACATCACGTCGTCATCGCTGGCTTTTGCATTAGACAGGTATCTCTCTACGACAGTACTGTCGTCTGCATCCCCAACAATTCCTGGTATCAACAGATCATTGCTGTGCAGCAGAAAAAGCGTTGCAGTAAGAATAGACCCCTAAGGAACTCAGGCATCATCAGGCATCGATAATCCAATTACAAAAGTCAGCGGCTATCCAATTACAAAAGTCAGCGGCTATCCAATTACAAAAGTCAGCGGCTATCCAATTACAAAATTCACCGGGGACACCAAACGCAGGAAGCTTGCACAGCAGACTAGCGTGCCAAACCCTGTCAAAAACCTTCAAGATGTCAAGTGACACGGCAAGTGCTTCACAGCGCATCTCGAGGGCCTAGCCTCAGCAGTGCGTCATAGAAACTAGAAGATTCCCATTTGAACGCCCACGGCGAAAGCCATATGGACTTGCACGCCATAGAAATCAAAGCGACACTGCTATCAGTTTTATAAGCAATGTTATGATATACTTCATTCTTACCTACTTCATACCTATTCAAAGATGCTTACTTTTCCATAAACGTAAAGAAACTTTAAATTATTATAACAGAAACGATCAGACACAGTTTCTCTCTACCGAGACTGAATCATTCTATTCACTTGTGCGTGCGTAATTTGGTATATTGCAACTGCTTGTTTATGTATTTCAGGGTTCTGAACTTGGTAGAGTGTAAAAGCTTGCCTATGTATTTCAGAGTTTTTTCTGATACTCAGACACAGTTTTATGATGTGACTCTGATTTCGCGTATATTATTTTTGAGCTGTTTTTAACTGATTTTTTTCTTATTTAATTAGTAAATCTCGCCCTATGTTTAAGGATCTCAATAAATGACGAAGATGCAGATTCATTTATTCCACTGGAAATGAATTGTGAAATTTCACTTTGCACCGTTGAAGACTTTACAGACAAAAGGTTAATCTCTAGATCAGGTACTTGCTTATGACTCTGAGCTATTTAACTATAATCGCTGTAAACTGATGAAGTGCCTGGTAAAGGATCCCGCTCTTCGACAGATACCTCTATACGATGCTGCACATTTTTAGTAACAATAGGAATATAGACGTAAAAAGGTCTATTCGATAAATCTTGGCTAAAACGTAATTGCTTACGGTACAGTCATATAATCTGCGTACTCTCTCTGTGTACAGAAGACCTAGACTAGACTTAAAACCGAAATGTTTATATCAGTTCTGCTGCTTTCAATTCACAATAGACTCTTTTTTCAACATATCAGAAAAATATTTATCGGCTGTTGAGTAATTATCACCATTGCTGTCGTGACTCATAACTGAAAACTTGGCCCAATCGTTGACAACAAATCTAACAATTTATGAACGTATTTTCATAGCATTTTACTGGGTTCCGTACATTAAAAAGAAAGAGCACGGAACAAACACGTGCTTTCACCTACAATGGGAACGACAATATGTTGTTTACTGTTTCCATAAACATTTTTTAAAGCCAAATCCAAGTCAACACAATCAAAATATGAAGCGAATCAATTTCCGAGTTCAATGACCGAGTTTCTGTAAGAGAAAAATAAAAATCAAATTATAAGAAAGTATTAAATCCAAAATCAATCAATGAGTTTTTTGTATCAATCACCAATGATTTGAACAAACATATGGTGTACTGAAAAACTTTGTAGCGCTTTTTTTTTTTATAGTGGTGAATCCTTCATGGCTAAGCCAAAATGTTATGTCAGGCTAGACTGACTAAACACCACATAGTAAGTACCTTTAGCCGTTGAGGCTGTTAAGGTTTCATCCAAGCGACCGCCTCGGAGTAACCCGCGGCGGCGCAGCGCCGCACTAGTTACAAACTAGCGCATGCGCGAGAGAGCGTCCCCCACCCCGAGTGGGTGGAGTCCGTGTAAAATGAGATCGAGCTGCATAAGGCCGCTCCTAATTATAGCCTAGCTAAGACCTAAGTACTAGCGTTCGTAACTTTGTAGCGCCCTTAACCACGGAATATATATAGGTTCAAAAAATACAACGTTAGCGCGTTTAAAATACTATCAGCGCCATCTATCGGTGTAGATTTGAACTTGAATTCCATTTTCATAGCCTCAATCATATACCTACATATTTCAAAATTATGTAAACCTTGAAAATAACACTGAATTCTTTATATAATGATGTTTGTTTGTATATTTTTCATTCGAAAGCGCATCAAAGAGAAATTAGCTAGACCGATTTCGATGGAACTTTTTTAGTTTGATTGCTTAGGGTCAGAATTAGGATCTTACGTATTTTTTTACCCGACTGCACAAAGTGAGTAAAGCTTTTTGCAAAAAACTATATCATAATAGCAAATGGTTTGAGCTATGCATTGATAGATCAGTTAGTCAGTAACAGTTGCCTTTTATATATACAGAAGACAACAGAAGAAATTTAGCATGCTACAGCTCGAAGCGATAGGTGATTTCGGGAATGTAAGGCATTCCTTGATCGTGAGCATTAATACAAAAGAATAATAGGAATAAATCATCATTTGTATCCACATACTCGCGTGTTGACTTATCATTCTTAAAATGCTATCCCTCCTTTTTCCTTGCTATTCGCACAGAAATCTCAATAATATTATTTTGTTGCTCATTATACTTTGTGAAACCAAATCAGCATTTATAACATTACGTCACGAAGCATTTCGTCGCGGCTCATTTCCTTCACTACTTATAGTTGATGTCAGTAGTGGTCCCTAATGTTTTTGTTTCCAAAATATTATGAGTGATTTGGTACAATTCCCGTTCAATAAACCAATTATTGTATGTTGTACATAATATTTTGGTTATTGGCTTATTAAAATGCTTAAATACTGTGTTGCAAAAAATTTGCCTCGAGTGGGTTTTGACCTAAATATTTTTGGTTAAAGTTAAAAGATGTCTTGTATGAAATATTAAAATATGTTATATATGTAATTAGTAAGTATGTTACTTCATGATTAATGACGCAATGGATATCGCTTACGGCTTACACTTGCTATAGTTATAAAACATTCGTAAATACAGGTTTTAATTATACATTAGCAACCACCACTCGCCTTAGTGGAATCCACAAAATTCTTTGGAATTCATTTTGACTCCTATTTATATTGGAAAGAAGAGTTACAGAAAATTGATACCAGTCGTGGCACGAAACTTTAGTGCTGACCGTTATTACGCACAACTAAAAAATAAGATGCGTTGGGGTATACAGGGATGAAAGGCGGGCGTGCGTTGCGCCGATTGACTCTCCAGTCGTACTCCGTCCCCCGTACTGATACAAGCTTGCGTGCACTTCCGGTGTATAGTTGCGTTCTAAATTGTTTTGCTGTCATTGTTAATTTTAGTTGTTGTTTTTGTTAAGTTTGTTTTGTTGATTTGTTTTTTGTGTTATTGTTGAGAGTATAAATAAATCTTATTTTGACAACACAACAACTCTGGCACACTTGAACATTAACTAACTAAGCTAATATTTATTACGGTAATATTTACATGCGTGACAGTACAGTACCCAAATATCAGCCAGCCTCTACATTTTGTTCACCGCTAGACTTACTATTTGACATTTCATTACTACTTGACATAATGTAATTAACATTATTTTGATATTATTAATAAGGTACCTAATTAAACTACTAAATTGTATTGCGTGCGCGACAGTACCCATGTGCAGCTATCCCCCCACGTTTCGTTCAGCTCTAGAGTTACGTGCCGCGACCTGTAGCAGAATTAGTTCACCCTGTTATGCCCCACGAAGCTTGCGTGTGGAAATTATTCTGCATCAACTTAAGACTTTACACTGGTAGAGTCGCACCTTCGATATAGTATAAGGTTAGTTATGCTTATAATATCAGACAAGCCTTTGTTTTGGGGAAAAGGGCCATACGGACTGTGGTCCGCATTCCTCAATGGGAATCGTGCAAAGAACACTTAAGTAAGCTAGGTATATTAAGTCCCATGTTGATATATTTACGTAGTGATTGTTCACCTTGTAAAATGGCTAGATCAGTTTGAAACTACAGAGCAAAGAATAATAAGACTAGAAACTCGGCGAAAGAACATTCAGTCAACTATTATTCCTAAATTTAAAGTCGTTGAGCACAGTGTCAGATATGAGGCTGTGAGAATGTTTAACTGTCCCAACCATTTAAAATACATAATGTTAATCTTTTTAAAAAGCAACTGAAATGTATCTTGTTAGAAAAATGCTTCTATTTTATTAAAGAAGTTGTGACAATATTTAAATAATGAATAATTATTATATAAAGGATATTTTAGACTTTTCTTACTTATTTTAAAGCTAATTTGGCATTAATTTATTCAATTTTTTTGACATTAAATTGTTTATTATTTTATTGTAATTGCCAAGTTTAATAAAATAATAAATAATCAAATTAACATTAATTTCAAGTAATGTATATCAATTTCCAATACAATTGTAATTGCTTAAGGAATGCAACAAATAAAAATCAATTTGCACTCGGTCCGTGTGTTGTATTTTCGTCTATAGGGGGTACCAGTATCCCAGAAGTGACATTAAAGGTCTGACAATAATAATGACGACGATGATAATTTATACGAATAGAAAATTACTGTCGTTAGTCATAATAAGAAATAATTGGAATTCAAGTAAAATAATAGTAACTTTAATTTTTCTCACCATAACCAAAATACTACTTTCCCTTTTAAGAAAGAATTCCCTATTGTTTTCATGTTGCTTTATTTGTTCTGACTTAGAACATAGAATAGGTTTCATTTAAACAGCAACTCGTGGTCGAGTCAGCTAGTATTCTATAAATGTTATGTGCTAAATACTTCAATTACTTGAGCATCGCATCGCAAGTAATAAATCACATACGTACGAACTCACTCAGAGCATTACACTTAAGGTAAACAAGGGTTCCTTATTCCGTATCCGTAGTCATAGATCGTCGAGTAAATATACATAGTTAGAGGTACGTCTGTCTTTCATTTGTTGTTAAACTGAAATATCTGTGAAACTCGATTCGCTTCGATGAATTCGTTTCTACGTTGCTGTGTTATTTAACTTATGATTTGCACATTTGTACTGCTCAGCTACCCTTGTAATAAAAGGCAAGATATCAGAAGCATAATATTGTATTTTGTAAAGGTCTCTAATTGCAAATATATTCTGGTCGGATACGCTGTGAGTCTTACACTAATATTTTATACAAACAACCAAATCTTTGCAATATATCAAATTATTTTTCCTAAATCCTAACTCATGATGTTTCTGTTTATGTATAATCGTCACGCAAAAATGTTCCAACAAATTAATTAAAAAATGTAAAAAGTTTAACATGTTATACATCAAAAAGGCACATGGCCGTGTCAACAGATTTAAGAGTAGGTACGTTAGAGCCCTTATATAATCATATTTCTAAAATATACATAGAAAACACATCGTTACAAATCAATGGTGATCCCAATAACCAGCTATCGATAGTTAAGGACGATCTGAAGAGGACAAGGCAGCAGCTTAATGAAAGGGTGACAGCAACCGGACCTGAGTGCGAGCAGTCTTCTTGTGAGCTACAGATGCCCGCACTGGAAACCCGGATGGAATGTTCGCAAGACTTCTCCAAAATCGTTCGATCCGCTGTGGCAGAGATGGAGAAGAGCTTGACGGAGAGGTTGGGAAATATTATAAGTGCCCGAATAGAGGGCCTTGAGAGGGATGGTAGAATTCCTCCGGCCCCGAAAATCCGCCCTCCACTGGCGGTGGATAGTATGAAAAAGAAAAAGGCGGAGAAAAAGAAGACGGAGACTTCTCCCCCATCACAGGGACCGAACAGCGATCGCCCTTCTGTGGGCCCTTCTGCTGGTTCATCTGCCAATCCATCTGCTGCAGCATCCGTAAGCTCATCTGTAGCCCCTCGCACGAGACCGTCTGTGGGCTATTCAGTGGGTCCACCCAGAACGACGGCCTCTGGAACCTCTGCGCCTTTGCTTGAGGGAACTACTGATGGGGCAGGTTCATGGAAAGAGGTGGTAAATAAGAAGAAGGAGAAGAGGAAAAAGAGAGCGGCAGCAAGGGCTGAGCAGGCAGCTATGCCAGCTCAACAATCAAAGAAAAAGCCTGCGAAGCCCAAAAGGCCCAAGCTAACCCCGCCGAAGACGGCAGCTGTCCTGCTAGACATCCCGCAGGAAGCCGCTGAAAGGGGCGTGACTTACGCCGAAGCTATAGCTACAGCTAAGAAGGGTGTTAAGCTACAGGATTTGGGCATCGAAGGGGGCATTAAAATTAAACCCACGCAGACGGGGGCCCGCCTCATTGAGGTTTCCGGGATAGATAATGGAGCCAAGGCGGACCAACTAGCGGACAAGCTAAGATCGCTTCTGGAGGGAGTCGCTACAGTGACAAGACCCGTAAGATGTGCTGATCTGCGCGTCTTCGGGCTGGACGACTCAGTGGAGGGAGAAGAGTTAAGGGCAGCGATCGCCGAAAAGGCAGGCTGCCCCGTCGACCAGGTTAAAGTTGGTCCAATTCGCGTGGGACCTGGAGGAATGGGCGTAGCAATAGTGAAATGCCCCATAACAGCGGCCAAGTTGGTGGTGGAGTCGGGTCGGATTCTGGTAGGCTGGGTGTCTGCACAGGTTCGAGCTCTAGACCCCCTGCCCATGCGCTGTTTCAGATGTCTGGCCACGGGGCACACTAGGCAATTATGTCCGTGTGATGTCGACCGCACAAATATGTGCTTCAGGTGTGGGACTAATGGGCACAAGGCAGCGCAATGCAAAGCGGACCCGAGATGCGCGGTATGTCTTGCGGACAAGCGGCCGGCTGGTCACATCACAGGGGGAAAAAACTGTCGCCCTACTAATGTAAAGGGGAAGCCAGTGCCAATGACACGGGCAACACCGCGAATGGAGGCCGGTGCGGTCATGGAGGTTACTGATATTGTTCCCTAATGTCCAGACAGTCATTCAATATTCTCCAGGCGAATACGAATCATTGCGCTGCGTCACAAGACCTGCTTTTACAAAGCGCAGCGGAGTGGAGAGCTGATTTGGTCATAGTCTCTGAGCCGTATTATGTGCCTCTAAGAGACAATTGGATTGGATCTACCGATGAGACAGCAGCCATAATGGTCCCCTCATCCGCCGTCAGCTCTCACCCCCTCTTATTGCGCGAAAGGGGTCCGGGCTATGTAGCGGTTTTCTGGGGAGATATTGCCCTTATCGGGGTGTATTTTTCTCCGAATCGGGCAGTTTCGGATCTCGAGCGTTGGGTTGACCGGTTAAGCGGCGTCGTTCGCAGGCTGGCCCCCAGACAAATCTTGGTGGCGGGGGACTTCAACGCGAAACATGCCGCGTGGGGGTCCCGCGTCACCGAAGTCAAGGGAGAGGTGGTGCTGGAATGGGCCACGGCAGTAGGTATCGAGGTCCTAAACAGAGGAACAGCGTTTACTTGTGTCAGAGGGCGTGGGGGGTCCAGGGTGGACCTTTCGTTTGCCACCCCTGCCCTAGCCTCTCGAGTAAGAAACTGGCGGGTTATATCAGATGGAGAATCACTCTCCGACCACCCGCACATCCGATATGAGATTGGTCCCAGCGGAGGAGGCACGGCCAATAGCCCGCCTATTGTGGGAACTCAAGTACAATTTCCAAGGTGGGCAATCACTAAAATGAATAGGGACCTGGCAGAGGAGGCAGCCTTGGTGCAAGCCTGGAACATCCAAGACAGGGACCCCAATGACCTCGATATAGAGAGACGGGTAGAGCAATTAACGGCATCCCTCACCGCGGTATGCGACGCTGCTATGCCGAGGGTAAAGGTCCTGCCGCGCAAAACCCACGTCTATTGGTGGTCTGAGGATCTGGGGACCCTCCGAGCTGCCTGCTTAAGGGCCAGACGCTCTTTGCAGAGGTGCAGACGGAGAAGCGTCATCGATTTGGTGGAAGAAGAGCGACTCTTGGAAACCTATAAAGCTGCGAAGAAATGTCTGCAGGTGGCTATCTGTCGCGCTAAGTCCCTAGCCTGGGACCAATACCTAGCGGACCTGAACAGGGACCCATGGGGGCGCCCTTATAAGATGATGAGAAGCAAGTTGCGATGCCAAGCGCCCATGACAGAAACCATGGACCCAGTCCTGTTGGAACGAGTCATCTCTGGCCTGTTCCCTGCGGTGGCCCCTGTGCCGGAAAGATCAATGGCTTCGAGGATGACGCGATCGGATACGGCTTCCGGGTTTGCCCCGGTGTCAGAGGCGGAAATGAAGTCAGTGGTGGACCGACTCAAGACCAAGAATAAGGCCCCGGGCCCGGATGGCATCCACGGCAAAGTGCTGCCCATTGCCCTAGAACATCTTGGGGAACACCTCCGAGCCCTTTACAGCTCGTGCTTGGAGAAAGGTGAATTCCCCAGGCTCTGGAAGAGAGGCCGACTCTGTCTCCTCAAGAAAGGAGGACGGCCCGCTGATTCCCCGAGCGCCTTCCGTCCAATAGTCTTGCTGGACGAGCTAGGCAAGGCTCTGGAAAGAATTATAGCACAGCGGATCGTTAAGCATTTGGACACGGAAGGGCCGAATCTTTCGGTGAACCAATTTGGGTTTAGGAGACGAAGATCAACTCTGGATGCCATCGGAGCCCTAAAGGACCTATCGGAGAGGGCTATAAGTAGGGGAGACAGAGTTGTCGCTATTTCCCTTGACATCCGAAATGCGTTCAACACTCTCCCCTATAGTGTCATAAAGGAGGCTCTCTACCATCACAATGTGCCTCCATATCTGGCGAGGATTGTAGAGAATTACCTCAATGAGAGGGAAATTCTCTATATCGCCCCAGACGGGCGAATGATGAGCAGGGGCATGGTTTGTGGGGTTCCACAGGGGTCGGTCCTTGGACCACTTCTGTGGAATCTAGGATTCGATTGGGTGCTACGGGGGGGCCTCATCCCACGTATGGCCATCATATGCTACGCCGATGATACCCTGGTCACGGCTAGGGCACCCACGTATGAGCGGGCAAGGGCGCTTGCTAGGATCGCGGTTGCACTTGTCATCGCCCGCATAAGAACGCTTGGCCTTGAGGTAGCCGTGGAGAAGACGGAGGCGATCCTGATTCATGGCCCGAGGCGGGGACCACCAGCAGGTGCTAATGTGCGCGTGGATGGGGTTGATATTCCCCTGAAACGCCACATGAAATACTTGGGGCTGGTACTGGACGGACGTTGGAAATTCAACGAACATTTCCGGCAACTAGCCCCCAAGTTAATCAGCGCCGCTGCGGCGCTCGGTCGACTGCTTCCTAACGTCGGAGGCCCCGACGTCAGCTGTCGCAAGCTGTACGCCGGGGTTATTCGCAGCATGGCCCTTTACGGGGCGCCGATATGGGCAGAGGCGCTCGATAGGGAAAACCGGAGCAATCTTCGGAGAGCCCAGCGAACAATAGCCACAAGAGTGACAAGGGGCTACCGCACAATCTCCTGGGCGGCGGCCTGCGTTGTAGCTGGTACACCCCCATGGGAAATAGAAGCCCAGGTCTTGAGGGAGGTGTACATGGAGAGGAAGCAGGCGAGGGAACTGGAGGACGCGACTGGGGAGTCTTCCTCCCCTGACGGAGACCTCCGCGCCCGGCGAAGGGCTGAGGAAATGCTGATGGAGCGATGGAAGCAGCTGCTCGACTCTCCATCGGCGGGAGCCAGGACGGTAGACGCCATCCGCCCTATCCTTAATGAATGGAGGGAAAGGCGCCATGGAACGGTGACCTTCCGTCTAATGCAGGTACTTTCCGGGCACGGGTGCTTCGGAAAGTACCTGTATCGGATTCGGAGGGAGCCGACTCCGTCGTGCCACGAGTGCGGCGCTGCGGAGGACACCGCACAGCACACCCTGGAGGTGTGTCCGGCATGGTCCTCGCAGCGCGGCACTCTGGCAGCGGCGATTGGAGGTGACCTCTCGCTGGCCGCCGTGGCTAAGGCCATAGCGGCAACCGAGAGGTCGTGGAAGGCAACGGTCTCTTTCTGCGAAGATGTCATTTCGCAGAAGGAGGCCAAAGAGAGAGAGAGAGAGGATGATGCACACGCTGCACACATCCGAAGGAGGCGCATGGGCAGGAGACGGCGCCAGTTTGCGGCGCGCATCCCGGTTTGAGGGAGGATTTCCCTTCCTTGAACGAGCCTAGGGCGGACGGGGGTGACCAAAAGCTGGGATACCCAACTCCTGAAGTCAGGAGCAGGCCGTCTCCACCCCTCCTTAGCTGAGGAAGGTGCTGGGAGATGGCGGAAGCTGTGGTTGCGAGAGTCCCGCGGGGGAAACTTAGGGACTCTCACTGCCGCAGGCGGAGAAGGGGGACGGAGGTAGCGATGCCTTCCTTCCTCCTAGCAAGACCAGCTGGCGAAGGATGGGCGGTCCTGAGCCTGCATTGCACGGTCTTGCCCGTCTGGGAGGATGCCCACATGCACCCGGGTATCCTCCATAGTGGTGGGGCCTTCGGGCCAGTCTGTCAGGCACCCCGTGGTGAAAGTCACCAACGACCCCATGGGACCAACGACAGTGCGGGGGTGCATACTTAGGTTTTTAGTGGGTAGGCCTCCAATCCTCCATCGGGCACTAAGCCGGATGAAGGAATGGAGGAAAGTCCCACATAACTGCGCCGCTCGCCCGGCGGCGCAGTATGCGTAACGCATTTTCCTAAGTTTAATAAAAAAAAAAAAAACGTCAGTACAGAGAAACAAATTAAAGGGTTCAAATTTGACTTTAGGCATAACAAGCCAAACCCAGTCAACCAACAAATACCTAATAATTCTTTCTAATCTGGGTCTAATGTTTGCAAGAAGTTATCTAATCGCTTATCGAACTTATTAGCTAAAGCGAATGATATGAGTATAACCCTAATAAAATAATTAAAACCAAGTAGCATTACGTATGGAAGTATGTATCATAATAGGATTAATTGATCTTGTTTCCATCACCTCTCATCGCAATGCTTGTCCTATTCTCTTTTTGGATTCTAAAAATATTTTTTTATAATTAATTATACTTAGGATCACTTAGGATCAAAATCGCAAATCTATGTATGTTCCCTCAATTGACAACACGTCATTTTCACAACCTCTGTTTATTGATTCAATAATTAAAAATATGTTCAATACTTCCATATAAAAAATAAATTGCTTTTGTTTAATATTAGCAATTACAATGTGTGTATTGAACGTCAATAATTACGCCATGACTTCGTAAGACCTACGTCGGGAGAACTTGTACCGTGAAGAAGCTGCAAGAAACTCGGCAAAGGCTATTTTTTTCTCCCTTACACTTTTATTATGTGTTACTTCTCCTAAACACATAACATATTTAACGTAACAGTAGATACTTAGAAACCATTTTAAGAAAACTTTATTTGTACTACCAAGATGTATAAGAAAAAAATATTATTACAATGAACGGATTTATACACACTGTACTAGGCGATGCAGTTGCTTAGCATAAAGCTTCGCTAGCACCATATATTGGAGTCGAGCGTAATAATAAAAAAAAAGTTTAGTGTATTTTAAAAATTCCTTATAAATGAATAATTTCAAAAAGCGCGCTCTTTTTGATTCTGTAGGAAATTCCATAGAGCCAATGTTATTTTTGTGAATTTAAAAATTCGGGCTTTGTCACAATCTGGTCCTAAATGTGTTGATTCGATTCCACACAAAAAAAATAAAATCGGTTAAGAACTCGGGAAGTTATGGGGTAACAGACATCGTGTCATTGAAGCTGATCGATGTTGTTCAATAAACAACATACGTTGCAGAATTAAGACTGTCCAATAAGACCAATGCCTTTGACATATCGATATAATATGATGATCCCATTGCAGCCTTGAGTCTAAATTAATCCATAAACCTTAGTGATATTAAGAAATCTGTTTTGCCGTTTACATTTATTGATGTATTGACCTGCCTCACGTTAGGAAAAATAAATTTTACACACTTAATTTTATTTGAGTTTAGTTTTAAGATATTAATAGTTAACCGGTGCACTGCTTTAGAGACGGCACTGTTTACATTGTCCGAACCTAAAAAGTATCTCTCAGCTTTAAAAACTAAAGAAGTATCAGTTGTGTAAATCAGAGAGGACATTAATATAAATAAAAAATAATAATGGACCTAATATCGATCTTTGGAGCCCGCCCATAGTGAATGAATGAACAGCACTTTGATTCAGTAATGAGGGACTTTAATTTACCTTATAAGTGGACAAGTTATGAACAGTACACGCGAGGATGGCTTCGCGGCCCAGAGGTGCAGTGACGTTCGCAATCGGACCGCTAAATCCCGGTTCATCTGAAACAAATCATTTGAAGTCTATTTATCGGCTCTAAAACAATAATTTCATAAAAAGTTCAGAAAAAGAAACTTTGTTCTAGATTTCATTTTAATGACGAAAGTTTCTGTAGATAAAAATAATGTCACTGAGGTGGTTTACATTTGCAATGAGCCAATCGAACGTGCACGCGATTCTATAAAGCGGCAAGGGTGTTTGAATATATCACCATCAACCATATTGAAACAACTGAATCGTTATTAAAAGCATTTTAACTTCTGCAATTTTTTTCCTATGTTAATAAAATAATCCAAATATTTGGGATCCGTCTTAAAAGTAACACGAAGCTGTAAAAATTGTTAAGCCCTCCAATATAAATAATGATCCTGTGTTGAGCTTCGTGTTAGTTTCGCGGAGAATGTAAACAAAAAGTTTACGATATCTCAACTTCCACATCAGGTTTCGA
Organism: Calamotropha paludella; assembly: GCA_927399485.1. Classification (NCBI taxonomy): domain Eukaryota; kingdom Metazoa; phylum Arthropoda; class Insecta; order Lepidoptera; family Crambidae; genus Calamotropha; species Calamotropha paludella. Next base: position 14,767,680 of record OV656809.1, read on the forward strand.
CATAAACGTCTACCTTGGTTCCTTTGCGAGCTCTATATTTTACGACAGTGGAAATCTCATTTCAATTCATTCTGCGTTTTGGCGTGATATGTATACCAACGGGAATGAAGGCGGAAATTCTTTAAAGACTGCATAAACGAGTTCTTACTTTGAAAATATACAAGTCTTATTATTCAAATAAAATTACCAAAACACTCAATTGTATCTGAAGTCAAAACAATAATAATACTCGTTTAATACTCGTATTATATTATAAATGGATTAAGAGATCTTTTTAAAATTTATATCAAGAAATAAATTTAAAGTGCCCCATGGATTTTTTAAAGATTATATCACACCAGTAATACTTTTCTTATAATGGTTTAAAGAAAACTCACGAATTTCAATAAAATTGAATAAACATTAAAATTAAGTGCTCTTTATTCAGCATTGGTATTATTTCAACACTTGCTCTATGTGTTTTTCTTTAAGAAAACCTCATCATATTGAACTGATTCTCATCTAAGCTGGCAACCACTGCAAACTATATCACATTTCACAAAAATAATATATTTTTGTATTGAATTCTCACTTTCAATCAACAAATAAATGAAAACTGTTTTACGACAACTGAAAACGTAGGACTCAATCCAAAATATATATATAGAGTGTGTCATAATACTTATTTATTTAATAGCCAACTCATATATGTTATAACATAAAAGTAATTAAATAATTAAAATATAAGTGTCGGTGTTATATTTTAAAAAATTGTTTTAAAACCGCTATTTCAAAGTCTAGCAAAGAGTGAAATAACCAATTTTGAGTCGTGCACGTGGCACGCCACTACATGGAGTGTGAACTTATGAACTAGTTTGAATTGTGAATTTTCTTCCATCTATTTTCCGTATTCCGTAACCCTGTTTTATTTATTAAATGTATATCAAGATTGTCATGCAGAAAACTGAACATTAAGGCGTATGTTGTTTAAGTCGATTTTAATCGAACATCGTATTTATTAAATAACTAGCGGCCCGTCCCGGCTTCGCACGGGTGGACAGAATTCTTTAAATTTTGTCTAGCATTCAATATAGCATATGACACTCAGCAATAATGTGCCTTTCTATTGGTGAAAGAATTTTTAAAATCGGTTCAGTAGATCCCGAGATTATCCCTTACAATTTAACAAATATACAAACACACAAACTTTACTTCTTTATAATATTAGTATAGATTCACAATATCCCTGCGTTATTGATGTAATATATAATGAAGTTGTATGTAGTAAACTAACTTTACCACTTACAACTTTGTCTTATATATTATAATACAGACTATGACTTATTGGTAATACAGCCTCATACATCAAAAATTATATCATATTGTCGCCTAATCGATAACCATACCAAAAAGCAAAGAAATACTCACATACTACTTTCTCGTTCGGTTAAACAAGGCGAAAAATAAAATTAACATTTACACTTCATCATGCAAACTTAACCTCGATCTCAGCTGGCAGTAGTGGTTGACAAATTTTATTACTGTTGACGCCTGTTTATAAATTAAATATTTGTACTCGACTATCGTATTCCTTAGGTCGTGTTGCGACAACCTTAGGAATCGATCTCGCTCTGGAGAATTTATAATTTCCGATGTGTGTTCCGCCGTAAGTGTGATAATGTAGCGATTGGTAGGCTGTTGCAGGATGCCCCATTCTGTGTTGAGTTGAGACTGGTGGGTGAAGGGACGTCCGACGCAGGATCTTTAGAGTAGGTCATTACAGTTACTGTGTTAGTAATATACTGATGATGCTGCCGTAGCAGAACTTTCTCAGCAAAGTCACCTCTTATAGTTTTTTTTCCATTATAATTAATAATGGAAATAAAAGTTGGGTAAGCTAAGTAGTAGTAGGTGAAGCTAATTAACTTACAATATTCGGAGCTTGTCTATAGATTGGAAAGCGGCCCTTTAGAATCGGTTTCATTCTCTTTTGACTTTGATTTGTCAGTGACAAGCGCTGCAACTATTAGGCGAACTGTAAGCTTGATTTTCTTTGGCCACCATAACCGCATAGAAGTGAATCTTTGTGACTAGTTTTTTAATATTTATTATATTAAAAAATTATTCACAAAGAATATTATTATTATTAGATCATATTGGTAGTAACTCGTATTATTAAGTTGATAGATATAAAAAACTCTATTAGTTTTAAATTTTTTATTTGTCTTGGCTAGTTTATAAGTGTAATTATTGTAATTTTCTCTTTTTTCTGATATTCCTTTTTTTTGTAATAAAATTAGTTTGTCTCGGCTAGTTTATAAGTGTTAATATTGTAATTTACTTCTTTTTCTGAAATTCCTTTTTTTTGTTAAAAAATTCTAAAACAGGCACATACTAGTGGAGGTTTGTAATAGGCTATTAGGTGCTATTTAATTGTTAAACAATATTGAGCTAAATTATTATAATAGAAAATATTGAGCTGTTAACCTTCCCAAAACCAGTAAATAAATAAATAAATTAAAAAAATAAAAAAGTCACCTCTTATAGTTTTTTTCCATTATAATTAATAATGGAAAAAAAAGTTGGGTAAGCTAAGTAGTAGTAGGTGAAGCTAATTAACTTACAATATTCGGAGCTTGTCTATAAATTGGAAAGCGGCCCTTTAGAATCGGTTTCATTCTCTCATTAGGGAAACGGCTATCAATCTTTTCAATTTTAATTTCATCCTTATATGAAATGAAATGAAAATAACCTTATACTTCAAATAAATTACCTTCCAGCCACTCATTACATTACTCATTGCAATAAGCATATCTTTAAGTCTGTTTGAAATAATTATTAAAATAAAATTAGTAAATGTCTGTTTTCCAAATAAATATAAATAAAGTAAAATAATATGTATGACGTAACCATAGATCAAGAAGTTATCCAATAACGTCAATAATCACAATATATTATTACTTTTTACAAATACATACTCTGCAATAAACTGTTTAAATTAATAAAACAAGTAAACTTTTAAAATAAATTTTAATAAGAGGAAAATAATGTATATTGTCTCCTCTTTGCCGCATACTGACAGAAATTAATTCTTTCCTTGCTGACCAACCCGAGTGTGATGTGTTTGTGGATGATTGGCAGGTTATTTTAAAACGTTGTCTTTCCTATTGTGAAGACTTTGAACCAGAATCAACCTGTTTATGACTGCTTTTATATATTTGCTTATTTTATTTTATAATACCTTTGTTTTTTACTATTGTTAATTACTGTAAGTGGTGTTGCCGTTGTAGTTAATTGAATAAAATAAATAAATAAATAAAAATAAATAAATTGTTATCGAATATTAACATAATAACAATAACTTTTTTTAGAAATATCAAAGAAATAAATTAAGGATGCGGTGCGTTTTATATTAGTCACTCTTACATATTTCAACAATATATAATACTTTTGATTTGATAATTAAAAACATTGAAGTATTTTTTGTTTGTAAAATATATAAAATATTTTTTTTTTCAACAAACCAAAATCTAATGTTAGTTGTAAAAAAATTACTTTGGTAAGTTGTGTCATGCTAAGCGGACTAGGTGAACCGTATAGAAAGAGAATACTTTATGAACATAACTAGTGCAGTGAGAATATAAAGGCTGGTCTACCACGTTAGCCAATTTAACTATCAATTTAAATATATACACAAACTTGTCATATGACTCGCTAGAGACATTAACTAACTGCAGATATTGTAAAGTTTGGAATGATCAAACTTATATCATAGCTTTTTATTAATTTAAATATGAACATAGTATAGTATACAAAAACCGATTCTAGTGCCTAAAATAATGACAATTGTTGTACTGAGTCTGCAAAGAAGAAGTGGTCTGAATTTATATTAAAGCACGGTCAACGTGGGTGATAAAAACAAACGTGAATGTATGTATGTATGTATGGACTGCTAACTAGTGTCACTTGATCTGTACAGTGTTACAGTACTACTATTCAGTGTAGTACATCGTAAATACAAATATTAGGGCGTACGCTTAACCTTGCTCGGGCGCACGCGCGCGTGTCTGTATTGAAAAATAGTATTAGAAGCGCCGAGCGTTGCGGGCGCGGGCTAAGGGTTTTCCCCGCGCGGCGGAGGATGGGCGCACAGTACGGACGCACGCTGCGTGCGCCCACTCGCGGATTTACAACCCGGTTACAATATCTGTGGACCTGATAACGTCACGTCAGCGCTTAGGTACGGTGCACAAAATAAGCATCATGAGGATAGTATTGTAAACAATAATAATTATGAACTATAAATAAAATATATTATACTTTTTCTCTTTTATTCTTTTATGTGACAAATTTTATGTTTTTATATGATAAATTAACGTAAAATAAAATGTTTTTATCCTTGTGATTGTTTTCTTTAAACTCAATAGTTTTTGAGTAATTTTTTTTAACGGCGGTCGCCGGCCGCTGCTGTATAAAAAATGCAAGTAAAATAATAAATGAAATAATCTTGGTTAATTACAAACAGTATTTAATTTACACAAAACAATATTATTCTAAAAAAATAATCTAAAAACGTCATCAGAATAAATTATTGGCTGTATGCTCTATGAAAATGTTCAATGTAACAACAAAAACAATATATTAACGTAACAGCAATAACAAATTAACAATAAAAGTCCAAACGTAACAGTGAAATGATCAAAAATATGGCAGTAATAAGACGAAAACAAGACGACGCGTATCGGCAACGAAACTGCTAACCGTACTGACGCGACAGGGCGAGCGCGGGGAGGTGACAAGAGAACGGGGAGGAGGCTTGACATTCCAGCGAGGTCCACAGATATTGTATACCAAGTTGTATTTCTCCAAATCAGTTGAGCGCCGCTACTTGTCACGCGCGTACAGACGTTGGAAGATACCTGTGCCACGACGATGAACATTCGTAAAGAGCGCGTAATAATCGAAGTACAATCTCACCCAGTATTATGAGACATGGCGTGTGATCTATACAAAGGAAGAGATGCTCGTTAAGAAACATGTTTTGAAATTTATCGACAATTATTCGAAAACTCGAAACGAATGGGCAAACAGACGACTTTTTGCTGACTTTTTTATATATATATTTCATTTTCAATGCGATCTTACAAGATAAATAATTATAATAGAAAAATACTATAAAAAATCGACTCGGGTCACAAGTGAATTGTCAGGCGGGACCCGACCCGATTCGATTTTTGCTAGTATTTTTCTATTATAATAATTTATCTGACGTTTTTTTGCCAAATAATAAATAAGCAAAAAAATCCATATCGGTGCACGACGCGGGCGAACGTCGCGTGTATTCGCCGCGGGTCCCAGGCCCGCGTCGGACGACCTAAGCGGACGCCCACGGCGTGCGCCCGCGCAAGGTTTAGCGTACGCCCTTAATCACACTTACGAGCGGTAATTCATATAAAATCATCTCTATGCATTAAGTGTCCCATGCGTTTTGGCACCCTAAAAGAGAGACTAAATTACAAGGTTATTTAACATGAATCAGCTGCGCCATTTTATTAACAAAGTAAATGTCAAAAAAAACACGGTTTATCGTAGAGAATATTCTTTTTTTTCCTACCCTTCATCTCTTGCAAACTCCGGAAATTTCGCATTCCAAAAAAAATGGTAGCATTGTAAATAATTTGTCATCTCTTTTATTATTAATTTAATATCTTTTGCATCAATTGTGTAATGCCTACGACTAAAAATACTTTAACAAAAATTTGAGTTATCTATATCTAGAAAAAGATCAACCTAACTCAGGTTTCAGACGGAGCTCGAACCAACAACCCCTCCTTAGCAGATCTTTTGATTTTTTCCTAGTATTTGTTTTAAGCTGAATACCAGGGCAGTATTTTCATCGTCTGAACAACAACATTCTTTAATATATACATAAAACGCATTAATAACACTTTTACAAGTATCCTTCAATCGATAAACAAGAAACTGCTACGTGATCATTTTTATTAGTAAAGCATTTCAATTGCAGGTTTTTTTATATCTAAAAATATTGTACAAAAATGAACTTATCTCAGAGGACCATGATCTCTTAGCGCAATGCAAGTTCTCTCTACGTCAGTAAAACATGTACTGCAATAAGAGGTGATGGTATGCCTTCTGGAATCATGCTAGATTTCACCCCACAACCTCACGCTATTTGGAGGAGTGCTCCAACAAAGTTTAAATTAACAGTCAAGTCAGTCAATAATGTGGGACGTTTTAAGACTAACATAATTTGATAAAAACGATATAACACTGCATAAGTTTGTATGTGAATATTAACTCGACACTGTTTTTTAAATAAAAAATACAATACAATATTAAACTGCTGTCATCTGAAATCGAGAATATAATTTGAGCACGGATATTATTTGTAAGAAGGCATATTAGCTGGGATGATCAAAAAGGACAGACACCTATTGTCACACCTATTGTATGTGTCTTTGACACAAATTGTTAAAAAACTTAATCAATTTCTTCTAAGTTCAGAGGTAAATGTTATTATTTTTAAGCCGTGTCAGTTTGACCTGGATTTGTCCATATACTTAGTTTCGTGAGTCGCGTGCCACTGAACTAATTTAATAAAAACACGGTATGTTAAAGGGTGTTTTGGTATTAACGCCCAGCCTCGAGCTCGCTGACGTCCTAAGGTTAAATACCTTATCGACTTAATTAATAAGAATATTGAGTGAAGAACAAAACTATAGCTCAGTTTCTTAAAAATCATTGCTTTATTGCAAGGAGCTTTGAGTACAAAACATAACCAAGAAGACCTTGAGTCCGAGCTCAGTTACCATATGCAAATTTTTGAGTTAAGTTCAAGGATTTGCTTTTCATATTCTAAGTTGGCCTTACTGTGACGAAAATTCCTTAGTCTGTTAATAATGTAGGTCTAAATAAAACATTGTTAATAATCTTTAGAAAAAGATGAAGTCGTACTTTTTTCATAGCGTCTCTCCTGAATTAACAGTGTACCAGTTAGATTATTTTCTGGCAATTTAATAATACACAATTGTCGTTATTTGTATCTTATATGGTTTTTATGGAGACGAAGTTGATTGTTATTAAAAGCATAGCTTTATTTTATTCTAATTCATTATTTATTATTGTTTAAATGTAAATAAAAAATATATGAAAAATTTTGTTCAAGACCATATAAATCACTAAAATCAACAGTTGTCCCATAAACGGAAAACATACATAAAAATGATGCTTATGCCAAACATGCACGTCTTCAGTTATTAATGGGATCTGGTTATATAGCTGCATCCTATCCAAAGTCTTTTCATGTTCCAAAATTAAATTCACAAACGTGATTAGATTCACAGATTGCGGTTTTAACAAAAAGAGGAATATTCTCTGTATGGCAGACTAGTCACAGTCAATCAATCGAAGTTGCCATCATCTATATCTATATTGGAATTTTTGCATGTGGGACGAGTTAGTGAATTATTCGTAGTGCTAATGACGTTTGAAAAACCAAGATTGAATGCTATTATTTGTTATATCATTAAGGGTGTATACGTGACACAAATCTTTAAGGAAAAAATACTCTAAAAACTAATCGATACATATATAATATGGATTTATAGGTAATATGAATAAGTTTCCGGGATAAACCCGCTATTATTGTCACGATAACTGTAGTGCTGTATTTTCCATGACTCAAATAACAAAATTAATTATATAATGCTATTTAAACATCATTGTGATACAGATACTTAGTCAAAGTATAACAAAAATAAAAATAATTTGGATTTGGGGTAAAAGTTGAAAGTAATATTAATAGTCAAATTGTGTTAAATAATATTATATAGGCAATTATATGTTGACGTATGCTTCAAAATAAAGGTCGTCTCTTTGTCAGACATTGACATTTTATACACAAAGGTAATCTTTTCTAAATGGAAACCAGCCAGAAAATAGAAATTAAAATTAAATTCAAAGATGCTATATCAAATATGTGGCAGCAAGTTTTATTAAAACAAAACATTCCAAAGTAAAGCTGCTTTTAAATTAAAAAAAAGATCATATCTTCAATTAAAAATAGTCAAGTAAATTAGTCATACCAATTAAAAAGTTACGGTTTATATTAATAAGTATGAAAACAACAAATTCATGAATACTTATACTAGTTTTATTCCTTTGTTCACAGTATTTCCTTGAGTGGTTCCTTTGATGGAACAACTGTGACTTTTATGAACACTAAAATATAAACAAGTTTCCGGTGTCATAGCGTGATAGTTGATTATAATAAAAGATAACATTTTATACATTGATCTTAACTCTAGTGAAGTAGCTAAGACAAATTGAGGAAATCGGAAACAAACACCGAAAAAAACTAATTTGTTTTCAGTAATTCCTTGGAGGAACGAAAACTTGCTAGTCTTGGTTTTACCATAAGTCCCTTTAAGCAGATTTGAAAGAACTGCAGAGCAACCTGTCCATGATAGAAATAAAGCCTGGAGGTATGCCGTCACACATATCGCGCGTGCGTTAGTGCAAAGAATAACTATTCTTTTAGAATATATTGTATATATTCGAATCTCTTTACATATTGCCAGTTTTTACCGCGTTTTTGTTGACTGCATCGTGATGCTGCAGCGAAAAATCTAATGGTTTTGCTAATACTAGGATATATACCTTTTTTATATGTGACAGACCATTTTTTGAATTGATAACGTGACTTGTTGAAAAAACATGACTCGTTGTCACGTGCCGTCATTGTCATGTTCCGCCTAAGCCGAGCATGCAAGCGAGAGTGCGGAACAAGCCATGACTGATTGTCACGTTCCGCCTGAGTTGAGTGTGCAAGTGAGAGCGCGGATCAAGCGATGGAGAGGCACGATCAGTCTAAGCGTTCGGCTTGTGACGCATCTCTCTCTTCCACTCTATCGGCCGATGCGTCCGAGTAGAAGAGAGACAGCGGCAGCACACACCTACACGTGAACTGTTTTGTCAATTGTTAATAAAGTGAAAAGTTAATGCGGTTTCCATTGTTTATTACAACAACAATTGCGGCAAAAAAGATGATTAATTCTTGCATTTTAAGAATTTGATTAGCCATATAATATCATATCTTTGTTCTTTCATTATTAGAAAAAAGTAGTGTTGGTCGGCGAGTGCAGTAATAATAGGTTATGTTACAATTTTGACTAAAAAAATATTACGACTCATATAAGCGATGGTATAAAAAATCAACTGCGGAGGATCTTAAATATCACACATGTATATAAGTTGTAAATAAATTATTAATAGCACATTGTTACTTGTAATAAATAATTTAAGTAAAAAATATTTGACTTAACGAGTGCAAATTAATGTTCATTTATCAAAAAAATGTAGATAATTTTCAATTTAATTCTTCTTTGTATTAAACAACATAATGATAATTGAGTGATCATAATTCAATTCAATTTATAAAAGTTTGCAATTTTTCATCAATGTTTTCTGATGACGTTATAACATAAAATTATCGTCCGTAAACCAACTTGACAGACAACCAATTTTTTCATCAATGTTTTCTTATGACGTTAGCACATAAAATTATCGTCCGTAAACCGACTTTACAGACAACCAATTTTTTCATCAATGTCTTCTTATGACGTTATATAACGTAAAATTATCGTCCATAAACCGACTTTACAGACAACCAATTTTTTCATAATTTTTCTTATAACATTATCACGTAAAATTATCTTCCGTAAGTCGACTTTACAAACAACCAATTTTTTTGTTTGTCTAGTACTATTTCTTAAACGATCATTTATGCGTTGACCACACCCGAAATCTCAAAAACATATTGCCGTATGAAGTTGAAATTCGAAAGTTATTATAATATATTAATAGATACTAGACATAAAGTAAGTACCTACGGATTTTGTGACAGGGCCGAATCAAGAAGCTTTTAATGCTACTGTAAGTTTCTATAAAAGCACTATATTTCTGCTATATAATTATTTAATTTTTCTGTGTAATAATATATTTAACTGTTATTAATTAACTCTCTTGTAAAACTTGACAGATTTGAAACAATCAAACCAAAGCTCGCCTGTGCGCGTTACTCACGATGCAACGCGAGTCGCCTGGTCGTACGTATTTAAATTAATAAGTATGGGCTATCGGCCTGACTGACGCGTTAATACTTTTAGAATAGAACAAAATAATAAAACTGACTTATACATCATCTTTTCGGAAATTTTCGGGATCGTATTACATGTACCGAGCAAAGTGGTATTGCTTGTTATAGTTTATTTTTTGCATTTGCAACATCAGTATATAAACATATTTTTTCATTATAAATTCTAAAAAAAATGAAATCACCTTGAGAGAAGATAAGTCCTTTTTGCTTATGACAGTTCACAGATAGTGTCTGTCATAAGCAAAAAGTAAGCGGGATTTTAAGGGACTTATCTCCTCAGTGTTTCTTTCATTGATTAATCTAGTTTCTCGTTTTTGTGGTGATATTTTTTTTTATACCTATAGTCTTAAGACTACTAAATAATCTTACAGTATTACAAGTTGAGGGTTAATAACTTTTTGGAAAATACATCTTGAATTGAAATTAAAAGTACTTTATCGTTGTGAGAAATTCTCATCGAAATGTAAAAAACGAAGGGTGAAAGTTTTGTAAAAACATTTATTCACTTTGTGAATCTAAATTGTACAAGAAAAACGGATGGTAGTTTATGATAAATTATCAGATTTAATTAAAATCGTTTACTATAATTTTTACAATATACGTTTGTACGCAGTTGAAATCAAATCTTGCAAGCTAAAAATGAAGCCTTCATACTTAAAATTCATATTTCAAATAAAAAAGTCGGTCTGCTGCTACATCTTTATGCGAATTAATGAAACAAATGGTAAGCAATAAGACATTAATAATCGAATATTTAGAAAAAAGAAATTGCAATATTATGTGGAACTTTTGAAAGATCTAAGTGTTGAGTTATGAGTTATGAGTTATGTTGAGTTTATTTTCATCGTTTTCATGCAACTACCCATTAAAAAAAAGCACGAAATAATAATTGTTCTATAAAAAAAAAGATAAAAGGTATCTGTTTCGCGAGGAAGGGATTTATAAAGTTTTTACGTAATTTCTTCCTATAACATTAAAACTCCAATTAGGGATAAATCCCTTATCAAGGGTAAATAATAACATGAATACAGTGAGTAAAGATGGCGTGTGTTTACTTATTACATTTTTACTAATAAGTTCCACCAAATTGGATATGGGTGAAGATGAGTGAACAGGAAAGAAGAGCAGATGCTTTACAACTAGAGTGTAATCATCAAAACTCAGTATGGAGTCTTGACTAAGCAAATGTGTACTAACGTAGCTTAGCTGATCCGCGTACGACGAGCGTTTGATGTTGAGCACGACGGAAAGCTATAGGTGCGGCTCGGCGCATGCCGTTCTCGTTTCCGTTTCACATCACCACACAGCTCACATCTCTACGAGACTTTACTTTAATTGAATACAAATATGAGACATCTCCACTCCTCTGTACTAAACAGTATCTACTGAATCTAATCGGAAATGAGATGTATAAATAATGAAATTCTATTGATTGTTTATAAAACATCTGTCCTCTCATCTCTGCGCTTTATAATTTTAACTCTCACATTTTTATAAAGTAGCAGCCATGTTTATTTTAGAGCAAAAAAATTATAATAATTTATTTTAATTTATTGACTCGCCAGCGTCTTTATAAACAAAAATATCCTTAGGTACTTATGTATTACCTTACTATTCTAGGTATTTATAAAATAAACTTTTATTAAAAAAAAACCTGTAACTTTTAAAAGTAATTTCAGATTTTTCGAACACCTGTTAAGGTGCTCAACCTGTGAAGTAACTATTTTATAGCAGCCCAATACTAAACTCAGTTTAGGCACAATGAGTAGCTTTGCCAAATAAACTACCTATAAAGAATTAATGAAAGCCAGTGTGGGGTAAAAGACATATAGTCTAGCGAGTATATCATCTGACATTTGAGTTGCTAGAATGAACCCCTCAAGGTGATTTCAATTTTTTTTGGAATTTATAATGAAAAATTATGTTTATATACTGATGTTGCAAATGCAAAAAAATACTATAACAAGCAATACCACTTTTGCTCGGTACATGTAATACGATCCCGGAAAATTCCGAAAAGATGATGTATAAGTCAGTTTTATTATTTTGTTCTATTCTAAAAGTATTTACGCGTCAGTCAGGCCGATAGCCCATACTTATCAATTAAACAACGTACGACCAGGCGACTCGCGTTGCATCGTGAGTAACGCGCACAGGCGAGCTTTGGTTTGATTGTTTCAAATCTGTCAAGTTTTACAAGAGAGAATTTATTATTACACAGAAAAATTAAATAATTATATATCAGAAATATAGTGCTTTTATAGAAACTTACAGTAGCATTAAAAGCTTACTTTTGCTTATGACAGTTCACAGATTAGTGACTGACATAAGCAAAAAGTAAGCAGGATTTAGACACAGATACTATGTACAAAATTTCCACTTCCAAACTCAGTGGAATATAGTTGCATAGTTGCCATGCAGCGATCGGTATCTGTTAATTTATCAGACAGTGAATTGGACAACTTTTCTCGTTCATTAATTTTGAGAATATATCAGTAAAAGCAGATATTATAATACATTATAAGTCCTGTCTATTCTGTTCTAAACAAAACTATTTTAGTGGCAACATAATAATAAACACTTATTTCAAAATCTTTAAATCTAATACATAATTTATACAATAACTGTTGACATGTTTTTTTTAAAAGAGTAGTAGTATGGACATTTCATTAGGTGACAAAGATTTCACAAATCTTTGCAAAACTATTTATAAATATTATATAACCGAATGAAAACTTCAAAATATTGTTAAAAACTAGACTTGACGCGACTAAATCTCGATATCGTTTTAATAGTACCGTACACAAAAATATGGAATTCATTGTTTAAAATAAACTAATTTTGTTGATTCGTTGAAACCAATTAAAATAGTTTGCAAGATGATCCATGCGCCGCGTTTGCACTTCTGCGTATTGCTTACAACTCTGTATAATTGGAATAAAAATCAATACCTATTTAGCAGTAGCGAGTGGCGGCTCAATACAATAGTATTACTTCCCGTCCCTAGAGAGTGACCAAAACTTCAATGGATTTTCAAGTTAAACTTCAAATAGGTATTGATTTAAACTTTAAAGGTCACTATCATTAGTATAATTTATGATGGAATTTTTACAAATTATATTTAAAATATTCGCCTAAAAATTTAAAGAACATGGTAAACCGGTAATACTAATTATTAAAATTTTATATTTAACGTCCCGACTTCGCACGGGTGGACAAAATTCTTTAAATTTTTCTAGCATTAAATATAGCCTGTGTTATTCAGCGTGAATGTAGCTTTTCAATGGTGAAAGAATTTTTGAAATCGGCTTAGTAGTTTCTAAGTTTATTCATTGCAAACATGCAGAAATACAAATTTTTCCTCTTTATAATATTAGTGTAAATAAAATGTGTTACTTTTTATAGTTAGTAAATGTTGACTGTAAGCACAACAAAAAATACCGTATATCACATTTCAATAATATTAGAAACTGAATAACTATCTCGTTAAATGGTCAATATTAAATAGATATTAATTATAACTTTTGTAATTTATTCATAACTAGCTTTTACCCGCGGCTTCGCCCGTAATTTTTTTTTTCAATAAAGAGTATCCTATGTTTCATCTAATATCTCCTAAAATATATGTACAAAGTTTCATGATGATCGGTTCAGTAGTTTTTGCGTGAAAGTATAACAAACAAACTTACATTCACATTTATAATATTAGTAGGATTATTACTTGGAACTCTTCTGTCAGTTGTTTTCAAATTAAACTGGAATAAAAGGATAGTAAATTTCCATTATTTTTATTTATTTATTAAGTGTAGGACTTATTGTAATTAATTTGTTGAGCATGGGGATTGAAATAAAAGGAAAGCAAGAATTACATAACCGTGCATACGTGTGCCCTGTTCTTCTTGGCTTATTTCCAAAGTCGCTGATTCTAGAACTAATTCCAACTTTTACATAGTGTGGTGTTATTTTCAAATAATCATCCCGGTTAGGAAAAATAAAAAAAAAATGATGGAAATATAATTCTTTATTTAGTGAAAAAATCAAAAAAAATGTGAAAAAAATCAACTTAGCGGCTTAGTTTATTTATACAAATAGAAAGAATACTTCTCTGATTTAATTGAGGTTATATAAAAATATAAAATAAAATTAAGAAGGTTATTGTTGGTTACCGATAAAGAGAAATTATTTGGGGGTTCTTGGTCACTGGGATGTCCAAGGGATCTTGGACCTGATGCTTGGACTCGTGCGATGTTGATAAGTATGGTTTAAATACCTACCAACAGTAAATTCAACGCACCTAAGGCCCGCCAGGGCTACTAAAATACCCTAAAGTTAGCATAAATTACATCAAATTAGTTCATGTTAATTTATAATATTCCTAGGTCGGGTAGGGTTATTTTTAAATCTATTTAACAATATAACTTGTAACTTGGCTCAAGAAGACCGATACTACTGCAGAAAATTTGAAGGCGACAAAGAATTCATCTAATTTAATTCCATTTTCATGTCTTTTAGCAATGAGTCTATAGATTTATAAGGTTATAAACTGAAATAGATTGATCAAAAGGGGCTTTTAAGGAGGTAGAATGGTTTAATTAGCGATTCATTAACGAGAAAATGAGAGGAATTGAAATTTCAAAATAACTTCAACTCAAAATAAAAGTCATGATGTCTTACAAGTTTCTGGAAGATTCTCGATAAAATTCCTACGAATCTACAGAAAACCATTTTTAAGCAATGAATAAATAATAAAATAATGTTCAAATTTCCGTGTAGAGGTTAGAAATAAAGTATATATCTTATGTTCGGGGAGTGATCGGTTTACCTAACGAATAGGTAGCTATTGTCCTTCGTTTTCGATCAGCTAATAAGCTGTAATCAACTGGTTGCACTTTAAATCTCGTGCAGATAATAATACAAAGAAGAATTTCTTGATTAACGCAGTATAAACAGGAAATTTGCAATAACATCCAAGAATTATCCACCGGCTCGATGAACAGATCAGCAAACAAAAAACAACAGAGCATCCAAAGAGTATAGATTAGCTATAGAGTATAGACTCGGAGTGAATTGTTGCCAGGCGCCACGGCTTCGGTCCCTGTGATCTGCTCCCGAACGGTCAGTCCCATATAATGAATATGATGCCTTGTCCGATTGGTTATCTTTGCATTATTACAATAAACGATATATTTTCTAACACGAAAATAGTATGTTATTTTAGAATACAAGTACGTTGCAATGGATTATATTATTAATCACATTATGATTGCAGAACGCGTTTAGATGCCAATCTTTTCACACATAACAAAAACTTTATGAGATGTAACCAGTCGGCAAGACGTCAATACTACGTCAGATAAGCCGGCGCGCGTTTAATTCTGGTAGTTTTACATTTTTTTTCTACAATAATTATAAATAATATGGAATAAATATTATTTTATTAGATTATCCCATGGATCAGCTTCAATGGCGCAATGTCTGTTACGCCATAACTTCCCGAGTTCTTAACCGATTTTAATATTTTTTGCGTGGAATCAAATCAACAGGTTTAAGACCATATGGTGACGGTAGCCCGAATTTTGAAATTCGCTAAAATTCACATCGAAACAAAAAAAATTTTTTTTCTTTCTATAGGTATTACGCTCCGCTCCAATATATGGTGCTAGCGTAGCTTTATGCTAAGGGACTGCATCGCCTAGTACTCCCATGGATGAGCTTTAATGGCGCAATGTCTGTTACGCCATAACTTCTCGAGTTCTTAGCCGATTTTAAAAATTTTTGCGTGTCTGTAAATATCGCTCAATATGTGAAATTAGTGTTTACATTTTACAAAATGCGCTGTCCGACTAAAACTCGTACGCGTAAATAAGGGTTGTAGTGTAATTTAAGTCTAAGTACTAAATCTTTAAATAAAATTGTTTTATTTCTAATCGTAAGATCTATCATTTAATCAAGTGTTATAAAGTGAGCTAGCATTGTATTGGTTATCCCACTGAGTGTTATCAGTGTTTATGAAAATTTCTTAAGGCCAAATTAAATACATCACTACGGGCATGATAACCATACTGTGGTGTTGTTGTGGGGCAGTGGGGTTGTGTTTTAAAAAATGAATTAATAAAAGGTTGTTTATGAGTTAAACTATAGAACACAAAGTACTTCCTACTATTTTTTGATTACGAAAATTTTTAAATATTTGGTAGGTTTTAAGGAAAAAGCTCAAAATTGATATTCCAGTAAGTTAAAAGAAAGACTATTTCATGACTTCCTCACTCCTTTCTAAAGTCTTGAAAGAGGCGAATAATTGAATATAATTGTTATTGTTCGACTACATAGCATTGCTTTGATCAATCGGCGCTCTCAAATATAGTTTTACTTTGTCTATCTTAATCTAAATGCTGGTTATCTTTGTTAAAACTCTTGTCAGTGTTGAAACTAGTCCTGTTAAAGTTCCGGCATTGTCACTGACAAACGACTGACCTCGCCTTGCCCCACTAATTGACTGCACGTTAAATTTAACCATAGCAAATAAATAGATGTTGATCTTCCAATGCCGTTTGTTACGTGAACCTAAGATGAGTTATTAACTTGGGTCATAATAAAAAAGATTTTGGATATATATATATATATATATTTATCAGATCCAAATTTGATTTTAGAAATTTGTGATCATGAATTTTTTACCGCCTTTTATTGCGTTTACGTGCATTTTGTGCGGAATTTATTAAGAAGCAAATTTATTATGTATAAAGATTATTATGTTACTAACGAAAAAAATCAGTTTGTTAGATTATGTTAATACTAACATAATCTATCATATCTTAATATATATATGTATAAAATGTATATAAAACTTTGTAAATTTTGTTATTATTATTGTGAAAAATGCAATTCTTAATATTTTTTGTGTCAAAAGGTATTGGAAATAATATATTATTATAATGACAAATAACTTGAATACTATACTCAAATAATATAGCAAATTTAATCTTAAGAAAGCAATGATAACTTAATAACTTTGTGAATTAGGTCATTACAAACATAATTAACTTTTATTTTATTACGACAGTTGGAATTGAGTCAAATATAAGAATATTCCATTCTACGTAAAACTTCATTTGAAAACAGATCTCATTTATTTGTGAGAACTAAATTAAGTTTAGTGCTTACGCAAACAAAAGAAAACAAAAGGCGGTACGGAATGCACAGACATCATCATCTCGTGGAAACTAGCTTTGGTTCATTTACAGTAAAATACTCTGGGTCGTTATTTGCAGCAGGTAAACACTGAAAGACTTTGTTCTGGCGTAACAAACTAGTAGTCCAGTTATGTAAATGCAAGTATGATATTAGTTTTCGTCCCTTAATAAATATCAGACAATTAGTTTATAAATAAAGGGTAGATATCTTCCTTGTATTATCGAGTGTGGTCGCAGAGTTACCTTATTTAACCTATAGATGACGGTTGTTGTAAGAAATAAATGTATTGTGTTCAAAAGTAAAATTTAAATTCAAATTAAATTTGACACTATAATCTGTTTTTTGTTTGTCAATCATAAATAATGAACGCTGTCAGTACATTTTTAAACATGGATAAAATTAGTTGACTGTATGTGATTCAATACTTTCATCTAAAAGCTCTGACTCCAACCAATATTACAGCCGAGCTGGATTTCACGGGGAGTCTGCTTCATCGTTTGCGACAGTAAAATATTGTGTGGCATAGTTTGAACGACTTCATACGAGCTGCCAAGACGGTCATCGCAGTGGTTGACCCAATGAAGAGACCGCGCCAAAATGAAGTAATTCCATTACATTAGTATTGAATGACCGATTATTAGTTACCATAGACAAAATATTGATCTATCATTGTCACACCTGAGACTAATAGAACATTTAAAAAATTGGACTTAAGGGGGAACCAATTCTATAAACAGCTAAAACTTAGTGACGGTAGAGTATAGTCCTATCTGCATCCAAAGTCATAGAGTCAGTTATTTGAAATGCGCTTGGGACAATTTTCAATGATTGGATTCAAAACAATGTATTTGTCTAATATTTATTTATTATCTTTTTAAAGGCATAATAATTAACGGCGTGTATTATGCGAAATTATTGCAGTGTTTAAGTGATGAAATAAGAAATATTTGAGATAGGAGAAAATTTTGCTTCATTGGTTTTTCGTCATCCCTGACTAATTTGACTATGAAACACCATACTTTTCTAGATAAGTATAAGACTTTTAAGTATTTTAACAACTTACATTTTTTTGTCTATTGTCCGTTTATTTTGTAATTTGTGTTTCTGCTTTGTTTTTTACATTTTTTATGCAGAAGATAAGTTATTTTTTATTTATAACAACAAAATTCTACGAAAGTGAACAAACTGTAACGTATAGACCATTGAGGGTTAAAAAGGAAAATAAATTTGTAAAAAGTATTATTTTCTTTCAAGACTATAAAAAACGTCTAAAGTAATTGTTGCATGTTTGCAGATGTGCTTAAAAATATTTGAGTTTATTCAGTTATCAAACAAATTTGAACGGTCAAGGATATTATCCGAATTCACAGAAAAAAAATTACATAAAAAGCTCATAATGAATTTAAAATAAATATATAGATTTTTTTTTTTTTATTGCTGGCAAACAAGCAAACTGCCCATCTGATGGTAAGTGGTAACAGTCACCTATAATACATGCGGCTCTTGTGAGATTCGCAGCAAAACTGCAACCCCCACAGGAACCGCAGTGTACGTTGCCAACTTGTGACACAAGATGTAAAGTCACTGTACCCAGTAATTTCACTGCCATATCTTAACCTTCAAACCGGAACACAGCAATGCAAGCACTGCTGCTTTGCGGCAGAAATAGGTAAGGCGGAGGTACCTAAGCAGACGACCCTGGTACAGAGTCTACCTCCAGTAAAAGTAAGATAATTTAAATAAAAGAATTCAATCAGTATATAGTAACATTTATTACTTATTTTACAGAAATCTGCGCCTACAATTTATGTTCCACATTTCTTCCTCTGGTTCGCACTCATACCTCATTCTGTTTTTTAATCCATAATTAACTAACCACTACTTAAATACATAACATCAGGTCTGGACTCATACCGTGACCAGCTAGAAGTCCAAACCTTGCCCCATGGATTTTTATATGTGTGGACTTAAGAAGAGTTTGGTTTAAGATAACCTCCATACAATCACATCTGTTGATATTTTGAGACAAAAATTAAATGATGCGGCTGATGATATAGCGAAGGACTGGTGCGGTTTTTCCTATTTATATTATGATTATCATCGTACTACACAAAAGTTGTAAAATCAAACATAATGTACACATGAAAAAATAAAAAAGTCCCATATCTAGAAAACGGTTATGTTTTGGGTATGGTGTTTCAAAGTTAAATCAATCAGTAATCACTACAACCCCTTAAAATATAAACTTAACCTATAACCTTGTATAAACAAAACAAAGACTTATTATAATCATTACATTAAAAGATGATATAAGACCATTTATTTTATAGGATTTAGTAAACCCTGTCATATTTGATGTATGGCATTTTACTGCCAATAGCGGCACAAAAATTACCTTAATAGGCGAAAGTGCCTACTCGTTAATAACTACGTAATTGTTAATTTTCAACTGTATACCTGTACAAGTCAAAATTAGTTTCCGATTACATAATAAAGGTTCACGCTGTTTTGACGCTGTTGGTTCACGTCATGGATAATTTGACAATTTATTAATTTTATCTACTCTAATACTATAATACAAAGATTCTAAAACTGAAAACAAAATGCTTATGACAAACATTACGTACAGGCCAAAAATAATTAAAAAAAAGTTTCATTACGATACAGGTCTTGTATGGACACCTGTAACATAATATAACTTTTTTATCATAACGATACACCTATACAACCTCCAGCTGGACCAAGGAGGTTGAACCTCTACTTTAAAAAGGTTTCAATGAACGAGTCCTCGACGACCGACGCAACACGCATGCGCAATTGATGTTTGCACCTTGGCGCCAACATTTGACATTTAAATAAATTTGTTGTTATATTCAGCGTTTTATTTGCAATATTGTTTTACATATTATAGTATGAGAGTAGATAAAGTAGTGTATGACACTGTACATAACTTGGTCTTATAACACTCGTGTGATGCTATAAAAAAACTCGCCTACGGCTCGTTTTTTTAAAACACACTCATGTTATAAGAACCCTTATTATGCAACAGTATCATAAACTACTATTATATGACTGGTTACTATTTCATGTTATAATTTATTAAATTAAATTGAATAAATATTTCTAAGATACAAAGTGTTTCACATATCGTTATTATTATAAAAAAAGAATATAGAAAGTATCATTATACATTTATAAATAAAAATTATTCAGCCCTATGTTTAATTATGTTGTCGGTATATGTAATTTAAATAAATTAAAGAAGCGAAGTCATACCAAAATAGATATAAGCATCGGTTAAGTTATAACAGAAACCGGATGGGACAAATATAGTTAACTTTGTTAAGATTGTTAACAAAGATAATATTATTTTATGCCCTTTCTTTCATCTTTTTTCAAGTTGATTAAATTTTTAATAATGTTTATAAAAAGTCTCTGATATTGTAGATAATAATATCTCATAAGAGTGTCTGTTTGAGAAGTTTGTTTTTAACAAACTCCCACTAAATTCGTAACGATTAAAAATGGCACATTGCTATTTATTTTATATATTTTGGAAATAGTGAAAATTATGTAAATGTAATAATACTTACGAGTTGTGGCATTTGTAGAAGTGGCTAACAACCAATCCAACACAAGTACAGCTAGTAGACCTTTTACGCCTTTCAATATATTTAATTTATACTGATTATACATGTTTATTTTTCGTATATTAAACACTTATTCTATAACAGGTTAGCTAACTAAAATTAATATAATGGAATATTTGGAATAAACACCATGTCAGCAGGTATCACTACCTTAAATATTTTTACTAATACCAGACTCGAAGTTTGTCAGAATTTCTTCACTAATTTCTAAGTCATTCAATAAAATCGCATTCTTTAGAAATTGCATTTAAAACACGCAAGTAAGTGATTAAGGAAGTCTACTACATGTAGTCAATACATTATCGAAACACCGTGAAAAGTTTTACACGCGGCGTCCTTTAAAGAACAAACGCGACCGTCTCTGACGACTATTCGCAGACAACTAGTGCAAGAGGCTTGCATAGCCCCATGAAAGCACCACCCCTTTTCGCTATTCCTGTCTCTTTCATATAAACGCGCGTACAAATTCATAAACAACCCGTATAACCTCCTGCTTCTGGCATTTTCTTTCATATTACGTTATTAATGAAGGTTTTATTTGATTTCAACGACATAAAAATGTAAGCATAATAAATTAATTCATTTATTACATATTGATATAATCATTGCGTTTTGTATACTTGGTGATATCTCATTATTTATATATATAATTCTTTTAATTATTATTATATTAAGTCGAAAGGACTCCTTTTAGCGGAGAAAAGACAAGTCTGGGTCTTTGTTGGATTGAAACTTACGCATCCCATTCATAGACTGCCTCCAGAAATAGGTTCATGCGACTGATCTTCACTTCCCTATGACGCTGGATCTGCTCAGCACTGGCTCGTGAATTAGACATATAGCTCTCTAAAACCGTACTGTCATCTGCGTACCCCAAAATACCGGGCGTCAGCAGGTCATTAATATAAAGCTGAAAAAGTGTTGCAGAGACTTTGGAACCATCAATGACAACTCGTATCGACTGATCTCTCAGGAACTCCGAAATCCAGACACACAAATCAGTTGGAAGTCCATATGAAGTAAGCTTGCTAATAAGACTTTCATGCCGCACCTTATCAAAACCCTCGAGATATCAAGAGAGATGGCATCCCCCTAACCATGCCTCTCGATGGCTTAGCTCCATATGTATATAGCGTATGCTAGAAGACCTCCAGTAGACCGTTTTTCGGCGATATTCATTTTGTCGGTCACTAAGGAGGTTATTTTCTTCGAGATACGACAGGAGCCTATGGTTCAGTATACGTTCCATTATCTTACAGAGAATGGACGCGACCGAGATGGACCTGTATTTGGCAAGGTCGGCACGACTGCCCTTTTTAGGCACAGGTTGTACATTGACCAGCTTCCAGGATTTAGGTACTAGTCCTTTAGCCAAAGACAAGCGATATAGGCGGGTCAATACTGTAGCTAACTCAGGAGCACAAGTCTGAAGAAGCTGCTATAACATCCGGACAACTGGCTTTATTCATGTCCAGTTCATGCAATGCTTTTCTTACTTCGGTATGTTGTATATGAATTTCAAACATAAAACTCCCACAACTTGACAAACCGGGAGGTACGTTGATGGAATCCAAATGCGAATATTCGGCAAATAAATCAGCCTCTTCCTTGGCGGTGTGGGCCAACGATCCATCAGGTTTTTGCAAAGGAGGTACTGAGCAATGGCAGAAGTTACCCTCAACGGAGTTAGCCATTATTCCGTATAAAATATCTAAATACAACTTTGTAAAACAAAAAGCTACCGTGTTAAACTTAGGTTTCCTTTTGTCTTGCCACCTTTGTAATTTGAGAAAAAAAATATTTTTAAGGGTTGCAACTGAAATCAATCTGATTTTGATGATGCCTACTACAAAAATACTCAGACGCTTAATATTAGAGGCTTACACCGGTAACCACAACACGGGGAAGCCGTCTAAATACCCACAATGCTCATTATGGATATTGATTTTTCTACGATCATTATTAATATCAGTTCAGTTGTAATGCTATTACACGATTGACTATTACGTTTAATATTTTATCTTTGCTTAAAATAATAAATGCACACTGTTTGAATAGGTTAACATGTTTTTGTTACCAGCTCCTTTAGGTATACCATCACGGATATATATTTTATTATGAATGAACGAATGAAATGAATAACAAATACTTTACACACGCAGAATAGCTTACAAATAGAAAACCATAAGGGATGCTACAATAGGCGGTCTTGTTGTTTAAAGCGATCTCTACCAGATAACCTTTGGGTGAAGGGAAATAATGCTATTAAGAATAGGGATATGATGCAACAAAAAAAAAAGCATTTTCTAATTATATACAATCATTATAAATAAAGTTAATGGTTTATCTATTAAGCATATTTATGTTTGGGATTACTATTTTTATAATTTTGTAAGTTTCTATAAACACAGTAAAGCTTCACAGCGCCAAAACCAGTATTTATTATAAGATATAATAAGTCTAATTCTTTGGGTATTTTGTGTAAATTTTTATTATAGTACGGGCAATGAACAGTTTTGTTTCTTATTGATAAATTTAACTTACATATTCAATTAAGTTACAGATTTAATTATTTCCACTAAACTATGCTAAAATAACATTTGCATTTGTATGTGCCAATGTTATTTAAGGATAGCTATCGCTTTCAATATAACTGCCTTAGAATTCTTAAAATCCACTTTAACATATCATTTATTTTGTTTCCCGGTAATAATAATGTCCGGCGAATCGGCGCCACTGAATTGAGTTCCGCGAACGACAGGGTATTTCCTTGCAACTCCCCTAGGCCACCCTAGACGGCCTTAAGGTTGCATTAATATTTATGCCTTCATACGTCACTACTTCGGCTTTCCTTTATGTGTCATAAGGAAATAATACTTACTTCAATCAACAAAATAATACACCATTTTTAGAGGACTACATTCAGCAGAATATCTTTCACCGGAGTTTTTACAATGCTTACATTAAGATTTTAATATCAAAATTTAATAACAATTATTAGCCAATTAAATTATATTCCTGTAGTTTTTGTATATGCTACAAAATTATATTATTGCAGAGTGAATCGAATATTATGTAAATTATCTAAATAAATGTTCACCACCCCTCATTGTAATCAAATACCAAATCACGACATGTGTTTATCGTTTAGACTTATTTAATGAGCTATCACCATTTGAATAAAGGCAACGGTTGTCATAGGCGTGTAAGTAACGTGTAAATTATGTATGGTGAAAAAGGCGTGATCGTATGTATAGTGACAATTTATAATATTGTAAATGTCGTTTATCTGTTAAAGCTGACGAGTTTCTAACGCCCGTTCTTCTTGTCAGTTAAAAGACGCCCTGAATGTGTGGTAGGTAAAAATGTTGGACGATTCATAACAATTTATTCTAAGTGCATTTAAGTGCAATGATATATCCGGCACGTTCTCACACCATTACTAAATTAATTTAAATTTAAATTTGTAAGAAATCTGATTATTATTTAATTTTCATAGATATACAAAAAAGATTTCGTTACATATGTTAATAATTCATAAATGTTTTAAGTATTTAAAAAAGTTTAACAAAACAAAACAAGTGATCTTCTACTAAGACAAAAAAGAAGATAATGTCAGTTAAATTGGCCAAAGTTTGTAAGAGTCATATTGGTCTATCGGTTATATTGTGTAGCCCAGCTTGCCGAAAGACTCAGAATTGGTTCTGCTAGATTTTATCAAAAAATTGTCGTATGGTTAACGCTAAAAACAAAAATATGGAAGTAAGTTAAATAGGTAACGGCCTGGTGACCGAAGCGCATGTCACCTTTCACTCAGAAATAAGAAACTGAAGCCGGGCAAATGCCAACAATTACTTTATTTCTGTATTTGTACCAACTGTAAGTATTGTATTATACTAAGTCCTGTGCCTTTGTTTGATTTCTTTTTTAAAAACTAGAAACTATTTATCAGTTCGTATTTTCATCAATTTTAGATAAGCAGTTCGTTTCATTAACTCTTTTTGAAGGTTTTTTTAAATTACGTCATTCGATCGAGCGTATCGCAGAGCGTATGATTGTTTAAAATTAGTATTATTACAAAATACCAAATCCCAATATTTAGTGACGCAATCGAATTAATGTAACTTGTGCATTCATTTTCATCAGTCTATTTATATTTCACCTCACCGAAGCACTTTTGAGCATGGAGTTGCTTATTAGTCACCCATCCGATGGTTAGCAATTGTATTGCTTAATCTGCGCAGTATATATATATATAATATAATAATATATAATATAATATTCTTTATTGTATTGTATTAATTGTGGTTTTAAATTGATGTTAACAAATTAAATAAGTTCCTCACAAATAACCTATTGTTAGGTATACAATATCGTTAAACAGTGCACTATTAATTCTATTTAAATTTTAAATCTAACAATTCCTTTAGGTCATAAAAATTATTTTCATTTAGCCAAATATATAATTTTGTTTTAAATGCTGTATCTGAAGGAAGCTCTCTAATGTGGTTAGGTAAATTATTATAAATTTTTATAGACATCATCAAGCAGCTCTTCTCATATTTGGCTGATGTAGGAATATCCGCGCATACAAGTCTGTTTGGATTTCTTTTCAGCCTTGAATTTACATCGGACGCTTTTTTAAAATATGCTTGATTCTGCCTTACAAAATTTGACACTTCTAAGATATAAAGTGATGGTAACGGCAGCAAACCAAGACTTTTAAAATAAGGCTTACATGAAACGTCAGGTGCAATACCGCAAATGGCTCTAATGCACTTTTTTTGTGCTACAAATATTCTATTTTTATCGGTACTATTACCCCATAATACTAATCCATAGCGAATAATAGATTCAACGTAGGCCCGATAAGTCATGATAGCAGTGTCAATGTTTGTAACTTTCCTTAGTTTCCTTAAAGCGTAGACAAATCTATTAATTCTACTACATAATTCATCTACATGCTTTTTCCAATTTAATTCTTGGTCAATATTTACACCTAGAAACTTAATATGTGTTACTTCTTTTAATTTGTCTATAGTCAGTTTTATTGAATATTTGTCCTGTTTTGCTTTATTAAATTGAATGAAATTAGATTTGCCAAGATTTATTTTTAAATTATGTAATTGTAGCCATTTTATAATTTTGTCGATATTATCGTTTATGTCAGTTTCATGATCACGTTTTAATTTGTATTTTTTATCTGTCGTCACAATCACTGAGATGTCATCTGCATATAAAATAATTTTGTGATCCGTAATTTTATTTATGTCGTTGATATATAGTATAAATAAAATTGGTCCCAGAATACTACCTTGGGGGACTCCATATTTGTTATTTTTGTATTCCGATGAGTGAGATATTAGTTCCTTTCCTATCATTTTTTTTATAACAACTGTTTGTTGTCGGTTTGTTAAGTATGACTCAATCCACTGTAGTGGCAACCCTCTGATCCCTATCATTTCAAGCTTACGCAATAGTATTTTGTGAGATACAAAGTCAAACGCTTTAGACAAGTCGAAAAATAAACCCGTAGTCATATGATTATTATTTACTTTTGTCAAAATGTAGCGTACTAAATTAAATATGGCTAAGGTTGTAGATTTCCGCTTTTGAAACCCAAATTGATTGGTATTAATTATGTTAAATTTGTCGCAATACTCAAGTAATTTTTTATACATGCATTTTTCGAAAATTTTAGCTAGAATGGGTATCAAAGTAATGGGGCGGTAATTTTCTACTTTTTCCTTTTCTCCTTTTTTATGTACAGGTATAACGAGTGATCGTTTCAGATTTTCAGGAAAGGTTCCCGTAACAAAAGATAAATTAACTAAATGTGTCAAGATAGCGCTAAGTTCCGAAATACAATTTTTAATAATTTTTGTATTTAGACCATCGTATCCCTCAGAATTCGTCGTATTTAGAGACCTTATTTCTTTTATGACCTCTGTTTCTGTCATTGGTCCCAGATACATGGAATTCGGGATGCTGTTACTGTTAAAGTTAAAACAACCGTTATCATTGTGCGGTTGCGACGAGCTGTTTGTTGAGTCAATGTAATGGTTATTAAAGCACGTAGCAATTTCAGTTGGGTTGGTCATATCTTTACCATTAATACGCAATCTCTCAATACCATTGTCAAATTTAGTACCGGAAATTTCGTCTTTTATAACAAACCAACTAGCTTTGCATTTGTTTTTACTATTTTTTATTGTTTTTATATTAGCTTTTTTTCTGGATAATTTTATACATCTTTTTAACATATTAGAGTAATTTATATATTTGTTTTTATTTGATTCAGTTTTGTTTTTATAATATTTAAAACGTAAGAATCTTTTGGTTTTGCAACAACGTTTAAGCCCTCTGGTTATCCATTTTTGTTTTCTTTCCCGTATTTTGCTAACTTTTATCCTAATTTTTGGGAAACATAGGTTAAAGAACAGTAACAGTTGCTCATGAAACAGATTGAAGGCTATGTTTATGTCGGTGCTACTATATGTCTCAGACCAGGACAAGTTTTTTAGGCAATTTTTAAATTTTGTTATGTTATCAGCACTGTAGTCTTTGGCATATGTAAAATAGTAATTAGGCGCTGGTTTTATATTTCCTTTAATAGGGAAACTTAAGAGTTGTGCTGTTTCATGGTCCGACAAATACAGCGGCAAAACTAATGGGGTAGCTTCGTCAATGTTGCTTAAAATATGGTCAATACAAGCTTCCTTTCGCGTAGGAACATTGATGTGTATTATTAATCTGTAATTGAGACACAACTCTTCGAGATACCTGTTTGCTTTGGTATGTTTAAGTGTATTTATATTTAAATCACCCGTTATAACAATTTTTCTATTTGGCATACCTTTGCAAACTTCATCAAGAACTTGGTTTAATTTATCTAAGAAGAATATGGGATCACTTGTAGGAGTTCTATAAACGCAGATAATTATAAGCTTATGAGAAGTGATATCAATGCCGCATATTTCAAAAGCCTTATCAATGGCATGTTTTTCTAAATGAGTTAGTTTTTTATGAATAATGTGATGTCCTACAAGAATGCATGTCCCTCCTCTTTGTTCGTTTCTACAAAAAGAATTTGCCAACTCGTAGTTTTTCAATTTTATGTATTTTTCATGCCCGGATCGCACAAATGATTCTGTAAGACATATAACATCTGGTACTATATTTAAGTTATGTAGTTCTTGTAACGTTAATTCTAGCAATTCTTGTTTTGCCAGAATGCTTGCTATATTTTGATGAAGTATTGCAAATGACATGTCAAAGTTTTTATCTTGTTTTACGAAAAAAAAATGTTTTTATCGACAGTAGGGAAATAATCAGTTATTTGTCTTTTTGCAAAGGAGTTTTGAGATGTCGTTCTATCTTCACTGATCATATCTTGCCTATTTTGCTTTTTGCGTTGGTTGAAGTAATATGGGATAGTACCTTTTCTGTATATATTACTATAGTTTTGAGTCGATGATTTACTGCGCATTATCATCAGCTTTTTTAGTTCCTTAATGTCTAAGTATTTTCTTTGGTAATCAATACTGTCAATTTCATGGTTAATTGCTTTCGACATATGAAATAAGTTACTAGATTTTAAGTTAACAAAGTGACAATTTTTAAATCTATTACATATTTTACAAATATTATTATTTAACTTAACTAAATCTATATAATTATTGTTTAACAGATTCATTACAATTATGTTATTATTACTAAATATATTTAATAAATTTGTCAATTGTGAACATATTATATCAATGTCATAATCATTTTCGCCTATACATATTACAAGTTTGTCATTTGGTGTTAGTAAGAGTTTTTTGCAGTTTCTTATTACATCTGAGGTTAGTGCATCGGGTTTAATTTCAGATGTGATGATATACTTTTCGTAAGCAGAGTTATATCTTGCCAGAGATAAAACAGAAGCCAATCCACTGCACTGTTGGGTCCCGAAGATGTGTATTCTATTTTCACAGCTTTCTGGCGTAGTTTCTATAAGGGTTGTGTTGGTGCGGCGATTACTAATACTCTTCTTTTTAGTTGTATTTATTTCGAGTTCCAGGAGATCAATCTGCTTTTTCAAAGTTGATATTTCAATTTTAGCCTCATTTAGTTGGTGAATTAACTCCGATATTCTCATTTGAAAAGTGATTAATGTATAGTTTTCAGGTAAGAAGTCTGAACGACGTGAGGGCGTTGAGCAGGAAGATTGGCCATCATTAGTCATTAGCACAGCGTGCCTAGTTTTTTGTTTTATGCTACTCTCACTGATTGGAGACTGGCACAGGGATTTTAAAGTGCTATTTTCTTTTGTGAGCTTCTTAATTTGTCGGCGTAAGTCATTATTTTCTAAAATAGTACTTTCCAGTTCATTTTGTGAGCTGGCTAGATCCAATTTGAGCTTACTAATGGTTTCACTTAGCTCATTTATTGATATCAAATCTGTTGTAGTGCAATCCATACTTCTCGACAATAGTTTATCAGTTTCTATTAAAGATTCCTCGGATGAGTAACAAACGGTAAGCAAGTGTGAGTCCTGTATTGGTGAATTAGAGTCCACATGGGTAGGCTGAAAGTCTTGTAGGTCTATGTCCTTTGTTCTTTTTACTGAAGATAGTGATGGCTCGCTTTTAGGTGTAGACTGCTCGTTAGATCTCCTATCACATGAATCACACTTCCATTGTTTTTTTGTCTCTGATTTTTTTAAGTTAAATAATTTTTCTGAGTATCCAATACAGTTATATTCGTAATTTTTCTTACAGAGTACACATAGCAAGGTTTGTTTAGAATCAACTTTATTTTTGCATTTTTGGCATACTACTAACTGTTTGTTGTTCATTAATTTCGAATTGGTAGCCAATTTTAATTTGTTTGCAGAGATTCCTGTTTGTTTACTTCGACGAACGGTGATATTATCCATCTTATTTCATATATTGCGGTAAAGTAGTAATATTGTATAAGATTGTGTGAAACGGAACGTTTTGATATTCTTAATAGATAGATTTCCGAACGCAAGATACGTCAAACTGTTGTGTCAATCTCAAAAGAAAAAAAAAAATACAACAGCTGATATGACAAGTGGTTTGCGGAAATGCGTAATTGTTTAAGGAGGAGTTAGTGTATATTTTCACGCTATTGGATGGTTTGAATTTAAAATAATCGTTTTGAAAATGGGTCCAACTTGATTTTTACAAAAATCAATAGTGTTTCGACTGATTTCTATGCGTTCTACGATTAATAGTATGTTCAGTGCGCGTACCTCGATGCAGCTGCTTGTGGTGTGTGGTTTTTGATTATTTTCACGGGATCTTTTGCACTATTTACACTAATATTATTTAATTTCGAGAAGAGATGAGTTTTATGTTATTGTTTTCGTACGTTGGAACCGGAAGATTATTATTATATATATATATATATATATATATTAGCTGTCCCGGCCACGCGGTTGCTGTGTTATAAATTAAAATCAAATCTATCCTATCTTTTAAGTTAGATCAAATAACAGATAGTTACGAAGTTTGATCAAAATTGGTAAAGTAGTTTAGGAGTCCATCGCGGACAAACAACGTGACACGTAATTTATATATGTATATTAAGATAATAGCTATAAATAAAACTGTTGGAGGGCGCTTAGCAAAACATGGAATAAGTCACACACCTCAAAACAATTTAAGTTATATGCCAAACGAAGTGAAAGGGCTTTTTCTCTCGGAACGTGGTCTCAAATACTATTTTATATCTACAAATTGAATAATGAAATGAAAAAATCACGAATAACTATAGGTAAGATAAAGCTGTTTTGTTTTTTTGATTAAAAATAAATAAGTGACAAAATTATGGGCGAAGGGAAAGGATCTTACTAAAATAATGGTAATTCTAACTGAAGTGGCTAATAACTTTTAAACCACTTGTTAAAACCAAAATAAGAAGAATCATTGTGAGAATACTTACATAGCAAAGATTTTATGTAAAACATTATATTAGGACCTTAGATATGAAATTGGCGTTTGGTATGGGAGGAATATAAAGTCAATATTTTTGACCAACTACCTTTGAAAATTATATTTCATTAATCATAGTATGTACCTTTGTCATCTATATACTTTTGCCATCTCATAGGTTGTTCATTGATCCCTTTACTGAAAAACGCAAGCGAGAATCAATACACTCTCAGAATGCAATTTGAGCTGCCACATCATAGTTAATTTTTTTCCTTGTAAGAAGTTATCCCAATTACCAAAGAAATAGTAATCTGTTAGAGCAAGGTCCAGGGAGTAAAGTGAATATCGCAGATATTTCAATTGCAGCTTCTGGTTACGCCAGTATTAGATTCATATCTGCCGCGTTCTTTATTTGTATGTTTTTGTAATTTTTATTAGTTTGGTCGATACTCCTAGCCTCACCTCCCTTTATTCCATTTCCCTTTCGCACATACCTCGCATTTTGATTCAGGAGCAAGACGATAGTGCCAGTTATTGATGGCAAATCAAACAACAATGTGGCCAACATACGAGCAGAAAGAAAAAAGTCGACTGATGGCGATTCCACAATTTTAATTTGAACAAGTGGCCTATCCACAAACCCCTACAACAAGCTACAGTTTTGTGTGACGGTATCTTCGTGCGCGTAACAATAAGGAACAGCAACGCCCAGAGATAATCCCGGCAGCCTCCTTTCATCTTCCTCTCAAATGTTGTCGACATTAAATTTCTCATACCGTAATACAACCCACTAATTTTTATCGCCCTCACAGCTATTTCCTGGTCCTTCAAGCCGGATTTTTGTATGCTAAAGCTATTGCATTCCATTTTTACTTTTTTAGAATTAATGAAAGTCACACCATACAATAAATTCATTATTTGCAGGTTTTAATGAAATTTCCTAAGCGTATTTTCAGTTGCAAGCGTATCAAGTTAAAAAATTAATAATCAATTTTTTTAACTAATTTTAACTTGGCAAGGAATTAGTTTTAACTTGTCGATTGAACGTTTTTTTTCAGCTTGTGTATTATTTTGAATATAGCAGTTAAGTGTCAAGTGCCAATAACACCATTGGCACTTCGCCGTCGATTTGATAATTTAAAAAAGTGTTCGTATGAGAATGTCTTTACTTTTATTAATTTACTTTCAGTGATCTCTGAACTGTTAAATGAAAAATCTGAACCATTTATAGTTTTTTTCCTGTTACTTAATTCTTTAATAAATATTGATTAATGGCATCGTATCTTAAGAATACTTTTTTCCAACCCACGGTTCTCCTATCCATATTTCATAACTATGAACTAACAAAATAATGGTATTTAGGCCTTAAATATTATGACTACTTTATCAGTATTTATTGTTCAAATAATGTACCTAGAAAATTGTGATTTTAAATAATTAAATTAGAATTTAACTAACATCAATAATCAAACAAGTATTGTAATCATCGTTATTATGTTGTAAGTATTCTAGTCATTTGAAATCACTTACATTTTAACAATTTTCTCAAACTGCGGTAAAGTCCACTAATTTTGAATCACCCACATAACTATTTCCTGCTCCTTCGAGCCGGTGGTAAAATCGCAAAAATTTTATTCCATAGGGAATAATGCACCTAAATACCTAGCTGGATTTTTATTAATATCGCCCGCACATTAGATTTTAGGTTTTTTTAGGTTTAGACTTAGGTATCCCACCATGTGTAAAGGCACTAAGTAGATATCTAACGCTCAGTTTGTCAATTGAACTATCGTGTTCATTTGTTAACCAGCTCCTCTAGTTTAGCGGCCGTCAGTTCTGCAGTGTGTGGTCTAGCGTTGTCCTGAAACAGCAGTGGCCTAAAGCTTTTGAGCATGGTTTGCAGTTGCTCACAATAGATATCTGCCGTAATCGTTTAGCCAAATTTTAGGAAGCTGTAGTGAACGACACCGGTACTAGTCCACCAAACACTCACAAATAACTTTTCTTGAGTCCATTTTTTTTTCATTACGTATTAATCCG
Source organism: Calamotropha paludella (assembly GCA_927399485.1). Taxonomy (NCBI): domain Eukaryota; kingdom Metazoa; phylum Arthropoda; class Insecta; order Lepidoptera; family Crambidae; genus Calamotropha; species Calamotropha paludella. The sequence continues at coordinate 14,800,664 of OV656809.1, forward strand.
ATTTAAAATCCCTTCATTATTGGTTTGATCGCAGCAGTCGATGCGTGTTTGCTCGTTCAAACTCAATCCATTCTAGCTTTTTTACTTTCCCGATTTTCTTCAAGTGGATTAAAACAGTTTTATCACTTACACCGAAGCCTGCAGCTAAATCTGAAGTGGTTTGCGATAGATCTACTTCTACAATAACCTTTCATTATCTACTTTGGTCTCCGGCCGTCCACGGGGCTTGTTCTGAAATTCGAAATTTCTAGAACGAAAGCGATGAAACCAAATCGTATCGTCTTTTTGTGACACCACTGCCATACACTTTGTTAATCCTTCGAGCTCTTTCTGCAGCACTGGTGCCATGGTAGAACTCGTACTTGTAAATATAGCGATATTTCATGTTTTCCATTGTGCGATAGGAGCGACGCCATAAAAATAAAATTAATGACTGTTTTAGGAACTCAAATGTACCAGCTAAATGGATTTATAAATTTGAATTTATAATTCTTAACCAACAAGGAGATATTTCAGATAAAAGTGGTATATGTTTTATTTTATAAAAACAGCTAAACTGATTGACTTGGCGATATTTTAATAAGCGCTCGATTGTAAAAAAATGATCATATTTTGGTTGATTGCTAAAATTCTTTTTCAGAAATACAGTCACTGCACATGAGTGGTAAACATATTAGCGAATAAAATCGTCATAAGTTAATGCTTGCGTCCCATATACATAGACATACAATCTCGTGAGAGCGTGACTTATTGCCGGGATCTGCTGCGCTCTCAAATCTGTCAAGCGTTATTAAACTATGACATCTGTGATTTATGCACCCTTAAGGCAGCTATTCTGCCAACGTGTGTGATGAAGATATTATCTAGTAAAGTTTCAGAGATAAAAAACACATATATTTAAGCAAAGTTGCTGTTGCAATTTTTTTTACCCCAATAAATAAAAAAAAGTTATTACTCTACTAGACGAAATAATCTTCAGATGGAAGTCGTCTTTATATTAGACATTTTCACTCATCTAAGTGACGTTACGTAACCTTTACTGAAAACCGCTAGATCGAATTCGAAAATCTTGCTAAAGACCAATATTTACGTCTGATAAATAGCAATTACCACAGAAAGTGCTTTTTGCCAATGCCGAAATAAAAAAAAAATTACTGACGTAATATGTTACTGCTCTATATTATTTATTGAATACATAAAGCGAAACTGAGTTATGTTAATTAAAGTCATACTGATGGTTGTTTCATCAAAAAATTCATCTTACTTTATTGCAATTTTTCTCGTTATATTTTTGAACACACCAATAATGTCACACTCACTTTTCGTTTCGTACACGAGTGTAATGTCTATCGAAAAGAAAAAGTATAAACGTCAAACGATAGCAAAATGTAGAGAAACGGATAACTTTTATTATAAACGATGGCAAAACTTCGGCTATGTATATCAAAAATGTTGGTAACACTTTCTGCTTGCGGTTCGCCTAGTCTCAAACGCTCGAAGCATTACTATAAGTTCACGCGACCACAAATGGGGAAACCAAGTTTCTATTAACCATAGCTTACAAAGTTTTAAACTTTAAATCTGACGTTTATATTTATGACGGAACAGTTCAGAAAGTACAAAAAACTGAAAAACAAGGAATTGCTTGATTTATAATTCATTTCATACTCAACTCATACGTACAAGGCTTACAATCTCGTGGTAAAGTAAAAGAAATTCGAAGAGCATTGCCGACTGAAAATAAGAGTGAAATACGCAGTAATCTTCTCAATGAACCGGCACACATAACAGCCTATTTGAAAGACCCAGTTCTTAGAATTAGATCTGAACAAGGCACAGTATGAAAATATGAGGAATTGTTTAATAGAAAAGAATTGCATATTGTTTCCTTTATACGAGTTGATTCGTGAAGCTAAACAAATGTGCTATCCGTTAGAATCAAGCATAGATATTACTAACATTAAACCACAAATCCACCTGTAAGACCTTTTGGATCACATTTTTGGCTAGATTTCTAAAATTTAATGATGATTATCAATTAGTTAATTAGGGTTGTGATGGCTCAAGTGAGCAAAACGAATACAAGTAAACCTGCCTGAAGAGAGTGCTATAATTTCCGATTCAAATTTTTTTATATCATCATAAGTGCCCGTGAGACTTATTGATACGAATACGAATGAAGTGATATGGAATAATCCTGCTCCATCATCAGATTTTGTGGACCAATCTTAATAGAATTATCAAACGAAACACCTTATAAGAAAAGAACGATAGTTGACGACATTAATGCTCAAATTATAGCTCTTAATCGTTGCCTTATTAAACACGCATTATACTTGACTTTATTTGAAGTGCTGCATGTACCATTTGCTGTGCAAGACCTACAAAGATGAATAATTTAGAAAAAATTCAAAATAAACCTGTCGATGAAACTTTCTATCAATATGGCTTTTCTACTTTGCATTGTTGGATCAGATTTATGGAACATTATTTTACATTTATCTTACAATCTAGGTTTTAAAAAATGATCTGCCGCAACAACAGAAAAAGTAAAGTTTTTAAAAAGCAAAAGAAGGCTTATGTACAAAGAAGATTCAGACAAAAACTTGGATGAAATATGAATAAACTGAAGCAAGTTAGTGGCAACACTAATGACTGCAACATAGCCATCACTGGTATAGGTTAGGAATTAATAAAACTCAGATCTTTGACATCAAAGGGTAGAGGTTTTGATGCTACCAAATTCGGTCAGTATGCATTCGATACAGCCAGATGTATGTTAACAAATATACATGGGATTATATGCCATCTTCCGTGCACAAGGTGTTGATTCATGGTAAAAGTTTGATAACTTTTTTTTTCTGTCTTGCCTCTTGGACAACTTTTGGAAGATGCTCAAGAGTAAAAAAGGAGAAGAACAAAGACTATAAACAGTTCAGGCTTCATCATGCAAGACAATGTTCGAGGGCAGTCACCAACGAAGATGTTTTTCACACACTTTTGTAGCTCTGACCTATACATAACAAGCTTAAAATAAACTTCCAATAAAATATATTTGGAACTTTTTTAGTTCCAAATATATTTTACGTTACTATTTCATACTATTTCATTACTATTTCATTTAAGTTACTATTTCATATTCCCATATAAACTTCACAAAACATAGATGTAAATTTACAAATTGTATATTTTTTGTATTCCTTTATTTTTTATAACTAAAGGGTTATTCATTAAGAGCGCTCGAACTTTGAAATGAAATAAAACAAACCTGTTTTAGTGTTATTGCCACAATTTTTATTTTATATTAAAGACATTCAATGACATTATGTATGAAATATAATTTTAGCCAAATGGCCGCTTCAAAATTCGCTGTATGTGATGTATTTTGATGGACCAATTTTGGACGACATCTTCGTATAAATGGGGCTCAATTTCAATGAGAACACGAGTTAAGTTGGCCTTTAGGGCCTTAATTGTCTGTGGTTTGTCTGTGATTTGTCTGCATAAACCAGAACAAGAATATTTTTATTAACACGGAAGTCATAAATTTATGATATGAAAATGAGTGGGACTTCCCACTGTGTGTGCGACGAGTCGTCACTGACGACCCCCGTGGTTGAGTGGATTGCATATCAGTTTTCATTGTAACGACACTCTGAGGGCCTGGGTTCGATCCCTGGCCGGCTCAATGTAGGAAACGTTGTGTCTGAATTACATAACACTAGTGTTCTCTAATACTTATTTATTATTTATTTATTTCTAACCATAAATTGTGTTTAAAGCCCCTAAATAAAATTAAAAAAGGAATTAATGGCGAAGAAGTGTATAAAAAAAATTATATGCTTTTTTTAAAGACGTTGAGCTTCCGAAATGAATGAGTGCAAAAAGTACAGTTGCTTTGTTTTTCTAATTAACAAAACAAAGTGGACCTATAACTACTAAGATAATTGTAGGTAACTTAATTATAATACTGCGAACTTGTTTCAATCATAATCAGCTGCCCGTGCCATAAAAAAACAAACTATAAAATCGCATAACATTATTTTCATATGAATAGTGTTCAATCTCTAGTTGGCACAGACCGAAAAAATATTCTAATAGAATAACTAATCTAGATGCTGCCTACTAATAATGGCAATAAAATCTTCATTACATGATCATACCTACACATAAAATTTAAAATGAAAATTTAAAAGAACCCCGATTATTAAAAATAAAATAATAATCTGAAAAGTTAAAAGAAAAAAATCAAAAATAAAACTTTCAAAATTATTTATTTAAATGTGTGTGGTTGTTACCAATCAAAAATGAATACTAAAGTTTATATAAAAAATTTCGACCTAAATTTTGCAATCATACCAACAGCTTTGACAACACTTCAGAGACCCGATGTTTCTATAATGGAGTCATTTGAAATATTTGATGCAGTGAGATTAGCTTTGAAATGGACAAATTGCGAGAGCTTAGAAGGTAAAATGGAAAAAGTCATGGATAGAAATCCTGATTGGACACTATCAGAAATATAGCAAAAAAAAATTCTTCCTGCATTAATGACGAGATGGAGGAAGTGTATAAATGTGCTAACTTCACCTCAGTTGAGGTAGAGCTATCTTTTTCAATGTACAAATGGATTTTAGACCTTCAGAGAAATTCATTGAAAAGCCAGAAATTATTAAAAAGCTAATGGTTATATAATTCAATTGTCATAAAAATTATACAGTAATGTTGGAAGCGAACACTTCAAATCTTAGTGGTAATGAATCGGACAAGAAAAATGATTTTGATGGGCCGGTCGAGTAAGCAAAACCTCAGATTCTAAGCTCGAAACAAAAGTATTTGCTCGTATTTATAAAAAAGGCGAAGTATAAATATAAGAATTTGCTTAAGACTATTAATAATTTTATTGTTAATTAATGTACATACTAAAAAAATTGCATGTTAATTATCTTTGTTTTATTTGTCTCATCTATCTCTGAGGTTTTTATTATTATGTATTTCTAATATTGATGGCCACATGGGATTGTCCATTAGAAATCCCGGGAAGATCCATATTAAAATCAAAATTTCGATGCAAGTACATAAATAATTCTACCTTATACCGACCTCTGCTTATAACATCCCTCGTTTTTATGTCGGGGGTTAAAAACGCGGGTTTCGTAATTGTTAGCAGTGTAACAGAAAGAAATTTGGAGGTCTTTCATAAATGGCGTAGCAATTCGCAGTTTATTTGGCATTTAAGTAAATTTAGAGGATCCCCTTTTGCCGGCATTTTGTTTTATGCGGCCGCTCGTTACCGGCGCCGACCACGCGTGAAGTAACGGCCGCACTGGGCTCGCAGCCCGCCGCATCTCACTCAGACTGACCTTTTCAAACAGAAACTAAAGTTTCTCACCATAACTATATTCAATAAATTCGTTATAAAATGTCAGGACGTTACAAAAAAAATATGTTTTAACTGTCAGGACAGTAGCTTAGGACAATATAAAATCAAAACCTCTAGCATAACCACAAAGTATTTTTAGTTTACTGAGCTAAATAATTTGGTGTAATATTTACAATGACGCCAGATGATATCAAATATTTGCTACTTATTTAGTATACCATTATTAACATCGCTATCATTTTATGTAATGATTAGTTCAAAAATTTAAACAATTTTTTAATACAATTATTTTGTACAGTTTTATAGTTAATTTCGTATGTACAGACACGAAATTGACTATAAAACTATATTTGAATCTCGACACTGTTAATTCTAACTCCTATATGTATTCTGTTCATTTCCACCGTACTAGTTACTTTTAAAGAATCTAGTGATGCACTTTAAACATCTACCCAAAGTTTCTTATAAGACTGAAAACTTTACTACTTGGAATCATAAAGCTTCACACTTTTATTATCTACTCCTATTCATAAAAGGTTATTCGACAATTGCTAATAAAATCTCCCCGTGACATTTCTAACATTATGAGGATCCTTTTAGTTGGCATTTTGTTTTACAAGCCCTCGTTACAGTTAAATATACCATTTCTTAGATTAGTAATGGATAACTTAACATTCCTAATCTTATTTGGTAGTCTTAATATTTCAGCAAGGGTATAAACTCTACTGCTATACTATTTGTCGAGAGAAATAGAGGATTAAGAGATAAGTATAATTATTGCATTTTTAAACATGCGAGTGTAATTAGGGATGCTCAATTACAATTTTTGTAGTGGGTAGATCATTGAGCCAACTGATAAGGTGGTAATTAATGAGACGTAAGGTTTCCTACAGTGTGATTTCGATACAAGACACTATATGGACGCTGTTAAGCATTGGTGTGTTAACCCACAGAAAATCGGGTATTGAGTTATGAATGCAGTTTTATTCTTTAGATCATAAGGTTTACGATAGTGCAATCCATTTTATTGAAAAAAAAATCGCAGAATATTCTAGAGTACAAAAATCGTTATTGCTTAATTTCTAAATTAAGATTTGCATTTAGCGTTTATGTCATAAGTGCCTTACATTATTAATGCCAAAATCTAATGAGACCACAACAAAAAGCAATAATGTGTTATACTGCAACACACATAGGTAAATGCAAAATAGGGCGAGCGCGGTTATCTGAGGGCGGTAAGAATTGCGCGGACTTGTTGACCACACTAATACATAAGTTTTTTATTAAAATTTTGACAAAAATCTAATTAGATGTGTTAGAAATTCATTAAATTCTTATTATAATGACGAAACGATGTAGTGGAAAGAAAAGTTTTGATCAGTTCAGCTCTAAATTAAACGTAGAAGAGTTTCGGCTAAACTCAACTGAAAACATATTAATTTCTAAAAGTGTTTTTTTAAAAGTAGGCAATTTCAATTCGTTAGTGCTTGGATACTTTCATTTAAAACCATTTTATCCAGCTACGACAAAGATAAAAAGGAGTTATAATTCTAGAAGTGTATGTACGTTTGAACATTTGCTTTTAGTTGGTGGACGGCAATGTCGGAGGTTATGGGTTCGACTCCCACACGACAAATATGAATTATATGAACGTATTAAATATTTAAAATTTAACCTATTAAATATTTAAATTTTAAATTTAAATTTCTCCATTTCATTTCGTCATTATACCTATGCAAAGAAGAAAAGAAATGAAAAAGTTTTATTTTGTTTTTTTTATTTAAGGGGCTGTCCATTAATCACGTGAGGTTCGAAAGGGGGGGGAGGGGTCCATAAAAATCACGAAATATCACAAGGGGGGCGGGGGGGTTTAGTAATATATCACGTGTATTTACTTTTTACGCAAATGCGCGATACTGAACCGAAATGCGGCGTTACGTGTATTAATTTTTTCGTCAAACGCGTACAAAACGAAAGCTACGAAAACTACTTCTGTACAAAGAGAAAAGCAAAGGGCATGTGAATTCTTGTCACAAGCAACTAAATCCGAGTAATAAAAGTCTAGAAATGCACAATGTTCGTCCTTCCCGCATCCTCACGGGACGATCGAACGGTAGATCGAGAGAGATTCTCTGCGTAGTGCGCGAAAATATTTTTTTTTTTTATTCAGAATGGGTTCGCTCTTGATCCCAATCAAGCCCAGGGGCAAAGACAGAATCCATGAAACAAGCTACCCCAAAAGGTGCCTATTCACCCTGGCTTTAAAACAGACGGGTTATAAGTACTCGGAAATACAGGCGCAGGGAGGGAGTTCCACTTCTTTGCTGTGCGCATTATAAAAGAAGTCGAGAAGCGCTTGGTGCAACAGGCAGGAATAGCGACCAAGAAAGGGTGGTAGCCCGCAATGCGTCTGGATGTCCGATGGAAGAAAGGTAATGGCGGTATGAGCATATGTAGCTCCTAAGCACACCCTGCAAAATAAAATCTGTAGAAGACCGACAGACAGGCAACTTTGCGGCGGTGAGCTAAGGTGTGAAGCTTGCTCTTCGTCAATTTGTTGTCACTAATGAGCCTCTCAGCTCTGCGCTGAATCGTGTCCAGTGTAGCAAGTTGGTATTTTGCTGAGCCATCCCAGAGGTGGCTGCAATATTCCATGCAAGATCGGACTTGAGCTTTATAGAGAGTTGAAATCTGTCCCGGCATGAAATATCGTTTGACCTTATTTAGGACGCCCAGCTTTTTAGATGCAGTCTGAGTCTTGGACTCGATGTTGGCGCCGAAGTTGAGATCTGACGACAACTCCATGCCAAGAAGCTCGAAGCTGTCGGTCACAGGTACAGATGTACCTCGGAAAGTAGGAGTGAGGTTGAAGGAACTGTGCCAAACCTTGTCAAAAGCCTTCGAGATGTCTACTGACACAGCAAGTGCTTCGCCGTGCATCTCGAGGGCCTCGCTCCAGCAGTGCGTCACATAAACTAGAAGATCCCCAGTTGAACGTCCACGGCGAAAGCCATATGACCATCACTGAGATGATTGTGGCGGATGTATTACTACTCTGTGAGATGATTATTAATCTGTAGATGTTGGCTACAAACTCTGTGTAATCAAAATAAAACGTAATTGACTTTTTCGGACAGCAAAGATTTTTCTGATACGAAGAACTTTAATGAATGGTATTGTAATATTTGCAAGTTTATTAAGACAAATTCAGTGATCTATACAGGACTTTCATTTATCAATTTCGTCGCTTCTTTAACCAAACTGTAAATAGTGGATTAGATCTAATTCGCTTTAGTGGTGATCCCGACGTGATTTGAACACCCAACATTCTGATTGTCTTCTAAGTACGAGAGCAACTTACTGTTCAGCACTTTTTCCATAACTTTTCATAGTATGGAAGTGATGGCGATCGGTCGGTAATTGCATGGGTCGGTACGACTACCCTTTTTGGGTACTGGCTGCACACTGGCAAGCTTCTAGGATTTTGGTATGGTTTTTGTTTTGAGAGAGAGGCTATACAGGCGTGTTAGCACAGGAGAGAACTCAGGCGCACAATACCTCAGTACTCTTGCTGGTATACCATTAGGACCACTGGCCTTATTCACGTTCAGACTAAGTAAGACTCTACGGACCTGCTTATTCTGAATTGTGATCGCCGACATTGAAGAATCACAGCGAAATTTGTTTGGTAGTTGTTGAGAGCTGGTGTCTAGACGGGAACTGCTTGCAAACAGAGAGGCTAATAAGCTTGCTTTTTAGTTACAGAATGAGTCAGTGACCTGTCAGGTTTCAGTAAAGGTGGTAACATAGGACGGCAGAAACTCGCTTCGACTGACGTCGAAAGGGACCAGAACTGTTTACTTCCATTCGGGTAGAATGACAGTTTCGTGCCTATTCGGCTGATGTGGTCGAATCTCGCCTTGAGAATTACCCTTTTGCCTGACTTGGCGGCCGAATTATAGGCTCTCTTCTTCCCTGCCGAATTACGTCTGCAATAGCATCAGCGGTGCACGAAGGGTCTTTCGAAGAGAAGCAAGTTTGCCGCCAGGAATAAGATACAAAGAACATACGCATCTCGTCCCAATTTGCTGACTCGTAACGCCATACCCACCTCATGCCCCTGGGGCTATCATCCGGAGGAGAGCAGATCGATACGGATTTCACCACACAATGGTCGGACGTTCCCAGTGGAGCTGAGCCCGATTGTCAGCAGTAAGTCAAGACAATTGGGTGTATGACCAGCAATATCTGGAATTCGCGTCGCTTGGTCCACCAGCTGAGTAAGATTTAGCGCAAGGCAAATCGTCGCGCTTCTCTCCCAGCATGGCCAGTTTTCTGGTATGGGAAAAGCCACTCTTTATGGTGAGCGTTGAAGTCTCCCAGAAAAACAAGCTCCGCCGCTGGATATCGCTGAGTTGCCAAGTCTGCCGTCTCTGTGAGGCGGCCTCTATGAGCCGAGTCGTCTCCCGGTCACCGCTGTGCGATCGGTAAACACAGATGTAGAGCTTCTTCTCTACCCCTGTGTCCACCAGAAGCCAAATAACGGAAAACCCGGTCTTTTCAAAGCATCGGAGACGACTAAAGCAAATGTCATTACGGATGAACTCACATCTTGAACTTATGCTCGAGCGTGTAACTAGGCTAGTTGAGGTACGCCTCATCCGACGGGGTTGCTATCTCAGTCTCCGTCAAGAAGAGTAGGTGCGGCTTCTCAGTCTCCAGATGGTGATGGACCGGATCGAGATTTGAGTGCAGTCCTCTGATGTTCGCGAGGTGCACTTTTAATGGGAGGAAGTGCAGCCGTTGTTTAAGATTTTTCCTATTCCTTCTTTTCATGATGGTGAATGTTGGGGGGTAGTTGAGACGCTACTCAGTCGACCATCAAATTACTCTTAGGCTAAGCTAACCACAGAGGGGAACTCACCTGGAGACTGCGGGGACGCCCGAAAACCCCCGAAATGGCCACCGTGTCCTCCCATCCACAGTCGCCAACTGGCACGGTGGAGCAATTCGGGATTTTTCGCGAGTTGGCGGAGCAGCCTTTCACGTGTGGCTGGCGCGCTAGTGGGGCCCCCTACTAACTGCGGTCGGCCAATGGTTAAAACCGTGCTTCGGATCCCGCTGCCCTCCAGAATAAGTTACCTGGTACAGCATTGCCAAGATACCAAGACCGGTTCTAAGCTGCGCAACTGACTTATTACCATCCCCCATTGGCACTAGTACTCCCGCCCCCCAACCGAACGCAGCAGAGCTGCTTGACGACGGATTTTGGCAGGATGGTGGTCGCTAGCTAGGCGGCCCCTTACGGAGCCTACCACCGCTGCTGGGATCATCAGCCATCACCACGGGCCGAGTTGGTCCGTGATGCCGTTGCCCGGGGTGGACCGAGGTAGATCCCAACCACCCCAAATGATGATGATGACGCCGAGTGGCTTGATGAAACCGATGTTGATCTTCAACAAAGCACTGTGCCAACAACTGACTTGCAAGATGCTTATCCAGTTATTGGTGTTGAAGAAAGTCTTGCTAATCCGTGGTCCGAGGATACTGTACATTAAATTATGTTCATGTATTAGTACAAAAAAGTTTTTCGCATTTCTTTCATTATTTTTATCAAGTCAAAAACATCCTGCAACCTTTCTGTCTACCTCTAAACGTTATTATTGTAGACTTTAATTTTCTATAATAAAATTATATGATACTTATACCTGTATTAAAAAAAATGAAAAGTCTTTGTCGGTACTAAAAAACACGTGATATATTGGGGGGGTAGTCTTAAACCTCACCATGTATCACCAAGGGGGAGGGGGGGTTCAAAAATGCCAAAAAAAACATCACGTGATTAATGGACGGCCCCTAAGTAGAACGTAATGTTCTAAGAAGAAGTTTTAAGTTATAAAAGTAAGCAGTAGAGCAAAGCAAGAGAATAAGACTCACAGTTACTTAGTATAATAGATTTGTACCGTCTGGTGGATACAAAAAAATATAATTATATTGATTTTATTTAATATAGTTGAAATAATAATAAAAAATAGGATAAAAATTTTTGTTTAAATTTTTTTAATAATTGAAATAATGTAAGTGTTAACTTGTTGGATTTCTCATTTTAAGCAGAACTTGTAATATATATCCAAGCATATTATAGCAATAAAACTTTAAATAAATAAGAAAATAAAAATTTTAAAATGTTAGAACTTTATTTTATTACATTTTCTAAAAATGAATACACTCATTCATTTTAAAACAACAAATCAGAATTTTGCATTAATGCGTTAAGGTACATAACACATGAATGCTAATTATAATAAACCCTTCAGCAATTTAAGCATCAACCATTTTTAAGCTCTTTTTATTCAATAATGAATTTATTATAATATATAAATTTATTTCATTAATCTATGCATTTCAACAAAAAAAATGATACCGCATAACAATATTTTTTTGCTTAACATAAGCGAAAAAAAGAAGATTGTTCTCAAAAAAATTTAACAGCTGATTACTCAAAACTAGCTCGGTGTGGGTTAACACACGAATGCTTAACAGCGTCTATATGACCTATGGCAGTAAATAGGGAAGACTAATATAATCATCATTCATATCATTTCATCATCATTCATCATTCATTCATATCATTTCATCATCATTCATTCATCATCATTGTCGACACTGCGAGCTTTAGTTTTAGACGACAATACCATATGGAGGGCCGACCTTATGGGCACAGTGTGAATTTATACGTGAAGACTAATATAATATCATTAAAAAGTTATTATTTTGCTTTAACCCGAAAAAGGAAAATAATAAAAAAAAGACGAGAACTGAAAAAGGATGGAGTAATTTTAAGAGTGCAGGACATTAGATATTTTTAAATAAAATATTCTAAACTAGTTTCGTGTGAACTTTTAAAAAAAATCAGATAATGCAACAGAAATTTTTACTAAGTAGAAGAGCGTTTCACTTCCGAAGCCCTCTTATGGAATGTTTCGTCTGTAAACGACTCATTAGTGAATCCTTATATAGATAGACGAACATCACCCAGGGGATATGTTGCAAGTTCCCTTTACACCCAAACTGGGAAATTAATAAAGCCCGTTTTTCCCATCAAAATATATGGTTAATCATTTTTCTCATTTTGTCATGTTCTAGAATATTATGTTATAAAATATTTGCTTAGAAACCCAAATTATACTTTGAATTCATATGAATAATGCACAAGTAATGCACAAGCAATTCCTACCAGTTTAACTTAGACCTGAGCTTTTAAGACAACATATTAGGGCTGTACAAAGCTATTTTGGAAAGTTTTTTTTGTTGACTATATTCTTTACCATACAACAAAAGCAACCTAAACTTCTCCTTATAACGTCAGATTTTTGTCAGTTAAGGTCCCGTCAAAATCTATATAGCATTTATTAATTCTGTGACAGTTTGCACCTTTGCTACTAAAATATATGGGTACTAGAAATTGAATGTACATTTTATGTTTTTGATGTATGTGGGATCAATCATTCAACACCTACCCGTGTTTTTGGTCCCGAACCCGGGAGCGTTTGACTTCGAAGGTAGTGTTACTGCCGCTCGACCAAACAGGTGGCCAAAAAAATGGTACATTATGTGCTTACGACTTATAATTGAAACTGCACGTTTTGAATGTTGATATAAAACAAAGGAAATTTACGTATTTTATCCATTACCTGCAAACGAACTATAACAAAATGATACTTTTTAAAATTATGTTTTTCCATGTTATGACAAAAAAACTATGTAACCTAATAACAGACATTGTTCTTACATAATAGACACATAGATTTTTTGTTCTATAACAATCACCTCTTATCGTCGTAAGTAAAGCAGGTACTAAACTAAGCACAACTATTTGGCTAAAATATCTGCAATTTTAATTTATTCTTAGACATTATTAATGAAACGAAATAAACTCACGAAACAAACCCAAAAGCCATGAGTATCGAACTCGTTTATCAATAGTAACTTCGAACGTGGATGTTCCAAAGACGAAGGGCAAAAGAAATCTATCATTTGAAAAATAAATACCGAATGGCGGATTTTCTTTTTTCCATTTGCAAAAATCGTGAATTACTCATACAGAAGGGTCTATAGTTAAATAAAAACTTTGCCCAGTCTTATTGAATCAATCACTGTAATGGGTAAAAAATCATGCTATATCGCTAGAAAAACCAATATAAATTGACGTAGGTAGTGTTTTAGTTCAAAATAATCGTTATGTAAAATGTAAACATATAATTAGAAACACTTCATATGAATTACGAAAGTATTAAATCAACTGGTAATAATATTGCCATTCAAATTAAATACTCATAAAATGTAAATAATCATCTAATTTTTATCACAAAAACAGTTTAAACCGTACATCGATCAATTTTCTATTACTGGCTGTTTGAAAGCCTAATTAGAAGCACTTTAGAAAAGCCAAAGTCCATTGTTGGTTCTATTATTGCTTTTCTCTTTTTCTGCTGTTTTGAAAACAATTTGGAATTCAATTTGTCATAGTGCTAATTAAAATGGAATTATCATCAAATTTTTGAAGTTTAGTTCTTCATAATTTCATTTAAGGCGTTCGGTAAGAAAAAAATATGAAGAGTAAAATTTTGTGATCCAAAGACAGCGTTACGTTTTAGGTGCGCACCTTTCACTTTTATTTTGAAGTTTTGTTGTATTATTTAATTCGCATGTTCAAAGACAATCGTTCTCAAGGAGTAAACTTCAGTCGTGCGTCGGAGTTGACAGACACACTATTTTGAGGCTTCGATATTTCGGCGCAGTTGCATGGGCCAATTTCACGGTACCACTGAAGTTTTTTGCTGATGGATGTTATGGGCAGACGTATTGGTCTACACTCTATCATAGTCAGTTATTACACTTGATAACCCTAACACTGTCTGTTAATTCACTTTTCAATGGAAACTGTTGACGACACACGATACTCAAAAATAATATAACACTGAAATAATTATTACATCATCATTACATATTATAAAACAAAGTGCTCCACCGCGTCTGTCTGTCTGTCTGTTCCCAATAAACACGAAAACTACTAAACGGATTTTTATGCGGCTGTTACCAAAAACTACAGTGACTCATAAAGACAGTTTAGGTATATTATATATATCAAGATTTTGTTTAAAGTTGAAATATAACTATAATTGTTATAAGAGTCGAAAAAATTAAGCCGCGTGGGAGCTTTCATCGAAAGCGCTGCATAATCTCTTTGAAATATAATAAAAGTATTAGTAGTAATTAAATATAATAAAGTGGGATATTCCTCTTTTAAAAAATAAAATGTCCGCAATGGCATCTATCTCTTATTTAAGGTTAGCAAACTATACTCCATTCTGTCTTTCAAAAAAATGGTCATATACAATGTGGTAATTGGAAAGCTATTTAGACGGATATAATATTAATCCTTATCAAATAATTTTTATTTTTTTATCGTGAATAGGAAAGTGCTTGAGCGTTTTCTCGCCTGATGGTATCGATGCGATCTAGGATGTAACGCACTTGACTTGAAGACACCTAAATTGTATTTATCAGGAAACACAGACTCAGGCAAAGAGTTCCACTCTTTAACGGTATGGATTACAATATTGGAATCAAAAAGTTTAGTGAGACTCTTTGGTATATCAACCATTTAACGGTGGTGCCTATCCCTAAGTCTGGTTGTCCGATTAAAAAATCGGGACGACGGAACAAGGCTGTGCAATTGTGCTGCACACTCTCCGAAATATATCCTATAAAAATCGGATAGGCTATCTACCTTCCGTCTATGTTCAAGGCTTTTCAGCTTATTATTAAAAAGATCGTTATTGCCGATGAGTTTCTTGTATTCAAGCGTCTGGAGTTGATATTGGGCGGAACCGTCCCAAAGATGAGTACACCATCTAACTTGCGCTTGGTAAAGATTGAGCAACTGTTCCGGCGTGAAGTACCTTCTCACCTTCGCCAGAATTCCAAGTTTTTTTGAAGCTAATTGAGCCATACTCTCAATGTAAAAGCCAAAATTGAGAGTTGGTAACAATTGATGATAATACGTTAGTTACCTTAAGCATTTTATGCACATTATTATTATCATTTAAAAACTGGCCAGAAAAATAAAAAAACCTGCTCTAGAGGTGTTGTAGCACTAAGTATATTGTACAGAACGACTAATCATAATTAGTACATAATGTACACAATACCGAATGATGATAAGTAAATAAGTTAAGTCGAGTCAATTAAGTAAATTAAATTAGTAATTAATAATTTATAATCATGTTCAAATCACTGTACTTGAGTTTATTAAATCATATATCACGTCTTTTACTTACAATAGGATAGGTAGATAGGAAATTAGGAACCCATATATCTATTATAACTAAATAACATACAAACCTTTCCTTTAATTAACTCATACGTCACGATAAAAGCATTTCCCAATTTAGAATGACAGCGAAATTAACGCCTTTCGGATTTATATCACTAAGGCGGGGGGCCGAGTAATATAAAATAGACGCAGCAAGTTTTCAGTGCTCGTTCGCGCATGAGCACGACATATAGCACATAAGCTAGCTTAAGACCTAGACTAATGAATGTAATAGTTTTAATTATGTAATATGTTGTAATGAATGATTATTTAATTTAATAAAACACCAAGCGGGGGGAGGAAATTTTTTCCGATAGAGATAGATAAACTCCGTATCTCTTTCTAGCAGGCAAATTCGTGTCAATGCTAGAACAAAGGAAAAGTCCTTTAACCAGACAAATACATGAATTATAAGGCGTGGGTTTGCTCTGCTAGGCATGACATCGATTATGGTGCTTACTAAATTATATCTCCAGTTGGGTCATGGTTCCAAGCGGGGTTCGACCTCTATTTCGTGCTTGGACCTCTATTGTTCGCAGTTTTTGTAAATGACATTGAGCAGTGTTTTAAAACATCTCAATTATCATCAAGATTATTGCACCAATATCTTCAACTGCTGACGCTAATTTGTTGCAAGAGAACCTCAACAGACTTGATGTCTATTACGTTTACAATCAGTTAGACTTCAATCCATCCAAGTGTAGTGTTGTCACCTATAGCCGCAAACGTAAATTGGTTCATTTTGATTACATCATAAGAGGCTCAAAATTGAAACGTAATGTCATCGTGACCTTATTGTTAAACGATAAAAAGCAAATTTTTGATGATCACTTAATAATAATTTTATTTCTAAGGCTTCTAGTGCTCTCGGATTTGTGATTTATTATATATAAAAACACACAAGTGGTACATATATGTACAACCCTTTCTTGGTTGATATTCCTACCTGACGCACCAAACGCTTCTCAACATCCTACATAATGCGCACAGGAAAAGCGTGGAACGCCCTCCCTGCGTCTGTAGTTCCGATAACTTAAAGCCAGGGTGAATAGGCACCTTCTGGGTTAGCTCGTTCCATCGTGGATTCTGTCTTGGCCCCCGAGCTTGATTGGGATCAAGAGCTAACCCATTCTAAATTAAAAAAAAAACTTAACAGTCGACATAATTAGTGCTTAAACGATATGGTTACTTGATTTAAATTCAAAATGGATGAAGTTGTAAAATGTAAGCTATATTGTTGCCCACAATAAACTTATCAGAAATCATGGCACGGATGCTAAAACCAAAGTATATATATTCTATATACAGTCATGACGGCAATATATTCTAGGAATTGTTGTTAGCTGCATTAGGAGCACCACATGATAGACAAGTATGAACGTATGTGCACATACATGTATATTGTATACTCTAGTGACCTATTTAACGATCGATATATGAAAACAAGGTAGTGAAATCTGGTAAGCTACCAAGACTCTGACAGACCGGTTTAATTTTTCCAAGTGTTAATATCAGTGTCCGTCATCATCTCTTGCAGAATCAAAGAAATGTAAGCGAAGAAAATATTTGTTCAACATTGCTTCCTTACAAATTACCGAAGAGGGACGAATTCATAAAGGTTCAGCTCTACCTCCCAAGCTTATCCCTCAAGAATCGTAAAATATTTCATGGACGTCACACATACTGCGTCAAACAATACTCTGTGATACCTAGATATGGTTTATTAATAAAAAATAAATGAAAAATTATAATAACAAAGCAAAGATGTTTAAAATATCAGTAGATCTGACGTTCAGAATTTTGGAATGTGTCAATGACTATATTTGAAATAAATAATATAAAAAGTATCTTCCACATAAGACATGTTGAAATACAGCATAGTAAAATTTATGAACGATAAATATATGATCAATTGTTGATATACAAAAAAGAAAAAGCATACTAAATCAGATTTACTCTTAAAATTTGAATTTCGTGTTGAAACTACACGGTTAAAAACACTTCGCCTAAGGATAATTAATCATTTGCCTTTCAGCAAGCCGGGCTACAATATTAACAATCATACTCACCGTAGTGAATTTTATCAAAATTTTCACTTTCTTTATCTTGTCAAAGTGACTATTTACTGTTAACTCGGTTTCAGGGACATATTTTTAAAACACCTAAGACTTTTCGTATGAAAGGGGCACTCGCCCTGTTCTTCCTTCTCGCGATACAGCTAATAAATAAGGCAGTACGCTAATTTCGCATGCGAGTCCAATACTAAAGTTTCAAAATTGGGCCCTACGCCAGCGGTCCTATTAAACACCTGTACAAGTATTCCAAAATATAATAGAATAATATCTTATCATGAATCATAAATATAAATACTAAAATTAATTTCTCAGCAAATTAATATACATTTATTGTTTTAATATCAACTATATAATATATTACTTCGACTTTATTATTAACCACTTCCAGTTTGATAATTTAGTGCTTCTATGTAACGCAAAGGAAAGTACATAACTTGTCGAAAACAGGGACCTCCAGATTTTGTTGGTAACTGCAACTGAATGTTACCATATTCGCGAACAAGTGAAGATTGAACTATAAACGGCTCTGTTCTCGTAAAACAGACAGTTGTTGTATACAGTGTTGTTTTTATGAAAACACTGAGAGGGTGTGAAAAATATTGCCGTTTTGATTCTAGATTCGTTGTTGTGGTACGATAGCACCTGCGAATAATCCAGTAATTAAGATATCGTTAGTAAATAATTAACTATACTGAGTATTAATAACCTTACTCGTAGCTAAGTTTATATCTTTAAATTTAATTAGGAGATGAAAATAATGACCTAAAGTAGTTTGTAGCTACAAAGTATAATAAACTAAATTACTACTAGTAAAATCCTAACCTATAAAACTTCTATCGCCCAGTAATTCAAATAATTCTTTTTGTGCTTTAACATGGTACAGTCACTAACATTAAGATGTATACAACGTAGCACTATGTCAGACTAAATTGACCGAAAGCAGATACAGAGAGACAGACAGACAGCAGTGTAGATATAAATAAATAATGTCATGTGACGGTGTATACCTCTTATTGCTCGTGACTGTGTAATTACAATATTGATATTTAATTATAATAGTTATAGTGATATTTAATTACAATAAGAAAGGAGCATGGAAAAAATGTATGGACATTGGGCTCAGAAGCGGCCACATCAAAAACATATAATATAAATAAGTAATTGGATGTTATAATTTGTATTTTGTTACCGTGCCAAATAAAAAAAAATAATACTTGGTATGGGCAAAAAGTAATACCTATATTATCGGTAAAAAAATAGCCTTCAAAATAGTCCCCATTAGATATTATGCACTTGTACCGTCGCTTCTTCCATTCGTCGAAACACTTCTCAATCTCGATTTTTGGGTTAGCCTTTAGCGCGATGCGCTTTTAATGTCATCTATGCCTGTAAAGTGACGGCCCTTTAAGGTTCTCTTTATTTTTGGAAATAGGAAAAAATCACACGGAGCCATGTCTGGTGAATATGGGGCATCGTTACAGTATTGTTACTGCCAGCCAGGAATTTACGAACAAGTGTGAGCAGGTGTATTATCGTGGTGCAAAAGCCATGAATTGTCTTTCCACAAATCATTCTTGATGTAAAGACCCAAATGAATGACCCAAATGACCCAAAAAAATGAAGAACTCAGTCTATACCGCTCATATTAAAATCACCCAACAGAATAGTGTGAATAGGCTGCCAAAAATGAATCGCGTAGTCTGAGTGTAATGAACTGCAATATTATAGATTTAGACTAAATGTTTTTATTGTTGGACTTCATCACCCGTGTACAATGAGAAATGTCTCATTCTTTAACCTCGTTCTTTATAAATGTTCCTAATTTCATCATTCGCAGCTATTTTAAATTGTTGCTAAATGTCATCTTTATGGTTGTCGTAAACTTTTGCAGTAACAATTCCCTATGATTCTCTATCACCTCTTGTACATACTCCACTTTCTGTTACAGGTACCACAGATGAATCAGGTGTAGATTGCAAGGCTTGTCTTTTATTAGTGCGCACATTCATGTTCGGATTAAATCGAACGGAAGTATTGTCATTCATTATTTTTATCCTTGCTTGTCTTCGAAATGCATACAGGAAATGTCCAAAAAGATAATTCATGGGAAACTCCAAGGTCAGGCATTTATGGTGAAAGGCTTTATTACAGCTTTCACATTGCAGAAACTTCTCACCCCCGTTATTCAGTAGACCACAGCCATTACCATTTCGTTCATACTTGCTTGCTTGTCTTTATAAGTACGCATAAAAAGAAAAAAGTTATAGATATGAAAGTAAAAAAAAATACAATAAAGATAGTAATCAATGTGTAGCACGGCAATAAATTCTCACATTCAAGGCAGTTTTTCTCAATCTTAAATAGATGCACACCAATAAATGCTCCCAATCCACGATGAACCAAACGTCGCGACCAAAAGGGCTCAAGCGCCGTGCAAATCACGTCGCTTACGTGTTTATCTCGAGAAGGCAGATGTTAATGTCAAGTTGGGTACCTCGAAAAGAATGTCTTACGAACAGTGATTAATTTATTGAAGTAGGTTTTATTATTATCACTCACAATTAGGTCGTAGCATCAAGTCATTGAAATTCACAAGTTCTGCAAGTTAATTTCACTTTTTACGGCATTTTTGAAATTGTTCACTTGGAGCGTTTTGACAAGACTTCTTCGGTTTGACTTTTGAACTAATGTTTTTAATATTTAAGTCTAACAGATTTAATTTTTTTCAGAATTCCTATGAATGTGAAATGTAAACTCCAGTAAGTTTACTGTAGAATTCTACAGAAATGAAATGAACTCACTAAAATCCACGATATCCACGGCAAATACAAAATAACTATTTGTTTCCATTGCAAAATAACTCTTTTGTGTTTAATATTTCATAAAGTATTTCTATAAGACGGCAATTTCATAATATTCCGTATTTTAATTTTTTAAGTTTATGTATCCCAAATAATTGGTGTGATATATTGCTTATGTTTATTAATTTTAATTTGCGTTAAAGATTACATTTCCAAGAATAACACTATAAACGTGAGAACGATGTCAGTACGTTTCTTGTATCGCATTCGCATACTACAACGATGTTTCACGGAGCGTGAATTTCCAACGTGTCATAAATAGATTCTTCAATGTATTTACCTGGGATAAACTGCGCGACTCGTGTACAATATCCACGTTTTATTTTCCCTCGTATAAATAACCAAAACATTGCTCTGAAAATCTTGAGAAAGAAGTTAACTACGCGTAAAGTTATAGCAACTGATATCTTTAGTACATAATACAACATATTCTCTGAGAAATTAATTCTTTCTTATATCTTCTTCATTCTTAATATAGAATAATGCAAACTAAAACAAGATACATCATCAAATTATAGCAGAGAGAAAACATGTTGAAATACGTAACTACGTATCTCAACATACTACCACTACAACAAATAACAAAACTGTTAAAGGATTTCAGCTGTGCATTTCGTTACATAGGATATGTTTCTAACCTGTAATATAATGTCTTCATGATTTTAAATAAGATCAAATTACAATAAAAACTAATTGAGATAGATAGCATATATAACTAGTCCGGCTATAAATACTGTTACTTAAAATCTATTTAACTTTATAATTATTTTTAATTTGGAACGCGTTTATTATTTTAAAAACTTCTTTTGATTTATATATTATCAAATAACAATATAGAATGGAGTGGTAAAGAAAATAGGATTGCAGTGATCGCCTTGTTCAAAGTGGTTATGAAGCCGTCGGTCATATTCCAGACTCTTCAAAAGCTTGGTATTAGCCATATGTTCGTACATCGTACTATCAACAGATACAACAACACTTCCTCTGTCGAAGACCATAAAAGGTCGGGGCGGCCAAGTGCTCTTAGAACTACAAAGGCTCTTAATGGTGTTAAAGCCAGAATTCAGCGCAACCCCATTAGAAAGCCAAAAATCTTATCGCAAGAAATGAATATATCCCCGTTAGGACTCTGTCACGTATTATATAACAAGACCTGAAGCTCGGTGCTTATCGTCAATATACAGGACATACCCTAAATCATTCTTTACAATTATAGAGAGAGCGGATCGATCAAAATGCCTTCTGTCACGATACGCAACCTACAAAAAAGCACATAAATAACCTCTACCGATGAAAATTTCACGATTGAAAAACACTAAATAAGCAAAATGATAAAGTGTGTAAATGATAAAACAACACTACAATAAGCAAAATGATAAAGTGTAGAAGCTGCCCAAGTCGTTGGAAAGGTACAACGTGGTCATTATTCTGCGTTAGGGATGGTTTGGTG